>JAJTUP010000005.1:0-1200000 GCA_021399435.1 Diaporthe sp. PMI_573
CCGTTATAATTATCCTTTATGATCTTCCAAGTAATTAGGAGTAAGTCAAGATCCCCTCTTAATCTTAGAGAATTTTAGCCGTATCTAGAGGTTATATTTATATCCACGGTTCTAGTTTATAGTATCCCTAATTTCTACTTCATGGCTTGGCTTCTAGTTAACCGTTTCCTCTAAAACTAATTTATTAGATAGGTAGTCGTCTACTAGATATACTTTAACTCCCGCCCTCTTATAAAGGGTTTTAATTATAAGTTGATAAGTCTATCTAATTAATTTAGTAATACTAGTAAGTAATAGGATTAAGTTTACCTATTTATAAGTATAGACTATTTTTGTTCTTAGATATAATTTGTAGATATATTAAGGATTAGGTTTTTTAATACCTTTAAGTATATATAGCTAACGTACTTTGTGCTAAAGGTCTTTTATAAAAGAGACTAATAGCTTCTAAACATCCTCTTCCTAAAAAATGCTAAGAATTTCATCACCTTTTTTAATACTAAGATAAGTTAAAAAAAGCTTGGTTAGAGTGCTGATTATTACTAGTTTCTAATTAGATAGCCCTAGATATACCTAAATAGCTAAAGTCTATAAAATATATTTTTCTAAGACTTATATACTATTACTAGGTACTATATAAAAGGCTTTTAGTTCCTTTATCCTAAGCTATACTTTATCTAAGAGTCTCCTAGCATAATATATATAAACAAGAAACCCTTTAACTTTTCAAAGGTTAGATTAGTATTAAGAAAGAATAGTATCCTAAGAAGAATATAATGTATAATATTATAGGTTATATTATTAATAATAAAAAAAACTTACTTTATCTACTTAAGGCTAATATAAATCTAGTCTTTAGTTACCCTAATTAAAGACAAGGCTTCTCTATTATAGACTATAGAGGTTATGTTCTTAAGAGGAGAATAAGTAAGCTGGTTTTAGCTATAATAACTTAATAATAGTAGGTTTATCTCTACCCTGGTATTAAGTAAAGCTGGTAAAGGTATGTATTAGTTGCTTTCTATATATATGATAAGGAAAGCTAAACTATAATATCCTTAGTTAATTATATCTAAAGTTAATATAGCTAGAGAGTTAATATAATATCTAATTATTATTAAGGTTAGAGTAGTTTCCCTTAGTAAGTTGCTTGTTAAAGTACTAATAACTTTAATACTCAGGTACTAGTTTCTCTATCCCCTTATTTCGTAGATAGGTTTAAAAGGGACTTACAAAATAGTCCTTACCCCCGTCCTATAGAGCTTGCAGGTGCCTAATTAAAGTAGTATTTGTCTCTCTAAGAGCTAGGAGATTAGAAGTATGTATTTTAATAGTTTCTCCAAGAATTGCTTATGCCGCTGTTTTTTCTAGAGGTAAGGTTTCCGCTAGTTGTCTTTTTAGCTTAGTATAGGTTGGTTTTTCTACCGCTACCCCTACTACTACATTAACTTAATCATGTTCTATATACTTAGTAAATTCTTCTACTGTGTGGCTTTCTAAGTTATCTGGTTTCTTTCTACTTAAACTACTTAGACTTAGTAAATTGTTTTTAAAGTAGATATATATTTCAAGATAAGGGGTATTTAGTATAGCTTCATATATTACCTTGTTATCCTAATTTATATTATCCTCTATTACTCGTCTCTTCTTTATAGTATTAATAAAGGTTTATAGATCTTTTAAATAAATCTACTCTTTACTTATAGTAATGGTATAAAGAGATAAGTCTAAGGTTATCAACATAGATCTAATGGCTAGTAGTTTTCCTAGTAGTTTAGGATTCTAGACTAGTTTAACCTCTCCTAAGGCTAGGTTACCTCTAAACAATGGGTTTGCCTTAACAAGTTTTTAGTATTAAAGAATACATAGTAAGTCGGTTCTACCTTTCTATAATAGAAACTCTAGTCAGCCTCTAGCATACTTCTTAATTCCAATTCCTTTCTAATCATAATAGAGTTAAATACTAACAAGGTCTAAAAATTTAAAATACCTATTCTAAGTATCTATAATAATGCCGAGGATTATTAAAGAACCCTTGTACTTCTCTATATAAAAGAGCCTATTAGTAACAAGCTTATTAATCTTATTATACTTATAGGCTGTATAGTCTTCTCCTATATAGCTATAGTATATACATGGAGAACTATCCTTCTTAAGCTAAATAGTAGAAACGCTATAAGTATTGTTATCATTATTACTTAAGGCTAGAGAGTAGATTTCCTAGCTACTAGGTCTCTAAACAAACCCTACTATACTCGTCCTAGTTAGTCTAAGTTTAGTTCATCATCTATTATAGAAGGTTGCTTTAACATAATATCTAAGTTATTTATTAATCTCCTTCTCCTCTTATATTCTTAGCTACTTAATTTTCAAGTTGGTAAATTTATTTACAAGGTTATCTATCCTTTATTTAAGAAAACTATTGCCCTAATTTCTATACTAATCAGGCTAAACAACAGGTTCTAGATATATACTAGTAGGTTTTAAGTATCTTAGATTATTACTTCATTACTTCTCTATATACTATCAATTCTACTAATTCTATAAGTCTATTTAGAAATAATTAGAAAGTCCTTTTACAGCTAGGTAATGGTCCTACTTAAAGTACTCCAGTTCTCTATTAAGGATAAATAGAAGCCTATCCTTAAATTCTATCCAGGGTATGTCTTTAACCTTCTCCTCGTAGGTTAGTCTAGAAAGAAGCCACTTCTTAATCCAGGACAGGAGCATCTTATAGAAGGTCCTGCTTCCCTAATCAAACATCTCTCCAGCTTTAATTAGTATTTAGTTATAGTCAGCAATCCTTTATTTCTATTCCTTAAGGTCGTCTAAGGGATTCTAGTAGAGGATTACTTCTATTACCAAGCCTAGATCTACTTAAGAGAAAGTATCACTAGTTTTAAAGTAGGCTAAGAGTTCTTAACTCTATAAAGCCCAGGTACTCAGTCTAGCAGTAACCTTCTTAATTAAATAGACTAGATCAAAGCTAGTATAGTACTATTTTAACAAGGAAAGGATCTAGTCTATCAAATAAGAAAATTAGCAAGAAATATCCTCTAAGGTAGATATTAACTTAATAATGTTTATTCTATCAAACCTTAGCACATTAAGGTTATACAACATAAGCAGCGCTATCTAGGGCAGCATTATAGTACTATAAGAGAATAGACTAAACAGGTATTAGCCTATAGTGTTAGGCTTAGCTAAAAGGGGTTATCGTGGCTAAGTAGGAGGATCCTGTCACGGCCAGCGTTGCAGAGGGCGTGAACACCTTGAATTGGCACTATGGACGAAGATTCTACTCTAGGGAAGCAAGAGAAAGAAAAGGCCGCAGCCTTTACCGCGGGCGCGACGAGAAGTCAAGCGCGTTGGCCTGCACGCTAGATCGCGTGCTTGCATGCCCCACCTGGCCATCCAGGGTTAGGGTTCCGTCGTCGTCACACTACCCCCCGCCAAACCTCGTATATCGACGCAGTAGACTATACGGGGTTTGATCATATGTGTCGTCGTTGCTTACGTCGGGGGTTCTTCTCTCCGTGGTCAGCTATGTTATCATCGTTGTGCGGTTGGTCGTCACGGTCTTCAGCGGCGGCGCGTATCCATTCCTGTAGCTTGATTGGTGGTCCAGCTGCGTCAGGATATTCTTGGTGGAACTTTTCCAGTGTCACTGCAGCGTTCTTGAAGTTCCCAGCTGGGTACCACGTGTCGTCAGGGTCACAGCCTTGCCACTCGACTTGGTACTCCAGTACCTTGTTGCGGCCTGTCAGTCTGGACGCGAGGATCTTAGTGACTGCCCACTCGGCTTCGCCGTTGATCTCCTCGGGCGGCGGCGGTTCTCGTCGTTGCTGCGGTAAGGGGTCCATTGCCGCTTTCCGTAGGCGGTCAGCGTGGAAGAGGTTCCTACCACGGAAGGATGCAGGAAGGTCCAGGGCGTAACTGTGGCCGCGTTCTTCCAGTACTTGCCACGGCCCTGTCCATTGTGACTCCAGTCTCGTTGTAGGAGCTGTAGTTGTAAAGCCCTTCTTCTTGAGGAATACATAGTCGTTGATCTTAAAGTCGACCATCCGTCGTTTCTTATTCGCTTGCCTGGCCTGCTTTTCCTGGGACGCTTCTGCGTTCTTGCGTGCTAGGTCTTGTACTTCCTTTGTTTGTTGTATGATCTCCAAGGCTTTCTTCTTTTGATGCGAGTCGATATCAATCGTAGGCAGGTCGGTTGAGAGGGGATTGCGCGGGTCAGCGCCTAGGGCAACTTTGAGCGGGGCCATGTCGATGCTAGAGTGCCACGAGGCATTATGGCC
This sequence comes from Diaporthe sp. PMI_573, assembly GCA_021399435.1. Lineage (NCBI taxonomy): Eukaryota > Fungi > Ascomycota > Sordariomycetes > Diaporthales > Diaporthaceae > Diaporthe > Diaporthe sp. PMI_573. The sequence goes on from JAJTUP010000005.1 coordinate 4,299, forward strand.
GAAGTCGAAGGCCGGGAGGTGGACACTCCAGTCGGTCTGGTATTTGTCAATATAGAAGCGCAACTTCTGGTCAAGTTCCTGGTTGGTAATCTCAATCGCGCCTTGGGTCTGCGGATGGAGAGGACTACCGTGACGGTGCTTCGTGCCTGTGAGTTTGTTGATCGTTGCCATAAACTCAGAGATGAACGGGCCTGCGTTATCAGAGATCCAGATCCAAGGAACACCAAGGAAACGATATAGGTGGCGGTAGTACCGCTTTGCCAGGTCTTCCGCCGTATCAGTCTTTCGTCCCGGTAGCGTAGCTAAGATCCTGCTAAATTTGCAAATAAAAACCCATACGTAATTGTAGCTATAGCGGTCAGGCGGCATATCTTTGCCATCGACGGCCACGTGCTCCCACACGTGGTTCGGAATAGGTAATGGGCGTAGGAGTCCTGGGCTACGGTCATGCCGCCCCTTGTTGCGGCCGCACTTGTGGCAATTCTTCACGTAGCGTCGGACATCCTTGTTCAATCCCTCCCAGTGGTATTGGCGGCGGATTGCCTCGATCGTCTTGTTCTGCCCTGGGTGGGCGAAGATCTTGGGTTCGTGAGCCTCGCGGATCAGAGCGGTACGTAGAAAGAGTTGGCCATTGCTCGTGAGTTCCGGGACGATCAATTTGCCTTCATATGAGCCGAGTTCTTGTTTCTCATTCTCGACCTTGATGAGGTCGACGAGGTCGGAACCCTGAACCGTATAGGGTGTCAACGCAACCTCGGCTGCGTTGATCGCAGGTTTAATCTTCTCGGGCGGGATCAGCGCCATTGTGCGTTCTTCTTGCTCACGGGCTTTGACAGTAGGGAGATCGGCAGTCTTTCGTGAGAGGGCATCAGCAGCAACGTTATCCTTGCCCGGTCGGTACTGGAATGTGATGTCGAAGTTCGAGAGGAAGTCTGCCCAGCGGACTTGCCGGGTAGAGAGGACTCGTTTTGTCGAGTAATACACGAGCGCTTGGTGGTCAGTCAGGACGAAGAACTTCATTCCGAGTAGTTCAGGCTGGTATTGCTCAAGGGTTTGTACCACAGCGAGTAATTCGCGGTCCTGGATCGGGTAGGCTCTCTCGGCCGGGGTCATTGTCTTGGAGAAGTAACCCACCGGCTTCCACTCGCCGTCAGGTTGCTTCTGCCAGATAACTCCTCCAGTGGCGTTACGTGAGGCGTCAGTCTCGACTTTCGTTTCTCGACCCGGTACGAAGAAGGCCATCACAGGCGCTTCGCACGCGAGTCGTTTGAGTTCTTCAAAGGCAGCTTGTTGCTCGGGGCCGCAGCTAAAGGGCACATCCTTCTTGAGTAAACGGTTAAGAGGCTCTGCGGTGCCGCTCGCGTGATGGCAGAATACGCGAATATAGTTGCAGAGGCCTAGGAATGAGCGGATCGCGGTCTTCGACTTGAGGTCTTCGAATTTCCAGTTGTGAATAGCCTTCACTTTCTCAGGGTCGATGCGAACACCTACCCCGGCTTCCATCACAATGCCGAGGTAGTCTATCGTCGTGACGTTAAATCGGGACTTCTTGATGTCCCCTTGAAGATCGGCTTGGCTCAGTCGGTGTATCACTTCCTCCACCTGTACCCAGTGGACTTCTTCGTCTTCCTCATCTGAATAGATCAGAACGTCGTCGGCGTAGGCGCTCGCAAATAGGTCTAGGAGTTCGTTCAATTGGGCATTAATGAAATCCTGCCACCAAGCCGGCCCAACCTTAAGGCCGAAAGGCAGAACCTTCCACTGGAATGTACCCTGGCGTGTACGAAACGCTGTCAAGTGTTCAGAGTTCACGGCCATACGGAGTCGGTTGAAGGCCCTGATGATATCAATCTTAGAGAATCTCTTAGCGTTGCGGCACCCAGCCACTGTCCCGTTGACATCAGGTGCGGGGACCAAACGGTCCTTCAAGAATTGGTTGATCCAGCGGTAATCAATACAAAAGCGCTTGTCCGTAGAGTGTGGCTTTGGTACGAAGAGGACTGACGCTGCCTTGGGCTCCATACATCGCTCGATAAACCCAATCTTCAAGAGTTCGTCTGTTGTTTCCTTCTCCAGTGGAATCAATCCGATCGGTGTGCGGAAGGTCGGAGGTGAGCCGGTCAACGGATTCTTCAGTTCGAGCGTCACATCGTACCCGGGTCGCCGGGGCGGGAGTTTGGTAGAGGCCTTCTTCGAAAAGAAACCCTCGAGGTGGCGTAACCGTAGTGGTAACCGTTCGCGGACCAATTGAACGTGTCCTGGGTCCTCGTCTAGGGGAAAAGGTATCTTCTCGCCTCTATTGGTCCTCCACGATGGGTTGATTCCAGCGATTCCCGTAATCTGTTGTGGCTTAGATAGCTCGAGGGGTATAGGCTCGCCAGGTAGCGGCTTATCCCTCCACCGCGCTTGTCGCGGGTCGTCATTGATCTGGGCTTGAAGGGCTGCTACGTTGACGACTGGGTCGATAGATATCGGTTGGTCGCACTTTTCGTGGGCGAGGCTCTTTTTGTCTTCTGGCCATTCCAATGTCCTTGTCCGGGGGTGTAGCCAGACATCTTTTTCTACAAACCAGTCTAGACCAATGAATACGTCATAGCCTGTTTCGGTGACCCAGAACGATTCGTCAGGGAACGTTCGACCGTCTACACACAGTGATGTTTTGAGGATGTAGGTGATGCGGCCGGCTTCTTGTTGGCGGTAGTCGGTCAAGGTGATAGGTCGTTTGAGCTTCTTAAGACGGGCGCCCAGCTGCTCCACCGCACGCTGAGCTACTGAGGGACTGACTAGCAGTCGGGCTTCTGCTCCAGTATCACAAAGGGCTTTGATCGGCACTTCTTCACTATGCTTCTTAAGTTGAGCATTAATGAGGAAGGAGGTGGGATTCTCTCTCCCGATCTGGACTGTTGTGTACATAGGGACCACCGTAGAGACTTCCGGTGGTCCTACTCGTTTTCCGACTCATCGCTCGAGCTCGTTTCCTCTACCTTAGCATCCTTCTCCTTAGCCTTGATAGACTTGACTGTCGGGAGCTTCTCGCGGTCCGGGCAAGCAGCGCCTTTGTGGCCAACCTTGCCGCAAATGAAGCAGGAGTTAGCATCCCAGTGGACGCGCTTTTCATCCTCCGTGAGGGCGCGGTGAGCGGTTAGGACGGTAACAGGTTTGCCGTTAGAAGCCTTTGGGTTGGAATCGGGTTTAGGTCGGTGGTTGTTACGAGACTTAGGCAAATGAGAAGATGATTTACGGTCGTTGGGGTCGTTGGTATTAGAGCTATCCTTCTTACGGCGACGCTCCTGGTTCAGTTCGTAATGGCGTTGTTGGCTGTGGGCGGCGTCGGCGACGTTACGGGTGAAGCGTTCGTAGGAAATGTCGGGGTCTTTGCTGTCACTAAGCAGACGGTTGTCAAGACCAGGTGGGATGTGTTCCCATAGGGTGGCTTTACGTTCAGCGTCGGCGATGCCAGCTTCGTCGGCTAGGGCGTTGATGTCCGAAATAAACTGGAAGATATCGGTTTTGCTTCCCGGCTCATACATCATCTTAGCCAGAGCCTTACGAGCGTCGGAAGCTTGGTTCGAGTTGTGGTACACCGTTGCTAGTACCTGGATCATTTCGGCCACGCCCGAATAAGGGTTAGTCTCAGATAGGTATCGAGTCTTGATCATCTTATTGGCACGATCGGTCGTCAGGCTATGGACGAGAGCCATCCGGGCATATTCGTTCTTGAATGTGTCATTATCGATCTTAAACTTGTCAGCCAATCGGGCAACCCAACTGTCAAACTCGTTCTTGTCACCCCCAAACCTGCCAGGGTCGGTGGCCGTAGGTTTAGCCTTTCGGTCGTAGTCGGGGTTAACAGCGTCTTGGTCCTTGCCATAGGGTTTGAAGGCAGCCCGCGCGGCTATACCAATCGGGGTGAAGGTCTTGCCACCAAACGCACTCACGTCGGGGGTAGCCTCACGTGGTCGGGCATTGTTGCGACCATTGCCGTTGTCATTACCGTTGCTGTCGATTGCAGCCTTGAGCTGCACGTTCTCGGCGCGTAGGCGTGTGAGCTCAGCTTGGATCTGCGCGAGCTGAGCTTGGACTTCGTCGTCGGCCATCTCAGGTGCAGTGTCGTGTTCACTTGGGGTCGGTATCGGTGTGGTGGTCCCGCTAGTCCTTGCTGAATCGGACTCGTCGTTCGAGTCGTCAGGAATGACTTCAATGCTGGGGAGCACCAGACTTGCGTCGTTGGCTGAGTCTTCTTGCTCAATGGTCGAGTCGGTATCAGGGGCCGTCCCTCCTACACTTTCTAAGCCGTTGATCGCTCCTCCAGCAGACTCGCGGTTCAGTCGGACGGATCGTCGGCTTGCGAGCGGATAGGTCTTCCTCGGCGGCATCTAGGTCGGCCGGGTCGTTGATCGGTGTCAGTTAGTCGACTAGCCAATCATTAGTCGTTGGTCGTTGGTCGTTGGTCGTTGGTCGTTGGTCGTTGGTCGTTGGTCGTTGGTCGTTGGTCGTTCGGTCGGATGCGTATGAACGACGTGAAATAGGGCAGCTTATTTATTGATCGCTAAGCCAGCGAAAAGGGTACCTTATTTATTGATCGCTAGGTCAGCGAGTAAAGAGAGAGTAGAATAGTGTCACGGCCAGCGTTGCAGAGGGCGTGAACACCTTGAATTGGCACTATGGACGAAGATTCTACTCTAGGGAAGCAAGAGAAAGAAAAGGCCGCAGCCTTTACCGCGGGCGCGACGAGAAGTCAAGCGCGTTGGCCTGCACGCTAGATCGCGTGCTTGCATGCCCCACCTGGCCATCCAGGGTTAGGGTTCCGTCGTCGTCACAGATCCTAGGTAGAAGGTAAAGAGGTTTTACCAGGAGATCCTTTACCCTTAGGCTTAGGTTTCTTCAATAACTAGTCTCTTCCATACTCCTTTCTAGTCCTTTAATAATCAGGAGGAATTAAAGGACTAGCAATTACTTACTAGTAGGTAGAGCTTAGAGTGAGTAAAGGCAGACGTGGTAGGCTTAAGCCTTCAAATAACATAGTCGGGAAACCCAGTGTTTTAATAGAAGTAGCGTCTTTAGTAGGGCTAGCTACTACAGATGTTTCAGTACTAGACATAGTTAAAATAAAGTAATCAGAGCCATAGGCTTGTTAATAGTTAAGAAAATTAGTATTATCTAGAAAGATAAATATATTTATAAGTTAGTACTTAGTATAGTGATGATACTTCTAAATTCTCGTACCTTCTTAAGGTACTTTTCCTCTTCCTAGCATATATAGTCTCTTCTCAGAGTCTTCTATTAGCTCTAATCAAAAGCCATAATACCTTAGCCTTACCTCTCTATATACTCCTTAGACTTTACGCTTATGCCTAAAAGCACCTTGCTGCAAACCTTGTCGTGATAGACGTGGGAGCAATTATCGCAATGACACTACTTTTTAACTAGACTTTAGTTGCTAAAGTAACTACGGAATTAAATTAAGGGCTATTTTCTTCTAATCTAAGCTTAACAAATCCCGTAAAAGTCTAATCCCCTCTTTGACTAAGCGTTTTATAAGCAAATATATCGCTCTGCCAGGGCTTCAGCCGTTACCATGAAATAATCCCTAGCGTAATAGCTAATGTTTATACCTTGGGCGCAAAGCTTAGTTAAGAGGGTACCCTTTAAAACCTCGGCAAGAGAGCAGGTTTGAAAGCAGGGTTCTTCCCATATACTTTAGTTATGCTTCTCTTGTCTTTAGTTTAGTTATATAACTCTCTTCCTGGTAAGGTGTTTCCTCGGCAGTTCTGATTAGGTATAGGTGAGATAATTCTGTATATGATTATGAAGAATAGGCAAGCTTTAGACCGACTCGTTAGTTGTGAGCTCTCTCCTCAGTCTTTAAAGGTCACGTAGTCAGCTCAGCCCGGGCTAGATTACTAGTAAAAATGTGGACACTAAAGCCGAGTATAACAGGTGCCTAAGTTCTGCTGGCCCCTCTGAGCAAGAGAGAGGAAACCACTCGAGGGCTCCAACGTGAAGAAAGAAGAGATAATGAAAAAGGGCCGGAAGGGCTACGAAGGCGATAAAAGCAGTAATTGGGTTTTGATCAGACAATGTCACAGGTTATTAAATAATAATAATAGAAGAATGAGTTGAGTTGTTGCTTCGGCCCTCGAGAGGGACAGAAGCTTGTCCGGTACTTATAGTACGGACGGCCAAGAAAAATTCATTGCACTAGCTACGCAAAACACTACGCCCCGTAACACCATAATAATTAAAGCTAACTATAAATAGTTAGCAGTTATCTATATAGCTGTCAGATGTGACGGGTGCTTTGGGTTAGGTGCCTGAGGCATCAATGGTTGAATCATGACAAAACCAGCCCCCTTACGGGTGGGGTCCCACCAAAAGAACCAAGACAAGACATCATCACAATACACCCAGTTACCACCCCATCAATTGGACCATAATTACACGTCCCACATACCTAAAAGGGTGATAATCTGACAATTAAGAGTCTCACTGCCTCAAGCCGATTCAAATATGACTGACTACGTCAATACGAGGACCCTTAATGCATTCCTAGCGAAACCAGAAGATTGGAACGACTGGAACCACGAGTTCAAACTCCAGGCCAAAACGCATGGACTCCAATCCCACATCAAAGAAAAGACTTCCCTCATCCCCCGTCCAAAACTACCAGACATTCGTCGAAAGAGATACACGAAGAAACCGCATATGCAGCGAAATGCAAGATCGCAAACCATACACGACGAGGAGGAAGATGAGGATATTATTCAAGAAAGAGGAAGCGGCGAATGGACGATGACCGACCTTACGGACAACGGAGTTAAGGCATTCAACCTAGACCTTACTTGGTATAAACAACTTGAAACCGCCTATAAGGAAGAAAACCAGGCCGTTGAAAAACTTACCAAATGGGTACTCCAAACGGTTTCCCCAGCATACAAATCCACATGTTGCGGGGAGGACGACCTACTATGGCAATGGCACCAGAATCTGGAAAACAGATGTGCCTTGACCAAGACGGATGAGAAGACAGAAGTCTTAGCATCTTATAAACAAGCCATCAGACCACCCCGAAATATCCGGGAAGCTTCAGCATGGGTTAATCGGTGGGAAGATGTCATGGCGAGAGGACTCAAACAGGGCCTCTCAACTACCCAAGACCCAGTTGTCTGGGTACCAGATCTGCTTCAAGCAATCGGAGGAATTCTCCCGGTCTGGACAACAATGTTCCGGCAAACAAGACGTCAAGCGATAGCCGATGGGAGCCTCAAGTTTCGCGAAGTAGGGAACGACCTCCGTCAAGAAATCGCAGCACTGGGTGTACAGAAGACTGTACGAGCCACAAAAGGTGCTTTTGCGACGACGTACGATGGTGTAAAAGACCATGGCAGCGAAAAAGGGGACGCCCACGCTGCAGAGGATCAAATACCACTCCGAAGAGGTGCGACTGGTTCACGTAGAGGCACAGGCGAAAAAAGGAATCTACAGCCCGTGGAAGATCCAGCTCAAGGATGTCCTGCCTGCAGAATGCCCCACGCCCTCGCGAAATGCTTTTACGTCTTTCCGGACCAAGCTTTTGAAGGCTTCAAGCCTAGAAGCTACTTGAAAAAGAGAGCTGAAGAAGCACTTGAAAATGATGCTGACCTCCAAGCACAGGTCCGAGCCCTCAAGGGTCCGAGATCGAAATCCAAGTCCAAAACCCCTCGTCCGACGAAAGAAGAAGCCGTCGAGGAAGTCGATGATTGACTCCCGGGGTACTGTGTTGCCAGTATAGAAGCTAGGGGAGCTTTTGCCATAAACGCAGAAGAATACCCTCTTCGACACTCGGTGATACTTGACCCAGCGAGTACGATCTCGATCACGAACAACAACGAGCGTCTGTTCAACACGAGACCAGCCACACACGATGACTACCTGTGGGCCGGAGACAGACAGCTGCCAGTACTCGCATACGGCACAATGCCGGTCCGCACTGGACCGACCGTCCTACACCTCGAAAACGTTGCCCTCTGCCCGCGACTCCTCACAACACTCGTCTCTCTCAGACAACTCCGAAGGAAGGGCATCTTCTGGGATAACGAACATGACCCAACAACACTGAAACGACGTGACAGGTCGACCCTGTGCAAACTCAGGGATATTCACGGCCAATATGTCATCGAGTACCAACCACACGAAATACAAAGTTCCTTCAACACATGGAGGAAGAAACACACTACCTACACCAAAAGGAGACCACTCACAGGCGAAGCCATCCTCTGGCACGGCCGTCTTGGTCACCCAGGCCCCAGCGCGCTTGAACACCTCGTTTCTTCATCTCAGGGGGTGCGCATCCAGGGACCAACAACAGTCGAATGTGAAGCTTGTGCCTTAGCCAAGATCACGAGGCAAATCCGTCGAGCACCGAGGGAGATCCTCGAACGAGAAGGCGAAAGGATAGCACTTGACTTTCACGACTATGAACCAGGGATCAACAACTATACGTCGCAACTATTGCTCACCTGCAGAGCATCAGGACTCATCTGGGATTACTACCTCGAAAGTCGTGATAGCGAAACCCTCCTCACGGTTCTGAAATCATTCCTGGGGATGATGAAGACGCAATACAACACCAAGGTCAAGATCATCGAATGTGACGGAGAACTGTTCAGCCGCAGACGAGCTGTCAGAGAATTTCTCGAGTCAAAACATATCAAGATCGAGCCCTCAGCACCCAACACACAAGCACAAAACGGAGGAGCCGAGCGCTCAGGGGGTGTGATCAAGGAGAAGATGCGTGCAATGCGAACAAGCTCAAAACTCCCACACTCTCTTTGGCCCGAAATTGGACGAACAACCGTCTACCTCAACAACCGAACACCAAATTACGGACTGGACTGGAAGACACCCTACTACCAATTTCACTCAGCGATTGCCAAACGCTTGGGTATCCCACGACCAGATCCAAGACCAGACCAGGCGCACCTTCGCGTTTTTGGCTGCAAGGCCTACGCGATGACCTCAGACGCACAGCTCAAGAAAAGAAGACGTCAGCGTCTCGAGCCACGTGCATGGATTGGTTACCTTGTTGGATACCGATCATCGAACATCTACCGGATATGGATTCCCTCTACCGGAAAGATTGTCAATACAAGAGACGTGATCTTTAATGAGCACGAAGTGTTTGATGGGAATTGGGAAGGCTTCAAAGATGAGCTTCTCACCACAGACATCAATCGTCTCGCGGAGTGGACAAGAAAATACGCCCTCCCAGACAATGACACAATATCGGAACCGGAAGGAGAAGATCTAATTGAAGAAGACTCCCCGGAAGAAACCTCCGAAGAAACTCAAGGACCTGTTGCCGATAGCATCCAGGAGGCAGACGTAGAGACTGCAGAGGATGATCGCTCCGAGGCGGACCGAGAAAACGGCCCCTACACAGAAGCCAAATTCACCCTGCTACCTACTCCTCCTCGATCGCCGCCATCAGCCCTGCTCACACACACAATTCAAACCCAGTCTGACCAAGAAATGCCGTCTACTGAAGAAAATCAAAAGACAAGCCCGTGGCAGGCCGCATTCATCGCTGGCACAAAATCTGCCCGGATGGCCAAGTCAGAGGGAAAATACCTGACGAAGGCACAAATTGAAAGGCGCTTGCGTCAGGGGGTGAAGTTGAAAAGAAACAACCTCCCCGAACCGCCAAGATGGCACAATGACCTGGATAATCATCCACTTGGACCAATGTTCAGACAAGCAGAAGCTGACCATCTACAGAGCCATACCGAGATGAGATCATGGACCGAGATCCTCAAGAAAGACAGCCGCGCAGCAAGAAAACAAATCCTTGACTGCATGTGGGTGTATGTCTACAAATTCAACAAGCATGGCGTTCTTCAGAAATGCAAAGCAAGACTCGTGGTCCGCGGAGATCAACAAGCGCGAGGACAAACCCAAGAAACCTACGCAGCCACTCTTGCGGGACGGTCATTCAGAACACTCATCGCCATCGCAAATAAGTTTGATCTCGAGCTGATCCAATACGACGTTGTCAATGCGTTCGTGCACGCTCCTATCGATCAAGATATCTTCATGAGAATGCCTCGAGGATACGAGAAGAAGGGCACAATCTTGATGCTGAACAAAGCACTCTATGGGCTGCGGATTTCACCACTGCTCTGGCAAAAGGAATTCACAAAGACACTTGCCCAATGTGGATACAAACAAGTCCCACATGAACCCTGCTGCTACACCAAGAACGGCATCCTGGTCTTCTTCTACGTAGACGATATTATCGTTGCGTATAGAAAGAACCGACAAGATCAAGTCGATGAACTGGCCCACCAGCTCCAAGAGAAGTATAAAATCAGTGGAGGGGACCGGATTCAATGGTTCCTGGGCATGGAGATCCTCAGAGATCGTCCAAACAGACGGATCTGGCTGGCTCAGACCGCATACATTGAGAAGATTGCCAAACTGGCTAACAAGAAAAATCTCTCCCACACAGTCCCCATGACAGCCGAAGAGCTGGTGCCTCGAATCGACGCCGCCACAGAAGCTGAAGTCCAGGCCTACCAACGAAAGATCGGATCGCTCCTATTCGCCGCCATTTCCACACGACCAGATATTGCATTTGCCACGTCAAGGCTTGCAAGATTCCTGACAAATCCGAGTCGAAAACACCAAGATGCTGCCGACCGCGTGCTGCTGTACCTCGAACGCACCAAACACCTTGCTCTTTGCTTCAAGGACACCGAAGAGTTGGTTGTCGCAAGCGATGCTTCATTCGCAGACAACACCCTCGATCGGAAAAGTTCCCAGGCATTCGCAATGAAACTGTTTGGAGGCCTGATTGGATGGAGAGCAAACAAGCAAGACACGGTCACTACATCAACAACGGAGGCAGAGCTTCTAGCTCTTGCTCAAGCAGCAAAAGAAACACTATTTGTGAGCCGGCTCCTCACAGAACTTTCAGTGGACCTGGACAACAAGCGAATCAAGATCGAATGTGACAACACACAAACAATCAAACTGGTCAACTCAGAAGTCACAACACTCAAGACCAAATTACGACATGTGGACATACACAATCACTGGCTGCGGCAGGAAACTCAACGAGGAACAATCCAGGTGGAATACACACCTTCAGCAGAAATGATGGCAGATGGGTTGACAAAGGCATTACCGGCTGGAAAGTGGAAAGGATTCCTCCACCAGTTGGGCCTAAAAGATGTGAAAACAAGACATGGAGAGACAACCCTACGGGAAGACCCCATAAATAACAGACTAAAAGCAGTTGAAGGGGAGTAAAACGCAGACTCCCAGTACCTGCGAGTCTGAGGGGGTGTGTCAGATGTGACGGGTGCTTTGGGTTAGGTGCCTGAGGCATCAATGGTTGAATCATGACAAAACCAGCCCCCTTACGGGTGGGGTCCCACCAAAAGAACCAAGACAAGACATCATCACAATACACCCAGTTACCACCCCATCAATTGGACCATAATTACACGTCCCACATACCTAAAAGGGTGATAATCTGACAATAGCAAAGAAAATATTAGATAAATAGAAGCTTCTTATCTATAAGTACAGATATACCCATTACGGCCCTTAGGAAGTCCCCGAAGCTAAGCATGGCTAGGTAAAGCTATCCAAAGCATATATTTAGTATCCTCGAGTATATAGGAATAGTAGCATACAGCGGCATGTTAGTCGGTGTAATCACGTTAATTATTTATATGGCGAACCCATAGTGTTTTTTAATTCAGGCATAGGGGCCAGCATGATTAGTCAGAAAAGGGTACGCGGTATCCGATTTAGGGTACGCGAATATCCGCATTCTTATTTATCTATCATACCAGCCTATAGAGTGCGGCTTGCTCATCATTCTCGGCGTTCCCTTCTACTGTCCAGCATATCAAGGCACTATTCCCACTACCAGGCAAGATGATCTCCATTACCATAACCACAACCGTTCCCCGTCCGGACCATCATCGGTCTCCCCAAATCTGCTCGTTCAACCGCTCCTGCAACCTCAACCGCACCTCAGACCGCGCCACGTCGGTATGAATATCCGCAATCAAGTCCTGCATCAACACCATAAACCCAGGCTGCGTCGGATACCGCGAGATATCATCGCGCGCGATCCCCACCACAAAATCTAACGAGGTATCGCCGACCCAGCGAAAATGCAGCTTCTGTGACAAGTATTCCAAAAGCTCCTCGTAGTTCCGGCGCATCACCTGGGGCGACCAGGCGTTCCCGAGCCTTGTCACGATGTCCTGCAGGGGGTCCCCCGGCCCGTTGAGCATGAGGAGCATGAGGGAGAGCTCGACGGCGACGGCCCAGTCGTGCCGGGAGATGAGGACGTTCTTGGCCGCGTTGGGGGTTGTGCCCGGGATCTCTGTGAGGTGGAGCTGGTTGCCGTCGCCGCCCTCGGCCCCGCCCCCGCCGCCGAGCAGGGTGTCGAAGTTCCGGAGCAGAGAGGCGAGCTCTTCGGCGTGGGAGGTTACGTTCCTTGGTCTTGGGGGTGTGCTGTGGGTGAAGAAGTCTACCCAGACTGTCCGCTCGGGGTTGTTGGACGTTCTTGATGGGATGGGGTGGGTTGAATTTGCCTGGCGGTACTTTGCCCCTGTAGGGTGCCACGTTGTATCTGTAGTTTTCGTCTGTTAGAGCAGGATTCGTTTGATATTTGTTGTGCGCGCCGGGAGTTTTGGGGGGTCGTATATAGACAATAAGCAAAGGGTTGAAGGATCGGAGACTTGTGGATGGCTGGCACTTACGAAATATACTGTCCAATAGGGTGAAATAAAGTCAGGGCGTCTTTGTCTTTTTGCTTCACGACGAGTACGTTGACCGAAGCTGACACGGCGGCCTTGAAAGCGTCGTAGCTCAGCGTTGCCCTGTCCATGCGGACGTATGCCCACAGTGCATTGTACTGCGGTGCTGCGCCGTCATCACCTGCGTCGCCTTGCTGCGGGCGGCGGAGCTTCCCAACAAGCACGTGGAAGCTGAGTTCGCCCCTGAGGTGTGATTCTGTCAGGGGGCCCAGTGCTTGGTCAAGGTCGAAGTCCGTGGTTGGAGCGCGAACAGTGTCAAACCGGTAGTCCATGTTGGTGGTCTTAACAACGAAGTGTTGTTGTATCTGATCTTGTGAAGGTGTTGTGTTGTTCAATAATAGGATAGTGATGGTGTTTGATATTGAGTGGGCAACTTGGTTTGAAGGGGATGTGACCTTTTCCCCCTTTTCCCCTGTCTGTCCTCGTCTTATATTCTCATCTGGGCAGGGGCCTAGTAGACATTTCCATCAATTTTGAAGTAGGGAAAGTGGTCAAAATAAAGCTTGTACAGGTTAGTGGCCATTAGTTGGGCTTGAAAGTAGATACGCAACGGCCGAAGATAGTAGCGTGTGGAACGGCTTTCGCAGAAATGGAACAAAACAATTTGATCGATGGAAATGTCCCCCTAGTGAGTCAAATCGTGGGCTAGTATTTACGCTCAGAGTAGTCAGTTGTTTAATACACCACTAGTGAGAATATAGAGGAAACTTCGCAACAACAATCAATCTGTTATAACCATTCGCAGATTAACCCTATCTTTAGTCGCCTGGCTGGCTGGCTTTGAGCTGATGGGTTCTGCCCTGCTACCTTCAGCGAAAGAACTTTGACTTCTCTCAAGTTATTAAGATTCAGTTCTCGCGAGATATGTCACTCATTGTACCAGTGGATCCTACGTTTTCTATTTGATTTGTGGCTGAAGAAGAGTCCAGTTAGTTTCCAGTCCTTTTGAGATAGCTTTGTTGAGCGGCTGCCTAAATAGAAGCAAGGTATTTGATACTTCACAAAATTCTTAGCCTCTGATACCGTGCATGCCAATATCTGGGTACACCCAGACTTCTGCCGCTACGGACTATTGACGTGATGTCGCTGGCAATGGAAGGGGGGGTACAAGACATGAAATCCGAAATGAAATTCTCCTACGCCCCGCGATCGGTACTTTCGTGTCTTCTGCACCTCTTGCCGAAGAGAATAAGTGGACGTTTTCCACTGACCGCTCTGATGAAATGACACAGCTGGTCTCTCGATTGCACTACATCAATATCGGTTTGCCCCGGTAGCTTTGACCCCGTAAGGCGTTGAGAAAACATCATCTGGGTCAACAACGGCCTTTATCCTCTGCAACCGCGCGAGGTTCGGGCCCCAGTACTTTTCCTGTGGTACAAAGCCAGATGGTAGACTGGTATACCCAGCATACGACAAGTATCTGCCAGGCTCATTACCCTGGATCTCGAGGACAGCCTTTTGGATAAAATTGCGTGTCGTCTGGTTGGTGGGCGAATTAGTGATTGCGTACGGCGTGAAGAAGTATGCCATGTCGCGATGGGGTAGAGCGGTCGCATCGGCGGCGACGTCACCGACTGCTCCCCCGTAGAGATCGATCAGGACAAACCAGTTATCAGAGCCGGCATCGGCAGTCTGAATGTGCTGGAACATGTTGTCGATGCTTGTATTGGTGGGGAGAGTCGAGCGGGTGATGCACGTATCCTGTGCCGTGAAGTACGACTGGGCGGGAAAACTCGATGAGATGCTATCAAAAGTGCGGTTCATATGCTCCATCCAACTCAGTCCGGCCACGACACTACGCTCAGTGATCCCGGGGATGCGCGGCTCTAGATCGATGCGGTCAAAATCGGATTGCGGGCCGAAAAACGCCCCCGTGATCTGGAGTTGGTTTTTCGTGACCACTACTGCGGCAGAAAACCGACGGTCGAGTTCGGCATCATTGGTGATTTGGTGATAGGCTTTGAATGATGCAGACAGTGACGCGGGATCTGTTGATGCGATGGTGAAAGCAAAGTTGAGGACCTCCTTGGGTTCCGGCTTCGTTTGGAAAGTGAACTCGGTCACGACCCCAAAGCTGGCGCCTGCTCCACGGATGGCCCAGAAGAGGTCTGGATTATCATTTGAAGAGGCGCGCACGACGGTCCCGTTCGCTAGAACTACTTCTGCCTCTTGCAAAGCGTCCAGTGTCGTGCCTTCGAGGCGAGAATGCAGGCCGAGGCCGCCAACCGTGGCGTGTCCCCCGATACCGACCGTGGGAGATGAACCGTGGGGCATGTACCTCCCATTGGTGGCGTGCAGCTTCTCTGCGACGTCCTTGAGTTTGTTCCCCGGGCCAACTCTTGCAAGTCCCGTTGAGTCGACTTGGACCCGAGATAGAAACATCATGTCGACCACAATGGCCCCATCGGTGCCACCAAGGGCTAGAATAAAAAACACATCAGTCTCAACAAGCCTTTAAGGGATCTGAATCAGCAAACCTTTGTTCGAGTAATCGTGGCCACCGCTCCTGGCTTGAACTTTGCGCCTGTACGAAGCGGCGCAGTTGACTATCGCCGCAGTCTGATTTGCGGACTTTGGGTATGTAACTGCAAAGGGCTCGTATTGCAGATTGAGGTTGTATGGGCGGACATTGATTTCCTGGAACTTGGGTTCGTCGGCGAATTTCACCTGCCCAGTTTGACCATCGACCGCTTTAATGAGACATTCCTGGGCGTCTCTCGGCGCGACAATCACTCCCTCAACCGGGAGAAGCACTCCTGTCATGGCCAAAGCCGCAACAAGCGCTCGGATGACGGGCTGAGACCCGGGAGCTCGTGAATATACCATATCGCTGATGGAATTGATGATCCTGATATCGCGGTTCAAAAAATGCTAGAATAGAATGCCGGAGTCCTGGAAACTGGTCCATGTCTTGCTGATTTCCTCCCATTACTTCCTCTTGGATTGGGGCTCCCGTTTTATATCCATCATGAAGAACTGTCAGGATCTTCTTCACAAGCTCATACGGCCATGATTCTTTTCGGACACTACGGAGTCCGAATTCTGTTGTTTTGGCATGTGTCTTTTGGAAATTTGCTCCATGCAGTAGCAGCATGATGCAACTTGCAACCGTCGTGCCAAGGCATCACGCAGGCGCAGTCACTACAGAAATGGCTGGCTATTGGACTATATTTAAGATGTACTCGCCGTTTACGTAGCATCAGTGTTGATCTTGGCGGCACCACGGCCGGGCAATCCCGCCGAATAGACCGGCCGAGTACTGCTGCTGAGCGACCGGGCCCGGAGACCTCGGGTTCCGAGCGACTGTGTGCCTCCAGCGACTTACACTAGAATAGAAACTTTGGAACACAACTCAACAGAGGCGTGCTCTCACTTCATATGAACGGCCGACTAAGTGACACATGTCAAGTATAAATTTAATTTCTAAATTTTCTCTACATTATTGAGAAATTTGGGCCTGCTTCCTCATTGCCCGGCCTCAAGCCAGGCAAGTCGTGAGATGAAGGGCCCAGTACTTCTGTTGAAGTACAAACGTCAGATGAAAATAGTAAACGCGGAATAAGTCAGCTATACATGAATCCATATCACATTTAATGTCTAAGTAGGGTTAGAGGAAATAATTACGGTCAACCAAGTGGTAAATGCCGTTATTATTATTGTTGGCACAAAGTTCATGTCTATCTTGACCAATGGCGGAAGCCAACTCTACCTTGGTATCTATACCCCAGACCTCAAAATGTTTAAGTCTCGTTATCACACACTCCCTTTCAAAGTCAACAAAACGTGACAAAGGGAAAAGGAAAAAAACTCCCTCTATCGCAACCCAGCTACCATCCTAGGAAATACTTTCCCCCCACCTGCATGACCCCCCACAAAAGACCGGACAAACGCCGCCACGGTCGGATGCATCCCCCTCTCCACGGCCCTGTCAGTCCAAGCCACGATATCCATACCCTCAAACCCGTCCCCGTCACCACCAAACCACCGCCTCAGATCACCCATGGGCAGCTCCAGCTCTCCCAGGTGATGCAGGAACCTCACCCCGTGGCCGGTGTCCTCCCGCTCCTGCCCAGCACCCAGCACCGCGCGCACCACCCCCTCGACCACCGCCGCCAGCGAGACTGAGTTCAGCGAACCGGCATCCTCACCCGCCGACCCAGGCACGACGGGGACAGCACCCAGCTCGCGCGCGTAGTGCCGGATGTTGTGCACGAGGTCCAGCCCGGGGCCGTCCCCGCCGTCGGGGCGCGAGATGTTGGACGGGCGGTGCACCACCACCTGCCAGGCGGGACCATGCTCCCGCCCGAGCTTCTCGAGGAACACCTCGCTCGCCCACTTGCTGCTGAAGTACCCGGGGGCGGCCCCGGCCTCGGACGGCGGGGGGAAGCTGGCCACGGACCCCGGGCGGTTGCAGTTTCTTGGCTCTGGCTGCTGCTGTCCCGCTGCGAACGCGCAGGCCCCGACGCTCGAGACGTAGTGGAACGGGATCTTGCGGGCTAGGCACAGCTCGGCGAGGGCCTTTGTCGCGGTGACGTTGGGAGCCCGCAGCGACGCGTACGTCTTTAGGTACGAGACGTCTGCGCCGTTGTGGATGACGGCGTCGGCCGTGTCGAAGATGACGCCTGTCTCGCCCACATCGCACTGCAGGCCCAGCCGCGGCTGCATTAGGTCGCCCTCGTGGATGACGACCTTGGCCCGGGCCTTTTTGCTGCCGGCTGTCGCGTCGATGAGCTTTCCCGGGTCGCGTACCGCCAGGCAGTGGATGCGCTTGACGCGGGGGTCTGCGATGAGGGACTGCAGGATGCCGTTGCCGAGGTATCCGGTCGCCCCCGTGAGTATGATGGTTAACTTGGATGGGCGGCGTGGATCAGTGGTGGCGTGCTCTGAGGTTGAGGTTGCGGCTCCGTTGTTGTCGTTGCGCCGGAGGAGCGACGGTAGGAGGGCTGTCTCCTGGTCCCAGTCGATTATTTCGGAAATCGTGGCGGCGTTATCATCCGCCTGTCTCGTCACCCCTTTTGTTACCCTCTTGTTATCGACAGCGAGTGCCATGCTGGCCAGGGTGCTGGCGTCGAACATATCGACCAGTCTAAGCTGGACGTCCCATCTTGTCTGGATCCGTCGTCGCAGGTCCAGCAAGAGCAACGATGTGCCCCCGACGTGGAAGAAATCAGTCTCGGGCCCGACAGGGGGCTGTTTAGAGAGACCAGTCTTGCCTGAGATGACATCCTGCCATATGCTTCTTAGCTGGGCCTCCGTCTCGCTCATCCCGGCGTGCATCTCGTGCTCTTCAAGCCTGGACACAACATCAGCTTCACGACCTTCGGGCAGTGGTAGTGCAGCGATCGCGCGTCTGTCGAGCTTGGAGGAGGTCGTCAGCGGCATGTGGGCGAGCGGAACTATGACAGCGGGCGTCATGTAACGCGGCAGGCCGAGTCTCGATAACAAATTGCCGAGGACAAACTTGTCCGCGTTGTATGCCTGCTTCAACACCACGTGCGCGACCAGGAATAAAGGGCCCTCGGTTCCACTCTCGCCTCCTGTCGGGCCCCTACGCCTGACTGAGACAGCAACCTCCGACAACGTGCCTTTGGACGCGTCGAGCAATGCCCTCTCGATCTCTTGCAGGTCGATACGCAGCCCGCGCAACTTGACCTGTGTGTCGCCAGCCACGCGGCCCTCGAGGAACAGCTCGCCCTCTGGGCCCCATCTTCCGAGGTCGCCTGCGCGGTGAAGTGTCCGCCAGCCCCTTCGTCTCTGTTCGGAGCTTGCAAACAGGTCGGGGACGAAGAGTTCGGCCGTCATGGACCCGTTGTTGAGGTATCCCGAGGCGACTCCCGGCCCGCCGATGTAGACCTCGCCCTGCACGCCTGGAGGCACGGGCCTCAGGTGCTCGTCGAGGATGTAGACGGTGTAGTTGGTAATCGGGCGGCCGACGGCGATGTTCCTGGGGACGTGTCTGGCATAGTCTCGGTACGGCAGTTCCGTGCTGGTTGCCGTCCACGAGGTCTCGGTGGGCCCGTATGCGTGGAATACTCTCAGCTCGGGTTTCTGCAGGGCCACAAAGTCCTTGAAGAGGGTATGGACCCCAGGCTCGCCGGCGATGACGGCCCTCCGCCACTTGGACTTGGCCAGCCCGCCCATGCTGCCGAACCTGAACCACGAGAACGTCTCGGACGCGCAGCTCATGCTGTACGTGACCCCCTTTGCTATGATCATGTCGACTAGGGCGGCTGCGTCGCCTCGCAGTGCCCTCGGTACAAGACACAGTGTGCCACCCAGGCAAAGAGCCGTGAAGATCTGTATCATGGACATGTCGAAGCCGGGCGCGCTCTGCTGCAGGACGATCTCGTCGTCCTTGAGGTCGTACGCTTCAGCCGTGAACTCGAGCCAGTTGCAGAGTCCCTCGTGCTTGAGAACGATTCCCTTTGGCGTGCCCGTCGAACCGCTGGTGTACAGGATGGTGGCGACTTTGTCAGCTGTCGCGGCGATGCTGCTGAGGTTGTGCTTCTTTCCGTTGCTTCTGTCAGGCACAAAGCCTGCCACGTTGATAGCCTTGAGGTGATCCGCATCCAGCTTCTCGACATGCTGCTCAGTGTCATTGTCTACCAGGACCACCTCGGGCCGGCAGTCGCGGGTGATGGTGGCCAGGCGACTCCATGGATTATTCTGATCGAGCGGCAGGTACACTGCCCCAAGACGCATGATTGCCAAGATGGATGCGATCCAGTCGCCCGTGGGCTCCTGTAGGACAGCCACGCGGGAGGCTGTCCCGATGCCAGTGTTAGCCAGAGCAAGGGCGATATCCTCTGCGCGGTCCCGCAGCTGCGCGTATGTGAATGTCTCGTCATCGTTGTTGTCGCCACCACCGCTGCTGCTCCACCTCACAGCCGTCTTATCACCTCTTTCCTTGGTCACCTCTTCGATCCTGTGCACCAACGTCTCAGGCCAATGCCTCTCCTTTTCCGCGCCCCTGCCAAACGCCAAAGCCCGATCAACATCTGCCGGGTCGTAGACATCTGGTTCATCCAGCTGCATGCTCGGGTCGTCCACGAACGATTTAACGAGCCTCTCATAACTAGCGAGCATGCTCTCGGCATCCTGGTGGCTGTAGAGATCCTTGCGCACAATCAGCATGAAGGTACAGTCTCCGTCGACGTCAGGGTCATCTATCACGTCCAGGGCCACATCGTAGGCGACCCTTTCCAGGGCGTACGATATCATCTCCAGCTCGACGTCAGCTGAGAGATCAGCCTTTGGCCGCTGGCCCACCCGGTAGTCGACGAGGCATTGGAAGATAGGCGTGTGCGAGGCCGAGCGTGGGGCCCCGAGCTCCGTAAGGAGCACTTGGAAAGGCACACCCGAGTGCGCCAGGGCGGAGAGCACCTTGGCCCGTGTTTCCTTGAGTACGTCTCCAAAGGTGTTTTCGTGTGCCTCGCTGCCTTGGGCATTCCGGAACCGCAGGGGCAAGAGGTTCACAAATGGCCCATACGTGCCCGCAAAATCGTCGTCGGTCCGGTGTGCGTCTGCAATACCAATAGACACATCCTGCACACCATCAGTATCGGCGAGCTGCGCCAACAATGCCCGGAACACAGTCAGGTAGAAATGGAACGGCGTCACCCCGACGCCTCGACACAGAGCCTTGACACGCGCCTTGACGCCCTGGCCCAACCGCATCTCGGCCCGCTCGTTCTCATAACTGGTGAGCTGCGGCCGCGCGGCGACCCGCCCGAGGCGGAATATCGGCAGGGCGTCCGGGAAGTCATCGGGGGGATACTCGGCGCGCCAGAACCGGAGGTCATCAGCCCAGCGGCCGGCCCGGTAGTCCGCGTGCTGCTTCATCGCGTGGGCCGCGTACTGCGCCGGCGGCGGCGGGAGCGTCTTGGCAAAGAGCTGCTGCATCTCCCGCAGGAATATCTGGACCGACATCCCGTCCGCCACCAGCGCGTGCGACGACAGGACCAGGAAGTGCCTCGTCGGCGTCAGCGTCAGGAGCACGACGCGCAGGTTCTCGCCGCCCGCCAGGTCGAAGACGTGCCTCTCGAGCTCCTGGACCACGGGGCCGACGTCCTGCTCGCTGCGGATCGTGCGGTATTCCCCGTACGTCCTGCTCTCGGGGAGGAACCCCTGCATCGCCTGGCCCTCGCTCTCGAAGAAGCACGCTCGCAGGATGTCATGCCGCTGGATGATGATCTGTAGGGCGCGCTCAAAGTCATCCTGCCGGATGCGGCCTGAGAGCTGGAACGAGGCGGTGTTGTTGAGGCTCGATTTGTCCTTTAGGAACGACAGCACGAACCAGAAGGTGGCTTGGGTGAAGGAGAGCGGTGCGACCTTGTCGAAGCGTTGTTGTGGATCGTTGCCCTGTTCCGTGTGCGAAATGATGCTGTCGTACGGTTGGGTCTTGTGGTCGGCCACGTCCCCATCCGTCGTAGGAGGACCCTTGGAAGAAACGGACGAAGCGGTGTCGTTCATGGAGAAATTACCAGCCAGAGTGGCTGGAGTGTCGCACCCGCGTGCACTTGTCGACGAGGAGTCTCCGTCATCTGGTCCCTTTTCAGCCTGCTCTGACTGGAACGACACAGTCTTATCCTCGTGGGCCGCAATGTCCTTTTCCGGATACGACTCAGGCTCGTGCCTCCCCTCTGGCGCATCTGGTCCAGCCACCGCCGGCACGGCTTCCGTCGTCGAGGAAGGCGGCACCCAGGCGTCCCCACTCACCTTGGAGTCCGCCTCCTTCACCTCGGGAATCCACGCCGGCGGCAGCGTCTCGGCGGCAACGACACACAACTCCTTCACGCTCGCCCCGCTCAGGATCTTCAACACGGGGATACTGACCTGCAACGTCTTGATGAACCAAGTGCGGATCTCGGTGGCGAGCAGGCTGTCGGTGCCCATCTCAGACAGCTGCAGGTGGGCCGGGTCCTCCCGCGCCAGGTCCTCCGCAGGCCTCTGGTACAGTGCCGCGAGCTTGGGCACGAACGCATCGTGTACGGCTGCGAAGACGGCGTCACGAGTGGGGGCCTGGGCCAGGCGAGTCTTGAGTGGCACAGGACCATTCGTGCCCGAGCCGGCGGATGCGTTGGGACCGCCAGGTGCGGTGGTCCCGCCCTCCTCGTCGTTCCACTGGAGGCAGTGGCTCAGGATAGGATTCGTCGCCCACGATGGCATCGACCCGCCGTGCGCCCCGATCCGCTCTATGCCGGTCGTGATCTCGATCTGGCCGGTGGCGCCATCACCACTACTAGCAGCGGGTCGTCCAGCCACAATTGCCTCGGAAAACTGCGCGAGGAAGTCGGTCTCGGAGACGAACCAGGTCTCGCGAGCATCAACCCGCCACCGGAGGTCGGTGCGTGCGTTCTGGGCGATATACCCGACGCCCAGCACGGGGCCGATATTGATGACCGACGCCGCGAGCCCCTTTCGCCGCCGCTGCTCAGCGAGGGCGCCCATGAACAGGTTCGCCGCTGCGTAGTTGGCCTGGCCCTGCCATCCAGTCACGGATGAATACGAGGAGAAGAAGACGAAAAAGTCGAGCGGGGGGTTCCTGGTGTTGTCATCTCCATCGTCGCCGCGGAACAGCCGCTCCAGATGCACGCTGCCCTCCACCTTGGGCCGCGTGACCTTCACCATCTGGTCGAGCGTCATGTCTGCGATGAGGACGTCGTCAAGGACCATGGCCCCTTGAGCGACGCCAGCGACGGGTGGCATGTTCGCGCGGATCTCGCCGTGTGCACGCCTGACGTCGGCCTCGGAGGTCATGTCGCATGCCAGAACGCGCACAACGGCCCCCTCGGTCCTGGACACCTTGGCCAGCCAGCTTGCATCAACGTTGGGCCGCCGGCTCGAGATGGCCACGAAGCGCGCTCCTCGGCGGATCATCCACTCGCAGAGGGACAGGCCGAGGCCATGACTGAGACCGGCGAGCCAGTACGTCTTGTTAGGATCCAGCGAGACCTGACTATCCACTGGCTGCACTTGGACTGTGACCTCAGAGGTACCCGTCCAGTCCAGGATGGTTATAGGGTGATTATCGAAATGTCCCGCCTTGCTATAAGAGGATAAGTCGCTGATTTCCACCTTGTTCACAGGCAGAGCCGCTGTACCGCCTCCTCCGCCTTCGGCTAGAGAGTGTAATGCGTGGTTGACTGCGTCCTGCAGCCTGGCCCGGACGTCTCCAGCGCGAGGCGCCCACCAGCTGTTGCCTTGACCGCTCTCGACACCGAATAGAGTAAGCCTGCTTTCCAGACGACAATGTGATGGGAGAGCTGTGCGAATCTGCGTATCCCTGTTGTTGTTCTCGTGGCCAAGCTGAGAGGCGAGGTCCACGTACACGGCCACATTTTTGGGCACCAATTTCTGCACGTCTCTCGTGGCCGCCATGGGATGCACGCGCAGCCAACCAGATGTCGTAGGGGTGTGGCGGGCATTCTCGGTCTCGAATGTGATAAATGTCACGCGAGCCCCGATATTTCTCGCCCGCCACGTCAATACCGTGGCGAAGTTGGGGTCTGATTCAAGGACAACGATGCGGTCGTCCTTGCTGACGCCCTTAAGTATAACAGACGCGAGCATGTGGTATGCCACATTCTCGAGGAACTTGGCCTCGAGGCCAGCCTCGACCTCTATGAGCATGCTGAGGTCGTCCCATGCTGGCGCGACGTGGCTCGTGAGTTCATCGGACAGGAAGACTGCCTGATCACCGGTTGTGGTACTCTTGCCAAGCGCCAAAATCAGCTTGGTAGACTCAGCAACACGGATGCCCTCCGGGAGCGAGTGGGAGATGCGCAGGATGGAGGGCCCGGTTGTTCCCTGTGGCACTTGAGTACGGGGCCGTCCTCGACAGAGCGAATACTCCCCCTTTTCGTGGTTGAGCCCAACACGCACGCTCGTCTGATTGTCCACCCCGAGCTTGACCGTCTCCCACACATCTCGTCGCGACGTGTTATATCTCTCGTTCATCTGTTGATTCGGCACCAGCCTCGGAATAAGGGGCCAGCCGTCCTGATCCAGCTGAATCTCAGGCTCGGCAGTCGTCACCAGCCCACTCAGACCAGCTGCCGTCCCGTCCCGCTGCCACGTCGTCACGGCTCTGAACCCCAGCAGCGTCTCGAGCACGACGCGTGGTTCTATATGCTCCGCGTTGGTGATATCAAGGGTCTCTACGTCCAATGTGGGCATCTCAGAGGCTGCCGACCTCAACAGCCCGACCATCATACTCGCATGCGGGTTCTGGTCGCGGCGGGAATGCGTCACCCAGAGTAACGTGCGGATGCGCACCAGTGTCCCGCGCAGGCAGTCCCACCAGGACTCGAGGGCAGGCGACGTGAAGAAGGCGCTGTCCAGGTCCGACAGGCTGAGGACGGTTGTCTTATCCGAGAGCGACTCCGGATCTATCTCGCCCCACGAACGCACCGTCGTCACCGCGCCGGCGCACAACGGCTCCGCGAGGGTCGAGATGTTACTGGCGAGCCGAGTGGCCCGAGAGTTTGGGGATTTGCTCGCCACGATGATCAGGCCATCCACAAGCCTCCCACCAACCCCCGTCTCCGCCGAACCTGGTGACGTCGACAGACCACCCCGCAGCATCGACACTCGATCGTCCACAGCTTGTGCCGCTATGACCATGAAAGGGGCGACCACCGGCTCCGGGGTCGGGGTGGCGGTATGACAGCCTGCAAAGCCCGTCTTGCGCAGCAGGGCGTCCCAGCGGTCGACACTCGCCAGGGGCGAAAGAGAGCTCTCGCTGTTCTCGCTACCTGCCCACCAGCCGGGGAAGGCCCCAAAGATAGTGCCAGAGCGGATTGCCACGTCCGGCAGGGCCTCCAGCATCACCAGGTACCCGCCGGGCCGCAGCAGCCGTCGCACGTTGGCCAGCGTTGCCTCGAGCTTGTCGGTGGCATGAAGGACCATCGAAGCCACTACAACATCATACGAATGGTCCCTGAACCCCTGTGTGTGCGCGGGCCTGTTGATATCCAGCACCTTGAAGGCCATGCTGTGCTGCCTGCGCTGCTTGTTGAACAGGTCCTGTGCCGCGGGCAGGAAGCCGGCCGAGACGTCCGTGAAGGTGTAGGACGCGTATGAGGACTCGATCTCGTCAAAGATATACTTGGTCATGCCCCCGGTTCCGCCGCCAATCTCCAGGAAGTGGCAGTGCGGATGCCGGTGCACGATCTGCTTGATTGTCCGCGCCATGAAGGCCGAGTACGTGTCCATGCCTATCGAGTGCTGGTAGTACTCACTCAGCATGTTGTCTCGCATTCCGATCTCGATCGCCACCTTCTCGCCCGTCGCAATCGCAGCAAGCTCCTCGCCGAGGGCCTGGAGGAGCCTGACGTCTGCGACGTGGGCGTACGGGACACAGGCGCGCCGAACCACATCCGCCGTGTCGGCATTCCACTCGTTCTTCCAGAAGGACAAGGCCCCCTTCTCGGCCTGCCTGACCCAATGCTTGGCGTACTTGAACAGATAGGAGAAGGGTGTGGAGTCGGATCCGGATGATGACCGTGCTGGATGTCCAGCTGCCACGCTCCGGTCCAGCTGGCGGAGGTAGAATACAGATACGCGCTCCAGAAGGTGGGCCAGGTCGCGTTCTCCCGGCGTTGGTTTATATTCACGAGCACCAACCCGGCCGGCGTCGGGGCTGGCGACGTCCCACACAGTCGTGGAGAAGATACCGCGGTCATCCTTGGGGCTCGCGGGCGCGAACGGTACACACAGCAGCCCCTGTACCTGGATAACGGTATGCTGCTGCTGCCGCCTGCTGCCGCCCGTTGCGATCCCGGGAGAAGACACTGGCAGGTAGAGGTCCACATCCCCTCCGATCCCCCTCTCGCTGCCCGACTCGGCCGGCAGCATTGCGTCGAAGGACAGCCCGGGGTGGTTCTTGGCCATCCCGTCGTCGTCTTTGGTAGCCTGCGCCGCCGCGCACAGAGACGGCACCACGCGGATGCTGCGGATCTTACGTGGCACGTGTAGGGCCCACATACCGCCGTCATAAGGGACCGCACGCGCGACAAAGGTCGCCTGGAAGGCTGCGTCGAGCATGGCCGGGTGGACGAGGAGGCCGGTCTCCCCCTTTTCTGACTTACTCGTTGTTGTACCCTCGGCCGCCGCCTCGTCCTCCTGGACCAGATTCTCGATGATTCCGGTTGCGTAGCCGAACCGTCTCTCGATGCTGCTGAGCGCCCGGAAGGGCCCCGAGTAGTCATACCCCATCTTCTCGAGCGACTCGTAGAAGTCGTCGGTTGGGACTTTCAGGAGATCGGTGGGTTTTGGACCCCTTGCTGGGAGCACGTTTGTCTTTGCAAGTTGAGAGGAGGCATTGTTGTGGGCAGTGTCCTGCGCTTGCTCCTCATCCAAGGAAACGCAAATGCGGCCGCTGGCAAGCAGTGCTAGGTCGAGACTGTCCCTTTCAGCAGCAGCATTGTAGGTGAAATCGGCAGTCATCGTGGCTTTGGCGTCTGGTGTCGAAGACCAGAGCACATTGCTGAGTGTGAAGACAGCCTCTATGCTGGTGTCGTCCTGGTCGAAGGTGAGGGCCTTTTCGATCTCCAGATCCAGGACTTCCAACATGGTCGCCGTCTGCTGGGACAATGCCGTTGGCCTCTTGGAAGTCTTGGAGCCGCTCTTGCGAAGTGCCGCCTCAAGCGCAAGGACGATATAGCCGGCGGCCGGGAACACCGTCTGGCCTTGCAGCTGGTGATGCTTCAACCAGGGGATCTCCTTGGGACGCAGGACGTTGCGCCATCGCGTGATCTGCTCGGTGCTATCAGGAGTCACATGTCCGAGCAGAGGGTGGACTGGCTCCGCGCGCGACAGGTGGGCTCGGGTGTACCGGCTGTCATGCCAATACTCGGTCTCGTGGTCCCACGCATACGAGGGCAGACCCCGGGCGATCCTGGGACTCGACTTTGATGACGGAGAGCCGGACATGAAGGCGTCGTAGGCGGCGAGGTTGACATGGCCCTTCCCAAGGCGGGACCAAACAAAACCAAGACCATCCGCGAAGGTTCCTACGGCGGGCTTCCCTCGCTGCAGCATGCCGGTGTACGGCAACTGGCCTCCAGAGGATGCGTTCTTCGGAGCGGCGAGAATGGACTGGATGGCAGGGCTCTTGAGAGCTGGGTGGGGGCCGACTTCGACGGCGATGTCGAAGGGCCCCGTGGTATTGCACGCCGACTGCACTGCCTGCATAAATAGCACGGGCTGGTTCATGTTGTCGTTCCAGTACTGGCCTCGAAGCGCCCCGAAGAGCTGGTCGGCCACCTCCACGCCATCGTGCACGCTGGAGAACCAAGAACATTCCGATGTTCTCTCGATCCTAATATCCAGCGCAGACAGCGCATTAAGATATCTGTCTGAGCACGCAAGCATATGGTGCGAGTGATACGCCTTGTCGACCTTCAACAGCCGCGCAAACTTGCCCTCATCTTGAAGGACCAGCTGTAGCTTCCTCACGGACTCGTCGTCTCCGGAGACGGTGATGCTTGAGGGGGAGTTCACAGCAGCAACGACGACCCGCCCGCGGAAACGGCGTGAGCTGCACAGCTTCTGCACATCTTCAAGTACACCCTCGACGGCCATCATGGCGCCGGGCTCGCCGTTCCTGCCCGCGGCGAGATGCGAGAACAGGCCGCGGTAGTAAGCCACACAGATAGCATCGCCGGCGCTCATGAATCCGGCCGCGTACGCGGCGCCAATCTCACCTGACGAGTGGCCCACTACGGCGTCGAACGAGACACCGGCGGCCCGCAGCATATCCACCTGGAGGATCTGGAGTGCTGTGCACAGCGGCTGGGAGAAGACGGCCTGTCCGATGCGCGACGACGAGGCTGGCTTGCAGAGCTCATCGGCCAGCGACCACGACGGCCTGTGCTCGCTGGGGAGCTGCGCCAGCCGGTCGTCAAGTTGCCCGATGATACGCCTCGCGGCGGGTGAAGTCTCCAGAAGCTCGGCCCCCATCCGGGCCCATTGGGCGCCTTGGCCGGTGAATATGCCAAGCATGCGCAGCCTCCTCCTCCGGGCGTCGGTATGTGATGAGTCTTGTACAAGCAGTGGTTTCGTAGCGACATCGTCCTCTTGGCCACCACCACCGCGCTGGGCAGCCATCTTCAGCTTGTCGTCGAGCTTGTTGCCGAGGTCTTGCAGTGTGGAGGCCGAAACAGCCAGGCTGAATTGTAGGCGCGACCTGCGGGTATGGAGCGTGTATGCTAGATCTGCAGGACTGGGCAAGGCCGCCATGTCGGCGTTCCGGAGGTGGTCGCGGAACTGTCCCAAATACGAGAGCAGTGATGCTCGAGAACCGGCCGAGAAGACGAAGGGCGCGAAGGCTGTCGTTTCCACGGCCGCCTCACCGTTGGCTCCAGCTTGTGTTGCCTGATCACGCGCGGGTGATACAGTCGGGCTGTAATTCTCTAAAATGGCATGGCAGTTTGCACCGCCAAAGCCAAAGCTACTTCGACTTAGACGAAAAGATCCCGTGATTGTCTGAGGCAAGGGGGGAAGAACTCACCTGTTGATGCTTGCTCTACGAATATCGGATCCATTCGACGGCCACGGAACAGCGGCCGTTGGCACCTCTAAATTCCTGTAAAAGGGTGCGACCTTGGGGTTTAGACGGTTGAAATGCATGTTTGGCGGTATGATGCCATTTTGGATCGCCAACGACGCCTTGAGGAGTGCCGCCAAGCCAGCGGTACCCTCGGTGTGGCCGATGACGGTCTTGATGCTGCCCACATAGAGCTTCTCACCAGGTCCCCCCGTGGCCAGGGAACCTCCTGTCTTGTCCGGGAAGAAAGCCGTGGCAATGGCTTCAGCCTCGACCGGATCACCTGCTGGTGTTCCTGTGCCGTGGGCCTCGAAAAACTGGGGACGCTGGTCTGGATGTGTCGGGTCGAGGCCTGCTCGTGCGTAGCACTCACGAATTAGGCTTGCCTGAGCAGATGGGCTGGGCCTGTGTTGTGAAAACAAGTTTAGCAAACCATATATGTCCATATATTGATATATAAGAGGGTATATCCCCAGCCAGGATGTCGAATCCGATCTCCATGACCTGGAGATGGAGATAGAAAGGACAAAAGAGGACCAGGGGAGTGGAAGGGGCAGAGAAGATGAACCAAGTCACTCACATTGTCAACCCGGGTGTCCTCCCGTCCTGATTTGCGCCAATCTCCCGAATCACGCACTCGATAACGTCGCCATCCTTTTCAGCCTGGCTCAACGTTTTCAACACCACGGCCGCAACACCTTCCCCGCGGGCATAGCCGTTCACATCGGCATCCCACATGCGGGAGCGGCCATCGGGGGACAGCATCTTGAGCTTGCTCATGCTCACGAACGAGGAAGGGTCTAGTATGAGATTCGC
Source organism: Diaporthe sp. PMI_573 (assembly GCA_021399435.1). Taxonomy (NCBI): domain Eukaryota; kingdom Fungi; phylum Ascomycota; class Sordariomycetes; order Diaporthales; family Diaporthaceae; genus Diaporthe; species Diaporthe sp. PMI_573. The sequence goes on from JAJTUP010000005.1 coordinate 33,486, forward strand.
GCCCGCGGCGACAGCCACCCGCGAATGCCCTGCGCGCAGCTGCTGCGCAGCCTGGTGTACGGCGATGAGGCTGGAGCTGCAGGCTGTGTCGATAGTCATGCTGGGGCCGTGCCAGTCGAAGAAATATGACACGCGATTTGATACCAGCGCGCGAGACGTGCCGGTAGCGTCGTATGTGCCAATAGTATCCTGGTCGCGTCCCATCATCTTATCGTACTCGCCCAGCACTGCAGCATCCACGGTCAGCTAGCTACCCAAGAACCCCAAAAGAAAATCCGTTGTGGAGGCTGAGATGCACCACATGTCCAAAGACCATCTTGGAAAGGTCTGAGGCAAAGTGACCAGACAGTCTTCAGAGATTGCAGATTGTTCCCGTCACGATTAGATGAGGAAGACTACTTACTGGTGCCGGCGTATACGGCGGTATCAGAGCCCGCGAGCGCCTCAATAGTATGGCCCCCGGCCTCCAGAGCCTCATAGACCGTCTCCAACAGCAGGCGCACCTGCGGGTCCATGACGTGCGCCTCGCTTGGGTTGATGCCGAAGAAGCGGGCATCGAACCGGCGGTGGAACCCCGGGCCGGCACCGCTGAGGAAGTGGCCGTGCTGCACGTTGCTGTGCCCGTGGTAGGTGCCATCGGCGTGGTAGAACCCGGCGCTGCTAAACCGATCTGCCGGTATGGGCGTGCGCACGTCCGTCGGGTCGCACAGCAGTGACCAGAGCTTGGACGGCGTGTTAGAGGCCCCTGGGAAGCGGCAGCCGCTGCCGACGACTGCGATGGGCTCCTGAGGTGTTTGGTTCGTGTACGGGGGCATTCTTTCAGATCTTTGGACCTCTAACGCAACAGTCTCGTCGGCCGGTAGCGACAGTACCTTGGAAACTAATGGTACGATGATCATGTCATGGACACCTGATTTCTACGTGCTGGTTGTGCCTCTTCTTCTTATCTGAATTATTGCACGCCCCCATACCCGTGCCCACTCCAGCCCGGGACTTCTCCAGAGGGCATCATCACTCCAGAGGCATTGTAAGAGCAAAAACGCCCAACCGCAAGGCAGGATTCATCTTCCGTAATTCGGGTCAGCGCCCCGTCGAGTCATCGCCCCTTCGAGTCTAGAGTCTCCGAATGAATAGTAGGAAGAGGAAATTTCGGCCCTAGGTATGAGATAAAGCTGAACAAGGTGAGTAGTCAGATCTGTGTGCGCTGTCGGGCTCGGGATCCTTCGAGAGTCATCAATTCAAAGGCCGGCTTGAGGCCAACGGCAGCAGTATTACTCACCCCCTCCGTGTGATACCTGGTGGAGTCAGACCCGCGATCAACATCAGCTGCGGGGCTAGATGACGCCAGAGAGATCCTTTGTCTTGTCATTGCATAGGTAGTCTAGTCTGAAAGTCGTCACAAAGTCACTCCCTTGGCGACATTGCAATTGCAAGGATGACTTTGGGTTAGTCCAGCGGGTGCCATGCGAAAGTCTCACACGAATGCTGGAGTCTGAGTATGTTGCAGAAGTTAAGTAAACATCCGTACTTGGTAGCAGCTCCCGACCAGAACCATCTGGATCGAGTATCTTTCCTGAAAAGTATGTCCATAGGCTTTTTCAATGCGAATACAGTAGGAATCAGAACTCAATGATGAGACAAGCACAGCTTGCTATGAGCCAACTGGCTTGATGAGGATAGTAGAGGCTATGAAATTAAGAAGTAGCTAGAGTGACGATTGAGGAATTCAAGACAGGAAAGAAAAAGACACAATAGAGCTGTTGATTCTTTTATATATATATTACATTATAGAGATTTCTGCCCAAAACTGTGAGTTTATCTAGTCTCCTTTCTAAGCGATGGGAAGGGCGGTGATGGTCTACGGTGTAGCGTTGGAATTACAACAAATGCTGAATCAGAATGACGACAAAGTCTAGGGAGCAATGCGGTCGCGCAAAAGCCGCTTCGCCTTTTTAATGGCCTTGCGCAGGTACTGTATCCCTCCCTGGCCCTCCTCCGGGCGGCCAGCCTCTTCTTTCCGGAGCATTGACCCGGCCACCCGGACAAACCCGTGGGCATTAAGCAAGCCGCCGGTTCCACCGCCGCCACGCGTGCCAATATGGAACTCACGAGGCAGTCCGAGCAACCTCTCCATCCTCTCAAAACTGTTTGTCACCATCTGAATGAACATGGTGGTCTGAAGATTTCCGGATTCTGTAATGAACGGATTAGTGGGGGAAATTCACACAGAAACTGGTGTAGTCGATTACGATGATTCCTGACTATGGAGTAATAGGAACAACTTACGAAGGTGACATTCATCAAAGCCACAGAAGCCAGAGATGGGAGTCATCCTGCCGTGGTTTGTGTCGGCCACATGCTCAAGGTACTGCCGGATATGTGTGAAAACAGCAACGTGGAGCCGCAGGATGTGCACGTAACAGATGAGAGCAAGGGATATCATGGATGGGTCCGGTGGCGGTTTCGGCGCAGAGCTCATGCTGCTGGGCGGCGTGGAAGCGGCAAGATCGGGTGAAGAAGCAGAGGACGTAGACATTCTGCTGCTGCTGCTGCTGCTGCTGCTACTGCTGCTGTTCGACGAGGTTGCCATCCGGTGGTTGCTTGCCAGCGGCGGCGCATGGGCAGCGTGAAGCATGTCATGAAAGGCACCCGGAGACTGGTCGGGAAGTGACCGAGAGTCAGTGACGGCGGCCAGGATATCCAGGTAGCCTCGTGTAGAGTTGAGTATGTCCCCTAGCAGCGGGGTGGTGGCAGTGGGGGCGGCACCGGGTCTCTCACGCTCCACCACGATGAGTTTCCTCAGCGTCCCGTCGGGCGGACTGTTGACCAAGCGTCGCAGTTGGGTTGCCAGTTCCAGGTTGACCCGAGACAAATCCTCCATCCTGCGATAGTGAGTCTCCTCGGTTGAGATGGTGCTCGAGGGCAGACCAAGCCCCCAGAGGTCCGGATCAACCAGAGGTGACTGCTCCAGCATGTCGCCTTCTTGAACAGTTTGGGGCCAAGGCAGCCCGGAGAGTTGAGCATCTTCTCCCGTGCCGTTCTTGTTGGTCAAATCACCGGCCAAGTAGTCGCTCATGGCGAAACCGCTCGTGTCCCATTCTGGAGGGACGAGTGTCTGTGGTCTGGGCGGAGATCCCCGATGTGGATGCGATGGCTGTACGGATCCAGTCACTATTTCCATGATTGGACTCCATCCTGGGGAACTGACATGACTCCGTGATCTTGCTCCTGCGCCTTGATCTGGTTTCCCAAAGGCATCCAGGGATGGCCATTCAAATGTGGCGAATGCCGGAGTGAAACCGACCGGGGATGCAGATGGCCTTGCCTGTGGTTGTTCGGCAAAGGTCCGCCCGGGCGTCGTTTCCACCTGGGGTTCACCCTGTAGAGGCGTTTTCCCTTGACCTTGTTGACCCTTGCTTTGATCTCGAGCATCTCGGTCGTCTTTGTGGTGGCGCCGGCGCTTGAGGGATGACATGGCCATGGTACCAGAGCTCGTGGTGGTGCTGATGCTTTTCGTCGAGCGGCCATCCGTATCGTGGTCTGCAAATGTGTAGTGTCGCATGTGATAGATCGGGGTGGTCAGACATTTGGCATCAGCCTTCGCGCAACGATCGCACCGCCCGCTCGGGTCATTTCCCTCACGCGAGCACCCAAGCTTCTGGCCCCGGCAGCGGTCACAGGCTGAGCGCCGCGAGGACGGAACAGTCATGGACGCCTGGTCACTTCCCGATAGCATTTTTCTTCTCGGGTTTGTATGGGTTCGATCTGGTCCCTGGGACCGGGACGGTGGATGACGAGAGAAGCACGGGTGTCTTGGGGCCAGATCTTGACGAGCACTGAGGACTTTTGGGGAGCACTTGTAGACAGGGTGATGTTAAAGACGCCTGGAATCATGAGAAAGCTTCGACGGAGAATTATACAGCCGCACAGCGGTCCGCATTTCTCGTCCACAAGCTTTGTAGGGATTATGAGTCTCTGCAGGCAGGTTGCATGGAACCAGACGGTCGGTGACGGCTTTCTTGGTGAGCAGACACCTCGTCAGAATCCGGAGCAGACCCGTGTCAGCTGACACGTCAGCTCCATGCAGATCCCCCCAGGATAAGATTGCTGTGCCATAGAGCTGTCACTTCCCTTGGATTACGTCTTCCTTGGCTCCAGGCTCTCTCTTGCCGCATTGGCCGCCTTTTGTTCCGTCATGTTTCCCACATCGGGAATTCCCTTTCTTGTGGGTCTCCTGAAAGTGGAACGATCTCCTCCACCTCGATCCTTTCGATGCGATCTACTCAGGCGCTGTGAATGGATTACCTAACTCGTGCCGCCCGTGGAAAGTTAGGGTTACTTTGACAATTGTGTCCAAGTGCAGTTCAAGAAGCACGCGACATCGGCTTGAATAATTGGTCAGAGAACAATTCGGACAGGCCCGCACCATGCTTATGACTTGCTACCCGGCGCCCACCGCCCCATGATAGATCTGGGCAGGAAAACCACTGCCAAGCCTCGTAATGGCCTGATCCCTTGTTTTGCAATCCATTCCTGCGTCTAGGGTAGTCTCTTTACAGAACTTCAGCCGTGCCGGTTCCTGATGCTGAAATGCTAATTAGTTGAATCTCTGAGACATAATTCGTCCAGTGCTACGGTGTTGAAATAGCCAGGATGAGCATATTAGAATAGGTGTAGAAATAAAAGAGGAATAAAGCCTTAGAGAGATTCTCAGAGATGCACCTTTCCCTTGAGAGCTGCTGGGTGGAGAGAGGTGCTTAGAAAGCGGAGTAGGACAGATATGTGACTAGACGTAGGAGGGGTGGGATGAGGTACCGGACGTGGGGTACGCCTTTACGCTCCCTCAGCTGCGGCACACCCACATATATCTACCTACGTAGGCAGATAGCTCTCAGAGCTCCGGAATTGTTTAGCTGCAGCGGGTTGTTGAAATATAATTTCTGATTGGTTGAGATTCCAATGGCTGACTGGGTCACTACTGTAGTCTTGGTGCTGAGTAAGATAGAGGACACGAGTAGGAGGGAGCGTGAGTAGGAGCATAGGTGTAGAAGTAGAAGGAGAGATACTTGAGGAAGAGAGAGGTACTCTGGTCTGCAGCTGGTCTTTGATCCTGATTCTGTAGGTACTCTAGGAAGGAGCAGGGGTGTTGGCGTGATAACGGCATTTCATGGCCCTTCCACACCTATGAAAGACGAACAGCTCTCTGCCTACCACTGCTCTTCGAGGATTGAGTAATCACGGACCTCTGACACCACCACATTAACAGAAAGGGGATATGTGACCAAGTAGGGTATGTTTCGGATGCCGAAACCATTGATTCCAGCAAGTAATAAAAATCATAAAGTGCTGATAGCGGGTGGGTGGTTAGAGGTTGTGGGGGAACAAGCACTATGATGGGGGGTGAAAGTCTCTTGCATACTATAGTAAGATGCTTTAATCGACTAGTCAGCGCTGCTGAATCAGAAATACGGGCCCGGCATCCATGTGGGGTGCACGGCATGCATATGAGGGTGTGAGGCATTCACCTTACGGCGCGCAGACATGTGTTCCTTTTCTTCCTGACCACTTTGGTTTGCCAGATGCTTACTCACCCCCTAATTGTTGCAGTTGTAGTCCGCGAGGGACTATTACACACTTGCACCTTGGCGGACCAATCTCGACCCATCTTCGGCAGACATGGAGCATCATCTTACGCTCCAACCTCGTGTCAACATTCTGAGATCGGCATAGCGTTTGCATTCCTTACAAGTACTCCTAAAACACCTTTTCAACCCTGGCCAAAGGCTCCCACATCGAGTTTACTTTGAAGCTGGCCTCCGAGAGTTTACATTAGCGTCTTCAACCCCTGTAGAAGAACGTAAGTATATTCCGTATAGATTTCAGTTGGGAAGGGAGACTTGCAAGATTCGACCGATATCCACGTAATGCGTTTACCACAGTATTCCTTTAGGACCAATAATGACACGATTATTGGAGGAAAGTGAGTCATAATAAGGTCCCCTTGGTGTAAAAAAATCAAAGAGTATAATGAAAAGGTATTTGGATGATTATGAAACTGGGAACGGGCTAGCTATTACGTGCGTGGGACCCAGGAAAGAATTTTTGATGCGTCACGCCTTACGCTGTATTTGCAATATTGAGACCATTTTACATAAATGGGATGGTAGGATTTCCAGGCTCCACCTTCCGTCATATTATTTAGCCCCACATTCAAGAGCAGCTCTTAGAAGGATTTCGGCATCACAACTCGGAGGTCCAAATAGGGCATACCAACCCGAGTCCGAGTGCCTGCTTACCTCTACCCAGCGGCCCCGGCTCCGTAAAGCATGGAAACTTCTCGGAGGTAGTGACGATACCCCGGTGTCTTCGAAGGGCTCACAGGGACAGTCTATGTAGACGGATAAAAATGAGACTGACTGTATGCCTCAGTCGTTTCCTGTTCGTGTCCGACCAATGTTACCATTGTTGCTATTGCCACCGATCTTTGTCTTTTTACATTGATCCTAACCAGCTTTCTCCTGAAAAATCGTTGTATGTTGTGTCTCGAGGGTGAATATACGCATCAAACAACGCTATGGCTGTCGTCGACATGCTGAGTTGGGCAACCTCGGGATGGACTCCCGTGTGGCTGGCCGCCTCGGGCGGCTTGGTGTACACCGTAGCGAGCTGCATCTACCTTCTATACTTTCACCCTGCCTCCCGATTCCCCGGTCCCAAGTTGGCAGCCATCTCCTACATTCCATACTGTTATTATTGGTAAGTGCGCTTCCATTTCTGATAGGACTTCACATTCTCGCTTTGGGACAGTATAAATAACTGAAAAATTCCAAAGGGTAATGGGCCGTCATCCTTGGCGCCAGGAAGACCTCATCCGTCAGTATGGCGACGTCGTACGGATCGGGCCCAACGATGTTATGTTCTACACCCCTCAGGCGGTCATGGATATCTATGGGCCGATGTCGAAGGGCCAGGAGGTGTTCGTCAAGACGAACCTGATGGACTTTGGCCAGGGCGACCTGGGCTTCAGCTGGCAGCCCAACCCCGCGATTCGTAAGGCTACGGGGAGGAGAATCCTCCCTGCGTTCAGTAACAAGGCCAATAAGAACAAAGAGCCGCTGGTGAATGCCTATATTGACCTATTCATACACAAGATGAAGACCTTGGGCGGTAGGCCCGAGGGCCTGCTGATGAATGACTGGCTCTATTGGCTTGCGGTCGACATGGCAGCTGATCTGGCCTATGGCCGTGAGATGTCGCATCTGAAAGACGGTATGTTAACTATATCTTCTCGTTCCGTCCTAGGTGGTGATTTGACGTTACACTCAACACTGACCACTGCGTTCATCCAACCAGGCAAGACATCTGACTTCGCTACAAGCCTTCGAGCCACTTCCTTTCCCGCACAACTAATCCAGCTCTCCAAGAAGATTCCTGCGATTGGACTTCTGGCCCCGCTCTTCATACCGCTCAGTGTCTACCGTGCCGTACCCGCTATCATCGCCGCCAACCGTGCCGAGGTACAGGCGCGCATCGATCGACGTGGCAAAACTAAGCACCCAGACTATGTGGACTTCCTCATTGGGCCCGACGACCTGCCGCCAGCGAACAAGAAGGAGCGTACACACCTTGAGCAGGTAGCTTTCCAAATGTTTGCCGCCGGTTACGACCCTATCAACATCATCACATATGCGGGCCTGTTCTTCCTGCTCCAGAACCCCAGTCAGTATTTATTCTTCTCCCGCTAGGGGTTCCCACCCCTGTTTCCGCCTCCCAGAATACATCTATTCGGGGCTCTGAGGCAGATAGCTAATGTACAGCAGAGGCGCACGCCAGCCTCAAGGCCGAGATCCGCGAGACATTTGGCAGCTACGACGAAATCACCCACGATGCCCTGATCGGCCTGCCGTACCTGCAAGCCTTCATCCACGAGTCGCTGCGCAAGCACCTGATCGCGCCCACGGGCACGCCCCGGATCAGCCCAGGCGCCACCGTCGACGGCACCTACGTGCCCAAGGGCGTCATCGTCGAGTCGAGCCCCTTCACCGCCATGCGCCACGAGCGGTACTTTACCAACCCGCTAGAGTTCCGCCCGGAGCGCTGGCTCCCGCACGACCACCCGCTCTACGACGCGCGCTTTGCCGATGACAACCTGCGCTCTTTCTTCCCCTTTAGCCTGGGCGTGCGCCAGTGTGCTGGGCGGGAGATCGCGTGGACGCAGTATCGGCTCTTTCTTGCCAAGGTGCTGTGGACGTTTGATCTCGAGGCTGTGAGCGGCCATGACAAGTCGTTTGATCAACATGTCACCGCGCATGTTATGTGGAATCATCCGGATCTGTATGTGCGTTTCGTGCCTGCCAAGGGACAGGAATTGAATGGGCATCTGCATCCGATTTCGTGATCAGATGCAAGGAGCTACTTCTACCTGGTAAACAACCCGGGACTTGGATGGGGGTATAGGTTAGGCTGTATTGGAGATGGGGTTATTGGGAAAACATTCGCTAAAGGTGTATAACGCGGGCAAGATGTTTAGAACTGTCTGGGCGAGCCCCCTGGCTACAGAAATTCACATCGCTGGACCACGGATATGACGGAAAGCATCAAGCTCAGAAGTTGAATAGCTCATACTAGGCAAAACAAGATTGAATACATCTGGCGATTTACAAGGTCTTTCACGAACGTTCATGTCCGCTTCCTCTTTGGGTTTCTATTGCACTAGAGTTCCATTTCATCCCGGGGCTGGCTTGGCGTCTATAACCCAACACTGATTAAATACTTCTTTCGTTTCTCTCTTTTTTTCGTCTTTTTTTTTTGTTTTGAAAAACAGACAAGCATTCCGTGTGGCAATCTTGAGGCTCGTCTGTGACTCTCAAAAGATAGTGTGTTCAGAATGGGGCAATTCAGTAGTTCCTGTAGTTAGATCAGCACAGAGCATATACTTAAGGGTTTGAATACGAATCGCATGTGTATTATACTGTTACACCGCTAGGTGGTGGGACGTTTCTCATCTCTTGGGTAGGGTTTCCCGGGAACTTGTTGGCGTGTGGCAGCGATAGAAGTGCGTAGTTCGTATTGGTCGTGTGCTTGAATGACGAAGAAAAGAGAAGAAAACAGCCCCTGTGGCATCCTCAAAGATATAAGTATAGCAACACACATATAAGGAGATGATAGCCTTGGTCGTCACTCTTGTGAGTACTTGAACGAGGCCCAACCCTCTTTAAGTCACATCACAGAAGCGCCTGCCAGCTTTTGCCGTCACCCCTGTTCCGCCCTCGGTTTCAATATTTATTCACACTCCTAGGCTTCAATCAGGTAGACTAGCAATATTAGGTGTAATGTCAGCATAAATTAGTTAGGGCCTCCCCCGTGCTGCCGTCGCACTGGTCCGATTCCAGGTTCGCCGAATGTGGCAAAACGACTCCGACTTTTCAGGGGCTGCTTTCCAATTAGGAAATCCCACGCCGACTAAGACTTACACGAACGAATGTATCTCGGAGATGTTGCCATGCACTGCAGATTCTCTGCTGTCGCACTTCAGCGAGAGCTCGGCCATTCATTGCTTGTTTAAATTGCTTTGTCGCTCTACAATGTCTCCCACGGCACTTCTACCTCTGAATGTTAAGAGCTCCAAGGTGGATTGTCAACAACCTCATCGCTGACTTAAGGAGCCTGCAACATTTCCCTCATGTGCATTGCGTTTTGCGCGTACTTCGAACGACTGACTCTGATTCTCAATAAATACCAGTCAAGCGCAAAAGTGTTAGTCCCCATGTGATGTTTTCTGGAGCTTCTCGTTGAGAGCGCTCCACACGCGACCCTGCTAAAATCTGAACGTCCAGGGCAAGGCTTATACCGACGGCAGAAATGTTCCTCAAAAAAGACAAGTCCGGCGCCACCAGTGGCCCCGGTGAGATCCAAGAGCAGTCTGCAGATACCACGCCGAGCGACACAGACAAGCCCAGCCCCTCGGAGCAGGGACGGGAACAGACCATAATGGAGGAAAAGGACACGGCCCCAAGATTTGAGCGCGGCTTCCGGTTCTGGGCAATCATCGTCATCCTCGGCATCTCTGGCCTCCTGGGCTCGCTCGAACACACAGTGGTCGTGACGGCGGGGCCATACATCCTCCAGGACCTCAACATGCGGGAGGAGTTCGTCTGGATCACCAACGGGTTCTTCGTCACCAGCACAGCCATGACACCACTGCTCGGCCAGCTGTGCAACATCTTTGGCCGGCGGTGGGTGTTCCTCTCCGTCATCGCCTTCAACACGCTCGGCAGCGGCATCTGCGGCGGCGCGACCAGCGGCGACATGCTGATCGCAGGGCGGGCGCTCCAGGGCGCCGGCTCGGGCGGCATCGTCCTGATTATCAATATCATCGTGTCGGATCTCTGTCCCCTACGCCACCGCGGACGATACTTTGCTGTGATCCTGGCCATCTATGGCATCGGTCTCGCCACAGGCCCGCTTATTGGTGGTGTCGTTGCGGAACATTCGACGTGGCGCTGGGTCTTTTACCTGAGCATACCCATCGGGGGCTTCTCGATGGTCACCATGTTCTTCCTCCTTCGCTACGACCACATCGACAACACAACCATGTTCCAGAAACTACGCAGGCTCGACCTCATCGGCAATGCCATCCTGGCGGCTAGCACGGTGTCGGTGCTCTACTCGCTGACCTACGCAGGTACAATCTACGCGTGGGCCTCGTGGCACACGCTGGTGCCCCTTTTCGTGGGGTTCTTGGGCTTCTTGATATTCGGGTTCTACGAGGCCTCGGGAATCCCAGTCGAGCCCGTGATGCCGATGCGGTTGCTTGCGCACCGCACATCCATCATCGTCTTCATCAATACCTGGGTGAACGCGGTCATGTATCTGTGGTTCTTGTACTTCCTGCCCATCTACTTCCAGGCCGTGGCGTTATATTCGCCCACCCGCGCTGGCTACTCGCTCTTCCCGCAGGCCGCTGCTGGCGCCCCCGCCTCGATCATCGCCGGCCTTATCCTCAGCCGCACGGGTAAATTCAAGGCCCTCCACTTCGCCGGCTTCGCCTTCTGCGCCGTGGGCATGGGGATCACCTCCCTTGTCGACGAGTCAACCTCCATCGTCCACTGGGCCGCCTGCCAGATCCTCGTGGCGATCGGCGTGGGCTTTGTCGTCGACACGCTACCGCCTGCATTTCAGGCCCCCGTGTCCGAGGACGACCAGGCGGCCGCGACATCGTGCTGGGCCTTCATGCGCTCATTCGGCGGCATCTGGGGCGTCGCCATCCCCGCCGTCATCTTCAACAACCGCGTCGACGAGAGGCTGCCCTCGACCGTGTCAGACCCGGCAGCCCGCGCGCTGCTGGGACGCGGCGGCGCGTTCCAGGAGGCCTCGGCGAGCTTTGTCAGGCAGTTCACCCCTGAAGTGCAGACCGAGATCCGAGCCCTCTATGCCGACGCCCTGGACCGCGTCTTCTGGGTCGGGGCTATCTTTGCAGTGGTCGGGGCCCTGCTGTGCCTCATCGAGAAGGAGGTGCCGATGCGGCTCCACCTTCAGACCAGGTACCACCTTGAGAAGAAGGAGAAGACCTCAGATGGGGATGGTGTGTAGCTGGATCCCGAGACGGACAATGCTCGCTGAGTCACGAGGCCGATCCGGTCTTTGAAGCGGGAAATTGAATGTCAACAAACCAGTCGGAGCGGAGTCGGAAATGGATGACGGGACTGAGGATAACCAAGAATCCAGTTGGGCCGAAAGCATTATCTTATTAGCTCATGTGTGACTATTTCGGGAAAGACTTGTGTAGGATCAATATAGATAGACCGACATTATAGGGAGGCTTGCAGCCTGGTGGATACCTAGGTAAGCATGTAGTAAGATGGGTGTCCGAGTTCTTCGGCGTCGGCCTTCCCAATCTAGTTTGTGCATTAGAATAAACCATTGAGGAAGTCTGATGTCAATCCATGAAGCCATGACTAGACAATGCAACCTGGCATTTAACTCGAGAAAATCAGGTCATTGTAGTGATGCGAGGCTGGCCATAGCAAACCCACTTGACTCAAGTCTAGTTCACATCCAGAATGCCATCAGCTGTACCCAGGCAGATGTCCGTCCAGAAGGCCCTGGTACAGGATGCCAAGGGCGAGCCGGTCCTCGTCGACGATGCACCACTTCCGAAACTCGGCCCCGGCGACATTCTGGTCAAGACTATGATGGTAGCCCTAAATCCCTTTGACTACAAGATGCCGGCAGCGTCCTCGAGCAAGGGCGCAGTTATGGGCAACGACTTTGTCGGCACAGTGGTGCAGATACACGACGAGGAGGCGAGTACAAGCCAGGCCGGAAGCGACGACGACACGCGCATCCAGCTCGGAGATACGGTCTGCGGCACCGTTCACGGCTCCAACGCCGCCGACCCTACCAACGGCTCCTTTGCCGAATATATCCGGGTACCAGCGGATCTAGTCCTGCGAGTCCCCGCCTCCTTCAAGCCGCAGGACGCTGCGACGCTCGGGTGCGCCCTGGGCACCGCCATCGTGGCCCTCTGGGACACCGACGGCCTCGACCTCCCCATCAGCCCCGTCTCGCCCGCCCCGCGGGGCTCCGACGAAGCATTCCCCGTCCTGGTCTATGGTGGCAGCACCGCCTCGGGCACCATGGCCCTCCAGCTCCTTCGCCTCTCGGGGGCAAACCCGCTGATCGCGACCTGCTCGCCGCGCAACTTCGACCTCGCGCGGTTCTACGGAGCCACATCCGTGTACGACTACACGGACCCGGAGACCCCCTCCCGCATCCGGGCCGAGACGGGCGGTGACCTGGAACACGTGCTCGACACCATCACGGACGCGGGCTCGGTGGCATGCTGCGAGGCGGCCCTCTCGCGGTCCGGCGGGGTGTTGGCGACCCTCGAGCGATGCCCGGACGAGCTGCGCACGCGGAGGGCGGTCGATGCGCGCTTTGTCATCGCGCTCGAGGTTTTTGGGAAGGGGTTCGACCTGGGCCCCGAGGGCTATGCGCGGCCCGCCAGCGACGAGAAACGCAAGGCTGCGGCGCGATGGTTTCGCGTGTTTCAGAGACTGCTGGATGACGGTGAGTTGAGGGCGCATCCGGTCAAGGTGCTGGAGCCGGGCTTTGGGAGTATTATCAAGGGGTTGGAGCTGCTCAAGTCGCGTTCGGTGTCTGGCTATAAGCTTGTTGTGCCTCTGCATCCCTGACACGGGCGTTTTGGTTCCCATTTCTTCATTATTCAGATAATCGCTTGCATCGATGTGGAATACAGCAGTTTAAAAGAAATGAATTTTCCATTCATCCAGAAAAATGTTTCTTCAATTTGAATCTTCCCTTGCCAGTTTCACGTGCCTCCCTATTCAACACTATAAACAGCCCCGCCAAAGCTATCCACCACTATACTGATCCATTCTTCCATCTCCATGACCACGGCATTACATTACAGCCACCCCAACAGACCCGCGCCCACTCCCAGCGTGACAGGCACAAACACCCAGTGCTTCATAACGCTGGCCCCAGTCCGAGTCAAGGAGAACTGGATCAGCCCGTCCCCCAACGGCTCCAGGCACCCGAGCAGCATGCTCCATCCCATCAGCCTACGGTCGCCAGACATGCGTATCGCCATGACCAGCAGGCCGAGCACGAAATTGCGGGAGCCGTAGATGCGGGCGAGGGCGAGGAACGCCTTGCGCTGCTGTTTCTGTTCGGGCTTGCTGTCGGCGTCGGCAACCGAGGGCACGCCGTTCATGCCCCAGTTGTCGAACAGGAAAATATGTGGGCTGCAGAATGTGCCTATGCCGAAAAAGCAGAGGACGGCGCCGAGCGCTGCGGTGGCGTTGGGGAGAAGGTCCGAGGTGGCAAGCTTGGAAGCCATTGATTTGTTTCGTTCGACGTTGGTGCAGGGGTTTAGATCGAAGATGTAAAGGTATGTAACACTTGAGTCTGGCAGCGCGTCCGGAACTGCCCTAAATCGTATGTTGAAGGAGAAAAATAGAGAGAAAGAGACAAGATAAGTTTTCCCCGTCTTTTCCTGGTACCATTGGTGGGCGTCCTATCCTAAATGACAGAGGTCAGACCGACCCCCACCCATGAACCAATCAAGATGGTCGATGTACCGAACTCATTTGGAATGTAGTCGCCGACTCCGACATGCGAGGGCTTCACGTGGAGTGGCTTTCCGATTCACATGGGGTGCCGAATATGGAAATGTTCTCCGATCTGACAGGCCCGAACCACTTGCATAGCATGGGGTAATTATTTACGTAAGCATTTATATACTAGTTTCCATTCGACATTGACTTGTGGCCGAGCAGTTTTCTATCAGTCTTAAACTTGTCAGTCACAATCATATCTTTGAAGTTCGAGATGGTCTGAGAAGTTGGCCGATTGCTACGATTGATACCATTCGAGGGGAAGGATAGCCGCAATACCATGAGCATGAGCATGAGCATGAGCATCATTGGCAGCGGAAGGAAAATAGTTTGCCCGCGGGCTTGAGGAGGCTGGACGACGGGGCCACAGGGAATGGGTGTTGTCCCTTTCCTCTATTGTAAGATGCCATTTGACCCGGGGGTTCTAGGATCGTCACCCGGAGTAGAGCAACAGTCCAAAATTGGCAAGTGAATGGCAATAACGGACAATGCAATACTATTAGATCCAGTCACTATAGGAATAGCTCTCTATTGAACTATATTTAATACGTCCTCACTGTTTACATAGCATCAATGTTGGCCTTGGCGGCATTACGACTGAGCAAATCCAGCCGAATAGCCCGGCCGAGCACAAGTAATAAACACATTTGACTCGTCGAGCATCAGAACACGAATGTTTGAAAAAGTTCTCACTTCATAGTTGCCAAACACTATGTGTGAAGTTCCAAATATCAATATCATCTCGCTTCCACATTTGTAAGAGGTTGAGCGATGCGTGTTCCCTTTCTAGATGCTCCGGTGTCTATGTGGGCAGGAGGGTAGAACGGGGGCCGGGCAATTTTTTTTTTCTCTTATTCTTTCTTTTCCATTCCCCTCATCCACCTCCTGAGTCAAGGGTCATGTGCCATGTTGTCTAAATTCACCCCTTTGAGTTGCCGGGGATGGATACAGGTTGTGGTTTGTTGCCGACGGAGAAGCGAGGGCAACGGTTACGAGAATCCCAAGGTCAGAGATTCCCCATCGTCTAGGACAGTTATACGCAGTATATGAAGGAAAAGAAAATATTTTGCAACCAGTCTTGCGTCCAGGTCCTGGCTGGCTTGAGGTCAGGGGAGTGCGGAGAGAATGCTCCGGTAGGCTTAGTCACACGCCACGGAGTGTCGATCCGCTGCACGCCATCGGCACCCTTGCCAAACCGTCTTGCATCATATAGTCATCACTGGCAAGACTCGCCTCTCAGCGTGGCGACTGGGCAGCAATATTTCTGAGATCTGGCGAGATATGACCCATCAATACCAAAATGATGCAGCAGTCAAGGCAAGAGTGTAGGTCAAAGTGACATCATCAAGGCTCGTCCAGCCCAAACATCGTCGTGCAGCTGACGTAGCTATGGCCTCGCCTGACCTTGGCCTTTTCATATATGAAGGAAGGTTGAGCGGCCACATAGGCTTTTCGTTATGTTCATTCCGACCATATCAATCTTCTTGACACTCAGTGATACCCAAAACATTAGAATCCAAACGACCACGAACAATTTCCACTCAAAGAAACCACAAACCTCTACATTGCATCAACCACCATGTCTGTACCTCAACAAAACCTCGATTCTCTCGCTGGCCAGGGCGAGTTCCACAGCAAGAAGCCCGGCAGTGAGCCCCTCACACACAAGGGCGTAAGTTACTCGCCCAAGAATCCCACTACTATCTTTCAAAGGGTCGAATATTGACGTCAACCTCCCTTCAATAGCACGCGCCCGGAGTAAAGGTCGGCAACGACGCTGCCCCCGAGTTCAGCGCAGAGGTGCACGAGCCCGGAACAGCCCCCAGCAAGGACACCCACAGGCCCAACCCGGAGTCAGAAGTTCCCGGCCAAGCACAGACAGACGCCCTGGGCAGCCTCCCCGGCGCCACGTCGGGCTCCGTCCACAACGCGACACAGTTCGGCAAGCCCGCGCAAGGCGAGTCGAGCGCAGAGAGGCACAGCGACAGGACGGAGCGCCGGACGGGCCTCGAGGGCCACCTCGGACACGGCCAGTCCGCCGAGACCGGCGACGGCTCCGTCGAGGGCAAGGTCCGGGCCATCGGGGCGGACCTCGAGGGGCGCGCGGCTGAGCTCAAGGGGCAGAAAGGTGCTAGCGGTGCGTCCGAGGGAGGTGTCAGCTGGCCTGGTGCTGAGAGTGTACAGCCTGTGAGCGCGGAGGAGGTTGCGTCTGAGAGGCGATGAGGAATTATGATTTGCAACACGTCCGGTGTGGGGAGCGATTAATGACGATACGCTCCGAGCACGATTGTACTTAATATAGATTTATCAAGTCAAAATGGAATAATCCACACACTCCCCAAATCACCTGTCTACAAGTGACGCGATCTCTCTGTTCGAGTTGGTTCCTAAGGATTTAAGGATTGGACATATCCTTGCGGTCCGTAGTTCTCTAGAACTGCATGGCTTCAGATAGTGGGCCAGACCCCGTGATTCGGAGAAATTGCCCTCCAGTAGTCTATCACCTCCATTGACTCGTGGACCACGAGATCACGAGACTGAGGGCCTGAAAAGTCTGCATATCAATAGAATTTTGTGGTGTTGCTTGCTCTTTTCACCAGAGACAGAGCTTCGAATGGTCTTGGCTGTCCGATCTGAGACAAATTTGGTCACGAAATGTCAACAACAGCTTCACAATCATGTCGGCACCAAACCGTGAGTGGAACGCTCCTCCCTGTGGATACAATCAAATATGACATGACGGTACTAAGGATGTCGTTCTAGTCTCGAGCTCCATGAAAAAAAATGGCCTTGGGCACCCCTGGCAAGGCTTCGGCCCCCAAGTCGACGTCCACCGCTAGTAGGCCGCCGCCCGCGACAACTCAGCCCAAGGCCCTGGCGAAGGCCCGGCGACAACCCCGGCAACTGCCCCGGCCAAGACCCCGGCGGCCCAGCCAACCCGGCAGCGGGCGCCTGCTGGGACGGTGATCACGGACAAGGCTAAGGCCATGGCGGCTTTTAACAACGCGGTGAAAAATCGTTTGGTCAGACCAGTCAATGTCCAGATTACCGGTGTGCCAGCGATCCGTACCCGCGAAGGAACGTTTGAGTACGATGCGAAGGTCAAGAAAAGTGTTTTCAAGGCGGCGAAACGCTGAGTGGCTGAATCTCAAGAGGCTCAGCTTTAAATGAGGGAATGGTGAATCCCGGGAGTACGTATCTAGGTAGAATGATCCAAGTGGGAAGGAAACAATGCAAGATCGCAGGTCGATGCAACCGAATCCGCCCTTGTGTGAAAGGACCCCGGTGACGAACCTGAAATAAACACACTGTGCCACACTAGGTTACAGACAGCAAAGGCCCCACACACGTCACTCATCTGCTCCATCAGGCACCCAATCTACCATTCACTCACTATATAGTGTGCCAGTCAGCCGACATCAGCTGAACTTATCCCAATGTTCTACTCAACTACGAATGCACATCTGTACTTATCTTTCTCCCGGAACACTCTAGAGTCTAAACCCTGACGCCATCATGGCCGGCCCAGATTTAGTCACCGCCCTCCGCGGCTTTAAGATCCGCACTGCCACGCTCGACAAGTTCCTGATCGCCCATGGCAAGCCCCTCGGAACAAACTCCGGTAACATCCCACCATTCTACGACTATGATGACAACGGAAACACTACCGATGAGATATCGGCGGTACTGCGCGCAAGTAGCGGTCTCGCCACTGTCCTGCTCGTGATGCCGTTTGTTGAGGGGCACGACCCTTCCTCCTGGGCTTATGTAGCCTACAGCTACGCACATATCTACGCCCAGCGCCACATAACTCCTCAAGACCCTTCGGAGCAGATGCCACAAGGGTTTCAAGAGCTGAGGCAGGATGTGCTCAAGTACAGCTCCAGCTCAGAGGATGACAAAGGCTTGATGGGTCTTTTTGTCGTCATCACGGAGGCTCGGCCAGGTCTAACTCTACCAGAGCTCTAAGAACGTTATCAGGTATGGAACTTCCTTGTGTCAACCATTTCCTGCATACCATCTAGTCGACCTAGTGCAAGCAGCGCCGGCTAATTTATCAAAAAAATAGACCCCAATTCTATGTGGTCTTTGTGAGCAGACTTTCGGTATGTAGTCAACTCGACAGGGGCATCAAAACAAAGTTCACGGGCTAAAGGAAGAACTTGACGCTTTGCCGGCAAATGCTTGATCCTGGGATCACTAGATGCAGGGCAGGATATACGGCGCGAAGGATGCTGATGAGGTCGCAAGACCTGGCTAACCACCGCCAAGAGGTCACTCGCTAGCTACTAGCTGTCCAAAGTTAGCCGGAGGTTTACTGGTCAATATTATTGCGCCAATTTGGGAAGTCAACCAGTCCTCAGTCACTTGCAGTTATACTGTAATGAGTGCGAAGCTGCATTGATCGCGATGATAAAGTGTCTCCGTAACACCAAGGCAGGATAGGTTCCAGTGCGGGAAACTTGTGATCAACATTGTGACTTGGTTTCGTTGCCCTCGGGCCCCAGAAGGGGGATAGAATTCCGAAACGGTAAGAACCAGTGTGAGAAAGAGAATGCGTGTGCATGTCCAAGGACGACGACTTTAAAGAGCGCAACCAGTCAGACTACGTGCGTTGACCTGTGATTGGGAAGTGAGTTAATGATTTCAAATACATACTTCAGGGCCGTCGATGTACCTTAGATAAATGTTACAGTCTGTTCGAGTGCTCCACTGGTTCCTGTCGTCCTAACCTCGATGTCTGAAGACCCCTCTCATCTGTTGGCGCCGAGGCTAAATGGGACCTGAGCCGATTCAAGAGTCTGCATCTGGATCAAAATGTTGCAAAAACCTCGCACAGAGCATTCGAAACACAGAATAACTAGATGGAAAGAATACATATTGAGTTAAGACGGGGATTTAACAAAGACCGAGATTCCTCCACTACACTACGCTCGCTACTTTCCGCTGAGATCGTGATCTTGCTGTGACTTTGGCCCCATGTTTGTGACATCCTTGACTAACCATGATGCTCAACATTCCGCAATCGTAACATCGATGCAACATTGGGGAAGATCTTCACGGCTGTTTTTGCAACCATTCCGCGCCTCGGTATTTCCTACCTGGATGGGTATGTGATTTACTGTTCTGTCAAGCAATAGATTTCGGCGTCCAAAATTCGGCTGACAACGAGTCATCGTCGGGGGAGGAGAATAGGCAGGATTCCCCTCTCCTCATCTGTGGAGTTGGGCGTGATCAGGGCGGACGTTCTTGGCTGCTGTTGAGGGTCAAAGCTCACCACACTTTGCGGAACAATTGGGTTGAGAAACTTACAATGTCATATTGCCAAGAAGGCAGAAATCCAGGCGCTGAGATGCTGGTCGAGGTTCAGCCCGGGATGTCGCAAACTCTATTTTCCAGCCGCTCCCAAAAGCCCGGGTACATCTCCCCAAACAACACTCAAAAGCTATCGGTAGCCGCGTGGAAACAGCCCATGTCAATACTTTGGGCACCACTGATCTATATTACAGCCTCATGTAGAGGGCTATTTCCCTTATCGCTTTCTCGCTATGATCACTCGTCCCCCCCCATCCCCATCCCCTGTTTCCACTGAGTCAATCGCCTGCAGACGGGAAGTCTATACCCGTTCCCGACAAGCCTGCGGTTCAAGCGGATCGCCATGACCACTGCTTGGCCGAGGCACAGAAGGACCACTTCGACTTCGATTTGAACCGTGCCTCTACGATTAAGGTTTAAGTGAAAATGTGTGGTTGGTCATCACAGACACTTAGACAAACGAGTGTTTTGACCTGTCGTGCATATCTGAGCAATGACAACTTGGCGCGTGCCCTGCGAGAAGCCCGATGACCAAACTGACGCGGCTCGGCGCCGTGCTGTGACGTCTAGCAGCTTCAGGCTAGCCACTCGGCTACGTACCACTAAGCTTGAGCTTGATCCCATCCCGGTTCCTCGGATGTCACCCAGGCATGCTAGTCTACCATGCTAGTCTACACGAGAGCGACAGCCAATTCTCAAAAGGGGAGAATTAAGCGACGACCTGCTTGTGTGTATGGTATGGGATGAATAATCCGACATGAACGATCTCAGTGGGTGCTTTGACACCGATTCAAGCCTCCACGATAAGATCTCCCCTAACTACAAAGTCGCAGCGAGATGCCACCCTACGCCGGCCTGTATATAGTGCCCAGGAATTTCCAAGACCAAACAGACATCTCGGCAGTCCGCCGCACCTGCACGCCGACAGATCCAGCTAGATGCCGCCCGCTCCGCGAGGAGATGCATTGTCACCCTGGCCAGGCATTCATCTTGAGATAAGACTCGAGGCCATGTCTCCCGCTCCCGCAAGCACGGGGCTTGATGTCCCGCACCAAGGGCAACTTCCGCTGACGAACCGCGACCACGACACGATGCCGAACTCTTTTCCTATCGAGCGGAAGGACCAGAGGTCCATAATCGCCGTCGGTGTTGTCTTCAGCATCCTTGCTGCTGTGGCTGTTGGGATGCGGCTGGTGTCGAGGAGGATAATTCGTCGGGCGCTTGACTGGAGTGATTACTTGATAATAGCGGCATGTGTAAGTGTTTTAAAGCCATAAGACCGAAGAAATGAAATAAGTACTGAAGTTCAAGTCAGATAACGGTAATATCTTACTGGGCCACAGCATTGGCGGGTGAGTTAGGATTACTCCAGGCCATGGCCGCCTCATCCATTGCTGACAGTTATAATCAAGGCGTTCTTATCGGAGGATTAGGATTCCACGTGGGAGAAATAATAGACATGTATGGCCACGCAGAAGTTGAAATTGCGTTCCAGGCAGGTCGCCCATTCCACATATCTTGACCATCCACTAACCCTTTCGTCAGATTTCATTTGCCTTGCAGATACTCTGGGCCATAGCAGGTGGCCTGTACAAGGCTTCTATACTCCTCTTCTACATCGAGATCTTTCCCACACTCAAACAATGGGGCCGAGTCACCATGGCCATCATCTTCTGCTACACGCTCAGCACGACATTGGCGGCTGTCCTGGTCTGTAAGGAGGTGGATGACAACTGGGAATACGATAAACTGTTCCAGGGAAAATGCGGAGATCGTATCCTGGTCTTCCGCGTCACCGGTGCCCTCAATATCGTATCGGATGTCGTCGTGCTGTTGCTCCCGGTCCGAAATGTCCTGAAGCTGCAGCTGCCATTGTATCGCAGATTGGTCCTCCTGGCCACATTCGCCCTTGGTCTCTTGTGAGTGTCAACTCAAACAGAAATTCGAAACACAGACGACAGGACCTGTAATACTGACATGCGTATGGACAGCACGTGTGTCATTAGTATGATCCGATTAGGAACGCTGTCCAATCTCAGTTCGGGGGACTTCCGAGATACGCCCTACGCGATCATGCAGACAGTCATATGGAGCGGGCTGGAGCCCAGCGTCGCCGTTATTCTGGCCTGCGTCCCCCTGATGAGGCCTCTTGTCCTCCACATCCGTGGTGTTGTAGACTCGTCCGAAGACGGAACCAAGTCGATGTCGGTTAATGGCCAGTCTCTCTCAATGAGAACAGCTCCGCGGGCGATGGCGTACAACCAGATCCGCGATAGCGTCGCCGTGCCGGCGCCTACCGCGAGGATTCACAACATGGAGGCGATGCTGATTTCGAGAGACGGTACTCCTATTTCCGATGTTGAGCTGGGGACTATTCTGCACTCAAAGAGTGCTACATAGGTAGAACGATATGTACAAATCCGAATGTGTAGTATAAGTTCTTGTTTCACGGAAAATATTAGCAGCTGATCTTACTGGTCCACCCTTCCGCGTCCGCTTGCAACCTCTCAAATACTTGAAGCTCACGTGCTGACAATATTAGTGCTTTCTGTCCTCTGCCTTACATCTGTTAGAAGGAAAATGCCGGTCAATTGCCCATGGGTCAGAGCAGGACCGGTGCGGAGGTCATTAGCATTTTCAAACAAGGCTTTCGGAATTCGCGTATGGGTGGCAGGGTACCTGGGTATACAGTTGTTCAGAGTTTGGACTGAGAAGGGAAAGAGACGAAAAGCAGCCGCTTTCGAAGAGCAAAGCGAGAACAAATGCAACAACGGACACTATCTCTTGAAATCTCTTATGCTGTGCTCTTGGGTCTGGCGTTAGCCGATTTCCTGGGACCTCTGCATACCTCCTCAAGCGGTTCCCTAAGGCCCATCCGGATGTCGCTGATAGTTGCTAGGGTAGGGTGTTCTATAGCCGTGGCTCCGGTGTACGAAAGGTTTGGTTAGCGATGCTATCAAGGCTTGGTGCTTGAACGCTGTCGTCCGCGTTGAGACGTCTCTTTCAGCGACTGATACTAGGGGTATACGCACCTGACCATTTCATCCCCTCATGGGAGAAGTCTGAGGGACTAACGAGTGCGTTTACGGCGGTGTACGGTGCAGATGGGGGACCCATGCCTCGTCTCAGAACCGAGGAGTGGGCGGCTAATTCTACGGAGAATTTGATGGCCGTCTGTGCTCAAGGATAGTCCCTGGCGACCCATCTCAACGAGCATGAATGAAAATGCCCGGAGGTCTACCAAAATTTAAGATTAATGTGTAAGAGCGGTCTTGGGTGAGAACATCTTTGTGGAAGTAAACATATGTCGATCATCTCCAAGAGTTGTACAGCCTCAAAGCAGGAAAAAGGATTGTTTTCCAGGATAGTAAAATCGTAGTAGGCTTGTGGGAGAGCATATGGAGACATAGGTGCTCAGCAGCATTCACTCCTAAAGGCAGTCAAGCCAGAAAGGCTAGCCACCAAAGGTCACAACTTGAAGAGGCTAGAGCTACAGTGTAATTCTCGGGGTTGCGATATCATCTATTCTATAAATGCCGTCGACGTTGTGTTCTCCATTGGTTCCCATGTATGCTCTCAATGTCTTTTTCACAACACCTCTCCTCAAACAAGCAGTTCGGAAGCATGTTTCACTCGATCCTCGAACTCGATTTCCTCAAGATGTGGCGCCGTCGCGACGCTGGTTGGTATTGTCATAGTGTAGGTACGTTCTACGAATCTCCACTCGGTCCTAGAAAAGTGACAACAAGCATTAGCATATACTGCACAGTCTATGAGTCGGGGATAAAGATCCACTATACCCACAAATAAGATCGTAGCAGAGCTGGGTATAGTGAATGTGTGAACGGGATGGGCTGATGAGCCAAGGACGGGAAGTTCAAGGACGCTAGGTAGCTGGTGGTGCAAAGGCAGGCCCCGAACAATCCCTCTTTGATGCTCGCGACGAGTCCTCCATCGTAAGAATCGCGGCCTCAGGACACGGACGGCAAACCATGCCCCGGGAACGCACATGATGAAGAGCATAACGATAGCTATGATCGCGTTGGAGTCGAGCATTATTGGTATGTAGGGGAAAACGTGATGCAATGTATGTCGCCGGTGAAGAGTGCAAGGTGGAGTTTCGCAATCGAGTTTAGAGATGGTCAGGTAAATCGTTGTTGTGTTGTGGGAATGCAGCTTTTAATTATTTGACCTTCGGACCAAAATTGGTGTCGACTTCTAAGTTGTTCCCCCGATTGAACACGACCAATCACATAGGACCTGAATTTTGGATGACCCCGGCGCTGCAATTCCCACCCTAGAAATGCAGACATTGGAGTTCAAACGTTGGGCTGATTGAAGGTTACACAGCGTCATGTCATTATGGAAGCAGTCGAAGGTTGCTTCTGCTCTTCCGCCCTGCCAGCCTGCTGCCAGTCACGTCTGTCCCCAACGTGGGGCTGCAGTTCTTGCATTTGGTGCTGAGATAACCAGGGCAGTTGGCCTATTCTGCCGACGTTCACTGCAGTGGGACTAGAGAAGAGGCAGACAAGAAGTCTCGTTTTGCAACAGGGCACTGTTCTCGGCCCGTGACATTAAGAGACCAAAAGGCAGTTTTGGGGTGGCGGAGGGCCCAGAGGAATTGGATGACCGTGGTCTTGCGAGGTCCTATGCACGTAATAATGCTGATCCCCTGGCTCTACCAATTCCCGAAACCAATTCGACTTCGGCCTAGGCACAACTGCAACAATTGGACAACCCTGGGAACGTTTTTGGACTGCCCCTGTCTTTGCATATAGTGGAGGAAACGAGAGCTCCAACTGTGTACAAACGTGCAGGACCTATATAAGTTTTGGATGACCCCTGTCGCATCCAGCGAGGCTGTGCACACCGGTTGAAGCCGATCACCGCCCCCACGGCCTGGACAGGGACCAAACATTAAACCACCCTGGTTTCTCACAGGTGAGCGACTGTCACACAAAGCTACCTAGCTGCCTAGTAAGCTGCAGCCACTCCTCGACGTGTCCTTCGAGCTCCCCAGCAGATGGTCACCAAACCAGCGTCCGAGATATTGGAGAACCCCTGCAAAACTTTGCACCTCCTGGTGGCGCGCAGGTCAGCTGAACAAGGATCTGCTGGGTAGCCAGATACTGCGTATTTCTCAGAGCCTCGTCGTCCTTGCGTGGGCTAGAGGGGTTCAACGACCAGACATGCTTAGCCACTTCTACATCAAGAACGTCTAGGACACAAGTTATACCGAGCCTCAACCACGCCCCCCTCTCTGCTGGGGAGTTTGTCTTAGTCCGGGTCAAGATTGAGTCCCTGCTGACCATGGCCGACCCGGAAGGTTCGCCTGCGCACACACTGGTAAAGCGCGCTCGCGCTCCTGACACAGCTACTGCTTCTCGATCTTCAACCAAAAAGCGCCGCCGTATTGCTGGTTCGAAGAACCTCAAAAATCATGAATGGGTCCTCGTTCATCAGCACTTCCTTCAGCGGAACAGGGAAAACAAGGGCACGGTCTTCGTCATTCATGGGGTCGAGCACCATTGGCAAAATGTGCGTCGAAAAATTATCAGGGCATGTCATGACCTGAAAGAACCCCTGAAAGGTATGTATATAGTGGCGACCTCTCTGTATTCGCCTCATTCATAGCTTACAAGGGCGATCAGACTCCGAGTCTCTGTCCCCATTGCCACGGTACATAGAGCTCCGATCACCATCGCCGGAACTCGTTCCACTTCCGCCAGTCGCTTCCACAGAGACTGGATCGATCCTGGAGGCCTTAGCGGCGCGACCAGAGGACGAGCTGTGTCTGCAAAGGTCGGCTGCCAAGGCTGACACAACAAGTAATGAAATGATCTCGGGGGACAAACAATACGATGTGGACACCGCTGGCAATTCTTTTTTGGGCAACCTGAGAGTCTCAGAGATCATCGAGGTCTTTCGAAATCCATACTTGCGTCAGTCTACAGGGTCATTCAAGACCATCTCCATTGGATCTTTCGGAAGCGTCGGCGTCCTGCGGGAGGACACTCTTCAGGTCCTTGTCAACAGGCTCGATGAATGCAGGATTTTTACACATGATCACATGAATAATCTTCAAATGGTTCGCAAACTGATCCGCGGACACCATGTTTCGACCCGTCACTTCTTGGAAACTGTGATTCGCAACTTGGGCGAAAGAACGAATGAGGTGTTGGACTGGCTCGCTTCGAAGTTGTCTTTTACCGAATTCGGCGGAACTGCTTTGGGAGCGGCCGTGAGCCGAAACAACTTCGAAGCCGTGGATTGGCTTCTGCATAAGGGAGTGGATATCAACTGTGCTATTTCAAGTCCACACCCTACCCCAAGCTGCTGCTGTCAGATCAGCGTCATTGCCTATGCTCAACTACGGTGCTTCAACACAGAGGAGGCAGGTGTCAGCGAGGAAATGATTGCTTACTTGCTCGACCGAGGATTCAAAAAGTCCGTGGGGATAAATTTGGGTCTGGAGGGCATCCTGAATTGTGTCCTACGGCAAGATCTACGCGCACTGGGCGGGTCTCTCCTGTCCCGCGTTCAATCAATTGTTGAAAGAGTCCCCGATTTCGCCAACATTGAGTGCGAAAATGAGTCCTTCCTGGAGACTTGTATACTTAAATCGGAGTTTGGGTGGCTTGATGAGGGCCGAATTCGAGTGTTCGACTATCTCCTCGCCCAGGGAGCTCAAACGTCTTCTGGTTCGCCACTGGCAGCGCTCGTTTACAGATATGGTCCCCGGGAGCTCATTGAGAAGCTGCTTGCGAAGACCAAGGACATCAACGCATATTGCAATTCCGTCAACCTCAGCAACCGTTCCCTAACATTCGTCACGAGACCTCGGCCGCACCACGCAATCCAGTCCGTGAGCCCACTACAGGCGGCGGCCTTGTGTGGTCGGGAACAAATAATACGCCTCCTTCTGCAGAACGGTGCTGATGTTAATTGTCCGGCACGGAGCTACTGTGGGGTGACACCACTGCAGGCCATCTGCGGGCTGAAAGCTGGGTTCCGGCAGGACCGCGAAATGAAACTGAGAATAATCAACCTACTCCTCGACTACGGGGCGGATGTCAACGGGGCTCCAGCCTGGAACCTGGGGCTGAACGCATTGCAATCGGCAGCCATGGTAGGCGACGTGCAAGTTGCCGATCTGCTCTGCAGTCGCGGCGCAGACGTCAATGCACCGGGATGCAAATATGGTGGAGGGCCAGCACTGGTGATAGCTGCCAGGAAATGTGATGTGAATATGGTCCGTTTCCTATTGGAAGCCGACGCGGCGATACCTCCCGGTGGCGTAGACTTTTCTTTTTTGCGTATCACGCACGAAGGCCTGAAGCTTATTTCGGAGTTACCTCGCATTGCTTCGGATCTGTCTTCGATGGATGGCGGCCGAAGCCCTCAACCTTCACGAGACTATCATGAGTATGAGGCCATTTGGGCAGACGATCCGACATATGAGACCAGTAGCTAGAACGGGAAAGAACTTTCTCCCAAATATCTCATCACCTGAAAAGTAATGTGATGTCTGAAGACCCTCCTTATGCTGGTTCTCATGGACCTCGAGCTTGCCGTTTCCGGGAGACCCACGAGCTCTCCCAGAGGAAGACCGTCCAGAGTTTGCCCAAACAACGCTCTCAACCAGTTATAGATCTGACGTCTCCAGAGACAAATTGTATCCGCAGTAAGCATCTGGTGAGACGCAAGAGAACTGATGGAGTGCGAGCCAATGTACCTCAGCGGGTACATGCCTGCAAAAGGCAGCTCTGAACACAATTGGCCATTCTTGGAGGAGCAGCTTGACTAGTTTGGCACTCAGTGATGATAACCAATGCGGCGCAGAATCGACAGTCCATTATCTAGCCCTGGCCATGGACCTTGCATATGCTTATTGGCTCGTTACCTCCAGGCAGCTACCAACAATTCGAAAATGCCAAGCACCCTGCCGGATCTCCCGGTTATCCCGGACCGTGGCGAGTCCTGCCCACCAGCGTCTCTCATGTAGACCTTGTCTGCTTCTTGGGTGTCTATAAGATTTCCCCTTCAAACTTGCAGACCAGCAGATTTCTGGACATGTCGTTCTGAAGTTGTACATTGAGAATTGAGTATTGATAGACGACAGACGTTCCGGACAAATTGATGCATATTTGAATCGTAAATTGTGGGTTCTAACGTAGAGTACCCATTCAGGTACGGAGGTAGGAACCCAGAACTCAAACGAATCAATGCATTTTTTTTGGGGGGGAGGGAGGGGGCCAGGAAGACTAGTCAGTACCTAATGTCCGAATCGGGAATGATATGAATGTGAAGAGCGCTAGGTGAACATCAAGTCATTCGGCAGGTTGGTGAAGCTACAAAAGTTTCTGCTGTTTACCCTCAAGCTGATATGTTTATTTTTGCAGAGTGAGGTCACGATATCATGGATGGGTTTGCTTCGCATGACGTGATTTAGCCTTCGTGGTGATCCGGCAAAGCTGGTGAGATACCAAGACGGTCCAGTGCCGCATTGGCGGTACGGGCCTTGCTCCAATGAGTCATCCCCATATAGAGTAACTCAATCCACCAAATGTTCGCCTATCTCAGTCTTGCAATCCAACCACACTTGAACACAAAACAGAGAATCCATAATTCATTGCCAAGGCCCACCATGGCTTCCACATCGATCAAATCAAAGCTCCAGGAGAGGTCTTGGAGAAAAGACCAGTTCCTCATATCGACAGACCCCGCTCTCTTTCCCATCCACACGCTCATTGATATCTTTGATCGCAAGGAGGTATACTGGGCCAAGCCATTGCCGGCACAAGACATGCGGGAGATGCTGGAAAACTCACTCTCCTTTGGTCTATACGATCAGCACGGCCACCAGCTCGCAACCGTCCCAACGCCAGCTAGCAAGCTCATTGGTGTGGCTCGATGCGTTACCGACTATGTCACCTTTGCTTATGTCACAGACGTCTGGGTTGATCCGACATACCAAGGCAAGGGGCTCGGGAGCTGGTTGGTCAAATGTGTGCAGGAGGTTCTCGAGGAGATGCCACATTTGAGGCGGAGCATGCTTTTCACTGGGGACTGGGAACGATCAGTCCCGTTTTATGAGAAGCTCATGGGGGTGACATTACTCGAAACGAAAAGGAATGAAGGACTGGCAATCATGGAACGCAAGGGAAAAGGCCACCCGAGTTATGGAAGTCAAGGAACTGGCTACAACTAGGTTTTGGAATTCATGTCGACTATCTCTAGATTCTTTAAGTAAGAGTCATGAGCCCGTTAAAAGGAATCGTTACGTTGGAAGCGTCTTGCAGAAGCAGTGGTGCGTCAGTCCCTGAAGGGGTTGGAGTGCTGGGAGTTCTTCCCTGCGACCCTCGAGTTGACTAGTATGGTCCTCCCCACGCCTGTGCAGGGGCAAGCCCGAGCTTCTCCGCCGGAAGCATGCATGGTTGGCTGAACGTGTGCTCCGGCGCCGACCCTTGGTCGCTTCCCTCCCTGTACACCCGCACGATTCTAGTGGCTGGGTCGTACACCATGACCCGATTTGGTTCATATAATATTTGGCTATGTTCCGGCTTTGTAAACTCACTTCTGAACCACGCAAAGATCTCGTGCCCCAGGGCTTCAGACAGGTACGCGTTCAACCGTGTTGGATTCGAAGGGTGAACTAGGCCTGAGAAGGCAGCGTCGGCCGTCGTCAGATGCTTGCTATCCCAACGGGCGCGCCGAGCTTCTATTGAGCTCCCTAGTGATACGGTGTTTGGGTATATAACGTATGCATGATAGTCAATACGGCCCGCATGGTAGGCCTTACTCAAGGTGACATGCTCTCCATCGCGATAGGCAGAAATAGATGACCTTGCGCCCGAGCCCGTCTCATCGTGGAGACCATATCTAGAGGTCATTTTTAGTAATTGAGCAACACAGGTCGCAACGGTGTCCTCTTACGCAATGTTATGCATCCTGGCAACGTTGTTCCCGGTCGCATTACGGTCTGCGTTTAAAAGGGCAGCAAAATCAGCCACATTTTTCTTATAGGGGTCCTTTTCGTGGTGGCGCCAATTTCCCGACCACACGAGGTTGAGATATTGGTTGGGAAACCGCTTCGACTCCACGGCTACCGGCTTGGATAAATCCCAGCGAGGTGGTGCCACATCATCGCCCGCAACTGACTTCCATGATTTGAAAACTAGAGGCTGATCTGAATGTTTCTTTTGTGGGTTCAGGGGATGAAGCCTGTAGTGGTCCACTAGTTCTGGTGTGTTAGACATGAGTACAGGCTGAGGGAAGAGACGCAAGATACTGTCTACTAGGGAACATAGAATAATAAAGTGGAATGTACCTATGAATAGACGAAGTTTACATGTTCTCGAGGACGACAGGAATCCAGGGGACCAACCCCTTTTGTCTCTATCAATTCAACATTGTAAAGTGCCCCGCGGTCTCTGATCTCTATTCCGTGTCAATCCAGGCGATAATTGCAAATATATTGGACTGCTACGAGTTGAAAGAAATAAGACAATAGATGGGGATAGAGCTTCCTTGTGAAGCTCTTCCAGTCATTACCTCACTCGAAGCTTCAATGGAGAGTCGTTTCCCGAGACTAACCTTCGATTGAACGTGGGCAAAGAGCATTTTGCCTAAGGTTGTATACGTCTAGGGAAACTGTGCTTCGGTGTCGCCGTTTGCGTACTTGAATAAAGAAGTCCTTGTTCCTGTTTTTCTCTTTCCATATGCAAACGGCTTGTATTGGAAACATCGCAACTCAATAGATACCGACATTACTTAACAGTCAGCGCTTAAAACTTGTCCTCCGAAGAGTTGTTCCGTGACCCTAGGTTCCGAAGCTATACTAGTAGTATTCAGTGTGGTTGCAAGCATAGTCAAATCACGGCCAAAGGTCATTGGGCGGATCAGTCAACCTGGGGTGTTCAGAATTGTGAGGATTCGTATCTGATCAGTTGGCGTAATGATAATTGACTGGATCAATTGGTTAATCGAGGCCCTGTGTCTAGGCAGAGGATTACATTCCTGAAGTCCGACTGATAGATTATGCTGTTGGTAGTAAGAAGACCACTGTCGACCTTGTAATTGCAGCAATGCGTTCTATTTCCAGAGCCATGGTGTATAAATTGGTACTTATAAAGCTAATCTTGCTACCGTCTTTTGACGGCAGCTAAATGTTTCATCATTCTGCTAAGCCGTCAGAAACGCCTAGCAGCCAGGGAAATTGAGGCTTCCTGCCAATGTAATTTAATGTGAGGCAAGGTGAGAAACTTGGAAGATCCAAAGGACAGCCTGCCATTTCTGCTCGTGTCTTTGTTCTACTGCAACCTTCCCTGTGTCCAACTCTAGTTACCTTTGTACCAAGTGGCGGCTCTAAGGTCCTTTGAGACGGTCGATTGCCTCAAACAGGGGTTTCGACCCACCAGGATGTGGCAGAAGCCCCAATAATTGTGGTTAGTACCTCAACCCGAAGCATAACAATGACAAAGGAGCCCAGGTTCCCCCCCCCCCCTAGATCTATCACACCCAACATGGCGGCCCATATCAAAGGGAGTGTCCACAAATTATCTGGCCTGTCTGTGTGAATGCCCTCACATTCACTTGGGATTCTGTTGTCACACTAGTCTCCTGCAGACGGTGTCAGACCACCGTACCGGACTCTGTAGACATCGAGATCAGAGAGGGCCTCATCCACCATTCTTCCATAGTGCCACCCCGGTTACCACTTATTCTTGGTCACACACCTTTCCTCAACTTCAGCAGCTTCCGCCTATCTCTGACCGGCCAGCCTGGAAGCGCGTAACAGTGGTCACGGCAGCATGTTCCGTCCTGGCCATCCAACGCTGGCGAGAATGGCAGTGGAAGCTAGCAACACTCTCGACATCGCATCCATAGACAAAAGCGGGCTCCCAGAGTCCGAGTCGCCCGAGGATGAGGATGAAGCCGAAAGGCTATGGAACAACATCGACGACAATTGCGAGAGAGCCTGCCACTACGCCCCATGGCCAGAACACGGCATACTGCGCCGCTTGTATCCAATTTGCATCGGAGACTGCATTAACCACTCTGGAACACGATACCAGATCGTCCACCGGCTTGGACAGGGGCCTTCCTCGGTCGTGTGGCTCGCACGCGACTTGAATCGAAACGCAAGCGTTGCTGTGAAGGCTATGGTGGCCGGGTCTGAGGGCGAGAAGGAGTTTGAGAATCAAAAGATGCTGAGGGAAGCGGGGGACCTCGAGAAATCACGACTTACTGTGTACCTGGATGCCTTCCAACTCGTATCACCATATGAAGAGACGGGAAATGACGGGCCACCCTTGACCCTTCACCGCGTTCTCGTCCTGCCGCTGGCCGGCCCAGCCCTAGACAGCCTCGGCCCAGACTTGGACAGCCACGGCACAATTGGCAGAATCTGGATGTATCGGTCAATCAGGTCACGTATGACTGCTGCAAATTCACTTCTGAAAGCTCTATGTGACCTTCACAAAGCTGGCTTCGTACACGGAGGTCTGTCTGCGTTGTCCCAGCTTCCCTACAGGTGCCTGTTCTGCTAATTAACAATGTCCACTAGATCTCAGTCTCGAGAATGTTTTGTGGAAAGTGGACCCTTCTTTCTTGCAAGAGATTACGGATAACCCTGATCAAGCATTTGGTGGTCCGCCATTCCGTTGGATGCTCTCGGAAGGAGAAGGGCTGAAGGCCGGGCACCGGGTAGCGCCGGCCGTATTCCCTCTTCATAGGCTGGACGACGAGGTCGTACTGTCCGACTTTGGTCTGGTCCTCAGAGCCGATAACACAGAGACCGAGGATAAGCTCAGAGGCACACCACAGTCCATCGCTCCGGAGTTCTATCATGGCAGAAACCCCAGCCAGGCGAGCGACCTATGGGGCTTCATGGTCGTTTTTGTCTACCTATATCTAGGACACCACGCCTTTCCTGCTCCTTACGATATAGGAGACCCCATAAGGCAAATATACCGAATTAGAGACCATCTGGGCCCTCTGCCGGCGGAATGGGCTACGCCCGAGTACGTCAGGATCAGAGGAGACATGTATAATTCCCCGACCGCGGCGAACTCAGCCGAGCCTTCAGCCAGCACCTTCGCGAGCAGGCTCAGTGAGAACCGGCAGAGAGAGATCGAGTCCACTTTGCGCTCATACAAGGACAAGGCTGCGGCCCATGCGGGGCGGGACAACGTGGACATGGTGAGGAGGCTGGAGCAGGAGGTCAAGGTGAAGAATGAGGCTGAACCACACGCTCTTGAGGTCATACACAGCATCTTCCGGTACCATCCTGAGCGACGCTTGACGGCTGAGCAGCTGTTGGTGAACCCGCACTGGGTAAGGCTGATGCAGATCTGTGGTGTTCAAGATGGGTAGGAAGGTGTTGAGTAGAAATCTTGTCCCCTGATGAGAAGGCACTGCCGTGGGCTCTACGGGGTGATGATCTCGGTGATTCGGAGCCAGAATAGACGATGGATTTGTTGGACTCGTGGCCCGCATGCTTGGAAGATGTAGCACTCCCAACCGAAGACATTGAAAGATGAATGCAGCGCAGAAGCACTACCCACATAGGACGATACCAGGCTCTAAGAATAGCAACACACTCAGCATGTTGCTGGACGTAGCTTATGAAATGAAAGCCGGTAACATAGATTAGCAAGCATCTGTATGAGAATCCGGAGGCCTCATCATGAGTAGATCAAACGGTTCAAAGAAGTGTTCAAGTATCTGAGTAGTTAGGCTCTCTATGCCCCAGTACTTGATTTCAGGCGACCTCTCCTCTCGTCATTTACAAACCAATCAACACACTATCATGGCCCCCTCTGGGCTTGATGGTGCAGAAACAAATGACTGCAAGATGCTGTGCAACAGTGCTGGCGACCTTGAAGGGCGGGGTTTCAGTGTCTCGCCTGAGTCGTAGCAGGAATTATGAGTACAGCAGAACTGGTAAATATGTAGCTTAATTTTCATCTAAACAGTTGAGCCAAATCACCCTGACCAGAGGCGCCTATGTTGGGATTTTACGGCGATGCTTGGGAATTTTGCAAAAACCATGCGGATAAAGTACCTCCATTTTGAGACGGCGCTTGCTCTTCTCTTTCCCCTCAGCAATCCTCAATTTCTCAAAGTAGACATACGCCGCGTAATAAGTCACATTTTTGGCCCCAACAGCTCGCCCTCGCTTGGCCCTGAACGCATCGAGCTGTATGACCTCGATCTGCTTGAAATTTGTCCCCTTGAGCTGTGCAAATATAGCCCTGCAGAGAAGTTGGCGCAACGGGCCGTCTTCCTGGTTGAGGTACGCCTCGATCTTGGAGCGGACCTCGTCGCAGGAGTCGAACACGGGCACGGAGCCTGTCTCCTCCCCCTTGAGATGGATGTGGTCGAGCTTTGGAGGGAGCCAGTGGCGGCCGGGCTCATGCGGAACCGTAATTTCGACGACCTGTTCTTTGCTGAACCATGCCGAGGCCTTCTTGAAAAGGTCACTGTGGCGACCTCTACGTGGGCCGTCCTTGCTGGGGAAGATTATGACAGCACCGTCGCTGCAGTCAATGTCCTTGTTGAATTTCCCCCTGGTGATGATCCCCCTTACGTGTAACATGGTGATGAGAGATGTTACTTGATCGCGGGCGTCTTCGCTCAACTTATGATCTCCGTCCTCGGAACCAAGGGTTTTATGGTGGGAAATGACATTCTTATCCGGCATGTCCTCGGACTCGCCATTCCTGGGTTCAGAGGCAGGCAGCCCAACCGCAGCCTTCCGTGTTCGCTCCGGGGAGTTTTCGGTCGTCAGAAATCTATGGGACGTTGAAAATGGTCGCATGGAAAGACTTTGGAGATGCCTATAACATTTTGGCACGTGTTGGACAAGATGTTTCCGCCGGTCTAGCGGTGGCAGTGCACTGCGTACATCTCGGAGAGACCCTGCCTCTTTTTCTGTCCCCGTCTGCCGAATTCTCCAGTGATCATTCTCATTCCCCGTAAAAGTGGTTTCCAGACTTGAGCAGTCTACACTGGGGATAAATGCCACTGTTGGGTGATTGGTGGCGTCCCGGAGCAATGGACAAGGCGGCGCCTTTCGCTAGAGAAACGGGTCAGCGCAACGGCACCGGGGAGCCGTGGGGAATGAGATCCTAAGCTGCCTACCTGGCGAGATGCAGGGATTGAGATATGGCGTCGCATGCCTGGCGGTGAGGACAAGCACGGATAGGAAACTGTCGTGGTGTCGTGCCTGAGGGGATCACCAAAGACCCGTTCCACGAAAGTGGGGCGGTCACATGAGCCGCCATTAAAGCTGTAATGTGCTCTCAAGCATTGCAAATGCGTTGATGCTGACAGCTTTGGTTTGCGCATGTCGAGGCGTTCAGGCCCAATGACCGACCTTGATGTTGTCTATTTGTTTACTTCGCGAGATTATTGGCGCTCATCGAAACGTGTTGCGAAAACTCCGCATGGGCCTTGGCGGATTGCTGCAGCAATGCAATGGCACGTGCGTTCCCCATTCCCATCGTGACGTTGCAATGGTCCATTGCAGTCTAGTCCACATCGAGTTGCGGCTCCCGAGGCCACCGTTAGTAAGCATCTACGTCACATCTACACCCACGACACATCGATAGGTCGTGCACTTGGAGTATACAAGCAGTGGAGCCTGCGTATCGATCACAATGGAAGGGCCTCCAAAGATACGATACGCCCGGAAGGATGAAGTTGCTACCATGGCGCAGCTCTCAATCACCGCTTTCCGGCACAGCGGGCGTCAGGTGAACGCCGCGCTCTTCCCAGAACGCCTGCGTGTGAACCCTGGCGATGGCGACGAGGTCGACTTCTCGGTCAGAAATATGGCTCGTAATTTTGATTATAAGAACCACCACTACATCGTAGCTGTCAATGAGCAGGATAACATTGTGGGTTGGGCGGAGTGGACAAGCGCAGAGGACCCCATCGTGGAGATGACACCCGATGAGCGCGAGAAGAAGAGAGCCGAAGGTATTGCACGGCTTCCGGAAAGCTTCGACTTGCGGGCAGCTCAGAGGCTCGGGAAGGAGGCTGAGGGGCTATCGAAGAGGCTGAGAGAAGCGCTGGGCGAGGAGGAGTACCAGAGTTCCTGGAGTAGGCCGAACGTCACCCTGGCCATGGGGCAAGGTCTATCTTGGATCACAAGCTGACAGCCGATCTCTAGGTCTGAGCTCGGTTGTCGTAGACCCGGAACATCAGCGCAAGGGCGTGGGCAAGTCACTGACTCGCTGGGGAATGGCGCGGGCTGCAGAGGAGAACAAGGCCGTGCATTTCTTGTCAAGTCCGTCGGGCGCCGATCTGTATCGCGCGATGGGCTTTGAGGAAGTCGGATCTGGTGAGATACTGGGTGGCATTGAATATGCGTTCATCAAGAGGGCCAAGTAATGTGGAGCCGGGTGGGGGTGGTGAGAGAGACGCAATGGCCACTTTCCGGCTTGTCCGCATCTACCTTGATCTTAGATGCCTATACCAGGCGCTTCAGCCTTGGAGCTGAACAAGCTGTAACAGAATACATGACTTGACTTCACCTTGACGATCTAAATTTGGGCGGAAAATGCGTGCCGGGGTTTTATCCACGGACTTTACCGTGTTACACAAGAATCGAGAAGTTACGAAGGGTCCCAGTTTAACTCCCGAAGACACAACGTGGTAGACTATACCAGACAGCAACTATAGTCTGGCGCACAACGTTGGATTTGGGTCCAGTCGACTGAGTGACTCTGACCCCGCATTTTTGAGCCTATTTGTTGATGATATTTGGAGACAGCCTCAGCCACCTGTCACACGGCCACATTCTGTGGACCTCTCACTACCCACAACGCAGAAACAACCCGCCTTCTCGCTTGTTCGGCCGAGAGAAAAGGGCCATCCTGCGTAAGAATGATGCACCAGTCTAGTTGGTCTACTTGAGACTCGAGTGAACAAACCATTGGTTCACTTTTCTGGAAGTATCCACAAGCACCGCATTCCATGCCTCCTTAGACGGGCTGAAGACATGTTGTTCAATCTTCTCTCCTGTATAGCCTTTATAAATCAGATACTACATGCTCACACAGATTAGCCTTCCTTCAGCAGCATTGTACCTGGAATCCCGAGCCTTCAGGTTTTGGCTTAAGAGTGATCTAAACTCTTCCAGCTGTCAACTGAATCATGACTCCGCATACGCGTCGACCACGATCGTGATTTCCGATGTACCCCCATCCGCATCTTATGAGACCGGAAGTTATGGTTCAGCGCCGCGAGATTGTCATTTGCGTCCTCTATATTGATCGTCTGTGCGGGAGAAATTCTGGTCCCTCGATAATCCGATAAGCAGCCACTCAGGGCCCTAGAAGCCGGATGATGGCCCGATCTCGTCCTCCTCCTTTGATCTCCCACTGAAGCTCTGTTCCTGGCAGTTTCTTGAACTGGCTTCCCGTGACGTAAAGTCACTCCTCAACCGAAACTTCGAGTAGATTGTGCTCGCAGTGTGCCCGATGCGGGTGTAATGCGTGATAAAGGTCAATCATGTGTACTGGACCCTGAATGTTCCAACGACGGATCGCGTGCAGCACCATCACGCCGTTTGATTTGTGACTGCACGTGTCTTTCCTGGGTCCCCTCCCCTTCTCCGCAGGTTCCCAAGCCGTCCGCCCGCAGTGACGTGCGATCGACGCTGCTCCCCCAGAGGATCTTGCTCATTAGTCAGGGACAAGCCCGGATGTCGTGCGTCAGCATTGTCCAATCAATGCCGCCGGAGTAAGACAAGTGCCGTCTAGCACCGCCAGCCCCTTGATAGAGCCGGGATGAACCCATTCTGACGTGCAATATACATGTGGCCTCCATGGCAGTGCACTCGGGTGTCCCTCCACGCTACCAACCCCCCGAGCGAACGCGCCTAAGCTTGTGGTTCAATGGCTTGGTTGCACCCCAATCTCCTGGAGACCCGGCGGCGGGATGAGGCGCCAACCACCCAGCACCGCCCGGGTCGGCGAGTAAGCCCGTGATGCCATATCCAACATTTTTGTTGGAAGG
Organism: Diaporthe sp. PMI_573; assembly: GCA_021399435.1. Taxonomy (NCBI): domain Eukaryota; kingdom Fungi; phylum Ascomycota; class Sordariomycetes; order Diaporthales; family Diaporthaceae; genus Diaporthe; species Diaporthe sp. PMI_573. The sequence goes on from JAJTUP010000005.1 coordinate 70,973, forward strand.
GGTCCTAAACTTGGGAGGAGGCATGACAGGCGAACTTGGGGCTGTAACCGTCTGATCTTCAGCCTTACAGGTCACGATGGTCGGCGCCCACGAGGGGGGGGGGAGGGACGAGATAACAAACCTGCTCGACGGCATTGCGAATGCACATCATCTACCTCAGAAGTGGTGGTTTTGGGCAGAGCCGGCCCCGATTTAGCAGTTGGGGCGCGCAAATCAGGGTGTGCAAGAGTCAGTCGCCCGCTGGATTCGTTGGCGCAGAGATCGGAATAGGGGTTCATGCAGAGGGAAGATCCCTGCCCAGCCTTATATGCATGAGACTCTGAAACGTCGAAACATTAGCCTCTGGGGATGGGTTCCCCCAGCCACACCACCCATGCTCTATTTTGAACGTTCCTCCCATGGGAAATTATGGAATCTGCCAGTGGTAGATGAAGGGATGTGATATGGAAATTGCAATCGTCGCCTTGCTGTCGATGAACGCACGCGTCGGACGGAAGTGGGCATATAACTCCTCGGCTTCTCCCAGCCTCAACCGCTCCTTCGATCGTTCATCATCACAAACAATAACAAAAACAATCAAGCCTCTAGCGCTTTTTCAGCATTTTCCTTCGCCAGTACTTCTACTTCTTCCTTACCGTTGCCGGGTTCAACGCTGGTCTTGCGCTTCATACACAAACACACACCACGCCACCTCTCTACGCACGCAAACATATACACAACGCAGTACTTTGTACAGAAGCGTGCCTCTGATCATCAATCCAACAAAAAAACAACAAGCAAACCAACACCAAAATGCCTGTCCACTTCGAGACCCCCACCCGCTTCCACCCCGAGAACGCGGCCCACGCACACCCGGGTTCCGCCTCCCGCAAGAGATCCGAGTCCATCCGCAAGAGGGCTCCCACCCCGGCCCCCGTCGCCCGGCGCTCCTCCGCGGCCTCCACGTCCTCAAGCTCGTCAAACTCCTCGTCGCGGAGCTCGGACTCCCTGAAGATGACGCCCTACCGAAAATAAAGACTCCTGCTTCTATGATTCTTCTCGGGGTGACGCAAGACGGCTTTGGGGACGATATAGAGGGTCGCGCAAGAGGCACACGCCCCCAAGGGCTGGTCACAATTTCTCTTCTTCTCCCTCGCGACGGAGATATCTGCATTGCAGGGACACACAAAAAGACTTGTACTACCTGGACTGGAGTTGATGTATTGATGACGGTTGGGATGCAGCATGTGATTTCCTTTTGTTGTGTGAGCTCGCATGGACCTGGAGTTCCGGGAGGGTATCGCGTGTATGGACTTGGGACCTGTTCTTTTCTTTTTCGCTTCATCTTCTGTTTTTTTTTTTGGGATACCCTCACCACTTTCGCTTCACATACTTCTTGTATCTTATGATGTATTGGCCCCATCTGCTCCTTTTTTTGAGCGCCGGCCTTCTCTTCTGCATAACCTGGGCACCTCCGGGCGGGGGCCTTCGGGTGGTTGGACCTTTGGCGATTTTACAGTTCAAATTGTAAGAACATTGTTGCTCAACTGAGACCGTACTACTTTATGAATTGCGTATATTGTGAACACGTGCGAATCACCAGCTTTAGATTGATAATCCCCCAACACCTCAGTCTGGCTTATTGAAGATCGATCCAAAGCATCGGCGTGGAAGTCACCGGCTGGAAATGTGAAGCCCGATATTCTCGGTAAGTTCAAGCAGACCGCTGCTCGGAAGTCTAACTGACGTCGCATCGTCATATCACCGACCCCTGATCGTGATTGGACATTTTCACGTGAATCTAGTTTCCCGTCAGCCGGGTCGAGGTACGTGCCCTCGGAGAATACTTGGGATCCTGTGCGTTCGTGCCCTCTCCTATCGTATCTCTTATCGTACTCGCTACCTTACTGCTTGCGCACCTCATCAAACCCGACGCCTCGGCACTCGGGCCTGTTGCTGGGACATGCCTGCAAAATCCAATATAATCGTCCCCCTTCCATCAAACTCCACGTCATGGGTGTTACTCATCATGTCTATGTGCCCAACAAGCGCTTCCGCGTTCCTCCCTGTTAACCACGATGTCTCAAAGTTCCGGTCGTCTTGGCCAGAGAGTATCAAGACCGGGTTCGGGTGGTAGGGTCCCATCGCAGCCGTGGGGGGTCCGCCCCAACGTCGAAGGCGAAGATCCAGGTGTCGCGCCGAACGACAAACGTTTGCTGATGGCCGTTGTGTACCAAAGTCTCATGCAAAATGTTCTCGAACCAACCCACCCGCATGTTACAACCATTCGGCCCCGCATCAGCATCGACGGGGATCGGTGCCGGGCCCCACAGGGTCTGGAACGTTCTTGGGCCGGCGCGGAACCGTTTGGGGTGGGTCTGTCGGGCTGCATTGGTCTCTGCGGTCCCAAATCTCCTGTGGATTGATTGATCTCAATATGTATCGGACAGGCGCAGGAGGTCTGTGGCCAAAGGTGTTAGTCAAGCTACTGACGAATCCGGAAGATGGCGCGTCGCAAGGCGAGAAAAGCTCACACCACCGAAACCAACAACCACGGACGGTTTTGGCGAATGAAGACCTAAATCTCAAACGGGCAAACTTACGCGGGCGGGTCTCTCAGGAGAACTTCTATGAGGGTCCTGTTAGAATCATCATCTGTCAACCTAATTCATTCTCTCACAAGAAACATGGACATGATGTCTTGAGCTGCGACTAGGGCAGGCCTAAGTAAAAGGTTGGCCCACTTGTGGATGTCAACTGGCCGCCGGCTCCACAAGACCGATGGCCCCTGGAATGGGTCTAGAACTCGTTCTTGCAAGTGGATCCTACCTAAACACCACATGAAAAGCTGTCTCAGTCGGCTATCGCTGGGGTCGAAATCCGGATTCTGGAAGTCCACATCTCGAGGTTCGCCACCAAACAGCCTCACATCCTGGATAAGCCCAACCGTAAAGACTGCGTTGGCAGTCCGATCAGCTTTCAAAGAACCAGATACATATTTATCTAGCACAATATTAGATTCTAGTATACCTGGTCCAGACGGGATGGAAGTTGAAAGTCAAGGGTTCTTGGGGGACCAGTACTATTTCACTGGTCCATCAGCCATAGCTGCCAGGCTTTTTCTCTCCTTCTAGTCCTAGTCCATCTATTGGGTGAGTCCAAGCATCTGTGAACTACTGCTATCCCATGACTTCGTCAGTGAATACGTATGTACGTTCTTTGTGATCGGATATTTAAGACCTCCCGAGTTTCTTGCCGGTGTTAAGCAGATTGACGTTCGCACTCTTCTTTGCTGCTTCACCAAAGGCGAATAAGATGGAATTGTCGGCTTGGCATTGAGGAAGGTTGGCGAGAGCACGTCCAAAACATTGTTCTATGTTCATGGAGGTATCGATCTTTTTAAAGAACCGGGAGAGACTGAAGCCCCTAGTCTGGAGGAGTTTTAAGGCCACGAGCAAATATGTTATGAACAATAGAGTAGTTCAATCGAAAAATGTCTGGAATATTTACCGAGACAGAGTCCTATAATTCACGTCGAAAGCGTAAGAAGTAGCTGAAAAGATACTGTTCAGTCACCCGTAATAATCGGAATGAATCACTGCAATCCGGACAGGCAATGGACAGTTTACATTACTCCTCGGGACAGCCTTATTTTGCGCATGATGTTCTCCTTCTCACACAACTGGACACTCAGCTGCAGCGCCTGCTTTCGAACACCCTAGCCCTAGAACAAAGAACATTACGTGATCATGTCAAGTTAGCTACGAGGGCTTTTCAGGCCCTTCCGGGAATGGGAGTCTAGAGTCGCCTGAGCGATTCGAAAAGGGCTAGGCCGATACCACCAATGACGATGGGTAGGTGCAAGGAGGTTACTTCATTCACAAAGGCTCGGATTTGAGATGTTGCTCACACCTTGCCAGAGACACATCATACACAATTTGGGTTAGGCTTCACGATATATACGCATTTCACCACTACAAGCTCACCAGAGTGAGAAAAGAAATGGAGAAGAAGGACTTTAGGATTCCATAGGCGTAACTGCGGCTGCCTCCTAATCTACCTTGTTTGCCGCTGCGGATACTCTCTGGGTCAGTCTGTTTCGAGCAAATGACAACTTTTACACCTGGCTATTGAGCTAAGTCGACTAAAAAACACTGGTCTTGAAAACTTGCATCGTGGCAACCATCCAGTTTCGCCCTTCACTGAGGAACGTAACATTGAAAGACACGGCGACGACTGTAAGCGGCCACTCCGCTGCATCTTATCCGAATGCCCGCTCCGATATTATTTTCGGGATTTTAAGTCGAATAATAAGCACGAAATGTATGTCTCACAAGAAGTGGCGTGACTCCCGCCCGTGTGGTAACTGTTGTGAGGCATACGAAGTAGGTGGATTACTACGCGCTTTGCATTTTGGCGCCTGGAGGAATGAGGCGGTGCGTCTCTGTGTGACTGGAGGAATAAGCGATGGGCGGGCCGAATCTCTCAGCTGGCGGGTCTCGGAAGGATATGTCTTATCCGACACCGATCCCAGGCCAATATATAGGCACATGTAAATGTGGCTAGAAAGCAACGAGTACATGACAGATAATACTGAAAGAAACCCATTCTCATTGAATCCAAACTGGCACGAGTTTCTCATTACACCATTAATTCCAATCTCGCAACCGACTTCCAACCATGAGCTTCTTCCAAGAAATCACAGCATCCTTCAAGTCTGAGGACACCTCAAACATCTCTCGACACCCTCTGACGGGAGTCTCTGTGCTGATTGTGGGAGCTGGTCCTGCCGGCCTATATGCTGCTCTCGAATGCTGGCGTAAGGGCCATAATCCCCGTATCATCGATCGGGCCCCAGAACCCAATTCCGCAGGCAAGTAAACAGAAATTGTTGGTTGGACGCGATCGGTATTCTAATCTCAACACAATGAAACCCAGGAGACTCTTTCATGCTTGGACCCTCCGCACAGCAACATGTGGAGAAAATCTGGCCCTCGGTGTACGATGCAGCCCTCAAGACAGCTGCTGATCCATGGTTCTCGTTTCACAAAGTTACAGGCGAGAAAGTAGCTGGCCCACAGCCTTTTAGCCTGAAGAAGGATGGGGTCTCTGCTCTGAATGAAGACGGCGAGCCGGCGCCAGACCGACTGTATCGCGTGCCACGCCCGAAGTTCACTGCTGCGCTTCTCGGACAGGTCCTGGCCCTTGGTATCGATGTCACCTACGGTCAACGAGTAGTGGACTACTTCGAAGACGAGAACAGAGCTGGCGTCGTCTTGGAGGATGGGTCGAGGGCCGAAGCGGATGTTGTTATCGCCGCGGATGGACTTGGCACCAAGTCTCACAAGCTGGTCAACGGGCATGACATTCGGGCAATGAGCAGCAAGCATTCCATCTTCCGGACTGCCTACCACGTCGACCACGCCATTTCAGATCCCGATCTTGACAAGATGTTTCCATTGCGCGACGGCGGCGGCGCTGTGCTGCAGGTATGGACTGCAGATGACTTGCAGATTATGGTCCTCCGCGGCCAGGATGTGATTGAGTGGCACGTAATGCACAATGTGAGCGATTTCAATTATCTTGGAGTGTTAACCAAACTAACTCCGGATACGAAGGACATCGGCGGAAATTCGCAAGAATCTTGGTCAAACAAGGTTTCGCCCGAGCATGTGGTAAACTTCCTCAGAGACAACTACCCCGGCGTCCCAGAGTATATGTACAAACTCATCAGGACTGCTCCTCAAGACGCCATCATCGACTGGCAACTGATGTGGCGAGACCCTCAGCCAAATTGGACCTCGCCTCTCGGCCTCGTTGTCCAGGTTGGTGACAGTGCGCACACCTTCTTGCCATCATCAGGCAACGGGGCCGTACAGGGCATTGAGGACGCCATTTCAGTAGCGACTTGCTTGCAGCTGGGTGGGAACCTGAAGAGCGGTCTTTGGTCCAAGGTTCACAACAGACTGAGGCAAGTTTGATGATTTCAGCCATGTCGCAGGGTACTTGGGCCACGACCCCGCTGACCATTGTCACAGATTCGAGCGCGTGTCCTGCTGTCAGCTCGTAGGATTCCTCAATCAAACCACCTTCTTGAAACCAGCGTCGCGAAAGAAGGAGGGCGGTGGCTCAGCGACACCCCAGCCGGAGTATGGACGGTGGATCTGGGCTCACAATCCCGAGAGGTACGCCTATGACAACTACGGCAAAGCTCTGCGGAGCCTCGTCGACGGCACACTGTTTGAGAATACAAACCTTCCCCCAGGGTACACTTACAAGCCATGGTCACTTCATGAGCTCTATGAACGGATTGACAGGGGTGAAAAAGTTGAGTTTGAAGGAGATTGGTCATAGTCGACAACAAGCGTTTTCGTTTGTTCTACAGGTTTGAATTGAATCAATGTCTCACCCTTATGCGTGTTGTCAGACTTTGAGACGAAAGAATCTCGCAATTCTTTATTGCCAGCACAATTGACTCCCGGAATCACAACGTGGTGCTCATTATTTGTTCGACGAAGGAACGAAAATGTGACACCGAATCAACTTGCGCTGCCTGCACCATTTGGTACCGCGTCTGTTTCAAACAATGTCCAATAATGTGATGGGATGCTACATTGTATATAAGTAGGAGCTTTCTACGCCCATACTCATATATTGGAGAATCTAAATCCATCCGCTCTCATCCATTCACTACGCTCAAACCCGGGAAAGCTTCAACAGCAGCAGAATCTTGATGTAGAGCCTCCATTTGCGTAGACATCTCGTACGGTTGTGCCAACGGACACCTGACAACCGTATTTCGTTGGACCCATCCTGGAGTCTCAATCTTCATGGGTCAATCAATTTCAAAAGATGCGCGAAATCAGAGCGATTACACTCAGTCCATGGGATTGCCATCATTCGCCAAAAAGTCGTCTTTGCCTACCGCGGTCTTTCACTCATACCAACACCTTCCCTTCGAATTGAAAATTATGATATGGGAGCATGCATTTGAGCGTCGCCACGTCAGAATCTGGGGACAGTGGATTCCAAATTATCTGCCTCAATCAACTAATGCCCCAACCTCACGATACGTTATAAGGTCATCTGCATGCAATCCGCCTGCGTTGTCTGTGAATTTGGAAACTCGGGGAATCGCGCTTCGGTTCTTCCGCCCCATACAATTTCGACATCATTTGAGCTTGGCTGAGGAAATAGCACTGCACGGGGCCCGTCATGCAAATGCAGCCTCTTTTCAGTACTGGTTGGGAGACTTTTCGCTGGTGTCGGATTCACTCGCCTTTTTCAATGCACGAGTCGGAGACACTATGACCATTGAACTTGCCAATGAGAGAGCATATCACATCCATCTGTCCCCCAAAAGTATTGACTTGGACTTCTCCGTCTCAGAAAGTTACCAACTACTTAGGTTGAAGCGAGGCAGCCACCATACCGACCACGTTGTTACGTCCTCACTTTGGCAGACATTGCGTTTCCGTTGGCACATCGTGGGACATTTGAGGACTTCTGGGGCTAGTACAGCAGGCCGCGAAGGCATCGTGCGAATCAAATGTGAAGAGAACCGTCACGATTGGAATAAGGTCATACCAAAAACAGGTGCTATTCTATGTCGACTCTGCGGGGAGAGACTGGCGTGCACACTTGAAGTCTAACAAGGCGTTTCATGGTTCCGAACATGGTTATGTAGGAAAATGCGTCAGTAGACACGTGAATTGAGAATGGACATGTCATAGCCTTCAATCAAAGACTTCTCGGCTCCAGTGGGCATTGATGATTGATACAATAATAATTTCAATTTACCAAAATTTAATGGTGATAAGCTGCCATGTCGAATTCGCCGCGTCGGTATTCAACACAGTTGCGTTAGAAACACAACATCATGGACGCAGCTGCTATCTCGAGAAAATTCAAAGATTTTGGAGCAGTCCCATGCTTAAAATCTGTAGCTATATATTCCGACCGCCCATGTGGAGGGCCACAGGAAAGTGAGCCCATAAATAACATTGCGCGTCATCATACCAAGATGGCCGGCCCTGAATGCCTTGTGCTTGATGATCTTTGAGAACCCAATGCCATCCTGAAACTCCAACCCAGGCACCTCTTTCTCAAGCTCCATGTGATCACTTAGCGCCCATGTCAGCGACGTGCCCAACTTCCTCAGGCCCCCGAGCTTGTTCGCAGCTCCGACCGTCATCGTGCCGGCAGCGTCGAAATAAATCTCCCCGTGGACATCCTGGTCCAGGAAATACCCCGTGACCTGCCGCAACAGGTGGTAGACCTCATCAGGTGCCAGGTACATCGTCAAACCCTCCATAATAACCACGACCGGCCTGTCCGTGGGTATCTGGCAAGTTTCCAGCCACCCGTCCTCCGTGATGCTCGGGTCGATCAGCCTATAGACCGCCCCGGACTCGGCGGCCGGGTCCCCCATGACCTGCCTGCGCAGCTCGGTGACGTCTGCCTGTCGACATTGACACACACCCTCCCTTCGCCCTGCCACCTGACGCGCAAGCTCCTCGAGTCCAGCCCGCATGCACACGTGCAGCACGGTCGCGCGGCCGGGATGGGCCTCTAGGAAGGCTTCCATCTTCAGGTCTAGGATGCGCGCGCAGAGAGAGATTAAGGCTGAGACTGGCCTCTCTAGGAGTCCAAACCTCAGGAGCTTCTTGAAAGTTATACCCGCTGTCTTTGACTTGATTCACTACCGATGCGGCGTAGGTGTCATTGAGTATCGGGTGCGCCGCCTCTGTGTCTCTGGCCCGAGCCAACGAGGTCAACAGTAATGTCTCTTGAGCGCCGGTTCATTTGATGTTGCCTTCATAGTCGTTATTTGCCATGTCGACGTCAATTGGAGACTTCATATAATTGGAAGACTGGATCAACGATGGGGCAAGCAGTCATTTCATACAGACAGTCTTGTGAAGGTTGGCTGGCGTCGAGATAAATCTAGTTTGTTCCCCGTGGCTTGGACAGTGATGTAGCATCGAGCATCTTCAATGACGATCAATTAGATGGCCGAACACGATAACGACCATGTGCGCGTGCGATTAAGTTCCCGCAATTCTTTTGGAGCTGGGTTGAGCCTGGTAACCTACGAGCAAGTCGTTCAGATGGCGAATGCAATTGAAAAAGCCCGTGGATAGTATTCTACCCTCCTTTTTGCAGAGTAGATCCACAGCGCATCCTAGTCTCGTAACACACATGTGACTGCAAAATTACATATTTCACGAACATATGGTTTAGAACTTGTGTTCTTGCCGTGATTTGCCGTTATGTGTCATGATCGACTATTTGGCAATCTTTAACATTAAAGGCATGGGAGTAAGATCGCACCTCTCATCCATTGGCCAGGATAGTTAGTATTGGATAGTTGAGGACGATAGATGGTTGAAAGGCGAGGCTGGCTTGTGAAATGGCTTCGACTACATAATGGGACCTTTAGGCTGTTAAAACCGTTCAACCGGATAAAGGCATTTATATGGGTCTGTTAGCATGAGTAGATATTAAATTGATCATTCAATCTAGTTTCTCCTTTTAATCATGCCTATGTTATTAAGCTGGGTTATAACCCTTGCTCCAGTCACTGCAGTTCAGGTCCAGCAATGTCCTGTCCAAATTCCTGCAGGTCACCAGGTTGCTCCCATTGATGGTCCGGATGTCAATATTCTCGGCCACAATGTTGGAACAAGTATCCGGGCTCGAACACACAAGGTGTCCAACAATAGGCGAAAACACACGGTTGGATCGGCCCCGAACGTTGCGGAAAGTGACATCGGTGATCTTGAGCTTAGACTGCAAGCGATTGTCAGCACCAGTATATTCGACTGTGTGTGGTGGTGAGCTACTCACTGGGTGCTTAAAGCACTCCTCCTCGTCATCCTGTCCGTAACATTGCGTGATAGTGAGACCGTAGTCGACGTTGTCTAGCCACATCGTGTCGTACGTCACGTTCTGGACTAGGCCTCCACCTCCACCGCCGACGAGATTGCCGCTCTTCTCGGAGTACGCGTCTGGCCAGACCTTGATGCGTGCGCCTTCAGACGAGTTGTACATGGCCGCGTTGATGACAGTGATATTCTGCACGTAGTCGACCCTCTCTGGGTACTGACCTAGGCTGCCGATGGAGATACCGTGGGTACCGTTGCAGCGCATGTTCTGCACCAGGATGTTGGTCGAATTTGGCTTAAATGAGACACAGTCTGGTGGCATTGAGTCAGTGAAACCAGCAACAAGATATGGTCCAGAGTGGTAATTACCGTCTCCATTTGTAACGCTCGAGTTTTGAATTGTAATTCGATCGGATCGATAGATGTCCCACCCATCGGTATTCTTCTCGAAGAACTCGTTATTGCTCACCGCCCAGATAGAAATATTTGTAAAGGTCACATCCGTCGAATTGGCGACAAAGTTGGTCCACATCGGCGAATTATTCAAGCTGATGTCCGAGATCGTTCCGCCGTGCATGTCATCAGTCATTAGGAGGACAGGTCGCCGGTCCTTCTTATGCTCGGGATACCAATCCCACCACTTCTGGCCATTCCCATCGATGACCCCGCCTCCGTACACATTCACGTCCGTACCGCCGATCTTGAAGAAGGTGGTGCTGTTTTGATAGTCCATGTCATAGGTGTGGCCATCTCTCCAGTAGGTCATGTTGTCGCTAAACTTGATATATGCCTGGATGTCTAGGTCTACACGCTCTAGATGCGTCAAGTCTAACGGGTTTCCGATGAAATATGACTGCGTGCTAGGAAATATGACATGTCCGTCGGGATTGCAGCTGTCGATGGCGGCCTTGATGAACTCGGAGTCGTCAGTCTCGCCATCGCCGTGGCTTTCCACAATGCAGGTTCGGTTGCGCGCTGGCGACGCCTCCGCTATCGAGGGGCGAGCGGACCGGATGCTGAAGAGGAACGTCTGTGGCACGGTTGTGTAGGCGTAGTCTGCCACTGCGGCTGCTGGAAGCAGCGTGCATAGGACTGCAACACTCGTTAAGAGACTCATCGTGGCCGATAACACCTGAGCACAGGGAAAGAGACTAATCTGAGGGACCAGGACTTTTCATCCGATCATGATTTGGGTATTTATTTAGATATTCGGCTTTGTATAAATAAAGTTGTGTAATTCTTGGCATCACTTCACCCAGCCGGGTACACCCCCAGGAGCTCCACGATTCGGGCACAACTGAGCCGACGGAGTCCTTTCAGCTGTTTATGCTTGGCAGTGGTGCTTGCTATCCAACTCTCGGATCATGTGCCCGGAAAAGCGTGTCCAAGAAACCCACTTTCCAAGGCGCGCTTCCCCAGATATTAGTCCCGGATAAGCTTCATCTCCCCACAATGAACTCTGGGCATTTCACTGTGATAAGTGGGAAAACCGGCCGCATTTTCCGGGGTCCAGAACAGAGGATCGCGGAAACCCGCCCCGGTCAGGATACAAACCACCTAACCCAGGAGCCTGGTAGAGACAGCCATTTTTGGACCGACCGCCATGGCGCTGCAGCGCCCGAATATGTGCAGCTGTTCATCACGATACCCAACCTTCGGCCGCTGATGGGCAAAGGTCCAAGGTTAACATGAACACCTGGCCACGCAAACGGGACACCTATTTTTTTGGGGGCCCCCTCATTCATCAACTAGTTTCGTCGATTCCGGTAACCTCATACTTTCCGAGATGGTATCAACACTCAAAGATGCTAATTATGCCTGCAGTGGGACGCTTGACCAATCTTCACGCCAAACTTTGCTGCCCTCTTTGGGCGGCCATACACGGCGAAATGTCCGCAGAGCTCTTGTGTCACTCGCACCAGGCCACTTATTATGCTCAGCGATCACCTTTTGATCTCGCATCTCCCTCGCCCGCCGGCCCAGTTCCCTGACGTTGATCACCTCCCCAACAACCCGCTCGATCAGCCACGCGCGACTCAGGTTGTCAACAATTTCCGCTATATCGTAGTCGCCATTGCCATTGCCGAATCCGCCGCCGCCGGTGGTCCACAGTTTGAGGGACCGCACCTGCGTGCCAAGTTTGTGCTGGCATATGGCGTCCCAGATCGACCGCGCCAGCATCTCGTCCACCGCATAGTTCATGAAGCATTCTCGCACATGACCCTTCTTCAACCGGCCGCACTGTCTGGAGTAGCGTCTGTTATCCTCTTCATCGAACGAAGGATTGTTAGAGCTGTCTAGGGTGGCCTGCCGCTGAGAACAGTCCAGGGTGAGGAAGAGCGACCGTAGACGGTCCATTTTGCCGAAGCTCTTGTAGATCTCGGCCTCGATCGCGTCGGATTTCGTGCGCTTGATGGTGATAGATAAGTCCTCCAGCGCAGGACAGTGCGCTTGAATTTTGAGAATATGCTCCTTCCCGAACAGCAGAGGCAGATCTGGCCTATGTCGATGACGGTTCATGCTGATTAGACTCTCCTCCGTACGTAGGACCAGCCTAGTCAACGTCGGCCCATGTCGAGATAGGATGATCTCCAGGGTCCCGGTTTCGAGTGGACCGGTCACTGAAAGCTCATCAAGAGGTTCGAATGCCTTGAAAAAGGCGATGGAATTTTCGGCATATTTGGGCCGCTCGACGAACCAGTCTTTGCGGGACAGGCGAACAGAAAGTGCCTTGAGCCGAGGAAAGGAGCAGTTTTGGACAATCCACTCCATCATCCCATCATCCAATCTGTGTTCATGCACACGGGTGTAGCCTCCGCCCAGGGTCAGTTGGCGCAGGCTGCTGAAGTCTGTGTGCTTCGCCCAGGTCTGGAGTAGGCTCGGGGACCAGTGGATCTCACCCACAAGTGACAAGGAAGTCAAACTCCCCACACCAGCACCGGGAACGTGCCCGGGAAGACCTCTCCACGGTGCTCGCGGCTGCGGAAGTCTGCTCCGAGACAAGCGCAAGGGTTCAAGGGTGACCATTACAAGCTCTTTCATCTTAGGCGCAAGGCCGGCAATAAGCTCCATCATTGCCTTTTTGTTGAAGTCATCGTCGCCAGCTGTATTCCGCTCAGCACATGCAACTGACTCTATAAAGGCACGGGGAGGTATCTAGCCTCATTTCGTAAGGGTCTGGGACATCCGAAAGAAGGCTTCGCAGCCGAAACGTGAGGTGGTGGAGTTTGCATTGGGGGTGTTGCCCGTGGAGGACGTCGAGGAGGCTTGGCGGAAACTGGCTGCGGCAATCGTATACCAGTGTCTCCAGACGTGGAATCATCTTGACCAAGCTCACGACTGGTGCCCATGCCATATCTTCTTCGGAAAACCTGACGATGACAGGTTTGTCGCGACAGACATGCTCCGCACCAAGGACTGGTTCCTCGTCGGGGAAGATTTCTCCGTGTCCAGTTGTATTGAACCAGGACATCTCCTGCGAGTCGTCGTCGCACGCCTCGGGACTCATGCTTCGAAGTATCAGACCCGTCGATGCCTGAACGCAGAAAGCCTTTGATCTTCAGACGGCGGACGTGGCGGGCGGAGTCGGTGCGGGAGAGAATCTCGGTCAGGGTATCAACTTCTCGTTGCATCGCGTGGCGATTGCGGACTGTGAGGTGGAGTTCTCGGAAGACTTCGGGAAGGTTGGCTCTATGGCATCTTTCGTTTACCAAACCGAATGCATACAGACTCGCTCGATTCGTGTCGTGGAGATGACCGGCTATTTGATGTAGCGTTTCAAGTGGCAGACCATCTAGGTTCTGCCTGGTGCGACCCATTATCCTGCTTAATCCAGATCCATGACAGTCCTAGAACGCTGGTAGGTTCGCGTGTTCTTGGTGTTTGTTGAACCTGGTTCTAGAGTGATGGTCAGATATAAAAGTTCCTTGTTTGTTTGCGTATGAAAGGACAGGGTGAGCAGCAGGCAGCATTCACCAGGACATTTTATCTCAGGACCCACAAATAATTGTGTATCTCAGGTTCCACACCGATTGGCTTTATGATTGGGATACGTACTAGCACGGCACCTATCCCGAGTGTGTAGATGCTGCTGAAGGGTGTAGGTACGTGGGTTGTTGTTTCATGGGTTGTTGTTTTATCGTCTAATTATCTGTAGGGTGATGAGAAAACGCTTGGTGTTTTGAAGCCCGCTGCGCAGTTACTTAGCGGTTTTCGTAAGCGAGCTCTACGGATACACAGGGACACGCTAAATGTTAATTGCGGATCGTGTGGTGTCCCGATGTTCAGCCTTCTTGATTTGGCCTACGAGGATCACGGATTGGGTGATCGTTGCGTCCCAGGTCGACAGGCCATTCACAGACTGCAGCCCGCTCAGACACACGATCAGATATGGCCAGGTCTGCCATGCGAGTAGAACACAAGTACTGTGGAATAAATATCATTGGAAGATGGAATACCAGTCTCTGGCTTCTTGAGAGACCGACATGTCTTTGAGCGAAATCTTGAGTGTTGCGGCTTGACCTTTATTTGAATCACGCCTGATAATTCTTTTTCCCTCTCGCGCTCAGTGAGCCAGCCATAGGTGGAAATCAGACCACTGAGGAGACGATTCGCGTTCGTGCGGTGACTTTGGCACGAACGAGAAAAGCCAGAATGCCAACGGCTGGATGATATCCTGTCAGCTTCGTCGCACCCGAACGTCTCTGGCCCAAGTACCTCCGATAATCATGGAATCGGAAGCTGATCTGGCTCCTTGCAGGTCTGAATGGATATCTAATCCTGGGGTCTGGTATGGCTGTGCAATCCTTCGCATCGATCGGGGAGATGAATAGAGCGGGAAAGAAGAGAAAAGAATTGAGGTTCGGGAAAAGGTCTTGGCCGATTCAAGGACATTGTCGACACTGAGCTCAGAGGCGCCGTGACAAAGGAGCACGCCTCTGAGAGAAAGGAGGCTTTGCTAGCTCTGGAGTCAATACACGAGTTTAGACGCTCGCATCCCACGGTTGACGTACACATCACCAGTGCAGGTCACATATTAAAGATGCATCGAAACACAAGCTGAACTTCTGATTAGCACTTTTATTGAATATTTTATTTCCAGAGGTCTTGAAACATAACTAAACCTGGCTACTTATATTTTATTACGAGAAATTGACGATCATGATTTTTCTGACAATCTTGGCCCATTTTGCAATTCAACGCTACGTCTTGCCTGTTTTTTCTTTTTCGCACGTTGATACATTTGGCGTTAAGAGGCAATCGCGGCCTTGTTTTGCATTTGTGGTGCAATCAACTTGCACAAACAAACCGCCTAGGCGTCTACGTGCAAGAATGAAAATGAATTGGAGAAACTGAATCGGCTATGTATCAAGCGGCCTTGCAATATTCTACCCCATCGCATCTCCTTTTCCATGTATCGTTGAGAACGTAGCATCTCTGCGAAGTGGCACCCGGTAAAGACTGTTAAAGATCCAAGCCGTTATACCAATGTCATACCTCTCATACTGGCCTGAACCTCATTCCACTGATGTCAAGACTCCAAACTGTGGCAGCGGAAAGTATGGGTGCCCTCTACAGTGAGACCTCGAGCACCTCCACTGATTGAAAAACAATGTTTCCCCCATCAGCAATCATAGAAAGGCCGTCAGAAGCCGTATCGGGGAAGATCAGCTCGGAGAGCACCACCTGCCCTTGTCCGCCAAAGACTTCAATGGAGCACTCATCGACCAACACACGCAACTCCACCGTGCCGTCTGAAGTCGCCGACAAAGTTGAGCTGTGAACCCCACCGGCACCAGGATTGTACCCAATATTACCGCTGGCAGTACGGTCGGTCGAGAGAGCACCACCAGGCTCGCTGTAGCGGATGACGGTCTGCTGGTCCCCTCCCTTGCGAACGGCGAGAGACAGCGTGGAGCCGGCGCCCGGGACAAAAGAAAGGCGTATGTCCAGCGCCCGCCCGTGGATGTCCGACAGCAGGGTCTGCCCGGGCACGAGGGTCTGGTCCGCGAGGGCCGTGAGGGGTCTGGTAGCCGCGTCCAGCTCGGCGACGGGCATCTGTAGGAGATGCAGGCGGCCGTCGCCGAGCCTCTTGAGCCTTAGGGTGCGCGGGAACGAGAGCATGCCCTTCCACGTGTTGGTCGGCGGGTCGCTCCCGTAGCTGTTCATGACCGAGGCAATTATCCTGCGCCCGTCGGACGCTGGGACGTTTTCCCAGCTCATGGCACCGTCAAAGTCCCTACCGTAGTCAAGCCAGCCGCTCGCTGCGTCAAATGCGTCCGGGCTGAAGATGGTCCCGTCGAATGAGCCGGTGACTGCGAAATTTCCATTGCCTCCTGCTGGGGACCCGGAGGCCGGAGTGCAGAGTAGGACCCATTTTGTTTCAGTGGAATCTTCAATGGGAAGCTCAAAAAAGTCTGGAACCTCCCATCCCTCGACATCAACAGGCAGTCCGGTGATGTTGGCGACCTCGCTCACCCAGGTCCATCCCGTCGCGTTATCGGAGGTCCAGAAGCTAAACTTGTTCTGGCCTCCGTGCGCCAGTATCATGACCCATTTGCTCGTCGGGCCATGGAAGAACACCTTCGGGTCTCGCGTCTCCAAGCCACCAGTGGCATCGTGCGGTGCTTCCTCCTGCTGCGATAGGATGGGATTTCCGGGGAACTTAGTCCATGTCGCGCCTTCATTCACTGTGTATGCTAGTCGCTGGTCCTGGACTCCGCTGTCGCTGATGTATCCGGTGTAGAATGCCAGGTAAGGTGGATTCTCTGATGTGCCTAGTCCAGAGACATTGCCACTGTCGTAAAAGGCGGTACCCGTGAAAGATTGAATGCCATTCGAGCTTGGGATGGCCACTGGAAGGTGCTGCCACTTGACCAAGTCATTGCTGGTTGCATGGCCCCAGGAGAGGTTTCCCCAGACGTTCGCGTTGGGGTTGTGCTGGAAGAAGAGATGCCATGTCGGTCCAATTTTGATCAGACCATTGGGTTCGTTCATCCAATTCTTTTCCGGGACGAAGTGGAAAGAAGGTCGAAAGTCGTCAGCGCTGACCAAGTGACTCAAGAACAAGGGCCAAGAAAGCCCAGCAAGCAACATCCTGTGGAACAGGCCCCGGTACGGATACATCGTTGATGTTGGAGGTGTAAGATGGGAATTCTTGACTAGGTGTAATTGGAAGGCAGGCAGAAGACAAGGATAGTGAGGCCTTTGCTTGTTGTTCAGACTCGCCCGCGAGCGTTGGAAGCTATTCGAGCCAAGGTACCTGGCCCAGGCGGTTTATATATTCAAGTTGTTTCCTCTCAGGTAGAGAAACATCTTACGGTCTGGTGACTTCACCCGGATCCAGCGGAGGTCAGCTCGTTCGGAGAAACCCGTACCCATGCAACATCATCGGCGTGAGGGTGTCTAGTCTCTGGTCAGCAGCACTCATGGATGCAGTGTGAGCAAGCAAACCTGATTGGCGGCCGAAGATGCATATCTCGGGGCTGGAAAGGAAGGACTCTGTCATAGCAGGAATACGCCCCGATGTGTTACGATGCTCGGTGCAACCCCCGTTATCCGTTGCTCATCGCATCTACCTCCACATCCCTTACTTGTTGGCGTAAGAAAACCCAAGCAGGTCTATGTATCCATCGTCGAGTGACGGCAGCTCCTTGGGCTGTTCAGAAGCTTAGAGAGGAGTGGCTGGCGGATGAAGATCACCGACATTGTCAGAGGGGGTCTGTCGGGACCTTGCAGGAAATCTAAACATTAATTACCTAAACTCCTTGCAGTCTGGGGTGCAGAGCGCTGCATGGTGTTGCACACATTGCGGGGTGAGGCGTTGTGGAAATGTGATGTGTATCATTTCTGCTGCAGATCACATGCAATCGAATTCTAGCGAAGTTTGGCCGTATTTATTCCATAAGGCAAGTCTGTCCACGTGCCACGAGAACCCACTCAAATAGTAACGCAAGGCAGAACGATTCGCCCCCCCCCCTCGATCTGCGTTGTTTCAGCGAAAATTTCGACTTGAGGGGAGTAGAACTCGTCTGATCCCAGGGAACCGCAACTAAGAATGAGGAGGATGAATTAATCATCGACAAAATACACAACTTCAGTGTCCACATGGAGTCTGTTGCTGTGTCAAATCGGACGACCGTCGGGTGTGGAGAACGACCTACCGCTGGAAGGGAAGGCGGAGCCTAGATACTCAGGTACTATAGGCAGTTTCCAGAAACACGTGTTAACTGCGTTTAGAACCGACCTCCGCCATCTGAGACCTGGGAAAAGGCTTTATCGTGCTGCAAGTTCCCATATACGCTATGGCCACACTCTGTCTTACTTGCCCCTCCAATTCAACGGTGTCATGATGCGTAGTCGGATTAGGACTGAGGTTATCCGGATGTTGGAATACGGACTGCAGAAGGACAGGTAGGAGAGATTTCTAAAGAATAGCACGGCCGATGACTTGAGAAGGCGGAATCTGGTCAAGGTCGGGAACGGGCAGTGTTTGGTGCTTTGTAGACAAAATTGAAGATACCTAGGTACATGAGACTTTGTAATGCACGCACCCGCTGACGTACTTGGTCAGAGGGTAACACTGAAATACCATTGGTAGCTCCTGGTCGTTCTCAAGTAAGACTAAATTTGATCTTCATCGCACTGGCATTCGTCTACTTAGTGGAATGACACCGGCTCAAGATCTTTGAGCAGCTCTTGCTGCTCCATCCTCGATATTCTGATCCTCGATGGTATTGGCTCTACGGCATAAAACTCGCTCGGTTGTTTCGCGAGTTACATGGGAATAGGGTGAGGAGAGCTGGGGAAACCGAGCTTTGGGGTCCCCTGCTGTGTCCCTGCGAAGGTTTGGTGGTATTTGTGGGAATACATCACGCTCGTACACGTCTGGAGCAAGAGTCTAGTGCCCCAATGCTGAAGTTGCCGACAAGAATGAAAGGGTTGCCACGGGGCTGCTGGCCGCGAGCAACAAACCCTCACACAAATTTGATTTAGACAAGGGTCAAGTGGGGATATCGTGACATGCCCGTAGATTCTCCGAGTGTGGACGTTCATGTCAGAGCACTTGAGGGGGATACCTAGTCACTGAAAACGACTATTCTGCAAGGCAAAAAAGAGTTGAGGCGATAGCACCGGGCCGAGTATACAAGATGACATTGATTTTAGTCAGGAGATAGAAGACCTGGAGACAGTTTCACTCAATCCCTAGGAAATCCCTTTCTTATTTTTCTGAAACTATTTTTAAGCTTCCAAATTCCAAAAACTATTCTGCTCGTTGGGTTGGACTGACCGCATAGGACTCAAGACATCCCCAAGAAGTGCCTAGTCACTAAAATATTCATCCTCTGATTTGTAGGGAAGAATTTCTCTCTTGTAGACAAGCTTTGCGAAGCTTTCATGAGGTGCGAGTTGTCTCCAATAGACCATTGCTTTATGATGTTGGCGGAGCTCGTCCCATGTTTCCTCAGACTGGGGCTGATACTTGTTTAATTCAACCTCGACATCCCAAAGACGCGGGCCGGGGCTGAAAGTGCACCGGATGACTTTGGAACTGTTGTTGACAATGTCTCTGACTATCTGTGGGAAACCTTTGTAAAGATCTGTCATGGCGGTTAGTGCTATGAGTTCGCAAGGGGGAGGGGGGGAGTGGGCAATATGGGCTTACAACAGCGGGAACCTCTTAAATGCAAGAAATGATCATCTGTCTCCTGCTCCCCGGTCTTGGCCTTCCCATTTCTTCGTTCTGATGCAAATTCCCAGGCCATTTGCCAGGACGCATCGCGTTGGATATAATTCATGAAGATGTCCGAAAGGACGTCATCACCTGGCGCTCCATCAAGAACTAACGTAAATGATTCCTCCGGCATTCCCGCTGGGATAAGAGCCGCGGCCTCCATGATCCAGAGTGCGAGATTATTGGTAATTCGCACTGTTGAGAAGCCCGTGTCGGCATCTCCCCTCGCGCGCATTTCCTGGTATTCCGGAACAGTATTCAAATCATTTACCGTTTCAGAAAAGGCATAAAGATCGGTCGGTTGTTGGAAGATCGTTTTCCACAAGCTGACACGCCGCTCGACGCGAAGTTTCGGATTCTCCACGCAAAAGCTAATAAGTCCCTGGGCGTGGCTTTCAGGAAATGCAACACACACGTTGTTTTCAAGAAGTCGGATGTGGCGTAGGTGTAAGCGCAACTTGCTTGGAAGAGAAGAAAGGAATTTTATGGCGACCGAGGCTGCGGAAAATCGATACTTTCCCCTATTTTCTGACTCCATTTCGATCTCGGGGCCCATGAAAATTGCGAACCGCTCGCCCGTGGCTTCAATATGATATCGGGGTCCGTTCCAAAACGCGGCCGTGTGCATCTGACGGCTCGAGTGACAGTAGAAATTCTCGCAGAAGTCGGTGGCCTTCCAGTCGTAGGCACGAGCCAGTTTGAGGAGGTCGTCATCGGTGGGGATACTCCAAGCCGGGAATTCAGAGTCGAGAGCCAATATCTCGCGAGGAGGAAAGGTGGGCCGCTGAGCAGCCGGTCCACTACTAAAGCAGTCTTGATCCTCCGTCACCTGCAAGGCGTGCATGAGGGCTCTCCGCATTGATGACGGAACGATTCCCCATGATCCGGTTGGACCCGGCCCTTCATCAGGGCAGTGGTCGTGTGGCCGGGCTTGGAGGACCTTGTGGGCGGAGCCGATCTCAGCCCACTGGGTATTCTCTCTGAGAAGAGTTCGCAACAATGGGCCAATTAAAGGGTGGGTACGTACGACCTCCTGCGAGTCCCCGAGTGATGGTCAGTATAGAAGCAAATACAACAGTGGCGTAACCTGGACGCCAAGAACAGGGAGTGGGGGAGGGATGTGTTTGCTGACTTACATCCACTACAGCTTTGGTATAACAAGGCCGCACGACCGTGTCGTCCTCGTAATACAGGAATGCCGCGGCCTCCATGGTTAAAGGGACCCGTAGAAAGTGAAATTGAGCTGCTCTGACGCGCACCTCGTCCGAGTTCATTCTGGAAATGCGTGTACTCGAAAAGGCGATAGTATTAAACCTGAGAATAAGACCCTCTGTTTCAGCGTGGACCTGCTTGCATGTGGACCTCAGGGCGAGATCGATACGATCCCTGTTGTTGGCCGGGGCCAGGTTCTCCAGAATGTTTTGAGATCTTGGCTTTTCTTTTCCGCCATAGTCGAAGTTGTACACAAGGCCATCCTCGAATGTAACGCAGTGGCGATAGATCTCGTCGCGAAGCTCGCGGGGAATGTTGAGAAGTGTGGATTCGGAAGCCATGATGCGGTGGAGTTCAGTCTGGTAGTTCAGGTGGAGTGACGGGCAGATTGGTATGCGGGACCGGAATGAGTTTGCACTGCAACTGTTTTTTATGGCCTGGATTGGGGTGGGGTGTGTGGGGTGTTTTATACCTAAAGATGGATGCAATTAGAACTAGTCAGGCTCTAAGCACAGGCCTCGGCTAATTGTAGCTAGTATGGTGTGAGTCTTTCGGCGTGTGCACCTTTGAAAGCCCGAGGTTTTAGCGCCGAAAAAGTCCCAGGTAACACACATGCAATTGACAGATATTCCCGGGCCACAAACCCAACTGTGTGGTCACAATACATAGTCAGGTCTGCAGGAACTGCCAAGTTATTTTTCAAACAAGTCACCAAAGAATCACCAAAATGCATAGGGACAATCGAATGGCGGGTGCATGGGCCGCCGTCATATGGACTATTTGTATTCTTTGAGTTCCTCTACTAAGCTGGAACGGCAATGAGTGTCCTATAAGGACAAGGAACAATGTGTCTTATCGACGATAACAGTGAGATTCGCTATGCAAGGCTTTAAACAGTGACTTTCCAATCTACTTCTGCACACCAGTGCTCTGTTAGATGCCACTACTTCGCACTATAAGTCTTAGTGTTGAGCCGTGCCTAGTCTCCGCCGCTATTCGCGCCGGCGCTGTTGACAAGCTCTCAACCCGTCAAGGTCGAAGCTATCGCGAGACACGAGCTCAACCTAGTCAGACGCCGTCAAGCACCGTCAAACACCGTCAAAGTGCCTTCGCCATGTGACTCAGGCCTTCCTTTTTCCCAGTCAGCATTTGGCTGCGGTCTCAGGTTACAGGGGGAATCACCACACACGAACATCTTATACTATATGAGCATGGGCCGAGCTGTCTGTATCGCAGGAGGGGAAACTCACAACTTGCCCGAAATGGACCATAAAAGCCGCCCTGTCCCAGACTGCTGTAGACCGTCAGCTGTCTATCACTATGTTGGGTACTTGGGCCTGGCCAAATACCACACTCGCACGACATACGCACAGGATCCGGATCGGTTCTGCTTTTCAGTGTTAGCAAGCCTCGTGCGCGAACTTGTCTCGTGGGAGTGCCCACCCGACGCACAGCATCTGCGACACCAAGCAGCTGAAATGTCAGCATCAGTGACAGGCATGCGGAGCTGTGCGTCGGATACAGAGTTTACCTACCACAGACTTGTCCCTCTGCGTCGCGTCGTCAATGAGCAAGTGACTAAACACCTGTCGGCCCTGAGAGACCAAACTCACCAAGATCATTCGAAAACAATCATTCGGCCTGTCGCGATTGCTACCACTGTTAGAAGTCAGTTGGCTGAGGAGGACTTGAGTCGCCCCAACGCACCGAAACCAACACCACTACTTGCTCTGAGAGTCAGCCATCCAAGTCATGCAGAATCACCACGGAGACGTGAGGGTCCAACCACAGGTGCAGCTTACCAATACAAGTCGACCCAGTGCACGCGTCTGAGATCCTGAACCTTCTAACATTAGCATGGACATATCTAAATCCACATTCATACGTCCAAACCAACTGACCCATTGAGCGTTTTTCACAGCTGCGGTTGGAACAGACTGCTTCCACGGCACAGGAGGGTCAGCGGATACGTTTTATGCGACAGGAGAAGACACTTACCAGGTAAGTCAGCCACGCTCCACTGCTTCAAACAGAATTCACATTTATTAGCAAGACTCGGGTGCTAGGCCTGGCTGTTCAACTCACTGTGGATACATGTTCTGACAGCCTTGCCTACATCAATAGATAAGTTAATCGTTAGTCTAGCCCGCCAAATCCAAAGGTTATGATCTCACCAGAAACAGCCACAAAAATGGACTTTGACTACAACGAGCAAGTCTACCGCAAGGCAAGGGCAGCTCTTGCATCAGAGTACCCCAACTATATAAAAGTCAGTTCACATTTTGAAAGTTTAGCAATATTAGATCATATCTTACCGAGAACCAATCAACAATGTCGACAAGAATAGGCGTGTTCATCAGTACACTGAGAACCCACGAGATCTATTCTGAACAGACCGAGGAGCTTCTGGCTATCAAATCAAGGATTGATAACAAAAAGCCAATCAAGAAAAAGGAGTGGAACAATATAAGCAGATGGCTTGACAAGGTCTATCAAGACAACTAAAGACTTAGGATGAGAGGTTAATAGATGTCTTTAGAAAGGAGAAGTCTTGGTTTTTACTTACCTAGTGCAATGGCTTCTAAACACACGTGGTAGCAGAGTACACACAGTTGAATAAAATCAGTTGGAAAACACAATGATAGGTCTTTTAACCTCATACCAAGGAGGGGGCCCAGTGGAAGCCACGTGGATGGGAGGCTGGAAATGTGAAGCTTGGAAGGTCTCGAGAGAGGCAAGAGAGGGGGGGGGGGAGGAGCCAAGGAGAAGACAGGGTGTGAAAGCGGGCCGGACAGAGACACGATCATCGTTAGCCGGACCTGCCTGTCAGGTCAACATCAAGGGTCCCAATGCGCTGCGGGGACAAAAAAAAACAAAAACAAGCGGGGAGGTCACACGGGGAAGGTTGTGTGACGGAAGCTTCCGGGTCTCATATTAGTTGGTTGTCTACCTGGGGGAGCGGACCAGCTGACTCGTCGCGAGGCCACCCGGGGGGTTGGTGGCCGGTGAGCTGGCCGTCAAAAAGTTCCCTCGCCTCAGGTCCAGCAAGGCGTGTCTCTTCCTCTTCTTCGCCGCCGGCCCCACCGCCTTGTCGCCGCCAGCCGTGCTGTCCGGGCGGTTGCGCTTCCCTCGTGCCGCCTTGATCTGCCAGCTTGCCTTGGTGAACTGGGGGATCCCAAACGTCTTGATGGCAAACCTGGCGGCCTCCTGCGGGTACTCGGAAAAGATGACGTGCAGGTTGGTCGAGCCATCGGTGCGCTTGTAGAGGGTGGCCCTCCTCTGGGCCATGTCGCGCCCAGCGCAGTCCCTGCCGGTGCAGTGGGCAAAGAGGTGCTCGACCGTGTGCCTCCCGTTGCCGCAGAAGGGACAGCTCTTCGTCGGGTAGCGGCCGGTCCTGTAGAGATGGGGCGGCGAGGCCGATGTTCCCGGTCCTGCAGTGCAGGAGAATGGTGCTCTGAGCATGGGACAGGCCCTCGTGGTAGAGTAGGCTCTGGTTGCCCCGGGGCTCAGCCGGCGCGAGCGGCCTGGCCCGGCTGTGATGCTGGCTCCAGCCCTCCCTGTACTGTACTGTTGCCATTCGGAGGCGCACTGCGCATGGACTGCCTGCGTCGCCATCTTGTCAATTGCCCCGTTGCGCTTACGGTTGTCGCTCCATCTCATCCCCATGACCTCTTGTCCGTGGATTTATTCCAGCCGGGCTTTCGCGGACTCGATGAGCCGAATTGCGCTCATTGGGCAGGCGCCTAGGGTAACCAGCTGGTTTGGGTCGGAGAACGGGCAGGCACACACGCTAGGCGTGGCCATCCTTGACGTTACAGCGCCGGTCCGCATTGCGGGCCGTGCCGCTCGACTACGACTACGTAACACTTTGGCTGTGTGGGTCCTGCCGCCGCTGTCGAGAACCGTCGTTGCCGACCCACTCGTGGCGATGATCTTGCAGAGCCCCTTGGCGCTAAGTCCTCCGGATTCGACTGTAGGTTGTTCAATCTATCATACACCGTAAACAAAGCTCAGCGGCACCAGCCTCTCCCGAAAGCCTCCACCGCCTGCTAATTTCCCCGAGCTTACACACGCCGCCGACACGTCTGCACCCGCCCCGCAACCGTCTCACGGATCTTCACCGTCTCGGCCCTCGTATTAGAGCGTCATCCGCTGGTCCGAACATCCCCGGCCCGCCGGTCCAGTCGCTCTCGCCGCGGAGGTGGACGCCGATGAAGGCCCCGGCCCTGGAGCTCCAGCTGCGGGCCTGCGCACGATCCTGTCGCCGATCCCGAGGAGGTCGGCGCGGAACTTGGGGTGTGTGAAAGTGCTGTTCTTTGCGGGTTGGTGTCAATTTCGTTTGGAGACACGGTAGTCCCGGCCGAGAAATGCATCGCCGCACTCGAAGGTTGTGATGTCTTTTTGTTCTTCTCGTTCCTTGTTGGTTGGCACTGAAGCGACCGTAGCGCCCGCCCGCTGCTGTTACGGAGACAGCAGATGCCGTCGATGAGGTTGCAGCATCCTGGAGGGCGGGAAAGGCGACATTTTACCAAAAGGTACCATTTTGCGAAGCTCGGGTCTGGATATCCGCACATACTTGGCCTTGGTATCGTCGCGGGATTTGCCAACTCCCCCAATGGAAGCATCGCGTCCGTGTTGTTGAGTCCCTCGCAGGCGGCACGGAGCTGTAACTGTGGACACCTGACAGCCATGGCGTTCCTGAGGCGTCATCAGGTCTCACCGAGCGTCAAGGCACTATTCTTCGCCGTTGGCATTGACGAGGTCCTCGCCTCGCACGGTCACGGGCGGGAGGGTGAGCCCTGCACCGGCGTCAATGGCACATTGTGGGCATTGTTGAGGCCACCACAGAAAGACCTCATGTCGGGTCCACAGCTGCTATATCAATAGAGCCAAAAGTTTGGAAACCCATTTCGTCTCCGAGCAGAGACGTTGGAGGTGGTGGAAATGACAGTCAAATGTGGACGACGAGCCAGCTTGTTCGAAAAGATAGGAGAAGCTCTCGCGAAACTTGACTAGGTTGTCCAAATCAGTCTGCGTTGGAGCAGAACCACTGAATACCCTAGAGACAGGCCAGCGAGACCAGTGCGATAGCTATCGCGCGGCCGAGCAAGCATCTTGAGCGAGCTTCGTTAGCCAACAGACTTGAGAAACGACATGAATGACTGGGTGCGTAAAATGTTGAGCATGAAATTTTAATTACCTCTGTCCCGGCATTGCGAATTGGGAGTCTGAGAACTCGATGTTCAGCAGTTCCGGCCTGTCACCCCGAGAGTACAAAAACTCGTACTCACTTCCTCACGCCACGCCACCCTCTATTCCAACACTTGAACTTCAAACCTTCATAACTTTACGCAGAAGAAGCACTGTTTAGCTCGTGCACCCGCATTAATAGATTTTTTTTGCCGACCCATAACTTTCGAAGCAATGTCTGAAACTACCAATGAGCCAACGCCATGAAGAAAATCCTGTGATGCGATGTACCCGGCTAAGCCACCACATCAAATCGGTAGATGTCAGCTTTGTTCGGCTTCTGGTCTGGGCGAACGACAGACACGGTCAGGCCGTCAAGAATCTGGTAGGAGGGTCGAATTATGACTTTACTAATGATCACCTCGAACTTCTACTCAATTCTACGTACCGTAACAACAATAACTTACACAGCATGGCTCCCTGAAGAGATGTAGAGCATATATGACAAGACTAACAGTACTTCACTTTAAAAGAGGTCGGAAATTGCATCGGCTGGTCTTATCATTTGTAATACCAGTTTCCCACATGGAGGATATGGTTTTGAGGAGACACTAGAAACGCTAGTAATGATTTTAGTAGTGGCCGGTCGTTGATGAAAGGAGATTGCAGGCAATTCTACCTATGAGCCTAGAACAGTCTTTTTTTCCCCCAGAACGCCGCGGAGAGCTATGGCATACTAATATAGTAGCTGGTACTCGAATGTCCGTGGTGCTTTTATAGTGTGGTCCATTAAAAAGAGAACGGCTCAGAATCCTATCCTCCTGTGGGCTAAGGAACCGGTTATAACTATCGTCCCAAGATATCTGCAGGAGGCCCATCAACGCCCACCAACGCACGGACCATTCCGGTGGCCTGGAAATTGGAAGTTAATGGGTCTCACTTCACTGGGCAGGCCAACAATAACCTGAAACCGTCAACTATAAGACGGCCGTGACCCACTGCCTGACCTCTGGCGTCCAACAAGGCATCAGAGTCGCCTTGCACTACATTCATTTCATCACAACGACGGTCCGTCAATATGGCACTTCGTCAAAAGCTCGTCAGACCACTGGTGGTTGGCCCCGCCGAGGGCCATTCACACACCGTCGTCTTCCTCCACCGCTTCCCAGAGGCAACAACAGACCAGGAGCTCCGCAACAAGGTCCTCTCCGAGAAGGTGACCAGGAACCACAAGACACTGCGCGAGCAGTTCCCCGCTGTGCGCTGGGTGTTCCCGTTTTGCAAGGCGCATGCAAGACCCTGGAACAATCTCTCGGCGGACGACAGGGCAGCCGTGGGGATGACGCTGGGCAGCTTGCCATATGTCACCCAGGTCATCCTGCAGGAGGCCGAGCGCGCAGGAGGGCTGGATAGGATCATCCTCGGCGGCCAGGGGGAGACTGCCGAAGCGGCCCACGAGGCGATGTCTTCATTCCCCGAGGCCAGGGCCAGCTATTACGAGGACGAGGACGAGATGGCC
The DNA here is from genome assembly GCA_021399435.1 of Diaporthe sp. PMI_573. Classification (NCBI taxonomy): domain Eukaryota; kingdom Fungi; phylum Ascomycota; class Sordariomycetes; order Diaporthales; family Diaporthaceae; genus Diaporthe; species Diaporthe sp. PMI_573. Next base: position 98,493 of record JAJTUP010000005.1, read on the forward strand.
GCTTTCATGTGGGAGAACTTCACCCTGACCTCCGCTGACCTGGACGGACTGAAACTTGCCGGCTTCGTCGGGATGCACGCCCAGGACGGCCAAATGACCCGCGACGTCAAGAACTTTGGGATGATGACCAAGGGCATCCCCACAAAGCAGAGGATCAACACGACAATCATCAAGAATACACCTCACAAGTTCATCCATGGCGGCTACAAGGTGCAGACAACGACATGGGACGGGAAGCGCATCGACGACTTCGCCACCTTCCTCGTCGGCATCGGAGCCGACCGCCTGCTCGCCGACAGCAACCAGCAGCCACCGGGCAGCAACGAGACCCTGACGCCAAGGGAGCGGCCCGGCCCGGCGAAGGGCAAGAGGATCGACGGCAGGGACGAGCTCAGCGACATGCAGAGGCACGCCCTCGAGGTGGCGAGGCAGAAGAAGGCGGACGACGCGGTCAGGCAGACGACGCTCCACCGCATAGAGGCCGACAAGGTCGAGCGCGTGATCCGCCGGGAGCGGGAGAGACAGAAGCGGCTCCACGCCGGTGGGAGCCAGGCCCGCCTGACGGGGTCTACGAACCGCCTCGGGGTTGGGCCCTCCTCCCCGTCAATGCCCGTACCGCCACCGGGACGGCCGGACCAGCCCACGCGGCTGGAGCTGATGCCCGGGTCATTCCCGCCGCCTCCTGGTGCTGAGTCGCCGCGGAGCCGCCATCCCGTCGATGACGATGATAAAGATGATGATGATGATGCTGATGGCGACGGTATGTTTGAGCCATCCGGGAGGGGAACAGAGAGGCTTGAGCAGGGAATACCAATCAGTGGAGACTCGACATGGGCGCAGACGGCGGCGCTTGGCCGAACCCAAGTCAACGATGATAATGGTGGTTGAGGCATCTTTCTTTGTGGTTCCCGATGACTACGGCAATTTTTGGGATTGGACGAATACGAGCGAGTCTGTTGTTTACGCACATGCGCAATATGCTTACCCTCATGCGGTTGGACGAGGACTGATGTACTTGCCCTGAGCCAAGACGCAGTCCCCTGGCTGGAGATATGCTGAACCAGAAATCTGGCCCACTAGAGTTGTTACAGCATGAACAACTTGGTCTGAGTCTCCCCTGTCAATACTATTTGATTTTGATATCCAGGTATGACATGTCGGGTTTCACAATATCTTTCCCCACAGGCTCGACAATATGCGTCCCCTGCCGGCCCAGCTGCCACCAAAAGAGGTACATTTAAACTGTTTGTCTCTACGGCGGCTGCAAGGGCTGTAAAATCAATCTTTGAGACCCGCGGGGGGGTGCTCAGGCCGAATGCGAGCGTACAAACTCGGCAGGACCGGCGTCTCTCGAGCACGTCGTTGTCGACATTCAACTCGCTGCAGCTGGAAGCCGAGGGCACCAAGATCGAATTTTCGTGTGACAGTTGTTGTATGATCATACCCAAGTGCCAGCCCACTGTCAGCAGGCTTAGGGCCAACGAACCACTTCTGATGCGTGGAAATACTCGTGACTTTATTCCATCGAAACGTACTTCAAATGCGACATAAAACGCCCCCAAAGCTTTCAAAATGAATATGTTAGGACGAGTTGGGTCGCACACTTGCGACTGGCCCCCCTTGTGACTCAAGATCCACCTGCATTGCTGGCATGGTGTTGACACGTCGTACGCTCTGCGGCGCCGGAGTCTGAGCCTGTTCGCCCCGAGGCTCTCTTACGTCGTGGAGTTTAGTGACGTCGGACCACTTCTCGTAATCGAAGTGCCGCGTAAGCTCTGATTACTGTCAGCTCAGAAAGAATACCGCACATAAGAAAAGACGAAGCAACACACACCCACGACGGCTCCCATCGACTGCACCAGAGTTGATCCAAACAAGACCAGAGCCACAATCTGCCCAAACCCCCACACGTTCTCCGAGTCCCCCGACAGACGATGCTCGTTGGAGGTCCGCAGGGCAAAGATCATGTACGTGTGCACGGGGAACTGGCAGAGCGCCACGGCCAGCAGCGCGGCTTTGGACCTGACCCGGCCGAGCTCCCCGGACTTGGGGGCGGGGAACATGAGCCACCTCAGGAACTTCGCGACTAGTGCACGAAACCTCCTCGCGGCCGCTTGAACACGCTCCAACCAGGATGCCCGGTTTTTTTCTGTTCGCAACGCTCGCCCGACTATCGAAAGGAGTCCTGGTTGGCTGGTGTTTCCACTACTTTCATTAGCCCGTGTGGGTTGTTGTTGGTCAATCAGAGATTGTCCACATATCTCTCCACATTCCCAACAGGCGTAGATGCTCATGAACATGTAGAAGCAGGTCACTGCGAGGTACGTATTGTCAAGCAGTGGATGGCGTGCACCTGGGGCTGCGATGCGGTTCGTATCATAGCATTGTCCCGCCATGCTGTCGTCCCAGTCGCTGAGACGATCTCCCAGAACAACACAGTACGCCAGGTATAACGACGAGAAAAGCAACAGGTACGTATGTGGTCCGACTGAGACTTTGAAGTCGGCTGCGCGGATGATATTGGCCAGCGCTGCACATGCTGAAACACTTGAAAGTTTGTTAGCAGGATGCTGACGACCCGAAGAATTCAGCCCTACCCAGTCAGGCTCACGACATCGTACACAATGTGAAGATGGTATAGGCTCAATTGATCATGTTGCACAAGTGCCGCAATCAAGAGAGACATTCCCACAGTACAATAAGGGCACGTCAGTCAAGTGCTGCACCTGTAATGTGAGTGCGGGGTACTGTGCGGCGCGGATGGAACACATTTTGCGTACCATTGACCATCTGGTTATGGCTGATGCTTGAAAGAACCGCATTGATGCAGATAATCCATTTCTCGCGCGTCACAGCCGTCTCGAAACGCCGGGTATCACGGCGTACAAAAACCTGCAATGCCTCTGCTGTCACAGACACGATGGAGAGGGCGACAGACAGGCCGCCTTGTACCACGAATGCGTAGATAATCTGTGTTCCATTATCAGCGTGAATATGTGAGTAGCAGGGAAAAGGAAGACTGACACCCAGCCCCGCGATATCAGAATTGGTGTCTCCTACGGCGTTGCAGTCCATCTCGGGTGTTTGAGGTCTGGTCAAATAGATGAGATTAGGTGAGGTCAGGATTCGGTGGGTGAGATCATGAAGCCCATTGGATGCAAGATGAGGTCAGAGGTAACAAAACAACCAGACATGGTGTGGCGCAATGGGCTTAAGCCACAAGCACGAATGAAATAGGAAATTAGTTACTGCCGCTCTCCCAGGGACTAACATGTCGAATTTGAATTCAACTGTGTAATTATATTTCTACAAACGCCTGAGAAGAATCACCATTCTCAACGTAATGCATCGCTGGTGACGCATATTTCTTTTGCATTACAGTGGGCAGTGATGGCACAGATTGGGGGTTTCTGTTCGTAGCACCCGCACTTTTGGCTTCGAAATTCTTAGCTAATATTCCGAGAGAAGGCTGTCCGTCATCGCTTTGCGGACTTCTGCGCTATGGATCGAGCATCTTTACACCAATCAACCACTCAATCATTTCCAGAGACAAAATGCCATTCCTTACGGACTAAAGTCTCGAGAATCTCCAAGATATGGGAAATATGAGTGCCATATCGTGCCTGGGGGCACACTTCCGTTCGCTCAGATATTTGATTTGCCTTGCGACTTAATTACTTGCCGAGTGGATCTGCTGTGGACCCGTGGGGTCAGAAGCTCTGCGACCAACAGCCCCTTGAGTCGGGGCCCTCGACCTCCGGAGCCTGCGCCTCCCAACAAGCTCCCAACAAGCTCCCAACAGCCGCGCAAAGGGCTCTGAATTTCACGCAGGCGCGCGGAAACGCACAAAGCGAGCATTGGAGAAACAGTGTTCTCGTCTCATCTACCTCCCCTGCATCCTTTCGAGACATTGGGCTTTTGATATCTTGCCGCCATGTCACCTGAGAACCCCGTCTTTGTCCTCGCCCACGGCGCCTGGCACCCTGCTCAGCTGTACGACCCGCTCAAGGACGCACTCGCGAAGCTGGGCTACACCCTGGCCGTGCCTGCTCTGCCCACCACGGGTCCGGACGCGAAAGACATCACGTGGGAGGCAGACGTAGAGGCTCTGCTACAGACCGCCGAGCCTCTCTTCTCCCAGGGCAAAAAGGTCGTTTTGATCGGGCACTCGTACGGCGGCATTCCGGCCTGTATAGCGACGCGTGAGAATGGCGTGGCTGAACGGCGCGCCCGGGGATTGAATGGCGGATTCATTCACATTGGTTTCCTCTGCGCTTTCACCATGCCATCCAGGGGCATCAGCCAGATGGAGCTGATGCAACACCAGCTGCCTCCCTGGCAGGGCCATGTCATCGAGTCCGGATGCATTGTAAGGCTTCTGTTTGCTCCTAGACTTGTTGACATTGGCCTGACGATTGAACAGAAGCAACTCGTTGTGAACCAGAAGGCAAAGAGCCTCTTGTACAATGATTTATCCACCGAGGTGGCGGAGAAATACTTCAACGCCTTGGTGCCCCAGTCTTGGGCCGCTATGGAAAAGCCTGTCGACTTTTCAGTTCCAGAAATCACCATTCCAAAGACGTACATCATCTGTGATGATGACCAGGCTTTTCCCAAAGCTGCCCAGCACTATTGGAGTGACACACTGGGTCTCCCAAAGGTATCAGTCTCGGGCGGGCACGCGGCGTTTGCGAGTGTCCCTGATGAGCTGGCAAGTGTATTGGTAGGGCTGGTAGAGTGATTAGGTGATGAATTGGTGTTTTCTAAAAGCTAGATGGTTTCCTACCTGAGGCCGATTTGCGACCACTCTCAGTAATCTCCCAAGTAACTGATAATGCGAACCCAGAACAGCGAGATACCGAAAGCATCTTATCGTACAATTTCAAATGGGTCCACTAGTTTCTTGACTCAGACTCAATTCCTCCTGGTATTATTTCTTGGCTCGCGGCCTAGAGCAAAGGCCAGCAACATCCTCCGGCCTCTGCGCCACTATCGACACTTCGTCCTCCCGGGGGCAATTCATAATGGTCGTCTTCACATCTTGCTTCCCCCAACCAGTTTCGTAGAACTTTCCATCTGCATGGAAGTTCCAGAATGAGAGGTAGCAGTGGTATTTGTGACGTGGATACCAGCCCGGCCAGCCATTTGGCACGAGTTGTCGCCGCCGCTTCCACCGATGGTGACGACTTGCATATCATTTGGGGGCCCGAATTGTCCTCCCGAGCCACCGGCGCCTTTACTCTTCTTTGACCCTTCTGGAGAACCGTAAATCAACTGGTTGAACACAGGCCGCAGGATAGGCAAACAAGCTGCCACGACGGCGACGCAGTTCTCCACGACAGACCACATTGCAGCGTATGAATTGTCCCAAAACCCATCCGTGAAGGAGACGGTGTCAACATAGGTGACACGGACGATAGAGACAATGCAGACAAAAGTGCCCAGGAGGAATATGCTAGTGATTTGGATTTTGCGGCGCGTGGTTGTTCTTAAGCGCCAGATGAAGGGCATCGGCAGGACAAGAATAATGGCGTCTGTCATGACGTTGATGCTGCTGACGACCACTAGTTCAACATGAAGATCAACGCAATGCGGGGTGATTGATGGATCCCAATTAGATTCGACAGGAGTACATTGGAAGATGTTGGTGAATATAGCCGTGAGACTGTACGCAGCGACAAACAGCCCAACGGCAAAACACACCCATTTGAACTTCTGGCTTTGAAAAATTCGTTGATACATGAGGAGGATTGACACCTGCGAGGTATTAGGGCCCGAACCTTCGACAGTGGACTGCCTTTGATCGTATCCAGATACTACGGCAATGAAGGATTCGGGTTTTCTGCAACTTGCCTTGGTGAAGAACAGGGCGGGATTATAGATCACACCAGCGGCCAGAGTAGTCTTGAGGAAAGGAACGATATGATCTGGATGTTCAAGGACCGTGACTACCTGGTGACGGCCGCCGCCAAGGGCAACTACTACGAGGCACAGGGCGACGAATACGGTGGTGAAGAACTGTAAAATGAAGATTGAAGAGTAAGCTGTCGGATTCCAGAATTTATTATCCCTCATTTTTGACGTACCAGAGCCACAAGTATCATATAATCATCCCAACCCAAAGCTTGACGCTTTAAACGCCGTGCATACAATCGCAAGAAGACCGCAACGAATGCGAGAGTAATACAGATTACGGCCGATGCATAGAGATTCGGCTGCAGAGTTTCGTCGTATAATGGGATTTGTTCCCTTAAGGACTCGGGAAGTGAGGCTATCACCTCGGGAGGTATGTTCGTAGAATTGTATCCCATGCTGGGTAGGTTGAGAAGGTGAATGTGCAGATATTCAGACACGGTTTTGCGGCATGTGACTGTGGGGGAACCGGGGCTTTCCCGCTGTCTTTTAAATGCTGTGACTTCTCGGAAATTTTCAGCCTCTTCAGATTCTATTTTGTTGGGTTTGGGATCAACAGGATCAAGTCAACACAATAGGGCTGGTAATGTCTCTTGTATTTCATTCCATGAACAGTTAACCAGATGAAGAGAGACGGGCTGTCTCAGCTTTGAAACAACCGCAAGATATCTGCAGGCAACAAACAACACATCACAGCTAGTCAACAAAAACAAGTAAACAAAACACGAGATTCGACATGCCAATATCCTCAATCATGGTGATAAAAAGGTGCATCAGGTATTCCGTATACCAGGCACTGTCTACACTACATTTGGGTGGTGCGGTCGCTCAAAGACCGGAGGGCTCTAAGTGCCAAGTCGTTACACACATGTCTGGAATGAAGAAGACACCAGCGCACAGATCATATAGAGAGAGAGGTACGAAGGCCCTACTTTTATCTCTTAAACTGAACCTGATCCTCTTTTCTTGACAAAAGGCCCGTATTCCCTATAAGGGCTAAATATTTACTCATAATTGATCGGCTGGGGTTGTTAAGCTGTGCGTTGTACTGTTTGGAATCCAGAAAGGGTTTTTTGCGGAGCAAAAACTCATCCCTGTGGAAGGTAATAGGCTGAAATTGTTTTGGCTTGGAGTTGCATTGTGTAAAATCCAGGGTAATACTTGCTAACCCAGCTTCTAGTACTTCTGAATGAAAGGAGAAAAAACCTGCCCCCTCCACTCCCCCCTAGGTGGTGGTAACGGTTGCTATGTGTACGCTGTGTTAGACTTCTTTGAGTGTAAGTACCTCTGACCCTTATCCGGTGTGACATTACTGACCGGGGTGGGTGCATGAAGGGGGACCCATCGGGGAATATAAGGGACCCTGTGTGCCAATACGCATATGCATTCAGCCGACATATCATCACCGTCACCCAAGAACTATAAACAGAAACCTCCGTGGAAACACAGTGAGTGATGATAGAAGGATGCAAATTAGAGTGGGGGCCAACGCTCCACTGCTGTTGGGATCCAGTAATAATGGTGGTTGCGCCCGATCATTTATGTTGTGTAACCCGCGGACTACAAAAGTGCGTTGGTTGTCTCAAATTTGATGTGCAGGCCGCGCCATTTCCACTGCCAAGTGCCAACATGCATGACACCTGCCAACACTTCCAACACTTGCAACTGCGCAGGCCTTCGGTACCGCACTGTGACCCATCCGGATTCACTTAATATGAAGCCGGTCACTGGAACACTGCTCGTGTGCGATCCTTTTGACACTCTCGGATCGTACCATGACAGCCAACGAGAGGATACAATATTCAGTACGTGACCTCAACTTGTTTAAACACGTTGCCTGAAAAACTAGCCGGACTGACCACCCCTCACTCATACCTCGTTCTTTGCACGACTCGTTACTTCGACAAACCTCATTCGTCCTCTATCATGGCGTGGAAAGCTGTGAGCCCTGGGAAGTACGTGTGGGCAACCGGCGCCGTGATTTTCAATCTGGCGAGGCTGCCCTTGTCGGTCCTCTACTACATCCCCAAATCCACACGACCGCACCCAGAATGGACAATCCTCCAATCGGTGATGAACACTGCAATGAATTCTTTTTTATACCACCTGGCCTCCGTAGAAGGCGTCACAGCGCTTGACCTGCAGCCAGGAAAACTCGGAGAAAGGTTCACGGCCATCCCCAAAGGCCCACAATCCATCTTCGCGGGCGCCGCCTCAGACGAGCAAATTCTTCCCTCTGATACGGGGGCGATCTGGTTCCCAACGGTCCCCAAGCCAACAACAAGCGCCCCAGGCACGTCTGTGATCATCCTCCACTTCCACCCGGGAGGGTACGTGATGGGCGACGTGCGGACAGACGCAACCTTCATGGCCCAGATGCTCACCGAGCGAGTCGCCCCGGGTGCCCACGTGTGCATGAGCCTGTACAGACTAGCTTCAAACCCGGGGGGACGATTTCCCGCCGCGCTGCAGGACGCGCTGAGCGCGTACCACTACCTCACCCAGCGTTTTCCGGACTCGGAGGTCGTGCTCTCGGGTGACTCGGCGGGCGGCAACATTGTCATCGGCCTCCTGCGCTACATCGCCGAGCATGGGCCCGAAACGGGGCTCCCGCCGCCCAGGAGCGCACTGCTGTTCTCGCCCGCCATTGACATGCTGGCGCCGCTGGAGCCAGGAAGAATTACGCGCGCCCGCAATTACGGAACTGACTACCTGGACCCGACCTTCTTAAGCTGGGGCGCAAGACGCTTTGTCTCTGACAAACCCGCAGCAAAGCCTTACATGAATCCTCTGGGGGAGCCGTTCAGAAGCCTTACCTCGATATGGGTCTTCTGCGGGGGCTGCGAGCTCTTCTGTGACGACATCACGAGGTTTGTGGATGAGATGAGGACTGTGAACGGCAACAAGGTTGAGCTATGCGTGGAAAGACTGGCCAACCACGACATTGTCTTTGCGGGAAACCTGACTGGGTGGAGGAAAGAAGCAGAAAATGCTGCAGACGAGGCTGGGAAGTGGTTGGCCAGGCAATCATGAGCCCTTAATTGGAGACGCTGAGGGAGTTGAGCCATGGCTACAGAGCTCTTGGACGCTCATATGGGTCTGCGATCATTTTTTACATGTGCCTTGCTGCGCACGACCGGCACGCACGTGGGCGGGTGACACGGGAGCTTAGTTTTCTCTGAATATACAAAAATCGCTTGATTCACTCTTCGTCCCCACTCGTTTAATATGTGCCATAGCCATGGCCCTCATTCCAAAGATCCACCTGAGCCGCACCGAGGAATATGGAGACCCACTTGTTGGTGGCAGCCTGGCCCAGGCAGCCTGGCAAGGCGGTTAGGATCCGTCCGCCCAACCGGCATAATCCCACCAGCAAGAATATATAAGGCAATGCGAACTCCCGGTGCTCTTCTTGGACCTCCTTTTTCTTCTTTCTCTCCATCCTGGTGCACGGGCTTTACATATTCAGTGAAGGTTCGCCTGAGAATACGTTTTTGCTAGTTGAAAACTATAATATGACCACTCTTAGCTGGCCGTGGCTGGTTAAGGAATCTTTGGAACACCTCTTGACTGATTGTCTTTCATCGTCATGGATTGCTTGCACTCCAGATGAAGAAGGGTCCCTCACAGTTACAGTCTGGCGACGACGGCAGCTTCGGTGGTGTCTCACTCAGAAGCCAACGGAACAGGTCAGGTACCGATACGTGTACATTCTTACCTTGGGAAATACGTAATAGTTTGAGCACATATCCATCACTGCACTCACTAATTCATTCTTGGACCTAGGCCATGATGGCTCGCACGATGTGGTATATTCATTGTGCTTGTGCTTTGGGCGAACTTGGATGAAAACATCAGAGCCGTAGCACTGCCCAATATTTTCACTGGCATATCGCCGCATGAGGTTCTTTGTGGCCCGGTGGAAACTATCGTTAGTCCCGTCTCTTCTCTGAGATGCGTACCGAGACGTGCCATTCTGGCTGTCCGTGATTATCTGCTGGGTTATGACGAAGATATTGGATGTGCCATTTATATACACGTTGTCTATAAGGGGTGCAACCAACCCCGCCATAATTACACAAGATCCAGAAATGGCCCGTCGCGCTCTAATACATCTTCAGAATTCAACGCTATTAGTGATCACTGTGAAGCAATGAAGCAGTGCGAAGAAGTGAAAATTTGAACAAAAAGTTTTCCAGTTCTCAAACTGTAGGTGTTTTTCGGTTTCTTGTCCACAAAGGGCGTGCCCAGCCAGACACGGCTCTCAAATGGGGCAGAAGAACTGCAAAAACTCGAAAATGATGCGATCACTCTCTTAGTGTCGACCTTCACAAAGCTTCAGCCCTGTTCAATGTGACAAAGATGTTGCTTCCAAGTCCGAGTTCGCAGATGGTGGCCTATCAGAATATCCTCTCAAGGCTGACGATAGAGGACGGACGGGCTTGATAAGACCATATGAGCCGAAGGACACCGTTCCTTATTTTCAAGCGCGGACGGCCCATAGTCAGCAGCAGCGAGTTCGCATGCCGCTCCTGGATGCATATATCCCTACGAAACGCAGAAGATATCCAAAAATGTCACGCCACGCATTCATAACTTACCACTGTAAGCCGTTCGAGCTTGGCCCCGTTTTCCCATAGACACGTGCCTTGTCCTTCCAAGCCTGCACATCTGGGTCACTCCTGTCTGAAGGGGGTGCGACTGGGGACATGTAAGCCAGCCTCTTTTTACTATAGGGCCAGATCGACCCGACGCGATGCATCAAGGTAGATTGATGGCCTGAGCTACCTCTTTGACTTCTATCATGGAAACCTTGACATGTTATTCTCTCTTAGTTGGGATATACCCCTTCACGCCATGTGTCGTAGGTTTGCTAGCACAGAACGGCAGACCAATTCGCGAGGAGAATAGCAAATAAGCTTTGGAATGGCGTCCGTGAGCTGATACATTTGTCAGGGTTGTGAGAGAAACGAGTCATTAGTATGCAGAAGAGTACGTCCGGGGGTTATGGACGTGTCGAATGAATGTAAGGCTCCCTGACAAGGGTGAAACACTCAAAAGGAAAGTTTATCACGCGCATAATCCCCCGGATTCTTCGGGGCTGACCCAACAACCTCGCCTCTGACCCGTGATAGAAATTCTTTTCTCACGACACTAGTACAGTTCCCTAATGTGCTCGGCAGCCTAGCATACTCGTCGGGCCTTCCCTTCTACGACGATGTACGGGAACCTCACGCGTTCTGGTGAATTTCCCTCCAATTACACTGATGAGGGTCTGCCGTTGGAGAACCGCAAAAGCACAATCATACCTGTGATTGTGTCTGGGTTGGTATGAGCGCTCTGAACGGTGGTATTGCAACTCGCTGACAATCACACTGGCAGTCTGTAGCTTGGTTATGCGTCGGCCTAAGGATATATGTGAGAGTGCGCATCGTACGAGCACCTGGGTGGGATGATCTTGTAGTGTTGCTTGCATTGGTAATGCTGCTACTCCAAAAGCACATCGTGATAGGTGCTGACTCCAAAGCTTGCCGGTTCAACGAGCGCGATAGGGCTTTCTTTGGGTAAGCCACACCCCGGCCCACCCGACATTGGCGATCTGCACAAACGCGTTGAACTAACAGAGAGTTAGCGACGGATTACGGCTTTGGCCACCCTTTTAGAAAGGTTCCCGATAGCGACAGAGAAATGTTCTTTCTCGTGAGCTCTACACATTGACTGCGATGCTGCTGCAACAACATGACTCAAGCTTACATTTGGAGTAGTTATTTTACATGTCCAACGCGTCATTTTCCACGTCGAACGCCCTGGTAAAACTGTCGATTCTTTTACAATACGTCCGAGTATTCCAAAATCGTATGGGACACCTCAGGATCACATCGATAGTGCTGATCGTCATCGTCTCGATCTGGGGCTTCGCTTTCTCCTTTATGGCGTGGTTCCCCTGCTTCCCAGTACATCAATTTTACCGCCTAGGGTCGGAAACGAACTGCTACGGATACGGCTCTACCAAACCGATGGACGTGTATAACATCGTGGTGGCATCTAATGCCACAAATATGGCCCTGGACTTTGTAATTCTTGTGCTGCCTATCCCTTTGCTATTTAGCGACGACGACACCATTCGACGTACAAAGCTGGGACTTGTTGGACTTCTCATTATTGGGGCGATGTAAGAGAGTGTAACATGTTCCTTGTAATTCACAGGAAGTGGGTACTAATCTGACATCTAGAATCAATGTCATCGCAGCAGGGCGCATCGTCGCGAACAGGGCGACAGCAGACAAAGAGCCCGACCCTACGAAATCCTTCCCGACAATTATACTGCTAGGAGAAACCGAGAATCGATTATCTCTGGCGTTGGCATCGATCCCGGTGTTTTGGCCAGTAGTCACAAAGACGTGGAACAACTTTATCTTTGTCACGCAGGAGGTTAAGGTGGAAACCACGACGAGGGACTTTCCAAACCAATTGGAGTTGGGTGAAAACAGCCACGGCCCTATGATGGGGATCGCTGGCGTCAACATCGAAGATGAGACGACAGAGGCAGGACTCCGACATCCCGGGCGACTCTGCGAAGTGGATCAATATGTACGGCAGCTGATAAGCCCGTTTGCTGAGGCTCAAAAGGATGAGTCTACTAGTTTGACGACTGAACTGCACCGAGGATTCACGGAGGAGTTCGAAGCGTTTAATCTGGAATTTGAGACCGTGCCGGAGATTGCCAGGTCCTGTGACCATCCATGAACGTCGGGTCGCGAGGTCTCCCAATAGCGACAGCTGGGCAAAGGGCAGTACGTGAACATTTCATCGTCAAAAACACAGAGAATGCTTTAATTGCAGTATCTAATTATTCAAAATCACACATTGGCCGTTGTGAACTCGGAATAAATGCGACTGAGTTAGTTACAGGGGGGGTGGCGAACGGCGATGCCATCAATATATTAGCTACGAGCTGACTTGAGATCGACCTTCCAGTACCTACAACCACCCAGAAGTTTGAGTGCTCAACCAAGGCAGTAGGACATCAAGAAGTCCCTGCAGGTTCTCAGGGAACAATGCGTGGGACGCATCCTCCACAAACACCACAGTGGAACGGTTACCTGCCAAGCCAGTGGTGTAGTTCCATTGGTCCTCCTGCCTCCACGGATCCAAGGTCGCAATGACATCCAGGATCTGCGTGTTGTTCCCCCCAAGAGTACTCACGCCAGTACCTGAGACAGAGCCGACGGCGTCGGTGAGCCAACCCGTCAGCCACACTGAGGCATCGTGGCCGGGGGCAAAGTAGCCCAGCTCCAGTGCCGCAAGTCTGTCCTCGGCAGAATTGCTGTAGTTGCTGGCGATCGTGGCGGTGGCGGCGATCGTGGCGTTGGAATTGATGCCAGTGCTGATGCATGCCAAGACGATAGACGGAACCTTCTCCGGATAGGTGGCGGCCATGTGCTTTGTGACCCGCTGGCCGGCGGCGTGACCGAGAACGACGGCCTTGCCGTTGCCAAAAGAGTCAATGACTGAAGCAACGTCGGCGCCGAGCTCATCCCAGGTCGTGTCGATCGGGCCGGTGGACTCGCCCATGCCGCGGGGTTGAGGGCGGAGGACCCGGTACCCGGCCTCGGCAAGGGCGGTAGAGAACTCATGGAAGTCTTCGATACTGTCACGGGCGAACGATGGCCAGACGAGCAATGATGGGCCCTCTCCTTCGACGAGAATCTGGATTGTGTTGTTGGAAGCGCCAGTGAGATACTCCGTGGTGTATGCCCCTGATCCCAAGGCCGGCAGCGCGGCGAGAGCCAGTATGTGTTTGAAATGCATTGTAAGGAAAGACGTTTGATCTGGTGAGCTGGTATTGCCAAGGTTTTGCCCTCCACGATAGACAAAGAAACTGTATGAAGCTGATGCTGGGAAGCGAATGTCTGGGGAGTTCTAGCAGCCAAAGTCGGATGAAAGTGTGGTTTCATCCTCTGCTACAGTTTGTTCAAGAGATCATATATACACACAGTTTTACAAAGGGGCGCCTCCTTTTCCAACGGAGGTCTTCTCAAGTCCATGAGGCCGCGGATGGACTGTCTTGGTGTCTGACGAGTCAGATTTTCCACTCCGCCCATTAGACATAGTTCAAATAAATCTTGGCACCGTTCCGTGGTGGCGGCACTCCCGAACCCTGTGGGCCTGTCACTTGGTTGCTTTCTTGGTAAAGACATGGTTTCTAGTGGTGACAAGGGCAATATTGGGTTGATGGGTGTGTCCTCAAGGCGGTTTCTTACTACAGTCCCGAGAACCATTGCGCAGCAGAAAACTTCTCTGTCTATCTTTGTCCCATATGCTTTTCCACACCACAGTTTTGAGCGATCTGGTACCAGTGCCCTGGGTTGAAGGATGAACATCAGTCACTTAAACCCACATAATGAAGACAGCAGATGAGATTCAGTGTTTCCAATGTTCCTGAGCGCGTTTTCAGACACTGTACTAATATGAATAAACGTTATGGTCATGTAGATCATTTGGCAGGCTTAGGCGGGAGAAGGACCTATCAGAAACTTGTTCTTCCATCCCCCACATTCCGGACGGAAGCAATTGAATTCTCACGGTTTGTCTGAACTTCGGCGGCCTTGCCAAGTTTGGCAATCAACTTGGCGGAAATTTCGGCGAAAGTAATTGCGCAAGGTTTTGCTGTTGCTGTCTTGAGGCGTAGGCTGCACGACCCAGGCACGCTGTTGAATCCTGAGGTAAAAGGGGGAAAACATAGGGAATATACCCGAGTAAAATAATGTCAAAAAGCACTATTGTCACTGACAGAATCACGACGCTCAAATTACATATGGCTTTGAGTAGTGATTAGGAATCAAACTTCCAATCATGTAGGTAGTATCATTTCCAACTATCAGTGTTGCCGTGATCTCAAGTGTCCCATGTACAATATAAAGGCTCTCAATCAACTATTTTTGTCCTGCTTTGAGCTAGGATCTATCGTTTAGAAGCCCCAAACTACGGGACCACAATATCCGAGGACTTGTGAAACAAACATGTTGAACAATTGCTATCTTTACCTAGCTATATAATAGCCCAAGCCAATGACATGGGGATAATCAGTTCCAGTAGTGAATGAAATATCAAGTTCACCATCCTGGTCCCTGTCTTCATCCGTAGACCTCATTTCGCCTACCTTGCCACGGCGTATTCTCTTCATTCGGCATACTGTCATTGAACACGTCGGCGATTCAGCATCGCAGGCAAATTTGCGACAGCACTGATGCATCAAAATGGTGGTTATTGAATGAAGTTCGAAGTGCAAAGTACCAGAGACCATATGCAGGACGCAGCAGCGGTTGTAGAAAATACCACAAAGGGTAAGTCGCCGTGACCACATCCGGTCCACCCCCCCATTCGGGCCACTTTTTCCACCAAAATCATCATTTTTAACTCCACCAATATTGCTCCAATTATTCTCAAAATTAGTATACATATATATTGTACTAACTAAAGCCAGTACATAAATCCACAAAATTATAACTAATTATTCCATAAAGATATAATAATATAAATATCTTTAAACTCAATCTATATTAAGACTTATAGCTTAATAAGCTTTGCTTATATAGTATTGAAAAATATATATAAGTATATTTAAGGTCTTAAAGTAAGTTAAAAAAATATTATTATAAATTCTTTTATGCTAATTAATAGAGAAATAATATATACTAGTTTAGAGATAATACACTTAAAATATAGAAAAGTAATAAAATAAATTAGTAGAATTTAAGATAATATTTTTTTAAAATTCTTTATATAGAATATATATATAATATAGACTTTACTTAATTATAAGTATTTTTATAAAGGTTTTAAAATTAAAGTTTCCTTTTCCCTAAGAAATATTTATTAAGAAAACTCTTTTTCTATTATATATTTTTATATAGACTACATATTACTATAGTCTCTTAATATATACTATATAGTATAGTTTTATATATAGAAATATTATTACCTTAAATGTAACTAGTTATATAAGAAAGAAATTAAAGTTTTTATACTGTTAAGAACTGCTATATATTTAGGTGAAATCTTTAACAAATCTTTTTTCTTGTCTTTAAAAACCTTTTTAAAAATAATAAGGTTATGTATTATATTTAAAATATTTTTTTTATACTAAATAAAGTTTTAAATATTTTTCGAGATTTTCTATATTATCTTATCGCTTAGCGTGGTGGAGATATAGACCCCTAGAAAATGGCGATTTTGGTGGAAAAAGTGGCCCGAATGGGGGGGTGGACCGGATGTGGTCACGGCGACTTATCTAATACAGGGAGCGCTGTCAATCAAAAGACATAGAAAATGAAGGGATGGCCATTGAGCCACACAGACAATGTAATTGTCCATAGCATTAGTAATAATATTTTATGGGAACAACAGTAATAATGCCTTGTCGGTCGACAATGACTGTGTCGCCCGATCCTAGGACTAGCACCTGCGACTATAAAAGCTCAACATGCTCCATCCCCACCCGCACTTAATATTCTACTGCACCAACTCTCAATCAACACAAAAGACAAGTAGGTTTTCAGAAATTTCACCGGTCACTTACTTTTCTGCAGAACTGTTTTGGAAAATGTCTGCAATCAGCAACGCAACCGGCAACTCGACATCCCAACGATGGACAGCAAACTCCGGTGGATCAAGGTCATGGCGATCCCGAGTGGCTATTCTACGTCTTGTTTTTAGGTTCGATGCTCTTTTTGGTGGTATTTCTTCTTGTGATGATATGCTGCTTCTACAACGCACGCAACACCGACCGCGCAGCCAATGATGACATTGAGCTGCAGCAGCGTGCCGTTACGAAGTCTCGTGTCAATCCGGAGCCTCGCCGTGCAAAGACGGAGCCTAGACGTACAAAGCCGAAGTCTAGTGCAAAGCTGGAGCCCATTGATGGACTATTTGATCTTGGTTAGTTAAACTTCTGAGTAATCACTCAACGGGTTGAGGATAGTGCTGTGGAAAGGTTCATTGGGTGTAGTTGGCAGGTCACCCTCAGACCTGCAAGCAGTTGATCTAGTCAACTATATGGCTGGCCAGCTGGCAACCAGATGAAATGCTAGCGCTATGGCTAGCATCCGGCGGTCCGTCGGGGGCCGAATGCCACGGCGAGGTCACAACCTATTCCCCAATCATAAGACCAAGGGACAGGAGACCACTGAGCCAACGGCACATCTAGCATTGCTTCCTGCGTACAGCAAGACCTAGATCAGAAGAGTTTGTACAGAAATGTAACTTGGCTAAGGAAGAATTGCGTATGGGAAGGCAGAACGCTTTGATTGGGTTTCTAACCAAGCACCTTTTCAGTGAGTATCCGCATGTGAGATGTAGTGGGCAGATTTCCATAATTAGATTGCACAATATTACTTTGATTGCCGCTCATCACCTCATTATCATTTAAATGCTGTGACTAGTCAAGCCACATAGATTTGGCACAACGGAAGTTCATTTCAGACAAATGGTAAATAGTAGGAAACATATCTGTAAGAATTCATTTGCATAAGAATGTCTATCATGATGGCGTATGACTGCCTGTCCTTTCAGTTGGACATCATGTTGTATCCGTACATCACCCTGGAGCTAACATAGATAGAAGAAATGATATTCCAACGAGAGTCTCCAGCAAATATGTCGGGATGTTATTGGTGGCATAATGAATATAGACGCAGGTCTTCTATAATGGTTATGGGCGAGTGGGTCAAAGCACGCGGGCCGATCCGTCGAGAGATGCGATGGAAGTTGGGTCTCCCTTGTCGTTGACGTCAGAGTGTTCTGCGTCTTGGCCGCATCCGTAGTCGTGACGACACGCTTATTGCGCTGTAAGATGACATCTTCCATTGAAGTGCCGTGTATTGCATTTCAAGTGTATCCTATACTATAACGTCCATGGGCCTTGAATTTACACGCAGATTGGGACTGCTCCGTAAAACAACAACACGTGTCATGACACCCAGACCGTTGACTGTGTTTCTTGCTTCCAAACAAGCCTCAAGGAGAATTGCGACCAAGTCCACCAACCCCCCATTCTCACCACGAATCATGTCCACGGGCAACCCATCTGGAACCGCCCAGGCTCAGGCCTCCGCGGACGCCAGTGCGCCTTCTTTCTCCTCCATAGGCATCAAGAGAACAGACATTCAAACTGCCCCCGGAGTGAACCTCTCCGAGCAGCAAAAAGTCCTGGTCGGCTCTGTTCTTGATGTCCGCAGCATTCCATCGTCCTAGTCCTACCATTCAGCGGAAACCTTGCTGACATGACCGACAGCTTTTCGAGGGCAACCCGACCCTCAAGCACTTCAGCCTTTGGAATAAGGATGCCACATTCGCCGACAACATCACCGTCGCAGAGGGCTTTCCAAAGTACAGCGCACAGTTCTACGGCCTACCAGCGCTTTTCAAGCCAATCCAGCTGCAGTCGCACCAGGTCAAGTCCGCGGGTAACCCCATCGAGCTGGGCATGAGCAACAAGTACGTCGTCAGGGGCATCAAGCAGGAAAAGGTCATGAACTCCGTCGTCAGGATCCACGTCGGGTCGGACGGGAAGATCGAAAAGGTCGAGGACCGGTGGAACGGCGAGCTGCCCTCTGGTGCGATCAGCGATGTGAGTAACATTCGAAACTGGACCCTCAATCCGTTCACGGCTGCGCGCTGGGCCGTGCGGACCGGGAGCGATGTCGCCTGGTGGGCTTTCTGCACGTTCAGCTGGTGGTCGCCGTTCTTGGTACGGACCGCCCCGCGTCATTGATTTAGGTTCCAAGATGGATGTCATGCTGATAGGCGATTCCCAGGCCTTCCGCAAGCTGAATGCCGTGACGGTACCAACTTTAGTCAAGGTCCCTAAGAATGAGGAAGAGGACATGAAGATGAAAGCTGAGAGAGAGAAGGAGTAGACGATAAGTTTTACAACAGCCACGTGGGTAATTGAGATCTATCAAACTGTACTATAGTTGTGCGAGCATCCTACTCCTGTGAAACAGGTCAAGTTATGCCACTTCCTACCACCAACGGTTGCTCCAGATACTCTCACAGTTATCAGAGGGAGTCAAGAGCTTAAAATGCAAGTGCAAGTTTCGCGTTCATGACAGTGCTTTGTAGTCACCGCTCATAGACTATCGTACAAGATAATAATATACAACCATCTCCCTTTCTCACTTCCAGGCCAGGGGAATGTTGCTCAAGCCATCTGCTACATTCCGTGGAAAGCGTGTCTAAATGCATTAAATGCCACTTCTCCCTTCAGAGAATAGACGGTATCAAGTCCATATATGTCTACTAAATATGTGACCAGACTTCACACTCCGTCATCGTCTCAGTCCTTCAAGCCGACCACATCCATCGGCCACACCATCGTAGTCAGCCATTGCCGCGGGAGTGCATCCTTGATGGCAGAGATCTCCCTCTTCGACGTCGTCTCCTCGCCCCTAAAAGGCTCGTCGCCAAGCCACCACACGTTGTGCACCTGCGCAACAGTTGCAAAGAAGTGCGCCAATATCACCAGCGCCCTCGGGCGCCGGAACGCCAGCAGTTCGATGTACTTGGACGGGATCAGGAGCGGGAACGCCTGGACCCGCCTTGTGATGGCGTACACCGGCTCTCCGTGGCTTATACCGCTCTGTATGCTGCCGACATAACTCAGGGTCTTCTCGTACGCCTCACGCGTCTCATCGTCGGCCCAGTCGTCGCCGGACGGCAGGTGCTGCGTGAGCACGCCCTGGAAGTTGACGCGGTGCTCCGGGCTGAAGTAGGTGTCGTCGCGGCCAAAGTACGGGTACGCGTTGGCCGCATTCATGAGGGCCGGGTGGTCTGCCTCCTTGGAGAGCGTGAGGATGGTCTCGACGCTCTGCCGGATGACGATCCCCGCGCCGCGGCCGACTTGCAGCCAGTCCATTGGTGGCTGGTAGGGGGTTAAGGAGCGCTCCTGAAGCATCGCGAAGGCCGTTATGGAGATGAGCAGGGCGCCAAAGCAAACGACCTCGGCGGTCTCGACTGTTAGGGTTGCGACTTCCTCTCGCTGGGCGTGAAGGGCGGCGATGAAATAGCTCTCGCGGGCGGTGTATATCTCTTTATCATCGGGATCTGACCGGAGGATATTGGTGGCAGAGAGGGCACAGATTCCGAATAGCATGTTTTCGTGGCTGAGAGCCATCGCCGGCATTGTCTTGACCCATATATCTCGCCAGTAGGGTGCCGGGTTCAGTGGAAAGGGATTGTGAACAGTGAGGTGCCAGTTTTGCATCAAGCGATGCTCCATAAGACGTCTGGCCTTTGATTCGGGGAGATTGAGGTCGTTGGAATCATCCGGTTGGGAGCTGTGCTGAGTAAAGATGTTCTCATTGCAGGGCCACCGTGGCCAGCTGGGCAGAATGGCGGCCTGCTCAGGTGTACGCGCCAGAGGGGGACTCGTGCCTATGCTGGCTGCGGATGGTGAAAGACCTGGTTGTTGACTGGGCGAAGGCGTCGGCAACAGTTGTGCCCGATCACCATGACTTTCTGGGTGTTTGGGCCACGAGCAGTCCATCTGCAGGCGACTGCAATTCCCGCAAATCGGGCGAGTCTCGTCACACTTCACCCGACGTGACTTGCACTTCAGACATCCGTTCCGGGACTTTCGATGGCCGACCTTGGCCGGCCGCGTTCTGCTGTCGTTTCCTCGGGAGGCCATGGCTGGGTTCGCAGTTGAGGAAATGCCTCAGGAAGTGAACTCCAAAATGCTGGGGCGTGCTGACGTCGAACCGCCCTCGGCCTAGTTTTGGGTGTCACGATGCCATGTCATGGAGTGCCTAGTACAGACATCCTATACAATAAGGGGCACAAGTCAAGATAATGGAGTCTAACGTGTGTGTTGCCACCGGCCTGGGCAGATATGGCGCGGCGGCGGAGTATCAGTCGGTCTTGCTTTTCAGCTCCTGGTTCCACGGACGGGATCTGGAGTATCTGTTCACGAGCCGTTTTGACCACTCATAGCCTGCCGTTCTGATGACATCATCAACGTACTCAGCTCCAAGCTCTAGGCAGGAGAGGACAGTCTGCTCAAACACAAACATTCTCAACCTACATACTGGCCTCTCCCATCAATAAGAATCCAATAGATTACTCGGTCTAGTTCATCTAACATGGAAATTTGGATACAGCCGAAAGTAGTCACACACAGTTGGTAGTTCATCATTGTTCAAACAACCTGAATTTATGAAGCAATTATGAACCGACGAAGGCGTTCGAATAATGATAATTACTGTATTTATTCTCTTGTTACTGACCTTGAAGATGGCTCAAGCATGATCATGTGCAAGATGTGTTCATGATTCCCCTTGATCTGTGTTTTCTTGGCTGTGCCATTGGTGCACCGGTGTGAAACACGTGCGACGCATGAATTCAGCGATTTGGGCTTTATCTCAGCACATGCAGACCACCTGTTTCCTGTTTAATCTGCAATTTGCAGGCCTTGGTATCTGCTAGACCGTACAGCATCGCCGAGATAAAGTCTAAATCTAGGTTTTCGGGCAGTGAGCGCTGAGAACCACCGCAAATGGCCTTTCCCCGCCTTTGGGCCAGAAGATCGCGCTTATGGCCTCCAAAGCTGAAATGAAAGCTTACTCTTTTACCATTTTCAAAATGAAAAGATGAAAATGGCAGAGAATAATTACCCTTGTGATATCTATGACCTCTAGTATTACAATCGAGATCTCGATGCTCTTCTCCATGACCCCGACTGGATAAATCCAGAGAAGGCGGACGTTCAGGAGAGGCGCCGACAACTGAATCAACTGAGCGAAGAACTTCGAGAAATCCTTAAGCAAGATATTTTGTCAGCATTCTCTGACATGCGTGCTCATAAAATGGTCGAATGACTTGACAAGGCCCATCAGCCCTGAGTGTTCAACAACTCTGCCACCAAGTCGGCCAGACACCGACGACGAAATTGGAGACCTCCGGGCACGTCTGAACTCGGCGAAGAGAGACTAGTTTCTTGAGAAAGTGCAGGTTCGGAACCTGAAACACTTGAGCGTCGCTGTGCGCCTGAGATACCGTGCAAAAGCGACATGGTTGCCAGGTCCCTCTCTGTTCTTCCGAAAACACCGTCGTGGCTCGCACAACTTTTACGATAAGGATGTGGGCTTCTACTACCCGAAGTTGCTACGAGAGCGGGAATTTGGCGAGACTCTGACACAGGAGATCCTAGACTTCTATGGCCATGTCAATGGCTGCGAAGCGTCATACAAGTCACCGGGAGGGTCATTCAAGACGCCATATATTTCCATGACCTCAAGCCCGTCACGTGCACTGAATCTTTTGCGAAGATCTGAAATCTCTTCTGCCGATGTATTCATTATCGATGCCGAACGCTTGTTGGCCACAAACATACAGCTTGAAAGGACAACTACGATACGAAATCGACACCGCGACATATGTAAAGGGAGAGTACCTTACGCCATGGCGCCTTATGTTACCGAGACCCATTGGGTGGCGAAGTACTGGATTCCCGCTGACTGCATCATCGCGAGAAAGTCGTTTTGCCGATTTCAGGGAGTTTGTAACAGTAAGGCAATTTTCAGAGGTAATGGATACCCAGCGCATAGACTTTGCCCTGAGGATGACAGTTTGACGGCTGACATCCTAGGTTACCCGACTGATCCTATGAATGAGCAGCGCCTAAAGTTTAGAGATTTCGAGCAGGCGCCAACAAGTGGAGCTCGGTCGTCAATATCCAGACCCGGATGAAGATGAGCTTGCTACCATCACTTGCGCGACTTTCCATCAACGACGATAGACTACCGGGTCCTAAAACTATGTCAACGGGTGGGACAGGCCGACCCTCGTGGGCGGGCATTCTTAGCAGAATATGTAACTTCCTGGCCGCACTATGATGGATTACCTCTTAGTCGTTATTGTGTTGAGCATCAGGGGCCAACATGGCTGTTTGGTTCGAAATGCAAACTTCATTTTCCATCCTCGGTTAGCCAACAGATCCGCGCTCGGCGAAGGAGGGCGTGCGCCATGAACCACTACTTATGCCGTCAATCATCCATGCTTTGGCGGGTCGTGGCAGCCAAGCAGGTGGTCCATACACCAACGAGCTTTGACAATGTACGCGCTACAGTTGGTAGGCCAGGCGCCGCCTATCCACCATCCAGATCGAGCCACGTCCGCGTATTTCTGATGGAGACGCAAGGCCCCAATATATGGAGACCCCACGAGTTGGCCTTTGAAAGTCCAACCATTCGTGGGCTCTACTTTTCATCGTGGCGTGCAGAAAGTGATGAGTGCTCCCTCGGATTGACAGTTGATCTCGATGCACGCATTCACTTGCCTCGTCAGTGTTCATGTCGGTACCGAGTGCTGAATTGAAATCAGTATATCCAAGCTTTTCTTAGGAAGCGAATTGTCCGATAACCAGTCGACGACATTGAATCTCTCAGGACCATCCCAAACGACACCGTGTCGGCCGGCCACAAGCCATGGAGACCTACCACCGTCATTATCGACCTCCGCCACCAGGCAGGAAAGGGGCCATGTCCCGAGCCTGGGCATGTATAAAAGATGTTGGCTCATTCCTGAAGGGACAGTTCTCCAGCAGCGGTGAGAAGATCACAGGGCGTCGGCTGCTGTTCGTCACCATCGCATTGATGATAAGCGCGTTCTTTGGAGAGCTGGACAGAGCGCTGCTGGTGACCGCGATCCCCAGGATCACAACCGAGTTCCAGAGTCTCGACCAGGCCGCGTGGTATCAAGCTTCACACGACCTCGCTCGGCTGGCGTTCCTGCCCATTTTTGGGCGGGTGTACACCCTCTTCCCGCTCAAGATCACCTTCTGCGCCAACATTATTGTCTCCATTGTTGGTGCGTACTTGCTTCCTCAGTTGACGCTGCCACTTAGCTCTGCTGACCACCCGCTCCAGGTTCTGCCGTCTGTGCAACGTCGTCCACTTCCCAGGTTTTGATTGTCGGGCGAGCTATCCAAGGAGTATCTCATGCTGGAACGAATCTAGGAGGGTTTATTATAATCTGCCATGTTGTTTCCACGAGAAAAATGCCGGTGTTTCTGGCTTCCATCGTTCTGATGACCGGTATCGCATCCGCCGCGGGGCCTCCCCTCGGGGGGATCTGCGCCGAGAGCTCCATGACTTGGCGCCTGGGTTTCTTCCTGAGCATAAGTGAGTGTACTCCAAAGGGATACACTGACTATCAGTTTACATCGTATACTGATGAAGTCTGGACAGCTATGGCTGTCATCGCGGGCTGTCTCATAACCTTCACATTTCCCGAACCCGTCAGAGTGACGTCGAACTATTCTTTCCGAGAACGATTGAAATCAACCGACCAGCTCAGCGTTCTCCTGATATTGACCTCCTTGACCGCATTGTTCCTTGCCCTGCAGTGGGGTGGCACGAAGTACCAGTGGAGTGATCCATGGATCTGGGGCCTTCTTATTGGGTTTGCAGCCATGGCTGGGTTGTTCATGTTCATCCAGGTAAAAGAGAAAGACAGGTACGCAATGACCATGTTCCGGCAACTGAAAGAACACAGGCGCTGATCATAGCACAGGGCTCTCATACCGATTCACATACTGACGCAGCGTACCGTTGGCTTCGGATGTCTGTATTGCGCATTCCTTACCATGTCATTCGGCACACTCATTTACTACTTGCCCTTTTATTTCCAAGCCGCGAGGGGTTTCTCACCAACCGAGTCCGGTGTCTACATCTTGGCCCTGGCCATCCCCGACACAGTCGTCGCTCTAGCTGTCGGGGCAGCTGTCACCTTCTTCGGCCATTATGTGCCATTCATGGTGGCCAGCGCTGCAACAGTGCTAGTGGGCTCCGGTCTGCTGTCGCAGATCCGGGTTGACACACAAATGTCCTACATCGTAGGTCTTGAGCTGATCGTGGGGCTTGGGTTGGGGCTTGGCATTCAACTGCCCCTGTCGGCTGTTCGGAACGTCCTTGACGAGCCCGACGTGCCAGCTGGAGAGGCTCTCGTGTTGTTTTGCATATGCTTGGGCTTTACGGTGGCGTTTCCCATCGCACAAGCCATCTTTATGAACACACTGGGCCGCCACTTGGCGACGGGCTTCAGCCCGGACCGCGTGGCAGAGATACTTCGAATGGGGGCGTCTGAAGTGAATGCAGATCACATGGAGGATAATATTGTGCCGTTCGTGGCTGAGTCATACGCAAAGGCTATTACGACTGCGTTCTATATGTCTATCGCAGCTGCTGCGATGGCCTTGGTTGCCGCCGCTGCGATGGAATGGAGGAAGCTTGAAAAGGAGGCAAAAGCTGGCATTACCGAAGGGGTCCTGACGGGGAGGCCACCGAGTCACCTGGAGAGGAACCCTGATGTTCGACAGCAGGCAGATCCCATCCCCCTCGCGCCCGTCATCACGAAATCCTCGACTTGGCTGTCTTCTCAATCGTCATAGAGGTCCTCTCGATAAAGGGTGGGCGTTGGATTCCGCCACTGTCCGTTGCACCTGGGTTTCGATATTCGTGAGCAACACAGAAGGGTGCGAATTACCTGAGTGTAACCAAAATGGGGGCCCTGGAGCGGCAAGATCGAGTCAGTACCAGCGATACCGGAGGACTCTTGGTGGAACAACATGGCATGATGAATGAATTGGGCAGTGTGTGCTGACGTCACGTCTCAAAGTTGCTACACAAAGGGAAAAATTGGCCCGTCTCCGTTGGAGGTTGCGGAAGATCGGAGATTTGCGGGCTGCTCGAAATAATCCCCGTCCATCGGACTCGGGGCTCCAGGTATTTGACCACGACCAGCGCTAATGCACCTTGATTATCTCGCATGATCTGATAAGCTCTAAGCCCCCTGGTATTCTTCTGCAGTAATTTCCTCCCCTCGTCACTCGTGGTGTAAGACGGAAGGGTGTGCGGCCGCCGGTCACGCCCTTTGAAAAGCCCGTGTCCAGACCCCATCTCCGGCTCTCCCGTTCCCGAAGCGTACGGGCTCGGACTTATGGCCAGGCAGTCGAGTTTCGGGCACTCAACCAACCTCAATTCAATCTTCAAACATCTATACATGTCTCTCTAGTTCCCTCAGCAGTGGGTCGAGCCGACCAAAAACGCTATTCTTTTTGCAAAGATGGCAGTCCGTGATGTCCTCAGATTTCTCAAGTTCTCGTTTCCTTTCATTTTCTCTTATGGCCTCAAGCGCCTCGCCCAGCGCATCGGAGCCCTGCTGCATGCACTAGAGTACAAGCCGGGACCCTCGCCCAAAAACGTCGTCATCATCGGTGGCTCTTTTGCTGGCCTCTCACTAGCCAGACGGCTCTGCGACTCACTTCCGAGCGGGCACAGGGTCATCCTCGTCGAGAAGAACACCCATTTCCACTATCCCTTCGTCTTCCCGAGGTACTCCGTGGTGAAGGGGCACGAATCCAAGGCTTTCATTCCGTATGATGAGATCCTGTACGGTGGGCGTAAAGGTGTACTAGAGGGGATATTTGAGAGACGGTGCAGTACGGTCACTGAGGTCACAAGGAACTCCGTCAAGCTCGCTTCCGGAGAGGTGATCGATTTCGCGTTCCTGGCGATAGCCACTGGCACATCCTCCCCACGCCCGTCAAAGCTTCTGAGCCAAGACAAGCACGGCGCTTGTGAGGAGCTCAGGGGTCTCCAGGAACAGATACGAACCGCGGAAAGCATCGCCGTGGTTGGAGGTGGGGCGGTTGGCGTAGAGCTGGTGACTGACATCAAGGGGTGGTATCCGGAGAAGGATGTGACGCTGGTACACTCCAGGAATAGGCTTCTGCATGCTTTCGGCCACAGACTACATGATCGCACCATGGAGGAGATGGAGAGATTGGGGATCACAGTGAGGCTGGGGCAGAGACCACAGGTCCAGCTTGACGGCGATGACAAGCCAGGGGCGAACGCAACATTGGTCTTTCCAAGTGGTGAGGTGGATAGATTCGGCTTGGTGGTGAGTTGCTTGTCTGTCAAGATATGAAGCAGCTGATGTCTGACCGAAACTCCAGATACCCTGTACTGGACAGACTCCGAACACCCAATTCCTAGCGACCAACATGCCCGCTTGCGTGTCGAACGAGTCAGGAAGGATTCTGGTGTCTCCCAGTCTCCAAATAAACATGCCCGGAGACACAATCGACAACATGTTCGCACTCGGAGACGTTGCCGAGAGCGGCGGGCCCAACATGGCACGGGCTGCTGATGTTCAGTCACACATTGTTGCGAGCAACATAGTTTCTTTGATCAAGAACAACAAAGCGCCCCATAACTATCAGCCAGTCAAGGAAGTTGAAGGCTCGATTAAGTTGACACTTGGCAAGGTATGTGATTTGAAAGCTGCTTCGAGACGAGCCGTGGCTAACGATACGTGTCAACCCAGTCTGCAATGGCGCTGTACGCAGAAGATGACAGCGGAGATGATGCTTTGATTTCAGTGAATGCTGGACACGAAGATGGAGATATCAAACGGGGCTGGAAGCTCCTCGGGGCCAAGTATGACGAGGCTGTAGCGTTGAAAGACCAGTGATGAATTGCGGGTAAACAGATCTCACACTTCGATGAACTCTTGACAAGTGTGGGCACGATACTGGATGAAAATTTTAGATGCATACTTCGTCGCCGTTTGTCTCGCTTGTCAAACAGTCACGCAAGCCCCGAAAAAGTATTTAGGCTTCAAATCTCAGAAAGAAAATTGTCTCTTCAGGATCTTGACTTGCTATCCTCAGTGCAGATACGAGCCTCGACCTTTCAGTACTAGCCAGACAAGCAGCAAAAGTCCTCACAAAACCCCTCAGAAAATCACACTCGCAAAGATGTATGTTATTCGACTTACTCTGCTCATCGCGTCGGCTCTCATGCTCGCGAACCCTTACGCGCTCGCGTCCCCGCCCTCTAGCACGATCTCGTCCTCTGTCAGCCAGAGCGAGACCGCCATCGTCATCTCCGAGTACGCCAACTGCATCAACAAGACCTACATCTACTGCTCCCACCGCGACCTGACCGGCGACTGGAACAGCGACCTCCCGAACGCGGTGCGCGGCGTCGAGCACTTTTGCCCCTCCCGCATGATCGACCCTTATAAATACTACCGAACGATGTGGGGCCGCACCCAGGTCTACATCTGCAACTACGCCGACAGCCTGCTCTCTTGCAGCTCCGACGAGTACTGGGCCGCCAATGCCCTCCTGGACGATAAGTGCGGGCAGGGGATGGGCGGTTGGATGTATCGGAAGACCGAGGACCACGTCTGGTCTATCGGCAGGGATCCCACTCTCGACAATAATGAGTTCAGCTCCGAGTGCGGGATGTGGTAGAATACCCGTTGGTGATGGAGTTACGCGGGAACTGGGTCACTGGTGAGATGGGAAGCGAGACATGCAGACGTGTTTGGCCTTCGTTCGCTCTCGGAATCGACACATGCACGATGCTCGGACAACTTTGCGCCAACCAACCCAGCTATATCTAACTGCCTATACGAGTATCCTACGTCAGTCAAATCGCTTCGCCAAACCCAGTCTAGCTCACGACACCACCGACAGCTGGTCTTCCTCGCTCCCAAACCTCCCTTTATCCTTCGGCTGGGCTTAAGTTGGAGTCCGTCAAAACTCAGTCTACGACCCCCCTCCATAACCAACGAAATTTCATCTTTTTGGTCCTCATTCACCTTAGTCTAGAAGCGGATTTGGCGCACGTTAGTCTAGAACGCAGGCTACCCCCAACGAGGTTAAACATTTTTAAGCACGCCGTATCCCTTGCTTGAGACTTTCCTCTAACTCCCGAGCAGGTGTAGTTACACAACCCTCTAATGTCCAATGAACATTTTAGGCTGTAAGTATGATACGTCGATGAGGGTAAAATTATGAAAATGACGCGTTTGAAAATGTTATCCCCAGATCTTGACACGTACATCCTGTACAGATGTATTGCCCTTTCTCAAAATTCCGTGTCCGATATGATCTATTGCGTTCAACCCCCAACACCTTTCCCCCAAAATAGCTCCAGCCTTCCAGGGGTGACGCTTCTACTACATCTTTGCGCCTTCATAAAGTAGGACTCTATTCTGTCCTTCACGACCATAAATGAACGAGTTCACAACAGGCAGTCAGACAACACTCCTGAAAGCTTCATGTAATCCTGCAAGCGGTCATTTCTAGGCCAACTGCTTCGCATGATACCAAGAGGGACCATCATTCCTCAGCCTCTCTTCTCAGGCGGATATACAATAATCCTGTCCAAATCAGCAGCCTTGGTCCCATTGCCGTTCCACAAGCCTCCCATAGTTATCTTGTTCCACCCTCTAGTCAGATTCAAGGCCACAGTTGAAGCCATGATGATGCCCTTGTGGGTGTCCTTCATGTCGATCTTACGGCGACTCGACGAATCATTGTTCACTTCGACCCACCCGTAGCGGCGCAGGATCCAAGTACCCCCGATCCTGTCCGGGGAGCCGAACGGCGCATCCCCAAAGCCCAAGTCGTCGGTGTCTGTTATTTGGACCCGTCAGAAATCGTTCATATCAAGAGGATTCGGAAGCTTACTCTGGTAGTAGAATGAGACCCATTGCACGCCACCAGCACCTTCAACGTCGAATGTGATTGTGCTATCATTACCGCTTATGCCCGTTGCGATGGTCCCGTTGCTGGCGAATGGCTGCATGGTCTGTTAGTAATCGTACATTTCAGTCAAGACGGTAGAACATACTGCTTCCTGGTGGTATGTGTTCCCGCTCAGAGTCGCGTCAATGCTGTGATAAGTCTTGCCTTCGACGGTCTTCCACTCGCCAGTCTCTCTGGTTTCGTCAGCGACGCCGATGCGGATCTATGGCTTACACTCACACATTCAGATCATACACATCGATCCATTCGATCTTGAGCGACTTCTTCTCGGTGTCGATTATGAAAGGCAGCCACACATATGTGGCTTCCCAGTTGGCGTTCAAGTCCCACTGGAAAAAAGAAATATCAGCGACACCTAGTATTCTAGAATCTCACTTACCCTGTCACCCAGGTAGAGATGCGTCGTCTGCTTGGACCCTCGGATCGTGAGCGTATTCCCCGATTGCGAGTTCAAGCCCCGAGTGTTGAGCGGATTGATGATCCAGGACTGAGACCAAGGACCTTGGAGCTTGTCGGCATGGAATGCAACGACGTCTGCGCATCGTTAGTTGCACAGTGCTCACTGGAAGGGGCTTTTGTTCACATACTGTTGGGCCGGTAGCCAGTTTTGTGGCTCATGATTGCGAAATAACCGACATCAGTCTTGACGATGCTCGGGGCCTCGAGATCAGTCTTGTCCCAGCGGAACACCACGTCCTCGAGGTGCGTGACATCCTCGTTGTACGAAGTCAGGTAAACATCTCGGCCCTCTACACTATCACCGTTGGAATACAACGCGTACGACCTCTTGGTGTCTGGATCCGTAAAGAGCCCGAAGTCTTGCGACCAGTTGCCTAGTGGTGAGTACGCATCGACGAATGTGTAAGGGCCGGAGATGTTGTCGGCTACAGCATGGCCTTGTAGCAGCCAGTTGTAGGCCCGATTAGGTGCGTCGGCGTGCCACCACATCTTGCATACGAATCAGTTATATCGCCTTGTAGAAGTAGAATGGGCATATGACTCACATTGAACTTTCCAGTGCTCTGAGAATATGCGACTTTAGGCCGCTGAATCACCATAGACGGGTCAATGACAGGATGCCCCTCGACGGGCGCCAGAGCAAGCCCGTGATCCTCCCATCTCGCCAGATCTTTGGAGCTGTAGACTCGCACACCGCCGCCCTCGGTGTGACCCTCGACTTTGTATTCTCCAAAGAGCCAGAATTTCCGGGTGCGCTCATCATAGTTGACCCCGCCAGCATGTGCGTTTACCAGATTCCCGTTGGTATCGTGCCACTGGGCTCCAGGCACAATATAGGCCGCAGATCCGAGTAACGCAAACAGTGAAACGCAAATGAGATCATGCATTTTGATAGACTGTTGGGGAAAATCAACATGGATTGAGGAAGTCTTTGAAGTTTTGAACACATGCGCCACAACACCCATCTCCAGGCGCTGCTCACCCTTTTGAATTGCTCGATACCCTCCATTGCCCGTGAAAGGCCCTTCTTGCGAAACTGATCTATCACTACTGATTCTACGCAGTGCACCGTCAACATACAAGATGTTGCCCGGAATTCAATAGCCCGAGGACGATCGCCATTGGTGAGCCCCGCGATTCTAGGATGCACCTGTGCCAAGTCCTCGTCAGACAACACGAAAAGACCCGAATCGTTCAGCTCCCTGGCGGCCTCTGCGACGGTCTCAAACAATCTTTCAGTGTCGATCTTCCGCATCCCTTCACCCGTCCCTGCAAACGCCGCCTCAGCTTCGGGGGAAGGGGAGACTGGGAACCGGAAATGATGCAGGGTAGTACTCAGGCGAGTGGTGGAAGTAAGTAGAATCTTGCCCGACACCTCACCAGCTCGCCAGCAGATCGAGCGAGGGTTGGCTCCGTGCCCTGTATGTGCAGAGATATTGAGGTTTGGGATCGACGTAGTTGGTATAGCTCACGAAACATTGAGAGCCAAATTGGGTAATCGGGCAGGAGATATTGGTTACACGACGCGGTGTCAATATCGAAGATTTGTGAAGGTATTTCGTGCTCAAAGACGAAGGTCCTTCCATGTTTCCGAAATGGAGCTCACATCTCGCAAGCCGTATGTATTATATATGAGGCCGTTCAGAAGATGTCCTTCCTTCCAGTCACGCTCACAATCCACCTGGCACCGCAGTCAACATGTTATCCCGTAAACTCAACACCACTTTTTGTTTTGCTTTGCAATGCCTCATTCAATGTACCATTGCGTTCGACGCCTACAAGCTCGCAGCCTCCCTCCAAGCGCGCTCTAACATTCGCCGCTGCGTGATCCCAGCCAACAACGACGGCACCGACGACTCCCCAGCGATCATGGCAGCATTCAGGGAGTGTAGCCAAGACTCCGAGATAATCTTCCAAAACACAACCTACAACATCGCCCAGGCGATGAGCATAACCAACCTCACCAACGTCAAGATCGAGGTCCACGGAACCCTCCTCTGGAGCAAAGACATAGACTACTGGCTCGCCAACTCCCTGCCCATCGGCCCAGGACAGGACCAGCACAGCTACCCGCCAGCGGCATACCAGAACCAGACCACGGCGTTCGTCCTCGGCGGGCGGAACCTGTACGTCGAGGGGTTCGGGACGGGAACGTTCGACGGCAACGGCCAGGCGTGGTACGACTTCGTCAGGGGCCAGAGCAACTACCCCAACCGCCCGCACTCCATCGTGATCAGCGCGGCGGACTCGTACCTCCACGGCCTGCGCTGGGTCCAGCCGCAGATGTGGACGGTCACCGTCGTGTCGTCGGCGCGCGTGCTCCTGGAGGATATCTATGTCAACGCGACCTCGCGGTCCAGCCAGCCCGCGCGCAACACCGACGGGGCCAACACGATGTTCTCGGATGGGATTACATTCAGGCGGTGGGTGGTGGACAATGGGGACGACTGCTTCGCGTTCAAGGCTAACTCGACTAATATCTTGGTCGAGGACTCGGTCCTCTATGGTGGGAATGGCATCGCGGTTGGGAGCATCGGGCAGTATTCTGGTCGGTTTGAGACTGTTGAGAATATCGTTGTGAGGAATGTCACCATGTACGGGAGCAAGTTCGCGACGCGCATCAAGACCTGGACTGGGGAGCAGAACGAGTGGCCCCCGAATGGGGGCGGTGGTGGTCTGGGCTGTGAGTTACCCAATCTCTTGGGAATTATCTGCGTACCAACTCCCGCTGACCACACACGACCTCTCAGTTGCGCGGAACATATCATACGAAGACATCACCATCTACGAAGCCAGCGACGAGTCCCCCATCGTGGTGAACCAATGCTACAGCAACGTGGGCCGGGCAAACTGCAGCACCTCCACATTCGACATATCCGACGTCTCGTGGAAGAACATCCGTGGGTCGGCAAAGACGCAGTATGTGGCGCGTCTTCAGTGCAGCAGAAGCCATGGAGGGTGTGATGGTTTTAGCATGGAGGGTATCGACTTCACGAACGTGGCGGACGGTGCCGAGGGGGTCCCAGCAACGAAAGTAAGTTGCAGCAATGTTAACAGTCCGAAGGGTTTCGAATGTAATTAGCTCTTGATGAGTCTGTACCACAGCGCCTTCTTCGAGAACACCCTGGGTTATTACTTGAGGTGAGATCGTTATGCCTCGAATTTTCGACACGAAAACCAGCAGGAAGACATGGTGGTCAAGAGATTAGCTTGTACGTAGGATTGTGTCTGTGGATTATGTTTCAACTCCTCAATACCCTCTGTTTGGTGACAGACTCAGGCTGATCTCAAAATGCGATGCTGTGTTTCCTTTCGGCAGAATGGCACCAAATGGGGTGTCTGGTTTGTCACCTTGTAATCCATCAAATCCCAGCGAAGACATATGCAGCTGGCCTAGAGAAGTTCTCTGCAAGATTTGGAATCCACAACCGGGACGACGATTAAGTCTATCCCTGGCCGGGAGTTAACGGCTTGATATCGTGATCAACGTCGCACATGCAAGTACAAATGCAGGTAAGAACAGCTGAGACAAGGGATCTCGCCGTGAGACTCGTCCGGAGAGTACGAGATGTGGCCTGATATTCCATGATGTTCTTTCTGGCTGAGAAACCGGGCTGTTAATAATGGAGAGAGGCTATCAAGGTTCTAAGCAATAAATTGTTAGTGATGACACCTAGGAGGTGTGGAATTCACTAACAACGGACTGCCCCTCTGCCCGGCCATAATGGTTGGAGGTTGTAAGCTCCGCAGCGCTAGGCTCCATTGGTGATGCAACATTCTCCCAGAGACCGGAGTTAGGCGTTAGACGGCGGCGTTACCTCGACGACAACCAGCGGAGATTTGTTCAACTGCCGAGCACCAAGAAAACAACAAATCAGACCCGACTAGATTTCTCATCCTGGAAGGGAAACGAGCAGGATGATAGTGCGCTACTTTTCTCACACTAGCAGCAACATTCTTCTAACCGTGGTTGCTTGTAATGCGCTACTAGTGAGAGAACGTTTCCGCCGTCACAAGTTCGTAGTGTGGCGCGAAGATTGACGCGACTAGAGGCGGGGAATCAATTTCCCCTCCAATCTTTTCTCTATTTGCAGGTGTAGACAAAATTAAGAAGCATTGGTCTGCTGGCGACAAACCGCCGATATCAGACAGGACACTTGGAGTCAATGGATGCAAGATCACGAGGCTTGTTGCGTAGGTAGGCGGCTCTCGCTGATTGTGGAAAAAGCAGGAATGGCACCTGCATACACGCATGTATGAGCTCAATCCCTGCAGCGCGGGGTGGGTGTCAGACTGCCAGTGCGCGCACGTTGAGCCGCGGCCACAGCGTTGAGCTTGTTTTGCGTGGGGTCTCTTGCGACTACTCCACCTGATAACCTCGAAGCTCCAAGCCACCGAGGCAGGGCAGGGGGCACTTTGCTCCGCGATGAATGAAGGGGCATTCGAGTGTTGGGGGACGTCGATCAATCATGCAATTACGGCCTAAACGGTGGGTGCTCCTTCACTATTTATTTGACCCGCCATCACGCCTTCTTGCACAAGAGACAGGAGAGGAAAAGAGAGAGAGCTCCCTTCCTAGCGTCACCCAGGTACACACCTTCCCGTGTGAATGGCCCTCCTGCCCCGGTCAGTGCCCACTTGATTTGTAATGTCGTCATTGAGTTTGTCGCCATTGAAACACCTGTCGACACCTTCCCCTCTCTCCATAATTATAAGAAGCTGTTTGAGTTCCAGGGTAGTCGTGTTTAGGCCGTCCCCGCCAGCTTCCCTCTTCTCCCCAACCCACACCACAGCAGCAACTCCTCAATCCACCCAATTTAGATCTCGCCTCTACTCAACCGCAACCATGGCTCAACCAACCGTCCGCTCCGCCTACGACCCAAAGGACATGAAGTTCAGGTACCTGGGCCCCACCGGTCTCCAGGTCTCTCTCTTCTCTCTTGGCGGCTGGCTCACATACGGTGGCACACAAAAGGGCTCCATCGTCAAGGAGATCCTGCAGACAGCATGGGACCATGGCATCGTGAGTAGCTCCACCAGCACCACCTCCGTCTTTCGACAACTGACTCGCGATCCCCTCCCCGCTAGCAAACATTTGACACCGCCGAGATATACGCCAACGGTGCCTGCGAGGTCGAGATGGGCCAGGCCCTCAAGGAGCTCGACTGGCCCCGCGACGAGTACGTTCTGATCACAAAGGTCTTCTTCGGCACCGGCCGCAAGGAGCCCAACACCCGCGGCCTGTCGCGCAAGCACGTCATCGAGGGCCTCAAGTCCAGCCTGCAGCGCCTGCAGACCCCCTACGTCGACGTCGTCTTCGCCCACAGGCCGGACGTCGGCACCCCGCTGCTCGAGATCGTCGAGGGCTTCACGCAGGCCATCCGCAACCTCAACCTCGCCTACTACTGGGGCACCAGCGAGTGGAGCGCCCAGCAGATCGCCGAGGCCACCAGGCTCGCCGAGAAGCACAACCTGATCGCCCCCGTCGCCGAGCAGCCACAGTACAACGCCTTCCACCGCGAGCGCTTCGAGGTCGAGTTCAAGCCCCTGTTCGACCAGTTCAATTACGGCACCACCATCTGGAGCCCCCTCGCCAGCGGCCTGCTGACCGGCAAGTACAACGACGGCATCCCCGAGGGCTCCCGCTTCGCCACCAACAAGGAGTTCTTCGAGAACACCGTCAAGAGCCTGCAGTCGGACGAGGGCAAGGCCAAGATCGAGAAGGTCAAGAAGCTCACCGCCATCGCCGAGAAGCTCGGCGGCAACACGTCCCAGCTCGCCCTCGCCTGGGCAGCCAGCAACCCCAACGTCAGCACCGTCATCCTCGGTGCAACCAAGATCGAGCAGATTAACGACAACATCAAGGCCCTGGCCCTGCTGGACAAGCTCACCCCCGAGATCAAGGAGGAGATCGAGGCGGTGCTGGACAACAAGCCCAAGGGGCCGGCCACGTTCAACCGAGAGAGGTGAATCGCACCATCTTGCTGTGTGGGGGGCTGAGAATCTAGATACCCAGACTCACAATCTTTTTTTTGACGTGTAGACAACCGAGACAGAGGAGGGCGTCCAGACCGAAGCTCTAGATAAAAGGAGGCCATATTGCGAGAAAAGTACAATGAAAATATTTGAGATGATGATAAAGCTGTGTATGCGCGGAGTGTGTTTGAGAGGGTTCCCGAATAGTCCTGCCATGAAACCGAATGGTGGCAGGGAACAAGCCCCGTGGTGTGATGGTGCCTACCACAATTCAGTGACATCTTGGACGATCAGGTCGCGGTCGAAGTGCTCCAGACGTGGCAATTGGTCTTGCACGCGCCGTAGACTCGGCAGACGCCAGATATTGATCCTGGAACTGTACAACCTCCAAATAGGGGAAGAATCTCTGAGCGACGAAGCTTTGACATTATCAGGGCAGCAGTACCTCATACCTCATCCCATCGTCTGACGAAAGGGTCACACACCTCACGGGGATGATCTTACCTGGGCATCCAGCAGACGATCCAAGGTGAACGGCTCCTCCTCATGGCTATAAAACACGAAATCAGATCTGTCATGGAACTCCTCCATCCCTCCAGGCCGTGGGGACTACATCCAACCGCCTGACGGCACTCACCATCAGTCTTGGGACGCGCGTGGCACTTGAGATAGGTCGAGATAGACCGACATCTTCCTGAGCCGCGGGGACGCCAATTCCCGAAAGCGCCGCCCCGACCTGATTCGGAGCTTGGCTCCACTTTCATCTGAGGCTGGCCTCCTTGCTTCGGCTTGCGTGGTATGTCCGCCCTGGGATTGATGTTATGTGCGAGAGGGCTGGCTTCGACTAGGTCGAGGCTGGTGGGTGCAAGGCTGCGCCATGCTGTATTTCGCGAGGCTTCCAAGCGAGGCCGCGGGGGCGCGGGGTGGGTTGGGGTCCCTTGCTGTTTTGGTTGTGGTGGTGGTGGCGGTGGCTCTGGTGGCTCTGTCTGGGAGGATGGGGGGGGGGAGACAAACCGACACAGCCCTGCGAAACTAACTCAGATCGTAATGCTAGACGACAAGGGATGACTGAACTATGTGCGCCAGCTTGGGCTCAAAAAACAAACAGACCAGGCAACCGTCGGAAAATGGAGTTTGCGAGATTTACAGCACAACAATGGGGCGGGGGCCAACTATTTGCGGAGTGTTTGCCCTCGCGGACAGTAGTATCCGAAATCATCCTGCCCTCTCTCGAATACCGCAAATAGTCCCGCCCGCCTTGGTCAGAACGAGTTGGTCATCCTGATATACGCCTCTATTCGACGGGCCTCGCAGTGTTTGTAGATGTGGCGGGTTGTTGCTGTCTCTTTGAAAGATTATCCATAGCAAGGGGGTTTTGCTTTTCTGCTGTTTGTAATAATCTCTCTCTCGGTCATGATCGAAGGCAATCCTTATAAAAGCTCGTTTAGCTTCAAAAGCATTCGCGCTGGACAAATGTAGCTCACCATCCCGGCCACGATCGATGCAGATGCCATGAGAAGAGTTACGCCGACGCTGAGGTTGATGAAACCAGTAATGCACCCGTACCGCTCGGCAAGGCAAGCAACGGTCACCTGACCTCACCTCACCTCACGTCATCTCACCTAGCTTTCCACCTCACCCTCCCAACCCATCCCGCAAAGCTCCGCACCTCCTCCCGCTTCAGAAGCCTGTCCACGGTGAAGTACTCCCTAGCGAGCTCCTCATGCCCGGCAAGCCGGTGCACGAA
Organism: Diaporthe sp. PMI_573; assembly: GCA_021399435.1. NCBI lineage: Eukaryota > Fungi > Ascomycota > Sordariomycetes > Diaporthales > Diaporthaceae > Diaporthe > Diaporthe sp. PMI_573. The sequence continues at coordinate 136,214 of JAJTUP010000005.1, forward strand.
GGAGTGGCACGCCCGGCAGAGCCACGCCACAGCCTGCAGGTCCTCCTCGCGGTGCCACCCCCTCTTGACGGCCTTGCCGTGCACGAAGCGCGGGATCAGGTGGTGGTACGTCAGGGGCACCCAGTCCCTGCCACAGATCTCGCACTCGTTGGTCTGGGGCCTGGTCGTTGAGGGGGCTGGCGGCGGGGTGGTTCTTGTGGTTAGGTAGGTTGTTAGGATGGGCGCGAGGAAGGTTGTTATGTCTTGGGCGGGTGGGGTTAGGATCCCGTAGGTTGTTAGGGACTCTGAGACTTCTGGGTCGAGGGTTGGTGTTATCTTGTCTGAGATGTCGTTGCTTGTGATTGGGAGGGTGTATTGTTCATGGAGGTTAGGGCTGTCCGCCCAGACTCTGTGGGTTATTGTCTGTAGTTCTGGGGGTAGGCTTTCGAATGCTATCGTGGCGATATAGTCTGAGAACTCTGAGAGATCCTCGGCATTGGCCTCAGAGCTTTCGTCTCGATTGCTGTCGGCTGCAGTTTCGTCATTGCCCTGCTTGTTTCTTTTTCTGTGCTTGATTCCGCGGCTCTTCAGCGGTTTTTGTATCTTTTCAATGAGAGTACTGGACAAAATGTCTTTGAACTGGTCAAGATTATGGTCCCTAGTTGAGCTCTCGTCCATTGTGTCTTACTAGGGGCGTATAGCTCTAGATTGTTGTTAAATATGTAATAAGTTAACAGTGATGACGTGAGAGACGATCGGCAAAGCATAGGATTAGGCATGGAGGAAAGGGTTCGGGTTTGTTGTAAATATATGCCCTCCGAAAAATCGCCGCCCCCCGGCCGAAAGGTTCAGGACCCGGACTGGTGAGAAAATCCTGGGACGAACTCTCCGAAAGAAGTCGAAATTCCCGCGGGGACACCCGTGATAAAATTGTAGTTGATGAGCTGGCTGAGCATATCCGACTCGTACATGCAGAGCGGAGAAAAGCATGTTCCATGTCATGCTCGTGCATCACGGAGTTGTATCAGTCCGAAAGTATCCGGATTGCTGGGTATAAATGACTGCTATGTCTCTGAATTTTTTTTCTACTCATTTGTTAGTACGTGGCTCAGAATTTCTTTTCCTCGTCCGCAAACCTACGCTCTACGCACGGTCGGATTTATAAATCGCCAAGACTAGAGACTCCTCCTCGAGTAAGTATCCACGCAGTCGCTGGCCCTTATTTGCCGAGGGAGTGTTGTGCGAAATGCAGGCTCATATACTGAAACAGACAGGATACTCATGGGTAATCGGGAAGGCCACCAGTTGAAGAGCAAATGTCAAAGGGGCAGCGGAATAAGGTCTTCGAATGGACTTGAGGAACGGTCCAAGCCAAGCTGGCTGCACCGGTGCGCTGAACAGTCAAATCTAGACGCTACGGAGCATTATAAACTCCCGAAAGTTATCAGCTGACTCCACGAGTCGAGCATAAACGGAAACTTCCGAAATAATGGAACCATTCCCTTCGATACGGCGACAGGTCCCAGGTTGTAGCTGTGATCTGGGCCTCTACGTCGACGACTCTTCCAATTTCAACCTGTCGCAGCGATACATCGTCGTCACAATCCTGGGAGTCTCCATATACAACTGCGTGGAACTTATCCCCTACATCTTCGCCACCTTCAAGAGGTACAAGGGACTGTACTTCTGGAGCCTGCTGGTATCGATCCTGGGCATCCTCATGGCCAACGTCTCGAACCTCGTATCCAACTTCTACCCCAACCCGCCTCGCCTCCAGATTGGTTTTATTGCGCTCTTCGGTTGGGCGTTCATGGTCACGGGCCAGTCTCTCGTGCTTTACTCCAGACTCGACCTCCTTCCACTCGGCGACAAAACGAGACGATGGGTGCTGAGGATCATCATTTTCAATGCGATCGTGATGCAGGTACCGATTATCGTATTAAACACAGGGTCGAAGTCGGCAAGGCCAGACAGATTCCTTCCCGCATTCGCGATATACGAGAGGATCCAAATCATCGTCTTCTTCCTGCAGGAAATGGGGCTTTCATGTGCTTATTTATGGGAGTGCTTCAGGTTTCTGGTCTTACCTGGTAGGTCTACAAATCTTTGATGCATTCTGAGATGAGTTGATCAAGACTCTCAGTATCCACTATATATTTTTCTTCCATAAACACTAACATCCCTCAGAGATGCCAGTGTCGAGCCGCACGGAATCTGGCAGCTTCGACAATACCCCACAGAAGAATTCCAGAAAGGTGCTCCTACATCTGTTACTCGTCAGCATAGCTGTCATTGTATTGGACATAACTGTAATTGCATTGGAGTTTTCCGGCTTTCACATCATCCAGATCAGCTACAAGGAGCTGGCATACAGTATTAAGCTGAAGCTGGAGATATCAGTTTTGAACCGCCTGGTGAAGTTCGTCCAGTCGAGGCCTATGGGAAGCAGCGGACGTATCACAACGCAAGATGACCTCGATGGGGATCTCGCCCTGCAGCATGCATTCTATTCACATCAGTGCGATTGCAGAGTGGAAGCTGGAAACGGAAAGTCAGAAGCTGGCCGCTCAGAGCACACAACTAAAGACGCGCAAAGTCAACAAGGTCCCCACGGAGGCAACAGGGTCCAAACACACACGGTACAAGACTTCGCCGTTGAAAATATTGCATGAAATAAAGATGAATACACCATTGAACGCGTCTTTCCAGTTTCCAACCAGAATCTGATTCCAATTTCATACAGGCGTAAAACCATCATCGCTGAAATACAGACTCGCCGATGAAATATCCAATGCCACCAAGGTTGACTGCACAGGTGCATCTGAGCACCATAAAACTCGGTTTACGTCATGACCTCTTCGCTGTCTTGAGGTCTTTTGAATCCTCCTGAGATGAGTGTGCACTGCCGCTGCTTTCCCTCTTCCGCTTCTTATACTTCTGCAGCTCCCCTGACCGGTTCAACCCTTCGTACAGCGCCCACTAGGCGCCTAATCTTCGGTGGATTGTCTTGACCACTCCATCAAGGCGCAGGTACGAATGAAAGTCGTCCACATTGTGGAAAGGTTTGAAGCGAACATAACCAACTCGATGGTCCAATACCATTCGCGCCGGTTCCGTCTGAACTAGGCAGCGAGGCCGCCGTCGACCATCAAGATCTGGCCGGTGATGAAGGACGCCTTCGATGAGGCCAGGAAGGCGACTGCCTCGGCGATCTCGGCAGCCTCGCCCCAGCGCTTAAGCGGCGTCGCCGCGGTGGCGCCCTCCAGCAGCGCCCGCGTCGGCGTATCCATCATCGGTAGCACCATACCAGCGTTGATAACGCCGGGCCCCACGGCATTGGCGCGGATGCCGTACGCAGCCTCCTCGGTGGCGAGCTGGCGCACCATCATGACCACCGCCGCCTTGGGCGTGGCCGAGAGCGCATCGCACGGCACGGTGCGGTTGACCGCGCTTGTGACCAGGGCGACGAACGAGCCGCCCTTTCCCTCTCTTAGCACCGGCACGCCGGCCTTGGCGATGTTGTAGAAGCCGTAGACGTCGGTCTCGATGACGCCGCGGAAGGACTCGTCCGAGAACTGCGCCAGCGGGCCCGTGTCGAACACCAGGCCGCCGGCGGACACCACCGTGTGCACGCGCTTGTATGTGTCCACGGCATGCTTGAAGACGGCCTCGACCGCCGTGCGGTCCGTGACGTCGCAGGCTATCGCGCTCGCCTGGCGCCCGAGCTTGTGCAGCTCCTCCACCAGGGACTCAGCCTCGGCTTGGCGCGACCGGTAGGTGACGACAATGTTGGAACCGCGCTCCGCCATCAGGCCGGCACTCGCGCGGCCGAGGCCGCCCGAGCCGCCGAAGACGACGGCACAGCCTTCGGAAAATTCGGGTTGGGTGACGCCAAAAGTCATTTTGTTTCGTCCTCGGTGATTTTTCGGCTCGCGGCGCGTTGGGTGGCTGCGTAGATTGACGGGTTGTTGATCGGTGCAGGTAGGGCCTTGCCAAGAGGGACGGAATGCTCTCCCTCCATTTCCTCCAGTATAAATACTTAAACAGCAAAGCGGTGTGGGCCTGCGCAACTCCGGATAACTCGTGGCCCGTCGATACTAGCTAGTCTTCAGGCGCATGCGAGATAACCCGGCTAAAGGATGGAAAAAATCGTTTAGCTGCTTTGTCACCCCATCAAGTCCCTGGAATGTGGGCGCCGTTTGCGGCACGGCAAATGTCACGGCCCAGCTCGCTTGGTACGGGAGGCCTACCCGGTGGATGATCTAATCTGGTTTTCATGTTAGAACTGCAGGGGGCTTATTTGATGGATGGATTGTTCAACCCCAGATTCAGCATGTGGTTGCTCCGTCGTTAAATGGGACGGGTGGCCGGTCTGGGGCTCAGGCGTCACGACGGGGAAGTGTTCCGGGAGCGTCTACCGTGGGTCGGGCTGAGGCGGCAGCCATCTTAACTTTCTACGGCTGGGTGGCCGGCAGAGTGTGAGCTGTGGGAGGTTGACGTGGTGCCACGCCCGACTCAGAATGCCTGTACAGAGTATCGTGATATGCACAGAATAGGAGTCACGCTGTTCCCACAAAGAAAAAAAAGAGGGACTCTGAACTAAAGTGGGTGCCCATACGGAGTACAGAGTCAGCAGCGGTACAAAGCCAGATCTTAACACAACGCTTTATATCTTCAACGCCGATGAAGATCTCCCGTTTTCGAGAATCGCCTCATACGGGCAGGACGGGGCAATTCTTGAAACTAACCAGTCGCCAATCGGACCCCGGACGAGCGATGCCAGTATCCACACCGGGCTGGGGGGCTGGATTTTACCCTCCTGGTTCTCAAACCCGCAGCGGCGTTGGGCTGGACCCGTCAAGTTTTCAACACGAGACTGATCTGTGGAGCCGGTAACGCCCCCGTTCCCAGGTGAAGGGTTCAGACTGCATAAGCTTTCTCATATATCACATTTTGGGCTCTACCCTGTCTTGTGACGAAAATAAACTGCACCTTCAATTGCTCTCAGATATGCTGATTGTGTGCTGAAAAAGCTGCAAGGGGGGTGTATACGTACAACAATCTACCTTAAGACGTCTAGAGCTCTTTAAAGGCCTTTGGGGGGGGGGGGTTGTGATGGGTTAGTACTTATATACTGCTTGGAATCTAAGTCTTTGACTTGGAATTCTGGTCTTTTGGCCGAGTAGTGGAATTGCTCGTAGTAATTCTTTAAACCGTCTTACTGCCTATACTATAGTAGAATTTGTTATATTGTAGAGAATTTTAACAAATCTATCCCTTGACAACATTAAAAAAAGGAGATAAGGATAGGCTTCTTTCTGCTAGTTCCGAATAAACCTAAAACATGTCTCTTCTGTACCTTCTTCCTTACTTCTGTCCAGCCCATAGGGGCTCATCTGTGGTGGATAATGCTAGGAAATAGATAGCTACTGTATAAATGGGGTAACATGTACTTTGGGCGGGAATATGTGCAAGCGTGCTCTGTGCTCTCGGTTTTGCTATCAGATACGCTCTCACTACCGTGCGGAGAGAGCGCCTACAATGTGACATGTAGTGAAACAGGTGTTTATTATGGCATTTGATACTCGCTGCGCCGCTATGGCGTGACGGCTGCCAACGACAAGGAAATTGCCAGCAAGGCACAGCAGGAGCACCGCTGGAGTAATGACTGAACCCACTTGGAATACCACTGTCGGTACCTGAGCCAGTACAGTATGAGCGATCGATCGATCCCTTACTGTGTATAACAACCAAGGCCCATCCAATACCACCGCTCCGGACCTGAAAAGCCCAGCTCACCCACCCACTGAACAGTTGCCACGAAGGCTGACCCGTTTCCCGATTATTCACCGACACCCGCAATCTTGGCCAGTGAGTTCTGGATAGGCAGTACCCGCCATGGTGTATGTGTTCCCAATTGAGCGTGAAAGCCAGAAGGCCATCATCGCCGGCGCAGTCGTTTTCTCATTGCTGCCCACGGCTGCCGTTGTTCTGCGAATGGTGGCGCGGTCGAGACTCAAGGTTCACGCTCTTGATCTGAGCGACTGGCTCATCCTCGCGGCATGTGTAAGTTTCTTAGCCCGCTCGAGTGTTCCTGTATCTCTACAGGAAGCCTCTAACGAAATTCAACTCTTCAGGTTGTCGCAGTCGCGTACCAAGCACTCGCAGTCGCCTGCGCTGTGGTTGGGGGGATGGGATACCATACGACTGAGGTCCTTGCGATGGGAGGGCCGGATTCCTTCACCCTTCTCATGAAGCTTGTGACCGTGGTCGTGATCTTTTGGTCGCTCAGTCTTGGGTTGACGAAACTCTCCATCCTCGCCTTGTATGCCAAGATTTTCTCCGTTGGGTCATTCGTCCTGATCACTCAAGCCTGTGCCGTATTCGTCGTGATCTGGGCCATGATCCTGTTTATCGGTGCCTTCACCATGTGTTCGCCGGTTGAGTATAACTGGGACAAATTCTCGACCGTGGGAACCTGTGGCGATGTCAGGATGTTGTGGGCTGTAACCGGAGGGCTCAATATCTTCTCCGACCTGGTTGTCCTACTCCTGCCCATGCCTTATCTTTACGGCCTGTCGCTACAGCTGTACAAGAAGATTGGGCTGATGGTGACTTTCGGGATCGGGCTTGCGTAAGTGACCGACTCCTGCTTTCCGTCTTCTCACTGCGCTAGCTAAGACATGGAGATACAGAGTCTGCATTGTAAGCACCGTCCGACTCGCCGAGATTATCAAGATCGACATGAACGACTTCCCATATTCCGGGGGTATCGCACTCATGTTCAGTGCACTGGAACCCTGTCTGCTGGTAACTGCAGCATGTATCCCGCTTCTCCGCCCATTAGTATCTCGCAACAATTCGACAGACAAGGCCAACAGCTACGCCGGAGGCAATACTAAAGACAAGATCGGAGCTTCCTCCACTCCTTGGGCGGGGGATTTTTCGGAACTCCCTGACGACGACGGCTCAACGAGACAACTACACATGGGACAGTCCCAATATGGCGGGACGGCAACTGCTGCGGTAGATGGTAGTTCCTTTAATTCCTCCTGTGGAGCCGATAACCATCACGCCAACATGGAATTGAAAACTATCACGGTTAAGAGGGACTGGAGGGTTGAAGAATCCACTGTCTGAACTGGTTCAGATAACGTCCGATTCACACAACCCAAGAGGTTGTTGTAACAACCTGGATTACAGGAATGCATGGTGCCCAGTAGCGCAGTCTTGATTAGTATTAGCATAATTCGTGACATTTACAGTAATTCTGTGGCAGCCACTTTTAGCTTAGAGTCACTATAATAAACGCAGACGCCAGTGCCGCAGGTCGATTGGCGCATCCAACCCATGCCGCATGGGTGGCCTCAAACACAACAGCCCCGATTGGTGGCCTCGGGTGGGGGCATCTTTATTGCAGGTTTAAGACAGAAACCAATGCAGAGCCGCAAGTTATCAGTAACCATAGCAGATGGGAAAGCTTTTCTGCAGCTAACAAAGGCATGTTCACTTCCAACGGAATAGGCCGCAGGCAAACAAGCTCCTTAATTAAGTAGACATACTACCGAGATGCCTAAGGAAACATCCATATGTTGCCCACCACAGTGAAAACCACGTTCTCTCAGACGGACAAAAGGGGGCCAGATTATTAGATGTCCGGCCGGGTGCTGTAGTGCTCCTCGAGCGCTTTGCACCCACCGTACCTAACCATGTAGGAACCATGGCCCGCACATACAGAGCAGTTCGGTTCGGATACCGAAAGGCCAGTGCCCCCACAGGCCTCACACGTCTCTTCTACGCAGTTCCCTTCCAATGGTCGCTCCGTCTTCAGTCTCTGACATGAGTAGCACCGGTCTCCTGTCACGACAAGAGGTTTGGATTTCTTCCTCTTCTGGGGCTCCCCAGAGCCGCTGCCCTTCTTCGAGGATGATCGTGGCATCGTTGGTACACCGCCAGTAGAGCCTTGAGAAGACAAAAGCCATCAGTGTTATGGAGATGAAATTTGTCGCGAAGATCAAATCGACTCACGAATATGCCCCAGAAAGTGAGCTAGGTATGCTTTCGCGCTTCTGATTGTGATAGATCGCCTTGGGAAAAGACTAATGGACCGTGTGTCAGCAACTGTGATCCATATTACAAGATCATGGTATTCGCAGATGGCCACATACTCAATAAGGGCTGTGCCTTTTCGGTATAGCCCGTTATTTTTGGGCGGTTGATTTCCGTTCGCTTGTCGCCTTCAAGAGTCGCTAGACAGTTATTACGTTAATTCTGGTGATGTCGATTCTGTTCCGGTTGTTGCTGTCGATGCTGACCAGGACCTTGAATCCCGGAAGAGAGTTGAGACCTGTCTTTATATACTTATCCTAAGACCTCGTCACTGTATGAAGCCTTGCAACGAAAGCTCTGACAGCCGTGTTGTTGGATATCTGTGTAAGTCCGCATTGGCCTGAAGTTCACAGTGACTGACATGATTTTGCTCAGTGGGTGGCAACACACGAAGTCAAGCATGTCACGGCCGTCGCAGTCTCGAATCTATTGAGAACGGCTGAATAAGCACTGACAATGGGAAGCGCTCAATACAGGATGAGTTTGGGAATTTCTCGAGTCACAATACACTGGCAATGTGCCCGACGGTGCAGAGACTCTGCAGAATTTCGACAAGGTCACAGTGAAGCTCGTAGAGAGGTCTCGTGATGGTCCCTGCCACGGCCGGGCTCCCAGCTGTATTTGGTGAGGCTGTGGGCCACACCAAACAACCAAACATTCTCCATGTCACATTGTGTCATTGTTGGGTTCAAACCCAGCACTACACTCTTAACCCAGATACGGTGGCCGACCTTAAGGACGGCATCGAGATTGAAAAGCCCCCCAATACGTTTAGAGATGCGATCAATTTTGCATCCCAACTGCACAATGTTGGTTGGATATGGATCGACTCGCTAGGCATTTGTCAAGGCGGCCCCGACGTCGAAAAGGACTGGCTTCACGAGGCGGCTCTGATGCAAAGGGTGTATCGGGAGTCTTATCTCAATATATCCGCTACTGCTGCTCCGAATAGTGGCGTTGGTCTGTATACTGATCGTGACTGTAGAAGTCTCCGGGAAAACGAGGTCAGTCTTAAGATTGACGGGATTCCTGGTCTAGCACTGCATGAAGAGAAGCACCATCACAACCAAAGAGGAGAGATTATCAGACCCAAGAAAGGTCATTCTGGTCCGTTGTTGTGGAAATGGTTCGCACAGCTCTTCAGCGCCCCCACGCCGGCACGACGCAAGCAGGCCGAACCCGTGGCGGAGATCGACTGGGGCGGTGAGAAGCCGTTCACTCTAGCCCTTCCTGAACCAGAGGGACTCCGCAGGTGTCTTCTCATCAGCTCCTCGCATTGGGACGATTTGGTAAACAAGGCTCCTGTAGATTTCAGGGCTTGGGTTCTCCAGGAACAGCTTCTGGCCCCGAGGGTTCTGCATTTCTGCAAAGGGAGCATCGCATGGGAGTGTGGTGGGTTTACAAGGGCAGAAGGCCACCCTACCGGGCTCCCCAGGTTCCAACTGCAGCATGACAAGATCCTGCCAGAGGTTTCACTCAAGGGCTTACACCCATCCAAGCATGGAAAAGGATTAAGAACGATCCGGCTGGGAGACCACAAGGAGCCCGACCCTCACATCCCAGAAAGAGATCTTTACGGGTTCGAGCTTTGGGCACGGGTAGTTGAGATGTACTCCAGAATTAATCTTAAATTGGCAAGCTCATCGCTCTATCCGGGATTGCGTAACACATGTCAACCAGCGTACTTGGCTCTAAAGATGACTCGGCCCAGTATGTGTCCGGTTTGTGGCGTAAATATTTTGAGAGCCAGCTTCTATGGAGGGTCGAGCCCATTTTCATAGGACACGATCGAAGTTTCCAACAGCCAGGCCGACGACCAGAGCATTTTAGGGCACCGTCGTTTTCCTGGGCCTCTGTCGATGCACAAAATGGCCTCGACGACCAACCAGGCAACAGCATCTCATACGGCGAGGTGACAGACCAAGACTTACTTATCAAGATCAAAAAGGGCGTGAGTGACGTTGTGATCAAGAATCAGACTGAGAATTTCTTCGGTCTCGTAGCTGGTGGCCACATCATGCTCGACGGCAAACTAAGGAAGATCAAACTGGCTAAGGAAGAACGGGGCAGGTTTAACTGGCGGCTCCTAGAGCGTAACAGCGTCTGGCCGAACCTCGACAAGGAAAGACACCACAACGTCTACGTCGACGCACCGCACGACGATGAGAGGCTCCACGGCATATTCGAGTCGGACAAGGTTTACTGCCTCCCGGCGGCGCGCGGTCCGAGATCGGAAGACATGGAATCCAAATACATCATCTACCTGATCCTGCAGCAAGCCGACGACGATGACCAAGCCAAGGACCTGAACAGTTCGGAACAGAAAGCCACGTTCCACCGCATCGGCATGGCGAAGCTATCTAGGTGGGGTGACAAGCTCACTTACGCGCACATTCTGAGCCCACATGAGTTGATGTCTGGCGATGAGATATTGGCGTTCAGGAGTCCAGAAAGTACATGAAATAACTTTCTCGGTGCCCGAGGGCAGGACTAAATTCGGAGGCACTGCTACTGTTCAGAGGACCATGAGGCAAGCCGAATGTCTCTTAATTATTTAATGAACGTCGTGTGGGTCCTGTCTACTTGCATCTCATTCGGGTGTTGACGAAGGTTTGCCCATGGAAAATGGTAAAGCATGATCGACATTGAGATAAAGTTTTCTTCATGCGAATTGGTTCGCTTCGCATATGAATCGAGCACCCAGAGCTTGCACCATGAGATCGAAAGTGCATATCCTGAGATGGGGTAGAGAAACAGCAACAACAGCCGTGTGGCCACGCGGCAATCCAAATGTAGAAGCTTGCAAACTGCAAATGAAAATTTGAGATACATATAAGTCTAGTTCTATCGCTTGGTCATGATTCGCTATATCCTTCCGACATCTAATTAGAAACCCCACTGCTTGCACCAATGCTTCATCATATCCGGCGTAACAGCCCTTGTCTCCCTCACACCCTGGCACCTCTCCAGTGTCTTCTCCATATCATAAATCACAGCCCCAGGCGCCTGAGCCATGTCACGGTAAGAGTCAATAAGCTTAACACCAGGGTTGCGAGCCACGCTCTCGGGGCCATCGGCCTGCGTCTTCTCCAGCCTGTCGACCCACTCCCCAAAGTCGACCAGCTCGCGGATCCTCTCCTTGCCGTAGAACTCCTGAACTGCGGCAGCCAAGTCCGGCCACTGAGACTCGTGCGGGTTCACGCCGTGGTAGTAACCCGTGATTTCATCAGCCCCTCCAAGAACACGCGACACACCCGTCGCCTCGAGGACGAGGCTCGCGATCCGCTCCGCGGGGGTCCAGTCCACCCGGTCCATGGACCCTAGGTGCGAGGGGAGCGCGCCGAGGTACAGGCTGCTGGCGATGATGCTGGGCAGCCACTCCTGGCGGTTCCAGACGCCCGCCTCGGCCTCGGGACCGGCAACCTGTCCCACGCGGACGATGGCGTGGGGGAAGTCGCCCGCCGCGGCAGCAGCAGCATCCTCGAGGATCAGGCTGCCGACGGCCTTGCTGCGGCCGTACCCGCCGTTGGGGAGGGCAAAGTCCTCCAGCCGGCGCTCAGGGACCTTATCCGCGCCGTGGGTGGCGGGGTCCCACCTGTCCGCGACGGCGATGGAGCTGATGAAGGTCACCTCGACGCGGCGGGCCGCCGAGGCAGCGAGGTCGGCGACGTGCCGGACGCCTGCGAGCGAGGGCTCGAAGGACTCGATGGGGATGTTAAAGTTTACCGGCCAGGCATTGTGGATGAAGCGGTCGGCCTCGGCCTGGAGCCGGGAGTAGACGGCGTCCGGAAGGCCGAGTTGCGCTTGGGAGAGGTCGGCGTGATGGAACTCGGCCTTGGTCGCCAGCGTGCTCGTGTCCAGGCCTCGGTCTGCGAAGGCCTTGGTCTGCTGGGCGCGGCCGCCGTCTGCCGCGCGGTTGAGGCAGATGACCTTGGCGACGCGGGGGTTGCGAGCCATGAAGTCAAGGAGGTAGGATCCCAACATGCCGGTGGAGCCTGTTAGGATCACTGTCTGGTTGTCGTTCCTCGGGTCGGGCCTGTTAGGATGGGCCTTGGTGAGGTTTTCTGTGTACTTCTTCCAGATGGCATTCATGGCTTGCTGTTGTTGTTCGTCTTCACTAAGAGTCTGACCCTGGCCGTTGAGAACATTGCTCAGGATGTGTGTGGCAAGGCGCCGTGGTGTAGCGTTCTGGTATATGACTCTAGCTGCGACAGCCTTGTCATCAACGGGGTGGCCTGCGTCCTTCAGCCCGGCTCGGAGGAGCTTTGCGGCCTTCATAACACCCATAGAATCGACGCCAGCTGCGAAGAAGTCGACATCCACGTCCAGCCTTTCCGCCGCGACATACTTGCGAAGTGTCGCGACGATCGACTCGGCTAATGACTCCTCAGACTTGAGATCAAGTTCGACGATCTCCTCTGCGTGCTCCTCAGCCTTTGCATTTTCATAAATCTTGTCGATCTCATCCTTGTACAATTTGACAGTTGCGGCCCGCTGGACGGTTCCTTTGCCGGCACGCGAGAAGGGCTTTTCCGGGTTCGACAAGGTCACCATGTCGCGGCTGATGCGTCCGTGAGCGACTGTCTCAACGTTGGCCTTCTCAACCAGAGGCCAGACATTGTCCAATAACGCCTTCTCCTCCTCCTTTGTCTTTGGATGAACCCTCGGCTCGAGGATAAGGCCTGCCTGGAACTTCTCCGCTCCCACCACCATGGCGCCCTTGAGGCTGGGGTGATCGCCGACGATCTCCTCTATCGTGACCGGGTTCAGTTTCTCGCCATTGCTGAATACGATAATGTTGTCCGCACGGCCATGGTAGATCCAGTGATTAGGCTTTGTCGGGTGAGGGCGGTATAGGTCACGAGTGCTCCACTCGTTGAGGTCGGGGAACGTGTAGAATACGCCCTGTAGGCCGGGGTGGGGATGCTCGTTCCCCTTTTGCCGCACAAAGACCAGCTCGTAGACTTCTTCATCGCCCTGCTTCCGGAATTCGCAGCCCATTATTTCGGGAACGTAGATGAAATACTGCCACAGGTCCGGGTCGTTCCTCGCGTACGTCGGGAACGGGGCGAATTCGGTGGCCCCGATTAGGTTCATGATCCCTGTGCCTCGTCTGGCTATCCGATTTCCTGCCTGGCGTGCTAGGTTTCCGCCACCGAAAGCAACGACGTTCAACTTTGTCAGTGCCCGCAAGCCCTCCTCCGACTGTGTCATTTCTTCTATGATGGCTGGTGGGAGTGCCGTGGATTGAACATCCATGTTGTCCAGGCAATCTATCACCAGGTCCGCGGACAATGGGCGCTCGGCGATGGCCAAGCACACAGGAGTATCCCAAAAGAAGGACATGGAGACGGCACACATCATGCCGGCCATGTGGAAAAGGGGCATCGGGATAAAATGCCTGTGCGATCGGTCTGCCCACTCACGGAAGGAAAATTTCTTGCCCTCCCAGAGCGGCAAGTCGTGCATGCCATCCATAGCATTCCACATTCCCTGCCGTACGACAATGGGCTTTGGGAGGCCGGTGCTCCCGCTCGTGTGGAGGATGAGGATAGGGTCCCACTCGGCTTCGTCGAATGTCTTGGTGTACGGGAAGTGAGGGACCTGCTCCTTGGGGAACCAGGCATCCAACGGGCTGACCTCAACTGCCTGCATGTCTCGTTCCGCCAGCAATGGCTGCACAGCCTGCTTTTGCGATCCAGCAAAAGCTAGAATGTTGCAGCTCGTCTTGTCGAAGAGGTTGAGCTGGCCCTCCTTGGAGTTTCTCGGGGAGATGAACAGGGCCTTTTGAGCACGTTAGCACAAAATAGGCGAGTGACGTATGACATGACGATGCTTACCGCGTACCCGGCCTTGACAGCCGCGACCATGAGCACAATGTACCGTACATCATTGGGGCCAAGATAGGCTATGGTCGGGAAGGTGTCCTTCTCCGGCGTGCCGCAGACCTCAACGATCCTATGGGCGCAACGATTGACCGCGTTGGCCATGTCCTTCCAGGTGAGGACCCGCCATCCGTCGGACGGCTCAGAAGAGCGCGGGATCTGGAAGCATTCTCGGTCTGGGTCTCGGCTGGAGACCTGATCGATCAGTGTTGGCAGTAGACGTCTGCCATAAGGTGTGGAACTCAGATTCGCAACTGATCCCATTTCAGGTTGATTCGTGTATCTCGATGATATGGTAGGATTGAGTCGAAATTATCGTTCGGGTAATTATCCGGCTTTGATTCTGGAGTTTTATTTGAAGGTTTCTCAGGTGGAGGCTGTTCAGGTCAAGCGTGTCAGATAAGGCTTTCCAGGTAGAAGGCGAGTGTTGAAGATGTCTGTATAATTTGCGAATGCTCGATGGAGAGGAAGGTGGCCGACTTTTATCATCGAAGCCCGTCCGGCGTGGACGACTTTCCCGGCCGAACAGGCTTTGTGCGTCGTCCCCTTTCCATGACTGTGGCGTCAGCAAGCGATCCCAGTGTCATTGACGAGTGCGTGAGCGAAGACTCTTGCAACAGTGGTCCACAATTATCTCCATCAGCCGCGAAAGACCGCCAGGCAGGTCATCCCAGCACGCCTTATCCCATTTGTCCCTCAACTCGGCACCGAAGCCATGGGCACGAGAGGTTGATTTCCACAGCCATTCTGGCGCGAGTCAAGCAGCCATCAATGTCGTACTGCTGTCGTGGCGGGAGGAAATGGACCGTCGGCGCAATGCGTCATGGTGCGCCGCAAAGCTTGTTCATCCTTCAGGGCTGCACTTCGGCTCGTGCCGATCAACCGATGCCTGCCTTGGCTAGGCCGGATCACTATTACTGAACATTTTGGATGTGAGCACTGTCGACGGCCGATATGACAGCTCGGCACTCGTGCTCGATCGATTCCAAAGACCCACACGAAATCCACAACCGCATGACCTGCAGCCACACAGCTCACGCACCTGACGTCTGTGCTCTGCCCGAAACGCGGGTGCGAAGTGGACGGGTATAACTGGGATTAGTGGGAGGCCGAGCCCAAAACCCAGAGAGATCTGCCCGAAGTACCCGAGCCGCGAGGAATGCAACCCAGAGAGCAAGGGCGGCTTTATTACCTACCGAGCTCACATGCCGGGTGGAGCCAGTCAGCTTCGAGAAATGTTCTAGAAGACGCAGTGACACCGCAGCGGCCTCGATCGGCGGCTGCTCTCCCCCACGGCATTGGGCCAACGCTTGCTCCGAGATCTGCTTGCTGCGGTGCTACCCATACCTGCTCGGCAGCTCCGCCAAGACGCGAGTTCGCGACTATGAGTCTTGGCTCTCTCGATAAACCCTCCACCACCCACCCAACAATCATTGTTTTCAGAGCCAACTCGACACTCTGAGACCTTTCGAGCCCTTCAGATTATATATTTCAGCTTGTAAGCGGTCCGGTGGGCCAATCAAGACCAGAAACCTTATTTTCATATACAAAGCGGGGACTCAAACTCTCCGAGACGATGGTCAACCGAGTCTACCCGCATAACTAAAGGGAGCACAATCTCGCATATCTCGGCCCCTACACGTTCTTTGGCTTCTGGACAGCCCATTCGGAAATGCCACTCCCCTGCCTAAGTACGTCCTTGTGCTCCAAAAGCCACCCCTTCACACTCGTCGGCTTCCTGCCCAGTGTCCTCTCCACAAAGTTGTTCAGAGCCCATGTCTCTTCGTTCGCCTCCTCGAATTTGAAGAAGTGCCACAGCTGTTGAACAACATATGGTCCCATGATCGGCGTGTAGGTTTCAGAGAAGGCCCCAAAGCTTCCGTCATAGGCAACCGGTTGCCCAAACACCTCGGAAATGATGCCGGCTATCTCCCCAAAGTTCAGCCAGTCCTGACCGTTGTTCATGGTGTGGAAAGCGCCAATGTGTTTGACATTGGCCGAGAGGAAAAGCCTCCCGGCAACCTCGGCGATGTCTCTAGGGTCAATAAAGGGCACACGGTGCTCGGGCCAGATCAGAGTCCCCTTGGCCAGGACCGACTTGATCTGCAGGTGAAAATTGTCGATGAAGCTGGCACCAGAGTTGATGTACGTGACCGGGAGCCCGCTCGCGTCGAGGATGCGTTTAGCGATGGGATGCTCAACAGGGAGAGACCCCGGCCCCACTTCCTTGGGTATACGGGCCGGCGAGATCTCCGGGAACACACCAAGCAGGCGGATGATGTGCACAACGCTATTGGCTTCTTTTAGAGCTGTGACCAGGTTCGTCATGGCAGGTTCCTCAGAAAGTCCCGCGGGAGTGATAATGAAGACCCCTTCGATGCCGTCCACGGCGGCCGCGAGCGAGACAGGATCATTGTAGTTGGCATCAATGACTTCGGCATCGGGGAAGGCGCTCTGCAATTCACTCCTCTTGCTGGGACTGCTTGTCGCGAGTCGCAGCTTGATCGTTGGTGCTTCCCGGGCCAAGTATGCGGCTAGTGGGCGACCGATGTGAGCGGCTGCCCCAAAGATGAGGATGCTCTTCGGAATAGGCTTCTTGAACGACATCTTGGAAGACTGTTGTGTGGCACCTCGTGCCAAAGTTGAATAATACCTTGGGCGTGGAATTCTTTCTTTTCAAGCAGACGTATAGCTTCCTGAACTGGCGGTGAGTATTCTTGGAGTACTGCTCAAGTTATGACTTTGACGTTGAATTTATAACCCTCCTCTTTTATCCTATTCGTGACAAGCTAGGAAGGCACAGTCTGTGTGTATATTGCCAAGCCGCAATGTGCAGGCCTTAAACGGGTTTCGCGTTCGTCCGTGTCTGTTAATTCCATGCCCGGTCTGGTCCAATAAGCCGAAACCGTAGCATGGGCCACGTGGAGCTGGCGCGGTATTTGGCTTGCCAAGCCTTGTTCAAGCCGCTATTGTGACTGTCTCAAGGCTCTTCAATCCCTTCAAGCCGCTAAACAATGCAAGACAGGGTTTGTAGCGAGAGAACTCATTGAGCTAAAGTAGTGGATGGGAAATTGGGTTGTGCCGATCCGATCGAGGCATCGACTCTCTTTCAAAGCTGGGTCAGGTTCCGCGGAATGAAGGTCGAATATTTTCAGTCGCCGCATTCGTTGGAGCTGATAAAGAATCTGCATTGGACGACGGGCATGAACATACGAATACTTCACAATGCCCGACACATCAAAACTGCCAAGACATTCGCAAAGAAACCGGCGTGTTGCTGATATCATTCCATGAGGAGAGCATTCCCTAGGGGAGTATCGCCAAGCATTGTTATAGATACCAATCGGCCAACTCAAGCTTTAACGATAGCATACCACACCATGCCCAGGACGCCACCCAATATTATCGCCAACGGCGCACTCAGCCCAAACCATCGCCCACCCACAAAGCTCGTCGCAGTGATGGCCACCCACCACGGGTCGCCGCCAAGAGGGCTCCCATTCGACTTTGTCTCATCCAATATCCCAATCTGCCACAACCTGTAGACAGCCGTGTACACCAGACCGACTGCCGCCGCATTAACGCCCCTCAGGAGCGAAACAAGCCACCTCCGGGACCGCAGCTCCTTCCAGAAGCCCATCACGCCAGACACGATGATCATGCCGGGGGCAAAGATAGCCACGAACGCAACCATGGCGCCGACAAAGTTAGGGAGCGGCGTATTCGCGGCGGCAAGGGACCCAAGATACACCGCGAAGTTGAAGTTGGGGCCCGGAAACGCTTGGATGACGGCGAGGCCGAGCAGGAAGTCCCGCGCCGAGACCCAGCCCTCGGCGACGATGTATTCCCGGAGAAGTGGGATCACCACAGGCCCGCCGCCAAAGATGATGGTCCCCGCGAGGTAGAGGTTTGCGAAGAGTGAGAAACCCCGCGGTGGGTTCCTCAGAAGACCGCGGAGCGTGAGGACTGTGACAAATGAGGCGAGGAAAAAGGCGATGATTAGGAGGCCGCGCTTCCAGGTGAGGAGCGCGAGGACTTGATTTTGTTGAACGCTCGGGTGTTGTGCGCTGCTGATGGGCTCGTCTGCTTGCGATGGTGTCCTCTCCACCACGGGCAGCTCACCGTCTTGCCGTGTCCGATTGCGTCGTAGTTGGACGCTGCTCTCGGATATTGTGGCCGAGGGCTGCTGGATAATCGGGTCCTGCGATTCGATCCTTGCTGATTCTTCAGTGATCTGCCTCTCTTGCTGATGGTTTCGCGATGTCACAATCTTCCGTGTCCAATTTAGCGCCTTGTGCCCTATTCGCAGGTCCCATACCACTGTTGCCAGCCCGCCAGCCACCATGAGTAGGGGGAAGTACCAAAGAGAAGAGTACAGGATGCCAGCAGCACCGCTAAAGCAGACGATAACTCGTGTCATCTTATCGGTAATTGCCTTCTCAGCCAACTGCACCGCGGCCAATGCGATGATGCCGACCGTGGCTGAGTTGAGGCCTGACAAGAGTGCATACACGGGAGCAGGAAGTCGATCGCCGACTTGAGATATTCCGAGTGATAATCCATACATTCCAAGAGCTCCAGGGAGACTGTCCATAAGTAAGCGTCAGTGGCTTGCCATTAGCTGTAAGGTATACAGCCCAGCGAACGTTCGTCCCTGCTTACCTCCACAAGGCGAAAGATAAGACTCCCATCGCCCAACCGCCGTGGATTGAGTTGATGCAGTATAGCATCTTGGTACTAGCAGGGCCCGGAAGTGCCTGACATACAGCGAACAGCTCCTGATACTGTGTTTTGTTAGTATTTGCACCGGTCCTGGACAGGGGTTTCCTGAGACATACGGTTTGCTCATCGATCCATTGCTCCTGTTCTACAAACTTCTTGTAGAACTATTATATGTGCCTGTCAGTAAAAGATCATCGTTGGCTTGCGAGTGCTTGCACGCTCACAATTTGAAAATGCACAGGCGGCCCGCCAAATGCGGTTATGCCCATGTGCCAATTAGCCAAGAAGGCATCCCGACAGCCGCCCCAGGCCGCCGGCGAGGAGGAGGACGCCAGCCTCGACTCCACGGGTCGTCGGGCAGATGGAATGGAACTCATGGTTTCCGAGGCTGGTCTATGATATGCCGGCTCTCGAGGTGCTCAATCCGTCGGTAAGAAATCCAAGGGAGAATGAAGAGAGAGCCGCGAGTTAGTCTGTCATTCTTTTTTGACACCGCTCTGTTGAAAGGAGTCTCGCCAAGGAACTTACGGGGATCACGTGAAATAGCGTGATAGCCGCCAGGCCAACTACGGGTCTTGATGAATTCTCTCCATAACTCCGATATGTGTCACCACAATATGACAACTCATAAATATGATGAGAAGCAAATGCCGCCTATTTATTGTGCTCAAGTGGACTTTATCTTGGACCCACTATGCATTCTCGCCATGCGCTTCTAGCTGTTGCAGAGACCAATTAAATCGAGTTTATCCCTTGACCAAAAAACCAGTCCATGAAGTTCCAGGCTGTCCACAGGTTTGCCTTTTCTCATCTTCAATCTTCTTGCTTTCGTCGTCACCGAGGATGTTCTCGTGGTTGAGCACGAAGCTCATAGTAACACCGTCCCAGTAGATCCTCACCTGAAGGACTATATCTCAAGGCCCGAGTAACCTAGGACCTACACCTTTGAAAGCGGACCACCCGGGTAGAGTAGGGCAAATGAAGGCTTCTGATCAAAGAGTCACAAATAGAGACCATTTGAAAGAGTAGAAGAGGGTTAAATTCTGGGCGGGAAAGTTTCTGTCAGTTAAAGCAACACACCCACCAACACTATTACCATAATGGCTGAACAACAAAATCCAACTAATACAGGTACGTTTTGATTTTAAATTAATTTATTCTTATAAATCTTTACTAAATTTAATAAAGTATAACTATAAGATAACCTCAGTAAGTAAGTTAGCCTTTATAGCTAAGAGGCTACACGATTATAGAAACAACAAGATAGGTAATAATTATAAATGCTTACTAGACTAAAAGCGTCTTTAGAAACTCCCGGGGGTTACATAGCTTCGAGATAAAGCTTACCTACGCTAAGTGCCCCACGTATATAAACACGACGTTAAAGATACTGTTAAAGGCGGTTAAAAGCAAAAAAATATAAGGTAGCTGACATAGTGGCGTATAAAGCCCGAGGCAAGACAGTAAAGGTGATTATAGTAATAAAAACGGTAAATGCTAGATTTATTTAGCCTTAGATAATTATAAGGGTAAGAGAGAACTTATAGATAATTATAAGAAAGGAGACCTTTTTAAGTGTCTGTAAGACAGTAAGTAGGATAAAAACTATAATTCTTACTATATTAAATATAATTATATACGTCCTATAGTTTAAGAGTATATTTAGCGCGAATAACTAAGTTAGGAGATAATTAACTATAATAAAAATACCAATAATAACAAACATCGCCTTAAATATATTAAAAAAATAGCCGTTATACTGTTAAACAGAAACGTTTATTAGTAGGCGTGGGCACTACATGTAAGGAGTTACCCTAGACCTTAGTACTAGTAGCGTGCACGCCAAAAGATGAGTTTAGTGGCCGTAAGTCAATTTTTTGGGCTATTTTAAGACCCTAACTTCGTACCTCTACATTACCCTTATTTCTTACTAAAAAAGCATGTAACTTAGTTTATTAGATAGCCTGATTTCTAAAGTTTATCTATATTTAGTTTAGTTACTATTAGAGTTAAGGTTGGCTAGCTATTTAAAGCTAAAAATAGTAGGTCTAAGGGCCAAATTTTCTGGCCTCTCTATCTGCATACCAGAGCCAACCCACACATGCCCGCAGGTAAGATAATGTCGGAAAGACTATAAGGAGGGCTAACAGAAGCCTACTTAAATTTAATGCAAAGTTGTCCAAACCATTCTCAAACGTCCCAACTTGCCTCCAGGCACCTTACAGCGACCCTGCCGAATACACACACTGCTGAAGGTACTAACCTTTAGATATACTAGTGTAAAAGCAACACGCTGTACTTACAAGCTAGTCAGAGCAACCTATATTTTAGGACACTATTTAATAATAGCTAATAAGTAAGCTGATAGATAATATAAAATAATATTTTTTTAAAATATAGTATACAAAAGTTTTTAATTAATATAATTTTTAATTTTTTAATTTTTATTTTAATTTTTTTTATATTTATACTTGAAGATTTATATTATTTATTTATGGTTTATTTAAAAAAGAATTTACCTAGTTTATTTTTCAAGCTATATATAGCCAAAATTCTAACCCAGATCATCTCTCATTGGTCGATTAGCTCAGCTGGTGAGCTTGTGAACAGAATGTTACTATTCTGCTAATAGAGCCAAGGTTTCTGTGCCCTTGGTTTGCTAGCAGAAAGAGTGTGGAGGCCAAGATTGAACATGGCGATCATGTGGTTCCTCACTGTATCGGTTCTCAAGCCGCTTATTACTCTCGGGCGTGGGGGTGGTTGCTTGCAGTCGTGTGCTGGTCTGGCCGCCCTGGTCTCTTTCTGGGGCTCTAGATCTTTATATCTTCGAGGGTTGCTTTCTTTCGGTCAGGTATGCACACAAACTCCATGAAACTCACTAACCATTGTGAGAAGGATATCATACAAGAGGAAATTTACTGAAGGAACTGTCTCGCACACTAAACGGCCATGGCAAGACTTGCTGCTGTTGTTGAGACAGGGTGGATGGTAAAGAGCCGAGGCACGCAAGATCTCAGAGAAAATGGAACTTGACTGCACAATCCTTCAGGGGTGACAAATGTTTGCACGGCTCTAGAACGGGAGCTGTGAGGTTTTGGGCCAATGGTCGAACATGACTTCAGATTCCGCGTGCAGTCCACAGCAAAATCAATACCCAGCCCATTCACCTGTCAACAAGTCGTGGCAGATTGGTTGGCTGTCACTTGCACAATCACCTTCTCAGCACACTTCGGTATCTCTAGATCAATCACCCCAGGAAGTGCTTATGGAATTCATCAAGATCGGGCTCCAGTATCAACACGATCAGCGATCTTGACAAGAATGTTCCCAATTCAGATCCAGGAGGCTACGGCAAATTTGTAGTTACAGGTGTCAGATGGGAACCTCAAATTACTATGGGCTGCACATACAATTGGGGAGTCACTGGCTGTGGTTGGTCCGAGAAAAAGGAAAAAGCATTGCGCCAAAGCTGGTGTCGTGCTAACATTTGTCGCACCTGATCATTGTATGGTGCGAAGGCACTGAGTTGAATGAAACGGAGAAAGGCTCCTCCAATAATTACCCTACTCGGTTCGGACATCACGTTGTACTTGCCGATCGTGTTCTTCCCGATCCAGGATGCCCAGGTAGGGAATCGAAGCTTCCTTTACGGTTTATTTGACCTCATCTTGGGGGAGCTCCTGCAGCCACCTACCTACCTACCTACCTACCTACCTATCTTGTTACCTAGGTAGGCAGATAAGCAGGTAGATACAAGTTTCCCAGTAGATCTCCTCAGGCATATTCGAACGGCTGCAGCATGCACGGGTATGTGGACTGGAGACGGGCATCGTAGAATTTCGAGTACGCGGGGCGGATGACTGAATCTTGGAATGCTCTGTAGTGAATTTTGCAGTGCTCAGAAATCGACGGACTTTCTCGAGTCCTTGAGACGGCCAAATCTCTGGTCTGATACTCTACACTAGCGCAAGTTGCGAGTGACACATGTCGGAAAGTGCGGTTGATGGCAGTCAGGAGATTGACCCATGCTTGGGAAGCTCAGAGGGATACACTCGAGGCTCTCAAAGGGTCGCCTTCCCATTTGAAGTCACATTCATTGGCCAGAACTGAATGCTTCATGAACTCTCAGCCCACCTGCTGCTATCTAAGATTGCTCGTCGAGAGAAGGGCCAAAGAGGAGTTGTCCGTGTGGCTCATGTTGGGCCACTCTCATGCTGCGGTGACCCGTTCCTTCCCAGACCTCATGTCAACCCGGCACCACCAGGGGCAGATTTTGGTGTAGGGAGCTCCCGGGTTGGAGTCACCAGCCTTGTTTCCTGACGCGGCGACCGTTCCTTCCAAGCACTCCTCCTACGCCTCATATCAACCCAGCACCATGTAGGGAGCTCCGGAGCTGAACCGAATTGTGCCTGGACACGCAGTCGTTGGAGACGGCACCAGTAGACCAATCCATCATAATATGTCACATATTGTATTGAATTGATGCAATTCAAAAGATCAAGATGCAGTTTTGCAAAGCCTCCCGTAAATCAGAAATGTTCAATGGGACACCAACGCTCGGGAGTACACTGCGCGTGGTTATGATGCTGCTTTGGTGAGGAAGCTGCGCCCTTCCCAATCGAGTATCAGCCTACGTACTGCGCTTCGCCAGCGTGCTTCCCAGAGTAGATTGACAAGATGAAGAAGGAGCGTAGACTGGTGCCGTTCACTGCATCCTGAACTTCAGGATCTCCTGAATTCTGGATTTCCCTTGATGTTGGTTCTCCACAGACACACCGACAACAGCAGTTGAGAATCGTCAATCTTTGCAAGCTCGCACAACAGATTGGAACATCTTGACAATGTCTTCCTCCCTCGTCCTCGAGTTCAACGACTTTCGCCTCCCCTGCCCTCCTGAGATGCTTGCATCGATGGAGGAGGCGGAGAGGGCGAAACTTGAGCGTTGGTGTCTGGTTAGTCCCCCAGCACTTTTCATCCTAGAAACCTTGGAAGCTTTCACCATCAATATACACTTGATTGGGATCTCTCCCGTGTCCATTCATTTCATGTTTGAGCCGATGGGTTCTGCTGGTGTCCGGAAGGATATTTGCCAATTCCTCATGTTCAAGTTAGACGGCACGTTATTGCCGTGCCCCGTTGCGTTGAAGAACACCCACCGAATTCTTTTGTACTGGTTTAGACTGTTTCCCGTCGTTGTCTTCTGCTTGCCTTTGGAGAACGCTCATCAACACCACGCCGATTCGTTGAGATGGTGTCCTGTCGATGTGTCCTGTCGTTATGTCTTGTCGTTGTGTCTTGGCGTTGTGTCTCGGCGTTGTGTCTCGGCGTTGTGTCCTGTCGTTGTGTCCTGTCGTTGTGTCCTCTCGTTGTCTTCTGCTTGTCGTTGGAAAACGCTCATCAACACCACGCCGGTTCGTTGAGACGATGCCCTGTTGTTGGGTCCCCTTTCTTATTGCAACTCGTTCGCCGCTTGTCCTATAATGTTGTCAGATTGCATCTTGCCAGTATATCCTACATATCGTATAGAACCACCTTTTTCAAAACTCAGTATTACTCGTTTCGGTGACTTGCTCTCGCTCACTGCTGGTCATGTGGTTGCTAATGCGAAATACCACAGCGCCTCAAGCAGCTCAGCGGGACGGGACATGCTGTTGATCACGAACAAACAGCGAGCAACTGGCAGCAGTTTCGGGCAACCGAGCCTGCCAAAAATTCAAGACCCGTAAGGGCAGAGCATCTGGTGTCGCCTGGCGGTTCTTTTGAAGCCTCTGTGTGCCTCCTTTTGCACTATCCCAGCTACAACACCCATCGAACCTGAGAGGTATTGGAAGCTGATCCGGCATGGCAGGTTTCGGCCTTCCACAACGTGGAAAGGCATATGACGCAGCGTTGGGTCTCGCGGCTCAACTCGGCGGTGTCAAACGTTCTGAGAAGGCGCTTCATTACAATGAAACGTCTCTCACGGACGAAGAAAAGCGGATCAATCCAGCCGCTTTGGACGATGATGGTGGCAACAAGTGGACCACCATCAAGCGAAGGCTCCCCAAGAATAAGGACGGACTGACGCAAGAAGACTCACCCATGTCGGTGGTTTGTCGGAGTTGCAGATTTGTTCGTTGCGATATCACGCCTCAGTATTATGAGGCTGATACGGACTCGGGGAAGATATACTACTCCTCGTACACTATTTGCCCGGCCTGTGACGGGTACAAGCAGTTCGTCCCTATTGACGGCTCTGCATTCGTCACTCGGGACGACAAAAAGAGGAACCTCACTGGTAGTGGGATTTCGAGACGAGGAGTCAGGAGCGACAACAAGAAGCGCAAGAGGGACGGGGATGATGACGCCCCCTCTTCTTCGCGGTCGCGAATCGCAGCCTAAGAGGCTGGCCTAGGTGTGTGGAACCTCCTGGTAAGTTGAGGCTCCCCTTGTCAACACCAAGGTTTTCCAAATATCAGTCTGCATCGTCCCTTCCTGCTGGTTGAAAAGGTGTTGCTTCGGCGCACGCTCTTCCTGGCGGTTGAAGGGTGTTGCTTCTCTTCCTGGCGGTTGAAGGGTGTTGCTTCTCTTCCTGGCGGTTGAAGTTGTTGCTCCGGCGTACGCTTCCCCTTGGTTGAGTGACATGACATGAGCGAATTCCTCACGACGTCACCTCCCATTTCCTTGTGGTTATGGATGAGGAGTGTCGTTAAGAAGGCGACCTCAGCCGGGTTCACTCGGCTGAGGGATCGAGTGCTCCAAGGTTGCCTTGTCTGCGCGGACCGTTCAGCCCGGCATGGGTTTGTGGGTGAGGCCAGCGTGCCATCCACAGGTCACAGGGCTACACTCGTCCATTCACCCCTGCAACTGCCAACGCCAGATGAGCCCACAGACACGGCTCCCCCAACTCGAACAGTGGACGCCCACACTGGCAGGTGCCCACAACCACGGATGCCCACACTGGCAGGTGCTGTGCCTTAGCTCCACCATCCACTCCAGTTCATCTGGGAAAACGTTGACCGAAAATCAGCACACCCTGGCCTGGGTCATCGTTGAACCAGTCGTGGCGTGAGCCGAAGCCCCTGACATCCCACAACGCCCGCACTCGACTTCGGAGGCTCGATGATCTGTCCAGGTCCAACGCCGAAGTCCCACGCGCAGTCAAGACCAGGCCACAATCCTGCGATCAAGTCATGCCGTTCCCATCGGCCGATCCCCAGCGGTAACCTTCTACACCCCTTGCCACACTTAGCGACAACGATCTGGCCCAGCAGTGGCGCCGAGACTTGACCACACAACCACGACCCCGGCGATTGTGCATCGTGGGCGTCCAGGTACGGCCGAGACGACGATCGCGACTGGCCCTTGCAACCTGAGCTAAAACCCCACCACAAATGCCATGGAAGACCCGTCCCGAGCCATGCAGCAACAATACCCACAACCTTGCGTCGATGCCAAGTGGACCCAGAAGTCCGGCCTTGGAAAAAAAATGGTAAAGCATGGCAATTTCTAGCAGCTGAACTGTCAACGCTAACATCCTCACTCTTGCCAGAGACAACCGTCGCTGCCACTCGCCCCTGAGCCCAAGTGTACTACCGAGCACACCTACACGCCGATACAAGTCGCTCGCCTTCGCTACCCAACAGCGACCTTGGTATTCAAGATCTATCATAAACACTCCCTTGTTCCTTTCATTCCTGCACACGGACAACCGTAGTCTCGTCTCATCGACAGTGGAAGAACCTACCAAGGGCATCACGGCCGCAACCATACCCACGCCCAACACAACAGCTGACCAAAGTCCTGACATCCTTTGTGTCGATGGCCGTCACTCTAATGACTGCGACTGGCAGCCAAAGTTCGAAGATTCAGCCATCTGAAGACTGGGACTTCCTCGACCGCAAATTGTTGCAGATCACGGTCAAGTAAGTGTCCGGTCCGGCTCTTGGGATGCAGACGACTAGACTAACACTTTCGGACCAGAAAGATATCCTACAACCTGCGTCGGCCGTCTTACATTACCAATGCGAAGTGCGCGTCTGCAACTTGAGCGCGAGCGAGGTCGAGAACTCCCCTTCCTACTTCAAAGAGGAAGAGTGCACCTCCCAGCCAAAGAACGAGCGTTCCGATCAAAGAAATGCGGACGTGCAGCCAACTATAACGTGTCGACGGTTCGAATCAGTCAGTCGGATCCTTGCTTGATGAGGAGACTCCGGAAAGGGGAAGCACTGCAGTTGCGTCTCTGGCAAACAGGTCGAGAACCTGCGCGGCGACATTCGCAAACGCGACTCGTAGGATTTCGAAATGATCGGCGACCAAAATGAGATGGGTGATCACCGCGAGCCCCAGACCAAGATTCGCAACACTACGATGGAAGGCAACATCGCAGAATGAAGACTTCAGCGGCGACACTGAGTACAACCGTGCGGGGTGAGGCAGGCATTCGTGACCATCCGAGTACGGCCGGGAGCAGGGACCAAATGGCGAACATGAAATCGATTTCGAGACCTCTGCCAGGAAGCCGGTGAAGAAGCGTGACCACAAGAAGGCTGGTGAGAATGCGGAGGAGGACGAGCAGGCAGGAGTCGGATCAGACTCGGCCCACTAAGAAGTCCAAGGAAGAGCAGGGCTGACGAGGCCAATGGCCGACAACCCCATTCCCACGGTCACTTGTGCAACGGCATTGGAAACGTTACTCTGCACTTGCAGGCATGCGCGTCAGAGCCCAGGTTCTGTCAAGACTGTGCCCAACAGCGAGGGCGTTCGACGTCGGCAGAAATCATCTGTGCCACCTGGACTTATGAAGGCAGCCCATCACTCCTTGTCTGTACCAAGATCGCCTTACCGAGCCTTGAACGGACATCAGCCCGACGCCGCTGCCACGGAGCCATTCATTTTCCTGATTGAGGAGCCTGCTAGTCGAACCACGGAACTGCTCTCGGGCCCAATCGACAATCCTTGGATCCCAATCCAGTGTGATATCCTCACTCGAATGCGCCTGGGGGGGGGGGGGGACATTTCCACATTGTGTCCCAGAAACGATGAAAGTCAGTCATCCCCACAAACCCATATATGTGCAAGGACCCCGAGCCGATTCCTCGCAAGGCGCCCATCCCGACCATCCACCATATCCTCACCCTTGCCATGACAATTCAACAACACACTCTGGCCCAAATCTATTATGATGAATGCGGCGGCGGGCGCGTCAACATCTTCCTGAACATTTGACACCCTGCTCTATACACAGTGGCAATTTGCTACAAGGTAAGCACCATTGGCACGTTGCGCCTACCGCCCCGCTTGATCTGTTGACAGCATCTGTGTCGAGCCCCTAGAGTGTCATTCTTGTCACCTTCATCGTCGAAAGCCGGCCACAGATGCACCGACGACCTCCGCAGACAAGTCGTTCGGAACACAATCTCCACCCATTCAGCCTAACCCACCAAGATGATTCAAAATTTCGATGACCCATCGCCGCATCCACCACGCCCGCGGCGCCCGTGCCTGTGCCCACCGCCGAACCCGCCACCGTCATGCCTACTACGTCAAGCAGTCGCAGGACCTGGACCAATTCCTTCCGCCCGTCGTCCACTTGTAGCTCGAATAGCAGGCATCAGACTTTCACCAGGCACGCAATCGCGTCAACCTCAAGGGAGAGCCCCTATGGTCGGAGGACAGCTGTACCAATGACATCAGCGACGGCATCACCGGCAACGACCAGCTCGACTAACCCCAACAACCCGTCCAACTCGTTATCCACTAAGAGGACACTTGCGGTCTTGGTCGATACGTGCGCTAGGGAGTTGAAACGACGGAGGACCAGGCATATAAGATGGAAGGAGGAACGGCCATGGGGAGAAACGGCCACGGGGAGAAACGGCCGTGGGGAGGAACGGCCATGAGGAGGAACAGTCGGGAGGAAAGGCCGGAAAGGAAGAAAGGCCGGGAGGGAGGAAGGGCCGGGAGGGAGGAAGGGCCGAAAAGAAGACACCCGTACATCCATGATGTGCTGTTCACCAACACCGCTCCGAAATCAGCATTGCCTGCGACCAGGCCCCGCCAGTCCGACGTCCTCACGGCCGTCGCCTGATATATTCCGACCGCTAAACTCCATCTCCCCAAACCTTTTCGTCTCGTCGCCGTTGGAGAGCCTGGGTACGGGCTAGCAACCGCTCCACGGTGCCGTCTCAAGCCCTCAACTGTCCATTCCTTATGATACCTCGCCGCAGCATCACAGCGACGAAACCGCGGAGTTAACTGGCACCGCCATCGACTCAACTCCTTTGCACCGAGCGAACATCTTCCCAAGAAGCATGGCGAAAGAGTGCGAGCCATTGTACGCATCTCGTCAACAATACGAACCACCCACTCATCGTGCTCTGGGTCACAATCGTTAAGCAACCATCTATCGGCAAGGCTTCCAAGTTTCAGTCGAACAAGTTCAAACGGGTTACACCCTCCAGGCTATTTAGCCCAAGCCAGTCTTCTAACAGGCCATCCACTTAGGCCACTCAGCCTACTGAGCCCCTTCAGCCCGAGGTCATCCATGCCGAGGTCATCTATCCCGAAATCATCTACGAAAGAACCACCCATCTCCTGGCCATCTATCTCACGACCATCTGGACGAAACCTATCTGCCAAAGGAGCATCTACATTGAGGTCATCCAACCCGAAGTCATCTACATTGAGGTCACCCAACCCAAAGCCATCTACCAATGACCACCCATCTCCAGGCCATCTATCCGGACCATCTCGACCAAACCTACCTGCCAAAGAAGCATTCAATCTAAAATCATCCAGCTCAGAGTTATCCACCAACAAGCTAGCTATTTCAAGCCCATCTAAACCAAGGATCTCTACCAACGGGCCGTCCACTGTTAGGACATCTGTTGGACTATAGCTTAGTTAGCAGATTAGCAGTTCAATGGCATGCAGTCAAGTCGATGTTCTGTCAGTTGCTCGTAGACTGGGGCACGGTTCACTTCAGCAGTACAATGTCTCATTTTCACCGTGGGCAGCAAAAGGAATGTGCATCAAGGGCAACCGCCCAAATTCATTATTTGTTTTTTTTTAAAAAAAAGAAAGAAAAGAAAAAAAAGAAAAAAAAACACAAACAAAAAACAAGCTTGCTGCTGCTGCTGCTGCTGCTGCTGTTGCCGCCGCCGCCGCCGCCATCACCCTGTGAAACGGTCAGAGAATTGCAACTTCCGTCAGCAAAAGGGGTCACTTACAGCCCTGGTCCATGGGGGTGGTGGTGGTGGTGGTGATGGGTGCGGCATCACCACCGCCACCACCAAAACTACCGCCGTCTCCGCCGCCGCCGCCGCCCTTGCCCTTCTTGCTCTGTATAAGTATCAGTACAACAGTCTTCACTCAAGAGGCAAGAGCTTACCCGGCACCTCTTCTTGCCCTTCTTCTTCTTCTTCTTCTTCTCCTCCTCGTCCTCCTCCTCGTCACGCTTTTTCTAACCCTTGTCAGCCCGAGATACACCTCTGCTACAAAGTCAGTAGGAGCTTACTTTTGGCCACGCGAAGCGGCCGGGCCCCGGGCGGGGGGCGGGGGCCGGGCGCCGTAAAGACTGCGTATGACGGCCTGAAGCTGCCGGGGGGCCAGGTCCGGCGGGAGCGTCAGCGTGACGTCACCACGCTGAAAGACGACTTATATAATCAGTTAGCAGACCCACTTTAAATAACTACTTCCGATATTCAACATACAGGCGGCGCGGGCGGGGCGGGGACGGCAGGGGCGGCCGGGGGGGCGGCCGGGGGGGCGGCGACCGCAGTGGGGGCGACCGGGGGGGCGGCGGCACCCAGGAGGGGGAGGAGGAGGAGGAGGAGGCGGTGGTGGTGGTGGTGGTGTTCTGTTTTGAAGACACAGTTAGCAGAGGTTCACAAAAGGAGACAGCTGAGCATGAAGCACATGGAACACGAGGCCCCTTGTCGTGCCGGGAAGGATACTGCTGAGGAGAGGTGGTGAGGGGAAGAGACAGAGCCGGAAGAGACAGAGCCGGAAGACATGGTGCCAGAGGTGGGATGCTCAAGGGGAGGTAGTGTCAAAGAGTTGAGGCACTTGTGCAGTATGGAGGGTGGGTGGAGTGATGATGGAAGAGAGGTGGTGTCGACGGAAAGAAGCTTGAGGGAAGACAGGGCCAGGGCAGAGACGGTGCCTGGAGGCCGGATGATCCCAGCGAGTTGTGACACAGGAAGCGATGGAGTAATTCGGAGCAGAATCGAGAAGAGCATTGGAGCATCGCAGACAAAGGTCAGTTCGGGATCGGGCAGAGAGCTTGCGGTTGGAGGCGACATGTTCTGCAAGCTTTCAGTCAGCAATCGCTTCGAAGACAGAACAAGAAGGGAATGAGCTACAGCAGAGAACGTTAGCAAACCATGCTAAGAATCAAGGACGCATAATTCAAGTGTCTGGTGGGTATCGAAAGGCCACTCGGC
Source organism: Diaporthe sp. PMI_573 (assembly GCA_021399435.1). Classification (NCBI taxonomy): domain Eukaryota; kingdom Fungi; phylum Ascomycota; class Sordariomycetes; order Diaporthales; family Diaporthaceae; genus Diaporthe; species Diaporthe sp. PMI_573. The sequence goes on from JAJTUP010000005.1 coordinate 167,334, forward strand.
TTCCATGGGCCTCAATACTCGCAGTCAGAGTGCAGATGGGTGGATATGTTGGAGCCAATTGCTGAACCCAGCATGTTGGAACAGAATTGGACCTTGAGTTGTGTCTGGGGAGAGACTGTGTCCCGATGGAGGATCAAGAGGAAGCAGGTGCAGGAGATGTAGGCACTTACATCGATCGTCTGTCGTCGTTGAAGAAAAGAAAAAAGATGGGAGATTTCGCAAGGCACTGCAACACCTTGGGGTGCGCAAGCCTTGATTAGCTCAGCATGTTTCCGTTAGGTACAACGGTCGACTGTTTCTCCTGCCGTTGAGTGCAAGCACCTACCGTTGAGGACAAGCTCTAACAGTTAAAGGCAGGCTCCTGCCGTGTGATGCAGGCTCCTGCCATTCCATGCAGGCACCAAGTACCATGTGGGCTATGTCTACGCAGATTGTGTGCATCATATTATGTGAAATATCTACAGCTCTCTCCCATGTGCATCATGGCCACCATGCCCGTATCGAGATACGAATCTTGCCCGAGCTGGTCAAGTTGTGAATTGTGTGCCTCTTGGTGCGGAGACAAAGTTGGGTGTCTGTAGTCAGCGTTAACTTTAGGTACTCCTGGCCTTGAGCGGGACGAAATGGTTGAATTCTAGATGGCAACTGCAGTTTCCAGCTGGGTACTGTGCTTTTCAGAGGGTCCCCGTTGGTCTGACATCCACACTCCCGGTACATTGAACCATGGGCATCGACAGACGCACTCTTTTCGCAGCAGTGACTTGACGACGGAAGATTTTCATAGATATTCTGATTCAATTTGTAGTTGCTACGTGTCGTCAACGTCCCTTGCGCACTGCCACATCGTGAATTTGACCATACTTTCGAGTTATTGGCCCCCGGGATTCAACGAGGCGCGGTGCACGTCTCGAGCAGTAGGCAGCGCCATTCCGTTATTTCAGAAACACAGATCTTGACACGCTTGGCCATGCCTGCTGCCTGACCGTGAAACGGCGGCGAAGACTCCCCTGAGGTAAGGCCTGGCAGGTACCATCTTATCGGTCGTCTTATCGTACCACCACCACGAGGTCTTTCTTCAGCTGTGCTCCTTTTCGCCTCAGTCCTGCTAACTAAGAGCTTTGTTACGCTTGGCCACTCGGATAATTTTACAGGCAACACTTGCCTTCCTGCCGTGCAACCGTAGCGCCTGTTTTTCCATGGTTGCTCCCTGTCAAAGCATCAAGCTGTGTTTGAACGTAAAGAAAATCTAGAACCATGACGCAGGTTTTGTCGAGTCCAGGGAGACGACATCCAGAAGTGCGGAGGGCTTCACACCACCGGAACACTGCCTCGAAACACCGCATGACAATGCTATGGCGAGTCTCGAAATAGCCACACCAATTTCATTCCCGATCAAAGAGTTCATTACTTTTTACAATCGCTCCCCATTCTCATTCTGGATGCAATCATGTATGCTTGTCATTGCCAATGGCTGTCCTGATCCTGGTGCACCACGTGTAAGAAATGGTACGTGCTACTGAGTACGTGAGGCCAGGAGAGCGATTGTTCTGACGCTGGACGAGGCGGCTCGTATGGATGCACATGTGCACTATCCGTTGATGAGCTGCAAAGTCAGGACGGGATCTGGTTCAGCCCAGCTGCAGTAAGAAGAAGGGCTAGGTACAGCTGGCCTATCATGTATTCGCGAGGCTCTTCCTGGGACAGGCTGGCTTACAGCTGCGAAGAAGTTATGACTGTAAACATTACTATATATATGCCAATTTGAGCAAATGAAGCCATCCTATTGGTCGATTAGCTTAGTTGGATAGAGCGTCGTACTAATAATTCCTTGAATAAGGAAATATTTGTAATGCGAAGGTCGCGGGTTCGATCCCCTCATTGACCAATTTATTTTTTCTCTTTCTCAAATCTTGACATAACTCTTAATGCTTTTGTAGCTTTCCCTACTTAATCTTTCCCTTGGCATAGGAGTACAAATCTCCTTACTCTTGGCCCTTATACCAGCTTATATATAAGTTTAAATACTTTTAGTTTTTATATAAAAGAATATTTATTATTTAGACTATTACTAGTCTCTATTAGTATAGCTAGAAAGAAAGTACACCTATCTAAGTCATCTTTAACATGTTCTTCAAAGAACAAAGAGATTTATACCGACGAAAATGGAGGGCATACTGATAAACCTAGAGAGGCATATAAGTCGTTACAAGCCTAAGCGCTGGCCCGAATTACTTTCTTTCCTTCCTTCTAGCTTGCAAGCCGGCTAGCCTGCTAGCTCGTAAGCTCGCAAGCTTGCCAACTTACCGAGGGCATTACCTCGGCCATGAGTAGCCATATAGATACCAGCTGTCCTCTCTAGCTTTCTAGAAAGCAAGAGAGGCAAGTTATTCATTTATTAATCTACTAGATTGCCAGAATTGCTTTGCAGGTCTGAAGGTTAGTGGATCGAATGGGTCAGGTAGCAGTAGGGTGCCTGGAGGCCTTGTTGGAATGCTTGAGAGTGGTTCGGACAACTTTGTATTGAATTCGAGTGGGCTTCTGTCAGCCCTCCTCACAGTCCCTCCGACATTGTCTCACCCGCGGGCACGCGTGGGTTGGCTCTGGTGCGCAGATAGGGAGGCCGGAAAATTCGGCCCTCAGACCCACTATCTTTGGCTTTAAATAACCAGCCAACCCTAACCCTGACAGTAACTAAACTAAATACAGATAAACTTCAGAAATCAGGCTATCTAATAAACTAAGTTACATGCTTTTTGGGTAAGAAATAAGGGTAATGCAGAGGTACGAAGTTAGGGTCTTAAAACAGCCCAAAAAATCGACTCACGGCCACCAAACTCATCTTTCGGCGCGCACGCCACTAGCACTAAGGTCTAGGGTAACTCCTTACGTGTAGTGCCCACGCCTACTAATAAGCGTTTCCGTTTAATAGTAATATTTGTGTATGTTATGGCAAAGTATATCTTCCTGCGACTCTTCCGGGATACGCCGTACCTACATAGCCGTGGAACTGTGGCTCAATTGATGATCTCGTATTCCCTTGCTTGGCAGGGGCCTGGGCGCACCTGTTGGAATTAGCGACAACGCTAACAGGGGCTGCGACAAGGGGGCTCATCAGGGGGCACCGTACTCACTGACCAACCGCTGGATGGCACTCTAGGGGTGAATCTGGCGGCAGGCCAAGCGTCCGCGGAGACAAACAATCCATGGCCCACGAAATCTAGTCATCAGGCGTCTAATAATCAAGCTCACCTGCCCAGAGCACCAGTTCGATTACCCTTCATATTATGGCTGTGCCTCCACTATAGTCATTGCTCAGATTTGCTTCGGCGTATAGTTCATTACCGCTGGCCGCGCGCTTTTCAACAGCCGGCTGCTCACCGAATCACAGCCCAGCTGTAGACATGGCGAGGCTTCAGTTACATAGCAGGCCGGTGACGGTTTGTTTTGTGCTCTTTGTTCTTGCCATCCTTCTTCGACAGTTCTGGGACAATCCGCTCCTCGCATCGCCGTCAAACGGAATCACGAAGGGTATCAAGCAGGACGAAGATTACATCCCTCAGCAAATATGGCAGATCTTCTTCCCACCAGCAAGTGGCGACACCCATGATCAGCTGCGATACATCTCGGAATGGACTAAGAGCGCCCCTGATTTCGCATATACCCTCGTCGGGCCCGAGCTGGGAGATGCCCTTGTTCAGAATAACTTCGACGCTGAGATCCTCGACATATATCGCCTCCTCCGCAACCCGGCTATGAAGTCCGACCTCCTGCGCTACCTTCTCCTCTGGGCTAAAGGCGGCTACTACAGCGACCTGGACACGAAGCCAGTCAAGCCGCTGAAAGACTGGCTGCCTGCGAGATTGCGATCGAGAATCCACCTGATCATTGCCCCTGAGCACGACGATGGCGTAAACGCCCATGGGAAGTGGGCTCACCCCGTCCAGTTCTGCCAGTGGACCATCGCAGCCGCCCCTGGGCATCCTGCGCTGCAGAGAATGATTCAAAGAGCTATCGCAGGACTCAGAGACCTCTCAGCAGCGCAGGGGGTTGGAATCGACCACCTGAGCCCTTCTAACGGCCAGGTGTGGAATGCCACGGGTCCTCCAGCCTGGACGGAGGTAATTTTTGAGACTATCAAAGAGGCTGCGCCCGAAATCAAGACGTACCATGACCTCTCTCGGTTGGCTGAGCCGAAAGTCTTTGGCGATATTTTGTTACTGCCACTGGACGCCTTCATGACCCTCTCCGCCGAGATGCGAGTGTTGGAAAGAGCGGGTGAGCATCAATTGGTGCACCATGACTTTGCAGGCGCCTGGAAAACCTCATAGGCCGGGCATGGAAGCTTCACCTCACAGAGAGAGGCTGTCCTCGACGCTGTTAATCAGGAAGAATTTTGGCATGCTTAATCTTGAGTAATCGAGTCCTCTTCGCTGCTTATCTGACGACGGATATGGGCGGCTCATCGACCAATTTAATCTTGAGGTTCAGTCTAAGCTCGAGTTGCGCGGTGGGAGCAAACTGATTCAGGACAGGCAGCCTTGTGGTAACAGCGTCTCAGAATGAAAGGCTCAAAATGTCGAGTGGGTTGTGATTACGTTGAATGCAAGAGGAAGCCGACTAGCGGGACAAATGGACCAGGTCGCGCCAACATAGCATGGAGTTCTACCGAGACGATGTAGCTGCTGGCCATGAGATGCCTTTCCCCGACTTAGACGACGCCGGCTTAAAAGCCAGCTATATATTCTACTTCCAGCCATTCTCTCATAGGTCTCGCGAAGAAGATCCGCCCTTGTTCTAAGGCATCTATCATCTTGCCTTCGAGACTATAGTATCTAGACCTAAAGGATTTAAGCCAGCTAATTCATTATACAACGCGTTTTAATGTTCGCGGCGCAACTTACCTTCGCGGTAGCTGTGGAATTGGGCCCCTACTAATATTGCTTTAATTCTCTTTTTTATCTTTCCTCTGTTCCAACTCTCCCGGTACCCTGTCTACAAATTCTAACTATTCCTTCACTAGAATGTCTGCCTCTAGAACTACCAATAATATCCTCCTAGGTAGTGTCTCGAGTATCACATAAATCAGGTTTACCCTAAGGCACCTACTTCTATCCACCTTTCTAAACCGATATGTTTTTATCTACACCACCTATTAGTTATATTTACTTAGCTTACTACAAACTATATATAATTCTATATAAATACTATAAGTATTACTATAGCAGATTACTTAGGGTGATATAGTAGGTTCGAGTCTGCTAGTTTGACTCGGCCATTTAAATATAGCTAAACAAGACAATAGTAGAACGTAAAATATAAATAACCAGGCACGAGCCTCTTTAAGCCACTAACTGCAAACATTATTACCTTAATATCAGGTATATTTCAGGGCTACATAATATCTATATTGTTACCTAAATGGCCGTCGCCATCAGTTATAAGATTGTATTCCCAGATGGCTATAGCTTTGTTGTTAATAGCTCTACTACGGACAAATATAGTATTAAAGATATAGTTACTGCTTATAAGCCCTGTCCCCGGCGTGTATGCCACGCTAGCATATATCCGAGTTTAAGCATTTCCGTTTAACAGCCTTACCCGGCTACCTACACTGGCATATCCATCATGGGGGTCCATGATCCGGATGTCGACACCACGCCTCTGTGGGAGGAAGCCTGGGAGAAATTTGAGGCGGCGAGCCCGAAGGCTCTGCCTAAATATCTCAAGCCCAGGGACACCCCAAAACTAGTCACCAACTACTTTTGCGATCAGAAGAGGCAGGCTGTTCGAAAGTCGGTGCGATTTGGAACGGTACTCGAGCGAGCCGAGCGACTGGAATTGATAGTTGGAATCGGAGATATTGCTATGAAGACTGCCCCAGAGAGCATAGGTCTGGTCTGGGCGGGATCCGGCCTCGTCTTCAAAGTAGAGCCACCTCCGCGACACTAGATGACCGAGGTACAGTCAGCGGTGGTGCCTACCACCCCAGCTGGAGCAATCGAGTCCTAAGCAGGCCTCGTTGTCATTTCAGACGACTAGACGGGCTGACGGACTACCTTTGGCTTCCACCTCAGGCAGACCGTCAATACCGGTCACCTGACGGAGTAGAACATTGGTTCTGCGATGGAGGATGTAACCATCCCGGCCGGTGAGCAGTGGAAATATGGGGCTCTTGATAGGGATGGCGATTCTCTTGGGAAGCATCAGTTATCGCAATTTACGATTAGCGGTTCAATAGCATCACGGAGTATGTTCCTGTTATAGCCCCTCACATACTTGTTATTTCTCATGGCCGTTGGAAAAACGACCCTGCAGTATTGCCTCCACAGCCGCCGTGCCCTGTAGATCCCTCTCTGCTCCCTTCCCATTCTGCACAGTTCTCATAAGTTTTGAGTTGCCCTGGAACATTGAATTGTATATTTGTATTCGCCCAGCAATGAGCTGGATCTCTTTGGACGATTCGCATAGCTATTTAATATCTTTCTAATCTTTTCAGAAAGATGTAAGTATCTAATAATAAAGTAACATATTCACAGTAGTAGAAGCTTTATAATCTTAAAGTATTAGTATTTTACTGAGACGGTTTTCACTACTGCTAGCAAATGTAAATCACTCGGCCAAAAGACCAGAATTAACAACCGAAGTTGTTTATTCCATAGCAGTATATAGGCTCCGTACCGTCACATTTACTATGTTTACTTAATTTGATTTCAATGTTAATGTCATTGCTATAGGTAAGTAGATTGTATAATCTAAACAATACCCCCTCCCCCTAGTAGCTAGCTCTTCTGGCCGTTCTTGTAGGCAGTAGGTGAAGAGATTATTCGTATGAGGATTATTTTATATAAGGTTAAGCATAGATGCCAAGGCCGCATAGCAGACATCAGAGTGAAGCTTAGCTATTGATCTCTACTACTATGCTATAAACCATGGAAATAATACCCTCTATACAGCCATTCTTTCACATCGCTTTGAGCTTCCTTTGAGCTTCTAGATTTTTCACTAGTCCTGGGCTGTCCAAGTATTTTCTGCATGAACCATTTCAGAAATTGATCACGACCAAGGGACTAAATATATATTCTATCCATACCATGTTCTGAATTTCTCTATCCCTGATGTTCCTCTATCATTCATTCATGATTAGAGCCTCCTCGTATTTTGATGTAACCACCCTCCTCTATCGTGCCGCACGGAAGGTGTTCCATGTATAAATCATGGATACCGTCTTCTGAGACGAGCTTATGCCTGTAGATCCACTTGCAAGCAGGGCAGTAACCTTTGGAGGAGAAGCGACACGCAGAGCTCTCCCTGAGAGGCTTCTCTCCATCTTCCCCGGGCTGCACAACCTGAGTCTCCTGAGCCATGGCCTTGAGTAGCTGCGCCATTCCAACCAGTCCCTCGGGCGGGATGATGACCTTCAAAGACATACAAGCCAAGACGGCGCTCAGGACAAGCTGCGCGCCAACGGCCGTCAGCAGAATCAGTGCTGCATAGTCCCAGTGGTCAACCTTGACGTGCGACCCTCTGACGGGCGGGTACCCCGAAATGGTCACCTCGTTGTTGGAGTCAGCAGCCGCCGCGATGACACCAATCGCAAACCGCGCCATCCTCATCTCCACAATGTCCGCGTCGCCCTCAGCCGCGAGCCCGAACGCAGTTTCGGCCGGGTAGCTCTGATACTGCGAGCGTGAGTCGTCGACGAAGGACAGCACGGCGTAGCCCTGCAGCGCGATTCCCTGCGCCGCGAGGAGTCGGACGGGGTCCGAGACGTGGTGTGCTGGCTGCGTGGCGTTGGTGACGGGCCCGACTGTGACGTTGCAGTTGTAGTACCACGAAGTCTTCGGGGCAGATTCAAATGCTGTCACGACACCACAGCCGGCGCCGCAGCTCATGGACGTGTTGGTCATGTAGGTCGTCTGGTTCACGCCTCCCGCAAAAGGGATCTGGATCGTCCGATTCCCGCCATTCCCGACATCGACGGTAATGTTTGTGCTTGCGCCGTCCCCACCGGCTAGGACCTGTTGGCGGGTGCATGTGCCGCTGCTGGTTATCCTACGGTCCGTAGCGACAATAGTTGGTTGGAAGTCGGCGTCGGCGGGGAGGTCTGCTGGTGCAGTATTCTTTTCTCGAAAGACATATTGGCACTGTTGCGCATCGCAGAATATGCGAGGATCTGATGATACCCGAAGATCGCCCTTTGAGGGAGCGACACCAGGAACATCATCCGTATACATGATGGACATGGTGCCGTAACTGAATATTTCACAAGTCAGTGCCAATTCAACGCTAGCCAGCATCCAGAATTTGTCTTACCTGTTTGCGGTGTATTCCTGGGCGCCCGCACTGGAATAGTTTTCGCCTGCCACGACAGTGCTGAAGGTCCGGATCCCGCTCATGTCCGGCACGATCACTGTCCCTGGAGTCACCACCAAAGCCAACTTGCTCGCATCCTCGACCGAGTAACATAATCCGAGGGTAGCGAGGCCAATTTGAGACGCCTAGGATAGACCGTTAGTGACCAAGCTGCCGTTCCATGCGAAGAGCATGAACTTACAACAGCCAAGAGGAACCACAATAGTGCGGCAGTGTAAATTGTGGACCGTTTTGATCTGATGGCAAGTATGAGAACAGAAATAATCCCATTTGCCTGCAAGATGAGCTCAACCTAGATAAACATGTGAGTGTCAGCAACGTCTAACCTGGGGTACCCAGTCTTTACTTACAGTGCGCCTGGGTCTGAAGCGGAGACTGAGGAACCACCACCGCGCATCACGTATTGTCCTGTCGACAAAACCGCTGACAGATAAACTGAGAAGGATTGAAAAGGCTGTGATTAGTGTATTGTATTCCTTTTTTGTCTGCTTTCCCATGATCGGTACGGCGTGCGAGTAAACGTAGAGCGTAGAATAAATCGCGACGCTTAGTGCCACGGTGATGAGCCATCCGAAAAGGAGGCGGAGCATGTATGTTCTCCTGTATGCCTTGGTAGCTGGGCAGCCGCGTAAGTCGGCACGGCTGCATGTGCTCAGTGAGCCTTGCAGGCTGGCGGCCGTGGACGACTGCATCCTCACGCGTGTTGCTGTGGCTCGAAAGAAGAGCGGAACGCAGAGCCGGGCAGAGAGCCTCCATCGCCTCGTATTGGGTCGGGCCCAGCAGGCCTTAAGAAAAGCACAGTCTAAGTCTGTGCCCAAGGTTGACTGCACTCCATTTTCGTAAACGAGCGAGTCAAGCGGCCAATGGGGAACACCGTTGCTTCGGCTGATCCCGTACTACTCACTCGGCAAGCCTTTTTTGGTGAAATAGGGGGATCGCCAAGACCGTTATCCCGGCTGTGCTGCCCTTTAATTGGGAGCAGCTGTCCGCCGTTGCAATGCTGATTGGTCGATCTCAACCCTAAATCCTAGGCCGTGGCCGACTGTTTTTAGCAAACCAATGCCGAGACGGGGACAGGTATCAAGATTTTATCGACGGCCATAGACTGCGTAGAAAGCGTCTTGCTCGGTGTGCACTTGCGCGAAGCAATAAGGGTATCAATAACCTTAAATGCATTGTGGGCTTGCCCAACAGCTGGAACCGGGAATCCCGTGATCCCGATCTTGTCCCGGTCTTTGAAATTCCGCAGGGAAAGGTGTATGATAGGCTAGTCAAGAGGCTCGAGCCAAACATCCTAATTCATGGCTTGGTATAGCTGCAATTGCGGCGATGATCTTAGGGCAGAAGCGTTTGGCGAGGAGCTGATCGGCACCTGGGCAGTCTAACCGCCTTCCGAAACGATTGCTCTGACCCCCTGATTTTCTTTGTCGAAAACATATTGTGCCACATAGTAATCCCACGTATTATTAAAATTATTTCATATCTCGCAATAACAGGAGCTTCTCAGTGCTCTCTGCGGAACGAGAATAGTTTTTGAGTTCCAGCCCGCTGCAATCCGAACAACAATGGTGTTTTAGAGAGACTGAGGAGCTGACCCCGAGGTCACAACTCACGGATGACTATCCTTCATAAATGCCAGCATTACACGACAGCCGAGCACCACCCAAGCAAATGATCCCTATCTTACTTGGAATAAGGATGTCTGTGGTTGGAGCTGTGTGCTAGCTTGGACAGCCAACGTCCGCCCACCCATGGTTTTCCGTCCGCCCACCCGGCTTTTACTGTCCGCCCGCAGCACAAAAAGACAGACTCTGGCCCTCTAGCCCTCTGGCTTTAATTTAGCCCTCTAGCCTTTAACTAAAGTACTCTTTAGATCTTCAGCCCTTTAGCCCTCTAGCCCTCTAGCTTTAATTTAGCCCTCTGGCCCTTTGTCTCTCTAGCTATAATATTCTTTAGCCAGAGAGCTAAAAGGCTAGAGGGCTAGAGGGCTAAATTAAAGCCAGAGGGCTAGAGGGCTAAAGGGCCAGAAAGTACTGTAGCCAAAAGGCCAAAGGGCTAGAGGGCCAAAGGGCCAAAGTAGCTTAAAGTATATAGGCTTTTTTGGTCTTGGCAGGGTACCTTTTTTCTAGTAGTGTGTGCAACCAAATTTTTGTCCTGGGTGGGCGGACAGTAAAAGCTGGGTGGGCGGACGGAAAACCATGGGTGGGCGGACGTTGATGAATCCACTCGCAAGTATCCACAAGCAAAGACTCTGGTGATCTGGATCCTACGCATCGTCTTCATTTGCAGCTTCCAGAGCATCGGAAGGGGCAACACAAGTATTATGACGTCGATGATGAGATTCGGCAAGCCATTGCCCAGCCAAAGCTGTGTGAAATTGAGACATGTTCCCGGAAATGTGGAATCTCATACCTTCTGGATGGGACTGCATATGAAATTGACGCTCGGTAGCGTTCCAAGGAACCACGCGACGTTCATGGCGTGTACCGACAAGACAGCGTACTTGAACTTGGAATTGCTCATGGTAAAGACGCGGGTGTAGAATAATAAGGCTGAGGCTTTGCTGACGGCCAATTCCAAGGTGAAGACGTAACAAACGACCCAGAGAATCTTCAGAAATCTTTTAATGTTGTCTAGCGGTATTACTAGGACGTGGAGCCCCAGACCAAGATCGACCAGCTTGAGGGCGAGTCCACATACAACGATGTTGATCGCCTGTGAATATGTCAGTTCAGACTTTTTTAAATGGCGTTTTACCTATTGGGGACATTCAGTTGAAGCAGATGGAGACATACAGCGGCTACAAAGGCTGTCCAGTCGTCCCACCAAAACTTTGTTGGGTTTCTGGTCATGGGGGTCATAGGCAACAAAACTCGAGACCACGCTCATATGAGTACAACCACGGTTGGCAATATCATCATGGTGATTAGCAGGTCTCGACTCGGTGAGGTCCACCTTCCAAAGTGCTGACATTTTGTGGGACTGGGTGTTGGACGAGGAAGTGTCTGACGCTGAGTTTCTCATCAAGCTCTGAGGCAAGTTTGGCTTCATCAAAAACATGTTGAAAGGCGCGTTGTCCGGGAAATATTGGGGGCAAAGTTATGAATCTGGAGATCTAGCCGTCACGAGCTACTGTCACTTGCACGGCAACTCCCGCCCGCACCCGTCCGTGACTAGCTGTCTCTTAAATTACTTACGCTTCCGGCGATGTACGGCTTATCACAGAACTGATAGTCGTTTCCGCGTAATAAAGAAAAGACGTTTCTTTTTTATATAGAAACAGATACTACTGGAAGATGGGAAATCTGCATATGAATGGAGTAGGAAAGTCTCGGTTTTAACGTGACCACCTTCGAAGCCTAAATCCAGAACACACATTTGTAAACACACCTAGCCATTTGCTGTAAGCTGAGTACCCCTGTGGTAATGGGATATTCTGAAACTGAGTTAGTCAACGTACGATGGATCTAGGACAACTGAGTTAAAAATTAATTATAAGTTCAAGCGGCGCAGCCTTTTTAAAGAAGGAACCATTTACGTAACGACGACCTATTGATAAAGCTGTCGTGTTGCTTTGAAGTGCTCACACATATTTTGTCTTCATACGACTCAGATGTGATTTCGGATATATAAATATCACACAAAGCTGGACACCGAAATTTCATTGAATAAACACCCCGCAGCTGACTTGGAGTATCTTTCTCTACATATCTTCAAGCTTCTCGTACTTGTTGTCCTTCCGAATCCAGCGCCATATGCGTGCCTTTTCCACGCCACCCTCGGTGACTTGCTGCAGCGGCTGCGCCAACTCAGCAAGGCCGCCATCGGCAACCGCTTGCTCGAGGAAAAGCAGCTTGGTCCTTGCATCTCCGTCAAACTCATGCCAGACATGCTGCATCTGGTGCAGACCGCTGTCGCCATTAAACTGAAGATTCGTCTTGCCGCTCATGAACTCCGCAGCCTTGTCCGAAATGCCCTGTGTGGCCTTATGAAAGGCTTCGTCACGCGCCGCGGCGTGTGGATGCGTGTTGGTGAACTGCTGGTGGATCGTGGCATGATTGGCGGCGGCATTGGTCGCATTGGAAGGGTCAATTGCTCCCCCGGCCGCGTGTGTGGCGACGTGCGAGACCACGTGAGCGGCGCCGTGCGATGCTGCTTGGCCTGCTTGCGCTGTTGCGGTACTTGTAACGTCCGCTGCGGCATTTGTTACGCTGTCGACAGCTGCGCTTCCTAGTTCCGTGAAGTTCTGTGCCAATGTGTCGAAGCCGACAATGCCCATCGTGGCAGCGGTCAAGGCCCCGCGTACAGTGACGCCTATGGCAATGTCGCCGACTTTCTTCAGGGTCCGGTCTTTTTCATGTAACATCTCCGCAAAGTTGGCGTCGCTCCTCGCTCGCTGGTGGACTTGTTTCCGAACTCGGTGACGGTTGATACACGCGATGGTCATCTGCGTCAGGCTAATGGCGACGCCGACAGCAGCCACCGGGCAGGCCACGGAGATAACGATGTTCCCAGTCACCCCAGTAACCGACGATGCCACTGAAGTACGAGTTAAGTGCTGTTTGCGGATGAGCTCATCGTCGGACAGCTTCTGGATCTTTCCGCTCTTCAAACTAGCGTCGGTTTTGAAGTTGAGGACCTCGACAAGTTTGGTGGCACGTTTGAGGCAACGGCGGCGGCGACTTATGTCGCTCTTGGGATGTTTTAGACGTAGCCAGCCCATGATCTCGCACGTTTTATATGCAGAAAGCGATATCGCTCCGGAGTGGGATTTGAAGTAAGTGGAGTCCGTCGATGGCCCTTAGGTGCGGTGTTGCCAGCCATACACATATGTAGACATGTATGATAAACCAAAGCATTTTCCATGGGGACTTCTTGCAGCTGTATATGTATTAACCATTGCCAAGGCAAGGAAAGCAGGCAAAAGGGATGTGGAAAAAGGCTAGACTTGACAGCCTTGAAGTTGACATTGTGGCTGCATATTAGGGCGTCCAAGTTACGTGGCATTCATCTTCAGCAGGTTTCAAGTTAACCCAGCTATTGTGGCTTGGATCGGGTGCAGACCGCGTTCGCTTAGTTCCGCCCCCAAACGAAAAGAAAATGCTTGCGAAAAAGCAAAACAAGAAGAAAAGTCTTCTCCTGCAGAACATCCCCTGCACAGCCGTGAACTAATTACTGAAGTACTGTGGTGGCGCGTACCTAATTACGCGGTACTGCACTAACCACGACGGTGACACAGCATCACTGGCTGGTTTCAGTATCTCGTGTCGGCAGCTTGATTCATTTATCGGCCTGCTGAGCCCCATTCTCAAAGGTTTCCAAGAATGGGTGTTCATCTGTAGTTCCCGCTTGAGTTCATCCAGAATCACCGTGACAGATTCCGTCTCCATTCAGGAGACTGTTATCAAGTCACATCGCATTAGTGTTCATCGAGTCCTCAGGCAGTGTATTCCCATGTTAAAATGTATAGGAATCGACTGAGCAATTTCCAAGTTCGATACTCCTTTCTAGGCCGTTGTAATCAGACTAAGCGTACGGTGGTTGTCACACCGGCATCAATCAGGAGTCCTATGCCATTAATGTAACTTGCAGCGGGGCTGCACAGATACGCAATGGTATCGGCAACCTCCTCGCACTCAGCCACACGCTTGATCGGCACGACGGCCGAGATCATGGCCTACACCTCGGGGTTCTTGTTGAGTTCCACGTCCAGCAACGGTGTACGGACCCACGTTGGGCACACCGCATTGACACGGATTCCTTGATGGCTGTGATCCATGTCTTCAGGACTGTCAGTGATGGCACTCCAAAAGGGGGTTCGAGGGCGGCTGTGGGCACTGATGTATCCTGCCTGCCATCTTGGTGGTCGCCATGAACGCGTGCTTCCAGATGGTGTAAGACCCCTTGTTGGGCAGGCCGACGTACGAGTTGGCCGAGCCAATGTTGACGATAACGCCGCGGCCAATATCGCGTGTGCCGTTGCGGCGCGTCCAGGTCTTGGGCTCCTGCTCGAGCATGGCGGCGACCTGCGCACGCTCGCAGAGGAGGCTACCGCGGGCGTTGATATTCATTATGCGGTCAAAGTTATCGATGTCAGTTTCAGCAATAGGAGCATGCACACCGTTGTCGACCTATGCTGGGGGTTAGTCGCTACCAGGCCTCGCTTGGGAAGTGGCCAAGAATTACTCCGGCGGCGTTGACGGCGTAGTTGAGCCGGCCAAACTCCTTGCACACAAAGTCGACCATAGCCTGTACGCAATTGTCGTCTTGGACGTTCATTTCGAATATCGTTGTCTGGTATTCCTGGTTGTGGGCATATTTCTTGCTCTTTTTTTTGATGAGGGACCGTCTCAGTGTTCATATCGGCGAACACAACCACCTTGGCGCCAGCCTCTGCTAGGGAAAACGCGGCCTCCCTGCTGATGCCACTGTCCGACTGCAAAGTAATGGTGTGTCAGCAAATGCTCAATGGTCCTCGACAGTTTGTCACTCACCCCGACAACTAGAGCGACGCCATCAAGTTGAGTACTGCTGATCATTGCGTTGTCGCTATTGCGAGCTGAGTCTAGCGAGATGGGTGGTGAGGTAGGTGTAGATGGGTTGAGGCTGTGGATTGGAGGATGAGCTCAGGACCAGCGACAACCTTGGAAGGAAGACATGGCTGCGGAATCCATACATTATGTACCCAGTATTCCCAATCCCACTTAGATCCTCCCAACTAGTGCTCATATGGTGGTTGAGCGTCAAAGGTTGTAGCTAAGGAACCAACAGCCCCAATGTAACCCCATGAAGTGACCCAGTTCCGTAGCACCATTGCCAAAGCCAAGACCAAAGGTGCAGTTGGTTGTCTTTCTGCCTTGCGACCCGACCGATGCGAGCTTCGCGTTGTACCGTTACATTGCGCATCACCAACTGAGCCAACATGCATCGGATCGTCATTGTCGATCGGACCAGATCTTCTTTGCCTTGCCCCTGATCCCTGAAGGCGTGCACATAGGAAAGGTCACAGAGTAAAAGCTCACCAATTTTTCCAGGCTGACTAAGACGAAATTCATATGGATACAATTCTTCGCATTCAGGAGTGTGGTGCTTTGCCAGCGATGTTTCGAGTTCGAGCGAAAAGTCGGGCGGGAACTGGCATTCGCATGCAAGCAGTTTGATCTCCTACTGCATCGTGTACAATCGTCTGGTATCCTTGGAACGCAGAAACCTTTGCAAACATTAATACTTTATTGATATATCGTACATACAGGAAGGGTATCCCAATAGCTGGGATTGCGTCAGGAATCTCCTTCCTGTCCTTCGTGCACCTGATGGCGAGGAACTAGTATTCCTTCGAACACAACGGTGCTCCGATCATAGCCGGAACAGTGTCATCAAGCTGTCGTAGTCACCAGCCGGCACGTCTTCAGCACGCACCGACCCAGTTCGGACCCCTTCGACGAGTACACGCCAGTCTCGGCATCAGTCTCCTGGATCTCGCTCCGTTTTCCCGCATCCAAAAGGCTCAGAAGTAGCTCTTGGCCTGATACTGCGGCTGCATGTCGCTATTTGGAGTGACACTGGCGCGAAGCTCGTGGTCCACGTGGTGGTCGACGGTGATGACGATGTGTTCGCGTTCGCTATCAGACCGCTCCCGGATCTTCTGGGGCTTTCCCATGTCCCTCAACTCGGTGGAGTGTGTGTTTTGTGTCGACTTCTGCTGCATCGATCCCTTTATTGACTTGAACAGGGTCCGCAGCATGGGCAGGGAGCCGGCGATGAGGGCCAGGTCGCATTCGCAGATTGTCCAGAGGATGATGTCGCCGATGCCCTCTGCATAAGTGATTTGGTGGTCAGCAACTCATATGAAGGCGACGTCTTCGTTGACTGTTCGAGTTCTTCGCAGAGCCGAGGATGGAGGACATACCCAAATAGTTCGAAGTAGCAAAATATGCCTGCGCAAAGGGAAGACGCGCGATAGTGGCGATGGATGCCAAGACACCAAGGGACAGGATGCTGATGATGGCGGTCTTCTTTTGCTTGGTCATCTGAACACCCTTAAGCATGAGGAAGGGCAGCAAGGAGGTGAGGACATCGGTGACAAGGTTGAAGGCCGAGATGATAAACGTGATGCTGACTGTGATGGTGCTAGAGAGACATGTCCCTTTGACCTCACCCCACGTGGCTGCTATAGGCTGGCATTGCAAGAGGACGTAAAAGTCGACGAAGATGGTGGACACGACCGAGATGATGATGAGGACCCAGAGTGTGGTGCGATGCCATTTGACCACGGCGATTCGGAGCAGGGTCAGGCAGATGCTGACTTTGATGAAGACGAAACCGCTGAGGAAAAAGACCTGCCACAAGAAGACACTCTTCCAAAACACCAATGTTAGTATCACGAGACATTAAGCGAGGCAAAAACATTTGGAGCGTCAACGGAATGGAGCGGTACCTTGATTCCCTCCATATAAATCGGTCCAGTTGGACCGCCTGGGATCAGCGCATCCGGACTTCCGAGTCCTGTGTGAGTACCTGTAGCATTTTTAGTATTTCCCACTCATTCAGTACACTGTCCCACAAGGTGGGAGTCTGATTCTGGGGCAACCTCTTTCTTGCTTTGCACGGGGAATGGCAATACAAAAGCAATGGATAACAACCTCGAGATAAGAATGAACTGATATGAAAGTACTTACCATAGATGATCACAGAGTTGTGGACCATGTTAATCAACTGTACGCGTCAGCCTCAGCGGGTACGTCGTAGCAGTGCGGCGTAGCAGTGGAACAGATGTGGATGAAGACTGCATGAGAGAGACTTACCCATCCAGTGCACATCAGCCAGTCTTCCAAGCTGAACTGGTTCAAACTGAGTCGCGCGTAGACTCGAAGACCCAGAACGATCGTAGATAGAATAGAAAAAGCCAGCGCAACGCCATAGATGTTGGCCGCAAGCCCAGTGGGCGTGATGGGATGCCAGCCCGCTGGTGCCATCTTAGGTTTCGGTTATGGCCTCTCAAGGTACCGTCAATAAAGGAGTGAAGGGGGGAGAGAAATCATCCGGTCTGGGGGATCCGGACCTTCGGGTTCGAGCGAGTCGACCGGGTGATATTTAAGACTGCCCTGAGCACCCCTCCACGTGGCTCTGGCACGAACTACAAACCCTTCTGAGCCCAATGAGGACACCTAAATTTCGGAATCGCTCTCCAATACGGGGGTTTTCGACAAGGAGGGAGTGCTTCATGTCAGGGGTACAGAACAAGTACAGGACCCAAGGATCCTGAAGGGGAACCCGTGGATACGAATCCATGATTGGTCTATCCTAATCACAGTAACTCGCGAAGCTTTCCTGCTCTCGGAGTCGCCTCATGGCCTCTGGAACTGGTTCCTGGTGCGAGTGCAAGACGCGGCCTGGCCAAAATGTGACCTGTCGACAAGCGAATGCAGGACTGCGGCGCGGGATGCGCAGTTGGTTGTAGCCGACCAAAGTAATGTGGCGACCTGACTCGCCTGTCCAACCAACACGCCCCTGCATGTCCAAATTGAGCATGACCCTCGCTATTAAGTGGACTCATCTGCCCATGTTATGTTGGCTGGAAAAGAAACGATTCTGAGTCGTCAGCTGACCACAACGGATGCCGCCGTTCTTCCAAGACATCGCCGAGAGCCTAGTGGGATCTTATCTGCAGGTAAAGATCTGTGGTGTCCTTGCGGGCTCTTGTAAGTGCCGAAGACTTGGGATAAACCTTAACTAGACACTTGGCTTTGTATGGGGGCCCGGGGCGGATCGCCCTGACTGTCATGAGGAGGTGTCCCCAGATACACGTGTATTGACTTTTGGTTATCCAATCCGCTTGTCCACTTATGTGGGACTCTGTCGGTCCGGAAAACTGAATGTATCATCCCAAGTGGATTATTGCGTGGATTCTCAGGACTTCGAAGACCACCACATGCGATTTGAAACGTATGCCTCAGGGGCCAAAGACACACTATTTTTCCAATTCAAAAGGCAGTCTTCCTTGGCACCCGACTACTTGAGTCTCGCTTGAACCATTTGCCGGTGCTGACTCTGTTCCTGCTGTCTGTGCTGACTTTCTCATCTCACTACTATTACTTACTTTGGTATTGTCGCTGTCAGTGCTGACTCTATTCGGGCTGTCCCATCCGCTGTCCTGGTTTAAATTGCCCTCGGAGTCTTTTCTTGGATCCGCAACAATTCATCACACAATGTCGTACGAAGTCAAGGGAAAGTTCGCCCTGGTCACAGGCGCTGGCAGTGGTACGGATCCCTCACTCCTTTTTGCCCCATTCATCATTACGCGTATCCAAGGAAGTTGGATGCTCCTTACACATTTTGGTACTAGTATATGCAGTATCCTGATTCTGACACCTGCATGAACGCAGGGATCAATCTGGCATTCGCCGAGCAGCTTCTCAATGCCGGCTGCTCCGTTGTCTTCGCGGATGTAGCACTCCGCGACGAAGCTAAGGCAGTGATCGCCAAGTTCCCTCACCCGGCTCCGGTATCTGCCGTCTACCACCAGTGCGACCAGTCTGACTGGAAGTCTATCTCCGAGACTTGGGAGTTCACCCTGAAGACCTTCGGCCGCATTGACCTGGTCTGCCCTGGCGCTGGTATTTGGTAAGCATATAGAGCATTGGTCCTTTTGAGTATACTTCAAATCTTGCTTCTTCCAACCATTGATCGTAGCGATGACGGTGGTCCACAAAGACAACAAGCATGAAAATGAATTTTTACTGACCACGACCATCAACAGGGAGCCCCCACACTCCACCTTCTGGCACCCCCCAGGCATCTCCCCTCTGGCCAAGGACGACCCCAATGACGCCCAAGGTGTCTACAAAATCTTCGCCGTGAACCAGATGGGTCCCATCCGGTTCGCCCAGATCGCCCTGGACTACTGGCTGTCCAACAAGATCGCCGGCAGCCTGCTGTTCGTGTCCTCGATGAGCGCGTACCTGCCCACCATCGGCACACCGCTGTACAACGCGTCCAAGGGTGCATTGACCTCATTCACGCTGTCGCTGGCGCAGATGAAGGCCCGCCTGGGAATCCGCGTCGCTTGCATGTGCCCGGCCACTACCTTCACCCCCGCCGTCGAGGCCGAGTACTGCGTCGGTAAGGTCCGCAAGCAGGACATGAACATGACTGCCGAGGAGTGCGCCCAGATCATGCTGCGCCTCGTCACCGAGGAGCAGTACGGCAACGGCGACGTCGTCGAGGGCATGCAGTTTGCCGCCCACGGCGAGCCTTCGGACGTGCGCGTGCGCACCATCCCGTACCAGGCCCTGCTGCCCCCTATTAACATGGAGGGTGATTTCAGTGGCAAGAACATCTTGTTGGAGGAGGAGAAGTTGTGGGAGAAGCTCAAGGTCAACGGCCTGAGGTAGTGGACATAGTCCTCTAAAGGCCGCATAGCCCTGGAAGTAACACAGCATATCAAGGTAGCGCTGATCTACATAAGAAAGTCATGATACCAAGTCTCGTCTGCGAAAGGATGTCTGTCCACAAGGATTCGAAACCGGTATTCGTTCTCAGTTGATGGCCTCCGGACCACGCCATGCCAGTTTGTGATCCAAGAGGTCCGAAGTGCTCAAGCAAAAAATGTCATTCGTGAACTTGTATATTTATTTGTTCTCAAATACCTTCGTTTGCGTTCAGTTGAATATGTTGGAAGAGTAACGTAGCATCATGGTGACCCATGCTGCCCAAAGGATTCGCTTCTTAGAAATCATACACCGAGTAGCCTTGTTTGCCAAACCGCGGGAGCTTGCTGATGGATAATTGCACAGTTGCTGTGGCCAATTGTAAAATCCTGGAAGTAGTGAAGATGTAGAAGTAAGTTGTGATCCCGTCCGGATTCAATTGGTCACACAACCGCGGGGACATCGGTTGCATGACATGTCAGGCGCATGCAGGACGAGGCCCACCCCAGGCAAATCCATGAATTTTGTACGTACCGGAGAAGACTATCGCCTTCTCCCATCTCTTCTTTTCTCAATCCTGGTCTTTGTGCCATAGAATTAACGGATCAGCCCCGTTTTGTTTTATAAAAAAAGGGGGGGGGGGGAAGAGACTCTCCTGCACCACACAAAACGAGATCCCGTCAGCGGGGGACGACGAGAATAAGCAGCGTTTGAACGGGATTCACGACGCTGAAAAAGCAATTTAGATTCACACTTGCACATGTGGGAGACTCTCTACTGTGTAGCCCTCCAAGATCCTCGTGAGCAAGGCAGGGAGCGGGGAAATCTGCAGGTGTCCCGTTGTGTCCAGATGCAGGGACTTCTGCAGATGCCAAGAGAGCCGTAAGGTGATGGGGGCCATGTTGGTGAAAATTAGTGCAGAAGTGTTGCGTTGGTTCCAGGTGTGGCACAGAATTATATCAACTGGCAATTATCGCAGCTGCAATAGAATTAAGCCACCCCCTCCCCCTCTCGCTCACGCAGTCCGACGTATCGCGCCTGGTCCAGAAGTCGAAATTGGCAAAACCGCAGTAACTCCAGAGATCTTCCAGGCGGAGTTCAGTATCCAGGTGCTCAACTTTCAATACCATCGGAAGGCTTGATCTGGCAGTCCATTGTTGAGCCATGTCGCGCCGACGACAAGCGAACGCACACACAGCCGCACCGTTTGCTCCGGCGGCCGGTAAGCCCATCGCCCATGACATTCTCGTCGTTGGGGCCGGCATCGCCGGCATCAACACGGCATACCGTCTGAAAACCAAAATGCCGCACCTGAGCTTCACGGTACTCGAAGCGCGTGACAATATTGGCGGGACCTGGGACATCTTCAAATACCCGGGTGTTCGCTCAGACTCGGACATGTATACGTTTGGCTTCGCATGGCATCCGTGGCGACATAGGGCTCTCGGCGATGGGGATGAGATCATGTCGTATCTGCACGAGTGCGTGTCAACATACGGCCTGGAGGGGCATCTCAACCTGAGCCATAAGGTGGTGAAAGCGGACTGGTCATATGGCGCGCAGAGATGGACGATCCACGTGGACCACACAGGACAGCCAAAAGCATACGTTGCCAGGTGGTTAGTACTCAGCACCGGCCTTTTCGACCATGAAAAGCCCGCTCCCGCCATCATCACGGGCATTGAGAATTTCCAGGGGAAGGTGCTCCACCCACAGTTCTGGCCGGCTGACTACGACTACGTGGACAAGAAGATTGTTATCATCGGAAGCGGCGCCACCGCCATCACGATGCTGCCAGCAATGGTGAAAGGCGGTGCTAAGAAGGTCACCATGCTGCAACGCTCACCGTCCCACGTCGCTACGATACCGGCCCCGGACAACAATTCGAGTCTGCTCGGTCGACTTCTCCCCTTCGCTGCTATCATCTGGCTCCGTCGCATCACCTGGTTCGGCATCATGTGGCTGATCCAATTCATGTGCGCGCATTTCCCCTCGGCGATTGGCAAGTACATCGCCAGCGAAGTGCGCAAGCAGCTCCCCGCCAAAGTACCAGTGGATCCACACTTTTTGCCGTCTTATAACCCCTGGGAGCAGCGCCTGTGCATTACGAAGGACGGGAATTTCTTCAGCGTGCTGCACACCGATAAGGCTGATGTGGTAACGGCAACGATCAAGACGGTGACGGCGGGTGGGATAGAGCTCAATGACGGAGCTACACTGGACGCTGATGTGATCGTCACCGCGACGGGCTCGACCATGTGCTTCGCAGGCAATATCCCGGTTATTGTTGACAACGAACCTGTGGTATGGCACAAGAAAATGCTCTGGAATGGATGTATGGTCCAGGATATGCCAAACATGTTCTTCATGTGGGGGTATGGCAATCAGTCGTGGACGCTCGGTGCTGACTCGACGGCAACCATCATGTGCCGAGTGTTCAAGTATATGAAGTGGCTGGAAAGTCATGTTGCTGTGCCCAGGACGCCACCGGATTCCAAATTTAAGACCCAGCCTATGTGGAAGTTGTCCTCGACATATATCGTAGCCGCAGAGCCGTATCTTCCCAAGTATGGGTTTGAGGGACCTTGGAGACCCAGGCGGTATTTTATCTCCGACATAATACACGCGCAATGGGGAAATGTGACGAAGGGACTGCACTTCCTCTGATAAATATAGATACATGGATAAGGACTGTGGAAGACGCTGCTATGTGGGCTCACGGCTGGTATGATAAAACAACACAGGGTTGGATAACATTGAAACGGGATCAAATCGTTTTCTCTCTCAGGTAGACTGTCAATATTATCATGGACGGACCGCAAATTCCGCTGTAACTTTCCCAAAGCCTGGTGAACGATACCGTTTTCTGTTTCTAGAATCCGCCGCACGCAAATTCCGTCCCAGGACTTTATTCAGAGTTCTGTCACTAGAGTTATGTGATTGTTTTTGAGACCTTTCAAGTAACTAGGGACAAGTAGGACCAGGTCTGGAAGGAGGCGATTTACTTACGATTGCCCTACGACTTCTACCTGCACAACTTCTTATATGCTTTTAACTTTGTCTATAAACTCTAATCCTAATCCGGGCCATTAATTCCTCAACTATTGCAACATAAAACACAACAGTAAGGACAACCACACGTCCCAATAGAACAGCAGAAGCTTGTTTAAATCAGCACTAGCTTACAAAAAGGCTGTGGGAGATTACTTACAGCACCCAGGTGGCCCATATGGTCTTAACCCCCCACCACCTGCGCATTTCCTTTGGGCAAGGCCTCTTGACTAGCTCCCATACACGAATGCACCTCTCGCTCGTGCAACAGCTCCGACAGTGCCCCTTATGGTCTTCCGCAGCAACTTGATCCTGATTAATGGCAGGGTTTTCATACCGCATCGGTTCCGTTCCCAAATACTGTTCAGCTGCACTTGGCGAGTCAGACGTGGTATTATATATTTCATTGCCGCCGGCCTTGTGTCCTTTCTCCGCATTGATCTTGTCCTCCCTGCTCCCGTTGGTTTTCGGTAAGCTAGACCTTCCCGGAGAGGTAGCGGACTTGCTGTGACTGGTTCCGCCAGTAGGCGACTTTGAAGGTTGAGTATCATTCTCTCCAGCCATAATGCTTGGCGACTGGTGACTCGTATTTGCACTTGATAGATGCCTTATTTCTGAGCTCCTGCCCTCTTCCGCCTCTAAGGGCACGACCGGGCCATTCTTTGTTCTCACTGTTTCGTCCGTGATTGGCAGGGCAGCTGGATCATCACAGTCAATCCTCTGTCCTGCTTGCTGGCAGGGGTTCTTCTTGTTTGTGCTGTCAACCATGGTGTTTGCGAGGGCCGGTCTGATCACAGAATGCGCACAGTTACCGTGTGCGATCTAGAGGACTTGTGGAAGCATTGCTCTTGCGCACACAAAGAGGTGCGAGAACGTCACTGGAAAAGACAAGACCACATTTCAAAATACTGTGTCCAAAGATGCTTCGTTGAATTTAGGTTGCCATGCTAGATTTCGGAGGGAGGGAGGGGGCCGTTGCGACTTTGCGCGCGCGAGGGCTTCGCATCTGCGTGCAGGTGTGGAAGCACAGCTGTGTGTGGAGGCGCAGCGCTGTGTCAAGGCGCAGCTGTGTGTGACGACCTCCCCCGAGCTGAGCTGGCAGTGCAAGGTTATCTGCCTAGTGTGACCATGGCGGAAACGCGCCCATGTCGCAATTAAATCTGCAGGTCATCGAGATGCCTACCTATGCCTCTCAAATAGGTGGCAATGCTTACTCCAACACTGTGGTTGCGTATAGAAAAAAGGGGGCTCCCCGTCAGGTTTCCTTGTGATCAGTGTGGCCTGTGCTTTTGTATCTTTTTCATCTGCTCGCTCTCACTGCTGAAGTATTGTTGCATTAAATAAAATCCGACCCACTCATATAGCACTTGGGTGTCGGCTTCTGTCCCTAAAATCACAGTACCTGGTTTCTGCGAGAAGTTTCCACCAAGATGTCGCAATGTGGATTCGACGGGAATCCCGACATATACGGCCTAGGAGTCCGCCTCGGTGCGTATCTCTCATGGGTATCGATCACCATAGCATCGACCTTCTTTCCAAGTGCGCGAAAGGATTTACTGGACGCGCTGGTCATTTTCTCGATCGCATTCTTTGCAGCGATTATATTGGAGTCTCTCGATGATGAGACGTATACCGTTGAGCTCATAATCATGGGCTACATCTTCTTTGGTGGCATCGTGACCACTAGTATATCGCTCGGGCAGGACGTCACGCTTGGTGATCTCCCAGGAGCGTCGAACCTGGACAGCAATAGCGCTGTAGGCCAGGCAATTGGAAGCAGTCGAAACTCATCTGCGGATGTCGGCAGCACACACCCCGAGATTGGAATATTTACAGAGGCCTTGCCAGTGGTCACTAGCAGAACACCTGCGTACAGAGCCAACCCCTCTCTCTGGCGCGGTGTTGTCCTCGTCCTTTGCGTTGTCGGCATGGAGGCCCACACGTTCTGGCTCTACTGGTTCGCGGACCCCTTCCGCGAAACACCTTGCGGAACCTGGGTATTCCCTTGGGCCACACTGCATGACAACTCCCTCCGCCACGGATCCATAATGGTGTTCGGCCTCTTGTCTTTTGTGACTTTCCCAATGGTCCTGACTGCTCTCCTTGGCATCGTGCTCTTCGGTCCAGACTTCTTAGCTATTTTGCAAGCTGTCGTGCTGAGGAAACGTGCAAAGAGTGTGGAGGAGAGGGGGTTTCAGAGTTACAATAAGCGGATATACTTTCTTGCGCAAAGGCTGAGATGGCTGTCTCGCGATATTAAGAAAAGTTGGCCCAAAACGTATGCGATTTTCAACATTTATTCAACGAAAGTCCGATGCTAGACACTGACACATTCCGGCAGGGTGCTAAAGCCACTTCTTATCGTAGCAAGCGTTCTAGCCTTTGTATTCACCGTCTGCGGCATCGAGCTCATGATCCGAGAAAATGGAATCCGTGGAGCAAACATATTGTCTGCTCCTGGGCAGCTCATACCATTCCTTATAGGCGTTTCGACATTAGCAAAGCTTATATACATCGTCTACTTAGACGACTTTAAACTACCGCCGCTGATCTGGGGATTCTCAGTAAGTCCATTCAACTCAGTGAGCTCGAATCGCAAGCAAGACTAATGATTTTTGTTAGTTTGGGATCGAATCACTGATGATACCGCAGCCTAGACAATATCAACAAAGTGCGCAGTCGAACCCATGAGCAATGCTCAAGCACTAAGCTCAAAGCCAATTATGGGATCAATAATTCTGGTGATCGGAGTTGAAGATCTGATTTGTAGAATACAACTCTCTTAAATTGCACGGTATATACGAGAAGTTCTGTGCTGATGTATAGCCATCGACAGCCCCAGACAAATGGATGTGCCCAGTAATGTCTGTTGGAGAGCGAGACAGACCCCTAGTCTCCGGGAATACCTTGCCGTGTAAAGTTTGGTTGTCACGTTGGCCTCATGCCGCGGTTCGGGATAGCCGCGCGGTAATTGCACTGGTCACAGCGGTTGGGTTAAGGCAGCTGCCACCTCACCTCTACAAGTTGAAATTTCGAGCCTCTTTACTCTGCTTCAAATTGATAGAAAAGCAACGAGAAATCGTCAAAACCTTCCGCCAAATAGGCACCTGCGAGCTGAGTTCCGTTTCCCCCCTTTTTGTTGTAGTGGTTATTACCAGTATTACTACGTTCGCTGCTATCTGCCTCGCGGTGCCGCAGTAACTTACCCACTGCTTCTTTAGGCACCGGTTCGAAGTATCTCGCATTTTATCGAAGCTCAACACTGTTGCATCTAAACCAATACTTGTCATCAAGATACCTTCCCGCTTCAATTGATATGGGTTCAAATCAGACCGATGATACGGGCGCTGCTACGACAGCTGACACCCGCGACCAACAAAGCCCCATTGCGGTGGCCGATACAAAAGACGTTGAAGAGGGCAGAGACGCATACCAACCGGGTGGATTCCATCCAGTCTACATCGGCGACATGTATGCAGACAAATATGAAGTGATGAGCAAGATTGGCTACGGACGCTATTCGACAGTTTGGCTGGTCAAGGACCTCTCGAAGCCGTGAGTGTAGTTATCGCCTCTACCACTACTGGGCTCAGACTAACTCAGCCTGTAACACGCAGTCCGAATGACGAGCACCGATTCCGGGCTCTCAAAGTTTTGAGTGCAGAATGTTACGAACAGGATCATCACATCTTCGAAAGGGAGATCCTCACTCACCTTCGCGCCGGAAACCGTAAACTGATGGGCTACAAATACGTCTGCCATCTGGTCGACGACTTTGAGCTCAAGGGTCCCAATGGTAATCATGTCTGCCTCGTATTGGAGCTTATGGGAGAAACCTTACGGTCCTTTGGCGTCTGGTTCAAGGAGTTCATGGTGCCTACATTTATTATGCGCAAGTTCAGCCTGCAACTGGTGGCTGCCCTCGACTTCGCTCACGAGAGTAACGTGATACATACCGGTAAGTTGCTGTCCTGAAAAGTCATGTATGATATAAGAAAGCAGACTAAACAGGGTCCAGATATCAAGCCCGACAATATTTTTGTCAAGGTTCTAGACATGCATCGCATCGAGTCAGAGTACCTTGTCAACGGGCCCATCCCGAAGCAAGATAAGTCCGAAGAACGGTACACTCCCATTGAATCTCTGCCGTTGCGGGAATACTATTTCGGGGCTGACCCCACACGGTTGAACGAGCTTAACATCGCCTTGGGTGACTGGGGGGTGTCGAGCTGGGCCACCAAGCATCTGACGGAAAACATCCAGCCCGTCGCTCTTCGGGCTCCCGAGGTCCTGATTAAGGCTCCGTGGGATACGAAAGTCGACTTGTGGAACCTAGGCGCAGTTCTTTTCGAGGTTTACCGTGCCGTTCGCCTGTTTGATGGGCGAGTCCCGCCCGACGGCCACTATGAGGTCAGACAACACCTGGCAGAGATCGTTGACTTTTTCGGTCCGTTCCCTAAGGCCTTACTGGAAAAGGGCGATGCTACCATTCAGGACCTATTTGACGACGAAGGAAAGATCAAGGACGCCAAGCCAATGGGCCGTCCACCTCTCGAGTCGGATGTAATTCTCCCAGGTCTAGACCAGGCTACGAGAGACGTTTTTGTGTCCTTTCTCCGGGCTATTATGAAGATAAACCCGGCCGAGCGACCAATACCCGAGGAGCTCGCGAAACATCCTTGGTTGGACCCAAAAGTCCGATGGTGACCGTCCGCTGCATCCGGCGTGAGGCCTCTGCTGGAAAGCTGGGGAAGTAGTGGCGTGGGGACAGGTTGGAGAGGAATCAGAGACGGGCTCTTTTGCCTGTAGCGACCGGTGAGGTGGACTACGGCGTGGTCATTGGGGGCAGGACTCGGGTTGACCGGGCAGATTATTCATGTCCCACTTGCGGAGGCCACCACATGCAACACTCCCCCACAAGCACTCCAGGACAGTTTCAAACGGATGTTGCCATGCTGAGGTCGTGCTACACGCAAAAGCAGCTGCCAGCACTTCGGTGCGTCGTGGACTAGCTACCATATATCGTAACATACCCCTCCGTTCGACGGGTGATAAAACATGCCGAAGTGCCCTTTCCATTAGGCCTACTTCCACTGCAATTTCATCATTCACAGATATGTGACCGAACTCGGCTCCTCCAGGTACAATAAGTCCTCTTCGGTGTGTGTGCTAGCAGCACGAATTCTGGGCAAATGTTCAATTTGGGCGTAGCAATAGTGTAAATCGTGACATACTCAGGCGACTGTGGATTAAACGAATAGACTACCGGGGTCATAACTGTCACACGCGAAAGCAGCTCACAGTGCCTTTTGCACTGGCTACTCTGCTTCGTGGGAAGTGGAAACCACCTCCTTACCGGGGATGAGTCGACCAGCCACTGAGAGAGGAAAGGTCACGGAGCTAGGCAGACGACATGGGCGTCGGGGGTATGGGCGTCGGAGGTATGAGCTGGAACACAAGGAACGTGGAGAGAATTCGTGATTGCATTAGGATACTGGTAGTCCTACTCGAAGTGTTATACTAGGCGTTACATGCATGCTGCACCAGCACAGTCCACACGACATCCAATCTGTCCGTTCCAAGGTTCTACACCACTAATCGATCCGCGGTCCTCAGTTCACGAACTGAGAAGGTTGCCTTGGCGGCAGACTGTCAAAGCTCGCCGCAAATGTCCCGACGGCATGGGCGATGGCCTTGGTCGTGTCGAAAAACACATCCTTGTTCATGTTCTCGACAGTGTCATTGGCCGTGTGGTAGTAGGGGTCATCTCCGGCGTGCAGGCCACCCGTCGGGATGCCGGCAAGGACGAAGGGCCAGTGATCACTTGACCCATGCAGGGCGACACTCTTGTGCTCCAGGCCGACCTCTTCAAGGTAGTCTTGGAAGAGCTGCTCCGCCTCCTCGACACCTGGAGGAGCCGTGAGGCCCATTTGATCAAAGTCGCTGGTGTAAACCCCAAACTCTCCGGCACCAGAGGCAATCATGTCAAAGTTGAGGTAGAGGCGGATCTTCTGGCGGTCCTCCTCAGTGAGCCACTCGTCAACGTAATGTGTTGAGCCAAGGAGTCCTTCTTCTTCGGCGGACCACCACGAGAAGCGGACGGCGTTGTGGACGGTAAAATTGCCAGTGGCGAGCTGAAGGGCAATTTCCAGGAGTCCGATGCCGCCAGATGCATTGTCATTCATGCCTGGTCCTTCAGGGGTTGAGTCCATGTGGGCGCCGAGTTGAAGAACATTGTCTGGGTCACCTCCCCAGGTTTGAGCGATGATGTTGAACCTGCAGACTCGTCAATCATCAAATTAGGGGGGTTGAGGAGCAAGCGTCGGCATGAACTCGCGTCCAAATAGTCTTTCCCTCGTATTCGATCGGAAAATACATTGTCGCACGCTCGTAGTAACTCTCATCCAGGATATCCCAGATATACTCCATGGTGTCCTGAAGACCGGGTGTGCCGACGAACCTGTTCTTCTCAAAGGAAGCATAAGCAAATCCCTGGATGATCTCGGCTTTGGCAATGAGCTCGGATTGCTCGATCGAGTCAACCAAAGCTTGCTAGAATGATGAAGTCAGCGGAGGCGCAGGGCTGCAACAAGGAACGCGAGACAAACGGGGTTGACGAGGTTGTCATCTTTGGCCGTGGGTGCTGCAAGAGCCAGAGGCGCAACCGCCAGGATGGCGCCGAGGGAGAAAGCAGGCTTCATCGTGAGGGATTGGATGTGACGATACGGTTGAGGACTCGGGATCAATGATGAATGTTTTCAGAACGGACAGCAGAAAGGATGATAAGTGATGGAAATGCTGGCTTTGCTGATGATGAGTTGTGTCGGGAATGGAGTTGAAGAGTAAACAGAGAAGCACGGGATTAAGAGGATGCAAAGACGCACCCATGAGTGAGACCCAGTTCCTCCTTCCGCTTTGATTTGATGCACCGGAGTAGCGGTCTCCTCCTGGCAGGGAGGAAGGTACGCACCGGACAGTTCCAGCTTGCCTCGACAGACAATCTACCACACACACACACGGTTCAAGCACTGAGCGTTGCTAAAGCATTTTGCAAATCTCACTATGTGACGTATGTTTGATTTGAGCAACTTCCCGGCTCAGCCAACGATGCTATCTGGCTGAAGTGCCGGGTGGCCGGATCTGCACCATCAGCATGATCGCCAGTGTCCTCGCAACGTTGGGCGACGGCTTGGTGATTTCCCACGGAGTCACATGTAGTTTTCGGTCAAGCCTTGCCTTCTGAACTTTATCATAGCCGTCATCTGCCTGACACTCTCCTTCTCTCAGATGCCACAGAGAAGGGGCCAGGCCCAGCCGCTCGGACTCAAACTGCATCCGAGCTGCCTTTCTCGCCTTCCTCGCCCCAACCGTAGTCAGGCCTCGTCGGAAAGATTACACCCTGCAACTTCCTTCCCTGCAGGGCACCTGCTCAAAGGTTTGATCAGCTTCACTCAAGCCTTTGGGCAGCCCGTCCAAGGCTTTTTGGCATGAGCTCCACGAGGAAACGCATGTTTCCGTCTTCCTTCCGAATCTGATCAGTCTCTTGACATGTCCACAGCGCTTCCTTTTCAAGTTAAATTTGACAGGAGGCAGGAGGCAATCTGGCCATAAGGGGCAGCTGACATGGAGGAGAGTGAGGTACTTTATAACTAGGTAGGAACAAGTCCATGCTGGTCCTTGGGACTTTCAAAGTCGTCCGTGGGATCCCCATTTGATCGTCCGAATTCATCATATTTGGACTCATGTAACAGGACTATAAGGGCATGGCTGTGGAAGTGGTGGAGCTCGATCATCTACACTAGTGTCCCGGAGCGGCTCAAATTGCCTCGACGCTTGGGACGGCTGCGAGCTTCATTGGGGGATGAACCGTCTCAGATCCCACTGTTGATGAACGATGGTCCACAAAGCTCTGTTGTAGGGGGGCTTGACTAGGGATTAAAATGGTGGCGTCCATTGCCGGGCCGTCCCTAGACGTTGGTGGTGAGCTCACTCATCCCCAACCATTTTCAGTAATGCTGCTTTGTGGACGGCGCGGTAATACTGGTTTCACGTGGATGAATGAGAGGGTATCCAAATGAGTTTCAAAGACGATGCTGTTCATATGCTAAGCCGAATGTTCTATTTGTGCAGGTCAGCCGCAGATCTCAAGTCAGATGGTCTTTGACGCCATCAGTCAGACTAGTCTACCTGATGTCACTCGTGCCTTAAAAGTCAAGTGGAAATTGACCGTAAGGTTGAAAACACGAACAACTTTGCGCCCATGCCAATTACCAGTGTTATTCCCTCCTTCATGACGGCTCCCAGGGAGATCCTTTACCAAGATCACGAGCTAACAGAGAATAAACGGCGACCATATCCCACGTGCTGTCCCATAAGCCGGCGTATGGCGATGTCGCACGTGGGTTTGATAGGACTCTGACCAACCCGGCTCCATCAGCGACCGCTTTGTGAACGTCACCTGCAGATTCACCACCACTCCAAGGATGTATTCAGTCCCCCTTGTTATCCATGAGGCCCACAGCTCTGTGTAAGAATACACCGCTCTTCGGGGATGTTCATGGTTGCTAGGTAGTGTAAGCAGAGGCGATTGCTCGGTCACGGGTATTTTCATTCCTCCCTCGTCCTGGAAAACATTTCTCTTCCTCGAAATGAAGCTGTATCGGTTGAAGCAGCCTCTGCAGCAGGAACCTGTGGTTCGGCTGCCTGATTCTGCTTTTCAGTGGAAGACGCCGCGTCGCCGTCGCTGTTCTTGTCATTAGCCAAAGTGTCCATGTCATCGGCGGATTCCCATGAAGGCATTCCAAAGTTGGGCTTACCTGGCACGTTTGCCATCGATGGCAGCTTGATCCCGCTGCTTTCGTTTCTGCTCCTTCCTCTCTTTCCTCTTCTTCTTCTCTGCCTCCAAGGCCACCCGGGTATTGTCCATCTTCCTCTTCGAATCCCGATCCATCGCCTTGATCTTCTCCAGGCCCCAACCACACACACAACCCAGCCCCTCCTTCAGCCGCCGCTCAATGTCCACCTTCTCCTGCTGCTCCAAGCACTCGAGCGTGGGCTTGTGACGCGATCCCACTTTGCACGCCATGAGCGCCTTGTCCGCGTAGTCCAGCCAGTCATTCTCCTCGTCGCGGTGTGCAAAAGTGACAAAGAACCTGTTGATGACGTGCGCAAAGACGCCGTTCTCGCCCAGCTGCTTTTCTCTGTTGTGGATGCACTGCGGGAAGCGCGTGGCCTGTCGGAAGATGGTCATCGAGGAGTGCAGGCGCGCGACGTCCATGGAGATGTTGTCCATCAGGGAAAACTTGTCCGCAAACGGGCTGTTGAGGATAGCTTTGGCAGCCTGACGGGCGCGGCGGCCGAGGATGGGGTGTCGCAGGTAGGCGCGGGCTTCGTCGAGGCTGGTCAGTGCCTGGCCCCTTGGCCAGACGTCCATCCTGCGCCAGGCCTGCTCGTCCTTGTCTTGGTATGAGATGCCATCGCCAGCTATCCTGACGCGCAGCGACTGCGTCTGGCAGTGGTTCATCTGGGGGAAGACGAACCACATCCAGGTGGCAGGCTTGGGCTTCTGGTGGCCTCCTGTGAAGGCTGCGAGGACCTCTTCGAACGCCTGGCCCTGATCTTGCGCCTTGATGAATCTCTCGAGGTTGTATGGGTCGCTGTCGAAGCCGACAGCCGAGGTGGCCGGCGTGTCTGGTGCGATTATGGAGGAAGACGACATTTGCGCGGTGGTCTTGAAAATTTTGGTCGGGCAACCTGAAGAGATATTTCAGCAATGCGAATGGCGAATGCGAGACGAGCGAGGCACTCACGAAAAGCCAGGGGTTGCCGCAACTAGACAGTGTCAACAGCAGTCAATGTGGGGACCAGTGACGAAGCCCTTGAGGTGAGCCACTAGCGAAGAGTGAATTCCACGAGCTGCGTGGTATCAAGATCAGCTTCGCATGTGGGTGAAGGCACCAAGTGAGAACCAGATAGTCAACTGTGGAGACCTGATCTCCGTAGCAAGCTTCTCAGCCTCAATCGCCCAAAGGGGGGGGGGGGATGATCAACTCATCTAGGTTGAAAAGAACTCTCTGCCGTTTGCTGTCCTTGAATGTTTGATGAGATCCAGGACAGTTCAATGCGGCTCAAGTGCAGCTGAAGTGACCCAGTTTTATCAACTACATCCAAGTGAGTCTAGAATGCCAGTTTGGTTGGCAAGCCAGCCTATGTTGCTTAAAGGCGCAGCTATGTGCCCATCCTTTGCCTTGAAGATTGATGTGAAGGCACCAGTAGATCTGTTTGTTCCACTCACCTCGCGGAAGTCACCTGTTGGACAGACCTCCATTGTTTCGTGATTTTCCTTGTGGTGCTACCTCTCTGAGATGACTTTGGGATATCAATTCATTGGATTACCCAAACAAGATATCTTCTGTATAACAGCAGCTCCCATGAGATGTAACATGTGTAGACGTCATTCTGTGAGACTTTATCACATAGACGGCTATATGATAAGATATTGCCACGAAGGAGATGATCTTACAGGTGATCAAATTATAGGTTATCCTATGAGAGACCAGCCCACATGAGTTGCATTATGATAAATCACTATGTAGAATATGATGTTACTAGAGACTTTTACATGATGGAAGGCTGTTCTGTAGGACATTGCTTCACGATGTCGATAGGAGAAACGGAATAAATTATTTTGATTCGTTATATCTTGACAACCATTGTCAGCACTTTGAAAAAGAACCGACTGATCTATGTTTTAAATCTGTACATCTCCATCATCAGAACTTTGATTGTGTTTGCTGTAACTCTTAGTTCTGCTAGCGTGTTGCGATTGGGAATCTCGTTTTGTGCAGAGTTACTTTTCTGTGCTCGACGAATTTTCTCTAAAGCACCTTGGAGAAACCTTTCAAACAGAATCCCCTACGTTTTCGGCCGACTAATTACACGACGCTCGCATGGCACGGTAAAATAATCTGCGACGCTCACCACGGACCTTTGTCATGGGAAACCCCTTCACCATCGTCTTCTGAGCGATGGGCTGGAGCGATAACCGGGAGGACAAGACTTCCTGTGTCAGGACTTTACTGATGTCTGAGGCACTTCTCTCCATCCAGCCAATGTGCGCGGCGTTGTGAAAAAGTATGAGAGCCAAGCACTCAATGTCTTCGCCTTCTCCCCATGATGGAACGGGGGGCATGCGTGCGTCCGGAACCACAAATGCGAGACGTTTGACCTTCTTGGCGAAGTCCATGCCGATGAGCTTTCCCGGCCTTTCGTCATCTATGCCGTGTCCCTCCCAGCCTCCGATGCAAAAGCAAGTTCTCTCGAAGTCGAATGGAATCCTGAATTCGGTACTGCTGCCAGTTGATGGGTCATGACGAAGCAGGGTCAGAATATTTAGACGGGTCAGAGCCTTTTTACGTGTTTCGTGACACGTTCCAAGGAGGGCTCTGTGGTTAAGAGTGGAGGATGCCACGTGCGCATCAGGGGTGAAGCATACAACGCTGTAGAATATGGAGTCAGCTATTTTTCGACATTGAAAAATTATCAATCTGAGCGGGGACGAGGTTGGCCTAACAAAGGTGCTACTTACCTGCCCTCGGGGCTTCGGAGGACTTTCAAATTGAAGCATAATACACTCGGGCTTATATCCAAAGCAGGGTAGGCGTGGTCCCAGATATCAAGCTGGAGTTCGGCAGGTAGATCCGGAAAGCGGTGGAAAGTAGTAGCGCCTAGGGATGGTGCCAGACTCGAATGGTCATCTTGGCTGGCCGAGGCACCATTTGAGGCCTGTGGAGATGCCATTTCGACAATATTCTGGACTTTTCTGTTGTTTATGGTAGATCAGGTTTGTGGAAGGGATGAGTTAAGGTTCAATAGTTTTGATGGTACATGGCTTATATGGTCACTGCTAAGGTATTGGGAATTGCTCGTTTTTGCTGGACTGGCCGACTTGATGCACTAGCAGCAGTCAACCTTGGAGGCTCCGCGTCAGGATAGTCTGATCAGGCTGCAGATTTATGCGCCTTACTACCCAGGCCGTCCGCAGCTAATGAAAACCAGCTTTTGCTCGGGTGTCCACTACATGGCCACAGAGTTTAGTATGTGTATTAGATCACCTTGGCAGTGCTCAGTGCCTAGTCTCTCTTGCAGAGTTAACCTACTCATGGACCATCCTCCTCTGCTGAAACCTCTTAGTACTTTGAGTTGACCCTTGAAATAACTTGTGTGCGATGACTGGACAGAATTTAAGCAAACCACAGAGGCTCCACAAGGACGTTCCTGTATTTTGAAAACGTAGCGGTGCTGTTGCAAGTCTCCATTGTTCTAGAGCGAGTTTGAAGGCTAACGCAGACTACTGGCACGCTATCCCAGCCATTGAACTAGTGCGCCTCTTCAACCCAAAACGTGTCATTTGCCTGAAGTTTCACAAACTACTATTTACAACCACAGGTCAGCCTCTACAAATTCACACTAGATAATTTTCTCTGACACCACCTTTAGGTCTAGGTGACGTCCCAGAAACATCACCAACGGGCACAACCGGTCGCAATGCGGTCGATGGCAGCAACGTGACCCCTCGCTTCCACCATTCCTCTTCAGTCGAAGTCAATACGGCCAATGACAGCAAAACTAATTCCAGCCTTTCCAAAAACCATTGTCCCAAAACTAGCACCATTTATTTCAATTTTCCATTACTGACAGTTACGTTCCTGCCGACTACATACTTGGGAAAGAAGCTCCTGAGCACAAAGCTCGTGATCACCACGTGCCTCAAAACAAGGTCCATGATCATCATCACATCATGAAGGACCACTCGGTCGGTCAGCATAGCCCTGACCTTCACACGGGAGTTGACGATATGAACGGCCAGGGTAAAGGTGAGACGGAAATGGCAGTTGGCGATATGGCTGGCCACTGCACAGCTGGTGTTTCTCACCCCAGTGAACCAAACATCCGTGGCAAGCTGACACCCTCCTTCCCAGTACTAAGTTGACGTTGAATACTTCCACTAACATTAGAACCATCTTGCAGACCCCAGCCCGTCAAACCAGCCAACGAACAAGGAGGTCACTAAGGAAGTGAAAACCCAGACCAAAGCTTGCCAAATGCAAGCGCCACCCAACAAGATGCACAAATTCATGCAATTCCCAGCAGAAATCCGGCTGATAATCTGGGAGATGGCAATGGGAAACGCAAAATACGCGTACTCTCCCTACTCTCCCTACCGCACCTGCCGCACCTACGGCTGCGTCCAGCGCTTCCGCTTCAACCTCGTCTACGACGCCCAAAGAGTGAAACCCGGCCAAGACAAGTCCCAGGGATGGGTTGCTTGCTTCACCCCTTTGAAGATCAATTATAGCCCACACTGTGTCTTCCTGAGGGTGTGCGCCGAGACCCGCGAGATCATGCTCCGCAAGCTGTCAATCTTGACCGTGCACGAGCAGCCGCCAACTGACAAGCACGGCCACAGGAAGGCTCCGCGCAAGTGTCACATTCCGTTTGATTTCAACAAGGATGACTTTTGCGTGGAGGCTATCACCCGTGGACTACAGGTGGCCCAGATGAAGCGCAAGAACACAGATGCGACCTGGGATCCCACAACGCTCTCTCTAGCTGATCTTCTCGACAACGCCCAGGGCTTTCGATTCGCACCCCGCATCAAGCGCTTCGCCATCATCCCTCATTTTGAGGATCTCGGCCATAGATCGCTAAACATACGAGTCTTTCCCACTTGGCCGCACATCAATTTCATCCAGACAACAAATGGACGGAACATGGCCACACTGGCCAAGCGGTTCCCAGCTCTAGTGGACATCAAATCTGGTATCCCAAGTGAATGCAATTTCAGGGGAAGCAGTTACTGCCAGCGTTTCCGCTATTTCGAGTGGCGTGCTGCCAGCCTCCGAGGCAAGCGTCAGGGCGGCCCGTCCAGGATGTCCGAAGAGGATCGAGACGCTCTGTATGTCACTGCATGGGGTCGAATCTTCCACGTGCAAGACATTGACCCGAAACTTTACAATGGCTGGGTCTGCTTGGCGTGAAGACACAGCCGAGCAGGCGCCGGGGGGGTGGTCGACTGTATGATTCGATTCGGAATACACCATGCGCTATCCAGACTCAACGGGGAGCGTTACCAGAGTTCGCGCTGTTGCGTGAACACTATTGAAGTGCTCACGGTGCCACACCACGATTGTTTGGCAGCAGCATCTGCGTCATCCAAAAACGTGAATTGGGCATTCAGTGCTTTCAAATTGCTTTCACTTTCAGCCGGAAAAATTGGCCGGAAAATCATTGAATTTCTTCGTTTCTTTTAACTGCGGATTTGGTACAGGGAAGTCGACAGCGCATGGGTTTGACTCAGCAGGAGTTGATAAACCATGGGCACCTGTTGGGGTCTTTCTGGCGACGGGAGCAACCTCCCCATATTTTGGCATCCATTTCTCCTTTAAATGGATTTTCACTGCAGCGTTGCCTGCAACATGATGAGGCAGGCTGACGAGAAGTCGTCCGGATGTGGTCACTTTGAAGGCCAAGGCCTGACATTGATAGCTGATGAGCAGAGGAGGATCAGCTCAGATGCAACGAAAGCTAGCAGAGAAGACTGGCTCTTAGGGATCGCTATTCCAGATCCATTGGCGATGATTTTTCCCACCTTCATCACTCCTCTTCCCTCCACCATTTTGGTAGCTTGACAGCATATTCAATTCACGAGGCAAACGAGCGTTACATTTAACAAACCCCATTTTCACAACGAAATCATGAAAATGTAAATTCCAAGTCGATATCCTTCATTAACTTCTCATTCTCGCTTATCAGAGCCCGGCGTACCCGCCCATCATGCAATGAGTAGCCCAGATGGCGACGGGTGGGTCCTCGGCGACAAGAGCCGAAAAACACCACCAACCAGGTCCGCCGCAGCCCACCGGGAACAGGATGGCGCCATTGGCACCATGCTACAAGGGAAGAAGCGAAGTAGCATCGCCCATGTCGCAACACCGCAACGCCAGAATTGTCCCGCTCAAGCAGTTAACGCTCAAGCAGATAAAAAAAAGTTCCTATCACGACAGCGGAGCTGCGGTAGGCCGACGTGGAGCAACACACGATGTGGAAATGCTTTTCTCCTGCGTGACTTAAAAGGTGCGCTGCTCCCATGGCTTGGCGGCTCGGGAGGGACATCCGAAGTTGCAGGTCCAAGACAAGCAGACTCCCATTCGACTCACTCCAGTACCGACAATGAGTCTCAGACAACTGCCCCTCCTAGGCCTGGCCCTCTTCGCAGGGTACGGCGCCTGCAAGGGACCCTTCCTAACCCAGGTGGACACCCAGACCTGGGTGTTCGGCAACGACCTCTGGAACGTCACAGAGGGGAAGAACTACGCGACCAAGCTGTTCTCGAGCATTCTGCCGGGCCACGACCTCGTCGGCGCCGCGGCGGGCCATTACGTCGGGATAGGTAAGCCAAGCAAGACCCAGCCCTACA
Organism: Diaporthe sp. PMI_573; assembly: GCA_021399435.1. Taxonomy (NCBI): domain Eukaryota; kingdom Fungi; phylum Ascomycota; class Sordariomycetes; order Diaporthales; family Diaporthaceae; genus Diaporthe; species Diaporthe sp. PMI_573. The sequence goes on from JAJTUP010000005.1 coordinate 205,665, forward strand.
ACACCCAACACGCATGCTAACAAACGCCGAACCAAAAGACGGCGAGAACAACTTCGAATGGACAAACGCCAGCATAGTCTCCCAGGGCCCAACCCACATCGACATAGCCTTCACATCAACCTACGCAGACCTGCACTGGGTGATCCTCGACGACCTGCAGGGCGCGTACCAGTACCTTGTGAACAAGGCCCTGCCAGACCTGCAGATCATCCGGACGCTGTGGCGGCTCGACAACGAGACCTTCACGCACGGGCGGACCCATGTCAAGGACGAACCCCTGCCGGACTGGTCGCTCTACGCGGGCGCGACAAAAGTGCAGGACGAGACGTGGCAGCTTGCTGATGGTTCGTACATCACCAAGTACGATTGGAGCAATTACGTGCGGGACAGGGACTTTTATGGTGTCTATGGGCCTGGGGTTGCTGGGTCGTGGTGGATCCATCCTTCTACTGAGTACTTCTCGGCAAGCCAGCTTAGCCAGACTTTGACTGTGAGTGTTTGGCTTCGGCAGCCTTTGGTTAATGCGTTGTCTAATACGTGAGCCAGGTGCACCGCGAGTCGTCGACAGGTGACGCTGTGCAGCTGAACGTGTTCCAAGACACGTCCCATTTCCGCGTCGGGGCCGACACCCACTCACCCGTGGGCAAGATCTTCGGACCTTGGCTCTGGTACCTTGTGAGTTTACCTTCGGACTGTTTTCGACTGAAGACACAGTCTAACCGCAATAATCACAGAACAACGGCTCGGTGGAAGATGTGATCGAACGCCGCAAGCAGGAGCTGGAGAAATTCCCCTACAGCTGGCTGCCAGACGCAGCATACCACAGCCGTGGGGAGATCACGGGCACCCTCCGCCTGTCAGACGGGCGTCCAGCCTCGGGTGCCTCAGTCTTCCTGGGCGACACGGACACGTCGATCCGGCCGCTGGTACAGGGTGACAACTACTACTACACGACCACGGCCGAGGCAGACGGGTCCTTCTCATTCAGCGACGTGCGCACCGGTTCGTACGGACTCTACGTGTGGTCCAACGGCGGCGACATCGCAGACGTGTACACCAACGCCACAGTAACGCCCATCACCGTGGAGACGGACAAGACAACAGCACTAGGAGAGGTAGAGTGGGCGTTGCCGGCAGGACGGAAGCAGATCTTCCAGGTAGGCGAGTTCGACAAGAAGGCGCTGGGGTTCAAGAACGGCGGGCTGCCGTACCAGCACGGCGTGACGGAGGCGAGCCCTGCGAATCTGACCTTCAAGGTGGGCGAGTCGGACGCGTCGCAGGACTGGTACTACGCCATCTCGAAGCCGGGGAGGTGGACGATCGAGTTCGAGGTCGACGCGGCGGACCTGGCAGCGCAGCACGCGAAAAACAACGGCAGCACGGCGCTGCTGAGCGTGTCGCTGGCGGGGTACTCGCAGAGCACGGCGGTGGACGTGGACGTCAACGGGGAGGTGGTCGGGACGCTCAGCAAGGACGTGTTTACCAGCGACCCGGCGCTGTACAGGTCCGGCAAGACGAGCGGCGAGTGGAGGTTCGTGCAGTATGAGGTCGACGCGGGGCTGCTGGTGGCGGGGGCCAACGCGGTCGGCTTCACGGTGACGCGTTATGTGCAGTGGCGTGGGGTATTGTGGGATAGCATTATTCTGGAGTGGCAGCAGGGCTGAGATTGAGAAGGCAGCAGAGCAGAGCTTTGCCGTGGCGACAAAAGACTCGAGGAGGTGAAGACGTCACTTCGGGGGGGGGGGGCGATCTGCTGTTGCATCGAGCTAATCTATTGCATCTATGTCGATAAAACCGCTTTCTCCCGGACGGGTCTGCTTCGGAAGAAGATCATGCAGGCATCAAGATGGATCTTGGAAGCCTGGAAGCGTGAGATGACAGTACCGAGTGACTGAGAGACTTGGTAGTGACGCGAGAGTGAAACTGAGAAGCGTGGGAGTGGAGTTATCGCCACAGGAGCAAGGCAAAGCACGCAAAGCAAACAAAGGAGGTCGTTTGGACCTAGGCCGGCCGAGTCTGCCACAGCTGCGCCACAAGACCCCGGTCGAGGGGCATGATTGGCTTGTGGGTGGGATGGACCCACACTTAAGTGCGTCACTGAGCATCATCAATGTCGTCGCGGAGCATTTGCTCCTGGTATGCGAGCCTGGCGAGGCCAGTTGAGGCTTGATTCGATTTGCATGTACCACACCTTGCCTTACTTCTCGACCCTTGGACAACGTCGTCATACTGACAGAGTGAGGTCGAGGCCTTTTGGGTGACAAGGACCGCGGGGCAACGTCCACAACCCCACGTCATGGAGCAGCTACCAAACAAGACCGGATGAGGCAGCTGAATGTAGCTCGTAATAGCTCGTAGCTCGTAGCTCGATTGTGTGACGAGGAAACATGTGCCAACAATTCCTAAGTGTCATCAGTCTAGCCCCTTCAGCAGTGACTTGAGCCGCCCTCCATCGAATACAAAAAGGACGCAGATTCTCAGTTCAAATTCTTTCCTCCTCCTCCTCTCTCCATCAATCAACAACAGCCTCTTCTCAACACAAGCAACACCAAACACACAAACAAAAACTTTCCACCACTCAAACCAAATCAATCATCATGGCCGACGCAATCAAGAACGCAGTCTCCTCCGCCTCCGAGACCGTCCAGCAGGGCATCTCCGGCGTCTCCAAGGAGGGAAACAAGGAGATCGCAAAGGACAGCAACGCCCCCGCCGGCACCCGCGCTGAGGCGGCCAAGGACGCTGTCAGCGACAAGGCCTCTGAGACCACCCACAGCGTAAGATACTCCCCTTGAAGCACATCAATCACATTAAGACTCAAAATGCTGACATTCAATGAATATAGATCAAGAAGTAAACGCTTCGACCTACAGTCAACTGAGGGCAAATTGAGTGGGAGGATTGAGCTGTGGACCATGCAGTCATCATCACTTTAGCGATTCAAATTCTAATACAGTGATACCACCAAAACAATTTCTTACTGATGAAGTCTCAAACCTAATGTGAATATGACGTGAACGTGCTTAAGTTTGAATTTTATATTCTGGGTAATTCTTGGTGTTGTCCCGTCGAACGAGGTTTAGCTCCTCGAAAGCAGTCCATGGCACGCCAACAAGCTTCGTACATAAATCCGTGAAGTTTCGACGAAATCAAGTATAGTCGACATGTTATAGCAGAATTCCTGACCAAGTGCGCCTCGGTACAAAAGCGCTGGTTCCGTTTGGTTAGTTATGGCTGGTGCCAGGCTGACGCTTGTTTTTGCACAAGTGTACACACCCAGCATGTTTATTTGATTATCTAAGCAGTAGCAACTATCTCGACTCAACAAAAAGACCTACAGCTCTCCAGCCTCGTGGTTTGTTGAAGCCACCTTGCCGGAGTTGCACACAGGATAATTTGGAAAGACGTTCGCTTGGTAGCCAAACGTCTGATGATAAAGTTCCGCTTTGCAGTATTCGTCTCAAGCCTGGAAGAATAGTTGCAAGTCAAGGCAACGATTAATAAAAAAAGACCTAGATTACAACATTCAAACACACAGTTCACATTGATTGGCAAAACACATGCAATTACGAGACAACATTTGAGGATAAGGAATGTATTATGGGAAGGAAAAATAAACCTACCACTTTCCGAGCTCAACAACACCTAGACCCATGCCAGAGCCTGCCAAAATGGAGGCGATCCGCAAAATCAAAGCACTAAACACAAAATGCAAACGCTGCGATGGTCCATGGACTAGGACAAAGAGTCGTCAACTTACCGAGCGGGCCAAAGGTCCTGGTTGCGGAGGTGGAACATCGAGTTGCCCTCACAAGCAACACAGTACCACCTCCGATCCCCATCCCAGCCATTATAGCTGCACCAAAGCGGGATCGCAGCGTCACACCAGCCGCAGTACATGGTCCTGTCCATCCCTCCGCCCCGGAACAGCCGCCACGTCACGGCCCAGAGCTTGCGGGCGAGCCGCTCGTCCAGGCACAGGAGCCAGTCCTGCACCAGGTTCATGTCCTTGCCGCAGCAGCTCAGCCCCAGGAGGTCGAGCAGCTCCTTCCTGAAGTGGGCCATGCGCTCTTCCTGGTATTCCCGTATGTCCGGCATCGTCTCCCTGGGCGCGAGGTAACGCTTCAGCTGTCCTAGCTCAAAGGCGGCCTCGTCGATGGCCCTTCTGACGACCGGGTCGTCGTCGCCGTGCGCAGTCTCCACGGCATTACGGGCAATATCCTCGAGATCGACCGAGCAGATGAGATGGCCGCACGGCAGCTTGTGCATCGCCCTGCGGGGCTCCATGTCACCGCACAGGTGGCAGCAGCCCCACCCGTCCTTCCCCTCGGCGCCGTCACGGCCGAGGTCCAGCTCCTCGCCGTTGACGTGGTAGTCGAGGCGGCCCGGCGAGCCGCACCTCGTGCCGCTACAGGCCGAAAAGTCCGGGAGGCAGGCAAGCAGGGTGGCGGGCGGGGCCAGCGGCGGGGAGCCGCCTTTGTCATCACGCTTCGTCTTCGTCCTGCTGCTCTCGCCTGGGGCCCGGGGTGGGGAGGCCGGGGGGAGGGTGATGGTGAGGGGAGAGTTGGGGATGAAGATGGGCGGGAGGAAGGCGTACTGGCGCGGGCGGTTCAGGAATCGGTTGTCAGGTCTGGTTGCGCGCCTGTGGAAGATGCTTCCTTTGCCGACGGGACCGCCGATTAGGGCGGGGGACTCGTCGTTGTCGTGTGTCGGGCCTGCTGGGAAGGGACCTACCGGGATGTCTGTCCGGACGATGGAGCCTGTGTTCACACGTAGAGACTTGTTGCGTGAGGCGCTCAGCCCTGCCATTTCAGTCAGCTTCTTACGGTGATGTGGATTATTACCTTTGAGAATATGTTCCACAGTGAGTAGCTTCGATTGTGTTTTTCAGGCAGTGGCTGAATTGTCATTATCCAGAATTATCATCAACCGGTGTACGGTGACGAGGACAACATTTAAGTATTTGAGCATTCTCTTGCAATGGCCCTATTCCCTTGTCCATCTTTCCGCAAGAAAATGCTTTGTGTCCTTTGTTCTGTGCAGTCAGTGTTGGATGCGTATCCCGCATGTTTTGGGTGCTTGAAAGCTCTGTGCGGCTCCGATACAGTGCTATTGTTGCAAAAAGCCATTGTTCATTGTTTGCTTTCACAGAGCCTTTGAGCCTTTGGCACCAAAACGGGCAATACTGTGCCGTATCACCAGAGCCCCCAAGGAGAGGCAGCTCCTACGAAGACATGTCAGTTTTGAATGTTTCGGGACTGGTAGAATTGCGTTCATAATTCTTTTGAATCCATTATTTCCATAGTCTCTCGCTGTGGAACTCGATTAAACCTCCCCGATAAACGTGCTGCGCTGAGAAGCAAAGAAGCTTCGTAAAATCATCCTCCTCTCTGGTTAGTACTTCCTCACTTCCAAACACATGTTTCAGCGGTGGTAAACTCCCCAACAGTCGTAAGATTATCCACCCGTCCAAGCAAGAACTCAAGCTGCCTGAACGCCGCACCAGGCGCATGCTGTGGGATCTGGTGGCCCGCATTTGCAATAGCAGTAAACGTCAGCCCCCGTTCCGTGTGCGTCTTTCCATACAAACCGCCGCCGGCGACATACCCAACCGGCAAGGTGGGAATGTGCAACTGCATCAGGGTCTGGTTGAGGGCCGGGAGGATGGTCGGGTTGTAAGGAACAAAGAAGTCGTCCCCGAACGGCGACTCCGTGAAGCCCTGGGTGCCCTGCCAGGTCATGTTGTTGATCGCCGCGAGGGTGCCGTTGGGCGTGATGAGGAAGTCGAGCTCGCCGTTGGCGATGACCACGTTGCCCGTGCGCTCGATGACGGCGGGCAGGACCGAGAAGGTCACGGGCTCGGAGTGCTCGAGCCCGAACGTCACCTCGTTACACATCCTGAAGTCGGAGCGGGGATCGTGGATATTCAGGGCGTCCTGCACGTCGCTGCGGTTGAAGTAGTTGTTGGGGCCCCAGCCGAGCGTGGGGAAGCCGAGCTGGTTGGACGGGAAGGGGCAGGAGGACGTGATGTGGTAGGGGTCGAAGCATGGGTTGACGTACAGCGCGGCCCGGGTGATTTGCGTCCAGAGCGCGCAGTCGTTATCCACGATTCCAGTGCTGTTGACGGATTTGGGGAAGGCTATTTGACCCGCAGGCGGGAACGTCAGCGCCTCCTCCATGTAGGCTATGTATCCGCAGTCCCTGGCGCGCTTGTTGATGTGCTCTGTGAAGGTGTCGTTGAGGTTGAAGTAGCTGCTGCGCTTGTTGAGGTACTGGACTGTGGTTCCTTCCTCCATGAGCCGAAGAGGTCCGATGGCAGGGTCCATGAGGTGGATCCCCTTGACGTGGTAGTACTCGTCGTCCATCTGCTCCAGGAAGTGGTTTGCGATGTAGGGAATCATCATTCCCGCATATGATTCGCCGGCCATGTAAACATCATACCCGTGCATGTCGAAAGTGTCAATGAAGTTCTTCCAGAATCCGGCGAACTGGCTGGCAATGGCGTGCTCGTCCGTGATCAGAATGCTTGCTCCTGGGTCTGATGATGAAAGGCCCGTGCCTACAGAATTAAGTGTCAGCCTCATGTTACGGACGCAGAAGGGGTTTTTATACAAGATGGTGATAGAATCGCTCCTCTACATTGCGTTCTCAAAACCTGTGGGCTTATGAAAGCCCCCTAGAGCAAGTACATAGTAGAACATAATGCATGTGGCAGGTGTTGCTTGGAAGTGATCGAAGAAGCTTGCGTTTGGAAAATGCTTACCGATAGGCTGGTCAATCCAAACCATGTTGGTCAGGTTGGTCCAAGAGAAAGGGTTTCGCTGGGGCGAGTAAGTTCCAGCCTGCCACAAGAAGGGGCCGGTCTCCTGCAGCAGGCCACCCATGGAACTGCACCCCGGGCCTCCGTTGAGGAAAACGGTGATCTCATTGGTGGCAGCTGGATTATTGGATGGGAAGAACCAGAAGAAGAGCTGGTTGTTGCTGGTGCTGTTGATCGAGTTGAGCGGAGTGATGGGGAGTCTTCCTGCGTAAGACTCGCCCAGGTCAAAGTCCACCTCGGGGACAGCGGTGCCGTTGACCATGAACCCTGGCAAGCAGTCAGTCAGTGAGGTGTACTGAGATTTGTAGGAAATGGCAATTGACAGCAGGGACACTGGATCAGGAGAACTTACTGTGGCTCTTGGGGGTGAGAAAGGCTGGCTGACGGTCGGAATCCTTCTCCTCCAGGCGTCCATTTGCGTGCGCAGACGGAAACACCGGTACACAACGTGGGAGAACGGCAGAGAAGGCGGCAGTCGCACCACCAAGTGCAGCCAACAGGAGATTTGGAAAGAGCATGGTGAAAGTAGTGGCCAGCACGGCTAAGTACAAAGCTTGCAATCAACGGTGGTGGGAAGATACGAAGTTTGGAGGTGACGGTAAGGGCGGGATTGGAGACAGTGAGGGAATGGCGAGGTTGGGAAAGAAATTGCAAGTCGAAAGTGAGTGTTGAGAGATGGGGCGAAAGGGTGGAGGCCAGGACTTTGAGTTTGGAAAAGTCCCAAGGGGCGATGGTACGTTGTTTTCCGATTGTAGAACAGGCTGAAGGCAAACGAATTATAGCCCAGCTAGACTGAGACTCTGGCCCCACAACTCTTCAAATTTCCCACAGAGTCTGAATTCAAATTTCTAAAAGATTGACTGTTTAATTTTGAGCATGCTTAGCTGATTACCTCCATTCCGAGGTCAAGTTCCTGTCATTACCAGTTCAGCAGACACTGCCAATTCACAAGGGATCATATCAACTTCACAAGATGGTCAAAAAGTTCACTAACAAATGTTGACTTGGGGTACTACATACCAATCTTCTGTCTTCACATTATCGACATCATCTATGTAGTACCCAACCAAAATTGTGTCTGAGAGAATGACAACCATGACTGAATCGCACGATTCCTATCAGGCACCAAGAAATTCCAAATGAGGGCTCCCTCAGCACATTCCTACACCTGGCCACCCATCACACCCCAAAGACTGGATCAGTCCTCGTTCTCGTTCGCTTCAGAGCTGTGCTTGTCCTTGTTGTGCTTCCTGAGGTAGAAGCTTCCATGCCTGGTGGTCCAGCCGCAGCCCTCTACCTGGCACTTATGCACCTTTTGCCGCCGGCCGGTTTCTGCGAACCACTCCTCAGGGTGCCTGCCTGAAAAGTGTGACCTCCGTGAAGTCCACTTCCCTCGGAAGCCGTTACAGCCGGCGACCTTGCAGATGTAGTGTGTGGGAGGTCCGTCAGGCTTCTCCTCATCCATGATCATGTCGCAGAGGTTGTAGGTCTCGTAGCGCGACTCGGGGGAGGCCTTGTTATTTCCCTTGTGGGATTTCTTGCCCTTGGGATCGTCCACGTAGTCAGAATCATCGTCTGACTCGTCGCTGGAATAGTCGCTGGAATAGTCGCTGGAATAGTCGCTGTTCTCGCCCTCCTCGTCTTCTTCGGATGGTGCCGCCAAAGAAACAGCGTCAGGGTCCTCGTTGGCCGTGTCCTCAGTGACGGAGTCGCTGTCAGCCATGGACACATCAGCAGGAGGGCCCTCAGTCATGCCCTCTCCTTGAGAGTCAATAGATCCGTCGTCGAAGTCCTCCTCAACGGGGTTAGGATCGGCCATTGCCTCATCGTCGGCCTGCTGTGATCCTGACAGGGATCGAGAAGAAGTGTTGTCGCTCATCTCCTCCTCTTCCATGATGACGGAATCTCCACTCTGATCTCCGGTCTCGACTCCGTCCTGAATGTTCTCATGAAAGGAGCCGGAACCCATTTCTGCCTCCAGCTCGCCTTGTTCAGCCATGAAGTCGTACGAGTCGACACGGGGGTAATACACCTGAAAGTCGATGTCATCGGTTCCAATGATGAACTCCACAAATCCTCCAGAGTCAGAAGGGTCGTTCTCTCCAACCTCGCCCTCCAAACCGACAGCATCGGGGTCGTACTCTTCAACCTCGCCGTGCAGAGTGACAGCGTTGGGGTTGTCCTCGGGGCCATCGCCGATGCTGATCTTGATCCGATTGAAGATGTCCGCAGAGGTTTTGGCAATGCCCCCGGCCATTGTGAAAGTGTCGACTCTACCATGTGCCTCCTGTCTGTGCAAAATTGTCAGAACTATACGAGGCTCATGCTCCGAAGGGAAAAGCTTACAGAATGTCGTCGACGAGTCCCCTGATCTGGATTTCGAGTCTGTCTTGGTTCTCGATGCACCAACCCGTTTCCAGGAACTCCATCTCCTCAGCTGCAAAGGAAGCCAACGCCTGCATGACTGCATCATACTCGTCCTCGGTCAACCATTTGCTGTAGTGTGTGAGTATAAGATGCCCGATATGTCTTGTGGATTGTGACAGGTAGATGCTTACCCCCAGCCTTCCTGGATCTCACGCCGCATGTCTTCGCAAAAGGCCTCCATGCCTTCCTTTATACTGAGTCTATGTGATTGGTATGTCAGCAGCCGCGCATCACGTAGATCCCATGATGATGGAGGATCGATTGGAATGGGGATTGATGTGTAGCAATAATCAGGTAATGGCAGGTGTGTGGGTGCAAAGGCCACCATTGGGATGTGTATGGACGTCATGGGCTAATATCGAGGCGCCAAACGTTCGACGATACAAAGGACCACTTGGTGCCTGGTGTCCCCAGACAATGTAGGGACTTTCTCTGTTTGTCCAGATGTCTTGCATAGAACGTGTAGGCAGAAACAGGGGGTTGAGTACTTACTCCGACATGATGATATCGGTACGGTAGCTGTGCTGATCGTGGTTGCGTTGCTGGTGTTGATCTTGGGTCGAATGCACGCAGCCGTGGTGCCTGGTAGACAGCTCAGTATCCAAGATTAGCCTTGGGGTAGCGATGTTTGCTCTGTCTAAATGTGCAAAGACATGGAGGGGGCTGAAGTTTGCATTTTATCTGTCCTAGATGTGGGCGCTAGTTGTGGGCGCTCCAGTATTCACTCTGGCTTCGCCAACAATGTACACGGCGGCAGGCTCGAAGATACTTCACTTTTCATGATACTAGTTCTTGTTTGCCAAGTCACAGGCCAAGATTCACAGTATCTACTAGGAAATGACGTCGGTGTGGATGGCTATCACATACTATCATGTGTGGCCTTGTCAGTGTAATCCGGCAGGCTTCAGTCGACTTCCCATATGACAACTTCAAACGCATGAGCCTAGGAGATGACCAAGCTCCATAGCACCATTGATGGGCCAGAGGCTACCAAAACGTAAACAATTTTCGCTGCCATTATATGGCCGTCCTTGCCACAGTACTTGATAAGCCGTTGCGTTGCTCTACGACACCCTAATCAACAAAGTTCAGTCCCTCCCTTTGACAGGCTATCAATGGTCGTGATACAAGATCAGATATGCGCCTTTTCTGATAACTTTATGCAATGACAAATCGCTTCCTTGTATTCTCGAGCACACAATTTCCCAGGCAGGTTGCAATTGTTACACTCGAGTCACCTGAGGTTGAGACGAGTTTGGTAAACTACAGCCCGGGAGATCGAGAGGCACCCCGGAAAGACGTGACAAAGCAATAAGCCTACCAGAGCGGATTGGCGTATATTGCTGGAACAGCCAATCTGGCAATTGGTTATTGCACATTACATGAGTACAATACCTCGGTACATGTTCTCCTGAATTTCTAGTGAGTCTCTTTGTCTCTTCTTGGATGGATGGAAAGCCCGAAAAATAAGACTATTTCCTAACCCAATCACTGCAGCCGGCAGACACGCTGAGGCAATTGCTTGTGCTGTGAAATTGCCCATATGGGCCACCTGGGTGTAAGCATGTTCGGGAACCTCTTCATTGACAGCATCCTGTACCGCTAGGTCAACGAAAGGTGGATGCTCGTCCTCAAGATCAAAGTAATATGCGTTGCCGTCCGGAGTGCGAAACAGCTCTACCCACTTGGCGCGATTGATGTCTCTGAAACGTGAGCAAAAAGCTGCTGTAGTCATTGTAAGTTTTGAAAACTCTAGCACTACAGGCCCGCTCCACAGGACTGGGATAGGAACTTCCACGGACAATCGCAGCGGGTAATCTCTGCGGAGGCCCTCTGCAAACGCTAGCAGGGTGCTGTCATCGACTTCCGTGCTTGGTTTGAGGCATGCGAGCACGCAGGCCAAATTAGTGGGAAATCGAGGCAACGGGTTGCCGTCAATAAGCTCATTGACCGGCCTACATGGCAGCCGAGTCAGAGCTTCCAGAAGGCCTGCTTCCGCCGGATGCTTGGCCTTCCAGGGCGCCACGAAGCTATCGAGTACGTGTTGAAACATGCGTGGCCGATCTGTTCTGTCGTTGGTCATACGGGGCCCCACCGATGCAATGAATAATGAAAAGCGGCAGACATCTCGCGCAGATGCAGGTTCCAATGTGAAAAGATACTTGGTGCCTTTAGTATGGTAAAGATTGTTCATTATTGTTGTCAGAAATGGCTTTGTATCACCAGAAATGTTGGTACTGTATAAGTCCCGGTCGTCTTGGTACCCATGCCCAAAATTCAGAATTATGTCCAGTGAGCCCCATGTATGCTGGTAATAAGAAATCTCGTAAGTAATGTTATGAAGGCGGCGAAAGCCAGAATGGTGGCTGCGGTCTCGAATCCTGAATGGAAAGTCGTGGAGATCGAAGGAGTCCCAGTGTGGCAGACTCGTCATCTGCTGTATATTTCCTTCGTCTTCCTCGCGCTCCACCTCACGTATGTAGCTGAAGGTATCCCTGGCAACGTCCCGTAGGGTGGTGTGTGGAGGGTGGCTGTCAAGACAAGCCAGAGCCAAGAGACGCGACCCACTTAGTTGTGCCACGGACGACGTTGTGTCATCCGTCTTGAAATTGTTTTCCAAGCCGTTTCGCACAAAGTCTTGGACAGTTTGATGGAGAAACTCCACTTGCAAATTTGTCCTGGTGGAAAAGTCTGAAGCTGGACCTCGGCCGGTGGTCGCATTGGAGTCACTCCCTGATACCGTAGACCAATCATCGTTTGCTCCAGTATCCACCATACTGATCAGCCCACCAGTCCTGCTAGCTAGCCAACTGATCATATCATCAACTGATTGTGGGAGGCCATCTTGGTTTCCAATGCAAATGTTTGTAACAATGTAGAGCTGGTCAACATAGAGTGGGACGCGGCTGGCCAACATGGTCTTCAGGATGATCATCGTCTCCGGTAGATATGTTCCGCGAACTCTTTGCACAGTCAGCTTGTACATGCCGTCAAGCTCCTCGGGGTATTGGTAGAGAATCTTTTGAAGCGACTCGATCGGAGTTCCGTCGACGATTTCCTGGCGGAGATTATCCACAACTATCCTCACCCAGATAAAGACACCCTTAGCCCTCGATGCAATGTCCGTGGACAGGTCTGAGATTGATTTCTGCCGTTGGCCAAGCGCTCTGAGAGTGTGAGCCATCGCGTACTGTCGGATATCTTGCATTGTGAAGTTGTGCATGGCGAACGAAGGTACGCGCCGGTTGTCTCCGAGCCGTTCCTGGAATATGGGCCAAGGCCGGCTTGCCAGGCATACTTTTAGGATTGGCGTGTCTGGCTTGCCCCTGACATCCCTATGGGTTGCAATCAGGTCGTCGAATATGCTCAGTAGAGTACCATTGTCATCCTGCTTTTGATTTTCGTCAAGAGCATCAACAAAGAGAGTGATTCGATCCCTGCAACCAGGCACAGCTGGTGGCATATGAGGGAGGTGTAAAATAGACCGAGACAAGCTTCGGACATCCCAAGGTTGTTGGCGTCTCTTCAAGTCCAGGTATATCGGTCGAATCAACTCAAAACTGCGAGGATATTACTCCAGTATTTGGTAGAGAAGCTCCATCAGCATTCCGCGGAGGCTCTTTTGAACTAATGACTTTCCACGTAGATGGAAAAAGTACGCGACCGGATGACCTTCGGAGTTTGGCGGTTGTAGCGACATAGTTCGATTGTCTTCGTATGCGAATCGCATCAAAGTAGACTTCCCAGAGTCAGGCTTCCCAGTTATCCAGAAAAGGGCATCGAACTCCCCGCTGTCGTCACATAGCCACCGAGAGAAAGGCACACGATCCGTGAAAAGCCACTCGAAAGTGTCCTTGTTGTAGTTGCGGATCTGGTCAACATCTTGCACCCGGAATCTCGCGACAGGATCGTTCAAGCTGTTCAGACATTCTAATGCTTTGTTAAGACTGGTGTGCTTTACATGGTAATGTGCTCGATGGTCTAACCTTCGTAAATCTTGCGTTCATTCGAGGCTTGGTTTTGTATGTGTCAGCATCCAGCTGGCCCAGGTATAATCACGCATGTTTTACATGCTTGCCCAAGTAATGAACTCACACATTTCCTTCTGAACGACGCTGACCCATTCTTTGATTGTGCGGCTCACTTTCACAAAACCATCGTCCTGTGATGATATGTACTTCGCCATGTTGCGGTGGTCCTCAGATATGCTACCCCAGGTCTCACGAGCATGACCAATCTTGGCGGAATCTGGTCTCACAATTTGCATACCAAGAATTCCTATGCGAACTTGCTTTTCTTCCGAAAAAGACGCAATGCGCAGATTTCTGTACGTCTCGAGTGTGTGGTAAAATCCCGTCGATATCCGATCAAGTGTCTCAGAGTTCTTTTCTAGCGCGGTTAGGAGCTTGGTGTTCGCACTTTGGAAAGCGAAAGCCTTTGTCAGTAGATAGGCAATGCGACCGTAGGTCGCTGCGTTTGAACCTCTGTGTGGAGTGCCGAGGAATATTATTCCGCTCGTGTTTGACACCACCTCTCTTTCGGGTTCATGAGCCGAGTTTGCAGACTGGTTCAACGCCTGAGGACGCATGTTAGGCTACCTGACGAGTCTACAATTGAAAGTTGGTGCAACACACTTCTTTTACCACGAGTCCTCCTAGACTGTGCGCAACGATGATGGTGGGAATCTAAGTGTTAAGGTCAAATCGAAGGACCAAAGGAAGGACAAGGATTCGAATTGGGTAGATTACCTTACTGCCCCGAAGATTATGGAGCTCGTTGAACAGATTTCTTCCATGTTGGTGGACCTGATGTCCGCATCGGCAAAAGCGGCCAAAGTAGCTCTATTAGGAGGACTTCCGAAGCGGGCGGTCTTACGGTATTTGATCCAGCAGATGACATAAACCTCTCCACGTCGGCGTCGTAACCAAAGCTGTACACTTTGACATTGCCGACAGCTAATGGCAGAAGGCTCTCGGGCCAGAAGACATGCCTGGATTGCGTTTGGTCGTAAGTGGATGCAGCGTCCAGACAGGAAGGACTGCTGGCAGGTTTGCCGACGCGCATGGGGCCACTTCTTGGGCTCTTGGACCTGGCCGCCCATGTCTTCCACGGTCCACCGAAGAGTCCATGTACCAGGACAACACTAGCATAGTCTTTAGTCTGTATACACCTCCGTATATCAAAGCAAGTTCAGGGGTCGACCTCACTTGGCAACTGGATTTTGTCCATCTGGTGGACAATAAACCTCGTTCATCCCTATCCTCAGGTCCATTGCAATGACAGTGTTTCCGCGCGCGTGTCCTCGGGAATACTTAATGTTTCTCGGCTGTCCGTTCAACGGTAGCCTTTCAGACTAGGATAGGCTTGTGTCAGGCGCTACTTGCAAGGAGAAAAGGTCAGTCATTGCTTCACTGAAGAGCGTAACTCGGAAACCGGCGGCCTTACCTGGCAGTGTGGTTCAATCAGCTCGAGAACCTTCACGCTGGGTGATAAACAGTCGGATCGAAGAATTGACGGCTGTTCCCCGCCCGAACTGCCACATCAACACAGCTGACTGCATAGATGCCTTGTTGCCTGTGCCAGTCAAGCTGCACGGGTGTCGCCTCACAACCACTCAGCTCCCAGTGCAGCTTAGTGCCTTCAGTCAGGTGTAACCATACTCACTTCTCGTCATTTTCAGCTGCTACCTTTGGCTGTAAGAGCGGACTCGGGATGTGCCAAGATAGAACGCGTGGGCTGGCAGGCCGGCCGGATCCTTATCAACAAGAGACCAAGTTGGAGGATTATTGGTATAGCAGCAGCCTCTTACTAAGAAATGATTGTGTGAGGGTTATTTCAGTCTATGGATCAACAAGATGAATAAACACCAGTGCTTTGAATAGACCTGTCCTGTGTTAACACGCCACTCACTGACTATTCTGACCATTGCAGACGGTTGCAGGCTCGCCGACGGGCCTTTTCATAGCCGAGTGCAGGGTGGGCGAAGCCCACCTCATCTTCACATATATAAGGGACCGCCTACATACTGCTTAAGAAGCGTACGTACACGGATTAAAAACGAAACCACCTACACATATATCTTCTTCCAAGATCACTATAATAAGAAGTAGTCCAATACATGCAAGCCGCCCCTATTTCTTACCATCCTTGTCCTCTCCTTTCTTATCACCCTTGCCCTTTCCTCTCTTATCATCCTTGTGTTTATCTTTCTTGCCAATGGGAAGCCAACTTTTAGGACTAAGTGGATTCTTGTTCTTCTTGTCATTCTTAACCGGTGTTTCCTCTGGATTCCGCTGAGGTTGTGATGGACCCCCTATATCTGGTACAGCAGGCCCAGATGGCGTGCTCCATGACGATGGACCCGTGTGTGTTGGGTACGAAGGCCCAGGGCCGGAGGAGGGATCATGATCCGGTCGCGGGAGATTTCCTGCCGTCTGCCCCGGCACCTGCGGCTGTGGCTGAGTATGACTTGCGCCGCCTTGGTGTTGGGTAGCAGAGCCTGTCGGAGCGCGGCTTGGGTCACGGTGTGGTTGTGTCCCCTGGCCTGGTTGCCCAGTAGGATCCCGCTGTCCTTGTTGTTGTGGCTGCCGCTGTTGACTGTGAACTGGTGCAGAGCCCCGAGGTGGCTGTGGCAGCGGAGGCGGCCGTGACAAAGCTGGTGGTGCTGGTGGCTGGCCTTGATATCCAGACGCAGCAGCATCTCGGACCCGCGATCTTGACCGGGAAGACTGACCCTGTGATTCGCTTCTTCTGCCTTGCAGATCGCTGGCTGCTCGTCGTTCTCGCAAGGGCAAAGTGTCGTGTCCTTGGGCCTGCACCCGTCCAGGGTCTTGCTGGTCCCGTGCCAAGGCGGCGCGTATCTCGTCAGGTCTCCTCGCGCCGGCGCGTGGGTCCCTGGTGGGCGTAACCTCTCGCCCTCCCGATTCGTGGCTGGGGTGAGGTGCGGTGCTCTTGGTGCTCGGCTCCCCTGGCCGCGCTCCCTCGCGGGAGCCTTGCCGCCTGCCTCTGCTACTCTCCGAGCTAGAGGTCTCCGACGGAGGTTTCGAGGTACCGCGACTACCTGGGGGAGGCTTGCAGCGGCACCTGCATGTGCAGTCTGGGCAGCACGGTTCGCCACGCTGAGTGGGAAGTTGAATAGAAGCGGGAGGAGAAGGTCGTCGAGATAAAGGGGAGCATGATGCTTGGCTGAGGTGAAGAGACAGAGCGAGCAGATTGGCGCTAAGTGTCTTCATTGATGTGCTTCGCAAGGCGAGACCTTTCCCGAAACCACCGAATGGCCCATACACGTGCAAAGTCAGAAAGCCAGCGTCAATAGCCGCTGGATCCTTTTTCGCTTTCAGCTGATCCAGTTTCTCGATATTGGCCTTTGAGAACTTTCCTTCAAGGGCATATTGCTCGTACAGGGAGTCCCATTCTCCAATGACGATATGTATCTCTTCGCGATCCTGGGCAAGTAGGAGGCAGCTGCATAGAAACTGCGTTAGGAAAGGTTTCAAGACGTTGGTAAGGATCGCCGCGGATGTAGAGTGGGGTGAGATGAGTGACGCAGAACATAGAATAGTAGATAGGAATCAGCGCCCCGCCGACCCTCTCCACAACTTCGGATTCTGTGGGAAACTCGGTCCACCCAGTGTCGTTGCCCGGCTAGGTCATGTAAGGAGGAATTTAATGGCTCACCGGGATTTCTCTCCAGAGTTTCCCGCGGCTGGCTTCGGCTTCAGCACTCCTCTCCTGGGTGCCAAAGGTCCTCCGCCCTTGCGCGCGCGTTCTTCGGACTCCATTCGGAGCCGGAGGTTCAGCCAGGCTAATATTTCAGCCGCTTCCTGCCATTCGATCTTGAGTGTGTTTTTCCCCCGCAAGCGCTTTTTGGCCTCCACTATTGCAAGGACCTCTGTCGTGTTTGGACCTATGCGGTACAGAGACCCGTCTGTCTCGCTGGTCATGATTCGACCGTAGGAGTGGCCGTCACCCTGCTTCACAATGTTGTAATTCCTCCTCGCGACCGATTGCAGGCCCGTCATGTGCCCGGCTTGGGCCAGGTCGTTGTCTCTTATACGTTCCCGGATATGGAACCTGTCGCGCGACATTGTCCAGTCTGCAATTGTTTTCCAGTCGTGCACTGGCGTATTGCTGCCGCCTTTGGTTGGAGTCTGGTCGGGACCATACGGGGCAGCTGGTGTCTTCTGAATCATCCACCTTCGTGTCAGTGCCGAGGCAAAGGATATGAGGGCCTCGTTTACTATTTGCTCGTCGGCGGCGTCGCTATTTGGTGGTCTCGAATAGAAATTCATGCCGGGCCTCCCCTTCTTCAAAGGAGTCTCCAAGATAGAATCTTCGAATGAATCTGCTCCGTCTTGAGAGACCCCGAGGTAAGCGTCGAGGAGTACTTGGTTCTGCACCAGCTTCGCCCCAGCGAATAGTCCGAG
Source organism: Diaporthe sp. PMI_573 (assembly GCA_021399435.1). Lineage (NCBI taxonomy): Eukaryota > Fungi > Ascomycota > Sordariomycetes > Diaporthales > Diaporthaceae > Diaporthe > Diaporthe sp. PMI_573. The sequence goes on from JAJTUP010000005.1 coordinate 223,338, forward strand.
GCTGTCAACATCCATTGCTGGATCGTTGGTAGGAACCTGGCCAATGTAGTTATCAAAGTCCGTCCAGTCTTTCAGGAACACCTCAGCAGCATGCGCGTACTTCAAATCAACAAGGTCATGGAGCGGAAACGGTTCGTCCTCATGGTTTTGAATGAGAGCGCGAAGGTGAAGAAATTGTTCGATATGCAGTCCCGATCCTTTGGCTTCCTCTTTGCCGGCTTTCCATCTCCTCAACCCGCAAAGACGGATGTGATTTGGACCATTGTCAAGCCTTGAGAAGATAAATCAGCGATGCCCAATATGTAGATCAAATGGTACTGTCATCAGGTTGCGGATGATCACATGCACGTAGCGCGAACTTCCTTACTCAGGTTCCAGCTGATTACCAGCCTTACTTCCTATGTGCTCTCGGACGAGCCGATCCCAACGAAGTGAGTTTCCTGGATTTTCCCCATCGAATGGACCACACTGGTTGGTTTGGAGTGCAGGTGTAGACTGTGAGGTGGATGAGGCCGACATCATTGCGGCAAAAACGGCACTGTCATGCGAAATAATTGCGAGGAAGCCTCCAGCTCAACGAGCGGGAGACGTCGTCGCAGGCTCCCAAACTCTCTAAATAGGAAGCATGGTCACTGTGGTGTCGAGAGGTGTTCGCCTGGACGGCTGCATCCAGAAATAAGATCTTACATTGGTCGGCCAGGCCTGGCGACAGGCAGGTGGGCCAGGCAGCCCTAGCCAGCGGCCACCTCTGTGACGATACCGTCCATTGGTTGCGCATCAATTGTGTCCCGCTAGAGAAGCAGCGAGGTGGCGCAGTGGCTTCATCGGTCTGCACCGTGGCGAGCCACCAAGGATATGCTTTGGATGCAGACTGGGCAAGGTTACATCGGGCGCTTGTTGCCGAGCGCGAAGCAGCGACGTGCGGCGCCAAACTCACAGCAGCCGACCAGTGCATTTTAAGGCCCCCAACCATCTGTCCGGAAAGAAACAAATGTGTTTCAAGTCACTACCAACTGACTTTTGGCGAGACGACGTAAATAGCAGTGCAGCAACGGTGTTCCAATTTAAGAATTGTAACGTGACACCATCAGGCCCCTACACTAATATCCCAACGTGTGGCACAATCTGGCCGTGACTTCTCGCCATTTCCAAGGCTGTTGGTCTCTTGTGGCACCTGGTAGGCGGTCTCCCCAACCGGCCTGTTGGCCAGCCATCTTATTAAGAGGTAGGCGTCCCTGGTGGGTTCATCACCGCTGAGATCGAGCAGCCTCGAGTGGCGAATCACGAGGCCACTATCGTCCCAGTACGCCTGAGTGATGCGAGCGGACTCGTCGTGATGAAAGCTATAGACGATGACCTAATAACCATTAGTTCTACCCTGCCCCGCCCAGGTGGTAATGAAATAAACAAGCGAAGGGAAAGACAGAACTCACAGGTATGGTGTGAAAGTTGACAAAATCACCGCGGTGATAGCGAAATTTGAGCACAGTGATGGCCGCTGCGACCTCACTGGCGAGAGTGGAAACGCTGCTCCTAGACGAGTCGCACACGGCGACACCGATGTGCGGCTTGCTCATATCAAGCTCCCGACGTGTCGACCGTAGCTTGTAGAAGCCAGGAGTGCCGTATGCGCCAAGAAGATCCCAGCCCCGGTCCCAATTCCGGCAAAAACTGTGCGAGACATCCTCTTCTATGTACATGTCGTCGTCACCTGACAGGGCGCTGTATCATGGCTGGCGTCAGTGATCAGATCCTCAAGGCCCAACATAGTGCGCAGGTCCATATCTACTTACTTGACGTACTTCCACTTTGTCTTCCCCAGAATGCCATCACCAAATTCGCCAGCCATGGAGTTCGCCCATTTATATCGGCTGCATGAGCAATGGCGCTTGCGAGATATAAGCTCACCCGGGCAGTATGATTCCGTACAAGGCTTTTTCCATTGGCGGTCCGTATCATACCAGCCCTCCAGGAGTACATCATTCACAAATCCTGGCAGATCTTGCTCGTCATCGAGAGGGTAAGGGCGGAAGAACAGCGGTTCAGGGTCAAACGGCGCGTGCTCATCGACGTCGATATCGGGGAGCTTGCGGACGCCCAGTGCTTGCAGGTGCGAGTCCTCCAGCACGGGAACGTCGAGGCGGTCGAGCTCCTTTAGAGTGGCGTGCAGCTGCTTGTACGCGGCTTGTTGGCTTTCGCGTCGGGCCGTCTCGACGGCCCCGACTGGCGACTGTATTGGCGCCGGCGATGACATTGTGGCGATTTAAAAAATGACAAGTATGTCGCCTGGAGAGACAAACGGGCGAACGATTGAGGCTGCAAGTGGTTTAGACGGCAACTTGGTGGGGCCCTTCGGAGGAAGGGGCTGCTGTGCTTAAATGCGGATCGCGCTGCCGGGAGTTGTTTGTGTACAAGCTGGTCGCGAAAAACGGCCACGGGCTTTGCAGTAGCCGGGGCAACGAGATTCGGTGCTGCGCCGCAGACACTCGAGAACAGATCAGTTGTGAACACCAAAGAGGGGTTGGCGTCTGTTGTAGGTGATGAGCTGAACCGCTCGATCAAGATGGGATCGCAATATGATATCCACTTGTCACAGTGGTCTCCATGTATGTGAGCTGTGGTGTGTCGGTGGTCGACGATGGGAAATGGAATTGAAAGTGGGAAGTGGGGAATGATCCTGGATTTCCCCACGGCAGGGGACTTGTTGACAAAGACGGTATGGTGAGCCAATCATGGACCTGGTAACCCTAGCCCTCAGGACGTATTCATCCGGGGTGGGGTTCAATCGAAATATTCATGTCCTACACCACCAAGCTACAATTTTGATCCCATACATCAAATTCTTTAAGTTGCATGTGACAACCCTGCTTGCCTGACACTCGTGGTTTGATATACCGGGTAGCTCTATGAAATCGATCTAGTTACATTTAAATGACAGACATTAATCGGGTGTATATGTGCAAGTCACCATCAATAGCTGGAGGTCTGTTGCTGTTGACGTGATCTGATCGATGACCTAGGCAATTACGCAGCCACACTGGCTAGTATGGAGAAAGACCCACCAGCACTAGCGATGGCCACCGTCTTGCCCTAATAGCCTTGTCGTCAATCAGAGTTGGGACCTTGATATCATGACTCTGTGCCTTGTCCAGTCCTCCCGTTCTCAGAGAAACCCCACGAATAAGCTTCGCAGTCATCAGTGAGAGCGAAGCTATGGTCTGTTCCTGCTGCAACCGAGGTTACGGGAGGGATGTCTGTATGAGTTGGTTTTAGCAAGGACCTATCTGGAGGGGTAAATATGTCGCAGAGGATCTGTCTCACCTTGTATGACAGTCGAATTCTTCAAGATACGAGCAGTGCCGCGCTCGTCATATATGGTATTCTCCGCTGTGAAATCCTTAGCGCGCAAGCCCACTCAGACTTGGTTTCCATCTACACGACCCCATGTGAGGAGCTTGCCGTCGTCAGTAGAAACGAGCGAGTGATGATCTCCTTAAGATCCGGGATGAGCACTGGTGTCTTCTGAACCTCGATGTCCTTACCAAAACCCATTATTCCCTCACTGGACTAGATGGACTGTTAGCTAAGACTGATTGCCATACACTTCAACCGAAACCCGTTGAGGCTCTGTGTGGCGAGATTTACCCGGAAAGTCCCCCACCCGTATACCCTACCGTCGTCGGTCAGGGAAAAGGAGGCGTTGTCGCTCGTAACTATCTAGACACACTGGGGTTTGGGTTGAAGGCCCGATATGTCGACAGGCCCGGGAGTGCTCTCCGCCGGATTCAACTCGTCATCCTCGTCCTCTTTGACGTTTAGTGCGCGTCCCAATGCGCCGTGGTCGTTAACACCCCATGTTAGAATGATGTTGTTCCTTGTAAGCGCGACCGCGTGCATACGGCCACAGGTGATCTAGACTACACCGACATCCTTTTTAGACAGCAGCTTGCTGACTTGCGGGTGCATCACGCCCGTGAGCGATTCGCCGTTGACGGCCTTGCTGCCTAGACCCAGCTCACCACATGCTCCTTCACCAAAGACAAAGATATCTAGGGGTGTCGTGGATATTTTGTGAGATCCTTGGCCTTTCGAATATGGTCTCTAAGGAATACCAGTCTTTGTCTTTGGCTTTAGAGGAGCTTCCTTAGGGCTAGGCTTTGCTCTTTTAGGTCGCTCGTAGGATATGAAGTCGTCTTTTTCATCCATATCTGGCCTTGCAGCTCCCGCTATAGTGGCGCCAGTCTGGATGCGTCCCTGCTCAGCTCGCTTGGGCTTGTCGTTCATTCTCGTTGAAGGAGCGAGCTTTGCTGTTTCCTCCTCACGGCACGCGCTGCACATGTGGCCCTCTGTCGTTTGACCACATTCTCCCCAGATTGGAGCATGCTCGGATGGCAGTGGCTTCCCCTTCTGTCGTAGAGGATCCCCATGATACAAGATTCAATCATGAGGACGAGGGGCTTTGTTCAGTTGTGTACTGAGTGGCCACTGTATCTATGTAGTCAACCATCTGGATAATGCTTAATGAACAACCTCCTGTAGGCTAATCTGCTATAGGGAAACCGTGCAGAGGATAACCTCTTGTAGGTTAACCTGCTATAGGACAACCGTCCATCAGACAACCGCCTATAGATAATCTTCTACGGGATGAGGATAACCTCCTGTGAGCTGGCGACAAGGGGAATGAGGCAGACGGGCTTCACAACGCCATTGAGAATTTCTTTTTCTTACTGTGTGGCTGTGCTACAGTAATGATGTATGTGATATTATCGAGTAACACGACATTAACGCGTGGCGCATGTTCATTACTTAATCATCTGCAGCACTTGGGCACGAACACCCCACTCGCAATCGAACCAGAATCAAAATGAACTGACCTCCGCAGATCTCCCATACCACTGTTCCAATCAAGCTTGAATAGAGATCAACTTCCATGACTGTGCCCAAGACGTTGGCCGAACCTAAGTGTCCTCTCTTGTTCCATTCCGGCTTCCACATCCGAGGCTGATATGGCCCCATCACACAACGCCTACCTCGCTTACAAGCGCGACACCAACCTCCTCCTGTACTGGGTGATTCGCACATCCAATGACATCATCAACTCGCAGGCCCATCATGAAATATCTGTCAAGGTGAACACTTCGGGTAAGACGACCGTATCCGGCTTGCTGGCCATGGCCAACCTGATTGCTGCAAACGTCACGGGGTCTTTGATCCCCGCCGCTGTTTATCGCCTGTTCAAGTCCGTGGTCAGTGCCAGCACAGCATCATGGCAGGCCTTTCAGCAGATCAAGTTAGACAACCCAGATCCCGATATGGAAAAGAGCAATGCGAGCCACAAGTTCTTCATAGACGCCCTCCGACAGGCCTTTGAGGTGCTAGGCGGCAAGCAATGGGAGTCAAGCCAGGATGGCCAACGCATGGAGACTGGGGATGATGCGGAAGACGAGATCAAACAGGCACTGTTTTCAAACAAGTTCTCCAGGCTCGACGTCAGTGGAGAGCAGATTGAGAGCGAAGCCGAGGATCCCGCATCATTGTCAACCCAACCGGCTCTCAATCAGCAGCGCCAGAAGGCAGGAAAATCAAAGAAAACCAAGGGGAAGAAGAAGACCAAGAAACAACCCAGGGCTGCATCCAATGCCCCCGACTTGGAAGATGTGCCTCTGAAAGACTACCGCATCATCGACGACGAGAGCGGAAATTTCTCAGACTACCTCATGGCTGTGTACGCGCTTGTTCATGAGTGGAATGATCTACGAAAGTACGTGTCACGTGTGTGGGTGGACGTAGCCTATGCTGGCCTGAACAGCGCGACTGCAGGTGCCGTGTCAAACATAGCCATCGCTATGCTGAAGCGTTCGGAATTTGCTGTCTTCCTGGAATTTCCCGGTCGTGACTCATACGAGACTGTTATGAAGACGGTCATGCGTGGGGATCCGGACAGGAAAGACCTCATATTCAAGTTGGCTACAGTGATGTCTCGGCCCGGATATGAAACCACCAGATCAGCCGTAGTCCAGGTCGACATGAAGGAGCTACTGCTCATCCATGCTTACCAAGACTTCATGGCCTTCGTCACCGACTTCCAGAAGAATAGCAATGGCAAGCCGTCTAAGGCCATGGCTAAGCAGCTTGGAAAATGGGACCCGCAATTTGACCTCCAAAAGGCCACGAAGGAGGAGCGGGTCAAATGGCGCCGTACCTACACTATCAATTGGCTGTACGACCTTGTCAACCTCTTCTCACACGTCGCCGTGCAACGCAATACCATGCACGGGGAGAACTTGGATCTCAGCAAAGTCGACTGGAGCGTCACGGGCCCCTGGAATGAGGACCGGCGGCTGTTCGGTCTCAACGAGTTCGCTGGTTTTGTCTGCTCGATGGCCTGGCAGAAGCCAGGAACAGATATCAGCAAACACGTTATGCCCCACCACATTCTCCAGCTTCAGATCATCGTTGACTCGCTGACTGTCTCACGGGGTTGGTCGATCAGTACCATGGAGGGCCACGTTATTCGCGAGCCTGCGCAGCATTTCCGGCCAAGGCGGGATCTTGACTGGTTCCTCGATCGCGAGAGCGATGTCCCCGGCTCCGGGTACCTTAGAGCTGCTCTTTGTCTGCAACAGGTGCTCCAGGGGGCCGCAAAGGATGGTGACCCATTCAAATGCGAAGAGCACGCCGTTACTATTGCACTTCAATCTCAAGATTTCGAGGCCTGGCTTGGCGAGTCCCAGTACATGTCTGGTTTGACCACTATACCGCCATCTCGGTTCTCAGATAGCAATACTAATGGATTGTGGGAGTACTCACCGTTCTTGTGCGGAGTGGGTCTGATGGAGGGACTCGAAATAGCCTATCGCTTAGGCATGTTTCTTTGGGACAATATACCAGAACCTGTCATGGCTCTTCATCTGCACAACATGCTGGTTAAAAAAGGGTACATCGCCGAGCCAGTGAGATTGTACACAATTCTCCAACCCATGTTACAGGAGGCCTTCTTCAGCAGAGGCGCCGCCCCAGACTCGAATTTCGCAGCGGCGCTTATGGCTCAAATCATGAAGCCAAACAACCCTCTTACCAACCAACGAAGGCTGCAGCAGCGTCAAGAGATTGCGAAGTCAAGATCTACTTACATCCATACAGTCCTAGACGTCCGTCACAACGTCTTGTTCGCGCTGAAACCCAATTTGATTCTGTATAGGGAAGCCGATTGGAATACCGAGCGTGTTCCAGAGCGCGACATCACAATAGGATCGCTGCTGGGCGTGATGCGTCTTAGCCAGACTAAGCAGTTTGTCGACCCGGAGACCGGCAAACGCCACATCGAGCCTACAGAACTCGTGCGCCGCTACCTTAACACGAGGATAGGCAGAAATCCAGTCACTGATGAAGATAGCCTACTGAAGCTCGTGGACAATTGGAGGGAGGCAACAAAGCACCTCGGGGACAAGAGAGAATTACCCAAGAATACGAGCCATGACTTCGCTCAGAGATTGTCGAGCGGCCATTTCATCGCAAGCGAGCTGAGCAGCCTCAATCAAATCACGGGCGGAGGCACGCCGCTCGAGATGCGGGGGATCGGCCTGCTCGATGCGATAAAGATGGACATCCATGACGATATCGCCGGGAACAACACCCTGTCTACCCTAAACTATCTCTGGATGACGGTGAGCTTCATGGCGCTCTTCGGCGGAATTGAACGGGAGCTGAAGAAGCGGAGGAACCCTGTATACGTGAAGGCGTTCGAAACAAGGTCGGCGAGGAGGTGCCCGCCTCGCATCTACCTGGTTTACAAGGCCATGCTGGAAGAGGACGACGAGTGCCTCCGGGTGATGGCGAGCGAATTTGAGAACCTGAGGTCTAGGTGTACACATATTGTGTACTGGGACGTCGGTAAGCATCTTTCCGAGTATGAAGACGCTGAGTCGAGAGCGGCTCCTCGGCCTTGGTGCACTATCATGTGAGCGAACGATGGGCACAGCACTGAGGGGGCAGTTACAAGACGACGGAGTCTCTGTCAACCACGAAGCTGTCACAATGTGGAATTGGCTGGAGGATCAGGTTTTGTTTGCTCACAGATGAATTCTTAATGGATGGGTTGCACCGGCGTATTGGAACCAATCATGCTCCTGCAAGGTGTCAGCTTTCACCTCCCTTTCGTGGCAAGGGTCCTGTAGGCTTTACCTGTTTCGCTGCGAAGCATGACTGAGGCACACATAATCCGCTTTCTTACGTCACCGAATGAGATGTTAATATCAATACTTGAAAATGGCCAATTTACTCTGCAAAGCTTAATTGATCAACACCCAAGACCCAAAGCCAAACAATAACACCGCCCTCCGTCGTCCTTACCTTGAACATCTAGCAAGAATCTGGTTGCTAAATACAGCGACTGAGGACTACGCAATGTGCTTCGGTGTACGTCACACCAAATCATGTCAAGACCGACTATCAAGCTCAGTTACTAACAGTCTGGGTGCAATTTGTACAGCGACTAGCAGTCTTATTGACGCCTCGTAATGACCCAAGCTCTTTCTCGAGACCACCAGGTGAAGCAGCGGCTTTCCCTTCTCCCTCAGGCACAGGGGCTGGCGACAGCGGCAAAGGGAAGAAGCACCGTCGTGAGCCTGGATGGTATCAGGCGAACACGATGGCGACCAAACTCAGCGGCGTGAACCCCTATGATAGGTCCAGGGATCCGGATAGACCGCAACACCACTATGGCGGAGGATGTGGCCATGACGGCCCACGAACCACTGGCTGCCCGGTCCACGGGGATAATTGCTGCTGGGGAGGAAATGAGAACACACAAGTTGCTGGTAGTGAGAATTGAGCCACTGCATGGAGCTGGACATGTCTCTAACGGTATCGAATATTAACTTTCTTTCAGGAAACATCAATTCATAACATGCATCCAACACGGAGAAGAAACAATATGACCTCATTCGAACACCCTCAGTCGTACTGTACTCGGCCAGGAGCTCTAATCACCCTATGGTTGGGTTCACTCCATTTAATAACAGTGCCCACGTCACGCATGGCTGAGACCCAACTCCTTGATGAAAATATCCGCCGCCTTCTCCCCGACCGCCAGTGCAGTATTATTAGTGTTGGCGGCAACATTACGAGGCACGATGCTGAGATCAGCGATCTTCAGGCCCTTGATCCCATAGACACTCAGGCTTGCATCGACGACGCCGTCCTGCTCCCGGGGCAGCATCTTGCACGTGCCGAGCGCGTGCCAGGTCGTGCCCACATTGGCGCGCAGCCACTCCTCAAGCACGGCGTCGTCCTCTGCCGAGTACTCGATGTCGGGGGCGTCAGCGGGGAGGGGCCCGTCTTTGAGCTCGACGCACGCGGCCTTGGACCCGGGCGCAAAGGGCGGGTGGCACTGGGCCATCTCGCCGCGGTACGAGGGCATGTGCCTGATGACCTCGCGCTGCTTCTTGTACGACCAGATGTGCTTCTTGATGTCGTTGTCACCCGCGTCGGTGAAGAAGCCGTGCTCGAAGTCGAGCGGGTCGCCTAGGTTCGGCCCGGTGATGTGGATGTGGCCCCGTGAGAATGGGTAGACGGTGAAAGCTGTGATGGCAAGACATGGGTCACCCGTGGCGAGGCTGGGGTCTCCGGGGAATCTGGTGCTGTGGTCAGGGTCGTGAGTTCAAAAGGTTGAATTGATGGTGTATGAATACATACCCTGCAATGGCAGTAAATACGACCATAGGCTTATCCGGATGGTCCTTGAACTCCTTGTCCCAGGCTTGCTTGAATTCGGGACCCAGGGCTGCAACCTCAGCCTCAGTGGGACGGACCTTGGCCTGGACCTCCTGAGCATTCGAGCCTAATCTCTTATTGCCGCTCTTTATCAAGTCCTCGGGACTTCCCAGTTGTTTTCCATATACAAGAGCATCAAAGGTGTCCTCGGGCGCCAAGTTGTTCAGGTAAGGGTAGGCGAGCAGATGATGGTCCTCGTACCCTTCGCCTACCCCAGCCACATCAGCAACAACTGAGACCCCGGCAGCCTCGAGGACTCTGGGGTTGCCGACGCCGGACCGCTCCAGCAGTGATGGTGTAGCGCACGCTCCAGCGGAGGCAATGACAAGCTTCCTAGCCTTGACGGTGCGGATGAGACCCGCGTCATCAGGATTAAAGAGTGGGTTGGGTCTGTACTCTACGCCGGTGGCAGTCTTGCTCTCGTCGAAAATGATGCGAAGGATCTGCGATTCGACGAGAACGTGGAGGTTTGGGTGCTTTCCATCGTGGAGCCGGGGGTGTAGGTAGCACGTTGCTGCGTCTTGGCGCTTTCCGTCAGGTGAAATGAAGCGCTGGGCGCGCGAGACAGCATTGACAGATTCGAGATCTTGCAGATCAGGGACCTCTCGCCATCCCAGCTTAGATGCTGACGCGATGAACTCCTCTTCAATCCTTGGTGAGTTGTATGTCCCACGAGAGACGTGAATGGGACCGTCGCGGCCATGCACACCCTTCTCGTCTGGCCCATCATACGTCTCGAGCTGCAAGACGGTCAATTACCTTGGGTCTCAGCGTGACAAAAGCCCAGCACAGTCTCACCTTTCGCAAGTACGGCAGCATCTCGTCGGCCGACCATCCGGGCGTCTGCCAGGAATCAAAGTCGGATCTCTGAGCACGACTATACATCATGAAGTTGGTAGACGAGCCACCACCCAGGACACCGCCAGCTGGCAGGACAAGCTCCCTATCGCCTACCGCCGGTGACTTTTTGGTCACGTAGAACAGGCTGTTCTTGCTGGTCGGAGCAAGATTAGCTAGGAACAAGGCCGGGTACTCGATGTTGGGATCATTGTTGTTCGGGCCGCCCTCTATGAGCAACACGGACAGCTCCGGATCCGCATCGGCCAGCCTAGCCGCGACGACGCATGCAGTCGTCCCACCTATTGAATGCTGAGCGAACTTGAAGGCTGAAATGCAGATTACAGGGGCGGCATTCAACGAAAAGAATTCTTACCTCCAGCGATGATGACGTCGACCTCTTTAATGGTCTCAGGGAGCTTGTTGTAAAGACCCATCGCGATGTTGATGTATCTTCCTGCTCAACTCTGTGTCTTCGGTGGTCTGCACCGTTGAGAGAATATAAATACGAGGGAGAAACAAGTGAGTTGGAAATCACTTGTTCTTGAGTCAGGTATGCAAGGTGCCGGTAGAGATAAGATGAACTTCAAGAGATTGAAGAAAAAGCAGCAAACGCGAAGATTGGAGAGGAGGGGGCTGATGCTGTTTACCTGGTTAGACCCCACGTTCGAGGTGTTGGTTGGTCTGCCAAGTGATGGTTCGATGTCAGCGCTAGTTGTGAAGGGGGACGCGAAATCGCTATGTGAAACCCCTTGGCTTGATGGCTTCCCATTTTATTTTCTTACACAATTTGCGTTCTCCCCGTCTTTTTTTCCCTTCCTCTTTGAATGAGTCTGTACAGGGGAAGTAAGCGCTGCGCGCGTGTGAAGAGAAGGATTAATATAAGTATGCCCAGAAGATCATGTTACCGATGTCCATATCTTAGGGACTCATTTCGGTGGTGTATACATTCTCATTCGTTCAAAACTTCAAGTAGCCCAAACATGATTGTGCACGCCAACGGGACGCATGGGCACGTGTAGCCATCGCACCGTTGCCCCCCTCCACGGGCATCTGTCGTGTAATGGTCGTGTTGCGGAGCTACGCGTAGTAGTATCTCGAGTTGACTGTCTAGGGAGGCAGTAACATCAATGCAAGAGTCCATCCGAACATGAATTGCGTTCGGCCCGTTCTGTGCCTCCGCCGCCGGATGTGAGCGAGCATCATGTGTTTGTGACACCGCAAAGTAACCATTCTTGCTGTTGACGAATTCTCCACTGTTTCCGCGCCGGTTGATGAATGAGGAAACTTTACTTGCAAGCGGAGACAAGTATACAGTATTGATGTAGCGGCACAGTGGAAGCATTGCAGGCAGGCAGATGCCCAGAAGCGAGAAGGTGGGCTCCGCGGCTACTTAATACACAAAAGTGATTCCTGCGTCTTCCTGAATGTCAGAATTAAAGCCACTGAGTTGGCTCGAATCGGACGGCCTGAATAGACTCACATGAAAAGTCCGTAATTAGTGCTTCTTGTAATTCTCGAGGTGGTGATGAGACCGCCCAGAGACATGATTACGAAACTGCCTGGGTTTAATAATCATGTCTGACGAGATATTTGTGTATGGGAGATGACCCACCAGTAGCCAAAGGTGAAAATCATTGTCAGGCCAACTTCCGCCCACGGTCAGCCTGAAGGTCCCACGGCTTTGGGAGCGGGAGAATCAGAATCATGGGCGATGGCGACACTGGGTACGGGGCTACCAATGTACAAGCTCCTTGTAGAACGGCAAATTCTGTACGGAGGGATTATCAGGATCTGAAATCCTTCACGGTCCGGTCCGCCATCCTCTCCCTTCACACAACCTGCTGAGGAGATTGCAAGTCGTGGGGCAGCAACCCATTACATACAGACTATAACTTCTTTCGTAAGGTCGTTGCCGAGTCGACCACTTCACACTATCACGTTCTATACATAGTTCTACGTGCACGCAAGCGGCGGCTAGGACCACCATGGGAAAATGGGTAGGTTGGTCATTGGTACGTGAGAGGTCGAAATTGGGTCGTGGTGTAGCTCTTTCTGGTTGCATGCGCCCCACACTCAAGCACCTTGTACCCGAAGCCCAAGCAGGTTCGTTTTTCGTTCGATAATGGTATTCAGCAGCGTCAATGTCGTAGCGCCAATGCGAATCTTTTCTGCGATCATACGCACTAAGGACCAACAGACTTGCCACCTGTGGAAGACCCACTGTGATCCGCTCTGGCAGTGATTAACTGAGGCTCGGTTTTCAGCCTTCGCCGCAAACTAACAGCCAACGTGCATACTGCATTTTGAATGTTTCGTAAACTACTGAGGACCTGAAAACAGTGTGGCTAGCATCGACTGACCTGCTTTCACCCCTCTTCTGAGTTCCACGATGTTAGTCCTGGTCGATACAACCCTCGGCAGCGTCGTGCCCTTGCTCAAAATGCTCGGAACTCTATCGAGAAGACCAGAGTTGATGATTTGTTTCCAGGAGAAGGCGTCTGACTGCCAACTTGCATTCGCGTTCCGAATGACGCCGCTTGCTACCTGGGCAACTCATTTTGTACACAGGGACGACAGACGCTGGTTACAATTATTGCTATCTTTGATCCGGGAAACCTCCTCCACCTCTTAAGAAGTGTCAAAGGCAGCCAGAAAACCTCGATTCCAGAGATCCTGCTGCAGACATAACATACCTGATCATCCGCCAGAGTCACGTTCACTGGAGCCAGTTCAACAAGCTCCTGGATTCGTCACTGTGGCTCCAGCCCAGCGACCAGGCCATTAACCTACTCCTCCTATAATTCAACAAACACCAGCAATAGGGTGGAATTATGTGAAACCTCGGGCGACGCCGTTAACTCTTACGCCTTTTTGGACAGACTCAGCCTCGGCGCCCTTCACAAAGTTGAGGAGGCCGCCCTTTGGTGCAGAGAAGACAACCAATCTGGGCTGCTGACCAATGCCCGTCGACGACAGGGTGAATAGAACGGAGGTTCCTGAAGAAAACATCGGTGGAGCTGCTTGGGTGACGTGCAGACTAACCGAGACAAGCTTTCATGACGAATTGTCAGCTGTACAAATTTCGCTGTGGTGATGTGGGCCTAGATAAGCACTCTAGGGCTGTGCCGCAGCTATATCTGCGCAAGCGTTTTATTTAGTACCTGAATTTTCATCGCCTCCAGCTCGATATCAGAACTCGACGATATCCACGCACCATACTCCACGTTCAAGTCACCATGATCGCCACAAACAACACCGTGTACGTCATTACTGGCGGCAACCGAGGTTTAGGACTAGGCCTCGTCAAAGCCCTCGTCTCCCGCCCCAACACCATCGTCGTCGCCACCGTCCGATCCGAAGATGCAGCCAGGAGCCTCCAAGAAGAGATCGGCACCCAGCAGGCCAACCTGCGCATCGCGCAGCTGGACTTCACTCGCGCTATCGCTCCGGATGAGGTCCAAAAGACAATCAACAACCTGCTCGATGGCGTAGACCACATAGACGTGCTCATCAACAACGCCGGCTCCGCGCAGCCCATGGTCCCTGCCATTGAAACCACTGCCGAGGACCTGCGCGCTGCTTTCGAAGTTAACGCCATAGCGCCGCTGATGGTGTTCCAGGGCCTGTGGCCGCTCCTGCAGAAGTCGCCCACGGGCACGCCCAAGGCGGTCTGGGTCACGAGCTCGGTTGGCAGCATCTCCGGGGTGGAGGATCTCGAGGGCTTGGGCGCGGGTGCGTATGGGCCCAGCAAGGCGGCGCAGAACTTTATTACCAAGGCAATTGCCGAGCAGAATAGGGACAAGGGGCTTATTGCCGTTGCCTTGCATCCGGGGTGGGTGCAGACGCGCGCGGGACAGTTTGTTGCTGAGGAGTGGGGCGTGAAGAGCGGTCCTCCTTCGACGATAGAAGACAGCGTCAGAAATATCCTGAATGTGGTTGATACGGCTACTGGGGAGATTTCGGGCAAGTTCATCACGCAGAAGGGAGTTTCACTTGGATGGTGAGGATTGTTGGTGTCGTCCTTATTCATTTACAATAGCAGATCACTAACTACACAACATCTATAGTCTTTCAAGATTGCATTTTCTCGTTTTGTGGTGGTATGCCATGCTGTGCAGTATTCGGGACTCCACTGTTCACACATACCCAGTGATTGTCATACGGCCAGAAGCGATACCAGCAGCCTGGCCCTCCAGCCGAGCCTCAATCAGATGAGCGGACAGTGACATTCGTTGGTTGGCGTTGCAACGTGGGCAGCGTGGCTACTCACCCTGACCTTATCGCCCTGCTTGCTGTGCAACCATCCAACCCCCATTCCCATTGTGGGATTTATGAGATAATGGCCTGTGCAGACTTAGGTGAGTCCCCGATGATAGCGATCTTGTACAGGCTGGACGATTAAGGCGAGAAAATTGGTCATTCTGAGTTCTGTCAGTTGCCTTCTTTCCAGCTATGTACCGTGAAGCTACCTGGTCAGATCACTATCATCTGCTTGGCTGAGTACCCAAAGTCTCACCAATGAAATGTTCCAGATTGTGGTGAGCTGCATGCTTCGAATTAACCGGCATGATGGCGCCGGTCGTAAGCGTGCATATCCATCCATCCAGGCTGTGCGACCACACGCTAACAAATGATTCGCTTTTCAGTGCCCCTCCTCGCTGCAAGACGAAGACTTTGCCGCTGGGAGCCTTGCTAGGCAGACTTCGACAATCATTCCCGATGAGGTGCTGATAGGCGCAGTACATGCAGTCATGACAAAGAGCCCTACTAGTCGAGGCAGGCCACACGAGAATGCGTAGGTGACGTTGCTCTTTCGGTGTGCGTTATGTCTGAAGTCTGTAGGCGGTGCTGGCTCCGTTACACCGGTTCAGCCCGAGAAGCTTTGAGGTGTGATTTGGCAGATTCTGGTCTGCTGCATGTGTCGCGACTGAGCGGGAAACGTGCGGTTTTGGATGTCTCCATGGAGGACTTGATCCATTTTCATCCATAAAACCCAGCCTGTTCCCATTGTCATGGGCACCTTCACATCTTCCAACTCGCTTGTCTCCTGACTTCCCTCACCTGAAAGACCTCAACCCCTCCACTTTTTCATTGTGTCTATTTTTGATGCGAGAAACTTATACAAACCTGCATTTCCCTCTACTCTGCACTCTCACTTGATACAATGAGCATTCCAACCCCTGATGGGCTTGGTGAGAAGCTGCCTGAAAGCGTTTGGTTGCAGCACAAGGACACTCTCTACCGGTTATACATCATTGAGAACAAATCACTCAACCTCGTCAAGCAGGTCATGGAAGATGAGCACGGGTTCACGCCGCAGCGGTGAGTACCAAGGCCACCAACCCTATCCAACTCCTCGTTTCAAATGTGATCATATTTGACTCCAATAGACTGTGTGACTACGAGGTTGCTCTTCGAGATGTTCTCCATTTCAGGAAGAACTTGAAGAGAGAGGAATGGCGCGCTATTGGGATTCACATATCGAACCGCAAGCGACAAGCCAAAGAAAGTGAGGTCATCTGGAATAACATTCCATTTGAAGCGAAGAAGGTTCGCAAGGAGCTCCTACGAAATAGCCAGCCTAAGTCAGGTCTCATTCGGAAGGGTACGTTCACATCGGTTGTTGCTTCTGCCTCGTCCGCCGGTCTCACGCATTTTCTCACCTTAACTTGCAGTAAATCCAGAGCTACCTCCCGGCCTAGTAATAAGGACACCGCCACGCTCCCCTGCAACGTATGCGGCTGTACTGCTTCCGTCGCCCGAGTCTCAACTGGGGAACGCACCCGCGAACTCGCCACAAGCAGTCAGTGGAGGAAGCAACCATCCGATCAATCCATCGTCCGTGGCCGGTGAGACCATTTGGGAAGTACAGCAAGCACTGGTCAAGGCAGGCGAATTCGGGGTCTCGGCATATCGGAAGCTACGCGAAAACCTGCCTTTCAACAGATGCATGTCGCAACTTTTGTACCTTTGTATGTTGTTTTGCACGCACCACCCACACCAACAAGGACTAATCTTGTCAGTTGTAGCACAATCACTTCCACTTCACTTCCGCACACCGACGGCAGAGACTTGGACTCCCGTTTTCCCACGGTTGTTTGGTGCCAACCCATCTTGGGAATTATTCGGACGACAGATTTTCGGACTCTCTAACCAAACACCCTTCCGCGGACTCAGTGACGACGATCTTTGGTTTCTCAAATGGGTTGCCATCTCTGCAGACTTTGCGCTGCTAAGGGCATTCTTCTCGATCAATTCACCGACAGCTGGCGTAGTTTACGAAAGTCTACTGGGACGTGCGAGGGACTTCAGAATGGCAGACCTTGTTCGAGTTTTATTTGAACTTCGACATGTCTTGAAGCCTAATAATCCCGCCTCTTTCAATGAGGCTGAGTTTGTTCGTGTTGCTGTTCAGCTCGGATCACGGTCAGATGGTATCCTCGATATCGTCAAAACTTGTCTAAGCGATAGGTCACCGCCTTCAACCACCAAGCACAACAAGCGCAATTACCCGGCAAATTCTTTTGTTCTGACAGCGGCCTGTCAATGCGACATCGCCATGCTCCGTGTTCTCCTCGATGTCTCCTGTCAAGTCGAATTTCATACTTATCGCGTCTATACCAAAGCGGTCGGCCAAATCATGAGCTACATTTACAACTGGGACCCGCAAGAAGAGGAAAGCCTCACCGCCTATATCAAACTCCTCCTTCGAGGTGGTATACTGAACAGTAGTGCGTCACCACATTGCAGCGATGATCACCGGCCCCAAGTCCAAATTAATGCTCACACCATTTGGCCCATTACATTGGACGAATTGATTATGCTTTGTCCACCCATGAGGAGAAAGCATGTGCAGAAGACTGTTATGCAATTGATAGCAGACCGAGGAAACTGCATCAGCAGAGCCGGGGTGTTTACAGCAGCACAGGATGGTGTACTCGGGCTCCGCGCTTATATTGAGGCCAACCAAAAGGACAACGCTTTCCTGACACGCGTGGCATTGGAGGAATGCCTACTATTCGCAGCGGTTGTGAATGACTCGAAGACAACTTTGGGTCTGCTAGAAGTTGGAGTTGATCCGTATGTTGGTCTTTTATCGAACAATCTGGAAAAATATCACAAGGGGATTCTGCCTTGGAATCCGTCAATTGTGGCAGCCGCGGCTGGACACCTGGAAGTTCTGACGCTGCTTCTGAGCCAAATTAACCTCTCGTCTTTCTTGGACATCGCCCCAATCCATGAGCTGATTCACCACAAGAAGCTCCAGGAGGGTTATATGGGCGGAGAGCTGTGTCGATTAAACATCATGCGACAAGATTATTTGCGCGAGCCTTGGAGGCTGAACCCTGCCGTCGAAGGCAGCCTGGATAGAATAGAAGATTGTCTGATTGGAAGTGGGAGAAAGTGGGAGACTCTCGAGTACATCCGAACAATCGCACATTCTTCGGGCTCTGGCCAGAAAATCGACCTGGATATCATCGAAGCGGCGGTATTCAATAACCGAAAACCGGACTACTGGCGGCGGATACGCAGGCTGCACTTACCAAGTGAAGTACTTCTAATAGAGGGACTCATTGACACACATCTCGAGTATGAAGAAGACGGAATGGACATGCTCCAAATTAGCATTCGGAATGATTGCAGCTTTGCAGTTGTCCGCTTCCTATCAGACAAGGGCTTCAAGGTTCATTCCAGACCTGGCGGGCGAGACCACAACACGATGCTACATGACGCACTACTTAGCAAATCTCCCGACAGATCAGACATCGTGGACTTTTTACTCAGGGAAGGCGCGGATTGCCAATTCTGCGGAGAGGGCCTTACAATTCTTGAAGCGTCATTGTGGAACCTTCCTCCCTTCGGTATGCGCCACAGCTCAGAATATCAGAGAACTTTTGAGCGACTTCTGGATGCTGGGGCTCCAGTATATCATTTTCCACAGAAACGACTCTCAAAGTGGCAATCACCCATCCCTCTGCTTTTCTGTTTGCA
This sequence comes from Diaporthe sp. PMI_573, assembly GCA_021399435.1. NCBI lineage: Eukaryota > Fungi > Ascomycota > Sordariomycetes > Diaporthales > Diaporthaceae > Diaporthe > Diaporthe sp. PMI_573. The sequence continues at coordinate 241,944 of JAJTUP010000005.1, forward strand.
ACCGAGCGACGCAAGAGACGATCTGATTCTGCGAGTCGTTGATGCTGGACCACCTCTCAACGACTGCGGTTACAGCAAAGAGATCTATGGCAACAACATGACCCCTCTCCAAGCCGCTATCATTTGCGGGAATGAGACAATAGCACGGGAGCTCATCCGCCGAGGGGCAGACGTCCATGCACCCGCACATCCACGGTTCGGGTTCACAGCCTTGCAGGCGGCGTGCCTACACGAGATCCCTATTCACTTTTTGGAGTACCTTGTGATTGTGTTGGGCGTTGATGTTGACGAGCCTCCGGCCAAAACAGGCGGTCTTACCAGTCTTGCCGGGGCGGTCTTGCAATGCTCATTGAACACGGTCGAGTTCCTCTCCGACCACGGCGCCGATGTAAATGCCGCGTGCAGTTTCCAAGCGAATTTTAAGGACAACAAGCACGATCTCGTCAGACCACTGGACTTTGCCGCCGCTTTCGGGAGTTCAGATATGGTAGAGTTTCTGCTCAAAGCTGGTGGCCGTAGCGGAAAGGCAGGCCTGGGTGGATCAATGGGCATCGCAGAGAGGCAAGGCCACTTTTCCGTACTCTCAGTTCTGCGGAGTTGGGATAAGAAACATGGCCGCCGAATCCTCGAGGATGAAGCGCTCTGGCAAAGCCGAAATCCAGAGCAGGCACTACTGATGTATGAGGCAGCAAATAAGCCGTGTCACTCGGAGTTTGGTGACAGCGAGGATGATGATGATACTGATGATGGTTGGTAGACTGAATACCGTGTATGATCCTGTCGGTAGGTCACAAAATCTATTGTGACAAGATGTCGCAAAACGGGCTTAAGTACTGTTTGTCGCCTTTGGTATGATGTCGGACCTTGAAGTCGTTGTGTCTCTGTAAGTGCTCGCTGTGTTGAATAGACAGTCTTTGTGTCTTGCCCGCAACTTGAACATCTGCGAAAATCATACGAATGCGGCGTGCGAAGTTACTGTTGCTACGGATCCTCACTGTAGGTGAATTACGATCATCTACTGAGAACAAATACAAATACATGGAGAGTCTCAGCTTGCATTACCAAGCAGGTATCACTACGATACACGGCATATGCTTTGCTAATTTAGTTTGAGGCTGGTACGTACTCCACTGCCAGTCAGCCCTGGGATGTTTGCCAATCCTACGATCCTGACCGCCCACTTATATAGACGCATAACGATTCATAAGCCGTGGGTGTCTGTTGTCACTGCGCTCTAATTGTTGCTGCACCGTCTCATCGCGAAGATTATCCAAGCGCGTGGCGGCTATCTGGGCAAAGCTCATTCCCTCTAATTCTTCGGTATCTATAGCCTTAACTCTGTGTGGGCCCCAAGACGCAATATAAACAATATGAAGATAGTTGTAATAAGAGAAAATGATGCAAAGAACTTGAAGGGCACAAACATTAAACCTAGGGCCATTACGAGGACAGCCCCGGTCATGATCTTCGGTACAGATAGACTTTGTCTGACATAGAAACCCCAGCCATAAACCATGGTTTCCTTCTCGAAGGCCACGGGTGTCCTAAGTTTTGGAATACCATCAAGCAAAGTCCTGGAGCCCCGGCCGATTTCTGGATACCGAATTCCCTCTAACAGTATTTGGGCGTATACTCGCATGTGAATATCAATTTCTGCACCCTCCGGAGTCTTGAGCTCGTATCCGCCCCAGATATCTCGGGGGTTTGATGGGCCGGGCGTGTCTATTGGTTCAACCTGGCCGCTGCCGTTGGATGGGAAATGGAACTGTGATGAGTTTAGTGTCTTTGAATCAAGAACTTGATGACTAATAAATGAAGGTGGAGCCTGAGAAACATACTCTTGAGAATCTGACTTGATGGTATGACCATGGTAACATCTGCCGTATCCAGCTTCCTTCCACTTCGCCCAGCATCTGTCGAGCCCGGACGAAGAACTCGAAGTCATCCTCCATTCGCTCCATGAACCCAAGCGTCAAAAGCGTGGCCTCTTGCGTCGACGATGGATGTTTTTCGAGGCACAGATGGCTCTCCAACCCTCGTGTTGTGTCGCTGCCACGGGAAGCATTACTTGACCGACCACTACTGCGGTGTCGCGAAAGTCGCCAAGATAAAGCTAGAATTCGAGCCCACGCTACGAAAACTGTTTTCGCCTTACTGGCATAAGTGACGATTTGCTTTTCGGGTCGAAGGATTGGCTTGCTGGTAACAGGTTTTCCGCGGATGTCCTCGAGATACCTATTGCAACGCTGCGTTTCGTCTTCACTAAGATAGATCGACATTGCTTGGCCATTATACTGTTGCGAGATCAGCTTTCGGCCATCTCAATCACCAGAAATCTCCAATACCAGAAAAGGTTATATTTGCAATATACTCACCGTCCAGACTAGTCGCGACTGCGAAAGCCTCAGTGGCTGCTTGATTAGAGGTAGAGGATACCAGTCAAGCTCCATCTCAACTGCCCTGTCCAGCGAAAGTCGCCATTCGTCAAAGGCGTCGATTTTATAATCTGGTCCACTGACAATGTACATGTCCAGGTCGTCAGGAGCGCGATCCTGACCAGTCAGAGAATGACTAGGGGGCTCTCTCTCTGCTTCTGCAGTAGGATCCCCTTTATCCGACTTGTCTTCCACTAATGTTGTGGAGGACTCGTTGCTATTCGGACTGCTGACGGACTCGACCTCAATACTAGGTCCCGGAGACTCGGGTGCGGCGATTTTCGGGGCAGGTCCGGTCGTTGCAAACCCCCTAGCCGAATGGGAAGGAGATCGGACAGGCAAGATCAGAGGCGGCGGCGGCGGGGCGCGCCTCGGGGTCCGGGGAGTAGGCATTTGAGGAGGTTGGATCCAAAAGTGCTCTTTGGAAAAGCTCAGGCGGATGCCACCCATCTTGCTGTTCTTGAGGGGCCACCCGTACAGGTTCCGGAGGGCCTTCGCCGCGCTCGTGACATCATCAAACTCGACATAGCATGAAGGTCCATTCGCCCTCGCATGCAAGCTCATCCGCTGGTAGCCGGGCTGCGCAGAGAAAATGTCCTTCAGTTCGCCCTCCGAGGTCTCCATGGGCAGGTTGCTGACATAGAGGATGTTGCAGTGAGGGTTCTCGTCACGGGGGATGCCAGGCGGAACATATGCTCGTCGTGGGACGGCCCATGTGCTGTTTCGTCTCTCTGCATCCCTGATAAACTTTGGGGATATGGATGGAAACGTGTTGTATGTGTAGGCTGAATGTGGCGGTTTTTCATGAGTGTGTTCGTATTGTGGCGAGCGCGTATGATCAGTCGGGCTCGTCTTCAACGAGAGCTGAGGCCTGTTGGTTTTTGCATGCTGTAATTCCAGAGGCCTTACAGCGGGGAGCTTCCTGCGAGACTGTATAGGGACTGGATCCCAGTCGCTGATCTCGTAAGGTCGTAACTCGCCAATCTTGGGCATGTTTAGATTCGGCTGGGTTGTAGCACCATTTGTCCTGTTGAAAGTTGTTGTGGTAGACATTTCTCCAAAGGATCGAGGACAACTTTAAAGTAGTAAAATATCAGATGGTTGCTGATTTCATCTGAAACTACAGACGGGCGGAATGAGCAATTTGGAAGTTCCGGACATTGAAAGACACAGTTATATGAAGCTCTAATAAACCAGGTGGAGCACAGACCTCGTCCCAGAATCTCCGTCCCATGGACATTTAAGCCCGAAATGCCGGGGCCACGGCTTCCAGAGTCGCACATCGAAATGTTTTCACAGGCGTTGCTAGTGCGAGTATCTTAGTAAAGAAATTTACTCCCGGATTGAAAATTGTTGATGGGCCGTATGTCAAGAGTAGCAATTACAGACACTTCTCGGGCAGAGACAGAAAGACTTGCCAGAACAGTTGATATAGGTTACATATATTTACACAAGTAATTGGGCACTATGTACTTCATTTCAAAATAATGAATAAAGCCAAAACTGCACCGCAGTACTGTAACGTGATAATGGTATTCCCGAATGGACAAAATGCACTGGCCCGACGTAATGTGGCGAGCCGAACACATGTGTTTCCTAAAGTCTCCTTCACCGCGAGATTTCTTGTTGCCAGTTGCGGATGAATTTGCCACTTCGGCAGCCTCGATTTCGACATGTCGGGCGAGCTTTCCCAGCGACCCGGAGTCGGTGTTATTCGGTGCGATCGCGACGTGGCTACGCATTTCGCCTCCCTCAGGTTTTTGGCATCCGAGTCCTCGTTACCCTACCAATGCCCAGTCAGATCATATTCGATTCTGGGTCCTCAATGCCACGAACGATACATTACGTATGTCCCAGATGTAAACCTGTGACCGTCTACCAGCGTCAAAGTCATGACCGCCCCGACACCTCGAGTGATGGAGTAATCCAACTTGGGTAATTTCTTCGCCCTCTTCCCTCGTCGAAGTGAGATGTAGATTAACTTGATCCTTCACTGTGTTAAATCTTTTGCTGTAATGATGGGTCCAACATTCGATTCTAGGTTCCATCGACGCAGAATGGCACTGGTTGCAACACCACGAGAAATGCCGCCTCAGCAACAACGTCGTCCAACGGTTCACCTTCTGCAATAGAATTGTGCCAGGCTTTAGAGGATAAGATCATAATGTCTTGTTGATGGAGTCAGGTCACGCACCCTGAGGCATGGGCTCACTGGAGTTAAGGGCAGTACAAGAGCTGATTGATTGCTGATTGATGGCTGGTTTGGTCATGGTCGTCCACAGAGGCCGACCAATTGTCGGCATGTCCAATGTACCCAAGCTCACTGTCAGCTTCACAGTAGATAGGTAGTAATGACACGTCTTGCCATGAACGCCTGTCTCGGTACAGTAACCCCTGAATGCAGGTGCCCTGCCCTAGCCTCGACTGTGCCTACCTCCGAAGCTACCTAGCGCCCTGTCCTAAGACGGGATGAAGATCGACCTCGCGGGCGCTAGTTGGTCTAGACATCTCCTTAGCGGGTTACACTGCAGGAACTGTCTCAGCCGGTCCCTTTCGATGAATCCCAATGACACTGTCGTCACGATATGACATCATGAAGCAAATAGCTCTTGTAAGAGCAAACAACCTCGCCCTTGATTCTAGCTGTATAAATCCATCCCGCTCCCACCAAACTCAGCTCACATCGTCTAACTCACCCTCCTGCCCAAATTCTTGCCTACTCCAAAGAGCCTCCCCAAGTCGTCCAAAGCAAACATCAAAATGTCAGGAAACGCCGAGCAGAAGGACGATGACCAGCCCGTGCCCTACGAGGAGGGGAAGGAGAACTCCCACCAGGACAACGACTCCAGTGAGCAGCACCCTCTCCACTCCACAGCACCAGCGGTTGAAAAATGAGTCGGGTACTTGCACCGAGTGATCACACGAGTCAAGCTGACCATGCTCGGCCCCCACACAGAGGACGAGCGCAGCATAGCCAACCGCCTCGCGGCCGCCAAGGACCAGAACGACCCGGAGGACGGCAGCGGCAAGAAGAAGACCGAGGAGCAGATCGCCGGCGAGCACGACCCCACCCTTCCTGCCAAGATGCACGACAACGAGCCCTCGCGCGGCGCCAAGATCGACAAGTCCATCGAGGACGAGGAGGCTGAGATCCTGAGACGCATGGATGAGAGCAAGGCGGCTAAAAAGAAGAACTGAGCGGACAGTTAGGCCTATGGTGGTAGCTTCGAGACTTGGGACCTCGTGTCATCTGTGACAACAAAGATGAGGTGGTTCAGGACGGTGTGGAGACTTGACAGCTTGCCCCCTAAGGTCTCAAGACAGTATGCAAAGAAAGGCCACCACGGCGGAAAGGCTACGACAGAAGGGTTGCCGAATGGCATTACAAGCCAATTTATACATAGGCTTCTTTCCTCGTACAATATCTATTGGCCATCATTTCCCTGTGAAATGGAGACCAGCCGACATCCACCACTCTTTGGGCATTTATGGTAGGGTCATCGGCCTCTTATGTCTTCTGGCCGTGAATTGCAGCTTGGGCTCATACTTCTGGCTTCAGGTGACACCGAGAGATTATGGCACACATTTGAGAGGTTGTATCGAGGCGAGTGTACCTTGGCTTTGGGGTCACAGTCGGATATGAAAAGGCGTTCTTGCATTCGTGCGCAAAGGCAACACAGACTTGACGCGGCATGCAATCCCTCTCGCAATAGATACTTCACATTTGAAAGATATCGGGCAAACGCATCGTAACTTGCCTTCCCAAGGACCTGCATGGGCAGATGGGATGTAACTTATGTCGCTGTGAGACTACCGTCGCTGTCCTGCCATGCTTAAATTTCGAGAGGGTTCAAACAGGCCTTCTCATCACAACTGGATTTTAGGCATGCAGGATTTCGAAAGAAAAGAAATACCGGCTAAGAGTGTATCCCACAAACAAGCAGGGTGTACAACTTGGAGACGAAGCGAGACGCGCCGTTCATGTCAAAGCTTTAATATATCGCGCACAATGTGAAATTGCAGTTCCGGATTGTTTTCTGCAAAATCATACTGCCAAATATCGCTCACAGGTAACTGACTCCTTCCTGAGAACTAAGCTTCCGAGGAGAAGATCATTGCGTCTAGGCCGTCTAAGTCGACGGAAACTCGATCTTGAGCACCGAGTCATTGGTCCGTGGCTTACCGTACGGCATCCTTTAACTAGCCACCCTTCAAATGTAAGATGAACTGTTTTCTTGGGGTGCACGAGTCAAATCCATCGGGCCGACCGATCGACATGCTTCTCAGGAACGGCTCTTGGGGTAACTAGACAGAGAGATCTGCGTCTTGGCATCCTTTTCAGCCTCGTGGCGCTGCCAGCTTACTGAATAAATATGGCCCACATTTTTTACATGGTATATGCCCGGTGAAGTATCTATTAAAAGTCACAACTGATCGCAGCCCAAGGAGCCCGCGTTGAGCAAATCTGCCGCTGGGAAAGTATTGACCAATTCCATTTTTGCTTGCTGCTCACCTCTCTATTATTCCGCTCGGAAGGTGTTCGGAGAAAAGGTTTGAGAACATCAATTAGGCTGCATTGTAACTCCCCTCCTCTTACGTGGGCAGTGTCATTAGTAAGTCAGTCCGGATGTACCAAACAAGTAGTTCAAGGGAGATCGACAGACATACAAGTGACATCCTCGAAAACCAATACTTCCAAGATAATATTAGGGGTGAATGACTCTATTTTCATCCGAACTCCCTTTCCACCCGCAGGTGACCCACATACCCGGACTGCGGGAATAGTTGCAAAAGTTGAGAATGGGCTGGATGACAAAACATCAAAATATAAAATGCCTGGCAAGTCCAGCACCAAGAACCAGTTGAATCATCAATACCCTCAAACTAGTTCACTAAATCACCACACTCTTTATATTATTGGAGACTCGACTCAAGTCGTTCCACCACCACACTCTTTTACTCCTACAAAAACATCCAAAAAGAACACGAACAAAAAAGCCAGAGACCCAAACAACAACCATGAAGCTCTCCACAGTCGCCGCCATCCTCTTCGCCACTGGCAGCCAGGCATGCGCCCTCTACTCGGTCTGCATCTGCACCAACGCCAACGGGACCCCAGACAACGACGCGACGATGGTCGCATGCTACGGGCAGAACGAGCCACACAAGGCGCTCATCGGCACGGGCGGGCTCCAGGAGTGCCACTTCACCGGCTCCGAGAACTCCGGCTTCCTGGGCCTTGAGGAGAACGGGCTCGACAACTGCAACTTCCGCGAGGCGTGCACGGCGGCTGGGGCAACTGGGGCGGACTCGAGCTGCAGCGGCAAGCTGCACTGAGCTGCGCACCGGGCTGTTTCGTGACACACCCGTGTCAATCGACATGCGCGGCGGGTCATCTACTACGAACAAAAAGGGATATTTTTAGACTTAGACGGTTAGATTTGGCTTTTGGCTTCAGAAGGCGTAACTAGAGTGGGGGTGAATGGATGGGAAAAGTTTTAGACGGATACCCCGAATGAAAATTATTTCTTCACAGTAATTGGCACTCTCGGTCTCAAAAATCAAAAAGAATTTTTGATGGTCTACACTGCCACGCTCGCTTCATTGGAGTTACAAATTCTGAGCCTGTCGCGCAGAACGGTGAAGCCCGTTACTTCCAGTGCCTAGAGATTCCAGGTCTCGCCTCTGCCCCACCGCCTTCCGAGATACAGAAACTTATCAAAAGCCCAACTCTCTGGCAAAGGTCTCCGCACTCTTTCCGATCGGCTGTATCAGCGTATAACTAGCCGAACTATTAAACTCCTGCACGCCGTTGACCAGGTAAAGCGGCGTGAGGTGCCCATCATCACTGAGGAACAGCTTGGGCCGCTCCCGCCGGTAATAGTCCGTCCTCCCGCCGTCGGTGAACTCGACGGTCGTGTTGTACACCGCCTGCAACTTGAACGTCCAGTCCCCCGTCAGGCTCCGGGAGAACAGGTGGCCGCCGACCCGGGGGTATTTCTCGCCCCTCTCAGTGATGTCGATCATCCAGTGGCACAGGATGTGCCAGTTGCCGCGCTTGTCGCGCCACAGGAACGGGTCCTCGGTCCAGTGGTCGCTGTAGTCGGACGTGTTCCAGGGCATGGTCTTGATGAGCTCGTACGGACCGGAGAAGGTGTCGGCCGCGTAGAGCTTGTTGTCCTCGGCGCCGAGTATCATCTCAGATGTCGGATCTTCTGGGGTCCACAGCGGCCAGGGTGTTGGGTTGGTGCCGTTGATCAACAGCTGCGGAGCAGACCAGGGCCCACGAACGTCCGGGGCGCTCGACACTGATATGTTGTTGGCCCACTTGAATGATCTGCAAGTCGTTGGCGTCTGTGTCTCTATGCCGATCGTGTAAAGAAGGTACTGGTTGTCTGCAGGACTCCAGATTGTCGTCGGGTTGTGACGGAAAGGGCCAAGTAGTTCCTGGGCGTAGTGATAGGGACCGAGCGGCCCAGTCCTAGACTCTGCTCTGATGACAGTGCTGAATGGTCTCCAGCCAGAAAGACCACATCCATGTGCAAATTGGGAGATGATGAGGTGGAAGAGCTGCTTTTCCTGCCTGTCTTGTATGATTTGGCCACCCCATGAAGAGTTGCCTCCTTTGGTGCTATAGTAGTCGGGAAGTGTGACGTTGGTGTAATTGTAGCCTGTCCATCTCGTGGCGGGCATGAGATCAAGCTTCCCACAGTCTTCTGATACCCATCCTGGATCGCATATGCATGATCCGGTTGTCAGTGAGCAAACGCCGTTGAGGCTGCATTCGTCGTCGGTTGTGCAAGATGCAGTGGTTCTTTGAACAAGAATTAGACACGCACTGCCCAAGACCTTGAATGCTCTGGGATGCATCTTTCTAAAGGTCTTATTCGAATTGCGACAAATATTTGAGCATCTGAGGTTCTTGACTCTTAGGAGGAGGCACAATATCGAAATGAGTGGGAAATGCCAATGTAGTTTCTCTCATTCGGCGTCCGGGACAATGATTGCTCTTAGGTCCGGAATCCCCGCTCCGAGGTCATTCTTTAGCAACGCCGAGCGATCTCTCGGGTGTATCCATCTCTGCTCGCGGCAGCCAATGTGACAAGACGGAATAATTATCTTGACGATTGACTGCCACTCTGCGTACTGCATAGAATGGTTATGTGCACAAATTGAAGACTGCCTAATTTTCCATATACAAGTAGTCTTCTTCCGGGGGCGATGCATTCAACTGAAGCGATATCATACATCCAAGCATAATACTATAATGCACCTCAGCTGCGAGAAAAAGCTCAAATCAAACCTTTGATAGTAAGACGAGTTCAAAACATTGATCATTGCCATATTTCTGAACGCTCTGGCATTGAGAAACATTGCCATGGGGCCAAAACATTCAGTTATTTATTGCATGGTTCTCAAGACAACGTCATTGTTTACTAATATTAGTCCACATACTCAGGGCACCTACTGTGACAGGCATACATCGTTTCTTACATACCAAGTGGGTTAGGCAGCTGAAGATATTGCAGCTCGGCTATGCTTTTCTTTACCATTAGGAGACAAGTCTCCTGCAGCCCCTGTCAGAATCCACCACACTAAAGACGACGTGCTAGGGGCCAAAACCGAAATTAGCTGACAAGGTTGAAGAGTAAAGTTCATGCTCATCTCACTTCCTATAATGTTCTTCTTCCAAAACATCCACGTGGGTCGTCTTACTTGATAAGTGCAGGAGGTGCTCACGTTTCACTCATCTGGTCTCCGTCACAACCGTAATGGCTCTTACTATCCCGTCAGGATGGACACAAAGTTCTGGATGCTTGCCTTCAGGAGACCTTTGGGGATGGGCCGTTTCCGAAGGAATCTACGCCGATATGTTTGGCGGACCGAGTGCGACAAGCAGTTGCTACCCTCCAAGTTACCAACCGACATCAGGCACTGTATACGCCACTGATGCATGCCCGGATGGGTTCACCCGGGCCTGTTCGACTTCCACAGGCGGTAGCACGCTCACCGTATGCTGTCCAACGTGAGTCTCAGCTGTGGATATCATCAATAATCCCACCATCGGACCGTTATTGCAATGAATTCCCCCGGCACCGTGCGCGAAACTTACTACAGTATCTGCTTAGTGCGTACCCCTTCAGCTGTGGGAACCCAACAATGGTGGACGTCGCGACCATGATCTGCCGGTCGAGGCGACCGGCTGAGACGACCAGCGAATGGGTAACCTCATCCTTCACAAAGTTTGCACCGGGATTGCAAAGCGTCGAGACGTATACTGCGACTATAAAGGTGCGAGACCTTAACACGCCATCACCACTGGTGGTCACGACCTCTGGACCGATTATCGCTTCAGACATCCGCCGCCCCGGACAAGAACTTTTGGCAATGCAGGTTTTGATCACTGGTCCTTCTACGGTAAGCTTCGCCGGTTAAGACCTCCTCTTCGCCTTCCAAGCGAGGCCATGACCACGGCCTGGGTCTAAAATAGTCCAATAGGGTTCTAGCAGCACCACAGAGGAGGCATCTACAGCCAATACCGGGAGCATAACTTCTGCTACTAGCACAAGTCAAGATGCCAGCAGCTCTACCACCAGTTCATCGACAACGGCAGCCCATTCGAGCGGCGGCCTCTCAACGGGTGCGGCAGCAGGGATCGGCGCCGGGGCCGGGGTGGCCGGTCTCCTGCTCGTCCTTGGTGGGTGGCTGCTGTATCGTCGTGGGGTTGCGAGGGGCCGCCAGTCGGGCGCGAGATCAGAGCAGGCAAAGTTAGCACAGTATGAGAGGATAGTGCCGCCGCAACAGCCACATAACAACTACAATAATCGGGCGTATCAAACACATGAGTTGGAGCCAGCACCACCTAGACCGATAGAATTAGAGCCGACTGCACCTAGGCCGAGAGAGCTGGAATAGAAATACTTGTATTGGCGGTAACGAGGAGCTTAACGCAGCTATAGACAGACAGGGGGAGAGCACATCGGAGAGGTAGAAGCGCGGCAGGCATACACGTGGATGTCGTAATACCAATACAATATATAATCCTAACATTAAGGATCAGAATGGCTGAAGATCAGTAACGTCTCATTCACTGTTCCTGAGGAGTACGAATTCGAATCTGTGGTGAATATTGGCTTAGGTGTCATCCACACAGGCTTCACAAATGATGCTAGCCACGGCATCGCGCTTCGATATCACCACTCAACTTCGCTACTTCAGAGACCATGGTATCACTATATAGTTTTGAGCAGCAAGAATACCTACATTTGACGAGTAAAACTCATGATATCTAGCGGATCCAGAAATCCTTGCACTCTTCCTCCACGAAAGCCTCTCCGTCCATGATTCCGTGAATATACGCTTCTCCAACGAGCGAGAAACATTCCTCATCATCTGTCAATGGTCGTATCACCAGTGGTACTCGACCTCCTCGAGCCAAGATAATCTTATCTCCAACCTCGGTCTCCCCGGGTAGGAGGCACAACCATCCATTGACGGCCCGTCCCAGACGTCGCCCGTTGGCGCTGGAAATGTATGGCCAGAACGGACTGTATCCTGTCCAGAAAGCCTTCGCAAACGAGAGCATCACTAGCGAGGGCATCTTCTCGACGGCTTGTGGATGATTTTCGAAAAGTGACCGAATGGGCTGTAGTCTCTGCGACCATTCATCAAACAGTGCTTTGGTCTTTCCTACACTTCCGTCTTGGTATGTTCCTGCACAAAGAGTGTGCCAGTACAAGTCTGACAGATTGTCGGCCTGCTTGGTTGACTCTTTTTCATTGCGTGACGCAGGCCTGTGCGCGCGAGAAAACGTTTCCCAGACGAATAATGTCTGGAAGGTATTTGCGAAGTCTTGGAGGCTGAGTACTTTTTCATAGCGCTCAGGGTTGAATCTATCTGCAAAGTCTTGCAGACTCTCCGGTATGTGCCTCAACCTCTGCAATGCTCCCTGGGACTGCTCCTCTGTGTTTTTGTAGACCTCTTTGGCAGTCGCTACTAGTTGCTCGAAGGTCGTCATGGTGCTGTTGGAATCTTTATCTTCCTGATTTATGGCTTCTACCGGATTTGCCTCCAGCGTGTCCTTGTGGATGGGCTCTGGCTCTGGGGTCTTCAAGTTTGTAGGCATTAGACCCGTTGTGCATTTCATGTATCGAAGTGAGTCCGCAATTTGGTGGACCGAGGTTAGCTCGCAGCCGTTGAGGACGATGGTTCTCCCATCTTTGAGAAATCGGAAGCTCCCTCTCGTTCCTTTACTGGCGTGTGTCGTGCGATACCGATCCATTGAGTCCTGTGTAAGCGGCGAGCTGATATAGTCGGTAACGCTCCAGTCTGTAACCCAGGAGGGGAGTCCTGGAAGGGCAGACCTTGGAGTCACCCCCAGGACATCAAGATTGTCGAGCTTCTCGATGAGCTCCTGACTGACTTGACGGTACACGTCGATAAGTGGGAGATTGTAATCCGGCTTGATGCATAGCTTCTGTGGATGTGATGCATTCATCGCTTGAAACTCGGCGTCGTGAAGGAGACCAAGCAAAGCGTAAATCTTGTCTCTTGGATCCTTCGAGGCTCTGTGTCTGCAGTGGATCAGCAGATTGAGCAGTTCGTGTGCTGGCGAGCTGAGCTGCTCTTGTCGACAACGTTGCCGGTTTGTAAGTGCGCGCAAGGATAGGTATGGAACAATGATCTCATCTTTGATGAAACCGAAATGGACAGGACTCCATATCTGGATGTTGAAGCCGTGGTCTACCGCAGCGCAAAAGTTTCTCCACTCCATGCTTCTTCGACCTATCACCATGACAGCATTGTGGGAGAGTAGCGACTCTTGTACCGTCCAGGCTCGGAACCACCATTCGCATGATGCTACATGCAGTATGGTATCGTCGGCTAAATACTTCTCCCGCAAGCTGCTCTGGACAGGATTGATGGGTACATGATTTATGAAGCTGGCTACCGTTGTAGCATCGTTAGCTTGGTGCATCTTTCCCTCCTCAGCGAGCTCATGTAACATGGCGTATGCTTTGCGAGTTTCCTTCATCTCCGGGCCCAGATAGCAAATGGTTTGTGATGCACTGCGATAGATGTCGCACATCAGAGGTACCTGCGTGTTGCGCTCCGAGGTATTGAGCTGATTGATGCAGATAGCGTCGATCCAGAGACAGCGAGACTTGTCGGAGGATCTCAAGTCCACGAGAGCGCGGTGAAGATTTGGTTGGATCTCAAAACCGGCGTCATCGATCTGGATCCGTAACTGCCCTTCTGGTGCTCCCCAAACGTAACTGAGGGCCTCATACTGGCTGCCACAGGTTTTCAAATCGGCCAGAATGACGTCGCACCGAATTGGATCATGAAATTCCCCGGGCTGAAGCCTAAGAAGCCTAATGGATCTTTCGCTGGGAAGGTCTTCGTACCGATAGTTTGAACATGGTGCTACAGATTCGGTCGTGTATTCGTCGTGGATGCTCTCATCGTCTGAGTCAGGCTTGTTGCGTAGTTTTTTTAATATGGAGCTCTTGATCAACTGTCCCACTACCTTGAAACCCTCTCGTGAACTTGTCACCATGATGAAGTTGAAATGAAAGATTTGTCTGAAGTGCTTTCCCAGGCTGCTGTGATTGAAGTTCTTGAAAGCAGCTGGATGTGAAGTAAGGGTGTAAATTGTTGATGTAAGCACTAACTACTTTAGTGACTGGGCCCCTGTGCAGGGGAAATTGAGTCTATTGGCTCCATTAAGGCCCAGGGGTCCGTACATTGTAAGATCTCTGCAGGATCTCAGGCAGTTACCCCTTAATGTTGCAGCTATCTCTGGTGAGTGGGGACCTATCAATTCCGTCACTCACTTTGGCCTAGCAAGGTCATATGAGGAGCGAAGAGACCTTTTCTCAACACATACAGAAAGACGCATGTGCGAAAAGGCAACATTGGGTCATACCACAGGTTCAAGGAGTGTAAACACACAATGGGGAGCCAATAGCATGGTCTCGTTTGCCGTCGGATGTCAGCTTCTACGAAAGTTTTCACAGTGGCTTTGGGATGAGGCCAATATTTGCTCAAATACATACACTCAACTATCAGAGTCAAAATGCCTGGGGATTTGAGTGGAAGCGGAAGCAATTATACTTCAAGTCCCAGTCTCAATGGTTTTTCTTTGTTCATTGCGCAGTCCGCCCTACCATACTACCATTCGTCTGTGGCAGCAAATTGGAAGGAGTGCAGCTGAGTCACAGCTCTTCTTATCCCTCACCCCGGCCTGACAGGCATCGAAACAAAGTGACTCATCATCCACTGAACAATGGCTAGGATTGAGAAGCAAAATGAACCGCAACCATTTGCGTAATTATTTCACAAATAATGGTATTTTGGCTTGTCAACAGTTGATTCTGCGCTCTCCACAAACTCGAAAATGTCTTATGCAGCGCCGCTTCTCGAGCTGCCTTTACATCTGGTCTCTGCGACTCTGTCGCAGCTGGATTCTATGCAATCACTGGGCTCCGCCATACTAAGCCACTCCCTGTTGTATCATTCTTTCTGTGACGACAAGAAATACATTGTACGATGTATAGTGAGAAATCAAATTCCCTCTGAGCTTATCCACTACGCGGAAGCAGCCTTCAAAGCCAAATACGTGGATAACGACAGATTCAGAGACGCCCGCACTC
This sequence comes from Diaporthe sp. PMI_573, assembly GCA_021399435.1. Taxonomy (NCBI): domain Eukaryota; kingdom Fungi; phylum Ascomycota; class Sordariomycetes; order Diaporthales; family Diaporthaceae; genus Diaporthe; species Diaporthe sp. PMI_573. Next base: position 257,035 of record JAJTUP010000005.1, read on the forward strand.
TACTAGAGTCAGCTTTCAAAAGAGTCGAGATCAATCACAACCACGTGCTGTCTCAAGACTGGCGTCTAGATTGGATCTTCAACGAAAACGGGGACGGGACTGGGATATCGAGCGCCACGGACAGCGGACAAGATGCTCAACCATACGGGTCTATGGACACAATATCTATCGCAAGTGCCATCAGTAAGACCCATTGGCTTGTTGAGTACTTCTGCAGATCTTTTATCCGCGAACGACTACCCCTGATGCGAGAGCTCATGGGCGGGCCATTTGATCCCGAGGGCGTCTGCCAATCGCAGGCTGAACTATTCCGAATAAGACGAGCTCTATATCGCTATCAAATTTACTGCAACCTGGTATTCCGAAGAAAGACGGACTTTCATCCCGGGAGATGGGTTAGGCAGACGCGGAACTCGTATCTGCAGCAACATTTCTTCCATCCATTTCCGCCGTGGGTTAACGAGCAGCTTTGCTGCATACATGACTACCTAGAGGACGTCCTGTCCAGGTCATTCGATGACGTTGCGGCTCACGACGTCGACTGGGGCGCATCGTCGGTCGACTGGTTGGCCCAGGGTAGACGGAACGAGCATAAACAGGCACTCGTGAGTGCCCTGTGTCTTTATGATCCCCCACGGACAACGGCAGGATGGTACCTAATCGGCAACTGCAGCTTACATACGGGTTGTCTTTCCTCTTTGAGCTTGAAGTCAGTCGAGGCTATGAGCATCGCCTTCGAATTTTACAGTCGAAAGGTTTCCCCCGCACCACAGTAGCATTGGCGGTCCATCTACAGCGAGCCGTGCCTACTCAGTTCGATCACCACAGATTTACCTGGCACACTTCTCTCGCCAACGCAATCTCCTGGGCTCCATGGTACATCAATATCACGGACTCTTGGGATCCAGAATCAAGGCACGAGAAAGATCTGATAAAAGAATGGCCGGGTGCTCATGATCCTGTGGACGCCACAGATTCGGCGCTATTTCGAGTTTGGCTAGAAGCCCATAAGGAGATATCCGCAAACCATATGTCCTACTGTCCAGAGTCTCAGTACCTCCGCAAGTGCGGATATGTGATGTGGGACACTGCTGTGCCTTGGTCAATGGACCTCGGATTCGATCCGGAGTTGCAAAATAGGATCAGGGATGGAAAGCAACGTGCACTTATTGAGAATATCGAACGACAACGAGGACTAGATCAGATGAGACGGTCCTGGAAGGAGAGAGCGGCTATACGAGAACAAGGTGGAAGAGGATATTGGGAACCAGGACAGTGTACAGAGGATTTCTTGGAACTGAACTGCTGAGTACACGGTATTTCAGGCCCGACGGAAATTAGCATCATGTCTTTGGCCGGTACAATGATGTACAATGGCATCTCTAGAACTGAAATGATCAAATGAACTAGGGCAAGTCTTGCGAAAGTGTGCCAGTCTTGTAGCATGCACAAGCAGCTCAAGGGAGCAGACTATCGAAGGGAAGTATGAGAACCGTGGAATTTCAAATTGAACGTCCAGAAAAGTGAGTATGCGGTGGTGATTTAAGATCTCGGCACTGCCCCATGACTTGGCCTGCGGAAAGACAGGATGAAGATCTCCCGCACTAGGTGTGTCAGTGGCGCGGCCCGCAGCTGCCATACACCGGGAGCTTAGTCCATTTGCCATTGGACCAAGCGGCCAAGATGAGATAAGACAGCAGAAGGGCCAGCCACGCTGTCACGGTGCTCGGCTGCCAGCCACCGAACAACTGAGAGGAGAGGCTCGGCTATCATGCATTGATGCACTTCATGGTTCATGGTTCCCGCTGATCATATGCTGATCTGATCGACGACAAGGCTTATCAGAGACAAGGTATTACCCTGGAAAGATGCTTCAATCCTAACCCTCGAGACGTCACCTCAGACAGGACGACAGCTTTGGAAACGCGGCACCGTCAAGGCAGGCATGCTTCGGATCATCTTATCCCTGTTGCAGGGTGCAAACTTTGAACGAAATTGATATCGCAAATGGCACTGACTCATAACCACCGAGCTGATAAACAGTGACAGAATCGTGCATGTTGTTACCAGTCAATACAGCACCATGAAAGGGTGGAATTCTAAGATTTTGGCGAGGAAAGGAGGAGCACGTAGTTTGTTTCTAGATTTAGTCGGGCCCCCAAACCCCAAGGTTTCTTACGGAGAGAATTTCCATGCAACATCGACTTTAAACCTTGTTCTCCTGAATCGGACTTCTCCTCTTGCCACGCGGCCGAGCTGCAGATATACGCTGCAGTACGCCGAATTTGTGGTGTTTCAAGTGACAATCTTTTTCACCCATCACTTCCTAATCTGTACTTTTCTGTTCCACAATGGTGGATACTCCCAGCAGCGCTCAAAGCGTCCCCGCGGGGAACGGACACACTGTGGATCAGCAAACGTACCGGCAGGTTGGCGAACACCACAGAGCGCCTGCCAAGTCGGACCTGTTCATGGGAGCAAAACTCCAGGATAACCATAATAGAATTACGGAGTCCTGGTTTCCGGCCCATGTTCAACATCGAAAAAGCTGTCATCTTGCGTGTCCAGAAACGCTATCGGTGTCTACCGGAGCTTGGCATTTCATTCCTCTACTGCTTTGACCTCTTCACGTTTTCGTTCCCAGCCGGCGAATCTACCTCAGATAAACATGCAGCTGTCTACAATAAAGAAGGAAGACTGGACAAGTGGGCCTTTTCGAAGCGTGGAAGCGAGGGGTATTCGTGCTGAAGTGAGCTGTGCTCCTGAGCAACCTTCCCTCCCCCGACCATGAACGCAGCGGTCGCCTACAGGGCATCCCTATACGGCCTGGATCAGCCGTTGGGACTGCCACCGGGCGCTCGACGCAGGAACAACAACGACTTGGAGCTGAAAACAGCGCTGGCATTAGAGCAAGGGAGGATAGCACGCCGGCAAAGTTTCATCCCCGTCAACTGGGTCCAGTACAAGAACCACTGCGCCGAAGAAGCCAACACCAAGACCGAATCGATATTCGACGTTGAGTGGGAGCAAGAGCCAGAGATCCCCAGCGTGACGGAGCAGGCCCTGCGCATGGTCACGATCTTCCCCTACCGAGATGCAGTCTGGGTCGTCAAGATCTTCCTCACACTCGGCGGGACACTGATGGCCCTCGCGGCCACCTTTGCAGTCGTGACTGCCCAGAGACAGGCCAGGGGCGAAAAGGTCTCGCCACAGACTCTAGGATTCGACATCACCGCCGCCACGATACTCACCACCGACCTGGGCCTCATCCTCCTGCTGGTGGGCGGCACGCTGGGCCTCGTCGCGATCCTGAACGCGCACCGCGGCGCCATGGAGCCGCTCGACATCAAGATCGGGGCACTGGAGCCCCCAAAGTCATACAAGCCGGCGCTGCTGGGGGCCAAGTCGTGGGTGTGGCTGCCGACCAGGGCCGACCTGACCGCGCTCTGGGCGAAAATCCCCTTCCGCGCGGCGTTCGTCAACTGGGTCGGCCTCGTCGTGCTCAACATCGTCGACGTCACCACCATCCCGGGGCTCATCGACCCGGCCGACACGCAGCGGGTCCTCCTGGCCGTCCAGCTCCCGCTGTTTATCGGCTTCGTGCTGTTGATCGCGGCCAACTTCACGCTGGTGATGTGGCTGCAGGAGAGCTGGTACAAGCCCAAGTTGCAGAAGGCCGCGTGGTTGAGCGCCTTCCTCTCCACGTTCGCATCGGTCAGCCTGACGCTGTCAACGCTGTATCAGTTTGCCGGGATGGTCCTTTCTGGAGCCCTGGCTACGCTGGTCGGCCGGTGGGTGTTCTTTGTGGCCATCACCATTGGGTTCTACGATCTTATGGCGTTTCATCCTAATGCTTGGGCTGGTGTTGCGATTGGTGGTTCATGATTGGAAGCCTTGGTAGGCTGCAGAGACTGATGAGGCCGAGCGTTGGCCGACGTTCGGTGGCCAAGTATGGTATACGGTACGTTGACTGACAGGTTGATTTTATCGTAATACGGTAACATAATTGGTGGCAGATAAACCATTACAATTACTTCTCAAGACCAATTAAGAAATACATATAGGTGTAGAATCGAAATAGGGAGTGTACAAAAACGGCAAAGCTCATTCCTATGCCACAAAGCTAAATAGACAGCCATTCGTTCCGATAACGCCAATAATCATCTCTAGTTTCCATCGCCTCCCCAGCCTGAGGGCCTACCCAAGCCTCTGGCCTTGCAAACACGCCTGTTGTCCCTGTACTTGTCCTGTATTGCATCGTCCGACGTCTGGTTCCAGAAGGTGCAGAACTTTTTGCCCGTGGCAGCAAACACGGTGATGTTGCCGGGCGAGCAGGGGCCGGCAGGGCCGGGGTTAGGCCCAAAAATGCAAGCCTCAATGATCGACGCCGTCTTGCTGGTGTTCTTGCAGTGACAGATGTGATCATCCGGCTTGCAGCCGTTGGTCGTGAGGGCAAGCGCATGGCAATATTGTGCGCATTGGGGCACTGTAAGGTTCAGGATTAGCAAGTGAGTCACTAACGGACAATTACCATACTCATATGTGGAGTGGCAAGTAGTAGTGAGGCTATATGAACCTGGGTACGTTGTGGAGATATGGAGGGTAAATGGCAGAGATTCATGCTTCAGGGAGATATGATCTTCTAGGGAGCTACTAACTGATTGCCGTGTAGTCGGGCTGCGTCTTGATACAAGCGAAGTTGGGATCTTTGTTGCTGGTGACATATCTTGCTTCGGCAGCAGTGGCCGAGACAGTTGTGCTCGCCACGGTGGCGCAGGCCAGGATAAGCGTGGAGAACTGCATTCTGGTGGTTGTCTATGAAAATATTGGTTGAAATTCGGAAGCGATTGGTCTTCACGATAGGAAGCTTAGAAGAGTCTTTGAATAGATCACGAGCTTATGGGATACCATTTCAACCAAGTCTATGAACAACGATGCTCCTTCGACGGCATATTTATACTTCCACGATACACCGTTCTGAATGTCCCGGTGGTCTGGACCGCTTCGCCCACGATGTTCAACGGCCAAGCCATCAAAGAACCCCGGAGTCAGCGGCGCGCCCATCTACAGTCCGTACTCGTCTAAGACGCTTGGCAGAGCGAGCTTAGATGGCCTCGTGGTGATGTCCGGACGATGAGAAGACAAGCTAGCGATCGAGGTTCCTGTGGTCGGACGAATGCCAAGCAACGGACATGGAAACTGCACGGGAGCGATTCAGTAATTCATATTAAAGCCACGAGCATCCGAACTCGTGGGTGCGCTGCTCAGCCGCCCTCGGTGATATAGTCTCAACCGTTCTGTCCGCGAGGTTAACGTGCCTGGCCCTATTCGGAGTCGGCGACTCAACCTTGTTGTCCTCCACGTTCATTCGCACTGACACATCTACTAACTCCGGAATAGCAGAAGCCCGCGGACACGGCACGCATTTCTAGATAGTAAGCTAGCTATATCTAATGTCGGGCACGGCACGCAATTTATTGTGCCGTAGAGTTAGCGCCTACTCAGCCTGAAGATGGGGTTCCATGGGTTGCTGTAACTAACACCAAAGGGACGAGCCTTGTGGTCGCGCCAGTCAAGTACAGCTTGTCTGAGCGGTAGGCCTGGATCTACGTCGCCCGTGTTGGTGTTAAATCCACTTCTCTCAACACTTTTCTTGCCGTGCTTGGAAATCTATGTTACTCAAGGGAACCGGACATTTAATGCGCCGTAAAGATACGTAATATTCAAGCCCATCACAACAATTGTACCACCAGCAACCTCGACAGATCTGCCTTTAGTTGACGATAGTGGTGAAGATAGAGGAACTGGAGAGTATCATACCTCGACAGTCGTCCATTGATGCTAGTACCTAAGTAGTCGCTGAGTGGACATGGAGTGCTCAAGGCTCTTACACTATCTGCGGAGTACCTTGGGTCCAGAAACGATAATACCTCCACTCTTAAAGTACTTAGGGTGTTAAATGGGCTCAAAGTCCGTTCGCAAGGCGTTGGTCTAGATTTACGCATCAGGTGATACCGTGCGTAATTCGGCAAACATCAACTACTCCCGAGTGCTGATCAGGCGGCCGAGTGGCCGATAGCTAGCGGCCACAATGTCATCGGCTCGCAACCATCCACCTGAAAATGTGGCCGCAATCATCGTGCTGTTTTCCTGGGCTCCGCCCTTGGCGTGCTTCAGTTGGGCACCCCAAAGTCTGTGGGATCAGTCTCCTGGTCGGTGTGCTCGAGAACAGCCCAGTCTTAAGTCTCATTACCCAATTCTGACACCACGAGCAAGAATGGAGACACATACGTCCTGCTGGGCCACACATGACAAAGTACGCATAAGTAAATAGATTTTCATATGATTGCTTGCTAAATTAATCTGAACAGAGTTTAGAGTAATCACAGGTCTTCCTCAGGTTGGAAAGTCGTCGAGTCGGGGCCCCATCCAGGACAGCTGAGACTTCCATATTGATCCCCACACTGCAAAACGCCCGCCTCGTTTCCTATCTCCGCGTCTAGAGCAGAGATTGTCAGTATAAATGTCCTTAAACGGCAGCTCATCACCAGATGCTTACTCAGATCGATTGTCGTGTCAACGTAGACCCCGTTGTCATTCCGGCACCGACACGTCATCACGGGCCCGTCCCAGGAATCCCTCATGATAGCGCAGCTGTCGACCTCGCACGTGGTGCTTAGGTTGTCCGACGGCTCCTCGCCGTCTTCGTACCCGTGAAGCGCGCCGTTGACGTTCTTGTAGCAGTCGTCGAGCTTCAGCCTGGTGCAGACCCGCGTCCGCTCGTTCCCGTCCTCGTCGAGACCCCCGGAGCAGAAGGCCTCGAGGACAAGCTCGTTGGTCCCGTCTGCCACGCCATTGTCGAGGTAGTAATCTAGGAGTCGTGTTGTGTCAGCTTTACTTTGTTCCGCTCCAATGCGTGACCCAGACGTGTCCTAGGAAACTCAGTCTTGCCGTGGCGTGACGGTGGCTGAACTCACTGTAGCAGGAGTGCTGGAAATTTTGGGCAAACACGTGAGCGGTCAGCAATATCACCGCCGCGATCAAGGCGATCAAGCGATTCATTCTGAGTAGTGACTCGTCTGGGGTTGTTCACGGAACTGGAGAGAAGACGGACGGGGCAAAATCGGTTTGGGGCGCGAGTTTGAGAAGGTTTGGTCCCTTGTATTGGCCAAGCCAAATCTCATGCAACACAAATCGAATCTTCAGGTGGCACGACGATGACTCCGGTTTCGGCTCATTATTCTCGTCGGATCATAGCAAACACATTGTTTGTGCAAGATGGCGTTCTGAAGAGGAATAGAATGCTCACATTGTCTGGGAAAACAAAACAAGTAACTGTGCAGACGTAGTGAGGTAGGTCGATTAGTTGGAAAGAGGACAAAGCGACCGGCTCGTCGGGATAGGCGAGATGGCCAGACAAAGGAACCGGTAAACTTTAAAGCTTAAATTCAGCTGTGGTTTGGCGGGCTCCGGCGTCTGTCATATGACACGGAAATGAACCATGCGGCATCCTGAGGCGGTTAGAGTGCCAAGCACTTTAGATCATCCACCGATGCTTTTGTCCAAGGCGAGGCACCGTTCGCCGGTACGAAGTCAAAGCAGCCGCAATAGTACTGGTTTTCTGCGGAGTGACATGTGCTCTGCGTCAGCTTATGATATACGCATTTTCAATGTGGCAGTGTTGTTGGGGCTGTCTTTTCTTGCGCTGGTGATGTAGTGACTCAAATGTGTTTCGGAGATGAGTCGCAGGACTGTTCGTGGTAGACTCTGGGCCGCCGCAGATTGTCTTGGCACAACCTTCTGGAACCGAATTTGAACTTAAAAGTCTAGCCTGAAGGACAAGGTGCACCCGCTCATGTACCTCAAGTACTTACAGCTTTCCTTCCTAAGATTGCCAAGATGTGAGAAGGTATAATATACGAACATTGATCAACAGCGAACATATGCTGTGCTCTCAAATAACATTCAGTGCATCCATGCCCTGTGATAATGAAGTCTTTAGTGTACCTCTGTGAATCTGGTTGTCTGAGATACTTCTGCAATAAAGTAAATGGTTTACCATGGGGATACAATTACCGACCCTTGTCTGTTGTTAGAGTGCTCCCGCCGCCCCGTTCTTGTAAGAGGCAAATGTGTACCAAACAGACAGTGGTGGGGCCCAATCTCAACCCAGCAGTGCTAATAGGGCCTGGTCATTTGTACTCAATGATCGGAGTTGATGGTCTATTTTTACATCTCGTGATGGGTCAATCCAATATTCACTCATTAGTTACCTCTACCAGTTCAACTACCATGGCAGAGAAAACCTAACCTTTGCCGTATCAGTTTCTCAGCACTTGAGATCAGTCTTCATCAACCGTCGTGTCATCCTTCGCATGCCCGCCCCTACTACTCTTGCCACCCGACGCCTTTTCCTTATGCTTCTGCTTCTTCTTGTCCTTGTCCTTGTCTTTGCCCTTACTCTTGCTCGACTTTGACTTTGACTTTTTCTTCCTGGACTTCGCACGAGAGTCGTCCGAGTCGCTGTCAGAAGATTCTGAGCTCGAACTGTCAGAGGTGTCCGAATCGCTCTCGTCGGAGGAGTCGCTGTCATCGCCGGAATCCCGCCGTGATCCCCTCTTTCCAGCTTTCCGGGAGAATGTCGCTCGTTCCTCGTTTCTCTTCGCCATCTTGTCTTCGTCCATGCCGTGCACCGACTCTAAATACTCGTCGAATTCTGCTGCAGCTTTTCCGAGCTTGACAAAATGCTTCTTAGTCATCGTCGGGACTTTGTCCGGGGAGTCGCTCGCTTCGAACTCGGCCAGGGCTATTGCTGTCTGGAAAGCGTTGCGAATCTGTCTGCCGTTCCATTTCAGGTCCGCCAAGTGCTTCTCCGCGTACTTGACAATGCTCTTCTCATCAAACTCCACTGCTTTCAAGCCCTGTTGGACACGGTCCTCATTCAGCCTGTGTAGCCTTCTGAGGTTTGTCTCCCAGATCATGAGTGCTCGTTTTCTGTTCAACTTGCGATAATAGAGTGTGACATGAATCCTGGACCTAAAAGCAGGGTCCAAGGTGCCCACGCGATTGGTCGTGAGAAACAGAATCCCTGAGTAGTACTCCAGGATTCGAAGGAATACTATGGTTTCCGAAATCTTAGAGACGATAAATCACAGTGATTATGCTTCAAGCTTACCGGACACAAGACCATTCCTTGCAACATCGAATTTCTGTGCGCTGTTAGAAGATACTGTGACGTATTGACCTTGCCCGGATATAGCAGTGCTGTCTTCGGATACTCACGTCTCTCTTTGCGAGGAACACATCTGCTTCGTCAAGAAGTAGGACGCAGCCCCATTTGTGAGCTAGAGTAAAGTGCTTCTCCAAGTTCTGCTCGACCTCCTTGGCATCAGTCCCAATATCACCTGCACCCAAGCCAGTGGTTAGAATGGCTCCGCAAAAGCTATGAAATCCGCATTGTACTTGGACTCACCACAAGTGATCGGATATAACGGTCGCTTTGTGTACAGCGCCACACATTCTGCAAATGTCAACCAGGGGTTCCATCGGGCTTTAGAATGCTAATTGCCTTCACGCCACTGACCTGCGGTGCTCGTCTTGCCAACACCTGGCTCCCCATGCAACAACAAAATGCATCCTTTGCCTAGAAGATGTAAGCCAAAAGGGGTTATATGGGTCTGTATATCATAACGCTGTAGTAGAGCAGTGCCATACCTTTACCGCGAACCAAGTCTACCTCGAGGTTTGTCTGCGAGTGCCCGGTTGCGGACCTAGAGCCAGCGGCATGGGTCTGGACCATGGCTTGGACGAGGTTCTTGTGCCTCTGTGGAAGAACGAGGTCATCCCAACCTTCCTCCTGTTGAATTTCTCCAAGCTTCATAATGTCTACTTGAACTGCAGGTAATTAGTCAGCTCTAGAGCCGCATTTGAGAAAGGGGGGAGGGGGGGCCCTGCTGACTGACCCCATTTGCGGCCACGCAAGACGTATGCCAGGCTATTTCCTGGCAGCAGATCGATAAGATCCATCTCTGCCATCTGGGCCTCCAATTTCTCCAGCCCAGGCCCGGATCTCGATGTCGGTATTTCGATCTCATCAAACTGACTCGTCAAGCTGCGCATCTTCTTTTCGCACCCTTCCTTCTGATGGGCTGGGTAGGCGTCCTCCAGGCAGGTGGATTTGTGGCAATCGGTGTGGGAGCATGAGCGCGTGGGTATCTCGAGCATTTGTCTGGGTTCGTCTTTCCAACTGGCCATAAACTCCCATGGAAAGTCGTGCTCCCACCGGTCGTTATACTCAAGTCCCATTTTGTAGTCTATGATAACTGGACTGTTGATGTCTTCCTTGTCCGTTCCTAGGGTAGCACCATCGTAGTGTCTGTGATCCACGACCGTGAGGTCCAGAAAACGTCGTCCACGCTCGTGTAGATCCAGGACTGGGCCCGTCTCGGTGGCTCTATAGCGCATTGGATACGCAAGAAGAGACTGTACCTTGACGACACCCTCGAACGGCTTGAATTCGAAATAGGTCTGTCCAGGGCTGAATCTCGTTCCATCGAAGTAAACAAAGTAGCAGTCGATGTAGAGCGGGGTGTATCTGTCTCTTTTGGACAAGACAGCTACGTCACCTGACTCATCCTTAACATCAAGAGGTCGATCGTGGAGTTTTTGTTCAAAATTTGTCAAGCCTGGTCGCTTTCGTTCTTTGGTCGCAGTGATTCCTCCGGTGGTTCCAAGTATCCGATACGCTTGTGGCGTGTGAACCTCGAGTGGAGAGACACTGTTGGTGCGGTTCTCACCATTGTATATCTTTGGTAGTGTTCCATCCCTCTTTTGAGTGTGGCAGTAGATTAGCTCACCAGCGTCAAAAAGCATCCACAGGCTCTCGAAGGCTATCTCATGAATCTCTCCTGTAGAGTACCCCTTGAACAGAGTGATTTCCTTGTCGAGGTATAGGTCCAAAAATGCTACCAGCTCTCGGAAATCGTCCAATGCCTCCTTTCGCTCGTATGATGGTTTCCTACTGGCCCCATCTGGATCTTCATTGCTTGTCTTTGGCTGGACCGAAGGATCATTACTCTGGTGAAGATCATCTGTGGCCGCGTCAAGGGATCCCGACCTGGGTTTATCGACCTCAGCATGCCTGTTGGCTTTTTCAGTACCCTTTACACAGATGGATTCAAGAAGCAGTTGTGACTGTACCTATACTCGCGTTCCAAAGAGGCAAGCTGTTTCTTGATAGAATCAACCTTCCTGATCAGTATCCTGAATGGTCGCTTGAGGTGGACAACACTGTCTTTTTGGACCTCGTAGTCCAGTTGCTTTGCCAGAAAAGCGGTGATTGGGTCGGAATGGATCCTGATATCGGATATCTCGATGCGTTCCGGGTCAGGGTGCTCATCGTTGCGTTGAGAATCGGTTTCGGTGGTGTGCTCCTGAACCCAGTTGAACAAGACTCGCAGGCAGTGCTTCCGATCCACCTCCGAAATGAAGGAGCCCTGCTCGTTCCAGCCTGTCTCATCGTCTTCCATGCTCATACTTTTAGACTGCGGCTGTGTAGACGCATTGTAGAACTTTGTCTGCACAGAATGCTCTTGGCCTGGTACCTTATCAGGCTCTTTTGTTGACTTTCCGTTGATGCCAATCTTAGACTCAATCCTCTCCAGCCTGTCGTCGACTGTTTGCACGTAATCAACAAACGACCGTGCTAATCTTGGGGTCCTTTCCCCGGCGGCGCTCTTGTCGTAAGATTCAGCATACTTTCGAAGCTTCCTCACCCACATTTCGTAAATCTCTTTGGAATTTAATTCATTGCTCCACGCATCCATGTAGCTTTTCAAGTCCCAGTCGGTTGCTTTAAGCCATACCCTAAAGGGACCTGTGGGATCGGGGGCCTCTTCTGATGCGATAAGAGCATCGTACGGGTTGGTTGCCTTTGTCCTTTCCGGCTGGTCAGTCTCTGGGACGCCATCACTGCGCGACACCCCCCGTGCCTGCTCATCATTGTTATCAGCGCCTTCATCAGGGTGCAATGGGTTAGTGGGAGTCGTGACTGGTGCTGTGGGTGTAACGCCGGCCGACGTCTCTCCCACCTCGCCAGATGAGGCATCATCCGTCATCATTGATGAGTTACAAGGAGATAGTTACGAGAAGGGTTAATCTCTGGTATTTCGGTGTCTGAAGATTGAGTGCACTGGTCCAGAAACTTCCAGATGATGTAGATTTATTGAGAAGCAGCAGCAAGATGAGTTTTCAACTGGCATGATGAGGCTCTGAGCGAGAGATCCAAGCAAATGCAGAGGAGCACGCGCAAAGCCGCGATCAGCATGCCTATTTCTGGCTCTTCTCAGGATGATGCATTAGCGGGGATACACAGCATAACAGTGAAGGACAGCTGGTCGGGGATATCCAGAGCATTGGCTGTCGGCATCCCAAGTGATTGGACTATTGCTTATGTGCAGCAGAGTAAGCGCGCCCAGCACCAGTAGGTGTGCCACACCGGTCAGTGATGCCCCATCGATTCTGTACCATAGCCAGGCATCTCACTTTAGTCCAGGCCATGTTTCATAAGGCTACACATGTGACATAAATGATGTCAAATTCGGCACGAGACAACTCAGCTTCTGCATCCAGCGGCTGTGCCCAAGCTGAAGTCACGTGCAGAATTTGCGTCCAAAAACTTCAATCGCTTTTGTCAAGTCGATTGAGACACTGTGCACCCTCATATTGTGAAAACTTCTCCCGAACTTCGTTTGATGCTTCGTGAAGAGCACGTATTCTCAATTTTCCGCCTCGGTGGCCGAGAAGACACACCTAAACATGGCAGAAAACAACCGGCCTGTCGTGGTCAGACCCACGCTCTTGACAAACAGCGCCGCCGAGTTCGTCGAGAATCACATCGACTCGGCCCTTGAAATGGAAATCTCGGGAAGGGCCCAGGCTGAGTTCATACCTGAGCATGACCGCTTCGAGATGCTAAACAGTATCACCGCGTGAGTTTCGTGTTGCCAATAACATCGTACTCAATTTGCAGCAGGATTCACCTGCTATTCTGACCTTGCACATTAGGGTTGACTTTTATCAAGAATCGAGAAAGAGAATCAAACAATTCGAGGAAACTCTCGACCGATTCTCAAAGACGCTCGAAAAGCACGACTTAGCCAAGAAAATAGACATCACATTGAAAAAGCCGAGCGAATACAATCTGAAGGACGTGATTCAAATCGCTGATAAGATCTCCGAGAGACATAAGCAGGCGGATGATGTCAAAAGCTGCACCGGAGCAATTCGCAAGTGCTTCCGCTTCGTCGGCAAGAATGCAAGCCCTCTCCAGTGCTTGCTCAACTTTGTGCCCAATGATTCGTATGGATCTGTCATATCTGGAGGCTTCACTGTGATCTTGGCCGTGAGTTTGCTTGTTTCAAGTCTTCCCACCAAAGTATTGCACAAAGGACTGACAAGTCTGGTGTGAGGCTGCTGAACGAGTCGAGTCCCTCCGCGAAAGCATATACGCTGCGCTTGAGCAAATACCCAAGAAGCTCCGAATCGTCCAAGCGTTGAGCGATGTACACTATAGATCACAGAACCTCTACCTAGCTGCGGACTCGGTGTTTGTCTGCCTGTTCAAAGTCCTTGAAAGAATTGTGGAGGAATTATCAAAGAACATCGCAAGTACGTGATAATACCTCCAGCCTATTTAGGGTGCAATTTGAGTATCCAAGACTACTGACGAGCAACTTAGAGAAGGGTTTCAAAGCTGTGATGAAGGGGAAAGCCTACGGTAGGGAGATTGACGAAGCCCTAAAAGGTCTCGAAGAGGCCTTGGGACATTTCAAGGAAGAGGCATATATTTGCAGTGAGCAGAGATTGGGAAGGCTGGAGGAGCATATGCTTTCAGTCAAGAAAACTTTGGCACGACTTGAGGGCAATCAGCAGGAGGCGCGTAGAGCTAGCGAAGACCGAGGGATACATGGACCTGCCAGCACAGAGATCCGAAGAGAGCAAGCGACATTGGGCGTGCTGAACAAGACATACAAACTTTTGACCAGCAGCGAAGTATTCGACGTCCGCACCGGTGGAGGTAAGCCGACCATACGTCAAATTTGAACTGAGTAGATCCTGATTATCTGAAATAGCTCGCAAGCCGGAATACCTCCTCGCCCAAGGCACCGACCCGCCTGTAGTAATATTATCCAGATCAGTCACGCCCGAGCCCACACCAAAGTTCAACAAAAAGGCCGTGAAGCAATGGTCGGCACGGCTCCCCGTCGACTTCGTCTCAGCAGCCGCGAAGGACATCAGCTCGTCACTCAAGCCCAACCTGCACCCAACGCAAGAAAACCAAGTCCAGTACATCATGACATCAGAGGAGCTCCTGAACTGGCTCGAGAAGCCCAAGTCCGGCCTCCTCGTCATCCAGGCCGAGACCGCGCCGCAGACACAGGCCAACGCTATCTCGCTCTCGTCCGCGTTCCTGGCGCAGAGCCTACGGGAGAGTCACGGTAGCCCCGTGTTATACCACTCCTGCGGACTACGCACCGAAGAGGGCCCGATCGGTGCCGAGACTTCGGGGAGCATCGCCCTCATCAATAGCCTCAACTCGCAACTTGCGCGTCAGCTTCGGAGCCACACAGATCTATCATTCCTCGGGACAGACAAATACCGCAAGAGAAGCCAGACACACCTCCGTCCCGCACTGAAGCTACTAAAACGCCTAGTCACCGAGGTCCCAGAAAACGAATCCCTCTTCATCATAATCGACTCGCTATCACGGCTGAGCGGCAGCGACGCAGAAAGCGAAGCCAAGGCCATCAAAACTATTTCCCGGCTCGTCGACCAGTCAACGGACCAGGGACCAATAGTCAAGATCCTGATGACGGACCTCCTCCCCGAGCACAGGCTGGTGCACCAGCAAGCGGCGGCTGGCGGCGACGAGCTGTACGTGCCGGACCGCGTCGACGTGGGCGGCCACGGGCTTAACACCGAGTACCTGCGCGAGGTGTCTGGGGCCTCTATCGGGAGGTTCGAGGCGCGCCGCCGTGCGGGTCGATCTCCTAGCGGTTCTGGGGACTCTAGCAAGGAGTCGGGTAGCTCTGATAGCGACGTTGACACCTCTGACGACGAGAGTGACTAGATTTTGAATGTTGAAAGATGAATTAGGGATTGGACGTTTGTCAGCGAGGGTATCAATGTTGAAAAAACGTTGAACGTCACATGGAAGCTGGACAATGAATACGGCTAGTAACTCACATATTACTTATCTTCCTGCACAGCGAAATTCACTGTAATTGTCTATAAAATGTATTGTCCCTTGTTCTACTAAGGCACTCATTGTCGTTCCGGCTGTTGGAACAACTCAAAGAATACATTTAGTCTATACTGTTTATCTTCAGCTATGTCTACTCAATTCTATGCTTGCGAGGAGGGCACAGTAGCTATCTATCAGCACTCTTGGCCTTCCCGCTGTGTTGGGAGCAGCCTGCCCAAAGAGGGCTCCCTGGATGTTCTCCTTGGGCCCTGCGGTGCAAGAAATTGCAAGTCAACGAGAATGTCTCTAAAAGTTGAAGCTCGCCCCTGGATAGGCGAGGTTGCACAGCGGGAACTGCCTGAGCCGAGGTTACCGAGACAGAGACTCCAACTCCGACGCGGACTTCAGGAAAGCCTGATGCAGTTGTGGCTGGATCGAGTCAGTCGCAGCGAGAGGGCGGTCTGCCCGACGGCGAAAGCAGAAAGAAGAAAAAACAATTTCACAAACAAGACAGGCCGACCTGAGTGAATCATGCGGTGACGTCTTCACCTCGGGGGCGGGCCTCGCATCTCGTGGCTCGTCTCGTGATCTCCCATGTCGCACCCCTAAGATATGTCTCAGGTCAGGAGACCGCACGGGAGAGAGCCCCCCCCCCACGCTGGAGAGGAGCATCGTTATCTGATGCTTATGGAATCATGTGATGACAGACTCTTGGTCTCTGATGCATACGCAGTAGCGTATGCAGTGTAGCCAGCAACGCAAAAGCCGACAGCGGACTCGCGGAAGAAAAAGAGCTAGACGAACGCTGGCGGTTACGGTTATACTTGCATGTCGCGTCCTACACGTGTGACCGTTGAATGAGCTGGCCGATGAGGTGGAACCCAATAACTAGGAGGGCAGTGGCCACCGGTTTGTAGACTATTGTACCGCAAGGGTTTTTTTATCTGTTCGAGATTTGCGAGATCTGGCTATTTTCTTGGCGCGGTGTGCTCATGAAAGTCTGGCCTTGAAATAAATGCCCGGATGTGGCAGCCCCAACCACCACAAGGAGATGCGGCATGACGAACGGTGTGGAATGGGACTGGATCGGATTGCTGACTGTTTGGTCTGCGCCGATAGACGGTGTGTGTGTAAGTCATGATGGTGTTGTTGGGAATGCCTGCTATAGCTTGCTTATTATGCAAGTAAGTGTACTGCCCTGCCCCCCATCCATCGTGCGTCCTGGGTGGGCTGCGTGGGGTCAGCCAGCCCATCTGCGGTCTGAAATCGCAGGGTCGCAGTGGAGGTGGGGCCATGGCTTGTTGGATGACAGGCCCGATGGTGTCAGGGAGCCCGCGGTACCACGATGAGGTCATTTTAGTGGGCGTGCCAGCAGCCCGGCCTTTTTCCTGATCTTGGTTGGGCCGGCTGGCGGTTTTTTGGTGCGCCCTTTTAAGGTTATCCCGGATATCTCGAGCGTGCGGGCGGGACTGATCGGTTGGGACTGACATGTGTTAGAGATGATCTTCATGATGAGCTCACAGTCTTATTACAAAGGAAGAAAGGCTATTGAATACATAGCCGTACCTGGCGTGAGACAGCACTAGCCATCTTACCCGCCTGACAAACCTAACAAAGTCCGTCCTCTCCCAGATACGGTGTGGGCATGGCTTGCGATTCTGACTTGTGCACTTGCCCAATTCGGCAACCCGCCGCCCTGGGGAATAAGCTGCGATGTTTATGGGCAGCAGCATGGATGAGCAACTGGTGGAGGAGGGGAACCACGGGCGACGGCAGGACAATCTGGCAGGCGGTTGTGTTACCAGTTCACAGGGCCCTCCTTGATTGCCACGAACGGTGAGCAGCTTTCCTCCTGCACGCTAATCATCAAGCGCCAGCACGCCGACTTGTCAATGTTGTTGTTTTGATTGTTTGTGTGACCCTGGATTTATTGTCCGTCGCGCCCTGGGCGCTGGCAGACACACAAGCTCGAGGTGTTTGGGCGGCGGCATCTGTGTGGGAGTGCCAGATAAGACTGGACGGGATTTGGATTGGGAGTCGGGACTTGTGACGATTGACGGTTGACGACGATGGGTGGAAATGGATTGGGCAGCCGGTGTCAAGCTCGATTGGGAAGGAATGGCATGGCACACATGCTGGGCAGGAGCTGCCCCTCCACACACGCCTGCCACGATGGGATTCTGGCGGGATTCTGGCGGGCTCTAAAACCAGGCGAGAGTAGTTTAATAATCTTTTTTATTTGCCAGACATATCATATCTCCTTCTTTGCCCCTCCCCTCAGCAAGTCTTCCTGTTGCGCCCGGCATCGTTATCATGTCAGCCTCTTCTTGTCGGTCCTACTGTTACCTTCATCGCAGCAGTCGACCTTGACGTGCATGTCAGCCCGCCCGATACCACCGACAATTCCCCCTCCACACTTGGCGAACTGCGACGCGATTTCGATCCCCGGAGCTCCCTCACGGACCATCAGCAACAACCCACACTGATCCCCGACCACCAGCTCCAAATTGCTTCGAGGTTGTTTGTGTTTGACGAGAAAAGAAGGACTCCCAAAGTCCTGCTCGGCCTGTTTGACATATCTCGACCAAATATCTATTCTGCCTCCTGTCTGGCTCGCTTTGCCAAACACACACCACCCACCACGACCCTGAACGACTGGACATCCTCGCTCCCCTGCGGTTGCGTCACCACCAAGGAGCTTTGGCCCCGACCCACCGCTCTTCGGGTAGCCACGCCGCCGAATCGATCGTGCGCTGCACAAACCGGAGGAACCAGAGGGCAGAGCAGCGCCCCAAATCGTGCACCTTCTTCGTCTCCAAACTGCTTTGTTGCCTGACCTGCTATCGCCATTGTTTTGTTGATATTCACGCTCTACTAAGCTCCCACGGACGGACTCGGACCAGCGCCCCAGCCCCATCAATTTACACATCGTATCTAGTACACACACAGCATCTAGACCATCTACCCGCCGCGCCAATCCAGGCCAAGGCCATCCAGGTCTAATCAATCAGCTCGATCCCGGCCTGCTCTCTCCCGTGCAACAGGTCAAGCCCGCAGTTCCCCAGATAAATCCTTCGCGGCCCAGCAACCCTGCAAAAAGGGTCAACAACCTTGGAAGGTGGAGGAGACACAAGAGGAAAAAAAGCCCAGCCCAACCAGGGGACCCAGCCCCTCCTCCAGATCAAGATTGTGTGTGTGGCCAAGAGAGGCAAGGAGAAAATAGAAGATCAGCCTGACGCGACCCGCCGTGCAGCCGCAGCGGTTGCCCCTCGACACGAGCAGCAGGAGCAGGCACATCCATCCAGACAGGACAGGACCAAAATAATAAAGCTCGGATTGATCGCCAATCGCAATCGCGCGCCCCCTGCCACTTACGCCAGCGCTGCCCATTTTCATTTTACTGTACTAGCAGCATCGGCGGCAGCAACCAGCATTGTCATCATCAACATCGTTATCATTGCCATCCACTGCAGCTCAGCGCCAGCGTTTTGCATGTTCGCATCAGCATATACCAATCCTATCTTACCTTTTCAGCTCGACAAAAACTTCTCTTCTCAAAAAATCGACCCGGCGCAACAATACCAGCCCCAGCATCAACTACAAAACCCGGACCAGAGATAACCTTTCTTCCACGTCAAAGACCTGCCATATTTAACAAGCTGTGAAACATTGGGGGCAACAAGACCGAGACATCCTCACACAACACCACAAACAGCGCCCGCGGCCGTCTCTGCTCCAATCCCAGAGCCAGCCAGGCGTTGACGAAGCTACGAAGCTCTATACACCCCGCCCTCTCCTTATAATCCTACCCCGCGACCGACTTATAGATAAACAACCGACCATGAACGGCGGGCAGCAGCAGCAGACACAACACCAACAAGGAACAGAGGCGCACCAACCCACCCAACCGCAACCCGACCCCGATACGGCGACGACGACGATCGACGAGAACAGCACCGGCGGAGGCGTAGGACTGACGACGGTCGGTACCGGCGCGGCGCCGACGGTCAAGATGCAACAGTCGCGGCAGGAGGCGCCGGCTGTCACACCGGCGACGGTGACGGCGGCAGCGGCACCCGCGATGACGACGGCCTCAGCAGCGGCAACAGCCGTGGCCGCGGCCGCTGCGGCTACGGTTGCCGGCTCGCCCACTGCTTCCGGGGCAAACGGCAGCGGCGGCAACAACAACGGTGTCGGCAGCAATTCCCCGACGACGGCGGCGCAGACGGTGGCGGCCATCAACAAGAAACGGAAGAAGGAAGGGCTGAAGCCCATCATCACGACGGACAACCCGGCGATAGGGTATGTATATGCTTTCCTTGGTTCTCTCTTTTTTCCCTTCTTCTGCTGTTTGTGTTGCTGCATTGTTACATGATGTTATGATGTCTTTTCCCTCCTCGACCGTTTTCCTGCTCAGGTCAACCCTGTTTTGTCCGGATCTGGATCTGGATCTGGATCTGGTCTGTGTGTCGCCGCTCATCCTGTGTTGGGTTGTTCTGTGCGGTGTTCCGCAGCATGGGGGGAGTGAGTTGAGCACAGATCAGGTCGCATTCTGGTTCGAGATCGCCGAGAAGTCGGTCGGTCGGCCGGTCAGTCAGTCAGTTACTTGGTCAATCAGCCAGACAGGCGTACACACGGTTCAAAACCGAGGGTGCACGGGTGGCGGGAGCAGGGGGATGGGCTCAGGTGGAAGCATGCAAAGCTGAGTCGGGCAAGGATCCGGCCAGGAGCGCATTGCGGCCGAGAGAGAAGTTTTGCGAGGATGCAGGACCCTTGAATCCCAACCCAAGACTCCTCACCCCCACGGGATCTGGCTCTGAGGGCGTGGCCACTCAATTCCTGCTGGGCTTCTTCACCGACTGCAACGGTCAATGGTGGGGGGGGGGGTAGGAAGCTGTGTGGCGGTCGATATGCTGGTGGGCTGCTGAGTGTCTTGGGTCCTGTGTCCTGTGTCCTGCTCCAGCGCGGGTGTCTCCCGGTGTCTGTCTGTCTCTGGATCTGACCTGGCCGTGTCATCTTGGCTGTCTGTCTGTCTGTCTGTCTACCTGTGTTGGCAGTTGTGGCTGTCGCGATATGCCTCGCATACATATGCAAGTGCTATGCTGTGCCGTGGGCCGGATGTGCTGCTATGGGTCGGTTGTTGCTCCTTGGTGCTTGCCCTTGTGTCTGGTGGCGGGGTAGATCACCGCATCATCTCATTCGAGGGCGGCGGCTGCACAAAAGTGGAGCAGCGCGGTATGAGGTCAGTGCGATTGGGGACCTTTCCCTGGGCCATGACAGGACGAGACAAGCTTCGACAGGACATGGCTGGGCTGGGCAGGACAGGGCATTCTATCTGTCTGCCCCTCTCGGTACCTATGTTTTTGATGGTCATTGCCATGAGGAGGCATTCTCAACAAGTGTACGCCCTAGCCCCACATACCTCACCTTTTTCCCTCCAAAAGTTTGAGATGGGAATTGAGACAAGACAAGGAGTGAGCGAGTGGCAATGAGTAAGAAATGTTCATGGGGGTCCAACCCGGTGCCAATAAGAGGCGCGGGATGGTCTGGCAGCCGCAGTCAGCAGTCGCAGTGAGCTGAATCAGGACGGGCACCGAATGAGGACCCCCTCTGACTGGTGCCTTCCGGCCTGCCTTACCCGCCCGCCCACCTGCCTGGGCCTCTTTGCCTCCTGCCCCTCTCTTACCTGCGCGTGCGCCTGCCTGCCTTGTGTCTTAGCCCCGCCTGCTTCTTCTGCCATCTGGCGCAGCACCAGGTACATGGCTGCTGGTTTATTACAGACCGAGCTGGAACAAGATTGATGCTGGCCAGGCCTGGGTCTCGGGTCTCGGCTGGGCTGGTCTGGTGCCTTGGGGATTATACCTAGGTACACAGGATGCCGTGCGATGCGATGGGGTGCGTGAGGCGATACGACAGGGCGGGATGACCCTTCAGCTTTAAGTCTAACTGTCTATCTGCCTGCACCTGCATCATTTGCACCTGGCACCTGAGCGTTGAGCCTGCTGATGAGCCTGGACCTCGACCTGGACCTGGCCCGAGTGAGCCCCAGTCCAGATGTCCATGTCCCTTGCGCAGGGCGGCGCTTGACCTTGGCTTGGTTCAATGTTCCCCTCCAACCCCACCCAACCCAACAACCCATGTCACTCTCACTCTCAGTCTCTCAAGTCAATGGTCGGTCATTTTATGGTCCATCCACCTGCGCATATCGCACTCACTCCTCCCTGCTGCTGGTGCCGCTGCCGCCTTGCCTCCCCATGTTCCCATCTCCAACTTTTACAAGCCCGAGTGAACGGCACTGATTGCTGCACACTTGATCTGTTGTTGGTTGGATTTGAGAGGAGGTACCGTGAGGACAGCCATATGTTTCTCTCGACCTGACCTGACCTGCCCTGACCTGATGCGATGACTTGACTTGACCTGACCTGGCCTTCCTTGACTTGCCATCTCAAACATCCCCAACCCCGTCCCCCCATCCCATCTCATCTCCATCCCCCAACTCCCACTCCCACTCTGCCACTCTGCCTCCTCCCAGTCGCCAGTCGGGCTGGGCACTCTTGCATCTGCGACCTGGGCTGCACCGGACTGGACTGCACCTTGCACCTTGCACCTGCATCTGCTTCTGCATGCTGCCTTCGCCGCCCTCGTCCTTGTCCTCGGCCCTCGTCTACTTCGTTCTCGACCTTGTCCTCCTCCTGCACCTCCCACCACCTCCACCTCTACCTCCGACTACAACAACAACAACAGCATCCACATCCACATCCACAGCCACAGCCACATCCATCCACTTCTGGAGATGCCAATTGCGTCTCCAGGATTCCCCTCCCGCCTCCTCAGCCTCCACCCTTCTCGACCGACCGACCGCCCTCTGTTATCCTACTAGAAGAATACTGCATGCAACGAGACATGACCATGTTCAAGTCCAAAAACACTCTTCCTCCTCTGCGCGAAACCGAAAAGAAGGACCCAATGTTGAAAACAAGGTTTTTACCGCCCGCCCACTTTGAATCCCGACACCAAACACCCGCTGCACCCCCCCCCCTTCCAGGCCCTCCCCGTAATTAATGGGTGCAGGTGCATTTCAAGGTGCATTTCAAGGTCCAGACTGCGAGTGCGAGTGCGCCCCGTCCTGTCGTGTCAGCACCCGCCTGTGCTCTCTGAGTGTGCTGCGTGTGTGTGTGTTACGAGCGCGAGCACGAGCACCAGCGCCAGCGCCGGCACCGCACCTCTCATTTCACTTTCGATTCGTTTCGCTTCGCTCCGCTCCGTATTGCCTCACAGTTGGGCGCATCCCGGGCAAAAAAAACCACACCAGGCATCCCCACCGCCCGACGCCCACCCGCCACTTCACTTTACTTTGACCTTCGCTCGCACTACGCACTACCACTTCCCGACCCCAGAGAAGCACAAGCCTTGCCTATCTAGTGCCATCGACCGCTAGTGCCCAATATTGCGCGACCACTACTCCCGCTTTGCGATAGCCCTGTTGAACTGCAACTGCACCGACCCATCTCAACCTCGTCCCCATTTCCACATTGCTGACAGTACTGCGCCCCCATCCACAGGACCGCCCAGCTCTCCGCCATGCAGGCATCACCCACATCCTCGTCCTCCCCCGAGGACGCCGCCGAGAACACAGCAGACGAGGAGGATTCCGAGGACTACTGCAAGGGAGGCTACCACCCCGTCTCCATTGGCGAAAAGTTCAAGGAGGGCAAATACACAGTCGTGCGCAAACTGGGCTGGGGCCATTTCTCCACCGTCTGGCTGTCGCGCGACAACACCACCGGCAAGCACGTCGCCCTCAAGGTCGTGCGCTCAGCCGCACACTACACAGAGACCGCCATCGACGAGATCAAGCTCCTCCAGAAGATCGTCACCGCGAAGCCTGAGCACCCCGGCCGGAAACACGTCGTCAGCCTGCTCGACTCCTTCGAACACAAGGGCCCCAATGGAACACACGTCTGCATGGTGTTTGAGGTTCTAGGCGAGAACCTGCTGGGGCTTATCAAGAAATGGAACCACCGCGGCATACCCATGCCCCTGGTGAAGCAGATCACCAAACAGGTCCTGCTGGGGCTCGACTATCTCCACCGGGAGTGCGGCATCATCCACACCGACCTCAAGCCCGAGAACGTATTGATCGAGATTGGCGACGTTGAGCAGATTGTGAAGAAGGTTGTCAAGAGCGAACCGTCAGATAAGGAGAACAATCGCAACGGCCGGAGGAGGCGGAGGACATTGATCACCGGCAGCCAGCCATTACCATCGCCACTCAACGCCTCTTTCAATCACAACAATCTCTTCCCGTCACCAAACACACACTCCAGCCTCGGCCAGATGTTGAACGAAGGTGAGTACCCAGCTCGCCTGCCGGCTTTGCTCCCGCACCCTTTCAATCAGCCCCGAAATCCGCGACCAAGAGTCCGGCCAGCCCCGCGCCACGCCCCCAACGCCACGCCCTGGGCGTGCAGTGCCCAGAGACTGTCCACGTCAATCAGCCGCGTGTCGCGTCGCCATTCTGAATTTGCCTTGCTAACGGTAGATCCTTGCAGGGAACAAACCCAAAGAGTCATCACCAACCGACGAGATCAAGCAGAAGCAGCGGGAAAAGACAGCGTGAGTTTCCTCCTGGAATGATGCTCGGGTCGTACCGTGCACTGCCGAATCTGTGGAGCTGCGTATACTGACCACCTTTGTTTACTGCAGGGATCTCCTGACAAAGGAAGTATCTGGCATCTCCCTGGACAAATCTTCCAACTCGTCCTCATCATCGACAGGCGAAAAGCGCAAGGCCGAAGACTTCGGCCTGGACAACGTCATCAGCGTCAAGATTGCAGACCTGGGCAACGCCTGCTGGGTGAACCACCACTTCACGAACGATATCCAGACAAGACAATACCGGTCACCCGAGGTGATACTTGGTTCGAAATGGGGGGCTAGCACGGATGTATGGAGCATGGCTGCCATGGTAAGTTTACCGATAATTGCCTGCGTGGGCAGCCACATCGATGTAGTCATGCGCTGACCATTGTTGTTTCGTACAGGTCTTCGAACTCATCACTGGCGACTATCTCTTCGACCCTCAGTCCGGCACTAAGTATGGCAAGGATGACGATCACATAGCCCAGATAATAGAGTTAATGGGGCCATTCCCGAAGTCGCTGTGCCTGTCGGGCAAGTGGTCTCAGGAGATATTCAACCGCAAGGGCGAGCTGCGCAATATCCACCGGCTGCGCCACTGGGCGCTGCCCGACGTCCTGAAGGAGAAGTACCACTTCAAGGAGGAGGAGGCGAAGCGCATCGCGGACTTCCTGATGCCCATGCTGGAGCTCGTCCCGGAGAAGCGGGCCAACGCCGGCGGCATGGCGGGTCACATCTGGCTGGAGGACACGGCAGGGATGAAGGGCGTCAGGATCGAGGGGCTCGAGGTTGGGTCCCGGGGCGAGGGCATAGACGGGTGGGCGACCGAGATCCGGAGGCGGTAGGGGCCGTCTCTTAGGGATGGGCTCGACTACCTGCTGCCCCGTCGCAGTGCGCCTGGCCAGGCCGAGGCTGAGGCTGACGACGGTGATGATGAAGAAAGAGAGAGCGATGATGACCAACAAGATGGTGGCGCAAGTCTCTGGGTTGACGAGGCTACTGGTGACGCCGATGATGATGAGCACAGTTTAGGCTCTGGGGAAGAAGCTAGGATTACAAGTCATGATGGGGGGTCTGACGGAGACGACGACAGACGAGTTGGAAGAGGAGGTGGAGGAGGAGGAGGGATCACGTTCACCGGGGTCGACCCGTGGCCCTTGCCCTGAATAGACAAACAAAGAAAGATGAACAAGAAGCCAAGAAGAGAGAGAGACAGCGAGAGAGAGACACACACATTAAGAGCTGCAAACTCGAGAAGTTGAGCAAGCGTTCTTTGCTCATGGGGTAGGATGGTCGACGAAAGGAAACGCAAACTTTCGATGTGATTGATGCCGACCTGACTGAATTTTGTGTCTCTCTTGAAGCGAAGCAGGTGAACGAACACACGCACAGGCCACGGGGGAGAAGCTGTTATGGTGTGGTGTGGGTGAGGCGGGGCGGGGCGGGACGGGCGCGGGACCCTTTGGGAGGGGGGCGGGAAGAACATGTCAGGTAAGGGGGAGGGGGATGGGGTCATTGTGGTGCTGTTGTGACTGCGAAGAACTCTCGGCCTCATTGTTACTTGTGCCGTCTTCGCCTCGGCCGAGACACATGGGTGGGTGTTGGGTACATTACTGCTTCTCTCTTCCTCTCTCGCCCCCCCCCCTTTCCTCGATGGCGAGGTGGGTACTTACCACGGGATGACTGGCCCCTCCTTTGTGGGCCGGATTTTGACGGACGGTAAACGAATGGGGGAAGAAGAAGAAGACCTCGGGAAGCAGCATCATCGTGTATGGAGTTGGATGGGAGTTGGATGGGGATGGGATGGGATGGGATGGATGGGGATCATGGAGTCAACAAACAAACAAACAAACAAACAATAACAGAATCCACACATATATCACATCACATCACATCATGTTATATTATATTATAGGATAGTATAAATAAATCAATCCACAATACAGTATAGTATAATGACGCTCGCGCGAAGCTGGGGTTTACTTGGGAGAGTGTTCTTGACTTGACTCCTTGCTCTGTCCACGTACAAGTGATGGTGGTGAACCGTTGTCCGTCCGCCCCATTACGCATCCTTGGGCGGCTTCCTTCCTTCTTTGCCTAGGTAGACAAGTGTGCCGGCCCGTGGTGATTGTCCGATGCTGTTGCTGGGCGGAGGGAGGAGATGAAAGAAAGGCACCAAGGAAGGAAGGAAGGAACGTGGTTGGTTGGTTGGGTTAGTGGGAGGGAGGGACATCACTCGCTGGTATCTGATCTGTGTACTGACGCATCTACTCGGTTGTCGTGCTACTTGAGCCAGTATCCCGCAGAGGAAAAATGTATACAGCTCGAAATCTGGGGAGGAAAGCAGGGGTTGTGAGATGGCAATCTTTGCAGATCAGACTTGCAGAGTGGAGGAAAGGGGCATCTCATTGCATCTGGACTGATCCATCTAGCCCCCTCACTCGTTATCTGCATATTTAATACTACGCTTTCGTCTTTTCTTTCGTGGCGATGGGAACATGACAGAGAGCCAAACCCTGGCACTGCACGTATCTCGATGGACCGACCGAGTAATCCGGCCCGATCAAGCGATCGCTTCTGCGCAGGTACGTGCGTGCGTGTGCGCGTTCCTTGGTCAAGTTTTGGTTCACCGGAATTCATATTGTTGACCATCCATATTTAATGCATTATGCCAACTCCCCCCACCCCCGCCGGCAGCCCCTTCTCTTCACCGCGCCATGAGTTCGAAATCTTCCAAGGACTGGGCAGTCAAGTCCATCTAGACACCGTCCAAGAAACCAGCAGCCGACCGAAAATAAAGCCCGCACACGACGCAGACCAAGCGCCGCGCCCTGGCAACCCTTATTTGACCACCTCACCTCATCTCTCCCCCCCCCCCAACAGGCCACCCAACCTCCAGATACAAGAAGAAGAAGAAAGAAGACGCAAAATTAGTTGCCCTTCTTCTTCCCCTGCGTGATCTTCCTAAACGCCTGGTCGGTGCCCGCGCCCACGGGCCTGAGGTTTGGGTCGCCGCCGCCGCCGCTGCCGAGCTGCGAGATGGGCGCGATGGTGTAGGAGACGGGCATCCCCGCCGGCCTGGCACGGTTGGGGTTCGCGCGCACGGGTTCCAGGGCGGCGGCGCGCTTGGCCGCCAGCCTCTCGGATACGGAGGACATCTTCTTGCCGTTGGCGTTTGTACCGCCCGGGCGGTGGGCGAGGGACTGCTGTGAGGAGGACGGGCCGAGCTGGGAGCCTGGGCCTCTGTACTTGAGGGAGCTGTAGTAACGGGGGTGATTTGGTTAGTGCGCAGCTTTTCACGGGGGTGTGTGTGGGGCGACGTACTCTGGATCTATGTACCGCGCCTCGATCTGCCTCTTCTTGTAGTCGTCGGTCCGCTGGAGGATGGGCCTGCTCCACTCGCCCATGAGGCGCTCGGCCATGCGCTTGATCTCGGGCTGGGCGCGCTTGGTCTTTGTGTAGAAGAGGACGACCTGGCCGATGCCGCTGGACAGCAGGGCCTCCTTCTCGACGGGCATCCTGGTCAGGGCGGTGAAGATCTCGCGCTGGATGTTGTAGGCGGGCAGGCTGCCGTCGGCGCCCAGGGGCTCGAGGAAGTACTTGACGGCCTGGAGGAAGTTGGTCTCCGGGTCCAGGATGGCGTGCTGGATGTTCTGCCGGTTCAGGAGCGTCATGACCTCGGGCAGGAGCTTGATCTTGGCCACGGCCGCGCGGTCCTGCTCGCGCGCCAGGTTGTCCTCCCGGCACGCCGTCTCCATCCTGACCTTGAGGTCCGCGATGATGTCGTCGAGCTCCTCTTCCAGGTCCTGCGAGGTGTGGTGTTAGCAATGTGATTCTTCTCCCCCCTCCACGAATCTGCGTGGTGTGTTGTGTGTTGTGTGTGGGGCTTGTAACGACATACCACCTCGTCCTTCTTGGTACGCCTCTTGCTGCTCTTCCCCTTGACGGCGGCGTCCATCGCCTTCTCGATCGCCCTCGCCCGCCTCTGCTCGGGCGTCAGGTGCTCGTCGTTCTCGGGCTCTGGCGTCGGCCGCTTGGACGAGCGGGCCTTTGACTTCTTCTCGCCGCCCGCCGCGGCGCCCGGCCGCCGCCTCTTGCCCTCGATGATGGTCCCGTCGGCGGCGCTGACCTCGTCGCCGTCCTCGGTGCGCCTCTTCTTGGGCCTCCTGCCCTCCTTGGGCCTCTTTGTCGTCTCGCCCTCGGCGCGCTTCCGCTTCGTGGCCTTGAGCGACTTGGCGACGTCCTCGTCGATGTCGACGGGCCGCTGCTCGATGGTGGCCTTTGTGGGGTCGTATTCTTCGAGGTCGATGTCGCCGACTTCGGATAGGATGTCCGAGTCGCGGTCAGACATGTCGTCGGCGGCGTTGCCTGCTGCTTGGACCTCGTCCTCAGGCTCGGCTGACGCCTGGCGGGAGTCGTTGTCCTCGATGTCGGACATTGTGTCTTTGTCTTGTTGGTTGAGGGGGCGTGGACCAGACGAGACGGTGGTGCGGGAGGTGTCGCCGGTTTTTGGAAGCTGCAATGGTAAGGTTGATCTGGGTGTTTGAGACTCGTTCTAGTTGACAGAGAGAAAGGAGCCAAGGATGGAGAGGATGTTCACGGTCGGGAGAGGTGGGCACTGGTGGAGTCAGGTTTGGTCTGCCGTTGTTTGGGTGTCTACTGTGGAAGTACAGTTCGACGGCTGTGAATTGCCAAACGGGCAATTAATCCTTTGACTTTTTGCTGCTGCTGCTGCAGCTGCTACAGTTAGGTACGGGCTGGCTCTAGTTGATTAGCTTCTGGGTCTGGAGGCTGAATGTGGTGAGCAAGGCCCGTGCACCAAGCAGGGGATGACAGCCAGGGTGCACCCAAGTACCCTTGTATCTTGGGTAGCTAGGATGTTGCTGCTGACTGAGCCTGTCCCCCTGGACCGACCTGGCCCGTTTTCGCTACTGGACCGGCTTCTGGCTCCAGTCAAAGGACGCTAGCGGACGACGTTTCTCTTGTTTATTGTTGACATGACTGCACAGCTGCAGAAGCTTTGCAGGTTGCCATCCACAACGTCCATCGCCCACCCCTCTCTTCGGCCCCCTTTGGACAACACGACCGCACCGTCGCACTCGTGCTCTCTTCCGACCGTACCTAGCTTTTCGCTTTTAAAGACCCACCGGTGCCCGCTTCTTTGCGCATGGGGGCTGCATCCCATCATCACTCCTCCGTTCTGCTGCAGTTGACCGAACGACCCTGCTCTGCTGAACCTGCAACAAGATTTCGCATTCCATAGCCAACCCGCCTCATCATGAATAGACGCGGTGGCGAGGGTCCCATGGACGGACTCGAGTTTCAGAATGTCCAAGTCGACAAGTCGAGTCCCTTTTTCCAGTTTGCGCAACAACCTCCCAAGCTTCGTGCGTCCACCTTAAGTCCATGTCTATATCCTCAGACCACGCGACCAGTAACTGGTCGCATGTCCTCCGCTGCATTCTTCATGCTGACAGAGAAACGCCACCTACAGCTTCCCAGAACCCAGCAGCGCCGCCCTTCGCGAACTTTGGCACAAACCCCTTCAACAACAGATCCGCCGCGCCCAAGAATGGCAGCCCGTTGAGGCAACAGAGCTTCCCACGACCACCTGAGAGATCTGTCTTCAGCCCGTCCTTGGCCAGGCAGTACACCGCCCCACCGTTGCGTAACCCAGCATTCACAAGTGCCAGACCCAGCACACCTGCTTTCATGACACCGCAGCATGATCACTTCGAGGACTCGGTCATGGAAGACACTCCCATCGACGATAGTCCCGCGATGACGGATGCTTCTGCCCCCGCCGATGCCTCAACTGATACCCCCGACTTCGACGACTCAGGCTTGTTTGATAACATGATTATATCAACGCCGGACCACCACGTCAGGCGCAATCTGTTCTCGGCCCAGAAGTCGGGAAAGGGCGAGTTGCCACGGCAGGATTGGTTCCAACGCGGCAAAGTCCGCAAGAGGGTCAGGATGGAGAAGGATAAAGATGTGGGAAGCACGAGGTCACGGCTCCCAGACGGCCGCGATGAGGACGACAGCGACTACGACGACGACGAACCGACCGGCAGGCGCAACAGGCGGAGGAAGGACCTGGGGTGGCTACACCACATCCTGACGTCCATCTCCTCCAACCCCAACGCGCCCATGATAATCTCGTGGTACCTGCAGGTGCTATTTAATGCCGCTTGTGGGGGCGTGGTATTATGGATGGCCTGGGGCATAATCTCAGCAATACGCGGTGAGGTGCTCTACTCGTCTGAGAAGGCCAGAGCGCAGCTCATGGAAGAGATGAACGCGTGCTCTCGGAGGTATATCGAAAACAAGTGCTCTCCGATCCAGGACAGACTGCCAGCCCTGGAAGGGATGTGCAATGAGTGGGAGACGTGCATGAGCCAAGATTCAAACGTGGTGGCGGGCGTCAAGGCGTCCGCAGGGCACCTGGCCGATATCCTGAACGAGTTCTTCTCGCGGCTCTCCTGGAAGGCAACCGTGACGCTGTCCTCCTTCTCCATCATCGCCATGTTCGCCTGCAACATCGCCTTCAGCAAGTTCCGCCACAACTACCGGGAGCACAGCCTGCCGCACCAGGGGGGCCCCAATGCACAGTACCAGAGTCTGGGTCCCATGGGCTTCCCCATGTCACCGGACAAGAGCCAGGCCTATATCTTTGCTCCGATCGGGCACACGCCGAAACATATCAGACGGGCCTTTTTGCAAGACGACACAGAGTCAGAGGCCTCGCCGGATGCCAGAGTGCTGCCGCCGCCCATTACACCCTCGCGGACCCGGAGCCCGGTAAAGAGTGAAAGGAGCCGGAGCCCGACCAAGATCAAGTTGGAGGGGAGTCCTAGCAAGGGAGAACGTAGTCGGAGTCCGTCCAAGAGAAACACGGGCAGGAGGATTGAGTGGTAAATAGTGGTCAGAGAATGCGACAGCGTGGAAAGTACGCAAAGCTGAGGAGGTGGACATATGTACAATAAATTGCTTGGCTAGCGCCAGACGGGACATGACGGCATCTGGGATTCAAACGGGGCGAGGCAAGGCAAGGGAGGGAAAGGGCAGGGACGTTATTGTACAAAAAGTCAACGGGCCCGAGGAGTATGGATACCCCACGAAAAGCGTCAGGAATTGGGGGTTTCGGGCTGGGACTAAGCGATAGCGACTGGGCCCTCTATGCTGAGATGTCTGGTTAATATACAAAGTATTTCTGCACGGGAGATGGACGAGTACTGCCCCAGTGCTTTGTGCCCACGGTTGTGGTATCATGCTGCTCAAGCGGTTGAATATATGAGAGGTAGCGTAGGGGACCAAAAGTCCGGACTAGCGACACTCTGCACCATGGCTCCTAACTTACGACACAATCTTGCTTTTTTCCGGTACTCTCACCGAAGTGTCTGCTCAAAGCGGCTGGCATCTCCGGGCCCGGTGGGGACGGGCAGGGCTTGGCATTTCCTCTCCGAGCGAAACTCGCCGGGGTGTCAAATCCGGGCGAGATTTGCCCAACCACCTCCACGTTCGAGGCCCGGGCGCCCGAACACGGGGTTGGCTGTGGCTATGTAGGCCGGTTTTGATGCTACTCTCTGTTCTAATATTGACGGCTTACGGGGGGTTATACGATGTTGATTTGGGATTTGTGTGGTTCGTGAACCGGATTGCGAGATCACCACGCGAGGGTTGGGTTTGGTTAAGTTGTATTGAAGAGAAGATACAATATCCATCTATATTCTTTATTGCTAGTCTTTTCTCTTCATGGGAACAGAGCTTTCTCTTTCTTGAACCGACCACTCACCTTCCAAAACGCAGTCATTCACTTGATCTGTGGTTCGTTCAATCAATCACATGCTCGACCACCATCCCAGCCCACCGCTTCGTCTTTTTTTTTTTTTCAAGCCCCAAGAAACGCAATGCACTTCCACGCCCTCGCCATCTTCCTGGCCGTCTCGTCCGCCTCGTGCCTAGTAGTCCCCAAGGCGACGCAAGGCTTTCCCGATACAGAAGTCGAAGTCAAAGGACCCATCAGGTCGACATGGGTAGGCGTGGGGAGCACGGCGACATACCCCAGCCAAGCACACGCAGGAGGACCAGTGCCTGACGCGAGCTCATTATTCATTGACGTAAGTATCAGTCCAATCATGAAGCGGTGCCCTTCATCACAGTCCCGTCGGTTCCAACCCGATGGAAGAAGAGCCCCACTGGTACTTCGTTGAAAAAAGCTGACACGGTGGTCCTAACAGGAAGACGCAGCCCTCAGGCGCGGTGGCTTGATCCTGGCAAGAAACACCAAGACCACAGAACGGCGGCGACGAATAGCTGAATGATATGAAGGGAAAGGAAAGCGTTGCGGGACTCGGAATGAAGAGGCCAGCGTGGCACCAACGCTTCCATGACCAGTGGCAGCGGCCATTGGCTCTCGAGGCCCAGTGGCGAGAACACGCAAATTGACTGCCTCGGTGATGGGGGTGAGGTGACTCATTCTTCGTCTCCCGTCGGTCTTTTTGATTTCACCGCCCCTTTCTTGGGCGTTTCGGGACAAGGATAAACATGTGAAAATGAGTTGGTTCATGGTAATGACTTATGCGGGCCGTGGCCAGGAGTGGCCAGGGAAGTCACCTTAATTAATACCTAATACATTCATATAATCAACCGGTACTGTGCTATATCATGCTCTCTAGAGACATCTAGGTAAGCCCAGAGACAGTTGGTAATCGTGACCGACACGCAGAGGTATTCAAATAAGCCATACCATCGTGAGAATGCGTACTTGCCCAAACTGAGGTGATTACTCAGAAAGGCAGAATGTATGTCTTTTTAAGCACGAGGCCACTTTTGCAGCAGAATCTTCAACGACACACATGTACGATTTGCACATGGATTTCAAACAAAGCATGAATGGTTTCCCTCGTGTGGAATAGGCCTGCCCTGGTGCCAGTCGCCCTGACAGTCTTCGTACCTTCCCTGGCCGAGAGTGTTGGGTGGGTGCTTTGATAACAGAAAAGGGACCTCGAAGGATCCAGGCGAGTTTCATTCCCGTGTTCCGACCCAATGAGAAGCAGGATCCAGGGATCCTGAGTAAACAAAACGGGTGTGACGGCCGCAGAGACTGTGTGCGATGGTCTTTGTTCCCGAGTATTTACCAAAGCCCAGGCCCGACGGAACCAGTGTGGAGTCGCCAGTTCAAATTTCTTACAGTCGCAGATAGTATTCTATTTGCTCTAGGTGTTGATCAGTGGCTAGCGAGCTTGATAATAACCGTGAATTCCACCCTGAGCAGCTGGTATGCAGCTTTGGTCTATTAAATCAGGTCGAGCCGACGGGTAGAGGCAGGTTACTGGCCCAGACCAGGCTGCCAATTGCCACTCTGCTCGCCCGGTGATCTGATTTTGTATTGGGTGAAAACGTTCTAGAAGAGTCGCAAGGTGTGAGTGTGATGAAGAAAGTTTTCATCAACTTGCCAGCCAGGCTGACGTTGCGTGCTCATCCCATCCTCGCGCCGCCTGGGATCCATGCAACCAGGAACGCTCACAAAAACAAGGGAGGCGGAGCATTTGCTCCGGCGCAACTAAAAGGTTAGTACCTCTGTACTCATTAGTTGAGTTAGTTCTGTGGGAAAGGGCCACATGGCTGCGCATGGCTGCGGAGTCGCCCCAGCGGCAGCTATCTGACACGGCACGAGGCAGCGGGAAGAAGAAAGAAGTTATGGAGACTCTGAGATAGGGGTGAACAGACGGGATAGGGTTGGGCATTGATATGCTGCCAGGCTGCATATGCTATCCTATCCTATAGCCAGTATCAAAGTATCAAACAAGAACCATAGTAGCACAGCATAATCCAAAGAGTAGAGACCTAGACTTAATGGGCATGGAAAGAATCCTTGTGGCAAAAGGGTTCGTCTCAGCTGAGATCTATAAGCGTGATCTGGAATTGCGTCACATTGCAGGGCCCGGCCCAAGGCTGGGTATGGGGGGGAAAGCTGTCTAGGGGGGTTGGGCTCTTGCTGCTTTTGCTGTGTCGTACAACATCTTTAGCATGCAGCACGGCAACACAGCGAGACATACATATATGCTGGACCGACAGCCTTGAACTTGTCCCCCTCCGCAGACTGGGCTGGGCTGGGCTGGACTCAGCCGGACCACGACAAAAGTAGGGATGACTGCAATCGTGCTCCTGAAAAGGAACCCTCCTCGCCGTCCGTCGACCCAGGCAGCGCAAGGGACTCTGGACCTTCTACCTTCTTGTTAGTTGACCCTCAACAATTGCAGCATTGGTAGGTAGGTATTCACGACTGTTGATCAGTAAAACAGAATCGTCCAAGGATTACTACTGACTTGGGTTGTACAGCAGGCACGGCTCAACTCGACAACCCCCACCCACGGCCCGACGAAAACGTACGATATCCGGCAGGGCCATGAAGCCTCATTTATCGACTGCAGCGGCGGCAGCAGCGGCGACGGTCTCGACTCCAACGGTGGTGCGGGTGCGTGCATCAGAGCCTGGGGTACAACTTCTTGATCGCCAGTGAGTTGGACGGTCGGTCAGTCAGTCGACCACGTCGCATAAGGAAGACAGGCATAGCGGGACGCAATAGAGGATTGGTGAATCTTTGTGCCTGCTGGCCTGCATAAATACGACAAGCATTCTACTTGATGCCCGGCCAGCCCAGTTGTCCAACCAAAGCACATGGGGCGACTGAGGAATCCCAGGCCTGTCCCTGCACAACATGAGCCTCAATAATGGGCCAAACGAGACGGCTAGAATCCTCCAGAATTGGACAGCTGGAAGTCCTTGGGCAGCAAGAAGAATAGGTGGCGAGGGGCTTTTTGGAGAGTGTAGAGTCTAAAGAGATGGAGGCAAAGAGGTGTGTGGTGCTGTGTGGTGTTGTGTGGTGGTGTCTTAAAGTACCCAGCAGCCGTGCGCCACAGCATGCAAGGTGTCTCGTCATCGCATCCAAATCCTGACATCGGATTAAGATCCCCAGGCACAACCCTCCCAGAATGCCATCCCTACACAGCCAATCCCCAAGGTCCCAGGGAGCCAAGTGAGCCCACAACGACCCACCCGGGCACGCTCACGCCCCTCCATTTCCTGCAGCTAGGCACCTGGCATCCCCCCCTCACCCTCATCCCAAGCATCAGACAGCCTGCCACACACACACACACACAGTCACATCAATTGGTTTGCAGGGGGGCCATGTTCCGAGGTGCAGCAGCTGCAGGCAGCTCTTGCATTTTGTCATATCATCCTGTAGCTCTTGAAGCTCCCCGCCATCCTTGATTTCCGTTGTCTCCATTCGAAGCCTTCTTTGCCCGAAGACAACAGAGCTTGCAATAACTCACTCTTAGAGAGAAAGAGGATCCAGGACTAGCTTAACACGCGCCGTCAAGCTGCGACACACAAATCCCCCCTGCGCCCGTCTAATCCGGTCCACCACGGCACAAGCACAAGCAAGCACAGCAAGCGCAGCACAGGCAGCACGCACAGCAACCACGACCAGCAGTTCCTGCCCAATTTCTTGACTTTCCCAAGTATGACGTTACTCACGCTCTCGACCCCGACCCCGACCCCGACCTGATTTCCCCTCCAAACCACCCCCCCCCCTCCTTTTGCCTCGACCCCCGCTATCCACTACCCACTCTCAGCCACGCCTGCCTCCCAATGGCGTCTGAGAAACGCGCCCGCGCATCCAGTATGGACGATCCCATGGAACAGGACTCTCCTCCTCCTGAAGACACGCCCTCGTCAAACCAACACGACAACAGCGCAACACCTGTCTCTACCACACAGACCACCACAGGTGCCTCGACTGCCTCAGCTTCGAATCCTTCTGCCGGAACTCCCGCCACCGCCGCAACCGCCCACACTGCCGACACCTCCTCCTCCGCCGGCACTCCCAATGCGCCGCCTGCCCCCTCCCTCGCGCCCTCAGCCGCCTCCAAGAGGCGAAGGGGCCTGGGCGTGGTTACTCCCAATGCCTGCACAGAGTGTCGCAAGAAGCGCGCAAAGGTACTACTGCATTGCTCTCACTCCCATCCGCCAGTCGAACCTTTCCACCAGTGTGTAATCCAGCGGCGCAAGCCGCCCAGGCCTCCCTGAACTGACTGTCTGCGATTCCTGCCCCATAGTGCGATGGCCAGCAGCCATGTAGCAGATGCGCCGCCCAGAAGGACATCGAGTGTCACTACGAGGTTCCTGTGCGACAGTCCAAGGAGAACCTCCGCCACGAGATCGAGACTCTGCGCCGCCAACAAGCCTCCAACGAATCCGTCATCAGCGCCCTCTCCCACAATGCGCAATGGGAGGAGGTCTTGCGACGACTGCGCAGTGGCCAGTCCGTCGAGGCCATAGCGGATTGGCTGGGCAGTCAGTTGTCCTCGGCACCCGCCGCGATACCGTCGTTTGGTCAGCCCTCCGGCACCGGTTCAAACCTCACCGGCCTGGCCACCTTCGCCGGTGCGAGCGCCGGCTCGTACACCCCTGGCATGGCTAACATGGCAATGTCGGCCTCAACTGTCAGCCCCACGTCAACGGCCCATCCGTTGAGCTCGAGACAGGACATGGACCCCGGCAGCCAGTGGGGTCAATACTCGGGCGGAACCCAGGAGCCCTCCAACAGGAGCAACACCCATCCGGATATAATGAACTGGAGCCGCCCTGGGCCTCCCCGGGAACGAGTTGGATCCTGGGTTGCAGACAGTCTGTCGCCGGTGCAGCCCTCGCAGCCCCCCGAGGGAAGTTACCGCGGCCTTGACCAGGTTTTGATCCCGGAGATGCCCCCTCCCTCCGGCCTGCCTACCACCTGGACCGAGATCAGCTCAGACGGGACCTTGGTTCAGCACCTACTTGCCCTCTACTTTTGTTGGGAATACCCGACCTTCGCCTCTTTGAGCAAAGAGCACTTCCTCAAGGATTTCCACTCGGGGCGGCCTCGGTACTGCTCTCCGATCCTCGTCAACGCACTTCTTGCACTGGGATGCCGCTTCTCTACCCAGCCTAGTACGCTTGCGAACCCGGACGACCCGTACTCATCGGGCGACCACTTTTTCAAAGAGAGCCTGCGTCTCTTTTTCATGGAGGAAAACCACCACAGTCTGACCACGATCCAGGCCCTTGGCATCATGTCGATTCGGGAGGCCAGCTGTGGGAGGGATTCTGAAAGCTGGTACTATGCTGGGCAGAGCATTCGTCTCGCGGTCGAGATGGGCCTACACCGTGTGAGTGACGATTCGGGTGATAGCGACGAGGTCGCTGTCCAGGCAGCCACGTTCTGGGGTGCCTTCGCGTTGGACCAGTGAGTATCTTTGGCTGTCTGCGGGGCGCTGATGGTTTAGCTGACTGCTTGGTCATTTAGTGCTTGGTCTCTAGCCACTGGCTCTTTGCCTCAATGCTCCTGTTTCCCCCAACTGCCTCCCAAACCAGCTATCATGCCAGATATTGAGGCTTCCGTATGGATCCCTTACACGGACGACGGTAAATGCTCTCTCCCTCCCGAATTCTCTTGAGCTTGACGACGCTGACAAGACAAGGAGCCCCGTTACAACGGTCATGCGAGCAGCCGTCTAATGTCAGGTCTGTATACAAGTGCTTCTGCGAACTTAGCGAACTAGTCCATGCATCCCTTTATATCCTCCACACACCGGGTCGGCCACTCACGGGCCCCGATCTTCTGAGCATCTACACGCAATTCATAGACTGGTACGACACGGTACCAGTCTCACTCCGACTTGGACACAACTTCACTCCTGCGGTGCTCTTTGCCCAGTAAGCCCCCCAACTCGAACGCTACAGATTGCACTGCTGACATCGCTCGATTGCAGCATGTACTACCATTTTGCCATATTACTGCTCTTCCGGCCTTTGGTTAAACTGCGGATCAAGGGGTCGAGTGTCTCGCCGCGGGATGTCTGCTCCCAAGCCGCGGACGCTATTCAGGGACTGTCTAGGTCATATTCACAGCTGTACACGCTGCAGCGTACACCCTCATTCGTCCCTTATTTTGTTCTCACCTCTTCAATTATGCATCTGGCGATCGCGGCGTCGAAAACACCGTCGAAATCGGACCGCGACGCCGGAGCTACTGGGGGGTCCTCAACACAAGAGCCACGAGCCGGTCATCCGCCAACTGGTGATGCCCCGCCCCCAGTGGACGACCATGTTATCAAATCTATCAACCAGGGCATCGCCGACCTGACCGAGATGGCGCCGTGTCATCATTTTGCCGAACAGGCTCTAAATATACTGCGATATCTCGCGAAGAAGTGGAACATCGATATCGAAATGGATGTATCAGAGAAGTTGAAGCAGGAGAAGGAGGAAGTGCAACAGGCGGGCCGCGAAGGGCGCGGGGTGCGGCAACAAGCGACGCGCTCGACGGAACTGACGAGGATGACGGACCACAGCTACGGGACACGGCCCACCACGGGCAGCCTCAACTTCTTCGCGCCCAACATGAGCGAGAATGACTTCATCACCACCTGGGGGAACTCGATGTCCCTGCCGGCGCCGCCGGCGCCGGCGCGCCCGCCCGTGGTGAGGTCGGGCGACTCGATGGAGAACCCGCTGTTCTGGCCTTTTCCGATGCAGGGGCGGCCTATGCTGCCGACTGGGGAGGCGCTGGCTGAGGCTGGGTTTGAGTTGATCTAGATGACCGGGAATATGATTGAAGCCGAAGCCCCTCGGACTTGTTCAGGATGTTGGGATGAGCAGCTTGGTTGTAAAACCACCTTTCCGGCCGACCCCGGGGCATAAGATCAACTTCCTGTCGGGATAATTGAAACTGCGCGAAGGAGGGAGCTCGACCCTTCTTTGACAGATCAGATCAGAACTCCCTGACATGGTATTGTGATGAAAGATCTTGTGTAGAACTTGGGACTTTTTGCTCGACGGCTGGGTGGCGGTTGCTAGACATCCAAAGCTTTTCAGTAAGATGCCGCAGATCTACCAGACCATCACCTAGGTATATATCGGCGCCGTGGATGTAGGGAAGGGAGTCAGGTCGGGGCACCACTGCAGGGCATGCAGGGTGGGATTTGGTCACGAAGTTTAGGTAGGTGGAGTGGCTCTCTATCCAGCTGCACGTGCATGTGTTGGGAGAAAAATAGCTCTTCGTCAATAGATACCCCCCACTCATGTTATGGCTGGCTGTTTAAGCGTCTTCGACCTGTTTGGGCGTTCGAAAATTTTCCTCTCAATCGTGCTGAGCCCTAGGATTTCTGTTGTGTCTACTTTCTCACGTTGATTCTCATGGACGTTGGTTGTGTGGATGTGAAGCCTGTGGCAAAAGGCTAATGGCAATATTGGAGTGGTTGGGGCAGTGTCAAATTAGCCGATGCTCAACCGTTTCTCTTATGGCGAGTAGTTATGGGATGTCTCGTGGATGTTCTAGGCCGGGGCCACAGGAAATTATACCCGAGGGAAATAAATGTCTTGTAGGATCTCTTCGGACATCTTGGCGGCTTCCAAAAATGTCTTGATCACTAGTAACTTACTGAGATCAAGCCTGAGATGAGGATCGCGTGCTGCTTGTCGCATGTTTGTCTATGCAGAAGTCGCGAGCTCTAGGATACTGGACTGGGATGGCATTTGGCAAGCTCTCTGATGAAAAGCAGTGTTGATGGAGGAAAAGGCAAACCTGCGCGGAGAGGACTTACCATTCCTGGTATGCCTTAGCATACACCGTTTATTTGTGTGTCCTGAATATTTCGACTGTTTTAATAAACATCGCCATCCATTGAAACAAAAGCTCGCGGTTGAGACTCTGCCAAGCCACAAGTACTTTGTCTCCACATGAGTTAACCAGTGTTGGGGAGGGGGGTGCTGTGCCTCACACGTGCTGCTTTAGATCCTGTGCGACATGAAGTGGTCTGGCTACTTTGCGGTGATTACGGACGTCTTTTGAAAAGACATAATGTCCGAATTTGGCCGTCCTCCTGCCCCACCAGACACAATCGGTTATTACGGATATAGGCTTGTTAAGTGCCGGCCGCAGCGAGGCTCAAAAGGCAAGCAAAGTTAGTTCATCGTGTATAATATCACGCAAGGGGACTCGGATCAGCTTCAAGACTGCAATATGGCATACTCTGACAAGGAGATCGTGCTCGTGACCGGCGGGAACGGGGGGATCGGCCTCGAGGTCGCGCGACAACTTGCTCGAGACCATGGCCAGAGGTTCCATGTGCTCATTGGCTGCCGCAGACTCCCCTACGGGAAAGCCGCCGTTAATCAATTGCACGACGAGGGCATCGGGGAGGGGGTCGAAGTGATTCAGATCGACGTCACCAGCGAGGAGTCGTTGGCGGCTGCTGCCAAGCACGTGGGCGACAAGTTCGGGAGGCTCGATGTCCTGCATGCAAACGTGAGTCCCCCCGAATAGCCCTCATCTAAAGATTTTGAGATCTGAAATCCCAGACCAGGCGGGAATCTCAGGCGACAAGACCTACGAGGGCCGTCCCATCAGCGAGATCATAACCCTGACCGTGGCCACCAACGCGGCCGGCGCGGCCGCGAGCGTCGAGCACTTTGTGCCTCTGCTCTCCAAGGCCGAGAACCCGCGCGTCGTGTTCATGAGCTCCGGGGCCGGCAGCCTGAAGCTCGCGCATGACTTTGGTTTTGTCAAGGACTACCCTGCCTACTCGGTTAGCAAGGCTGCTGAGAATATGGTTATGCTTTATTATCATCATCGGTTTCCGGGGTGGAAGGTTAATGCTTCTAATCCTGGCTTTAGGGTGAGGACTCCCAATGTTTCCCGCTTATTTTGGAATAGATTCGATTTCTGCTGGGTGATTCAATGCTAACCATGTGTTTATTGATTTACATAGGCTACCAAGATCAACAACTATGGCGAGGGTGTCAATGAGACGCCTGGGCCGGTATCTGAAGGGGCGACGAATGCTGTGAGGTTGACACTGCTCGGGAAGGATGGTGAGTCGGGGACGCATACTATGATTCAGGCCTCCCAGGATGAGTATAGCAAGACGATGGAAGGGAGGGACAAGGTTGTTACTGTGCCTTGGTAGGACGCAGTGGCCTTGTTGTGATCTTTGGATATTTCCATGGTATCTCGGCGTGCAATCAAACAATCTCATCTCTCCCACGATGACTTCTTTTCAGTAACTTGGACGGTTATGACCCTGTCCCAATAAACTTTTGGATGGGTGGTAGACAAGTTGATGTCCGGGATACGGGACAATGAGAGGCGACCGTATTATGGGGAAAGTCTTACTCAATTCAACAACAAAGGCCCGGGGGTCACTAAGAGGAGTGGATTCAAGTTTTAATGAGCTCTAATCCCACGTGTAGTTGCCCCAGCCGAGTGGAAGTTGTCTCCAACCCACTGTACCCGACCATTCGATTCCTCCCAATGATGGATTGCGAAGCGTTTTTCATGTCACAGTTGAAAATGAAGTTCATTGCAAGAGCGAGAAGTTTTCCGGTGCGTAGTGGAACTTTGGCCATAGGCCGATCACCTGAGCAAGGTATTGTGGGACCCGATATGATGTCGCCTTGCAAACCGTATAAGACGATTGGCTGAAATCAGAAAACAGAGCCAAGCTATAGTTCTATGATGGGCTCTGCCGGCAAAGGTTTCAAATCCTCCTTGATGCTTTCTTGAGATCAAAGAACCAAGAAGCTACTATTCGTCAAGCGGAAATTCACGAGACAGAGGGGTCCTCACAAACACTCGTGCTTCGAATGGCCGCAGCCAGGATCGAGCGGGTCCAAAATGGGTTCAGGACATGATCACTACTTCTCGATGTGGGGATAAATGACTCTGGGAGGGATTGAAGAATCATTGTGTACCAAACGACATCATACGAAAGGAGCTGCGCAGGCATCAACGAGACACTAGGGACGTGACTTGACACAAAAGCAGATATTCCAGATGCCGAAGTTCCGGGCTGAAAAGAAATGCAATAGCCAAACCAGTTGTCCCTTCTTCATTGGATACGACGGTGTGGTCTTTCGTTGTTTCATCGTCGGGAAGGCTGTGAACGACCCAAGGACCTTTGAATCTGATCATCTCTGCTCAGTTTCTGGCATGTTCTCGGTATCAATGCAATTGAATCTCTCCCCACTTGCTGATCAGATCGGATTAAAACTCAAACCCGTATAATTTCGTAAGACCCAAGATCTGCATCATCGTTACGGAAAACATGCTGTCCTAGGAAGCACAGGAACCTGCTGAACAGCTCTCATCCGGAACCTGCTCCGGCCAGGGACGATGACCAATTGACGCGCGACATGCCGAACTGGGTGCACAGCATCTTGCCTGCGGCCGCACCACTCGTGTAAGATGAATTCAGGAGGGTCAAAGTCATACTGCGGTCGCATGCTGAATGGCGATCTGTCACCTATTTCAAGCCGGTTGGCTTGTCGCCGGACATGTCTCACGGGTATAGGTGGACCTGATGAAGAGGAAAGTTCTCTTAACCTTGGAAGTTACCTTGATCTAGCGACTGGCGTGATTGAGGGGTCAATGCCGAAGAGGGTCGGTGTGATGGAAGAAGCCTCGGGGTAAATAACAAGATGCGCGGAATAGGTGCCAAAGTTCCTCACGGCACGCCGTCGTATATCTTGACTGGCCTGGGGTTGGTGCGCCACCTATTCACTTGCTTTCACCCATAGTTCCCTTCGACGGGCCCAAGGTGGGTGTCAGCGGGTCAAGTTAAGAAATTTTAGACAAGAAAGAATGAAAAACGGCACCCAGAATATGTGAAGCAAAAGTAAGGAATGGATAGTCTCGAAGGTTTATTTTGTCCCAAAGCTAGCCTAATCTCAACCCCAGACGACGTTTTGGCCCACTCCAAAGATAACGCGCCATGTATTATGGTATGGTGCAAGTACCTGTCCGCGTGGTAATAACACTCTATATTCAACGTTCTGAATGATATCTGGGTCGATGAGGCAGGGTAGCAGGCCCTTCCTTAGAGGGTCAACGAAGTTTCTGAGCTCTTTTCATGAAAACAGAGCTCCGCTTCCAACAAAGCTTCTCAACAATCATAAAAACTAACATTGAAAGGGAAAACCCAAATGCGAGGCGGAGTCGAAAGATTCGCACAATGTGAAATGCCAGTGTCATGCTGAAATAGAACACGAGACAGATATAAACAAGCTCCGGTATTTCTGAAAAAGGCTCGGATGGCGGTTTCCCGTCTTTTGCAGTGAGATTGTTCGCGCGCCGAGGTTCGCGCTCAGACCCGGTCTGCGTGCCTTGCGCCCGAAATTGACGCTGTTCCAGGCCCGAAGCCCTGGGTGGATTCGAGGCTGTCGTGGGAGTCACAGTCTCGGAATAATTCTGTAGTAGTGTTAAGGTACCACGCGCCGCCATCGACCGAGGCAGATTTGGGATTCGCGGCATTGGGGGGATGACTTCACGCCCGCCCAGGCTCATCTTGTCTGTCGGCCAAGGACCAGAATAGTACATCTCGGCCTTTGTTTGTGTTTCCAATTCGCGCAGGATCGACATGACCGTGCCGCTCAAGTCCTTGATTTTCTGATGGGGCCAGCGCGGCGTGTCTTCGAGACGTTTCGCGAGCACGACAATCCTCTCGCACAGTTCTGGGTCTATTATATGATCAGGTTCGGCAAGTTTGTGCGCCTCCTTCATGTGCTTCTCCATTTGCTCGGGGAGGCCGGCTGTGTCTTGGATGATGAGGCTTCGGTGTGTGTGCTCTCGCTCCCTGAGATCCTTCATGAAGTCTGAAAATCGATTCAGTGCGTCTGCGCGAAGACCTACAAGCCCCTGTTCGCGTTCCAAAATGAGATCGGAGACCTCATCCGACCAAGCGATCGCTGCTTTGATTCCGCTGTTCATTCCTCGTCCCGGCCAGAAGTGGTGTGTCAATGCGGAATCCCCTGCTAGTGACACAAGACAGTGATCGTGGCGTCTTGTTGCTGACTTGAGATTGAGTACTTTTGTGACAGTCTTGACACCGATGAGATTGATGGGGATCCGTACAATGTTCTTTACCTCTGTGTTTTGGAACCCAAAGAGTCGCAGTCCGTCGGAAATGGACTGCCATAATGCAGAATTCCTATGGTATGGAGCGAACACTTGGGCATTTGTGAATCCAGGAGGCAGGTCCTCATTTACACGGATGCAAGCTGGTGACCGAAAGTCTGCAGGGGCCCCGTTCAGCGCAACACACTCGTTGTACTCCTCTTCCGTGAGGAGCATGTTCAAGTAACCTGTGCCGTAACGATCACTTGCATTGAGCTGGAACCTCATCTGACAGAGAGTAATGAGCACGTTCAAAGCTTGTAAACGAGGTAGACCTTCATCGCCACAGTTCAGGGCGACGCCGAGCGCAAAGTTCCTGCCGCACTGCTCTTCCTCTGCTGAAAAATAGCTCCTTCGAACCCAAGAGTTGGCGCCGTCCGTTCCAAGAAGCAAGTGAAAGTCGTCTCCAGCCTCGCGAACCAACATTACTTCGTCTATAATGTCGGAGCTGTGGAGATGAATTATCCCATCGAAGATGGAATCCTGCGCACGCTTGAGCAGAGCGTTCTCGATCTTGCTTATTTGCAGATTAGATGAGTCAGGCAATACACGCTCAGGTCCCCGTTTGGCAAGGCCATATTTTAAAACCCTCGTTGTGTCTTCTGACAGAAGCTTCATGACGTGTTCTTGCAGAGTGACAACCTGATCGCGTCGTCGCTGGTACTCAGGGTAAGCCGTGAATTCGAGT
The DNA here is from genome assembly GCA_021399435.1 of Diaporthe sp. PMI_573. Classification (NCBI taxonomy): domain Eukaryota; kingdom Fungi; phylum Ascomycota; class Sordariomycetes; order Diaporthales; family Diaporthaceae; genus Diaporthe; species Diaporthe sp. PMI_573. Next base: position 301,609 of record JAJTUP010000005.1, read on the forward strand.
TCCCCAACGGTGTTTTTCATCCAACGCTTGTCGTAAACGTGGATCTGCACAAGGTCCCGGCATCTGACTCGCTCGGCAAGGTTGATTGCTGCTAAAAGTCCCGTCGGACCACCTCCAACGATCACAATCTTTAACATACTTTTAGGGACTTCCAGAAAGGTCGTACCGCCAGATGGGTTCCCGGTGCAATCGCCCAACGGTATGGCGGGATCGAAGAAGAAGTTGCGTAGACGATCGGTTTCACGTGTCTGGGGAAGATTTGGCTGACACTTGAGCAGTATGAATTGCATCTTTCGCAACAGTTGTGTGCGATGAAAACCATCGTGGTGGTTTTTAAACACTCGATCCTGAATGTTGGTGGCGAGTTGTGTGACATTTTTGAAGTAGCTCGGTGACTCGGAAAGTCTCAAGACTTGCCAAAGAGCCAACTTAACTCTCTCGTTCATGGACGAATCCCTGAAGTTAAAATCATAGAGGATGACTTTGGCTTTATCCAAATCCGTTGTACCCTCATTCGACCATTTTTCATGCCACCAACTGGGGAAATGAATATACTGCTTCCGGTAGGCATTTGATGTAGATATATTGAAAACAACGGTGTTGAGTCTGATGGGTTTCTGGGCTCCTGTGGTTGAGAGAGAAAGGGAGAGGGTTTGTCGAATCTGAATCACTGTCTTGTGGCTGCTACTACCATATAATATAAACATATCATCTCGTCTAAGACAACCAGATTTATTGCGAGCAAAAAGGCCGTTTCATTGGCCTTTGTGACCTACGTAGAGGTGAAACCTGGGTAATGGCTTGTCTCAGAAAGAGGCCAAGGAACTTGGGTGCCTAGGTCGAGACACAAAAGAGCTGTTGAGAAAGGTATCGCTTGTTCTGAACGGGCAGCGGAGCTGATCCACAATCTCATGGAAAATCAGAATTTTCAGACCGCAATCGAGGAACGAAACAGGACCATGAGGTGTCAAATCAAACGTTAGGGTTAACATAGGCAAGTTGAGCGATCCAGAAGAGTCGCTATTGATTTTCGTTTCGGACTTGGAAGTTATATTGTCTCGGACGAAACGGTAGACATAATTAACTTGAGTATTTGGGTTACAGAAGCCACGAGATCCTTTCCCTTTGGCACGCGCCTGGCTTGATTGGAACACAGGACCTGGTCCATCTGCCACTGCAAATCAAGACAAAAGCACCACCATCAGTGAGCCACCTCAGCGCACACACCTTACGCTACAAGGCGAGGGCAGCCAGAGGAGCCTGCTCGTTGAGATGCGCAACAAACTGATCTCGCAAGGCAAGCTGCCTGTCTTCATCCATGATTCTAGACTTTTGCTGACATCACCTAGACAACCGCCATCCCGAAGTCTCAAAACTACGGGGATTCACCCGCAAGTGTGGTACCAGACGGTCCACAAGCTGAGAAAGTCTAATGCGAGAGGGGCAATGCGAGAAGGGGCACGACCGTGGCGAGAGCGTGATGGCGGGAACGCAACTATGGTTTTGACTGGTCAGGCCATGAGTACTACTACATAACAAACTACACACGTGAAGACGTCATTCTAAAGACTATGAGAATGGCCATGATACAGATGGCTTGGGTAAATACGCTGTCTATAAACTCATAATCGACAACGTTGCTTTGCGGCGCCGAGAAGTGCTTTTCTGGTGACCACACAAACAAGAAGACGTCCCCGTGATTCATGTAATTGCAAACTTAGATGCATTGCCAGTACCAATCGTTCTGAATCAAGGTCAGCGGATTTGAAAAGTATTCAGACGTGCTCCATCATGACTTACCTGCTTTGTGCAGACATACGGACTCGCGCAGGTTGTCGCGCCAGTCCAGCCAGTTCCTCCACACTGGGCCCACTGTTGCGCGACCCCAGTTCCCGAAGGAGTGGCCGACGAGGCTGTGGTCGAGGTCCTCAGAGTGGTTGATGTTGTCCGAACCGTGGTGCTCGTCCTCACGGTCGAGGAGGTTTGTGTGCTTGTGGCGACGGTGGTCTTGCTCGTGCTCGTCACAGCGCCGCCTCCGTTCTTCCAACCTTGGATCTCGTCGAGCGTGAGGACGTAGTCTGAGGAGTAGACAGACTTCAAAAAGTCTAGCGTGTTCCATGTGCCGCCGGAGATGAAGTCGCCGCTCCAGACGACAAAGTAGACCCAATCTGCTTGGTACAATTTCAACTGCTCCGGGTCCATTACAGAGCCGATCTCAGCCGCTGCGATGATCTTGGTATCATCTACCAGGTCTAGCAGTGCGTTGTAAGTCGCTGAAATAGGCTGGAGGAGAATATTGTTAGATATTTCATACAACGGTGGACAAAAGTCGCCAATTGAACACTCACACCGTGATCACCTTGAGTGTAGGTGTCAGCGCTGACGACATCCACAGTAGCACTGCCCGGGTACCAGTCAGCAGCAACCGAGTTCCAAACCCACAGCAGGTTGTTGATCTTGTGGTAGTTCGTGATACGGTCATAGACAATGTTCCACAACTTCTTGGCCGGCTCGGGGCCCTGGGCCCCCCACCAGAACCACTTGCCCTCAGCCTCATGCAGCGGCCTGAACAGAACCGGAACGCCAGCCGCCTCGAGCTTCTTAAGCTGCACGGCGATGGAGTCGATGTCCTTGATCAGGAGGGTGTAGTTGGCGTTTGTGGTATCCTTCAGCGCGGTGGTGACGTTGAAGTCCGTCGCCGCGGTGTAGAACCCAGAGTACCATGGCTGCGCGGCGGTGTCGTACAGCCCGACGGGGGCGCCCCAGTGCCAGACGAAGTTGATGATGCCGCCCTTGGCGGCGAAGGCGATGGCTTTGTCGACGTCTGTGCTGGAGGCTCCGCGGGAAATGCGGGACTCGGTGTAGTCCATGAAGTCAACGCCGAGAATGGCGGGAGTCTTGCCTACGTTGTTGGTGACCCAGTCAAGAGAGGCTTGGTCCTGCTGCCCGGAGAGGATGTTCTTCCCGTAGATACTGCCCAGATATTTGAGCAGAGCTTTCGCGTTGGAGTCGGCATTTGCGTTGACTGGAGTCGTGGTGATTTGATGTGGGCCTCGTGCCACGGCGGGCGACAATGTGATGGCGTCAATGAGATACCTGAATGATTTAGCATGGTTTGCTCGCTTCTTACGAGGGGAAAATCTTTTCTCACCAGCCCCAGTTGTTCTTAATCTGGATTGTGTTCGATCCGGCATTGAGCAGGACTTGCCCAGCAGAAACAGTGACCCAAGAGGTCGTAGCCGGCAAAGAAACTTGGCCACCTCCAGCACCATTTAGCGCAACGGTGGTGTACTTGTCGCCATATGGTCCGTTGTAAATGATTTTCAGATCATAGAGGGCTTGAGTGGCGCTGGTGACAGTGAACTTGATCTCATCTCCCTCCGTATCGAAGCCACCAACGTATCCCGTACCTGGAGGAAAATGTAAATAAGCAGCCACAGGGTGGATAAGTGACATAGGTTACTCACCGGTATAGCCAGCCACCTCGGTCGCAACTGTGACACCTGTCAAAGTTGCGTCTTCGGCTTGGTATGTCGTGGTCTGCGCGATAGCTAAGCCAGCTAAGGCTGCAACCACTGTCGATACAATTGACAACATCCTTGATTAGTCTTCAAAGAGCAAAGGGCATGTCAGACTAGAATCCCGCTACCGAAGAAAAGAATTGAAGATCCCCTCCGTATACAGCTCCATGATACTTTTATACAAATGGCCACGCTTGACGTGAGTAGGACTCGGGGAGACCCGTGGTTAGCTTCGGCTGTGGATACTCCGCAGGGCTTAAAACGGAAATGTGCACTGCTACAACATAAGCCTCGTAGCGTGACCTGGAACAATCCTTTTCCTTTTTTTCTCTTCCGGGTACTGTACTTTCTTGCATTCCCAGTCCCCTTGTCAATTGATGTTCAACATCTCGATGTAGCCCGTACAAAAGCACAATTAACCTCGAAGGAAATTTGTCAAAAGTTGTTTCGCAGTTGAGCGTAGATCGTGAACTCTGCTAACATCATGATTGGTGCATTCCTCGGCAACTGAACGCGATGGAAATTGGCTTGGCAAGAAACCACGCTCGGCCGATTCGTAGGGCTCCCGGTGTCACATGGCGTATGTTCCGCGTTGTCGAGGGAGCTCTATTGTTGCTTCGGAGGAATTCGCTGCGTGAGTGACCGAAAAGGGCCCAGTCTCCGTCAGCGAAGTTCTGGGCAAATCTAAACCATCGATTCTACCGGGTCCGTCGGCCCGCCTGTCTGCCCAGCTGCTACCCGTGGGTACGACCTCCACACCAGCGCACCATCACGGTTGCACCGCCCGTGGCAACCGAAGTGGGCAGCGCCATACTCTGGATGAGGTCAAGGCCGATTTCAATGATCTGTGGAACATCACATACTAGTACACACATGTTCTCGCCACAGCTTTCACCGGTTGCGTGATCAAGTTTCAGATGTCTGGCGAATTCTCGAAGATTTGAGCTAAGGGCTAATTTGGCGGTTCGCTTCAACACAGGGACATGTCCAGGATGGTTCCTAGCGGTTGACCTAGATTTGAGAATGATCTTTAGAAGGTGAATATAGCGAATTATGGCGAAAATGGTCTCCTGTCCTCATCTAGTCAACTGTATTCGTTCTTCGCCCAATGGTCTCAATTACAACTCATCGCATGCCAACCTCCACAGTGAAGAGTTGGGAATCCTTCTTGGATGCCACCACTATGTAGTTATGGGAGCCTCCTGGAGATCGAATGCGGATCACCAATTCACCGAGTTCTCCCAACATCCAATGACTAGACCTCGGAAGGTAATTGGTAGGTACGCGGCCAGGAGCAGATTACTGGACTTCTTGACATTACGGTACGAATTCTTGGTATAATCAAGAAATCTAAAGTGGCTCCTTTATTTCATGCTTCCAGATTTATTTTTCTTTTTGTGAACCTGGGTATCTCTCATATGCAGCATCTGGGAAACCTTCAAACATATATAAATGCACGTCAGGTGCTACATGGCATCTCGAGCATGGTTTACCACTACCACCGGTAGTAGTCCGCAAAGGCTGCCGTGCACTTTCATTATTAGCATTAGGCTGAGCAAATCGAGATCAGCTCCATGAATGCTCCAATCTAGAGACCGCACCAGCTGAAACGCGAATACACTAACGACCATCACTGTTTATCTCTCCTCGCATCCAACTTCCGTTCCGTCAGAGCCCTTACTGCGCCATTCCTGACTCCGGATACTGCACTGACATGTACCTGAAATCACCCGTGACCCCGATGTTGCCAACGACACCTAGTCCAAGCCACTGCTTCTGCTCTGGAGTCAGGGTATCTTGTATCTCCTTGGACAGTTTCGCTGTCCAGTTCACCTGTTGCCGCATGAACCCCTTGGTGTAATACCCAAATAACAGAGCGCGGTCCTGGTCTTTTGTAGTGTTGGAGCCGCTTGTGTGCCACACACGCCCGTCCATGATGATGATGTCCCCAGCCTTACCCTCAAATGGAACCAAGAGTTCTGGCGCATTTTCTGGAACTTCCTTGCGCGTCACCCACTGGCACGAGATACGCCTTGCGTTAACCCTTTAACCTACACATACACAGAGACGAAGCAGATATGTATTGAAGGGTCTCACCTTGTTTGAACCAGGGATGTAGAGCGTCGCCCCATTCTCCTTAGTAACATCCGTCAGGCACCAAATGACATTCAGAGCCCAAATGTCCTGCCAGGGGTCTGGAAAGACAAGGCTCTGGTCAGAGTGCAGCGCCATGCTCCCGGACCCCGGCCGGGCGATGTTGGCGGTGAAGTTCGAGATGATGAAGCCGTCGCCGAGGAGTGACTTCACCATCTCCACGGCGGTGGGGTGGCAGATCAGGTCGCGGAAGATCTTGTCGACGGCCATGAGGTAGAAGACGCGGACGTTGCTCGGGTTCGGATCCAGGAACTCGAGATATGTCTCTTCGCCCTCTGCTTCCACTGCGGCCTTGGCTTTCCAGAGCCGGTCCAGGGCATGTGCCGCCTCCTCCTTGCTGAGCACGGAAGGAATCCGCGCCCAGCCATGCTCCTTAAGATGAGCTTTTGCTTCGGTCTGACTGTCTGACATGTTGACTGAGGCCTGGGAAGGAAATTGAATCGGTTGAATTGTAAGGATCTAGTTGCTACGTTGCTACGACAGAGTAGATTAACTGAGGAGTTCCAACCGCTTCGGAATCGTCAGCACTAAGCATTCATTGACACGCTGGTACTCCACCTCCATCGTAGTCGTTGAATGTGGAATCACCGTCACAATAGGCAATTGATCAGCCCCGCTATGCATCGTTGGGCACCCTTGCATCATTAGGACGATATTGACTATCACTGACTACTCCGCACAATTTCATAGTGAGCCCCCTGACTTCTCCCTCATACCCGCTACGACCTCACTTAATATTGTGCGGACTGTGGCTGAGAGTTGATTCTAATTATGCAATGCTCTGCTTGCCGTTGCAGGTGGCATATAATGGCTGGAACGCTGAGCAAAGCAGTTAATAGAAGCGAGCACCTGTAAGTTTGCTGGGTGAGAACGCCGATGACATTTCAGTTCAATCTAATCTTCCACTTGCATCTCATCAAGGACAAAAGTCGATGAGCTTTGGATTTCTAGTCCTTTCAGGCGTTCCAAAGCTCCTAAACTATATATATCTACATCCAGTACAGTGGATAGTATTGAACATGCGTAAATCACAATTCAGTGCTCGGCTCTCGGAGGATAATCATCACTCGTTCCGCTTGTCCTCCGAGGCGACACGCCAGTATCTGATGCGTGATAATGACACTGGCAATTGGTAGACTCCAAGGGACTACGCCATTTGGTGTCACTTGCAAGAAGTCATCTGACACGCAGTAAGCTGACTAGATGATCAGGTGATCTACTGCACCACGACCCGTCGAGCAGAAGTTCCCTTATGGATTCAGCTCTCATGTCAAATTGTACTCCTGGGTCGGTCTTTATGTACATATGCCTCCCGCAACATCGCACATGAATGATGTCACGAATATCTAGGAGAGTCGTTGACCAAAACATTCTTGTTCAATTCCGCTTGATTGAGCGCTGATCTTCTTGACATGTTCAATCCAACACCACAGCCAAGAACATTGAGCAGGAAAAAAGACCATGCAGCTGAAGGACTGCATATTCTGGGCACAACCCTTGCAGCATGTCTTGTCACAATTAATGACCACTCAAGTGCGGGGAGGCGGCACACATTCTGTCAGAAACGCTTGAGCGGCATGCATCCATGTTGGCTGTATAACTATGCCAAGCCCAATATTTCAGAACCAACAGCGGGGTGCCCTCCTCAGCTGCGACACTCCTAGCACGTTATCATCCTAATCTTCAAGATGCCCATCGTTCCGCAGCGCGATAGGACTGATAAGTGCTCATGATCCCCCACTGTGTATTGAGTGATCAACACATTCCCCACAACGATAACCTGCTACGTTGGATCTGGAGAGGGGCCTCCCGTAAACCCCCACTGCAGCTGCGACCCGACGCAAAGGATACTCCTCGTGCTTGTCTCGCCTGTCGCTTCTGGTCAAGGTCTGTCTTGGCATTCGTGGGCACCCACGGGGGACAGATATTCTTCGAGAGGTGATCACGCGATGTCAGAAGCTTCTGTGCATATTCCAAGACCGTGGAGTGTCACGTTGTCCATGGGAAGCCAAGCCCGATGCACGCCCCAGGGATATCCAGGTTTCACGGGCCAAGAAAGCCCTTATCAACATTTGGAAAGCTCTATTGGTCTGGATCCATTCTCTTCCGTGCTCCGATCAAACGATCATGTCGGGCGAGCGGCCTCGAGAAAGTTTTGGCCTTGATAAACATAGCCGCCCTCGTCTCGTGGCAATCGCACTTCTGGTCTGCTTTAGATAGCTCACGGCAAACAAAGCCAATAGCCACCATTCAAAGGATCCAGGAAAGTAAAGTTGATGAAGTCTGTTTTCGAAAGGGATTGGGATAATCAAGATGGGCCCCCACAGATGGACTGCATTCTCCCAGTCTTTCATTCTGAGAGATTTCATACAAGTATATTGACATGCATTAGTATTAGGCGAATTGCTCAAGGCGCTGGTTGGGGGGGGGGGGCAGGGGGTTCGATGTCATCTCCCTGGATGCTTTCGCCTTCGAACGTTGGCGGGATACGAAACTATGTTAGAAGGGGCAGGTATATAGTGCCGAGGCCGTACCAAGCAATCGCCAAGTACAATTTTACGGGCACCGCGAACTGACAACCATGAAATGCCAGCCCAGACCGGTGTAACCTCAGGGCGAAACCTTATCTCTTGGTACTGCAATGAAGGGATGTGGGCAGGTCCGGCGGTCTATCAGACTTCGCCAGGGTATGGGCCAGGCCACAGAAGAGGTGTTGAGCTGAGATTGGGTGCACATCCAGACGTGGTGCGCCGTCAGAAATCACTTTCCACATGTGCCGGTTCTCTTGAGTTTCTATTTAATCTCCCCTCCCCGGGGGGAAGCTGCTCCGTGTCAAAGGTCATTCGGCAACGCAGCGTCTCGCCTTCTGGTCAATATGGCGCCCCGGCCCAATGAACTGGGAACCGAAACTGGTGTCTCGAAATCAACAACTCAAGATGAATTGTTAGCTACGACCAGCACGGAGAAGGGGGAACTTGTACGCCAGAGCATTGCTTGTATGTGTCTGTGCTTCGCGTGCTAACGAATACCGAAGTTTCCCACCGATTCAGAACTAGAGGAACATTCCAAGGCGTTAGAACAGTAAGAGTGTTTGGACCCCTTTCAAAGTTGTAGAACAAGCAGCACGTATAGTTGACACATGCTCCAGGGATCTGAACGTCACCGAGGATGACCTGATTGAGGCCAGGGAGCTCGCAGCTCAGATGAGCACCGAGGATGTCCGCAAGGTAACCTCACCAACTCTCTACATTCGCGGCGCCAGTCCCATGCTCACACAACATTAACCCAGCTGATGGCCAACGTGCTCCGGATCCACGAGCGCGACCCCAACTTCCCGCACATCATCCTGGAGCGGATCCAGGCCTTCCTCGAGGACGACGACGTCTTCGACAACCCGGAGAAGCACGAGACGCTCATCACGGAGATGAAGCTCGAGGCGGCCCTCATCACCAACAACAGCCCCTACGCCGAGGTCCGCGCCGTCGTCGACAACAAGGACGACCCCTCCACCCCGTGCTCGACCGTGCGCGCCTGGACCATCGGCGTCATCTTCTCCGTCTTCCTGGCCTTCATCAACCAGCTCTTCAGCATCCGCCTGCCAAGCATCCTCATCAGCGCCAATGTTGCGCAGTTGTTGGCGTTCCCGCTGGGTAAGGCTTGGGAGAGGTGGGTGCCCACCTGGGAGTTTAAGATCATGGGGCAGACCCATAACATCAACCCGGGAAGGTTCAACAGTACGTATTGGCAGCTCCCCGTGAGGATTGCTTTGGTCATATACTAACAGCCGCTCAGAGAAGGAACACATGTTGATCGCTATCATGGCAAATACTGCGCAGAGTCTCCCCTACACGCAGTACATCGTGTGGACACAGGTCCTGCCGCAGTATTTCAACCAACAATACGCTCGTAGCTTTGCCTATCAATTCCTAATCGCACTGTCGACCAACTTCATAGGGTATGGACTGGCCGGGCTTACCCGACGCTTCATTGGTGAGTGCTGGCTCCGCATCTTCCGGCCACCGGTCTTGCATTACTGTGTGTTGATTGCGCTAATTGCATCCAAGTCTACCCATCGTACTGCGTCTGGCCTCACTCACTGGTCACCATCGCGCTCAACTCAGCGCTCCACAATGACAACAATATTACTGTGCCCGGCCCCTTCAAGAGGCTCTACAGCATGAGTCGATACAAGTTCTTCCTCTGGGCTTTCGGGGCAATGTTCATCTACTTCTGGTTCCCCAATTATCTCTTTGAGGCGCTCACGTTCTTCAGCTGGATGACGTGGATCGCGCCTGACAACCATAATCTCGAGATTCTGACTGGCTTCAGAAACGGTCTGGGAGTAAGACGCCTCAATGGGCCCCTCCATTTACCCAACGTCATTAGCAATGGCTGACAATCTTTCTTCAGCTTTTCAATCCGTTTCCCACGTTTGATTGGAATGTTCTTCTCTTTGACAATGTTGATCCGTTGGTAAGTGCCAGAGCCGCTATCTTCCAATAACGCTGTGGCGGTCCCTAGGCACAAGCTGACTCTTGATTCGACAGATGGTGCCAGCGTTTTCCACCCTGAACAAGTGTCTCGGCATGTTCCTCTGGGGCATTGTGATTCTGGGCATTTACTATTCCAACACATGGGCCACTGGCTATCTCCCCATCAACTCCAACCGGGTGTTCGACCACTTCGGCGAATTGTACAATGTCAGCCGTGCCCTGGACGAACGAGGACTGTATGACCACGAGAAATACATGGACTACTCGGCTGCTTACCTCGGCGCTGCCAATACCATGGTATACTGTGCCTTCTTTGGCATTTATACCAGCGCAATCACTCACGTCATCTTGTTCCATCGCTACGAAATCACCATGGGATTCAAGGGCTTCTGGGCGAGCATCCGTGGGAAGAAAGCCCAGGACGGCGTCGAGGGCGGGGAGTACAAGGATGTGCACAACCGCCTTATGGCTGCTTACCCCGAAGGTCAGTTGATTTGCCCCTGTCTCACGGGCTGAGCTTCACTAATGGTTGGGGGGTCGTAGTGTCGGAGTGGTGGTACCTGGGAACACTCCTCGTTGCCTCAGCATTCGGATTCGCCGGCGTGGCTGGCTGGCCGACATATACCACACCAGGAGTTGTTCCATACGGTATAGCTCTGGCCCTTGTCTTTGTGTATGTATTTCTCTATCCTTTTTCCTTTCCTTCCCCATTCGACTCCCTTGTATTACAATCCTGAGAGGCAGCACACATGGATAGAGATGTGGCCACTTTGTCCCACAATGGACTGCGGACTGACTAAAGTACAGAATCCCAGTCGGAATTATCAAATCCATGACCGGAATCGAAGTGACGCTCAATGTGCTGGCCGAGTTCATCGGTGGCATTTGGGTGCAAGGAAACGCGGTATGCTTCATTGGCCATACCCAAAGTGCGAATAAGCAATACTGACTACGATAACAGCTTGCCATGAACTACTTCAAATCTTTCGGCTATGTAACCTGTGCCCATGCTATCTCCTTTGCCAATGATTTGAAGATCGCCCACTATGTCAAGGTCAGCAGCCAACCTCAGCTATGTGCTCATGCTCATCTAACAATGTTTGATCAGATCCCTCCGAGGCACACCTTTTCCGCACAGATGGTGGCGACTTTGATATCAACGCTTGTCTGCACAGGCGTCATGAATTTTCAGGTCAGTCATACTGAAGACAAATGTGGCAACCCATATCTGACACAACGACCGGCAGATAAACATCCCCGACGTCTGCTCCCCAACAAACCCACCCATGCGCTTCTTCTGCCCGGGCCCAAATACCTTCTTCACAGCCTCAGTACTCTGGGGGACGATCGGCCCCCTCAAAGTCTTCGGCGTAAACGGCCAGTACGCAGCGACCCTCCTGGGCTTCCCCATCGGCGTCGGCGTCACCGTCGTCATCTGGCTGATGGTCAAGTACGTGCGCAACCGCCGCATCTCGCGCTTCGTGAGGCAGCTGCACCCCGTGGCCATCTTCTACGGCGGCGTCAACTTCGCGCCCTACTCGTTCTCGTACGCGTTCCCCGCCGTGCCCATCGCGTGGCTCAGCTGGATCTACGTGCGCAAGAGGTACCTGGCCTTCTGGTCCAAGTACAACTTCGTGCTGTCCGCTGCCTTTAGTGCGGGTATCGCCATCGCGGGTATCGTCATGCTGTTTAGTGTTCAGTGGGCGGCGATTGAGGTCCCGTGGTGGGGCAACAATCAGCCTTATGAAGGGTGTGAGGCGAGCGGTGCGCCGTGCCGGTTGAAGACGCTGGCGGAAGGGGAGAGGTTCTTTCCTTGGTGGGACGGGACCAAGACGCCCGCTCCCTAGAGTAGTATCGGTGGCAGATTTGATTTTTCATGTTTAATGATGACGTGCGCAGACTCAGCTGTTTTCAACATCGTTCCGTATGCTAATCAACCGGTGAGAGTCTAGTCATCTCTACTCTTGTGCGATGGGGGACCATGTCGGCATGCATTGATGTCCATGTGCGAAATGGGGAGATGAAAGATGTGCAGAAGATATTATAATTCGAAGACACACTCGTAGTACCTTGGATATTCCCACTCAGCCACCGGAAATTCTCTGCCTATTTTGGCCCTCGTGGTCCTCTCTGATATGACGGGCGACGAAGTCTTTTCGCTCGTATTTATTCCCACAAATGTCACATTCGCCTCCTATGGGAGGATACTCGGTTTTTATTGCCCACTTTCTGTGCGCACTCCATACATGTCGACCTTTCTGCTTTTCATTCTTGAACTCCTCTACACAGCTACCTGCCGGACATTTTCTGTGACACAGTACGTGCTCTCTAACGATACGGAGGTGTTAGTGTGGTATACACCCCAGTACGAAGGGGCTAGACGGCGGAATAGAGAGAACTACTCACTCCATGCCATCCACGCTCGGAGCTTTGTATGTGCATCCTTTCCAGTTGCAACGAGTTCGTTTTCTTGCTTTCCCAGTTGACGATGACGACTTGGCAGAAGGCAGAGGTGGGACCCTGTCGGGTGTCGGACCTGGGCTTGTAGGAGGACAGCTAGACAGTGTAGTGATCTCTAGGGACACCTGGAAAGGAAGTTGGATTGTAGAGCTTCTCAACACCGTATGCTCCGCTTTCTCACCATGTAACAGGGTTTCTTGGTGAAGCGGTGGCAACTCACCAGCTTCTCAAGAAAACTGGGAGGGTGTTGGAAGCTCGAAGCCAAGAGAGGACAACGGGCTGGAAAAGTCGAACGGTGGCTTAAAGGCTGAGTCAGTCTCGACGAGGAGATCGGGTGGCTCTACTGCATCTGTGTCCGTCGAGCTTGAGGGGTCGTATGGGACAGGGTCGTCGTCATTCCAGAGCAGAGGATCTTGTGCTCCAGGGCGAAATGCTGAGTTGACGGCTAAGCTCGCAGCCATGCTATGATCGTTGTCATTGAGGCAACCAGTCCCTTTCTAACTCCTTGCTGAAGACTTGCGGTCACCAAAAGGATTTTTCAAAGGCCAGAACAAGGCAAAGGTGAATTACGGGAGGATCAGAGTTCTGACATCGAGAGGTATCCCAAATTGCAATGAGGGCCTGTCACTGTGTCTTTTGTATTCTTTTTCGAATGGACTTGCATTACTCCCCAACAGCTTCTTCCCAACAGCTTTTCGATTTTGAAACCGTTCATCTAGTCGGCTCATGCGATAGTCGCTCCTAGGGAATTTATGACGTGTTTGGGGGGGATACCTTTTCTTTTTTTGTTGCCTTAGGGAGGGAAATGGTGGGGACATTATTGGTCTGCATTGTCGGTCTGCATTGAACTGCAGATCCCCCTCCTCTGTGCTACAGTACAGTATCACATGCGTCTTCCTGGACCTATCAAAGTTGGGTGGCCTCCCGCAGCAAGCTAGACCCCTAAGACCATTCACGCTGGCCGAGATAATGTCTTCAGAAAAGAAATACGAAGCACCAGTCTTCAAAATATTCTCATTTTGCAACCTCCAGAGAGACTCAGTCTTTTCTTACCCTCGTCTCTGCAACATCTTAGTTCTCTTGTAGCCATGGTCACCAAAATCATCCCAATAGTGTCAGGGCCGGTCGTTGGCCGTGTCACTCCCAAATATGATGCAGTTCCATCCAAAGACGCAGAACCTCCAGCACAGCTTGAGACTGTGGCTCAAGTTCCGCTGGCCCAAGTCTCTGGCGAGGCTCACAGTCGTTTCGTTATCGTCACGACGTTGCTCAGTCTGATTGACCCGGTGCGCGGTGAGCCGACAACCCACAGTCTCGATAGACACCCCCACGACGATTCCTGGAGGCATGATCAACTTCAGAAGAAGTTCCTGGACTCCTTTGCCCTGATATCATCAACCTCAGGAAAGGGCGGTGATACTGCCTCCGCAGTCTGTTTGGAGCAGGGCCATCCCAGCGGGACTGTTCTGCGACTTGCTCGAAATCGTGGCATTCCGGTGGGCCTCGTCAATCAGCTTCAGGAAGTTCTGAAAGATCTCACCACGGTTGCTCTGAGAGGTATAGTCTTTCCCAGAGGCACACGACATGATAGATGAGACGCTGATCCAAGTCGTTTTCCAGACAAGAAACCCAAAGATATGGAGAACGAGATCTTGCGCAAAGTTATCACCTTGACCAAGGACAAGATTGGGTCTCTTTTGGAGAAGCTTGACCGCCCGGGAATTCACACCACCATTCGCCTTGCGACTTCTGATATGTCGGAGGAGGATTCGTTTCTGGATGACTCTGAAGACGTGGACTTCAAGAAGTGGATCCGAAACCTACCTTTGCTGGCATCTCTCCACTCCAAATCCGATTCTGCTGAGCTCGTCTCCCATATCGTATGGGCATCTCAAGCCAGATGGGTATACTCGGAACAGCTGGAGAAATTGTTTGGTTCCGTGGATGGGGAACTCCCGGCCTGGCTCAAGTACATCTACAAGCTTGGGCGATATTATGCAGCAACGAAGGCAATGCTGAAGCTGGCTGTAAAGCTACCGCACATATTCACCGGCATCCACATTATGCCTGTGAATGCCCCCGAGTCGCAACAATTCTCTCTTAAGACACAGAAAACCCCTCTGTTAACGGTGTTGAAGAAGATCACCAAGGCTGACCCCGATCGCCTTATGGTGAAGCTGGGACAGACCTGGCTCACGGACGACCCTGAGACACGCCTACGTCGAGCATGCCGCATGACACTCACCGTCCATGCCGAGATGCAGCTCCTCAGCTTTTACGATCACAATCCCCATCTGACACCTAGGCTCTTATTCATGGGCTCCAGCAAGAAAGCATGCTACCTCTGCCACGAGTTCATGTCCCGTCATCCCCTCACCATTGGTGTGTCAGCAAGCCACCAGAAGCTGTACCCGAGTTGGATGCCAGCCCCATGCTCTTCGACCGTGCGGAAGAAGCATAAAGTCCTCCTCTGGGAGTTTAGTCGGCACCTCGAAGAAACGACTGCGCGCGATCTTGAGACCAGGCTGGGGATTCAGCGGCGGCCATCGACCTGGGATTCTACGGCTGGTCCGTCACTAACAACTACTGGGACGGTCTCCACGGAATTCTGGTTCAAGGAGTTGTCCTTGAGTGTTTGCGATGAGAGCGAGAAAGCTACCTTTGAAGAGTCTGACAGGGAGTAGGATCAAGTGATACAGGAGACTACATAATTTCCGGCACGGTCTGGAGTCAGCTGCAACTCTAACTTCAATTTTCCTTTGTTCAAGTACAATCCTAAATCTTGGTTTCTCATGGTTTCGGGGTCTGTATTCCATTTCAAGCAATGCCAAGTGTGTTCGAGAACACTGCCCCCAAAGGCTGACTACCCAAGCTGCCAAGGTAGCTGGGCTCGAGGCAGTGGTCTATCGGCCAGGGGGAACGGGGCGCGCCGCACAGAATTCCACGTGGATGTCTCCCAAAGCAATCGATCCCTTTTGGTCGAGGCCTCTTGTGCGCAGCTTAATTCTCAATTTGATCACCTGAACATGTCGGTACGGTAATGGTACATAGATTTATAAAATTCACGACAGAAAAAGTTGAACCGCTTTTCTATTGTCCGCCTCTAACTAATGACACAGCCGAACCGCTCGTACTGGTATGCAGTTTGACCTTCCCTACCGCCTCTCCATCAGCACAACCATTTCCCTGAGCATTTTGAGAACGCCAACCATACATCTGCAACCCATCCCTTGTATCAGGCTTCTCTCGTCTCATTTCATCGTATTTCACAAGTAGTCATAACACTCTGACCTTCAAAAATGCTCTCAAACCCATCTTGAGGCAAGACGCCCTCACCTTGTTCATCCGCACCCACTTCATTGAGAAACACAGTTGCCTTCCCCGCTCGCGTGTATACAAAATGATCCGGGTCCTCACAGCGTAAGAGAAGGAAGAGCCAGCTCCCGGTTGATCTTGATATTTCCAGAAAATCAATATCTTGGTGGGAAGGAATGTTCTGAAACCCGTCCTGGGTCCTGATCCATGTCTATGGCCAGGCCGTCACCGGCTTGCTTGGGCCCTAACGGGTTGCTGAACACTCTCCATGCATCTCCATTGCGCAAGTAGATAGAAACAGCGGCATCGGTCCATTTCAGCAGAGAATGCAGTACCCTGCCTCGCAAGACCAACTTGCTGCTCTGAAGAACACCAGACGTCGTGTTCCCCAGATAGCTGCAGTTCGCCTCAAGAACCTTTGCCCTAGGAACAGTAACGCCGTTATGCACGTAGGCAATATTGCTACCGATATTCAGGGATGCCCACGACCATGTGGGCAGAGAAAACGGCCTTTCAAGCCTCTCCTTGCTCTTTGGAGACCCATGCGATAGGCTATTGGATATCGAAAGTGGATCATCAAGCAGGGACCCTGACCACAGCCCGGCGAGATAGGTCTCCCCTACGCGAACGCGCTAGAATTTTTCAGCGATAGCTCCAAGAGCCGGTAGTCTGTCTCGTGGCATCGTGACTGCCAGTGCCGAATACTCAAAAACGACTATGCGCCTCCAAGTGTCTGCGGCCTGCCGAACTGTACTATCCTTGGCCTGGGTATCATCTCTGGAACGTACAGGAAGGAAATTCTCCTCCTTTATTCTTGGTCCAGAGACTGATCTCTTCTGTACGCTCATGCTACCCAATGATATATCCTCTTCAGAAGAGCCTTCCGCTGGAGAGCCAATTCTGGTCTTTAGGAAAATATCTGTCTTGTCCAAGTTGACCTCGGCGGGTTCTCCTGGGCAGTAGTCTGGGGTGGCGCCACACTCGCACTTAGCGTTGTTAAGGCATTGGAAGATCATCTCGCTCTCGGTGAAGAATATTACACGGGGCGAAATGGTGCGCTCTTGATAAGCCCATGCTCGACTGAGGGGTGGGTAACGGCGACACGTATCGGCGAAAGACCCCTTGATTTTGCCTGCATCCACGCCGTCGAGGTAATGATTCCGCCGCAGATACAGGGGATAAATGGCTTGATCAATGCGCAACTTAGCTAATAGGACCGATTCTTGCCTTATGGATATGTTGCGGAGTCCAGAGGTGCTGTCGCGCCCAGTAAGAGCCGCTAATGTTAGGTACGAGTTTTTATAGACGGCGTACATTTTGCCCGCTTCCTGCTGCCAGTCCTTTTCGTCTTCTTGGATGACGCAGATACTATCGATCCAAAGGTACTGTACTCCGAGACTGAGAGTAAAAGCAGCCGCATCTTGGAATGTGAGTGGCAGTGCGTCCCATGGTATTCTCGTTTTATTCCGAGCCAAAGTCTCGACAGTTGTGATGCAGGCAGGCCTGTGGTGGCCCCAGCAATAGCTCAGCGCGACATACAACGATCCCGACCGTACAGAATGGGAGTCTTCGAGTCGAACGTCTAATCCCTTCCAGCCCGGCTGAAGGTTTATCAGCCTGGTAGGCAAGAAAGAGTCGCCGCTCTGTGACTGGCAGAGCTGATGTGAACACGCGCATTCTGCAAGACGGTCTTGTGCCCACTTTGATGAGCTTCCACATAGCATTTCATCGCTCGACATCAACTGCCTGCCCACGTTGTAGCGGTCAATATCTGAGTCTGGGGTATCGGAAGAAATAGAGATAGACTGCCAGATGTGATTCAGCCCATCCAAGGTAACCGAGGAATAGGTGTGTGCGCCAAGACTGAGCTTCTCTCTGCCACTGACCTGCGCTCGATTTCAGCTGTCTTGAAAAGTGTGCACCGGAGAATCTCACACGAAGCGCACTTGAAGGGCTCTTGTGTACAGTCTTTGCCAGTGAGCCTGTGATATGGCGGGCCAGCGAACAAATCCTCGGGGTCACCGGTCCACTCGCAGAGAGGACATTCGAGGGGTGAGGTTTCTGGAACTAGTCTCCCATTCTCGTCCCATCGGTGGGGCAAGTCGATGAAGGGAACTGCGGCAAGGGGCTTCCCCTGTCCTTCCGGGCACTTGGCTTCGTCTAGGCCGTTCGATGATGATGAATGAGCAGAAGTCATCATTTTGGCCACGGGAACGAGGTGTCTTGGATAAGACTTCAACGGTCAGATAGAAGAGTTAATTCGAGGTTGGAACAAAAGTTTGCAGCGGAGCTAAGTAGACACAGAGACGGGTACGCCCAGGTGGGCAAGGCTATGCAAGGCTTCCACGTCAGCTCATGTGATCATTTTTAATAATACATCACCGCACTCGAAAAATAAATAAACCAAATAGAAGGCAAAGAAAAAAGGGAAGGAAAACCACAGCGGACCAACAGGCGGGCCATGAGAGCGGACTGTTGTGGTAAAGGTTCTCTCAAGCATGCATCACTATGTCTATGATCACTCTCGATTTATTTTAGCAGTGAAATCCTGATTAATGGCTTGCAACATTGTCCTTAATACCTGAGAACTATTCATGAGATTGACATAGAAGAGGGAGCAAGGATGGTCCCCATGATTTGGTCTTCTCAAGATGGTCAGGTGGCCAGGTTTAAGGCGAATGCTGATGCTCAAGGGTGCTCGACTTGAGTTTGGCAGAATTCCAATCGATGCAAGATGCTGCTTAAGACCGACAGTACGTTCATGAGATGAGTCCTGAAGCTTTTCAGGAGAATCTCGAGGAACATTTAGCAGGTTTATGAACCTGTAACAAAGATCCACGCCTCCGCTAATACGTGGGCATCGCGTCAACATTATGGTCTAGTCGCTACGATAGCATACTTTTGTTGATAGCCGTTACCCATTCTGTTTCTATCTGATAGGACTAGCTGCAGATTCATCAACTCTACAGGGGCCTAGGATATGTGAACACTTAAAGCTGTCACAATATTATCTAATTACAGTGTTAGGACGGTATCAATCATCTTGGCTTAAGTTTCCCTTGAACACATGGTAAGTCGAAGACCCCGTCAGGGGAGCACATATCTTTCCATGTTGTTGTTAGTTTTACCATCTAGGTGCGGTCCAGGTTTACCTCTTCATGTTAGAACTCTTTGTATTTACGCGGCGATTCTTTTAATCCGCCTCGAGTTGGTCGTAAATGAATGTTAAATATAAAACTCTCAATCATAATCTGAGTCATTTCTGTGGAAAGGGTCATTTCTTTTCTCCTAATAATCCTCCAGGCGGTCCTTTCTCTCCTGCACCCTCGATAACATGTTCACAAAATTATAGTAGTCATCCCGATATTCCAATTTGATTATGCTCGCATCATGATACCAGGTATCCATGAAGCGCTCTTGTCTTGTGACTTCAACAGCCCATCCATAACTGCGCATTCTTATCACGCTATCGCGTATATCAACCTCACCATAGATCTCAACACGGACCTTGATCTCCTTCGGCGATAGAATGTCTCTGATCGTCCTATCTATTGAATCCAGTGTCTCCGGCGAGACTGTTTCTTCGAGAATCTCAATTTGGGTCGTGTCTAATGATAATTCGAGGACCCTAATATCTTGGCAACTGGCCCGAACAAGTTCCAGATCTCGGATTTGTTCTGGCCGGAAGCTTGTTGCGTGAGGGTGGCCAAAGTCCCAGTGAGGGAAGTCGATGCAGATTTGGCGAATGAGACTTGCTTGACGACCGATCTGAGTGAGGAACAGGGCGATTTGACTGGTCTCGGGAAATGTAAGACCAGGTATAGCGTAGTAGGGTATTTCGAACCGATTCTTTGAATAGAGCAGTGGGCTAGCTTCACAGTACGTCTTCTTATTAACGCGAAGGATTGCAGGGCAGAGCCTGCGTCTTCGTGACCACCGAGGCGGGCACGGGTTGCCGTCGTCCGGTTCAAGGGGTATAGGGACTGCGACAACGAGGAGCTCGAAATATATGTTTTCTCGCAACTCCAAAGGGAGATCGAAGAAACACGGCGCCATGGTGGTAACGAGGGTGTCAGGTTCATGGGAAGGCCATCATTGTAGCGACTCTGCTGGACTGGCTGGAGAAAGAAGCGGGGTAAACGCACGGAAAGGATATATAATCTCGGTGGCTTCTTCACAGTGACGTAGTTCTTACGTATCGTGTGTAACCTGTGCTTGAGTCCGCAATCGGCTGCGGTCGTACGAGCTTGTCCTCGGACCTCAGAAGTCATTCCTTTGCTCACCGAGTATGGGCCCGTGCCCGGGCAGAGCAGTGAGAACCTCGATTATGCGGCCGGAGCCCAGGAAGAATTCAAAAAGGGTCGCTACCTTGTGAGCTGTCAAATTGTAGAAATTACATATTATGAGACATGGACCATATTGGCGCTATCTCTCTTGAACTCTTTTTGTTTTATTTGGGCTACCCTCAACGAAAAGCCACTATTCTTTGAAGTTGACGACCAAGCCATGACGTCTTGAAGACCATCTCAGTAGAGGTACGAGTATGTGTTTGTGATAAGACATTCGGCGTAGGATTCAATAATTATGTCAGCATGTTGGTTTCGTGGGTCATTTTTCCGTGTATTTGCCCGATCCACGATGTGGGCCTCTTAGGAACTTCAAGTGGGGGTTAATCTCTGTTATCCCCAGAAACAGTGCGATATTGCCAGATTTGATTTCCGAAACTGAATTCCATGGAACTCTCGAACCGTCCCCAACGTTGGCTAACTCGGACCTCGCCCAATTATCTTCTGAGCAGTATCATGAAGCCTGTGCTTCACTGACTACAGCGCGGGAATGATTCAGCCAACGTATGTGTACATGGGGTCCGATTGCCGTCTTCATTCAACGGCTTCCAAGTCTCCCGTGCTTGCTGGAATCCGTTCGTAGCCCAGAGTATATCTCCAAATAGCCCATGAATTATCTCAAAACTAATCGGCAATGAACAGGCGTGAAGTCCGTCTTTACTAGACATTTCATTCTGGTCCTCGAGCGGATGGTATTGCGCGGGTACTGCAGTCGAGCGCACCACTTCGTATTCAACGTTGAAGTGCCGAATAGCATGCTCTCAATGGGCTTCTATAACCCTGGATCCCGGCCACTCAACGGGCAACCGGCACAGTGCACAGGGATGCTAGAGTTTAACGAAGATCGCCCCAACGCCCCTCCGCAAATGACCTGTCAGGACTCAGCACGGCCAGATGGCCCCCAAAGGTGGGCACGGCAGTGCGAGAACCCAGCGCCCAGTCACAGGCTCCAGGCCCTGTCTGTCAATCTATTCTAGGTGGAGCTTGGCCACGGCCCCACGCCCTCTGGCAGCGCGTAGCGCCTGTGGGGGCTCAGGAATCGCGGAGCTTCTGTCGCCCACACAAGGTGATTGGCTGCCTGCTGGTAGGATTATTGGACGGATCTTGCCATTCAGCATCCTTGGATCGCTTAGGAGGCCGCTTTGCGCGGTGGCCCGCCACGATAGGAGAGGAGATTGTCCAACATCAGAAATTAGAAGTGACTTTTTTAGGGGGTCATTGACCACAGTGAATTTGTTCCTATGGGGCGGCGTGGTTGGTATACAAATGCAATGGTTTCCCATTTTTACTGCCTGCCCCTGAGGCTTTGGGCATGCCACGCCGTCCATCAGGTCTGCTCGCCTCAGCCTGTCACTCTTAGACTCAGTGTCGAAGGGTATAGCCAATTTCTGGACCGGATCGTCCACCGAATTCGCCATCATGAAGCTCACCACCAGCCTGCTTCCGGCTCTCGCCCTGACGGCACAAGCACTCACAGTCCATTTTGATCTTCAGCCCCGTTTCGATGTAAACGACATCCTCGCCCTCGTAGCCAAGATCTTCCCCTTCGACGTCACCCTCGAGGCTGCTCAGAAATTGAGCATTGCCGCCGAAGAGACACTTGCTTTTGTCCAGGGGTTCAAGACAACGCGGCAGGATCTGGATGATGGGAAGTGCAGTGACCTGCTTGTGATCTTCGCAAGAGGAACTCAGGAACCGGGCAATGTCGGCGCGCTGGTTGGACCGCCTTTCTTCAAGGCCTTGGAGGGAGCCTTGGGCAGTTCCCACACACTTTCGGTCCAGGGAGTCGACTACGAGGCGACTGTGGCTGATTACCTGGAAGGCGGTGATCCGGAGGGGAGTCAGGAGATGTGAGTGAACAAGGGGTTCGACGGCGCAGAAATGACAAGGCAATCCAGCTGAGCTAACATGAATAGGGCCTCGCTCATGACAGAGGCTTTGAGCTCATGTCCCAGCTCAAAGATCGTGCTAAGCGGGTACTCCCAAGGCGGGCAGCTGGTACACAACGCAGCCAAGTTATTGCCAGCAGAGACAATGAAGACGGTCAGCTCGGTGGTTATCTTTGGAGATCCAGGTTTGTCAAATTGCGTCTGAAATAAGCTGAGCATGTCCGCAGGTCAGCTGACTTACAAACAGACAGCAGTCAAAGCGTGGACAATGTAGATCCGGAGAAGGTTTTGGTGGTCTGCCACAAGGGAGATGATATCTGCCAATTCGGAGACTTGGTACTCCTCGATCATCTGACTTACGCTCAAGACGCAGACACAGCGGCGGACTTTGTGGTGTCAAAAGCTGGGTTTTGAAATGTAGAGGCCGCTGCTGAGTAACTTGAAAAGCAGCTTGTTTTTAGGAGTCCCGTGCCTCATAGAGAGGACATCAATCTTCTCACAAATTCCAGCATCTACGTGTTCAAGTCTTTGATGCGTTCGTGGTGATATTTAGTAGTCGACGGCAATCAAAATGCCTGGGATACATGAATTCTTTCCGACAAGACTCAAGATGCCATAAAGCGTGGCCCGCGGATCTGTTGCCTACCATCTATACTCCCGCAAGAAAGCTATTTGATTCATAGAAAGATATCCCTCGAGTATACCACAGTTACTGTGCAATCCATCGCACCAGAACCTCATCGCTTTCGCCCTCACAAATATCAGACGGAGCGGTCCTGCTTTCATAATAATCTGGTTCCTCATCTGGGTGAAACTTGCTGAGCCGTTATCATTCGATGGGGACTCGAAGTCGTAGTTGGTAGTGGGAAGGGATAGGGTGGTATGTATAGTTGCGTGTTTTGAGGGCTCAATCCCCTTTCCCATATCTGTCGACGCGTTCGGTGCTCCGCCCAGCCCAGGACCCGGACAGATTTGATTTGCCGAAGATCTGCATGTTCTCATATACTATATCCCTGGAATATTTGGCGCTATGCATTTCGGACAGCACGTCGACGTCGCATACCATAACTTCATTTGGCCCCGTTCGAACAATGTCTCCGTATCGGTAGAGAAGCTTTTTATGCTCTTGGTGCATTGTCATGTTGCGATTCAGCCAGGGCCCCGCATACAATTTTGTCATATTCGCGATGCAGGGGCCTGGTATGTGGCGCGTCCGGTGGACAAGGGCTCGATAAATAATTATAGTACCGAACAGGCCAAAAGTGTATTGGAACGACAAAAGGGCTGCGACAGAGACTCCGAAAAGAAATCATAGAGCGTTTATATGCGAGAGCAGCAATCCAAACTCGAGCATGATATAAGTAAGCATAATTTGTGCCGACTAACAGCTATGCTATCTCATGACCAAAGTAGAAGATATGCGATAGTACCCCAATAGAAAGCGCAATATACTCCAGAAAATAAGGGTGGGGAAAAGAACGCGTCGTGGTAGGTATTTTTCCTATCAATTGATAGCACGAGGTTAAGGAAAGTAGTTAACTAGAACGGTGTTGTATCGTGAAGGAGCGGTGTAAGGTCGATGGCACGTATTGGACAAAATTGCAGTGCAAGCTATACAGGGGTCAAAACTGTCTTATCCGCTCCCTTGCTGGACTGGGGTCAAAACCTTTGACTGGCCGCGGAGCTGAATGGTTGATTCTTTGTCTCGAGTGGTTGTACAGGGAGGTGACTACGGGTGACTATATGCATGTAAAGCGGCACGGAAAGTGCGTGATTCCGACGGCTCAGAATATCTTGTGGAACACTTTCCGAGACATCCCTTGGGATGTCTCGGCGAAAACGGAAACCCCGCTTAACTCTTCAAGCTGCCAAAATGGAGTCGATCCCAGCTTGCGATCGAAATTCCCGTCCATGCTCAGCATCACAGGTTGTCAGGAATGTTTGTGCCAAGGGAGAATAGCGGGTATATAGTGGGGTTCCCATAGCGAGGGCGCTCAGAGAGGGAGACTTCTTCCTTAGGCTTCAATGGATTCCTACCCTTACCCCCTTATCTGGCCCTGTCACTCTGCCCGTGACCTTATTTCTGACACAGGTATTGGTATTCCTTTACCTAATTCCGCCGGTATGGTTGTCGTCGACGAAGCCGCAGCCTTGTTGGCGATGTTCCGGGGCCAAGTCCTCCGAGTGTCAGGAGAAGATGAGTTATTTGGACAGTGGTGCCGAGGAATCAGTCCGATGTACGACTGCCTTGTCGTGGAAGTCAACCAAACTTTGCGCGCCGTCATCAGAGATGACAAACTTTTTCGAAAGGTTGAGGCTGCGGATCCTGCTCTCTTCGCTGCTTTGTAAGTGCATTTAAATTCAAACTGAGAATGGCAAAGGAAACGGGGCACGTCTGGGCCGCTCTAATCTGTGAAATTCGTACAGGTGCTATCTAAAATCAGGATCGAATCAGTTGAAGACCATGGCGTTTGTAGGGGCCGCTATGATTCTATGGGATGATGTCTTGGATCAAGAGTTCCCTCCAGAACATCCCAACCTCGAAACAAAACTAGCGGAGATTGATGAGTTTCGGCAAATCTCTATTTCCTACGTGGAAGACTCATTCTTCCCGCGAACGTCACAGGAGTTGGGCAGCCCTCCTAACGATGGCTGTGCGGTTTTCAGGGAGGCTGTTCCATCGCTTTTGGAAGCAGGCGAGACTCAGTTCCAAAGAGAGTGTTTTGTGGAAGAGATGCGCAAGTTTCTGGGCAGTTCAGACTACGAACAGAAGCAGAGAGCGTCAGGAAAGCTTCCTAGCATCGAAGAGTTCTGGAGATACCGTCACGACACAGAGGCTACCGGTGTTTTTTGCTCTATGCACCAGTAAGATATCTCACGTGTTCGGTCTTCACATCGTCACCGCAAGTTCTCATAAGACTGATGAGGACTCGAAGGTACATGGCAGGCACTTGTCTGTCACCGGATCTTGCAATTTCGGAGGAAGTAATTGTCATGGGACGTGAGGCGAGCACACAGGCTGCCATGTCAGTTGGCGCTGAGTGCCTTTCACATGTAGCGACACTTGTCTCACCGCAGCTGACTCGATGAACAGATCGAATGACCTCCTATCCTTGAGAAAGGAGATGGTAAGAGTCTTGGACACGGGCGCTTCTACTGTCCACTTTACTTACGAGACCACATATTAGGCATCGGGCTCAACCTCCAATGTCTGTATCATAATGGCTCACATCATAGGTACATCTCTGGACGAAGTTACAGGACACCTCCTGAGTCAGATACTGGAGTCGCATGTTCGTTTTGACGAAGCCGCTTGCAAGCTGAAGATCAAGGCGAACAGCGATGCTTTGGCGATGCAGAAGGAAGTTGATCGCCTTATCCAGGCATTCGAGAACTATCAGACTGGATTGTTCACGTGGTGTAGTCGAAGTAAGAGATATGGCATTGCTGGGTGCAGACAATCCGACGGCTCTCTTGAGATTTTATTATAGGGGGTTTGCCTGTGTGGGAGCTTTGTGTATTTGATTTTGCTAATGAAACAAATCGCAAGTAGAGCAAGATAATTTCTCGACTCATATGCTGAGATAAACTTCCGATATATTAACGAGGGTATAACGATGAGTAGATTCGAGGTTGCTTTTTGGAAGTTCCTTTGAAAAAGCTGGACTGAGGGTAGCAGCACTTGCCAGTGTATCGTAGGCTAAGCCCGGGTGCCCCGCAGACCATTATCAATATTGATGTTTGTATATCTAAAACTCCGTTACCATTCTTAATATTGTAAAGTGTCGGCTCTTTTTTGTGGTCCAGTGATGAGCGGCGTTGCTGGTATTGAGCAACCGGAGCTTTTCCTCCTATAGGTCTAGGCCGAGTGCTGTTTGATTTCGTCATTAGCACTTCACCCTGACGACCCTTCGTCATCGGCTCACTAGACGATGTACATTGCGTCTGTGTAATGTATATTTTTCATATTTCTTTTGAATGACATTGGTTCCTGTATTTTCCCTCCAGAGTAGCCAGTCCTGTCCGTAGGAATATAGTTGTTTCTTTTTGTCTGCGTTTGTTCTGGTGCAGGTCCAACGTCATGATTCTCTCACCTCATCGACGGCACGCCTGCCCCTCCGCCAGGCCAGACCGTTTATTAAGGGGCTGTCCCAAGCATCACCGCGCTTCTTGACTTCTCTTGGACCATTTTCAAGCACACAATCTCACACTCCATCAACCAAACCTCACACAACAACGGACCCCATTTTCCACCACTGTCTCGTCTCCTTCGAACCATCCCCTTGATAAACACAACACAAACATCCACAATGGCAACCCAGAGTGTCGCAGCAGCCAGCCATGGCGAACTCAATCGCAATAACCTGTTCAACCTGAAGGGACGCGTCGCACTTGTCACTGGCGGTGGCAGCGGCATTGGTCTGATGATCACGCAGGCCCTGGCTGTCAATGGTGCAAAGGTCAGCAATAAAAACCGCAGATCCCTGCGTCCACTTCATCAGAGTTATACTGAAATTTCATAGGTCTACATCACAGGCCGTAGTGAGGACAAGCTCGAGAAAGTCGTGGATACTTACGGAAAGGACATTGAAGGCGAGATCATCCCGCTCAGCGGGTTCGACGTCACGAGCAAGGACCATATCACCAAGCTGGTGAAGGAGGTCGAGTCCCGCGAGGAATGTCTGTGCATCCTGGTCAACAACGCCGGCATCAGCAGCAATACCGTCGCCACCGAGACCGATTCGACGCCACAGCTCAAGAAGAACCTGTTCGACGCTGATGGCGTCGACTTCCAGGACTGGATCAACCCGTACAGCACCAATGTCGCGGCCGTGTACTTCACATCTGGTAAGTGATCTCCCATCACACCTGCTTCAGTTCACAGCTACTGACAACTATTCGCAGCTGCCTTCCTCCCCCTCCTGCAGAAATCCTCGGACCTCCACGAGGGCTGGTCCGGCACCATCCTGAACATCACGTCCATCTCAGGCATGATCCAAAAGGCGCAGCACCACTTCTCCTACAACGCCTCGAAGGGCGCAGCCATCCACCTCACGCGCATGCTCGCCTCCGAGGTCACGTCCAACGGCCACAAGATCCGCATCAACAGCCTGGCCCCCGGTGTCTTCCCCTCCGAGATGACCGCGGGCGAGTCCGACGAGTACCAGAAGAGCCACATCCCCAAGGAGAAGTACGAGGGCAAGTTCCCCGCCTCCCGGCCCGGCAAGGACGTCGACATGGCACAGGCGGTGCTGTTTGCTGTTACGAATCAGTACCTTAATGGTCAGAATTTTGCTGTTGATGGTGGTTATACTATTGCCGCTGGTTTGTGAGGGAGCATTCAGTCAGGAAGCCCAAGGGACGGCTTAATCTTTTCACTGGGAAATTAAAAGCGTAGCATTACTGAACCGTGGAGGAATTCCATTCGGAACCTTCCAAAATCGAGAATCATTCCCAGGCATTTCAAAGGTCGCTCCCTGCCTTGCTCACTTCTCGTTCTAATGTCGACAGTAATACACTCAATCACCATAACTAAGGGCGAGGTGAGTCAAAACGATGCGCAGTGTGAGTTTCATCTTGCTCCGATCTATCTGAGCCTCAGCAAATGTTGGCGTGGCTCCTAGTTGATTTCAAGTTCCCACTGAGCGGCCAAACCCTCCTTCCACTCCTGAACCGTAATCTTCTTTCCCTTTCCATTCTGCTCATAGATGGCCTCGAAAATCCTCTCATCACTTCGCATGGGTCTCACCTCACTGGGAATATTCACAGTCTTGGCCTCAGGTCCAACATACATGTCATGACCAAATGGTGGCATCCTCAACCACCTGTGCTTAGCGCTGCAAGCTATGATCCTCACAGCGTCCTTGGGATCGCGCAGTCGTTCGAGACAACCTCCACAAAAGTCTATCTTCGAACAGTAGAGGCAGTGGAAGAAACCCTGCTCGAAACCGAAGTCAAGGTTGCATCGTCTCCCATCTGGTAGGAGGCCATCACATGACAGTACACGCTGAAGACGCCCCTCGTCCAACTCGGGTGTGTGCCATAGTTGCAGGTCAGAAAGGGTGTCTCGGAGGTGGCCCTGCGCGACTAGAGTGGTCGCAGGAACCGGGTCAGTACGATATTCTTCTCCAGAGCCTTCTGCTCCGCCTGAATTCATCTCTTGTGTTGCCAGACGAGATTCAAATATGTCGTTCGCGACCTTTATGCGTGGGATCTGCTGCGAGGTCTCTGGAACTTGTTCCTTGACGGCGAGCACGATTTCTTCCGACATTGTCGCGATTGTTTCCAATACTCGTTCTTTGTCCGCGTCATCGCAATCGAAAACGTCCTCGTCGTCGAAGGACAGTGCCTCGGTCACGAGGTCAGGCTGGCCTTGAAGGGCAATAGCCATGGCCGCGTTCTTGAGGTCACCGGAATTCGCCAGGACACAGAACATGTCGTATAATCCGACTGGATCGTTGTCGGCAATATCATCCGTGAGATCCTGTAAGGCGTTTCTCATACGAGACTTGAGCGTCGCCCTGGAACTCTTTTGATCGCCATTGAGCGCGTACAATATGCCCAACAGTGCCGGCGGGTCAGCGCGGAGGTCGGAATCACCATCGTCGAGTTTGGATAAGGCGTCGACGTTTTTGAGGTGTTTCCCGTCCACCATGATCTGAAAGTAGTGTTTGGCCAGTTCCGCGGTAGCGGTCTCTTGCACGACAGAGGCGTTAGAGCCTCCGACGTCGGACAATTGCTCACGACATTCCCTCCATAGCCTCACAGCCTCGCTGATGGGTTCTGTAGCCTCGGTTGACACCTGGTTGTACTTGTATGCCGCGATACCAAGGTAGTAAAGCAGCACGCCGCGGGATTCGTCTTCAGGGAATCGAATCTCGCTCAGCGATCCAGATGTTCGGTTCTCCATCGGCACAGCATTGGTTGTGGCCCTGGCCATAGCCTGCACGATAGCTCTCGAGAGATCCACGTCACCCATTGACACCGCGAACATTTACGATACAATGGTGTCACAATCTTCGTCCCGAGCAGTCATTCTCAACATGTCGATTATCACCACCTCTTCATTTCCTTCGGCCAGTAAACCCCGCAAGAAATCCCTTTTCACCTCTGTGTCTGCGAGATTGAACGTCGATTTGAATTGTCCAAATTTACCTCTCCGCACCTGATCCTCATCTCCGCTCAAGCATGCCTGCGAATAATGGTCTGCGGCTTTCTGTGCATCATCTGCCTCGTGGGAATATTCACCCAGGAGCAGATGCAAACTTGCAACGTCCATCGGCGTGGCACCATTCTGGTTCGCTTCGCTAAGTGCCAGTTCCACCTGCTTAATTGCCTCTGAGGTTTTCCCGAGGCGAAAGTAGGTTCGCCCCATGCTGCGGTAGCAAAGCCAGCTGGGGCTGCCTTGATCCACGGCCTTTCGGCACAGCCGCAAGATGGTCTCGGCCTCACTTCCCTCCTGCGACGAGGCAACCTCGGCGAGGCGCTCGTACCAAAGGGAATTAAGTTCGGAATCGGGCAGTCCCAGGTATTCCTGGCACCACCTGCTCATTTGGTCCCAGTCGATCTCGCTTGAAGAGCTGGACGAAGAGCTCGCATCATCGGTATTGGCGTTGCGAGTTTCCGGAAGTCCTTGAGTGTCCTATATTAGGAAAATGGTCAGCATTGTCCCGGTCCCAGAAGGGAGGCCCGCGGCGTGGATTTGGAAGTTTGGGATACGACCAGTGAGGAAACTCACCGCTTCCATGAATTCTTTGATCCAAGCATAAGCATAGCTCACGTCCCAGCTCCTATCCCTCAACAGACCCTCCAAAACAGTTCCTACTAGCTCTTTCAAGAAGCCTCTCACCGGGTTGACGGCTCTCTGTATCTCATTGAGCCACTTTGGCTCCAGCTTTCGCACTATTCCAGAGTCCATCAACCAGACCTTCACCTGTCCCATCTCCTTCGCGGTCCAGTAACTCGGCTTGAAGCTTTCTAAATGACGAGCGAACGTTTCTCTATTTTTGAACAGCTCGTATAGATTGCGCCCAAGCCTGAGTTTCTCGCTGGGCATCAAGGTCCCCTTATCCTCATTCTCGAGTTGGCGGAGTCGGTCTAGGTGGTACGGCAGCCAGAAGACAAGGTGTGACCCAATATGCTGAGTCTGCACTGTAGACTGCTGGTCCAAGTAGTCGAAGGCCCGTGTCACGATGGTGTGGTGTGCAGTGAACTCGTCCACGGCGATAGTATGACGGCTGGTATCCAGCGTGTTAGAGGCTGTGTCGAAATTGAACGACTTAAAGTTTTGCCGAATCGTTTGCTGGGCCAAGTCCCAGAAGAAGTGCCCGCAGAGCTCTTGGTCGACGTTGTCGATCTTGATGGTCATACTGATCGTGGGCCGCTCGGGAGACTGCAGTGCCTTGGCAGAATCGTTTGTCCTCTTTTTGAGGTAGCTTGCGACATCATCCTGGGCATAGACATAGCCATCCTCGAGCTTGAGGATCGCGGAGTATTTGTTCGTGATAATGTACTCCAGAGACGCCAGAGGAGAATCCACGCTTGAGTACAGGAACTTCAAGGTCATCATTTAGCACATGTAATGGGGATATTTCTCTATGAGCGGAACATACCATAGCAGCTTCAAGTTGCTCTACCTTCAAACGCTCTTCACTGTAGAGAATCCACTTCAGCAGCTCATTGAGCTCACCGACATCCTCCGCCGACAACGAGCGTTGCAGCTCGTTGATGGCTAGTTCATGGCTGTTGACAGATTCTGTCAGTATCCGATGCAACTCCTGAGCTGCCGTCCGTGTGTTCAAAGTACGAGTTGTTTTGTCCATGGCAAACTTCAACAGGAGATAGCTGCCGTTTACGTTCTGCGGCAGCTTTTCGATGATATCCTCCCTTGCCTTGTAGCGATCCGAGCCGGGTTTTGTATCCTGTAGCAACCCTCGAGTGTTGAGGCTTTCTTCGATAACGTCGCGCATATCTTGGCTATTATGATGATCCATTTCGATCCTCGACGCGTTCTTGGCGCCTGGGATGTTAGCAAATATCTCAGCCGTACCGCTTAGTAGTATGCGCGCGCCCCCCGCGCTACCCTCACCCTGGTTTGAGCTAAAGACCCAAGTGAGCAGCATTCTAGACTGTTTTTCTCGCAGATTCTCGATACCATCGAATATGAGGTAGTATCTGGCGCCCCTTCCATTCACTCCAATTTTCAGTTCCGCCCATATGTCGTCAAGACTCCCCGACCCCTTGAGCGCAGTGGGGCCCGCGTCGCATGCTTTGCTCAGAGCATTACGTACGCTGTCGTCAACTCTGGCGATCTGGAAGGCCATATATTTCAGGGCAGATCTAACGGTGTCCTTGTCCCCTTCAGACGTTTTTGCACTGGCTGAGAAGAAGTAGTGCGCGACGTATGTGCGGTCTTGTTTCCCTTCCAGGTGCTTCGTAATTACGGCGGTGGCTGTGGTCTTGCCAGAAGACGCAGGACCCAACACGAGAAGCACACGAGGGGTTTCCTCGTCCTCGGGTCCTGTCCAAGAGCAATATTCCGGGTGTTTTGTGATCCATGGTACCGTGTTCTCGCAGCGTTTCACATAGATATTTGTGCAAGTCTGCGTGGATCTTGTGTCCAAAAGTACTGTTGGCGGCACATCCAGGTTGTCACGGATCTTTTCGAGGACTTCCTCCGATCAGAATCCACTTTGTACGTCTGCCACTGCTTTTGTGTCTCTTCAAAAGACTTGCTGAAGACAATGAGGTTCTCGAGAACCTGCATTATGCCGTCCCTTGCTTGTTCCACCATGGCGAGCGTGATGGTTCCCTCGATGGAGTGTGTCCTTTGGAGAGCTTGCTCAAACTTTGATATCTCCTCATTCAGTTCGACATCTCCCTCAAAGACTGACTTGAAGTTCCCTTTGAATCGATACCAGCGGGTGCCCTGACGATACTTGACCACATGCGCACAAAGCTTGACGAAGCTCTCCATGACGCTCTTGATCTCAGGGACGAGAGGGCCCAGCTCGTTGCCGTCGAGGTTCCGCATTGACTGATATATTGAAAACTGGGACAGAGCTGTCGAGATCTTGCCGAAAACCTCGTTTATGCGTCATGGTAGCGCTTGATGGACAGGGATGTCGAATACGAAGCACAGCGCATTACTGGTAATGTCGGCCACCCCGCCAGGAACGAGTCCCTAGACGCATCCTCAGGTCAGCAAGTCTTCGGCCAAGGAGAATGCACAATGCAACATACGAGCGATGAGGCTTGAGAAGCGAGGCCGACAATCACTTTCAGCCACTTGAGTGACGTGAGGCCGACTCTTTTCACCTCATCCCAATCACCCTTCTGCTCTGGACTGTCAACCCGCTTTCCCTGGTTGATATTCTGAATTATTTTCTCCACGTCGTCGAAAGACTTCACATCGCCTCTAGTAAGCAATGACTTGCCACAGATCTTTTCAAAACTCTTCGCCGCGTCGTGCCAGATTCCCATCATGACTGTTTCTCCTCCGAGTGGTCTGGTCTCCATCGTTTCGGATGACTGTTTCATAGCTAAGCAAGAAGATGAAGTAACGTTATGCTGGTACGATAAGTAGACAAGATAAGCGAAACAGGCGTATCACATGTCGTCCGGGGGCTAGGCACGGCCACGAGAATTCAGCGTGAAGAGCAAGCGTGCTGGTTCAGGCTGGAGGGTAGCAATACGACTGTAGGGTGTGATGCAACGACTGTTTTCTGTAGAACGCAGGATTTTCCCAGTAGGCCTCATGGCACGATCTTTTCTTCTTGTAGCCTGCTGGCTCACGAGCACTTTCGGGAAGAAGGAAATATCAATTAATTCCGATCTGATACGTGATCCCCTGCGAGGTGAGGCTGCCGCCGAGACCTTGGCGCCGCCGCGAAAAAGCCGTATTTTTGCGGGAAGCAAGGCTGTATGTGGAACACGTCGACAGTGGCGTTTCTCAAAAGATGCTACGTGCAGAGTAACAGTAAGATCATATTGCATGATCACGCTCTGGTCGCCGATATTAGAGTCAGCCGATTGGGTCCTTAGGCAGGTTCGCGCAGATGGCGCTTACTCATATCATGCCAACATCATCCGCGCCGAGACTATCGACGAGGACGATCTGACCGACGTTCCACCACTCTGTGATCGCAATGATTTAATAAAGACTGGTCTTGGTATGGCAACAGTCCTGTGGTGGTCACAAGACCTCGACTGTGGGTGCGTCTGGATATAAACGAGCCTATATTTCCTTATATCTCACCAGATTCACAGATGAGATGGTGACGGTCTCACAGGTCCCATTTGGAAATTACCACAGTCAGTATTTCACATATCCCCACCAGGAGAAGCTTTCGCAAACTTCAGCCCCATCCCACGTTCCCCTCCCCGCCCCCACACCTGATGTGCATTAGTCCTCATGCTGTGCGACAATGGTGACGAATTTACAGCATCTGCAAAAGGCAGATCAAGGAGAAGAAATGTGTTCTTTGATTATTGAACGTTCGGGAGCGAGGCTCGGTACTATCAAGCATTCCTGCATGTAGTTACGCCCCATCTCTCCTAACAGACTCTTGGCAGGATTTCGTGTCAATCCATTTATTCAAGTCAGAGTGGCTCACTATATCTATCCATCGGTATTATCATCAGCGTTATCCTCCCTGGATAATTGATACAATGGTAAGATATGCTAGAAAACAATGATGGGCGCAGGGTGCAGCTGAAACCACGGCATGTTCTGGGGCACTGCATAAAATCAGTTTCCAACTTCGATTTGGCTTACGTGCTTCACCGTATTTTGAAGTTGCACAAATCGGGCTTCACGGTGGTATTACTGTGAGGCTGGCCACTCCGCAAGGATCACTGTGGGCAAGCTCACGGCCAGAGCGAATGGCAGAGCCGCCAGAGTTCCTACTGCCGGGCGGCCGGACCACCCACTTGCCTCTGCCCAGGCTCCTCTCGATGTTAAAGAGCAGAAACACATCCTTGGCAAGTAGTGGCTCGAACTGTCTCGGGCTCGGGCCGGGGAGACGTCCCCACCGCTTGGTCGGGTGGCCGCGGCGATCTTGAGCAGGTAAGTGCGTCAATGAAATCGCATGGGCGCCTATATTGGCCTAGCACAAGAGCACCTTGATGCCTTCAAATCGAAATTTAGCCTCGCAAAGCTATACCCTCTGTCTGGAACATTTCAAGCGCCCGGGAATGCATAAGACTATGCTGGCAAGGCTAGATATTTGAAGGATCTTCCTAGAGATGGCATTGTCTCACACATGCTCCGTCAATGACAAAATCCTTGAGTGTAGTACACGCTTGACACCACCATCCCAATGTGAGATCACTGCGACGAGGCAAAGCTATGGGAAGTCAACCACAGTCCAGGGCTCAACGTAATGCTGAATTTCCCCGGCTGGCGCTAGGAGTTGCATTTGCGAGCTGTCTTATCCGCGCCGTTTTTGGTTCCTGCCAGAGTACCGAGCCACCAGCAATCGGTGTCATTCCAATGTGATAGACTCCCATTCCACATCAGGCTTCACAGCATGTTCGCCAAACATGATACCATGGACGTAAGCCTCCCCAATCAAATTATACCTCCCACCAGAGCTGTGCCGCAAAAGAAAAGGGATAGAAGATCCAGCGATAACAACTATCAAATCGCCAACAGAAAGCCTGGAATCTCCACAGCCAACATGGCCCGTGTCAGCCATAAAAAGTCTACGTTTATCCATGGTAGCCCCTATCCGATCCCTAAACTTTTGAGTCTCATCGGTCTCGATATCCATTTGACTAACGGAGGATCGAGCTGAAAGATCCTGCAGTCTCCCCATGTCCCACATAGCCGTCATAGTCCCAACAAAATCCGAGTTATCAACGTTGCCGACCGCCATATCATCAAACACCTGTCCAAAAGCTTCCATGTACAACCTTTCGAACTCGGCGGCGTACTTGGGAGAAGCTGGCGAGATACCGTCTATCACGTCAGCTATGACCGTTCTCCAAAGGACTTCAAACCGGCTTTGGCCTTCTGGGTGGCTGAGATAGGTAGGTGGAAGCAGCTTTGAGAATTCCAGAAACTGCCTAAAGTTCGCTTTGAGAGGCTCATCGCTAGTATATTCAGGCTCTTCGTGATCTGTGTCCTTTATCTTGCCAACGACGCTGACTTGAACGCCCAGATGTCGCCCGTACCGCATGGCTGGTGGTGGAATTTCCCGGCGCGCCCCGCCGTTAGCGAGCCAGCCGATCCCAGGGTTTTCCTTCTGGTGGCCTTTCAAAGAAAGGAAGCGAGGTGATTGGGATAGGTCAGGAACCCACGATGGTAAGTCGTGCTCATTATCAAGGGAAATGTGCCCAGCCATTGACAACAAATCCAAGCTGGCATGAGTTAAAACTGTAAACCAGGCCGCTTCGCAGTAAACCTCGCACACAGACTTCCTGTAGTCCGGCTCAAGCACCCTGCGGTCCTGAACAGTGTTTGGGGTCCTGTATATGTCTCTATTGACCAACGATGCCAATGCATATACTTTATCTCTCAAGTTACCACAGAGGGTGTTCCGGCTGAGTTTCCAGAGGTCCAGTAACTCAGAAACCTTATCCACCGGCACAGCGTTGTTGGTGAAGGAATTCTTGTCGTTGGCGAGGATGTCGGGATCCAGCACCTTGATTCTCATGACCTGAGCAATCACCCCTGTGAAGTCGGCCACTATGCCGTCCCGGCAAGGATGATATCTCAAGTCTGATGGCTCCTTGCTAGACCTTTTAAGTGCAGCGCGTCTTTTGGAAGGGTGATTCACCATCCTCAGCTCGAATTGTGTTGACCCCATCTCGTGCATGCCGACGTTACTGATTGTTTTACTCAAAAAGTCGAATTGCCGAATATTGATAATGGCATGGATGATAAACCCACCGGGCACAACTACTGAGCCACACTGAAAGACAATGTGTGACGAAAGCGTCGCTTCCTGCACTACCCACGACCGCCGAAACCACTGTCGTTGGAAGAGGGCGAAGACAGCGAACCACTTCCATGAGTTCATGTCTGGCAGGCCCAACCTGGCAAAGATTTTGTCTCTCTCGAACTTTTCGGAGATGTCGATACCTGCACCACCGCATTGGGTGTTCATGGTTTGCAGAACGCTGAACGCCTCTCGAGAAAACTGGTCGTTTTCCCCTAGCCATACCCAGGTTGTCACGCTGTTGGTGTATATATCACCCATAATCGATACCTGCTGGTTCCTCTCCTCGAGATCCTCCTGATTGATGCATATCGCGTCGATCCAGAGCTCTGCAGGGGGCCTGGATTCCTCTACCTCATCGGGCATGCCGTTCTCTCGCTTGATCTCGTCAAACTTGGCGAGCGCCTGCCGCCATCTCCAGAGAAATCTGTACAGGTTCTCGCCAATCTCTAAAAGCTTTCCGTCACATACGATTGGTATGTTTGTACGCGGGGCAGCGTCGCGGTCCATCTCAGAACAAAATACACCAAAGGGGTTTCCCCAGGTGTACGACAGTGTTGCGTAGGGAACCTTGTCTTCAAGACAAATCGTTCTTGTCGTTATATGTATTGGCGTCTCGGGTGATGCCGAAGTCGATTCCATTCGTACCAGACGGATGGTGTTCTTTGGTGATTCCAACTTTGCGTACTTGAACATTTCCCACGGCGTGGTGCCAGACCCTAGTGATGAAGGTGCAATGATCTCAGGAATTGTGACGCTGGGCACCCGCGGGATATTCCACCGGGCTTCCAGTAGCCTTTTACACATTGACTTCAGCTTGCTGTTCCTGGCTGAATGTCGGATTTCATCTGTGTCCACCTTATCCCAGCGTGAGTCCAGTGCTTTGACTTCCTTGAGTTTGACCTCAAAATGCTCAGTCACCTCACGGAATGACTTCTGTGCCGACTTGACTGTGGCCCATAGGATTGACAACATGGCCTCTTGACCCTGAGTGGAATGCTGGAGAACCAAACTCCTGACATAACCGAGTCGGAGGCTGCTAACGATGGCCTCTGGTGCGGGGTCATTCGCCTTTCCAGTGTCATCGACAAGCCCTTCTGTTGCTCTACGGTAGTAGTCGGTGATATCACCTATGCTACTTGAGACTTCGAGGGTGATGCCAAGACTGTCTGAAGGTATTTTGGAGGAGTCCGAGTTGGGCATCATGGTAGTCAGGAGATCCGATAGAGTTCTGCGGTGACTCGTTTTAACCTATCTAGTTTAAAGGGTTGGGTGATGGGCGTAAGACCTATCTAGTTGATACGAGTGGGTTTAGAGAACCGGCTATGCAGGAAGATGATGCCGAAGTTGAGCATAGGGAGCAGAATTGGGACTTGGAAGACAGAATCTGTGCCAAAGCCAACTTGGCATCATACAAGGATGGAATGAGGGGAAGGATGGCAGTGAGTGATTTTGTCAGCAATCCTGCTCCGTTACAGGTCGTACTACAACATGGCTGTGTATTATTAAGACCAATGAAATGGATTGTCCGCCAGCACTGCCAGCAGGGGTTCTCATAGATTGGCAGATCCCGCTCGATTGATATATTTGTGTCACATCAGCAGGCAGAACCAAGCGCATTGATAATGATCTGCAGGAGCAGGAGACTTCCCACACGCCTCTCCCTCCAGGAATTTGGCTAAAATAGCCAGTTCTTGTTCAATAAACAATGTCGATCCGTGTGTACTGTAATTATCTAGCATAAACGTTGTGTCTCGACACGACAAGTCAGACCCAATACTCGGCATACATGCTGTTATTTTCGGCACTCGGAACTTTAAGACCCCGTCATGGTTACTGGACAACACACATGTATATAAGAAGAATTCTAACTCTACTAATGGCGCAATGCTCAGGTTTCTCATATTCCAGAGTACTCTTCAGATAAGTAGGACTTGACGACTGCTAGCAAGTAAACCACCTAGCCAAAAGACCAGTAATTTCCAATCCCTTGGAAATACACCTAGTAGTACACAAGTGCCGTACTGTCACAGTCCGTGCAGTAATATAGATAACACCCGGAGACCCCGGGAATCCAGACCACATCAATCTCAAACAAGTGTTCAACACAGGTATCTCGCTCTTAAATAAAGGAAAAGAAAATATCACAGTCAGTCCACCAACGCATTAGCACCTCCTCCGTCCCATACCGAACCCACCACCGCCCATCCTTGGCCGTCCGTAGCCATGCCCACGTGGTGGCCCGCAGTGTCCCCGGTGTCCTCCGTAGTGGTGTCTGTTCTCAACAAAGACTGGGCGTGCGCCGTAAGATGGCGCACAGTGGGCCGCGCGCCGGCGGGATCCTCCGAATCCAAAGCACATGTTTGGTTTGTGGGAGTTGATGGGAATGTTTTGTTGGTTCTGTGCGTTTGTTGACTACCGTGTGAAGAGCTGTCTAGACTGTTGTCAGCGGATTGACATCAAACTGTAGGCGAGTGATAGGACGAGCGAACCTTTGCTGCAGTAATCTCTTAGTGCGATTTGTTAGGGTGGTTGAAGTGATTGGGTGGTTTTTTGTTTTGCGAATTTGTAGTGACAGACTTGTTTGTCGTTCTGAACCTCAAGTTTATATGAACAAGAGATGAGGCTGTTAGATGTGAGATGATTTGATCCCAATCATTTCGATAATATGAAAGGATCATGGTGATTTATATACATCCCCAAGTCATACAAAGAACTCATGTTTACATAGCCTCAGCCGCGCACGCTAGTTCCAGAGGCGTACCCCTACGTCATTCCGGCCCTGGCACCCGTCATGGCGGCGATTTTGCCAGGGACGCCGAGCCTGGCCCGATGAGGCTTGGCCGGCGAGTCGGCGCCGTCTGCCCAGGGAGCCCGCCTGCTCGGCACTGGACGTCCCCCTACTGATTAGAGTTTTGGGACCCTGATTATGTCGTCAACCGCCTAGTCTATCTAGTCCCGTGGTTGTGGTTGGGATTGGGCTAGGTTGGAATCGGTCTGGCCGGTCGCGGCTCAGCCCTCAAAGGGAACATGCTTGGCACGCGAGGATTATCCTGGAGTTCGATTGACGGCGTGGAGTGATTTCTCTGCTTTGGCAAACATGGTATGACGGCGTCCCCTCCAAGATGGTACCCACCACGCAACAGAGTCGGATAACCGTGCCGGCTGGGTCGAAGGCTACGCACCACACAACGCACGACAGAACGCATTCACTCTGGCAAAAGAATCTTGATTCGAGCCATTGTTCTCCCGCCCGAAATCCGTCAGCCCAGCAAAACCAACAAGCCTAGACCCTTTCGCGCGCCCGCACCCCAAGACGCCATCAAGAACCGGACCCAGACCGGCTTGCGCAAATATCTCCTGGTCCCCGCCATATGCCCATCATGCCAGACCATCGCCCCAAGAAGCGCGTCTTCTCTGGACTTATTAGACCCAGCCCCGTTCCCGCGTGGCGACCGCATCACCATGCGCAGCACTAAGTGTCCAAGCAAAGCGGGGCCGGGATGAAAAAGGGCCGCCACTTCGAGACGGCGGCTCCGACTCCGAAGCGCCTCATGATGGACTGCCCGTCTCCGTCGGCGCATGTGCCGTCGCGGCGTGGCTGTGCCCGCACGCACGCACGCGCGTCCCTTTTCCGTGTTCATCCATCCAACCAAACGGATTTAAGTTCCAGAGCCGAAGGCCGAGAACCATTCTGTGAAATCAAAAGTTCCTCCCTCGACCGAACCCAGAGGAATGCTTTTTGGTGCACACACATAGCTGTACTTATGCTGCTCCGGCACATATACCCGGTGGTCCCCCAAAAGTGGCCAGCCCTGCCTCAAGTCCCAGGATCTGGGCGGGCCCGCATGGGGTTAGCCAGCGGAGCTCTCCCCGGTTCCCTCTCCCTAGTGAAGAAAAGGACGCGTGTGTGATCTACCATGCAGATGGGACTTTTGCACCGTAAAAAAACCAACATCCAAGAATAAAAAAAAGACGCAGCTGAAAATCCCAGGGGATGTCAAAACGCAGCAAAAGAACTCAAAAGTCCCAAGAATAGAAGAAAGTAAATCCCACACCGGTAAAAGGAAAAAGAAGAATCAGAAACCGCGAGGGAGGGTTTTGGGGGGACGGGCGGGCGGGCGGACATCCGCCCCCTCCCCGGGCCCAGCCCACTCTGCATGCTTTGCTTGGTTTGGCTTCTACGGGGGGAGAAAAACCAGACGAAACCCTGACGGGCTAGGCGCGGTGGGCTGCCGGCGGGGGGCCTAGAACGCGAAAAAGAATAAACGGGTAGCAGCAACAAGAACTGAAAAAAAGCCACCTAAAAAAATTAAACTACAGTAGCGAGATTACATCCCGCAGCGGGTTCCTGGGGGGGTTGCCGGGGGGCCGGCAGCACCACTACACACCCGCGGGGAACCCTTGGAAGGCGGGAAGGGGGCCGCAGCGGCAGATCATCAATCTGACCCTTCCAATCCCGCAAGGGGGAAAGATCTGTTTTGACAGGTCATAGGGCTGATCCCTCGCGACACATCTTGCATGGGGTTTGGTTTTCTGGAGTCACGAGCGTTTTCGTTCACACGGGGTGGGGTGGGGTGTAAAACCAACACCCATCCGCGCGTACACGTGAAAATCTCTGCTCGATGAAACAAAGTTACGATCACGCGCATGTCACACGCATAGCATCATATGATGGGGTTCTCGAACTCTCACATTTCTCGCTTTCCCGCTTCGAGGAGCGGCTATGAACTGAGTGGCTGGGTAGCTAAATCTTCCAGCACATTTCCGTCAGATCCAATGTCAATCTCGCGCTCTCCCCCGTCGCTGAAGTCCAAGTTCGAAAACCCCCTGTGCATATCAATCCCATCAGGCATGTTGCCAGCTCAGCTCAGCTCAGCTCAGCTCGCTGCAGATGGGATCACCCTGCTCTCTTCATGAGAAGCATGATACCGCCACGACTATCCTCGCCAAAAACCATCCATCTATGAGCAAAAGTCGACAGACTGATGGACAAAGGGAAAAGGGGCATTCAAAAAAGTGGATGCCAGGAACTGACGTTGGTCTAGTCCTATGTGGCTTGAAATGAAGATGTAAACAAACTCAAGGGGGTATATTGGGGGTATAACATGACGATGACAGTAGTCTTGATGGTGGGTGTCCAAACAGTTCCATCAATCTCTTCCGTGTAAA
The DNA here is from genome assembly GCA_021399435.1 of Diaporthe sp. PMI_573. NCBI lineage: Eukaryota > Fungi > Ascomycota > Sordariomycetes > Diaporthales > Diaporthaceae > Diaporthe > Diaporthe sp. PMI_573. Next base: position 342,902 of record JAJTUP010000005.1, read on the forward strand.
CACTCTCTGTAAGGACTCCCCGCCGTAAACCACACAGGAAACAAAAAGAAAAACCCAGAGACAGCTGAGGCGGTTTACCAGAGCGCTCGGAGAACGCCACAGTCATATGCAAAGACCAGTCTGATGAAGCGAGGGGTATGTCCTCCGCGCAAGCGTGGGGACCCAGGATCAACCATTAACCATAAAGCAGAACTCCTCGCGTAGACCGTGACCGTAACCAACCGCGAAGCTGTCCGCGACCGTGAAAAATATGCAAAGTGGAGACCCGAGAAAACGTGGAGAGGAGTGGTGAGACGGAACTCGAGCAAGATGTTGTGATCTTGCTGTGTTGTTTGTGATGTGTTGTGACGTCGGCGTGTTGTGGTCTCGTGCTCCGGGTATCTTGTGTAGTTGTCTCGTGTGCCGTGTTGTGTATATCGCGTGTATGGGAGCCCAACAGAGCAGGACCGCATCGCATGCTGACAAAATTGTGTCGTCCAAAAAGAAAACCCAGATAAAACTGCAAGCGCCGGACACATCGTCCTCTAACAAATGACATCGCACCTAAGCGATCCAACAAAGGAAACTGTGGCCGAGGTCTCTGCCTCGAGTCAAGGAAAGCGGGTGGGATTCCATACATGATCGACTCGGTAGCAGGGTGAGCAAAGCCGAGCTAGCCACCGTAGGAGTCGTTGAGGTGTACATTGTTGGTTCGGTCGTTTAGCGGGCAGCAGGAGCGGGTAGGTCCTGCATCCACCTCTTGTCAAGCCAGCCAGCCCTCTCGTACGCAGTGTGCAGCTTTGAGGCCTTGTTGACATCAATCTTGCAAGCCTGCTGAGCATGGGTCTTGCGGAACTCCTTGCCCTTGTGGTAATAGTCCAGGCGGGCCTCGAAGATGCGGCGCTTGCTGGTGAGGTAGGTAGCACAGTCCAGTCTCAAGCCGGCCGCCAGCTGAAGCTCATCCGGATGGAGGAGATGCCTGTGCGGGTCCTTGCTCAGGTCCAAGGGAGCACCCTTCCAGTCGACTCTCATGAGATTTGACTTCTCCCGCAGCGAATTGAGTGGTGGGCAGTAGTCAGGGATGGAGTTGAAATCCTTGTCCTCCCGGTTAGGGGGCACCAGCCGGCTGCGAGGCTCAGGCGTAGAACTGATGCGCCTGGCGGCTTTGGTTGTCTGGGCACGAACTGGTCTGGGTCCTGTCGATGGCTTGGTGACCTTGGTGGTGTTTCGGTGAGGAGACGTGTGCTTCGGAGCGGTCGCTTTGGCAATAATGGCATTTGAAGGACGCGCCATCAGAGGTTTGGCATGAATGATTGGGTGTGAAGGTTTCGCATATCCAGAACCACGGCCAGCACGAGCTCTGGCATCTTCACGCAGTTGCTCACGATTCCTCCTCAGCCAGGCACGAGGGTTTCGCTGGTATAGCGGGAATACGTTCTCTGTGAAGCAGAGAAAATCCTCGTAGTCCTGCGGTTTCGGGGGCGCAACATGGCGAGGGAGGGAAGCGGCTCTCCTTGCAGCGATGTGCTCGAACACGACGTTGTGCACTTCGGCGGGACTGAGCTTTCGCTGGTCGAAGAGGGGCGAAGAAGGACTTGCGGGTGCCTCGGGGTAGAGTATGGGGTCCTTGACACCCGAAGCGATCAAAGTGGCGTTGACGTGGTTGTCTGTCTTGGTCCATGGCGAGATCGGGGGCGAGGGAGGTTGCTGTGGGTTGGCTTGCTTGGGCCTTGTCGGCGGCTGCATGTTGAAGGGCTGGAAGTGCTCGGAGACTTGCCGAAAGCTGTCGAGAGGTGCCTGCTCGGGAGGAGATATCATGCTGCTAATTGCCAATGGATTCTTCTGTTGCATCTTGGAAGATACCAGTGAGACGGATGAGCTCTGGCTAGCGACGCCTTCGGCAGGACTCATTGATGCAACTTGGTGGTTTTGTGTCGAAACCTCGTCAGGTTGGTGTCGACTTGCCATTTCGTACGAAAAGGCGGCTCCCCAGCTAATTGATGGCGACGTTATCTGTCCAGGACCGAGGTGGCGAATTGTTGCAGGCAGCAGTCAAAATTGAATTCGGCACCAGGGTGTTGCACGTGAGAGAAAAGTCGAATTCCACACAGGCGCTGTGGTGTTGCCAGACGAGCCGTCGATTTGACTGAGTAGGTTGAAGTGGTGGTCGTCGGTGTTAGGTGGGTGTGGTGTTAGACAGCCAAGCGGGTGCGCTGATCGTGAGTCTTGGCGGAAGTGGGATGGACGGATTTGTGAACTGCGTTACGTGAAGACACGTTGTGGTCGTTCTCTCGATAATTGACAGCAGGACCAGTGCGATATTTCACTGGGACAAGACGAATTGAATATGGCAGGTTTGAGTACTGCGCATTGGCAAAGGAAGGAAAGACAATCCAAGGCAGGCGAAGTTGAGACCGGGGGGTGTGCCAGCGTTTTGTAGTATGCTGGTAGTGTGGCAGAAGCCGCAGGTCCGGTTGTGGCGAATTGGGCTTGGGTGTCTCGCAGAAAGTGGGCGCTTGTTAGTGCAGGAAGGACTGAATTGGTCAGCTGGACAAAGTAATGGTAATCGGAAAAGAATCAATCGCAAAGTAAAAAGGGCTTGAGAAGAGGAAAGTAGAAGAATGTTGATGGAAATGGGAGAGGCGGCCTGAGAGTGAGTTGGGTTGGGGGGGGTGTCAAGAAATCGAGCCAACGCACTTGGGTCGACCTAAATTCAGCATCTGCGATGGCCGCGGCCTAGTACAGGTACTTTGGATTCTGCTATATGCCCGCAGGAAAGGCTCACTTCAGGACATTCGGCAGCGACTCCTGTTGTTTATGGTTGGTCGTAATGGTGGGTGTCGCAAAAGAGTCACACTCTTGACACTAGAAGCACGCCCCGTCGTGTCATCGTACTATCCCTGTCATCCCACGCTTGTCGCCGGTACTTGCGCTGTACTTGTCGCAAGGATGTGTCAGTCGACCAGAAGTAGGGTCATCTGCTCCTACTGGTCCGTCCCTAACTGTCCATGGGCCGCTGGGCCAGGCAACAATTAGCTGGAGCATCAGCTCCCCCCCCCTCCTGCCGTTCAGCCCGTGTGGAATTGACCTGAGGCATGTGAACCTCGAGAACAAGTTTCTGGTGTCCACAATGGTACCCAACCATGCGTGCCACCGTAACAAGCAAAGAAGGCGACCAACAACATGCTATGCACTCACGTAAAGTGTGTAGCGCAAGGTCCAAGGGAACCAAGGGATTTAAGTCGTTGTCTTTTTGGCTTTTTCGTAGGCATCCTATAATTGCTGGGACTAGACGGCCAGACCATTCAATCAGCTGCCTGAGCACACCGGCCTATTGACTCGTTCTGCCACTGGCAGCGGAGGCTGTACCCAATTGCAGGGCAGCGGGTGGTGCAGGTACCTGAAAAGTAAAGAAACTTTGCGCGTGAAACAACCCAAGCTCGCGGTAGCTTTCCGGTTCCTGCCTGCGGTGCACGTACCTTGGTAGGGACTTAGGGGGGCCAAAGGTTGCGGAACAGCGCCCGTCTGTCTCCCTTGCGATGGCCCCAGGCCCCAGGCGGACTGCACTTGCAGATTAACATTCAGTACAATTTCAGCAACATAGGACCTCGTGTTGGGTCACGCCAGAGTGGCTGAATTTTTTCAGACTTTTTTTGTCACCCCAAAGTGCTCTGTTAGTTGATGGAGTCCCCGGTGGGTAAACGTTGACAAAGAAAGGTAGGGATGTCACCCCAACTGGCGAGGCCCAGGCAGTAAGGGAAAGGTTGCCCAATGCAGATACTTCCAGCCTTCCGCATGCACAATGAGCAAAACTTGACCAGATGCGAACCAAGCCCTGACAGCCACGATTACATGACACGTATATTGGGCACAACCGTGTGGGTTGGTCATGACAGAGTGGGAGAAGAAACGGACGGAATTCTAGGCAGATGTCTGAAGCGGATGACGCGGGCTACTCGGGAGAGAATGCAGTTCAGCAGGCAGCGTACTTCGCCGGGCACAATGGGAATTCGAGAGGGAGGGGGGACGCGTATGTGGCTCTACTTGGAGCTGGTCCAAGGCAGTGCGCCAGGTTGAAGCGCATCAATGGCAAAACCCGAGGGATGAAGGTGTGTGTAGCATCACGACTGTCTCAAGGACTGTTGCGATGCCTCTTGCGCTGGGCTGCTACTTCTGAGTAGGGCATACCGGGTAGTATGCCGGGAAGGCTCACGTCCTCAGAGCACCACGCACCAGTTCGAGCCTGGAATGGGTCGGGTATCAGCTCGAGGCTGGCATGATGGCTGGTGCATGCGGAGAGGCACAATCTGATCGGTGGTCCGACTTGGGAGTCTGGGAGCCTGATGGCGTTGTCAGGCATGGATGGGCAAGGCACGATGAAGCGGGAATTATCCATCTCTCCCCCACTGCCTCCTCGATGGCCAAGAGCCTGGGCTCCATGAGCTTCAGGAGGTGGGCGGGGACGAGGTCTCTGCCAACCTATACCGTGTAGTTTAGCTGATGACATGACATCAATAGCACGGCGCGCATCAGTGACAGCTCTGGCATGCAAGCAACGAACTCACCCAATTGACAAACACCAGCGCGGTTTATGCGAGACTCCCGAAAGCCAATTGGTGCCAGGTGGCCCGTAATCTCTAAGGCATGAACGACATCCCAAGGGTTGAGCTCGGGTCGCGAGGGTGTAAATGCTATGATGCGGGATCAATTGAGTGTGTCCCGCGCGGTGGAGACGGGTGCAACAACACAGGCAGGTCTAGGCCGCCCGGGCCCTGTGGACAGTCCACGCTCAGTGGTGCAGTGCCCCTGGCAGGCTTCGAAACAGGTGCGTCCAATGGCAGAATGGCTTGGACCGTGAGCTCGTGCCGTGTGTGTGTGCGTGTTTGTGTGTGTCCGTGTCGCAAGCCCTTCACTGACAACCATGCAGCCATGCAGCAGCCAGGTTTGTTAGGCCTGCCAGGTCTGCCGAGGGAAGGTTTGCATTGCCACCATCGGGGACCTCTTGACTTTCGCACGAGCAAGAAACATGGAGCCGTCGGGACGATGGAATTGGCCAATGGCTAGGGCTGACGTGGAGCATTAGGTGGCTGTTTTCGATGGGGACGGTCGCCTGCTGCTGGTGCCATAATAATGTTGTTGCATAATAGTTGTTGTTGGTGTGAATTCTCAGCTCCAGTAAGGAGGAGACTACGATGGGTGTGAGTCATACCGGCCAGAGAGTCGAAGATCAATCAATCTTGGGACACGTTGTTGAGAAATCAATCGATGAGGGGCAGGGCAGACCAGACAGCAAAACGGAGGAGGCAGCCCACGGAGAGAGGGCACCATTGAAAACGCAGGACCCAGATCTTGCCAGAGCATCAAGCAGGAAGGCGGGACACAAGAACGGGAACAGGAACAGGCTTGGGGAAACGGAGCGACGGGGGCCTGTCGTTTCGCAGGAGCCCCGCCTCATTGAAACGGCAGCAGCGCTCGGTTGGGCTCAGGGCCGGTTTGGTCTAGTTGACGTTATCGATACCCGGCGTAATCGATAATGATTGATAATGCACCCTCCATCATGCTGGGATGCAATGCCCACCCGGAAACAAGCGCAGGAAGGAAGAGAGAGAGAGAGAGAGGCAGGCAACAGACAGTCAGACCGACAGAGGGAGGGAAGTCACGGCCCTGTGAACGGCAGTGACAAAAGTCTCGACCATGTACCGTCTGACATGTCACAGTCGGCGGGTACGTGTTGCCAGTGGGCCTGGAACTGGAGACGGCACTTAAGAGGGGGTGTACGTATCACTTCAAGGCCAGCCCGCATCACAAATCCAATCCAGCCTGATGGATTCTCTCCCATTCCATCTGTCTCTACCTGCCTACCTGTGCCTCTCTGCCTCTGCCTCTGCCTCTGCCTGTCCTTTTCCCTCGCCCACGCTGGTCCTTGGCTGCCCTGGTTTCTCGCCCATTGCCCAATCCAGTTGATTGATGCCCACTTCTTGTGCCAATTCTCGCTGCTTTTCTCCCTCGTCATCATTCAGCTCCCAAGTGCTGCCGTCAGCAATGCCATCATCCCTTGGTGGGATTATTGCCGACTAACTCCTTGCTCGGCTGCAATGGGCTTGGGCTCGCCTCAAAGCCGTCGGCCTAGTACACAGTATTACACCGGAGAGAAGGGCGCCATATGGCCGCCATGTCCATTGCCTGGCCCACTCCCAGACACGGAGTTTAACCTGTCCACAGCGCACACGGCGCCCGCGATGCATCGATTAACCTGCGCCGCGCAAGGGCACCGTGTTGTTTTTTGTCAGCCATCTTTTGTAACGAGAACTTGCTGCTGACCCAGTGCGATCGCGTCAATTGCAGTCGCATGAATAATAACAATCAGGGCAGACCACTTTGCCAGTTCGGGTGCAAGGACCGCCCGAACTCTGTCTGGTTGCCAATACAGCAGAGGGCACGCCCGCCCGCAAAGCTAGATCCAGGCGTACTCTGCGCCGCCGCCGTTGCGGAACAGTCACAGCAATGCTTGTCGCGACCTGGGGCCAAAAGGTGCTACTCACCGACCGGCGATTCGTATTACTACAACAGCCAAATGGACCCGTCGTCGAGTCAACTCGGGTGCCATTGATGAATCATTGCACTCAATTGCCTTTCCGGGCTCTGAAGGGCGTGGGGCCATGTCACGATTGATGGCAGCCTCCGTGTGTGTGTTACGCGTAAACACCTTCTGCCTAGTACGCCTCATCAGCCACGCCACATGCACCGCAGTCCGTCGGTCCTCCAGGCTGTCACTACGCTCTAACTATACGGTGCTATGTGCAGTCAAGGCTGGCGATTTGTAACGCGACACCCTGCCCTGCGCCACCTACCCCTCGCCTTGCTCGTCGTCACCCTTCTGTTATTGCACGCACAAGCTCGCGAGTAACCCAACTCCTTCCGAAGACGCCGAGGTTGGTCCACGCAACAAAGACTCTCCTCCTGCCCACCCGGCTGTGGCTCAGAGTATGTGCGTGTGTGTGCGTGCGAGGTGACACACGCACCAGAACCTGATCAAGCAGGTAGCCGAAGAAGCAATGGCCCATCCCACACTCCCACACACTCGCGACTCATGAGGGTCCTCGGATCACGAACACCCTTACCCAATACGCCAATGGCAATCGCGACAGCGCTAGGCGTCCAAGGGAAGAGGCGGCACTGTCGCCAATATCGCCACACACCCCCAACGCGACGTGCCCCAGCAGCCACATGACCAGTCTCCCACACTAAGGGCCTCATCCGGTGATCCCTCCCCAAACGTGTGGGATATCAACGGTATGCGTGCTAGCGGGCACCTGCGATGATGGCCTCAGGAGTGCGCGAGTCCGTAGTAGGGTCGCTTGGTCGTCAAAGTCGCAAAGTCGCAGTACTTTGCACGTCTTTCTGACCAGGTGGCATCTTATCTCCGCTGATCTGATATCATCTCATCATCTGCCGCAACCACGGAGAATATCTCGTGATGTCCTGTCCGAGACAAGCGACAGTCACGACACCCGTGCCGCCGTTATCTGGTGGTGGGTGGGTCCACCTTCACATGGCCCTCAATGTCTCGCAATATATGTAGATCTTGGGGGTCCTGGTCTTGGTATTTTGCAGCAGGCGCGCCTAGACATCAAATTAACACCGTTTCTCCATCCCGCGATAGCCTCTGTAAACCGCCCCCCCCCCAGGCCGCGCAGCCAGTCAGCCGGGCCAATCTATCATTCATGGAGCAGTCAATGTAATGGCCAGTGCCAATGCTAATGCCAATGCGATTCTTAATTGCTTCTTGTCAGGGCAGGCAAACAGCCCGTATCCAGACTGCACCAGACCAGACCAGACCAGGCCAGTTGGGCTTATCTTATCACCCCTCCTTTCGAGTGCGGTTGGAAGGAGGGGTCAGTCGTATTGACCGGCCCAGCTCATGCCACCTCTCACTCTATCCGTCTCTGCCGCCAGACTGGCCCTCATTGAGGAAGGACGGTGGGCTGAATGACGGATTGACTGCTCGACCACACACTTTAGACTCTACTGACTGCAGACTGTCTGCCAATTGAGATCCAATGCCTCTCTCTTCGTCCAATCTCCCCGACCAACAGGCGGCATATCATCATCTACTCCATCACAAGTGTCACATATCATGGTTTCAATGTCCAATCTCGTCGCAATGTGCACAGGCAGGCCGGGCGGGCGCGTGCGATTCAATGCAAAGCAGGGCGCTTGATGCGACTGCGAAATGTCGCTCCTCACTCGCTGACAAGGCCGGCTCTGCCCTCTGCCATCCAGCTCCTGTCGGGCAATCGCACTTCATCGATGCAGCCTGCTTTGGGCAGGGCAAACATCCCAGAGACCTGTCACATCCATCTCTTGCTCTGGTCTGTTGTTTCGGTTGCTGCGCCATCGTCCCGTTGGAAGCAGTGCTGCAGTGCAGTGCAGGTCAGGTCTCACAAGTGGCCCGCCCGTCTCACGATGCAAGGCGATGGATGCGGAAAGGGAGGGACGGATCTAATTGCCCATGCTCGCCCATGCTGATGCAGCTGCTTCTCAGCCTCCAAATTTGGAAAACGCTGCGACCCCCTGTCGTGCAGCCAACAACGCTCGACGACGCCGCCAACAGCGTCGAGATCCTCCACGATCCTTTGTCCGGGCCCCGCTGCAATGCAGGGCGCCAATGCTGCGATCCTCGTTCCTCATTCCACAGCCTTGGGCCCCTCCCAGTAATTGGGCAGCCACGTCTTGGGTCCAACATTCGTCACCTACCGCCAGCAACGGCAAAGGCACGCCGAACTTCTCAATTGGGCTTTGTGTTTGCGTCAAGGGTGCACAATGTGTTCCCGCCATAGGTCAGCGCCTCCCAATTCCTTCCACCAATTGGCCAATTCGTCCAGAGTATCACCTCTCTGGCTTGGTACCGGTCGCCGGATCTGGCCGCCCACCGCCCACCGCCCAGCGGCCAGCAACGGGCCCGGCTGGCTTGACCAACTTGACGAGTTGGGGCATCGGTTCATCAAGGGTTACGTTTCACATTGCTTCGTTGCGCTGGTTCAGAAATGACCAACTGATTTGACTGAGCCGCAGCAATCATAGCTGCAGCCTCGTCTCGATCGCCAAACAAGCATGTGAAGACGAGGTCTTTGGAGAAAGTGCCCACATGCAGCGGGAAAATCCACTCCCCGCCACGCGGCAGCCAAAGTTCATCCCAATCATGGAAGCAATATAGCGCGGTGACATTCAGGGCTCAAAGCGTGGTGCCATCGCCTGATCGCTGTTCAATTGACTTCGGGACACCACGCTGACAGCCCCACCCCCTCGCAGCAGAACATATCAACCCAATCTTTGCTTTGCCCTCATCGACGCCCACCTCCGAACGGGAGCCGATGGATACAACCTTGAGTCTCAGGTACCGATCAAGGTTTTCTCCTGGCCCGAGCCCGGTATCCGGACAAACCCAGAACGCGCTGGTGCACGAGCTTGAGGCAGGGAGCAATGCTGCCTCGGGCCTTTGCGGTCTCGAATCATCGAGCGACACGATTCGGCTGACATGATGTCATGGCCCGGAGCGCCGCCCGTGTCGAAGCTGCGCGTTCGACGGGTCTTGCCCTGAAGGACCTGTCGCCTGCACAAACATGTTTCGTCGCAGCTTGATGAACTGGTCAATTGGAGCCCTTCCCGGCGAGAACTTTGACACCTGGGCAGAGTCAATTCGTCCAAAAAAGCGCTCGCCTCTGCATCGCCGGTCAACCTTGCTCTCGCCAGCCTCCCAACAGCTTTAGCACCAATTCGCCCTGCGGCGGTGGGGCACCAAGGGAAACAACAGGCCGAGCCAGCCAGCAGCCCTGCAAGCCCGTCGGGAGGGCGGGTTCTGGGCTGCCGCATGGCCCGCTAAACCCAAAGTGAGGCTGCAGGACGACGCCCCGGGTAACCCCAGCGGTCGCGCCAGGGTCGAAGATCTGCCGGGCCAGGGATCGAGCAGTGATCGACCCGGTGCGACTGTATTGTCCGCATCCATTTCACCTGCGCGCACCTGCAGGCCAGACAGGCAGGTGCCCTGCTAGGCCGAGCGGTCCGAAACGGGGCCCCCAGCGCTGGGAAGCGCTACGTAATTGGGTTTCTCGGAAGGGCGGACAGGTTGACGAGACGCAGCAACCGTAGGATTTGGCTAGGTTACATGGCAGTCTTCCTAACACTGCTGCTACCCATTTGCTCGCCCGCCCAATTGCCAAGTGGTTTCCACCCTCAACAATGCTCTTGATAGACTTCTCGATGCGTGAACCTTGCGGCAACTTACTCGCCGCCCAAGTGATGGTCAAGTAGGGATCGTCGAGGGCCAGACCGGTCCATTGAGGCCGGGAGACGATCCGTATCATTCCGTGGTGGGTTGTTTCGCCCTTCAGGCACGTGGTTTACGCCAAGTACATATGTATGACCCCGAGAGTTTATCTAGCCGTTGTAATAACGAAATAAATTGTTCCCGAGCGTAACAATCGAGCATGGGAAATGTCTGCTCCCGCGAAGGTTGTTGCTTCTGGTCCTGCCTCTATTTTTCAACGACATCGGGGGCGGATCTCTGCGAGAGCGTCGTTGAGTGAGCGTCACGGTCTAGCTCCGTCGATGAGTAGAACGAGCTTGTTCGTTCAAGCCAAAGCGCATACTTCGGGGTCAGCAGTGCGCCACGCAGCAGAGCCTGCTGGGCGGCCGTACTGACCCCGAGTGATATTGCCATCAACTAATAGTAGCAGCACACATTGAACATTGGAAAACCTTCGGCGGGATTTTTCTGTGCCACTGGACGCTTCTTCCCGCTAGCCGGCAATATGATTGAAACATCCCACATGCCACCGGTGTGCCGTCAGCATGCCATTGACCAAGAAGAAACAAAAGAAAAATGCAAAGCCACAGGAGCAAACGTAACCGCAACATCGAAGCTTTCGGCCCTCTGGACGGCCCGGCGTGGGGGACGAACTGAGAAGGCAGACATGCCCCCCAAACTAAGTCGGAAGGGCGAGACGAGCGTACCTGCAGCCGGCGCGAAAGTCTAACTTATGCCTCACTCGCCAGCCCAGTCGGCGGTGATCCCCTATCCAAGGTCGCCCGCCATTCGGAACCTTGCGGGGAATAATGTACAGTTCGGGTTGTATTTTCGGATGATGAGGGGGTGTGAAGGTTGGGCTCTGTGACTCTGGGAAGTTTCTTTTCTTGAAATGCAAATGGACACTTTGTGTGTTCTAGAACAGCTTGTTGGGGAGGCTTTTTCTGTAGCCACCCGCCACCCGCCACTCGAGCCTCGTCGGCCTTGTGATCCGGGGGCAGGGAGGCATGTGCTCTGGCGGGGGAAACTGTGTAGGTCTTGGTAGGTGGCCGGTGTCAGGGTGTGTGAGGCTACGTACGAAGGAACTCGGATCAAGCGACCCGGAGTGCATTTTCCTTTATGGAGGGCAATGCTCACTCGCGTAATCACTTGGTTCTTTCACTTCTTCGTTGAGTCTATACGTAAGCATTAAACGTGGCACGCCACATCTCATCACGATCTTAATGGGGCCTGGAGCAAATTGCGCATGAAAACTGAAGCCTGTGTCTCTGCAGTGTAGCAGTGGCAAGACTGGCTTCTGATGAAACTCACATGCTATCCCCGTGGCACTCCAACTGGAATCTACCGGCAGTAACGGATCCTCGACTCGAGATGTGTGTCTGTTATCTAACGAGGACATCTCTGGTGCTGCTAGGGCTGGACCTTTCATTTCAGCTTGGCCGGGGTCTCGATATAAATGTAATGCAAGTGAGGCGTCTACATAGTTAGTTGTTGTCGCTAGGGGAAGACGTGAAAAGACGCTGTGATTCGCATGTGTTTATTTGAACCCTTTGCCAACTCTGCATCGTTAGGAGACAAACTCCCGAGCAAAGCCATAATTTGTGGCTGTACTGAACTGACTTTTATTCCCCAATCTGCCTGGTTTCATGACAGCTATTGGGAATGTGGTATCTGCTTTGACCAAGATTCAGAGGGAAGAAGAAGAAAAACACAGCTTGAATGTGTTGACCTCTAAGGCATTTTCACGGTCTCCATCCGCTGTCTCCATCACAGCTCGGTTTCAATCGATTTTCTTGACACGATAACTTCTCGATCATCCCATCCGGAAGCCATGAAAAGACTACCGCGATGTTCCCCTACGGTCCCTAAGATTCATCCATTCATGTGAGCACGCCAGTGGGCCAGCCATCTAGGCATCTATTCTCAAGGGCCAGCCAGTGTTTGCTGCACGGCCCCTAGGCGTCTCGAGAATAAACATGACCTAGAACATCCCCTTGCTCGTCTGTCTGTGGCCGATCGTTCTGAACTGTCCTTCCTCGAACGACAGACAAACGTGGTTGCTGCCGCCGCTTCAGTGGCGGGCATGGGCCAGTTCAAGTTGTCTTATGTCGCCTGCCGAGACAGGAAGGCTGGCCCGTCCGAGAAAGCAGAGCCGCCTGCATGCAGGCCAGAGTATACCGAGGACGAGACAAATCCTGGAACGCGCGGCATATGAATGAGTAGCTCAGGGAACGATAGAGGACGATTGCTTCTACTACTCTATCCTGCCGGGGTATGCGTATATATATATATGGCCGCAGTGATCAAATCCAGAGCATCTATCCAAAGGTCCTAACCAAATGGAAGTACCATATCACGGCAGAATCCGTCTATGTAAAATCATAAACCAAAAGGCTCTCCCTCCCACCCCTCGCCTCCTTGAGGACAATGACCATCTCGTCATCGAAACCAACCCAGTTCCTCCTCTCCTCCCAGTCCCCGCCCCTCATGACCTCGTCTCCACCACTACCCGCCTTCTCCTCTTCCCCCATCACATCGCCGCCATGAGGAGTCTCGAGGGCAGCAGCAGCAGCACGAACCTGAACGCTCCTGCTGCGCACCCCGCTGGGCCTCCCCTCGAGCTCCCAGACGCGCATCTCATCCCCGCGGCTGCTGACGCTGACAGCCTTCCCGCGGGCCGTGATCTCGGCGCCGCTTATGCCCGAGGTGTGGCCCCAGAGGCGGATCCCCGGGGAGATGGAGAGGGCGGCGGCGGTGGAGGTGCAGAGGTGCAGGGTCAGGGTGTTGTCCGGGAGGGTGGCGAGGAGGTAGGGGTGGCTGTAGCAGAGGGTTGTTGGGCCTTGGTTTCGTTGGTGCTGGTGGTGGTCACTGTGTGGTGGCTCGGGCGGAGGGCGATGGTTTGGACGGATGATTAGATCGGTGGTCGGGTAAGACGGTGCTCCTAGGTATGGTGGGCCAGGCCATGCTCCGAGGCCTTGCCCAGGCGTGCTGACGGTGGTCGGGGTCGTGTAGGCCAGCCGCGTGGTGATGACAGGGGCACTCTTCAATGCTTCGTCGGGGGTGATGTGGAGATCCTGGATGCCGATGGACCAGCCGTGCCGGGTGAAGAAGGTATATGCTATCGACGCAACAGTCGCGCTGGCCGTCTTCCTTATTGACAGCGCCAAAGGCGGGCTGGAGCTGTACGACTTGAGCGATGTCATGAGGTACGGCGCGGGGAGTTGAGCCTGGTCGGTGGCTGTGTCCTCATCCGTGTACTCGCTCAGGGCATTCGTCAGCTTGGACGAGAACCCATGCGGAATGGCGTCTCGTGCCTCCTGCTCAACGTCTCCATCTATACTTTTAGGTGGCACGTCGAATGTATAGAGTGATATAAGCACGGCCCGCGTGGCTGTCAGCAGGTAAGGGTGGGAGTATGCCATGCCAATCAACTCGCCATTGCTGGACTTCTCGTGCCGGTATCTCCGGGATATGGCCTTGGCCTGGGTGTCCAGCGCCCAGACCCCGAAGCTGCCGTCGACGAAGCCAACCGAGACATGCAGTGTGCCCTGGTCCAGGCTTCGGTCGTCAATGGCGATGCAACTCGGCTGGGCGGGTTCGGTTTCCGCCTCATCGTCGCCGCCGAGACTAGCCTGCGCCAGAACCTCCCTTGTCTTGAGGTCCCAGGCTCGTAAGCCGGATGTCCGATCCACCGTAACAGCCAGCCCTTCCACGACCTTGACCAGCATTTTGCTCTTGTCTGCGCCGTCGGCGTCGTCGATAGGATCATCGCTCGCGATGCCCCCTTGGTCCTCAGACCCCGGACCCAGCCTCAATTCCTCGACGGCGCACTTGCCCCTAGCCCAGTTGTGGCGTATCTTGAACTGCCTCATCCAGTTGACACTGTCGCTCTTCCTACCGATCCCCTCCGCCTCCTCGGTGAGCCGTATCTTCCACCCGTCAGGCTGCACCGCATCCCTGACCAGGCCGCCGGACCGGCCGCTCGCCCACACGGCCCAATTGCCCTTGTAGTGCAGCTTGTGGTCCCCGCGCCTCTCGGCGAGCTTGCCCTCCCGGAACCCGGGGATGCGCATGGCGCGCGGCAGGACGAAGCGCGCGTAGTAGAGGGCCTTCCATAGCTGGTTGTCGTGGGCGAGGCGGCGGAAGCGGGCGCTCACGGGGGCGACGGACAGCAGGTGCGGTAGGGATAGGTGGCTGAGGATGCGGATTAGGATCTCGGAGGGCAGCTGGGAGAGAAGGTCTGCGCGATGTTTCCCTGACGCTGGCGTTGGGTTGTTACGGGACGAGAGGGCGGGTTGGACGGTGCGCTGCCGTTTTGGGGGTCGCGGTTGTGGTTGCGATTGTGCTGCGGATACGACGGTGTCGTCGCCATCATCGTCCGCGCGTGGGCGTTTAGGATGCATCTTTGCGTGTGCATGCGCGTCTCTCCTGTCCTTTCCTTTCCTCTTGTGTCTTGCACGGAGCAACCTCGTGGCTCTAGCCTGGCCCGCTTGATACCAGGTCGAGGAACGAGATGCAATGCAGCGCACTATGCTTTGTTGTCGTCGCCGACAAAGAGCTGGTGAGGAGGTCGAGGTTGCGGGCAGGGCTGCCCAGAGACAAGGAAATAATTGGTCTACCCGGCCGGGGTCGCGTGGAGGGGCATGGGGCATGGGGTGTGTTGTGCGACGGCCTCCAATTTACCCGCCAATACGCCAGGCTGCAGGGTTAAGCTACCACAGCCACCATCCAGCTGCTGATAGAAGCCTTGACTAGCAGCTTGTCGCAGTACTGCAATCTGCTCACCTGAAGCATCTTTGTCAACTCTCAGCTTATGCCCCGTCATCACATAGTCTACTTGCGCAACAACCGGATTGGCCCACTAAGTGAGGGTCAATGCATCAGCTTATAATAGCAGTGGGGCCATTTGAGGCCTCTCGGCATGTAAATATCTATCAAGATATTATACTTCTTCCCTCTCACGCAGAACAAATGTAATTGTTGTTCGATTCAACGTTCAAGTAGTTTCCATAATCTTCATCATCTGACAAACCAAAGTGGCCACAATTCGGTGCTCACCAGTACCGTGTTCTGCGACCGTCTCAGGCCTCTAATCCATCTACCAAGGCCAGGTAATATCGTGGCATTCACTTCGCCTGCCGATAATGAGAACCTCGCAGTAGTGTTGACAATTTGAAACGTGGAGAATACCAAAAGAAATCATCTCAGTGAGGTATTCTAGTGGTGTCTAGCGCTATAAAGAACTTCCCAAAGGTAGATTGCTGTCTTATGTTTTGGAAGCACTTCAGTGGTCCCAGTTAGCAGAGAGTGGCTGGATATGGATGCATGTGGTGTTCATTCTAAGCGCTTCCTTAAGCGCTTCCTCCGCCACTGCCTGCCTTCGCTGGCCCAGGGTGGTTGGTCGTACAGGGTGAAAGTGAGCTGCTCAAAGATTTCGGTCATTTGTCCACTAATTAGATAGTTGTGTAACCCACCAAGACTGGCCCTCTCGAAATCTTGATTGGTTCCCGGTCTATTAAATCTTCGCGGCTCCTCCACAAGCCTTGACTTTTGTGCTTGCTTCTTTTACACGCGACTTCTGCCAAAGTCTGAAACGTTGCGAATCGTTATCACCCGTCAAATGCAACGTTGCTGCCATACACTGATCTTTTCTCATCAATCGCGCTCAGCACCACAATATGGCGGGCGGGCAAGGCACAAAGCGCATTGACATTGCGGCCGCTGTAGAGACATCCGATGCCGCACCCAGATTCAAGGAATCGTCTGAGGATGGTGGTAAGCTCCCATGCCCGATACCAAATGTTCATTGGGGCAACACCCAGTCTCCCTTTATGCCTTCCGCAGATCACAAAACGGGGCTGGAAGATCTGCCGGGACAGGAAGAACCTCCATCTCCTGTTGCGGCCCCACAGGATCCGTCAGACACCGCACACCATGAAATCGAACAGCCAGGAACGGTGAGAGAAAGCGATATGGTAATTCGAACCGTCAAACAAGTAAAGAAAGAAATGCTTGAAGAAGGCTGGTGTCCACATCAGATTAATTATCTTTCGCGAAGGTGTACGAGGACAGAAAATCACTCAGGCCGGAAGACCATGATCTATGCTCCAGAAGGCAAGGCTGCATCGCATACAATGCCGCGCCACCGGAGCTCTACCAGACCAAACACGCCGCAGAATGTCCAGGAAGCGGCTGCTATATGGTCAAGGTTCCCTATGGAAACTTGGTTCAGGTTATCCAAGGCGGCGGCGTGCCTCTTCTCTCCATTCAAGTGCACTCGGATACAGAAGTCTCGCTGCACGTCCATGAAAGACAGTTCAGGAGTGACTACGCAACATTCAGTCACGTTTGGGCTGACGGACTTGGCAATCCAAAGGAGAATGCTCTCCCCTTCTGTCAGATCAAAGTCCTCCAATTCCTCCTAGACCACGACACGGCAAACGAAGCAAACACTTGGATAAAGTATGTGGACAACACGATGTGCGGATGGCCGGGCATTAAAATGTTCTGGATTGATACCCTCTGCATTCCAACCCAGGACTCTATATTGAGGTCACAATGTATTGACGCGATGTCGTCTATTTATGCGGGATCGTCAAGGGTGTTTGTTCTTGATAAAGAACTCATGGAGACCCCGATGCGCAGGGAATTCGGAGTCATAGACATTTCCTACTGCCTTATCCGAATCGCCTGCAGCGTCTGGATGTGCCGGAGTTGGACCCTGCAGGAAGCGATACTACCGGAACGGTGCCTCTTTTTGTTCGCTGATGGGGCTGTCTTTCAGCCGGCATCAGGTAAGTTCACTCCTCTCCTGTCACGGATCCCCGTCTTTCATGTTTTGTGATGTTCTGGATTGCAACACCTTAGGATCCGTAGCAGGACTAACGTCATACTTAAATAGTGACCCATTCTGACTCAAATATGTCAAAGGAGGCTATCGAAAAGACGACCTTGAGGATTATCTCGGCCGATAGGGAACCATCCCCTCAAGATGTCCATAGCTTTACTTCAATATGGAACAACCTCGCTGGCCGTTCTACTACGCAACCCGAGGATCTCCACATAGTGCTCGCCAGCTGTCTTGGCTTCAAGCTCCGGCAGTTTCAGGCCATTCCTAACCTCGAGGGAAAGGTAAAACGCATCATCTTCAGCTATCCTAAACTGCCCCTGTCGCTATTTTTCAACCCTGGCCCAAGACTGCGCCCGACCAGCAATCACAACAACAGATGGGCGCCAACCCAGGTGAGCCGCCACCTCCTCCCCGATGACTGCTGTGCATTCGCCTTCCCCACCCAAAGTCGAAACAAACACTGCGACCAGGAAGCTTTCCTCGAGCTGCGGCCGTGCGAGGAACACGACATCATTCTGATCGATGAGGTTGTCTCCGTGCGGACGATGTACACCATCACCACAACTAATGGAAACTGCTACAACATAAGCACACTTGGCCAAGAGAACGATACTTTCCAAACGACTGGGTATGCTGCAACTTGCTTCATATTCTCTAGCCAACCTTGCTTGGATTGCTCAGTGACGTGGGGTGCGTCTTTCCTTGTATCTGCCCCCCAAGTGCCAGGAACCGTCGACCACAAACAGTCCGTCTTCGAGATGGTTTATTTCAACCCCGCCATCCTAACGCCGAGGACGGTGGACAGACACAGCGGTCATGGCAATGATGGCCAGGGGAATGATTGCTAGGGGAAGGATCACCAGTGCAAGAATTGTCATGGCAAGCATCGTCAATGGCCTGTTTCCGTTCATACGATTGAAGGCACACGGAGCTTCCGGGTCAAATTCGGTGAGAATACCTGCAGCTTTCACAATTACAACACACGCTGAGTATACAACTAATTCCTTCCCACATAACACAGACCCCATCCCGGGTTTCAAACCGCTCAAGAGGTAAAGACTGCAAAAGCAATTCCACTCACGCTTGGGCGACGCTATAATGATGCTGTACTCGGTTTTGATCAGCAAGGTGTGGCTTTTTGACATGCCTGTCATGTTGCCGTATCTCAGCACATTAGTCTGGCCCAGTGAGTCTGGTGATAGGGGTTGGCTCATTGGTGTTGGTATTCCATTCGCGTTCCTGACACTGGTCGCTTTTTGGATGGTTGCCAACCTGCCCTCAGCTTTTGTGGTCTACCTCATGGTACGGGCGAGGGACTATGCTCTGCTATATCAATCGTACGATGACAACACTCTCATCGACAAGGTCTCGCGGTTACTCACTGCAGTTGGAAGGGCTACCTATAACTTTCCGGCTGACATTTTTGCCCTTTTCCGTAGAGGTCGGAGATTTACACACCCTCAGATGGAGGGTACACACCCTCACGCTGACTAAACTGCAACCATGAGGTTGTGCATGTGTATGTGTCCACGGTTGTTTTCCAAACCTCTCCTTCAGCATACTCGAATACGCTTTCGTGATGATAGCTCTTAGATTTTATGTGGTTTCATTTTCAATCCATTACATACTCATATCGACCTGTAGGCGGTCCCTTCACACAGCGGTGAACGCCCAAAGACACAGCGTTGTATAACATTGGGATACAATGCCGACCTTGGCCTTTATGACGCTTCTAAGTGACATTAACGAACATAAGATGGACTTTATCCATTCACTGAGATTCCAGATGTCATTTAAACGGCCATCCGCATACTCAAAAACAACGCCTTTACTAAGAATGTACAGATATTTATGCTTCAGGTAACATGGTGACAAGAATGCACATCGTGTTCATTCAAGGGCCCTCCCTAACTTGATCAAATTGCGTCGATGGTGGGAGTCAACACCTGCATCTGCATGAATATAGAACTTGGCGTAAAGATAGGGTGATGTGACATGTGGGAGCTACCCTGCCCAGACACTGCCCATCTATGTGCAAAACGTATGCCGAAGTGGTTGATGACTTTCTCTACTTCCAGGAAACACGTGATCTGAAGGGCTTTAACCACTTCGAGGTATTGTGCGGAGCTTGTGTTACCGGTTGACCGTCAGCAGCCAGTGCTTCGCCGCATTTTTCGCGTGAGATTCACATTTTCCATCCACTGTTGATGCCCAGGAGTCTACAAAGCGTACTCACTGTCTCAAACTGTTTTTAGCCAACAATATAAACCCCGCCCAGATGGCATCACCAGCAGCGTACCATTTCCCCCCGCTGGCGGAGAAGAGCATCCGGCTCCTGAAACTCCACCCAGGGCTCAGGAACGGCCTCGTTGCTTGCACTCTGACCCAATACGATGAGCATTTCCCACCGTATGATGCTCTCTCGTACTACTGGGGTGATCCAAAACCGACCAGACAGATCTATGTTAACGACTTCGTCGTTGACATTCACGAGGCGCTCTGGGAGTTCTTGGATCAAATGCAGCTATCGCAACAGACCGAGAGCTGGATTTGGACCGACTTTCTATGCCTCAATCAGAGCGACCACAGAGAAATAGGCCATCAAATACCTCGTATGGGATATATTTACTCGGAGGCAAAGACGACTATCTCTTGGCTTGGTTGTAGCCGCTCCTCTTGGATATCAGGTCCTGCTAGCTTGTCTATGCTAGCCTCATCAGACTTTGAAGGAGACCTCATGCTCATTTCCGACAAAGTGACGGAAAAAAGGACACCCGTGCAAAACTTCTTTGCACAGCCAAAGTTGTTGTGCTGGACATATGTCAAGAGATTGATGCTTCGGGAGGAGAGTTGGCTTGTTGCTCCCGAGTCATCAAAGCCAGATCCGATCTTTGCTCTCAAAGATCTCCCCAGAGCTATCAAGGAAGTCGTGCAGTTGAGCCAAGGGCACATGGTACAACCGATTCTGAATACTCTTTCCCTGCCTTACTGGACACGTGCCTGGATCACTCAGGAAGTAGCACTGGCAAAGAAAGTGACACTGATGTTCGGCGGCGTCAGCCTGGACTTCGACAACTTCTTGCTCGCCTACAAGTCTTACTTTTACTACATGTTCCGGGTATCGCCAGAGGAACTTAGCAAACTTCGAGTTCCAATTGAGGCACGGGCAGCTGTACATGACAACAAAATCTCGTTTCAGCAGGTTGTGAGATGGGGACAGGACTGCAGTGCTTCGAAGCCTGTTGACCGCATATATGGCTTACTAGGGCTCCTAGCGCGTTGTGGTGAAGGTACCTATACACTGCCCTCGACCTTGACTGGGACTATCGACTACACCAGAGACTTGAGGGAGATCTACTGGGACATTGCTTTTACGCGCCCCTTCTCGATGGACCCCTCTATCATTGACGAAAATGACCGCATGGAAGTCATCGAACACTGGGTGGACCTCCTTCCTACCACGGCAGGAGTCTTGAGCTGTCCGTTCACTCCTGAGAGTTTACGGTACGCTGACAACGAGCGAATGACACCTTTGTTCAGGAAGAAGGCCCGCCTTGCTCTATCCCTTGTTGATATGTGCAGAGAGGCCGTCATGATCGACAGCAGCATCCTCATATATTTGAAATTTACCTCTTCGAGCAATTCCTGGGGCACCTGGCCGACCAAGCGCTGTGCGCGTCGACTTTGGCATCCTGAAAACAAATCGAATTACAAAATAGTTCCATTCCGGCGTCTTCTTGGCAGCTTGTCACTTGAGACTGCAAACAACCAATATATAGACGAGGACGATGAATACCAGGCTTTAATGATTGGCCTGCACTTTTCAAGAACGAAACGGGGCGGAGGAGGGTGGAAGTGCGTCTCTAGTTGGGGTATTTGGGACAGCATTTGGAGTTCGCTGGGATATGGAGTCGACTTGAGCTTTGATTGTGCAATTGGACCAGCTTCTTCACAGCTCCCATGCTCATGCAGCAATTGGCCGTGGCAACATTCTCATAAATGCCGAACACCAGACCGACATCTTGTAGTTACAGGAAAAGGCTGGAAGGTAAGCTTGAAAGATCTTCGCTTCAGGGAGGAAACGAGGTCATGGAGGGGAACTATTAACGTCAAATATATCTCATGATCTGGTCAATCATCATAGAGAATAGCGATCAGAAAGTCACATGGACTTCATAAACCTCATGCCGTACATCATCGCTTTCGCATATGCAGTTATGTATGGGTTGAAACTCGGACACTCAAACCTCCCAAACTCCGATAGCATGGCCCCGAATTCTAACCCCCCGAATGAATTCATTATTCAAGCAGGAAGGATCCCAGTGATACACACCCGGTTATGAGCAGGGTTCGACACAGAGACACGGATTGCTACGTTTAATTACCACGTATAATTGCTACGTGTTCGCGGCTTCGTTTTGGAAATCTCGTCAGACGTCTCTGAATTGCCTCATGGGACTTTGGTGGGGGTTTGCGATCTTGACCATTCAAGGTTCCGGGCGTCAACTTTGACAATTTAGTGAGCCAGCAATTAGTGAATTGGAACAGTATCATTCAACAGCATATCCTCTGACACTAAATCGCCATGCATGCAACCCTCTTGTTTGCAGTCCTGTTCCCGCAATCAGAGAACATAGCTGTATCTATATTACAATGTTCTGTAGTAGTGTTTGGCTTTGCCATCTACATCTCGCAAGATGGAGCGCCACCTGTGAAGTAAGGACCAGCGCACTGGTCAATCAAGGTGTAGGACACAGATGTGTCCTGATGATATACACTTTCTGTCCGCACCACTCCTCACTCATCCCCCAAATGTATTCCCCCTCAGGTTCGCAGTGCTCGAGCTATCGGCTGGCCCGATAGTCTGTTGTATCGTGGTCTGCTTGACAATGTCCTTGCCCTCCGGCGACGTCGACCCGCCCACTGTCCGATTTTGGTCGTACATGGTCAGCTCGAGCTCGTCGAGCTCCTCGTACGGCGGCTTCCGGTTGCTGTACTTGAGGCTGTGCTTCATGGCGCCCACGCGGCCCGAGGACCCGTACTCGTAGTCCGACGTGCCGGTAGCCGCGGGCTTGGGGAAGAAGTGCGACCAGATGGGACGCAGGGTCGGCAGGCAGGCGCACACGATGGCCAGGGACAGCTCGATGTTGGTCCAGAAGAAGACCGGGGCGGTGTAGTCTGTGGGCTGGCGGTTAGGAGGTGGTCGCGCCCTAGGTGTGTGCAGACGGGAGATACGGCTGCCCGGAAATGATACTCACATATGTTGTCGTTCGGGTGCTTGATGTATTCTTCTGCGATTGCGAATGTCGCGATTACTCTCGTGACGCTGACGGCGCATACGCTGTTGTGCGTCAGCTAAGCCCATGAACACCGCTGCCTATCTCCTGCCAACACAGGGACGCGGACAGAATAGTACTTACGCAGCGCCCAATCCCAGCATGCCCAGAACTGCAAGCTTCTTTTTGAGAGGTAGTTGCACCTTGAGAACCATCGGAATTGGGAGTAACAGTATTGCCCAGTCGGCAATCACATCGGTAAACAGTACCGCGAGAAACATGGGCACCGTTTGCACGCACGAGTTGTTATAGTAAGGCTCGATGAACACGGTGATGGGGAAGCAGGTAAACAGGTGCGAGAAGAAGAAGCTGATGGTCCACCCGATCACAAAGGCGAGGACGCCCCAGACGGCGTAGCGGAACTTCCTGCTTGGGAACAGGTTGTAGTACAGGACGAGAATGGAGGACTTGACGAGGCCAAGGCCCAGGATGGATATCATGTTGATGGCGAACTTGGTCTGCGCTCTTGTCAGCTTGCACCCTGTGGACAAGTTAGATACTACTCATCCAGGACCACTCACCTCCAAGAAGAAGATCAACCCGGGGTCGTCCAAGATTGCCGAGCCATCGGGATTTTGAGGCTGATGCTGGCCAAGATAGCCGTGGAACGCAGCTGTTCAAAGACGGTTATTCTCACGCTCCCGGAACAGAAATTGGTGATATACGCACTGGCTAGCTGTAGTGAACAGCACGTGATGGATACCAGCTGCGAATTTCTTGTTCAGCTATCTACTCGCTGCCTCTCGTATGACGGGGGAAAAGGGTGCCAAAGAAACTTACGAGCGCTGCCCCCGTGAGATAATCATCCCAGGCAAATCGCTTGACGAGCAGTTTCGCCCACAAGCGAAGCCCGTAGAAGACCGTAGGAATTATCATGAAAACAATGGCCAGACTGATCATCTGGCCTTTGGTGTATTCATGATTCATGGTCACCATGGTGGGCGACGTGTGTGGGTGTGTGTGTTTGTGTGAGTGTGTTTAGTTGGCAGCCGGCGGATCTAGGAGGAGCACGTCGCCTGCGGCAAAGTCCGAGGGATGGGTCCTGTCCTGTGGATAACGGAAAGCATGGGGAAGCGGGAAGGGAAAATCGCCGCAAATAAAGTTCTCTTGTCGATGGAGATGCGATGGTGGATTCTATATGTGGCCCCTATGTTCGTGGCTATCCCAAGTGATTAGTACGGGCGCCGGAAGGCCGTTATGTCGCATACGACACAACGTCTCTTGCCACGCAGTGTGTTTCAAAAGTGAGACCCTTTACCTGCTTGCCTGCAGCCAGCGATATGGTCAACACTGCTTGGATACAACCTGATTATCTTAGTGGCGTCCCGAAGTCGTGAAGCCTAAAGACTCGCCATATTTCTTCGAGGACAAGCCGCCAGCCCAACCAACCTCTTGTGTTTTGGACCGCATTTGCCGGGCCCACACCTCCTTAAGCTGTCGAAGTTGAGGCATTGTCCTCTGTAACGGACTTCTAACAATGCCGCCCATGTCCTTGGCCCGTTGCCACGAACAGGTTTTGATCCCCGGGGGTTTCGGGTGTCCTGACTCAGGGCGGCACACCCGCCCTTTACCCGACGAAGCTCATCTAATAAATATTGGGCGCCCCCACTGTCAGTCGGCCGTGCGAGGGGTCCCACGATGCCGTCCCCTTCTCGAAGCTCGGCAAGTGCCAGATAACGGTGATCCTCTGCTAGTGCGCGCCAGGGCGCTGCAAGACCGCAAACCTTAAATGGCCTGCCTCTCGGCTGGTGATTCCAGAAGAGGATCCGGTAGAGAACGAGACAAGATCCTCGTGGGAGAACTGATGCTGGTGGGCGATGAGGGATCTAACCGATCTCTTGTGGGAGATGGATGGGCGTTGCTTATTTACGCGCATAGACATCACCAGGGCAGCGTGGATCCGGCCGAATCTGAACGAATGTGACCTGGACAGAGGGGCAGAGTTGCACTGGAAATGGTTCTTCTCATGATGAACGCGCATGCGCAATACGGACTCGACTCCCAGATGCAGAAGAGTGCGGGAAATAGTTCACATGATAGCGTGATCGCGTTCATGGGCAAAAAGGAGTAACTTCCGACGGTATCGTGAGAAGCACTTCGAGAAAGAGGGGTCAGAATTGATTCTCACTATCCTGCCCCCTTTTTGACTCCCGGCAAGGTCTTGGTACCAGGTCTAATCCAGATTGACTTCGCAAGGGTAGACGCGCGCTCAGATACCTTGCTTTTTTTGCAGGCTCGGATGGTTATGCGAAGAATGACATGGTCGTGATCAAATATGAGTGAGCATTGACGAAATAATAAGGACAGAGTCAGACTCTCTGAGGAATGAAAAACTAGAAATAAGCATAGTCGACCTGCACGCACATACATACACATCCATCTCGAAGTCACATAGTAGAGCACGCGCCAAGCACTCGCCTAACAAGGTAACATCGGCATAAATGGACCCCTTGCAACCGACAGGCCAAGTCTAGGCTTTGGTAAGAGAAAATGTCAACTTGCTATCCGAGCTTGGAGCTTACAAGCAATGGTATATGGCATGCCCAGTGCTTGAGTTGTTGCGACGAGGAGGTGTCTGCCCACGGCAGTGTCTGAACGGAATTCCTTTCCGGGGCTCTGAAATCTGCTCTTCCGGTGGTTGGCTGTAGGATCGCCGTTTAATGTCGTATATCTTACGAGACAAGCCCATGGGCTGAGCAGAGCCTGAGGGTTCCGCATAGCCACGCATACCCACGCGGGGTACTACTGCGTATGCTGGGCGGCCCTTGTCCGGCAAGATATCGCAATTTCGGACACCACAGGCAGGGTCTGCAAGGCCTGCTGCTCTACACTAGCATCCGAAGGGTCTTCCAGCCCCCAGCCCCGAGATCAATTATGTGCGCGAAGAGGCTTTATCGTCTGCAAGCCTTCGAGTGCTTGTGGGTCCTAATGACCCAAGCCATCAGCAGCCACGGAAGACGGACCACCCTTGCTTACCGATACATGACGAGACTAAAGAACCTTGGAGTCAACTATTAGCAAACCCCTTGCAGGAGCTGCGCGAATAAGCATCGCCAAGGCAACCGCACGCCAAGGTTACAATATGAAGGGTTCTCCTTTCCGGCGAACAGGTCAGGTGAGGTGGGAGTCAAGGACTCCACATCGCTGACAGGAGGAGGCTCGCGAAGCCTTCGACAGATCCTTAAATACAATAAAGTCCTGACGCACACGGGCTTCTTGGCTACGCACATACCGTGTCAGGGAACCTGGAACCTGTTGAAGAAGCTCCTCGCCACTGCAACCTCAGCCATGCATCCCCTCCGGTTCCTGCTTGTCGGTCTGCAGACCGCGACCATGGCTGCTGCAGCCTGTGTCGACATTGCTACACGATCCGTGGCGGCCGACCTGCAGAGCCTGGCCCCGGCCTCGTCCGTCGCTGTCCAGGTCCGGGAGCGATGGAGCGAGGTTGACGCGCCTGTGGCGACTGTTGTGTTCAACGCGACCAGCGAGAAGGATATAAGTGAAGTGGTATGTCGGCCGGCCTCTTGTCACTCATCATGATTCAACTTCGCCTATCCATATATTCATCGTCATAAGCTTACATTATCGACTCACAACCATAGGTCAAGTACTGCGTCAAGAAGAACATCCGTTTCGTCGCTCAGAATGGCGGCAACGGGTGGGCAACAGGCCAGTTCAACCTGGGCAGCACGGGTGTGCTCATCAACCTGGCGGGCCTGAACCAGGTCAGCATCAGCGCCGACAAGAAGACGGCCACGATCGGCGGCGGCGCCATCATCAGCGATGTCATCACGGCCGCCGACGCTGCCGGCGTCCTGGTCCAGACGGGCAACTGCAACTGCGTCGGCGCCCTCGGGGCGGCCCTGGGCGGCGGGTATGGGAACCTTCTCGGCGAGCACGGGTTCGCGATCGACAACATCCTCGAGCTGCGGGTCATCACTGCCACGGGGGAGGCTCTCACGGCCTCGAGCACGACCAACCCGGACCTGTACTGGGCCCTCCGCGGCGCGGGCCCCAACTTCGGCATCGTCACCTCGGCCAAGGTGAACGCCTTCCCGACCGACGACCGCAACGCCCTGATCGTGAACTTCACCTTCGACCCGTCCAAGGTCGCCGCCGTCGCCCAGGCAATCCAGGACCTGCCCCTCCTCCCGCAGCAGGTCGTCTACCTGGTCCTGTCAAACTCGGCCGACGGCACTAACACGCCCACGGTGGTCGTGACGGGGTTCCTCCGCGGCGGCACGGTGGAGAGCGGCCGCACCGCCTATGGCCCGCTGTACGACCTCGGCCCTCTCACAAACTCGAGCGTCGTGACCCCCTACCAGGGGTGGAACGCGGCCAACGACGGCTTCTGCACGCGCGGAGGCCGCAAGCCCGCCTTCAGCACCACCATCGACAACATGAAGGCCGACACGTGGCCGCAGATCTGGGACCTGTACAAGGGGTTCCAGGCGCAGCCCGGGGCCGCGAACTCGGCCGTCCTGATCGAGCGGTACAACCTGACCACGGCGCAGGCGGTTCCCGCTGGGTCCACGGCGTTTGCGGAGGAGAAGCGTCACGAGGCGTTCGCGCAGGCTATCGTCATCCCTTGGTATGAAGATGCGGCGCTAGACGCGCAGGCTGAGGCGTTTGGGGCGCAGGTCAGGGATATCTGGAGTTTCTCGTCGAGCGCGGTTGCGAACCCCACGTAAGTCATCTATCCGCTCAGAGTGGCGATCGACAGTATTTGTGCATGCATGTCATCGAGATGAGACTGACGAATGAACAGGTATATCAACTTTGCCCACGGAGACGAGGAGCTACAGGCCATCTACGGCTCCGCCCTGGACCGCCTGAGGACGCTTAAGCAGCAGTTCGATCCTTCTGGTGTCTTTAATCAGTGGTTCCAGATCAAGTGATTGGTTGAGGAGGAGCTTGACTGCAGTATATAGGAGGCTATCACGCTTATGGTTATTAATTACTATACCTATATACAGTAAAAGGCGAAATGGGCTTCGCTAAAATCTTTAGTTAACATTTTTAGTAGTGGTGGTGTGGGTCCGTGGCTTAGAGGGGTTGGCAGACAATGCTTGTAGTGTCGAAGTACTCAGGGAGAAATCGCTAACAGAGCCAGAACTGGCTTACAGATAATCTGTCAGGGACAACTTTTCCAAAAGCTGCTTCATCTCCCTCCTTATCTCTCTCCGCCACAGCTACCGTACTGTATCAACCATCTAGTGTCACAGCAATACAAACTGACAGAGGGACTAGTATATATGTATTTAAGCAAGAGTCTCTAAGCATTCAGTATCTATTACAGTGCACCAGATTGTTAAAGTGTAATAGATAACCCCGCTCTGTTTTCCTGACTCCTCATGGCCTAAGCCGTCAAAAGGAGCAATCAGTCCAATGATGCACAGCTATTGCCTGCTGTGTTACCTCATGTCAGCCGCCATGATTTCATAAGGCATCCAGCTGCCTAGAGGATATCAGTCTACCCCTCTCATGTGCGGAGGCGGCCGAAACTTACATCTGTCACGTCATCGTTGAGCAGCTGGCGTACATCCCCATATCACCAGTGACCATTCAACCCGCTGGATAGCTTTGCCTTCGTCTGCCTATAAGCAAGAGCTTGGCATCTATGGACCTCACTCATGTAGGCTACTTACTTGCGATTCTGAGCCTTGTCATTTATCGCCGAATTCTAATTGCGTCGCAGCAAGCAGGAACCAGTATGCCACAGTGAGATACCGAAGTAAGCTGGGCTAATACTAGACACATAAGCCAGGAGATAATAGACAAGATGGGGCACAATGGGAGAGATAACGGAAAGTACGAAGCGGTAGGTTAATCTACACAGAAGATAGGCTGGAGGTTCTTATAAACAAGTCATAATCTCTGACCTAGGTGTTTTTGGTGATGATATAGGAGGTAAGTATTACTCCCTGCCTCCCATGCCTCCCCTGCCTCTCAAGGCTTGTTTCTAATCTGGGTGTTTTTGGTGGTAATATAGCGTGTAAGTATTACTCCCTGCCTCCCCTGCCTCTTAAGGCTTGTTTCTAACCTGGGTGTTTTTGGTGGTAATATAGGAGGTAAGTATTACTGCCTGCCTCCCCTGCCTCTTAAGGCTTGTTTCTAACCTGGGTGTTTTTGGTGGTAATATAGGAGGTAAGTATTACTGCCTGCCTCCTCTGCCTTTCCTGCCTTTTAAGGCTTATTTTTAATCTGGGTGTTTTTTTTGGTAATATAGTTAGTAAGTATTACTCTCTGCCTCCCTTACCTCTTAAGGCTTGTTTCTAACCTGGGTGTTTTTGGTGGTAATATAGCCTGTAAGTATTACTCTCTGCCTCCCTTACCTCTTAAGGCTTGTTTCTAACCTGGGTGTTTTTGGTGGTAATATAGCCTGTAAGTATTACTGCCTGCCTCCCCTGCCTCTTAAGGCTTATTTCTAACCTAGGTGTTTTTTTTGGTAATATAGGGAGTAAGTATTACTGCCTGCCTTCCCTGCCTCCCCTGCCTCCCCTGCCTCTTAAGGCTTGTTTCTAACCTAGGTGTTTTTGGTGGTAATATAGTGGGTAAGTATTACTCCCTGCCTCCTCTGCCTCTAAAGGCTTGTTTCTAACCTAGGTGTTTTTGGTGGTAATATAGGAGGTAAGTATTACTACCTGCCTCCCCTGCCTCCCCTGCCTCTTAAGGCTTGTTTCTAACCTAGGTGTTTTTAGTGGTAATATAGTGGGTAAGTATTACTTCCTGCCTCCTCTGCCTCTAAAGGCTTGTTTCTAACCTGGGTGTTTTTGGTGGTAATATAGGAGGTAAGTATTACTCCCTGCCTTCCCTGCCTCTTAAGGCTTGTTTCTAACCTGGGTGTTTTTGGTGGTAATATAGCGTGTAAGTATTACTCTCTGCCTCCCCTGCCTCTAAAGGCTTGTTTCTAACCTGGGTGTTTTTGGTGGTAATATAGTTAGTAAGTATTACTCTCTGCCTCCCCTGCCTCTAAAGGCTTGTTTCTAACCTGGGTGTTTTTGGTGGTGATATAGCCTGTAAGTATTACTACCTTCTCAGGCAATCTTTAAGGATACATCTATAACGAAGAATCCTGGGAATGTATAGTGGGTAAGTTCTTGTTTTAATCCTGATCATCTTAACCTGCTAAACATCCCTAGCTTGCTCAAGATCAATGGATACGTCAACATGATCTTGCTCTCAAATTCAAAGCTACTTGGCCTCGTGATTGTCTTTCCTTGGACGACTTTCCAGACCACTGCCAAGGAGTACGCCAATCTACCATCTCGTCTTCCTCTGGTTCTCCATGTGGTTCATGCACCCTTTGTCAAGCTCTTGAGACCTCTAGTCTCAGGTTTGGTGCTAATAAGAGTATGTTGGATCAACCTTTTAACTTTTAAACAGCTTGTACCAATTCTAATTGGTTCTAGACCTTCGCCACCTCTATTACGGCTTGCCATTACCTCTTCAAGCGGGGTCTCCTGATCATTTCAAGCTGGTGAAGGAGTGGCTGCACCTTTGTGACCGGGGGAAATGCGGAGCAGAAACTGCTCAGTGCTTCTCCAAATCGCCACCGGGTGTGTTTCCCACCAGACTCATTGACCTCGGCTATACTCTCAAACTAGGCCGATTCCAATTGGGTAACTTCAGTTGGGTCAAGATTCGTCTTTCTCCCAAAGAGCACCTACCTTACATCGCGCTTTCGCATTGCTGGGGCGATTTATCTACTGATCTGAAGGGGAAATGGAGTACAACACGCGAAAACTTAGAATCTCGCACCAAGACTGGGTTTCATATCAATATTCTTCCAGCCACCTTTCGCGACGCAGTCACAGTCACACGAAAACTTGGCATACGATATCTCTGGATTGACTCACTCTGCATCCTACAAGGCGACAAAGATGACTGGGCATCTGAAGCAGGAAAAATGCAAGATGTCTTCCGCGGAGCCTATTGCACCATCGCTGCTACCTCAGCTCAAGACTCTACTAAAGGGTTTCTAGCCCGTCCTGCGCCAGAGCCTGGCAAATGGGTCTGTACTACTCAAGCCGGCAATCCATCGACATTCACTACTACCTTCATGGACAACTTTCAAGTTGATGTGCTGGGAGGGATCCTGAACACGCGAGCCTGGGTCTTACAAGAACGGGCCTTGTCAAGGCGAACACTTCACTTTACAGATCGACAGACCTACTGGGAATGTGGTGGTGGTGTGCGATGTGAAACTCTCACATATATGCGCAAGTAAGTGAAGTACCCTCCCTATTAATAGGTTGTGCTTTTTGATCTATATAACAGCAGTGGGTTCCTAACTCTCTATAGTTATGGAAGCATTCTGAGTGATCCAGAGTTTCCTAGGTCTCTGGAAGATGCAAACCTGCAGAAAAAGTTTGAGATACCTCACAAACTCATCACTCGCTATTGTGAATTAGGCCTTACGAACGACACAGATAGGGGTACAGCTATCAGGTCACTGATAACTGCTATGGCCAAAACACTCAATACACCAGTTGACTTTGGTGTATTTCATAAGTTCACTCATCGATCTCTTCTGTGGCGCAGAAACCAAGAGGGTCCCATGGTACAAATTCAATATCGTGAACAGGTGCCTCCTCCGTCTTGGTCGTGGGAGTCATACATGGGTAAAATTAACTACCTGCTCTGGGAGTCAAGACCTGAATGGGACACATCGGTGAAATTAGATACTGCGAGGCTGACTGCTCGTATCAAAAGACTGCAAGTACACGAGAGGGAAACTACTAATCTTGACCAAATCTTACGAGACTACAATGGCTCTAGGATTGGTGATTTGTGGTTTGATGGGGAAATCAGGAATTTAAATGAGGTTTGGTGTGCGATTTTGGGACGAATCCAGTATCGACGCAGCTCTCAGACCGAGATCAAGGGTTTAAGCTATGAGGGAGAAGAGGGAGAAGAGGGCAAATCGAGATGGAAATACTATGTTCTCATCGTCATGGAATTGGAAAGAATGGCAGACGGTGATTACACAAGAGTCGGAGCAGGTGTTGTTGATCAACGCTGTATTTCATTCAAGGGCAACGACAAGCCAGTACGGATCGTATAGATATGTCGTCTATCGAGATGCAGTAACCTGACTGTTGCGAGGGGCTGCGAATGTTTACTCAAGCCGGCTGCGGTGCCCCGTCACAAGAAACACAATTCAATATATAAAGCACTCTATTGCAGGCTTATCATCCCACGACTGAATACCGCGAGAGAGAGAGGGGGAGGGCAGGTCCAAGTGAGACCATCGCACACGAAAAATATTCATTCACCCTAAATCCAGACTAGGTCCGCCTATATTCGCAGTAGTTTCGTCCTTATTGTAATGGCACCTGTGCTGGGGGATACCATGACAAATCCTTAACTAATCTATCACACCAACCTGCCTAAGCAAGACCTTTGCAATCCAGGAAGGTTTATCTTATCACGCTGTCTACTGTGGTTTATCTGAGATGTAAGGTCCTGCGGCTGGCAGAGTTTTGATCAACGCATGCCGGCATTACAGTATACAGCGTCCGGCTGTGATGCCATATGTGTCAGACTTTACTACGGTATTATTGGCTATAGTGTGGAAAGATGAAGATAAGGAACGATGCACTGAGCGATGGGGAAGCATTGAGGGGAGCCGAGGAGTTTTTGGATAGGTCCACGGATTACCGTACCAGCCAGTTCTGGCTCTGTTAGCGATGTCTCCTCGAGTACACAATCACAACAAGCGTGGTCTGCCAAGCCATATGAGCCACGGACCCACACCACCACTACTAAAAATGTTAACTAAAGATTTTGGCGACACCCATTTCGCCTTTTACTGTACACTGCTTGACCGCTCGCCACTATATCAGGTGGCAGACGCACTCAAAGAGATAGAGATGGAGGAGATGGAAACTATCAATCCGTTCACTCTGCCGCCGTGGGAGAAGAGGTTGCAAGCGGTTACCGACAAGGCAGCACCAAGGCCGCCAAACCCACGCCGGGCAGCACACATCGCCGTAAGCAGTTCGGCACGGAATGGTGTGGTTGGATTGGGCGGAGCAATCGAGACACGCAAACACGTCGGAGATGTCCCCACTGTTGAGAGTTTTTCCTCCACTCTAGGCCCAAGGACAGAACAGAACCCATACGTCGGCGAACTAGCAGCAATGGCATACACCCTTGAACGACTACCGCAGCGCAGATACCGCAGTATCACGCTTCTGACGAGAAATAAAGCAGCAGTGCTCACGCTCAGGAACCCACGACAACAGTCTGGACAGGAACATGTCTGCAGCATTTACAAATCCATCAGAAAGCTCAGAAGAGAAAACAACGTGATCACGGTAGTGTGGCTACCGTCGGGTGAAGATGACGAGCTCTGGATACGCGCCAAACAAAAAGCCAAGGAAGCCACGCGACAGGGCACAGAGCCACAGACACAACTCCCCAGAGTAAGATCGACGACGCTCAACGTGGCACGCGCCAAGCGAGGCACCACCAGAAGTCTGCCAGATAAGGTTGGCAGGCATTCCAAGAAAGTCGACACAGCGTTACCAGGCAAACACACGCGACGTCTGTATGACAGGCTCTCCTGGAAAGAAGCTAGTATACTCGCGCAGCTCAGGACGGGTATGGCAAGATTGAACGCATATCTGTACCATATCGAAGCAGCATCGTCAGACCAGTGCGCATGCGGACAAGCGAGAGAGACCGTGGAACATTTCCTTTTTCGGTGCAGGCGTTGGACGATACACCGAACGCAGATGCTCCAGTGTACAGATACCCACAGAAGTAACATCTCCTTCTTCTTAGGAGGGAAAGCACCGTCAGATGGTACAAATTGGACTCCAAATATGGATGCCGTCCGCGCAACGATACGGTTCGCTATTGCCACGGGGCGACTCGACGCAGACTGATCACAAGGAGGAACACCTCCATCCCATCACCACTAATCCGACGAACCTTAATCACCTCGTGTCATATACAGCAGGCACCGCTTCAGTCGCCGAAGATAGGACACTGAACACTTGGAGAATCGCCTTCAAGTCGGCCTACTAACACCACTAACCCACGAGAATTCGCAGAGACATGGTACATTGAGACAAGCTATAAGCTAGGAACAGATTGCATATGGGCTTAAGGAGGTCGGGATTCATTTTAGGACATGTATTTGCAGATTAGTAATAGTTGCCCTTTCGGCGCAAGCCGCCGCCGGGCGTCAATAAATTGTGTGTGTGTGTGTGTGTGTACACTGCTTGCATTTGAACTATTTGCTTGCTCTAACCATATTACATAAATTAGACGAATACTAGACTATGTACTACACTATTGTTCTTGGTAGATCGTCCACTTGACCTCACTCGGCTAATTAAAACACTCCAACGGACTCCAACGGAGTAGTCGAGACTCAACACAGCCTAGACCAAAAAGCTAGCCCCTCTCCGCCCCGCCGCTGGGACATGGCGGCTCGGCCCCCCGCGGAAGCCGAGTCCCTCGTGCCCGGACCCTGAGAAGCGAGCACCCTGAGCCCTGTGCGACGGGCACAGCCCAAAGCAAGGGGATGAACGACAAACAAGCTCATTGAAAGGCCCCGATTCAGCATTGAATGTTTAACGTTCCATCCGTCTCGGCTTTTCTTCTTGTTTGGTTCCTCTCCCGTCTCCCGTAAACACCACTTTCTATATGCCAATGAACCCCCTCCCGAGACGTGCAGCATGGGAACCGGTAGCACCCCCTCAGATCACGGCCGGAGCGACTCAGGGGCGCCGGGCGGCGGAGGCGGAGGAGGAGGACCTCAGGACCCGGCCAATGCGGCCATCAGCCGAGCAGTACGTATGATGGGATTGTGTAAATTGGTTGTCAAATCGTTCTCTTGAACGGGATTGTCTCATATATATATATATGCCCGTCCCCAGACCTGCCCAGACTCTTACCTCACACCACATAACCTCTGATCGTGAATCCTCGGGCGTCCGAGGACCCCCTTGGATATCCACCGGTATACCACCTCAGAAGACCCCCCTTGCTGACGGGTGATCCTCTCACAGTGTGACCAGTGCCGGATACGGAAAGTAAGTACATACTATGCTGCAGATGAGGTGCATGTCTGCTCGTCCGCGGACGCCTTTGGTCGCAGTTGAGTTCCGGACGACAGGCCACTCACGCATCACGTCGATTTGGTAATACGGATGGGACTGACCAGACGCCCGCCAGATACGATGCGACAAAGAATCACCATGCTCGAACTGTCGTATAGCGAATCGGATTTGTAGCTCAACAGGCGCGGGACAGAAGCCCAGGGAGGCAAGGCAGAGGGTCCTGATATCTACGCAATAGTTCGTTTCTCATGGCTTCATATCCTTTGTCATCAAACCTACTCCCATCCCGAGTCCATATGCCTCAGCCCCGGCCAGGTTCTCAACAGACAAAGGCCCTCCTCCCATGGCACACCCAACATGACTAACCACACTCTAGTGAGCGCAAGATCGATATGATAGAACAGCGGCTCGGTTCGATAGAGAAGCTCCTCCGCGAGCTGAGCAACAACAGCGGCCTCAGGCGGGGCCCCGACCTGCCCCTCCACGATGGCCCCCCACCACTGGCACCGTCATCGTCGTCCAACTCGATGGATACCAGCGGCAGGGCAGCAAGGGGCGACGACCGCAGGGGGGCGGCGGCGGCCCGAAACGGCTCTCCACTAACAGCCATGTCTGCCGCCCACCACCATCACCACCACCACCACGCCGACATGATGGACGACATCTCAGGCGACGACCGCGGCGACGGGGACGACCTCGACGAGGACGACGAGGACGACACCAGCACCCCAGGCGGGGCGAGCAACGAGCTCGACTCGTCCGCCTTCGAGGGCAACTCGTCGCTGACGGCGCACACGGTCTTCGCGTCCGAGTTCCTCGAGCACGCCGTCGAGCGCACCTCCCTGCGCGACATGAACCCCAGCATGGCCGCGGCGCTGACCTCGCTCAAGCAGATCGTCGGCCTGAGCCAGAAACAGCAGGGGAGTACCGGCGGCGCCGGCGGGGGCGGAGGCGGGGGTGGGAGTGGTGCGGCACAGACACAGCAGCAGCAGCAACCGGTGCGGCGCGGCTCGGCGGGGGCGTCTAGCAGCGGTGGCGGCAGCAACGACGTGCGGTTCGCGCACCAGCGGGCCCTGCCGCGGGGCGGGTTCCGCGAGCTCCCGATGCCCCCCGTGCAGGCGGTGATCCCCGTGCTGCGCGAGGTGAAGGAGACACCCCCGGGGACGTTCACGCTGATCAGCGTGTGCTGCTTCATGGCGGTGGAGAACTTTGCGGAGGCCTGCCGGCGCGTGTACTTCGCGCTCGAGGACTTCAGCCACGCCAACTTTATCATCGTCAACATGGGGCTGTACTACCTGTTCCAGGAGAAGGCGGTGGTGGCGAGCGGGCTGGGGGACAGCGCGGCGAGCGACCGGTACACGGGGTATTATCACCTGTGCCGGGATAACCTCGAGACGGGGCTGGCGAACCTGCGCTTCTTCCTGGGGGCCAGCATGGAGAACATCGAGGCCCTGCTGCTGGGCGCCAGCTACGCCATCGAGGTCAGCCGGCCCAGCCTCGCGTGGCAGCTCAACACCACCGCGGCGCAGCTGTGCCAGGACCTGGGCTACCACCGCGTGACGGGCGGCACAGTCGAGGTGAGCAGCCCGGGGGGCAGCAAGAGCACATCTACCAACCACGACAGCAACACCGTGCTCAGCGACAAGAAGGCGATCCTCTTCTGGTTCAGCTACATGCTCGACAGGGGGCTGGCGCTCCGCCTGGGCCGCGCCCCCACGATCCAGGACTTCGACGTGACGGTGCCCCGGGTGATCGGGCAGGTCAACGCGCCTGACATGTGGAAGGAGGTCCTGCGGCTGTGGATCGCCCACGCGGACATCCAGGGCCAGATCTACGAGCGGCTGTACTCGCCCGCGAGCCTAGGCCACCCGGTGGGCCAGCGCGTCGAGGTCGCGCGGCGGCTGGCCGGGAGGCTCAAGCTCATCGCCGACCAGGCGCTGCTGATCCGGAGCTCCGAGATGGGGAAGCTCAAGGCGGGCGGCGGCGGCGGCGGCAGCTGGGCCGACGCGCGCAAGGCCACCGTCATGGAGATGGTCATGAAGAGCGACCAGGTCTCGTTCCTGAGCAGCCTGACGCTTGTCTACCGGGCCATCCCCGCAGGCGTGGGCGGGCACGGGTTCTCGACTTTCACGCCCGAGTGCATCGAGACGGCGAGGCTGGCCATGCAGACGCACGAGGAGTGCATGAAGCTGATGGGGAGCAACCTGTGGGTGGCTGCTTCGTATATACACTGGTAAGATGGAGCGCCCACGACATGTCTGAGACTTGCCCCAGTCTATATTGCTGGCTGTTGCTGACTTTCCCCGCCTTCTTCATCTAGGACAATCCTCTATGCGCCGTTCGTCCCCTTCATCGTCATATTCTGCCACATCATAGAGACATCCAACATGGCAGACCTGCAGCGCCTGCGCGACTTCATCGCGTCGCTCCAGCCGACGTGTGCCGTCTCCGAGGGCGTCGACAAGCTGCACCGCCTCTTCTCGGTGCTGCACAACGTGGCCACGCTATACGTCGAGGCCAAGACAAAGGCCAACTCGTCCGAGCCCCAGGACACCGACATGGCGCCCATCGGCAACGAGTTCGACGTCTACCTGTCCGCGCTGGGCTTCATGCCCGTCGACGGTGACCTTTCGGCCGCGCAGGCCCAGGCACAGGTCCACCAGGCACAAGTCCAACAGGCCCATGCTGCTGCTGCCGCCCACGCAGCAGCGGCGGCGGCGGCTGCGAGCGGTGCGCTGCCTACTTCACCCGTGACTGCTGGGGCGCCTTTTGGCGCGTCGCCGGTGAACCATGCGTTGGCCATGCACCAGAATAGCCAGCTGGGGGATTGGTTCTCAGGAAATCGATACATGATGGGCCTGCTGGAGGAGGATCTGTCGCAGTTCCAGCCAAATGTTTGGCCGAATCCGTAGGAATAATTGAAGGAGTGGAATCGTCAGGTTGTCCATTGTGGTGTTTATGGCGTGATGTGTTTCAACATATCGTGCAGAGATGACTTGTTCGACTGCTCGTCCCATCCCACTCCCTGGGATGATGAATGCTTGAGCCCATAGTTCCGTGACGGCATCTTCTTCCTCTGACTCGCCCACATCGGAACTTGTCCTTAGTTCAGTTGTAGAACATGCCGGATGTGCCCCTGGTCGGCCTCCTTTCTCCTCGCGGTGTGCTGCGATAGACGTGCTTATTGCCGTCGAAGTCGCCTCCAGGAGAAGGCGGACGAGAATATCTCCCTCCTCGCCACCCCAGTGGTAGGCGTGCTTATTGCCGTCGAGCCTCGAGATGCACATCAGCGCATCGCCGACAACTTTTTCGAGAGACAATTCAATCATCGTGTGCTCAATAGCAAATCGGTCGGTTCGTCCATACGCGTCTCAGTCGGTTGGGAAGTTGGGGTCGTACATCTCGTACCCCTCGTCCTCAGTGTCACTCTCCCCATCGCCATCGCCACCGCCGGCACGCTGCGGCTCCAAGCTCTTAACCCTGACATCCTTGCCCTCGTCCTCGACCTTGGCCTCCTTCTCAGCCTCGCTTTCCCCCTCCGCAGGCGCAAATGCACTCTTGAACCCAGACTTCTTGAACCCTCCCTTTTTGAACCCGCCGCCCCCTGCTCCTCCCCCACCAGAGGCCTGGGGCTTATCCCCGCCGCCGCCGCCGCCGCCGCCGCCGAGCTGGATGCTGATGACGCCGTTCTCCCTGGCCTCGGCCTTGCGCGCGCGGGCGGCGGCGGCGGGGTCGCGGGTCATGGCGCGCATCTCCTTGAGGCGGACCTTGTGCGAGTGGTCGTAGGACGAGAGGTGGGCCTCATATTCGTTGTGCCGGCTGTAGCCCTTCTGGCAGAGCTGACAGTAGAAGGACTGCAGGGCCTCGCGGGCTGCGGCGGTGGCTGCTGGGGGGAGGGTCTGGTGTCGCTGTTGGGTTTTGGACGATTAGCTCGAAGAATTCAGGGGAAATTGGGAGGGAATGAAGGTGCTGAGTTATGCTCTGTCTTACTGGAGGCATCTTGGTTGCTTCCTGCTATCAGGAGCTATTGCCGGGTAGGGTGGTTTGCTGATCTTGTCGTGGTTGGTGATGTCGGCCCGTGGTGGACTTTCGAGAAGGACTGTGCATTGGAGTCATGGTGGAGCTCTGCCGGCCGAGATGGTTGGATTGCCTTGATGCTGGGACCCTGCAAGGGCAGCAGGCCGGGGTTCTGTCGCGTGTGTAATTCTAGCATCCTCACAGGGCAATGCGGCAGGAACTGGGCGGGTCGTAGTGGGGCCTCTGGCCTGGGCGTGGAAATACCCCAGTGTCAACGTCAGAGAAGT
Source organism: Diaporthe sp. PMI_573 (assembly GCA_021399435.1). Taxonomy (NCBI): domain Eukaryota; kingdom Fungi; phylum Ascomycota; class Sordariomycetes; order Diaporthales; family Diaporthaceae; genus Diaporthe; species Diaporthe sp. PMI_573. The sequence goes on from JAJTUP010000005.1 coordinate 381,754, forward strand.
CCAGGGGTGGGGGAGGGACAGAACCGCCCTAAGCCTCGGGTCAACTTTCTCAACACTTCTGGACCACTTCTACCACGTTTCTAGAAGATACTTACTTGCTTACTTAGTAACCACTTCTTTCCCCTGTCTCATGCCACCACATTAGACATTAGAACCCCATGATACCCTCATAACCACACGCTGCGCTTCTACGAGCAGGACATCCAGCATGGATTCCCGGTCTCTGAGGGCGACTGCCTCGCAGGAGACGCTGATCTCGCTGATGCAGCTCGAGCCACAACCGATGCCAGACACCGATAAGGACCTGCCACCGCTGCCCGAAGAGTCGAGTGATGGCACGAGGACAGAGGCAGACACAGAGAAGGAGTCTACGAGGTCGATTGGGTCCCGCGAAGGACCAGGCCACGCCCGTACCTCGTCTCTCGGGCTGAGTGGGAGTGGCCACGGCTCTATATACTATCGTGAGTTCTTTTTCTCTTGGGCACACAACACCACGACTTGCAAGGATCACATCTAACATGCCAATTCTCCCAGTCACACGAATACAACGGTACTCAACCTACGCCCTGTCCATATTCACCGGCCTGCACATCGCAAACACCTCCATAATACCACTCATCACCCGCTCCGTGCCCGCATCCGAGGGCTACCTCCTCCTCGCCCGCGAGATCTACCAGACGCCGATGACCGAGCCCCTTTTCGTCGCCCTGCCCATCGCAGCCCACATCGCGTCAGGCATCGCCCTGCGCCTGGTGCGCCGCTCGCACAACCTCAGGCGCTACGGCGGCGCGACGCCTGCCGTCCTGCCCACCAGGTCGTCCACGGGGCGTTCTTTTACCTCCTCCTCCTCGGGCAGCACGGGATCGGCCTGGCCGCAGCTGAGCTGGATCTCCGCGTCGGGGTACGGCTTCGCGGCCTTCCTGTCGGCGCACGTCGCCATCAACCGCCTGCTGCCGCTGCACGTCGAGGGCGACAGCTCCAACATCGGCCTGGCCTACGTGGCGCACGGCTTCGCGTCCCACCCGGCCGTCTCGTATGCCGCTTATGCCGGGCTGCTGGGCCTGGGGTGTGGGCACATGATCTGGGGGTGGGCCAAGTGGATCGGCCTCGCGCAGATGGCGGGCTGGGCCGCGGATATCAAGACCGTGGGGACCACGCGGGACAAGAACGAGGACGTGCGCCGTAGGAAGCGCAGGAGACGGATATGGCTCTGGATCAACGGGGCCGCGGTTGCTGCCACTGTCGTCTGGGCGGCGGGCGGGCTGGGCATTGTGGCCCGAGGGGGTCCAGCAGACGGTTGGGTCGGTAAGGTGTATGATGAGTTGTTTGCCGCGGTTGGGCTCGGGCATTAGCGGGCATGGGGTGAAAAAAAGCAGTGCCAGGGCGCTTGCCTGGCTTTGGATACCGTTGCATTACAAGCGCATATACGTAGGGAGAGAAACTATGTCAAATGAACACAATCACACCCAAGCCCTCGGCAGGCATTCTAGCGTCGTCCGGGGGATCATGCGCCCTGTCCTCAGCTTCAGACGAAGCCCCTTGAGCATGTGTTTGCTGTTTGTTCGTCAATGTAACCATGGTGGTAACGGCTGGAGATATCTTTTCGATGGTGTCTCTGTCATCCGTGGACGGACGAGCGACAGTGCACCAATGGCCGCTAAATCTCGATCGAAGAAGCATGAGACGTGCATGCTGCATGAGTCAGCCTCCATCACGACGGAGACACACATCGTATACTTCGGGACCGCACTTCACACAGTAGTCTGTTGAACCAGTGCCCAACCAACCGCCAGCCTTCCAGCCAGCGCACAACATATGCCAGGTGAGGTGGTGTAGCGCCGAGCCCTCGGATCGACGAAACAGCGGGATCACCGCTCGTTTGTTTGTCCTTCTCACAGGCTACAGCTGACGGGATCGGCAGTCTCCTCCCCACCCTTCTCGGCTGCTCAAACTACCTACTGTGGCAGGTGTGGTTACAGCCGAGTCGTTGGAGTAGCACTGCGCCAGCAGGCTGGGTTCGGTTCGCTCTCCTCTGCATGGAGAAGACCGTAATTTGGGGGAGGACGGCTCGGGGATGACCGCAAAGATCACCGGTTTGGCGTTCCTCCCGAGCCGTATTCGGTGTTGTTAGTCGAAGTTGGGCTGAGATGGATGTGGAGGGCTGGCTGGCTGGGTGCTGACTGCATTTTTGTTTGCTGTGGTTCCTCATCATGCTGATATAAGTTTTCACTCCTGTTTCAACATCAACTCTCCTCCTCCGAGACTGTTCCTGTTCCCCCTACTTTGGAATTAACCACCACTCCGACGCGGCAAGCGGGATATCGTGATCGCCTGGAGCCGAGCAAAACAATGAGAACCTTCGCCCTGTGCACTCACGCGCGCGGGAGTTGTGCTCTGGACGACCGGTGACAAGAGCTAGTTGGGTCTCACCGTCACACAGCGTGTCACCACCCATTCGCCACGCCCTGAACCTAATATCAACAGCCACCACGCAAACAAAGCCCAACAGCCCTATCTGGGAAAAGTAACCAGACGCCACACCAAAAAATGTCTCCAATGTCCCCCAGCATCGTCGCCGTCCTCACGCGGGCCAGCAGCAGCAGCAACAACAGCCCAGGCGACGACGCCATCCCAGACTCCCCACCAGAGCCGTCCTCATGGCTCACCCCAGGCGCAGGCCTAACCCCCGACTCAGGCGACCAAACGCCCGCCCTGCGCGTCTTCGTCATCACGGTGGGCGTGCTGGCCGTGTACAACGCGGCCGAGCTGGCGGTGATGGCGCTCCTGACATTCAGACAGTACCGCGGGCTGTATTTCTGGTCCGTGATGGTGTCCGGGGTGGCCATAACGATCGGGTTCACCCTCGACCTGCTGGACGTTGTTGGCGGGACCGCGAGGTACGCCGCCATCACACTCATCACCGTGGGCTGGTGGCCCATGGTGTCCGGGCAGGCGCTGGTGCTCTGGTCGAGGCTGCACTTGATCGTGCCCAAGAGCAGCCAGGGGGAGAGGATCGTGCGCTGGACGGGTTGGATGATCGCCGTCGACGCCGTGATTTTTCATCTGCCCACGACGGTGTTCACGTACGGGTCCGCGGTCAATGGCCCCTCGGTGGGCGCGTTCGCGCGCGGGTATGATGTAATGGAGAAGATACAGATGACCGGCTTCTTCTGCCAGGAGGTCATACTCTCGTCAATCTACGTCATCGAGACGTTCCGCATCCTGCGCACGAGCCTGCAGCCCGACACGCGCACGACCATGCGCCAGCTGCTGGCCATCAACGCGGTGATCATCGCCATGGACCTGGGGCTGCTGGGGCTCGAGGCCGCGAGCTACTATATCCTCGAGACGATGCTCAAGGGCGTCGTCTACTCCGTCAAGCTCAAGCTGGAGTTCGCCATCCTCGGCAAGCTGGTGCGTTTTGTAGGGGGAGGCCAGCGCCCCGGCGCCGGGGGCGGGGGAAACCACCACCACGTCGGCGGCGGTGGGGGCGAGTATGACCCCCGCAAGTACTCGGTCGGCTTCGTGTCGACTGCCACGGCGCCTAACTGCCGCAAGAGGCGAGACCGCCGAGAGGAGGAGGACGAGGTCATGCTGGGGAATATGGACCACATCAGCGAGTTTGTTGACTTGGATAGGGTCGCGGGCGACGTCACACGCCCGTCGAGGAGTACGGACTCTGGAACTAGGAGTAGAGGGGGGAGTGCCGCGCATGGCGACGAGGAGTATGATTTTGCGAGGTTTGAGTATGTTGAGGATGTCACTACTTTGCGGGATAGTCTTGTGGGTGGGATGAAGGGGCCTGGGGGGGATGTTTTGCAGTATCCGCGGGTGGCGTCTTTATGACATGGAGTCAAGCTCTAAGATGTGCCATTATTCAAAATACATAAACATTCCGTAGATCACGAATGCCAGCGGATCTTCTTTCTATCACAACTTCGAAGATTGTATAGTTGTATTCAAATACAGAAGTAACAATGTAACTACAGTCCCATAATCTCCTACCAAGCCGCTCCCACAAAATAACACCTATGAAGTAAACAATTTCATTGCACCTGCATTACTGTTCCTACAATAGAAAGCTTTTAAATACTGCTGTTAATATATGTTGATCTACGTTACAGAATCTTGAGAGCAACCTACATTTGAAATGAAAACGTGTCATTATTATCATGCAGACCATTGTTGTAGTACTACCATCACTGCCCCTTGAACTAGCCATGAGACGAAAGCAAACCGCCAGCGCACAAAGCATTGTATCTAACTATATTTCTCATGCGGCCCCGTACTCACGAATTGTCTCTACAATCTCTTCATAGCCGTAATCTGAAGCCATTTGCAGAGCATCTTCGAAACCATGCACCTCTGCGCCGTGGGACTTCACGTCGGCTCCATTCTCAAGAAGCATCCGCACCATACTTTCGCGCTCCGGACCTCGCTTTATTGCCGCTGTCAGAGCACAGCCATACCACTGGTCCCAGGCGTTCACGTCGGCCCCGTGCTCAAGCAGCATTTTTACGACCTGTTCATGGCCGTTACGTGCAGCCTCTCGCAGAGGCGCGCCGTGCTCTCTACAAGCTTCATCGACATCAGCCCCATTTTCGAGAAGCATCCTGACAATATCCTCATAGCCTTCCCCCGACGCCGCTAACAGGGCAGTCGCAAAAAGCCGGTTTTTGCCCACTGCATTTACATTAGCTCCTTTCTCGAGAAGGGTCCGCACAATGTCAACATTTCCCTGAACTGCAGCGTGCCGCAGAGGGATTTTCCCATCTTCGCCACCGCCGTCCACATTGGCTCCATTCTTGAGAAGTAGTTGTACGATATCTTCGTGTCCCCCATCAGCAGCCAAGCATAACGCGGTGTATCCATGAGAATCCATTGCGTCAAGCCCGGTCTTCAGCTCTTCTTTTCTCTCCATGATGTCTAGTAGCGGACCCATCCACCGATTTGCTGACGCTACATGCAGCAGTGTGGCTCCTTTTCGCGCATAGAATGGGCGATCATACATTCTCAGTGAACCGAAAGCATCTGCCCAACGTTGCACAATGGCTTCTGATGGCCAGCCAAAATAGCTTAGTAAATCGTTTGGGGTGTTTGCTTCATCACTCCGCTGTACGTGTGCTACCCAATTTAGTACAGCATACCGCAAGAGAGGAAACTCGGGCATTAATTCTGATGCAGTGCCAATGAGTGCTGCCTGCATGATCTCGTCTGTCGATAGGTACCTTATGCACATTCTAGAGAGCTGATAGTGCGCGGTAGCTGCCAGGTCGGCCCCATCGGTGTCGATTGTGGCCAGACTCTGGCAAATCTGGAGAGTGGCGAGGCCCTCCGCCATGAAGAAGTCTTTGACTGTTTGGTGGATAAATTGCACAACGCGGGATGGTACGGACACTTTGCGATTATCCTGGTTGATTTCTTTGCGAAACGACGGTACGACCTCGGCAAGACCGCAGCTGAGAGTCGTAAGCCTCTTCTCCATCATGTCGCAGTCGCTCGCAAAGTGCTTCGAACTCTGGTAGTCCCGTAGTGAATTAGGACTGTACGAGAGGTCGGGTTCGACGACCACGGCCCATCGCAATTCGTCCAATGTCAAAGGCTCCATAGCAAAGGAGATCCATTGGATGAGCTTCGACGAATTGACCTTGTCCGCCACTTGTTCGATGAGCCCTCTGTATAAATCATTCAGCTCGATGGGAGACTGTTCGACTTCTTCTCTGATCATTCTCCAATTTTCCCCTTCACGCTGAAGGTTGAGGACGCGCTCTACAATGAGACGTGCCCAGATGAAGACGCCTGAGGCGCGACTCGTGATATCTGTCTGTATTGCAGCCACATGCTCAGAAGATGACCAAGCGGATAATTGGAGGCGCACGTATGCTGAAATGTCGTTCTCATTTTCGCTCTCAAGCCGGATCTCGGAGATTCCGTCGGGCAAAGCCAAACGGGGGTGATGACGGCAGGTGAAGCAAATATGCAGCTGTGAACGGGGTTGACACTCCTGAGTCCATGTTTTGAAGTTCTTGATCAGCTGATTTGCATTGTCTTTCCCATACTCATCCAGGGCGTCGATGAGCAAACAGACCGGGCGCCTCTCAAGGGCCTTCCGAAGCGAGGACCCGAAGAAATCACGTAGCTCACGCCAATGCCACTGCCACTTTTCGCCTGACTCGCCCATATTGTCCTTCCGATCTTTGAAAGTTGTCAAAAGATCGGTCGAGATGGCGTCAGGAGCATGCCGGAGGAGTTGATGAAGGAGCGATCGATAAAGACCGAGTGTTGTCTTCTGGAGCTCTGTGCCTCGATCATGGAAGAAGAACGAAAGTATCAGAGCACCGGGCTCGGCCTGTGCTTCAGCGGTCTCTCCGCTTCTGAGCAACCCTTCATTGTGCAGGGAGAGGGACCTGTCTCGGATGTTGGATGCCACGACAGCATCACTCACAGCGTATCGTAGCAAAGTCGACTTTCCGGAGCCAGGCTTTCCCTTGATACAGAGCATGGCACAATCGTCGGCCGCCCAGTCTCTGTACGTCTCGTGTCCAAGTAGCCACTTGCACGTGCCTTCAGTAGCCCGTTCGATGTCATTGAATCGGTCGTCCATTCCTGGGAAAGAAAGTGATCTCGCGCATTCTTGCGAAGGTTCCGGGATTTTTGGGAGGGGGAGGTCCTGGAGTAGTGTTCGAATCTGAGAAAAGTTGTTGTCGCTACGCTTTTGCGAAATGATGAGAAGCTGGCAGAAATTTAGCTCGAGCTCGACTATTCTGTAGAAAACCCATACTGAACTTACCCAGTGGCTGATCTCGGCATCTGCATCAACGATGGCCTTTTTCTTTGAGTTGATAGATCGATCCTCTAGCTTCAAAGTCGCATGTGCAAGGCGTGCTTAAGGAGATCAAATCAGCATTCTCAAAGACGTGAATCCCTGGGTAATTTCAAGAACAAACCTATTCCGCTCTGACGTAGATATTTGTCTAGAGCTATCATGTAGAGTAAGATAGCCTTGTACACATTCGTCAATTGCTCGTCAAAATCATCTCCAGCTTCGGGGCCTCTGAAGAACAACTCATACTCTCTGTACTTCGCCATGAATCTCGTGATGATCTCCGAGCTAGAGAGCACGAATTCGCTAGCCTCTCCCGCGTTTGCAGCGACCTGCAGGCCGAAAGAGACGACGGACCAGCCTAGGGATGCATAGCCTGACTTATCAAATTGTACTGCAGCGTCGCCCAGAGATTTAAAAGCTAAGGCTCCTTCGATGATCTTATGAACAGCCTAGGAGAAATTTACTTGTTAAGCTTGTCTCTGTTTGGGGTCTGTGACCGGAGTAGGCTTACAGGAGACCAGCTCGACTTTTTCCCTTCGTCCTCGAGCTTTCTTGCCCTTTCAAGAGTTGAGTTGACATCATGGGTAGGGGAGTCGGATCCATGTCCGTGAGGGGGTTTTGCGTTGGATTTGGCGATTTCTTCAAGTGTTTCCTTATCTTGTTGGTCAAGTCTGTCTGCTGCTCTTTCCCAGAGGCACATCCGTGATGGGGTTCGCTTGATTTGCTCTGATGGATGGCTGGCATCGGGCACGGTGTGGGCTGGTAGGACAGATGGGGCAGTGACAGTATCAGGACAAGCCAGCTCGTTTGCTGATGTCCTACTAGATGGGCTTTCGTCATGGTCCACTACGGATAGCCCGAGGAGGAGCTTGAGTCGCTCTCTCCGCCCTCCCTTTTTTCCTTTTTGATCTTTCCCCATAGTCCCAGCTGTGCTAATCCAAGATCAATCAAGCACGAGTGAGAACAGGAGACTTACCTCGTGCTTGATGAATGTTGGGATCGGGAAGGACCATAGTCCACATAACTTTGTAAGACAAGGCTATGGGGCGATGGGGAAATGGGGGGAAGGACGAGGGCTGTCACAATCAACCGAGAGCGCTGAAGAAGCGAAAAGAGGAGGTAAGCCGAGAAAATTTAGTTGTCAAGAACACTTGTCCAGGTGATAGGCCGCCTGCCACCCTGAGGCCGCCTGCTTGCATGTCGACGCAGGCCAATTACGGTGCGGAGCCCCCTAGCCCACAACCCACCGGCCTTGGCCATTTCGAGAGGTGTGTAACACACCCTCGGTTCTTGGAGTGGCAGTGAATTTGTGTTCCCACACATTCTAGGCCACGTCTCTTCGTCAGCCTCCGGTTAGTAGGTGATAATCTCTGCCGAGACACTACAATATCTTTTAATAACACAATGCTTTTTGCCTCTAAGGGACTATTATACCTAACGGCTTCGGCCACACTGTATTTTTTATTAACTGTTTATTGGTCTGTCTGCTGTCTGCTCAACCTTCCGACTGCTCTTCCCTGAGCTCATACACAAAGTCGACAACGGCTTTGTATATTTGCTCGTACTTCTCTTCCGGCGGGACCTTAAATCCTGCCTATTTCCTCTCATTCTTTAATATCTTTCTAATCTTTTTAGAAAGATCTAAATATCTAATAATAAAATAATATATCTAGAGTAGTAAAAGCTCTGTAATATTACTATATTTATCTATTTTGTTGTAAATACTGTCTTTGCTGCTTTTTAATAGTTTTGTAATATTATTATAGAAGTCTTATAGGTGGGTTTAAGTAAATCTTTTTTTTAATTTTAACTTTTATTAAAGTTAGCTATATGCTTAGATGTAGGCTATAATGCTTATTTAGGGGGGGTTTTCTTGGAATCTTATTTTTATAATTTCTTTAAAAAATCCTATAGAAGTATATATTAATATAGATGTTAAGAGAAAAGGATATTAACTAAAACTATAGCTGTAGGATTAATTTTATATAGGGACTATATTAAGAGACTATTTTAGTCTTTACCGTATAATTAATTGCCCTACTTTTTAGTCTATAGCGCTGCTAGAAGCGGTCTTGCTAGCCTTGTCTGTATAGCTATTATAAGGCTGTTAATATTTTTTGGGCTATGTGCTATAATTATATTCTAAACCTACTGTTATCGGCATTGTTTTTTTTAAACGCTGGGTGTTTAAGCGTTTACCACTATATGAAGGAACCACCTATATACTGCTTAAGAAGCATATGTACACGGATTAAAAAACGAAACCACTTATACCTAACTTTATACTTCTATAGTTTCTACAGATATACTCTTTAAGATAGTATATATAGACCTACTAGCTTAATCTGGAAGATACGTAACTACAAACTACAGTTGCTGAATGCCACCTAAGTGTCTCGTTCACGTAGAACTGGGTTAGCAGGTGGCCCTAATGAAGTTATCGCCTTCCCCGTAGATTGTAAGCATGTATATTCGATCAGATGACGATAAAAGGCTTGGTTGCTTGCAAATCCACAAAGTCTTCTAGTATTAGAGGTGCTTTATATCCCAGCTCAAGCTGTCTAACAGTGCAGGTGCTGACACAGCAGTGTTAGCGTTGCCAGGGCAGGATCCAATTGTTCCAATAGGTCCCCAAAATGACCATCTTTCTCTCATAGCAGTGCCACCTGCTTTGAGTCCAAGTGCCCGTTCCTTTCGTCAGTACCTTTAGCGACAGCTTCAAGACTGAAGGTACTGTCAGTCAGCGTTGAACAGTCGAGGCTTGCAGGAACCTTTTGCTTTTTGAACCCCTGATCTGGTCTCGGCTGCATCTGAACACTGTATGATCACCAATTAGACGGTCACGTAGGTCTCCTCGTCACCAATGGACCTGCCGTGACGCAGTGCGCATACCTAGTGGACCTCAAGCAGGACCAACATAGCTACAGTGGCATGGAAATAGGAAGGTCCGTTGCAATTGATTTCATTACTTAAAGAATCATCTAAAAGGTCTTTATACAAGCTATTAAAAAGCTTCTTAATTTGTAGATATGTTTCTGGTGCCTCATTACCATTAGACATGCTCTTAGATTGGCCCTCATGTCCGCCATTGCCTTTGCACTTCACCCAGAGACAGCCACAATTTGAGCATCTTGGGGTAGTTCGGGGTACCCAAGCCGGTCTGTATTTGATGAGATTCATGTTAGAATCAAGGCCACACCGCCAAACATTGTCAATCTTAGGATCACTCACCACCGGATCCCAGCCTGGCGCGGCTGAGAAGCCCTTGGTACCACACCCCTGGTTGGTGCCCTCAGTGATATCATTGAACACCTCTGGGTTGGCATAGGCAACAGGATTGATAAAACCAATGCTGCTCTTTCCAGCTTCCAGACGCTCCTGGTTGATAAGAGTGAGAATAGAGCCGAGAGTCGGTGAGCTGGCCGAAGTGCCGTAGACGAGAGAGAAGTTGCCATCGATTGCGATCACGTAGTTAGCACTAGAATGGATAGCATGTTCAGGTCAGCTCACGTTTCATCACCATGAATGAAAGGGAAAGATTGAAAGAAATTGGAAGTCGTTGGAGAACTCACCCATTCGCGCTGATATCCGGGAATGCACGCGTCTGCTGGCTGTTATTGAACCTGTCCGCACCGTATGGAGGCGGATGCTCAGCAAACCACTCATGAACCGCATCAGCCTGGTAGTCCGGAAGGGGAAAGACGTTAGAGAAACCTCCACCTGAGTAGATGACGGTCTCGCACGCCTCCTCAGGCTGAACACCCGTTGCCAGGTCGGTTGTGATTGATACATTCGGCTTGACCTGCGTGGCACCGACGCTCGTGACGTAGGGGCATGTTCCAGGGAAAGAAGGATTGAAGCGTCCGCTGGTGCCATTGTTGTACGTTGCGTTGATTCCCGGACCGTCGATGCACTGGCCACCGTTTCCGGCGACGCCATAGTCCCCAGAGCTGTACAAGACGCTGATGCCCATCATGCCAAGCTTCGCGTACTCGTTGCATTGCCGCATCTCATAGAATGGCGTGAGGTCGTGCTCGTTGTAACCGTACGAGGTCGAAATCACCTTAGTTGCCGCGAAACCGCCGCAGTTCTCGGGTCCCTTGTAGCCCATTGGCATTACATCGGGATAAATGCCGTCCTGAGTAGGGTCGTCTCCGCCTTCGTATGTACAGTAGGATCCGTCGACAGCATCGAGGAAATTGTTGAACGAAGCGCCCTCCACGAGGTCGCCGACTTGATAAAGGGTCACCTTCTGTGGGTATACGAGTGTGATCGCGTACTCTAGATCCAGATCACTTTCGCCGTTGAAATCGAAGCTCATGTTTGTCTGCTGGACCACACCGCCATCAATGCTGTCGAGTATGGGTCGCACGCCCACAGCCTTGGGGCTAAAGTTTGCAAAGAACATATCTAGGTCAGAGGGCACGTAAGCTTGTGGCGTGTACTCGACAATACCATAGCTGTTTCCAGGAGCTGCCTTGCGGTTGACAGGGAATTGGTACAGTGCACGCAGGCAGTCTGGGGTGATGAACTCGTCGCAAGTCGAGAGGTCGGACATGTTCTTGTGGTGGCTACCGATGCGGTAACCCCCTTTGGGAAGAGATCCTGATCCAGGTGCACCGAGGCCCTTGTACAGGCCCGGGATTTTCTCACGCTTCGTGATGTCAGGCCCTACTGTGTCATGGCGAGATTGAGGTCGAGGCGTGACATCGAAGTGTAAGGTCGGGTAGACCATATCGATGTGTTCTTTGAGAGAGGACGGGATGCTGTACTCGGTACAGGCCACATGCGGCTGTCCACTCTCGTGCTCATAAACGTAGTACTTCGTATTCAGCAGCTGTTCGGCCTCGTCGGCTGTGGCATCGAACTCAAGCCAAGCCAAGCTTTGCGAATGCTTGATGCGGGCTGCCGCTACTCCCGCAGAAGTGAGCCAAGACTTGACGGAATTGACTGTCTCGTCGCTATCCAAATCTCAGAATCAGTCCGGCAGGCGAGAGTCAGAGGGCGGGTCACGGCTTAGTACCTGGGAGCAAATGCTTCAGCAATCTCCTTTGCAGACCAATGCTGGCCATACTTCTTGGATTGCGGGTGCGACACCTCTGAGAGCCATTCTGGCAACAAGTCCAAGTTTCTTTGCTTCAAGCCAATGCGCATGGGCAGCACTGCTCGTCGGTCCAGAGCATCACGTCTCGTCCACCCATCTGGTATGTCAGACCTTCTCTCATGTAGTGAGTGAGAAGCACCAGTAAACGCATACGCTGCTGCTGAAGCAGCGCAGCTTGCGAGGATGAGCTTATGATAGAGCATTGTCGCGGGCAACAGGAGCGAAAGGGATATTTACAGACAGACGGTCAACGAGTGACTTGGTATGTTCCCAATCGTGGGGCTTCCGATGCGGACGGCGCAGTATAAATACCTCGTGCAGGCAGGTCTCTCCTGGATCCATTACCTTATTTCATGGTATTATTTGCTCCCCTTGTCTGCCTGCAAGGCACTACATATCCGAGTCCCTCTCCCCTGCAGCGTGCTCAGATAAGAATGCACGCGCTTCTTGTGATGAACGCGTTTCCCCAATGTCCTTGTTGAGACGCTGAAGATGCGTCCCGATAGCGACGTAGCATCGGCCCTACGTTTAGCACGGCGCCCCTGACCCCGTTAGTGGTTGATTATATCGAAGCTTATGACACAGACGGCAGGTGAATGCTGGGATGGACCTGTCGTCTATGTCATGAATTGGTTTTCCGCATTAGCGTCCCCTGGCTTTCTGCCGCTTTGCCGGAAGCCTGGTTAAGTACCTGAACTTGGCAAAGCTTAGCAGAAAGCTTGACCTCACGTCTTAAATTGGCCCTAACGATCCTTCTAAGCTGGTCAAATTTCCGTCTTTCATAATTACTCATTTGATTTCCAAATCAAGTGTGTCATTATATCTGATCAGTCATTTGTCGACCAGTGGAGATGTTTACAAGCACTCTGCAAGAGACGCTGCTAGACCTTGAGCGGCTATTCAGTTGTTCGCTATCGGTAGAGGAATAGACCCTGGATCCAACGCATCCGGGTACAATTCCTGCTGAACGTAGCTACGATGTACAATTAGTGTCACCAGGGTGGTCTCAAGAAATTAAAGTAGCAGCTGGGGTGATCAAAACTTGACACATTCATGCCGGAGATGTGGGGTTGCTGGGAGGAGCTCCCGCACACCCTCTCGATTTCAAGGACACTGATTACAAGGTGACCGACTCAATACGAGATTTCCTTTTCTTGAAAAGTAACAGCGCAGGTCGAAAATGACCTCTCTATTACAAGGACGCTGACTCACTACCGAGTTTGGTGTATTTGGGGCAAAACGGACTTCGAGGCTGCGAGTTTTGCTCTCTTTAGTAGACAGGGATTATGCAGGCTATATATAATGTTACTGGCTTGGTTGAAATTACTCTGCTTATTCTTTAAAGTCTGTCGGATTTATTTGGTATGGGTTAGCTGCTTTGCTGATGCCTAGATGCTTTATGTATAATTACTACTAGTATCAACCAAACCTAGTGTACTGAATATTTTTGTTGTCTTTATGCTTAAAAGTGATGACTTCTTCCCTAATTCTACTAATTGAAATTTCTGTTCTTGCTGTCTATAATTTCAATTATACAGTAATCCCTTTGGAAAAGTTTATTTTCATAACTCATAGAATAGGAATCTAAGTATAGTCTAGCTTGGTAGCAATTCTAACCTAGACATATTGTATTGGCGCCTAGGAAAATACAAATGAGCTTCTCATAGCTCTATTTGAGCTCGTCTCGATATTGGGATGTGTTGACACCTGGACATCTTAGGTAAAATATTGTCCAAAGTCTTGCTTCACAATGATCCCGAGGCCGTATCACCTGTATAGTTCCCGCATTCTTTATAGTCGCATAATGATCTGCAGCCCGATTTTCATATTTTGTTGAATACAATGCTCGCCCTCTGGTGCAATTTCCTGTGTTATAAAGATCCAGAGGCCTGCCCTAGAGGCTAACGTTCCCCCTGTGCAAACGTACTCAGGGCATTGCTACAGCCTGCTCACGCCGTCTTTCCATTAGACGGACAATCCAACTTCCTCAAGATTCTATCTAGCTGGGTTTCCAGCGACGAAGTGGTACGGAGGAGCATCATGGGAACAGTGTCGTCAATTAACTCTCGCTAAGACTTTCCCTAGAAGCCTTTATTCACAGTCTCTCCCCTTTGTGGCAATTCTGCTGGCTCCGATAGTGCAACCATCTCCAATTAGTTCCGCATCTGAGAGCAAGATGGATCTGCTCGGGCCCTCCCTGTTATCCGACCTTGAAGAGTGGACCGGCAGAGCGGCGACTTTCGCCCGGCACACTTTCCCGTTCCTGTTCATGGGGAGCTCTCTGGCCGGGACGGTGATACCCGGACACATGTAATTACTGTGCGAATGGCAGTCTCGACACCAAATGCTTCATGTAGAAACCCTTATGCTCGCTTAGAGGCACAACGTTGTCATCGTAAATCAGGTGGCGTCTGCCTCACCGCGGACCGAGATAACAGCACCGCGGATGGCACCGCTCCCAATGTCTATGATGGCCTTTTCCACATCTTGAACATCTTGATACCGCGTAGCTTCAGCTCGGTGTTGCCAAACATGCGGGACTCGAGCCTCACACACCCATCCTTGTCGAGGAATCCACCGTTGCCCGTGCGGTACATGTGTGTCCATTATCTTACGGGTATTTAGCGAGCCAGCTGGACCAGTGGAGCAACGCGCTGGGGGTGAGATTCATGAAGAATATGAGAAATAATCTAGAGAGGGTCCACACAAAAATCGAATACGGACATGGCACCTAGGTCGAGGGCTATAGTGCACAGGGCGTTGGTCATATCGTCCCTCTCATGAAAAGAAAGTCTTTCAGTTCTGAGGTTTGCTACCGCCTTCCTGAGATTCGTCTCTTTTCAACTAGAACGCCAGAAATAGTATAGAATGTGCTAGTTCTCTTATTTAAAGCTGGGGTACATCGTACTCGCGATATTCTACCAACCATACACCCGAAACTAGCCATAGTAGATGATCTGATCTGGATCATGAGGAGAAGAGTTTGATAAGAGTCTACCTCTCAAGTGTATTATTAAGACTATAAATAGAAAATCCCGGTTGAGAACAGCAAGATTATAACGGTATACCCAACTTGAGCCACACTTGCCGTGCTGGTCCTATATTTCTTGTCAGTACAGAGACAATGAGCTTGAAGTTGCACAAACATACTTAGTACTTGTCGCTGAAGCCGACCCCGAGCTGGTGGCGGTGGCGGAAGAATCTCCGGTTGTGGGGTTGTTTGACGGATCCGACGAGTTCCATCTGTTGTTCTCATCCGGAGTCCAGCAAGTAAAACCCTGGTAGATATCGGTCTCTAGGCCGGTGAAGGTGAGAGTAGCGAAAGTTGCTCCGAGAGCCGGGCAGCTAAGATTACCAAGGGATAGCACTCTGATATATGCCACGGACTTCAGTAATGGAAGATTAATTCTATGACGTGTGAGCAGTAGAAACGTGAATAGAAGACACGGCCATGAACTAGAGAGTAACACATACTCGTCGAAATCACCGTCAAGGAGTACCCCTCCACCAACAGTAGATAATGCTGGCATTGTCACATTCCGGACACCATCGCTACCTATGACGACAATGTCTTTAATGACAGTTTCGAGTTTCCTACAGTCGATTTCTATATTAGCACCTAACGAAGCTGTTGAATGTAGAAAATGATAGCACAGCGACCTAAAAGATTTCGATGCTGTGAACATTGAGTAAAAACGGAAGTTGCTTACGGAAACGAGATGTTGGTCAAATCATTGAGGTATCCAAACAACATCCCACCGCCCGTGATGTTCTGGAGATCTGGCATCGAGACAGTGGTTACGCCATCATCTACCCGAGTAGACCCCTTGAGCTCCGGTCCCAGGTATCCAGAACTCAAGGAAGGTAGGGACTCAACGCCGGGCAGTTCAAAGGGGCCCTTGAACTCGTGGTCGATAAAGAAGAGAACGCTGTCGATGGTTGGACAGGTCTTGTAGAAGTCGATGTCCGTCTGGTTGACGATGTTCACGATAGTATCATCACATGCCCCGCCATCATCAGCTAACGTTAGACTCATCCAGTCAGTTTCCTGATCGTGGAACCGCACGGGGTGGTGGTGATGACTCATATGGCCTACCTGCAACGACATCGAATGTCACCAAGAGAGTAGTGAAGAGCAGAAATCTAGAGCTCAACAAGCTGGCTTTTCGGCGGAAAGCAACAGCCATGATGCTAGATTACAGACTTGCGCTGGGAAGCAGCAAGCCAACCTCGTTATTTTCTAACAAAAAAATGGACAAAGAAAAAGGCGAGTGAGTGGCTTCCAAGGTAAGCCTCAGATTTTGTATCAGTTGGCCCAAATATCAGGAAGGCCGCATTGCTTAATGAAATATACAAAGTGGATAAATACGACCCTGCTACCGCATTTGCTTAGGCCGCCCCCTTCCATGAGGGTCGATCGAGGCTGCCTGGCCGCATGGCTGCCCAGAGGAGCTTGGTGGGCGCCGAGAAAGGCTTGGTGCTTATGGAGGGAAGCTTGTGTCTTCAAAAACAACGGGCCGACATGGTTGGCCCCCATTCCGATGGAGTAGGCGCGGCAGGGTCCGCATCCTACACAGCTTTTAAAGTGGATCGTCTACCAATAATCAAACTGACAGGCCTGGAGGTGAGCAGCTAAAAGCTTATCTTTTTCTGTGTTTGCTCCGGAGCATCAGCAAAGGGTACCAAGTGAAGTTGCCTCCTCCGGACAGCAGCACAAAGGATCGGCCGAGTGCAACGTTTCGCTGACAATGTTGTCGAGCCTGCGTAATAAGGACGGCGTGACATGATGGTGTCCAACTGTAATTTGCGGTCACCTTATCACCTTATCGCGACTCGACCAGGCTTCATCGCCCCCAAACTCAGACGTGGCCCACCGCCTCAGACATTGACTTTGAGCCGCTCAAGAGGACCTGCAGTGAATCCGCCCCGTGACTCCCAAGCATGGCCGCCTGCTCCTGCTCTCGCACACCCGTGTTGGCCACGATGGCGAACTTGGCGTCGTCCAGGTAAAAGTTCTCCGTGATTCTAGCAGAGAGGGCGCTACCCCCGGTGGCCGGGACGGAAGATATCCAGAAACTAGCCTCCGCGGATCCCGTATGGTACCTCCCACTCGCGAAGGGCCTCTGTAATGCCTGTTTCTGCGAGCACGCCGATATCTCGCATTAGACCAACGTCGAATGACACACCCTTCTGGTCCAGCCCGCGCCGTAGGTGGCAGATAGCATCTTGGAATGAACAGCCAGCTGCGTAGGTGTCCTGGCCACGATTGCCGAATATGCCTGCGAAGCTGCTCAGAATCATCAAGAAGTCCACATCTGGAACGTCACGGAGGACCATCGCACCTTGTATGACTCCGCGGATAGTCCCTAGCTCTGTCTTGCAATTCTGGAGGACAACAGTCAGGGATCTCGAGTCGGATACATCGCAGCGGAGAGTCATGACCTGCACGCTTCGCGTCTCCAGGTCCACGACCAACTTCTTCGCCTCGACGGATGCTGCGCCGGACCTGGACAGGAAGCAGAGCTGCCGTGTGCCGTTGTCAACAAGCATGGTGGCCAAACTGCGGCCTAGCCCACCAAGCCCACCGACGAGGATGTAGCTCGCTTCGTTGTCCAGCTCCAGAGGGGTCGACTGCGCACCGGAACGTACCACGAGAATTTTATGCTCTTCGTTAAACGTCAAGGCGATCTTGCCAATATGCCGGCCTGTCTGCATTAAGCGGAATGCACTCTCAACTTGTGACAGCGGGCATGTAACCAGCGGCTCGATCGGACGCAAAACTCCCTCTCCCAGCAATTCCAACACATTCCTAATTTTTCAGCTGTTAGGTCAGGTCGATCTCGCTCGATATGGTTGAGATTAAAGAGTGAGTTGGCATCCTTCTGGAAGGGCTGCATGTCGAGGCGAGTGCTGCCCTGGATATCTTTGATGCCGATCTCGACGAAATGGCCAAATGGAACAAGACAGTACCACGTGTGACGAAGGGCCTCGCCACTAAGTGAGTTGAGAATGGAATCAACGCCACGGCCCCCCGTCATACGCTTCATGCCTTTAAAAAAGCTCAGATCCCAGGAATTGTGGTCGTCAGGGATGTTATAGGTGTCTCGGAGTAGAGAGCGCTTTGTCTCTGATCCGACCGTCGCGAAGATTTCCATTTCGTGGTGCTGGGCAAGCTTAATCGTCGCCTGGCCGATAGCCCCCGAAGCTGCATGTATCAGAATTGACTGTCCGTTCTTCACCCCAGCCAGCTTTACGAGGCCGCATCATGCTGTCCCGTAAGCGCCAGGTATTGTCGCAGCTTGTTCGAAGCTGAGGTGTCCGGGCTTTGCTACGGTGGACAGTCCTATGGGCCCCGTGTCCGAACATGACAACTCTACTACCGATCTTGAACTTATTGACACCTGCTCCCATGCGTAGAACAATACCGGCGGCATCAGACCCCAGGAGCTTGTTTGGCATTTGTCCCATGGCCACCATAACCTCGCCAAAGCTAACGAGGTTCAAATGTTAGTGATTCGAAACCGGAAGCTAAACTTATAAATTGAGGCCAGTCGCCTTGACTTTTATCTCCATCTCATCACAGTGAAGCCGCAGCCGGCGTCACTTCGTGAATAAAAGTTCTCATGATCATGCACAACCGCACAATCCCACGTCAGCCAGGCTGGCCTTTAAAGCTCAACCCGAACTTCCCGCGGCTGGAGAAGCTAAATGTAACGATTTTAACCACGACGTCGGAGCTCCGACCCAGTCACAAAGGGGATGTTCTCTGCAAGGTCCTTCTGAACTCGTTCGAGGCGTCCGGTGGAAACAAGTCCCTGATTATACGCCACCCAGAGACGAAATTAGCAGATCTGGCCTACAAAACTACAACACGCCGCATGCATGAAGTTCTGCGAGTTGCTTATGTGGGTAAATCGACTCGAGACATCGTTCGTCATCTGAGAGATGATGCAGCTGGCAACAGCGCCAACGATCCAAGAACCAAGGTCACGAAGACGAACCGAACTATTCTCTTTACTGTCATAGATCGTAATACGTTGGTATGGGGAAGGATCTTTTCTAGAGCAACAGGAACTTCGCTACGCTAATTTAGACGTATGAGACCATGGCTGTGAACATGGGTCTTCCAAGGTTCTTACCGCTCATCTCGGATGCCGACTTAGACATATCAGCCCAGCCAACAACCAAGATCCAGTTTGCCATAGTCTGTCTTGAGATGACCTTGACCTCTACGCTGAGGACACTGGGATTTGTGCCTGATGTCGTCATAGGCCACAGCTTTGGAGAATATACTGCTCTCAATGCAGGTTGTGTGTTGTCCACCAGCGATGTGTTGTACCTCGTGGGCAGACGCGCCATGCTGATCAAGGAGTACCTGAGACTGGGTATGCATGCTATTCTTGCAACCAAGTCAGATGCCCCCACAATTCGACGGTCGATTGTTGTCTTCGGGACCGAGTCTTGTGATATCGCCTGCATCAACACACCACCAGCAACTGTGGTCAGCGGCCAACTGCAAGAGGTCGAGAGATTCCATCTCGATTTGAAAAAGAAAGACAGCAGAGCTAATGGGAAGCTGCTCAAAGTGCCCTATGGGTTCCATTTGGCTCAGCTTGATCCTGTTCTAGACAAGCTCCTGGAGATTGCGAAGGTGCTGTGTTTAGAAAATCAACAACTCCAATCGTCTCGTCCCTGACGGGGTCTATTAACCCGGTCTTTCGCCCGAACATATTGTACAGCCGGTTCATTAGCCCGTCAATTTCGCAGGTGCGCCGAGGTCCTGCGAGGCTGCCGGGTATAATGGAGAAAATACCTTTCTTATCGAGATTGGTCCGACGCCTCTTTGTTCAGCCTTTGCTCGTCAGACGCTGAGCCTTCTTTCATCTTCTAGGGTCCTACTGACGTTGAAACCTGATAAGGATGACTGGAGTACTTTGTCTGCTGTGCTGAAAGTAGGATCAGAGACTGGAGTTTCGGTCAACTGGCCGAAATACCACAAGAACTTCAAAGGCTCTGTCCGGCTCCTAGACTTGCAAGTAGGGATGGCGGCAACTCAGGAAAACATCTATGGGACAAGACATGCAACAGCATTTGTAGAAGGCCTGACACCATTTCCTCCCCGGTCGGTTGGAGATACAATCGACGTTCCCCGTCAGGCGCAAACTTAGTTATTGGCAGTGCGCAAGCGAAGTCGATGAGTCTCGTGCTCGCGGTCCGCGGAGGAAAGACGGAGTGCCCTCTTCAGGCAACCATCCATTGTCTCACCGATAGTCCAATTCGGTCAGAGACCGTTTGACATCGACTTGAATGATCAGTTCCAAGACTCTTACTTTGGTTCAGAAGTAAGCTAGAGTCTTGTCTGAGCAGGGCAGCCGATTGAAATTTACTTCTCCTGGCAGATTGATTGGCTGCCTCACACTTGGCCTCTCCATTGTCGGAGCGCATGAGGTGCTGGTTATAGACCCACGCGCAGGCAGACGTCGGTCCAAGATTGAGTTTTGAGTCGTTTGAGTGATGTCTTCCGATCTTCCGAAGAAGGATCACTTGGCCAATGCATGGGCCTGAGTTCCTGTATCCACTCAAGCACCACCCTCCTCACACATAACAGCGCTGGTAAAAGAGTCTCAATCAACTGGAATAGGCCTAAAAACACTATATCCATCTAGATCGGTGCAACATATTGAGTATGAATCACATAAGTCACATACAATATTTGCAAAAATAAACAATACATTGTCTTATATGCTCGCGGGGGCCGGTGCTTAAGTGGGTACAGAGACTTAAGCTTGAGTTTCCAATTCTTCTGAGTCTTTTTACACGAAGAAGGATCAGGCTTGCTGGCCGAGTTCAGAAAGGCGCAACGCCAAGGCTCTCTAGCACCTGAGCATGGCCCACCAGCGATTCCACTCTGGTGGGTTTGACTGAACAGGACTTCACGGTGGGCACAAGCATGACGGAGAGTCACTGGAATAGCAGAATCTCCCCAGCGTGGACCTCGAATATATAAGTGTAGGTTTACCCTTCAAGTTATTGCTATCATTGTGTCTATTCAGCACGCTTCTCATCCTCCGACCTCATCTCTGACACTGGTCCAACACTATCAAGCTAGCATCTACTTTGCATCCTCTTCTATCCCTCTAAGCCGCCGCTATGAAGCTCACCGGGTTCCTTGTGTCCTTGGCTGGTCTGACCCAGATGGTAATTAAGTTCCTGTCCTTCCAACTCATCAGCATCAAGGACGAGACACCTGGCTGACTTCTGAACGTTCGTTCCAATTATCTAGGTCTAGTGTCTCGAGGCACCCGCACCAGGCTACGAAGTTGCTGAGTTCGAGTGGGAAGTCCAGACGAAGCCTGAAGGACCTCTGCACCACGTCAACGGCACGGTTCAGGACGTCGTCAAATAGCTCAAAGAGGTTGACCCGACGTACGAAGTCCCGGAAGTCCCAGAGCTGGAGAGCCGCCAGGGTCGGATTGAGGCACGCCAGAGAAGCATCATTTGCTTCAACTTCCCTACTGCCAACGGCAACCGCATCCAAGACGGTATTGGTTACCTCAGGGGTGTAAGGGGGCAGCCATCGAACGGGCCCGGGCCTGGGAACTGCGGTCGAGTTAGCTGCTCCAACAATGCAGCCATCTGGTGGTGCAACGACGTGAGTAGACCCTATCCTCACTCATCGGAGATAACGCCGAGCACATAGCTGACGGCTACAATTACACGTAGAACCGATCTACCTATACCCTTCCCAGCTTCAGCGTCATCGCGGATGGAGCGCAGAACGTCAAACAAACCTGCCAGAGACTGGATTCCAAGGGTTTCACCGAGACCGCTGGCCAGGGGTTCTTTGATGGTAACTGGAATGTGATTGTCCGGGGAGACTCGTGTTAATGACGAGGCTGGACTGCTCAGGCACTGTGTCGCCACACAGTTGCGGCCTTTACTCGAATGTTGCGTAACGTCCAAAGGGGATGTTGCCTATAGAAATATCTTGGGACGGAGTTGGCTTTGCCGAGCACAGATCCACGGTCTGTGGCAGATATGGAAGCTATTGTAAATACTCTGGTAGGATGTTGTCTAGTTACTTGAATTTCAACAATGCAAGTACCTGATCAGAAATTTAATCTAAATTTAAGGGATTTCATTCTTAATCCGTACAGTTGGCCGCCAAGTAGTACGGGTATGGTAAACAAGATGGCACCGTGGCGTAGCTGGTAGAGACGCCGGGCCGGTTATGACATGGGAATATTGGGTGGTGAGAATGTCAAATTGTACGTTTTGGCTAAAATTCGTCTGTGTTATAAAGACCTGGAAATCAATACACTGACCCCCTTATAAAGCCACAAGATTAAGTCGAGCATGCGAGTTATAACATGCTAAAGGCTATACTTTGTCTCAGTCTGTCCCACCCCGGTACACCTCTTCACTTCTTATTTTAAAGATAAGGGCTGCAGAGCCTGTGCAAGCCCACCTTCAACAGCAGCACCCCTGTCAAGCACAGAAACGTTAGACTTTGGCAAGCCTTCCTGTTCTCCCTGCGACTTATTTGCTTCTTCACTCCCCTCACTTCTCGATGCATCCGGGGCTGCATTCCTGCTGTTTTCCTCGTCCCCCCTTTCTCCTGATGTCACTCCCTTTGATCTGCCACCGCCGCACTGCGCCTTCCAATCATCGGCCCGCTTGGGATCAATTCTCGTGAAGAGACATTCGGCCTCACCCAGCTGATGTCCCTTTCGGATGGAGTCACAATCGAAGGTGTCAGGGATGGAAAGAACTGGCTCCACGCCCAACTGCCTGGCTATCGACCCCGCGGTCTCCGGGAGGAACGGCTGCAATAGAGCAGCAAGGAGTCGGATGAGATTGAGGCAGATTGTTAGGTAAGCACCCCGCTCTTCCTTGTCGCTTTTGGGCAGACGACTTGCCTTCTGAGCCAATTTGTTGCCAGCGGCAGATATTTCGATGGCGATGACCAGCGCCGCGCGCAGCTCGACTGCATCAAGGTGGCGGAGATACGAGCCGAGGAGACTGTTGACGTCTTTCTTCCACTCTTCCACCGTGCCATCCGAATCGAGGAGCCGCGAGTCGTCCGGCACGATGCCGTTGTACCCCCTGGGTTGGGGATTGTTCACAGACTTGATAACGCGGTTGACGAAATTGCCCAGGTTGTTGCTGAGGTGGCTATTGTTCGCGTCGATAAAGGTGTCCCATTTGAACTCGGTATCGTGGTGTTCTGGACGGTGATAAAGGAGGTAGAATCGCCACACATCGGCCTTGATCCCGCTGGCTCTTGCCTGGTCGCCAAACACGCCGATGCGTTTCGACTTGGAGAACTTGGTCCCCTCGTACTGTAGGTATTCCGTCGTAGATAGGTGGTGGACCTTGGTCCAGTTGTCCCCGGTTGAGATCTGGGTGGCTGGGAAGAAGATGGAGTGGAAGAAAACATTGTCCTTCCCTATAAATTGGTAGAGCTGGACGTCGTTCGGGTCCTGCGGTTGCCACCAGCCCCGCCAGTTGTCTGTGTACTCTGCTGTGATGGACACATATCCAATCGGGGCATCGAACCAGTTATAAATCACCTTGTCTTCATAGCCAGCCACTTTTGGAGGGACCGGTGTTCCAAACTTGATGTCGCGTGTAATGCTGCGTTCCTTTAGCCCTCTCTTGAACCAGCCCAAGGTCTGCCCGATCCCGTTGCTGGACCACCTGCCCTTGGCCGCAGAGCCGTCAAAGAAGGCCTGAACCTTTGGCTGCAACCTGTCCAGCCTGAAGAACAGATGCCTCGTGTCCCGCGTGACAGGTGTGGCTCCACATGCGTCCAAGTTGCACCGAGGATTCTTGAGTTCAATAGCATCATCAAAGGAGCCGCATGCGTCACACTCGTCACCTTTGGCGTCTTTGCCACAATGGGGGCAGTCGCCAATAACGTACCGATCTGCCAGGAATCGCGCATGAGATTCGCAGTAAAGCCTGCACGTTACTCGCTCGTCCAGATATCCATTGTCGTTCACCCTTGAGAATATCTGCTGCGCAATGTCCGTCTGATTCTGAGTCGTGGTCCTCCCGAATTTGTCGAAGCTGATATTGAACCACTTGTAGATGTCCGCGTGGATTTCGTGGAACCGGTCACAAAGCTCCTTTGGCGTGCAGCCCTCCTGGGATGCCCTGATCTCCGTGGCGGTCCCGTACTCGTCTGTGCCACCGATGTAGAGCGTGTTGAGGCCGCGCGCGCGACAGTACCGGGCGAAAACGTCGGCGGAGAGCACGGAGCCGATGATGTTTCCGAGGTGTGGCACGTCGTTCACGTATGGCAAGGCACTGGTGATGAGGATATTCCGGCTCCCGGGTCTGGGTGCCACGATGGAGGTGTCCCCTGATGTTGGAGGCATGGTTGGCAGGCGGGAATAAAAGCTCAGTAGGAGGCGTGTGTCGTGCGCAGGAAATGTGACTGCAACTGTGATGAGACTCTTGCACGATGATTCGACCCAGATTACTGACGTTGTTTGTTCAAAACATTCTTCCATGCACAGCTTACAGGGCTGGTACTTTCGGCAGGTAAGTTGTTACACAATCCCTAGCGGTTTCCTTGTATTAGAGAAGATACGTCACTTCCGATGGCGAGGGAAGCAAGTTTGCGGGAGTACAATCAACGATGTTTCCGAAAATGAATTGCTTCTTCATAAACGTCCATTTCGGGAAACTTTTGTTCGTGTGTGTCTGAGTCACAGAGCACAGGTACTTTGCGGTCATGCTAGTGCTTGACGGTATTCAACTAGGTTCAACCGGTGCCCAGAGATGGCTTCGACGTTGATACAAGAGACTGGAGTTTATCAATAGCGCCAGCAGAATGTGCACAGTCTGACACTAAGGTTTTAGGTGCGAAATAGTAACTTTCGACATAACATTCATTTGCAGAATTCTGGACAGTGAGGAAGTTATTTGAAAGCACAGGGAGTGCTGGGTAAGCCAACGGAGTACCGAAGTGCCACTTATCCCACAAAAGACTAAACATTAGCGAATGAACATTCCTTCCTCTTGACCTAGACTCCCTTTTCGTGACCAAGTCGCCCACCTGGTCGCTCGCGCCCTTGTTTCTCGGTTGACCTCGTGGCTCGAAAAGTCAGATGCAATACCCGAAGAGACGGTGGCCAGTGGTAACCTGATTTCCGAATTTCGGAAGAATGAAATGCAGAAGTTAGAAAAAGTGCTAAGCGAATTCGTCGCCTCCAAATCGAGGAGCGCCAGGGGTGTTGTCGACGCCGCTCGGCCAGCGGACTTGCAACGGGCCGACTCAGCTCTTGCTATTCAAGGAATGGTTCAAGCGGATGCAATATCCGTGTAGCGTAATAACGACTTATAAATCTATTAAGCCAAGCGGTAGTCAGGCGGAGGTTCTAACGGCGCAGCGGATCATCGATCCGGTGGGTTTGTGGACTGGGCGGATAATGAATGGATGACTTTCACGCTGGTTGATTGGTGAGCGTACAATTTGGTCTTGAAATCTCCTTTGTAGGAATCCCATTGACATGGGTATTTGGAGTTATCAAATCTACCAACATCAACGGAGAAGGTTTGTGCGAGCTACGAGAAACAGCGGGACCGTGGTGGGAGTGGATGCCGCAAGTTTGTCGTGCGGTGGCCATACTATGTCCTCTGTCTCGTCGGTCAGAGAGATCTTGGCGTAACGTGATAGACTGTTCCCCATAGAAGGACTGCGGCTTCATGAGCAGTGAACGGACTTCTTTGACACGAATCGAATCGAGTGTGTGGGTGATGGCGGTGACTTGTTGGCACTAGATGTTTGGAGGCGCTGCATACTGGTTTACTGCAAACCAAGTAGATGTAATAAGAAATCCTTTGATATATATCGTCCTGTTACCATCTGTGCCATTCTCATCTATTGTTCTCTTTCGGGTAAGAGGAGAAGCCGCCAAGCCTATGTCGACATTCCCGCGTCTTTCTAATCCTCTGTGGCCACACTCATGGCGCTATCGCCGAAGAAGCCATTTGGCCCTGGCCTTCTAATCCCTTTTCTTGATACGTGGAAAAGAGAGCCACACGATAGCAACCACAGAAATGAGCGATAAAATGATAGGTTGCAATACACCAACGCCTCTGCTAGCCGCGATCGCGCCGATGATAAACGGGAAGACGGTGCCGCCGGTGCCACCGATAGCCATGGCAAAGCCTATAGCACTCACGTGAATGTTCTTCGGAAGCAGTTTGGCGGTCATCATCACAGCGCCAGGAAACATAGGCCCCAGAAAGAAGCCCAAGAAAGCCACAGCAATAGCCGAGACAACGAACTGAGGAACGAGCCAGAATAGCAGCTGCAGAGCGATGCAACAAGCCAAGTAGATGCTGATGCACAGTCTTTCACCGTATCGCTCAGTCACGAAGCCTAGGCCGGCTCGGCCGAGGGCTTGTCCGGCCCAGAATCCAGTGGCGGAGATACCAGAAGCATAGGCTGATGCTTTACGGACCCGCAGCATGAAGGTGACGATCCAGCCACCGAGACCAACTGTCGATGAAATCAGCCACGGAAACCATTGATCGCATCGTTCAACATACCTTCGACACCCAGATATGCGAAGAAAAATAAGGAGCAGAGCCAGGTGACCTTCGACTTAAGGGCAACCCTGGTGCCCGCCCCGCCGTCTTGATTCTCTCGCGCATGCTCCGCGCGGTACATTGCGCCAGTCTTTTGCCAAAAGGTGATAGTAAGGCCGACCCACTCAAACACGGACATGCCAATCTAGAAAGCGATGAGCTACAGGCTCTTGTGATACATTGCGTGTTGTTTCTCACCATCAAGTAGTAGTAGTTATACCACGGTAGCTCCGCCTTCACGACCATGGACGTCGCGATGAGTGGTGAAACGAGGGCGCCGACTGAATAAAACGAATGCAGGAAGCCCTGTATAGTGTTCGCCTTGTCCATTGCTCCAACCCAAGCGCAAAAGCAAGCGTCTGTCAAGCCGTTACCAAATCCGCTAATCGCGTTTGCTACAACAAGCACGGGGTAGGGCGGGTGGAGTGCTAGAATGATGTAGGTGATAATGTGGCAAACAGGTGCCATGATCGCGACGCCTCGCTGCCCAAAGGTTTGATGGATACGGGCGTTGGTAAAGGCGGCGACGGAATATCCAGCGAAAGGGGTCAAAAAGATGAGAGACACAATAGTGTAACTGAGACCATAGTAATTTTCGAGCTTCTCATCGGTAAGACATGGCGCCATTGCCTCGGGGACGAAGGTATATGACGTACGTATGGTATCAAAGCCTATAGTCTGTCAGCAACGGATGCCTAATAATGGTCAAGATAACGCACTCCAACTGCGGCGTCGTTCATTCCAGCAATGGCGAAAGACAAGCAAGCAAATACAAGCCTGCCAGCGTTGGCCTTGGGCCAGTTCCATCGCTCGATTTCGATATGGACATTCTGCGGTGAAGCGACATCGACGCCCTTTGAGTCAGTCGACTGGTGGTTCTCTTTCGAGCCATTCTTGTTAGGCAAGATGCCACGGAGCTCGTAAACTTCCGAGCTAGATGACTCTTGATGCGTCTCGGTGCAGGTCTGTGTGTTCGATTGCGCCATGTCGAGAGAAGACGTGAGTTTGCGATATCGTTCAGAATGAAGACTTCGAACGAGACCGCGTGAGATCCAATATAACGAATAGGTAGGTTGTCATGAATTGGAGAGATGTCCGGCCCGGTTAGCGTCACCTGCCCAACTTTGAACAGCCAAGGCGCCACGACCCCGAGAATTTATCCGCTGCGCTCCACCTTTCTTGATGGACAAATTGAACTCGACCGTGCCGAACTTGTGATTCTCGTGGCATTCTAGCAACACATCCGATCCCTGATTTATGTTTGTTTGCTCCCTCTAAAATGTGATGTTTATTTAAGCTCTGTTAAGGTTTTCCCCTCCTTCACCGGTTCTACATAGCTTAGTCTACGTTGTAACTGCCTTTTGCATCGTCCGAAAATCTCGGTCTTTTACTCCGATCGCCTTTGTAGCCACTTGATGCTCGTTCAATACAGCTCGGAGATGCCCTGAGGTGTATTGAGGAGTATAAATGCTGTGGAATTTGTAAGCCTGGTGGTCTTTGTGTTATAGATTATAGGTATTGATGGATTGCTGGACTTTGAGAAGTACTTAATAGTGGCCCAACTATCTACTTTTGAACTTGAGGACATTAGAGGTAGCATATCTCCACTCAACTGGATGACTTCTGGCCTCTTGATGCACAAAAGCATCGGGGTTCGTGTGAGGGGTTTTGCCACTGGGGAAATAACATTGGATCTTGCGAGAAGGAATTGGGAACCGTGTTATATGAGTTTTGAAATTATCATCAGATCAGACTGGAGACCACGAAAAGTGGTTCAGGGACAATAAGTTCATTGTCTTCAGACGAAAAGTGATCGCCTAGTACAATCCAAGCCGTCCACCACGATCTATATGCCCAGCCTAACTTATACAGAGCTTCTCTGGGATAGCCTTAACTAGCTGTCGTTGCAGATAATATAACGCGCTGACGTTACACATATGCCCTTCCTTGCGTATCCTACAACTGTAGTTAGCCAAGGTATTGATAGAGGAATGACAATTGAATAAGATAACTTGGTTTATCCACCAATATACCCTTACTTCTTGCGTGAATACCGTCCATGGTAGTAGGGTGCCTGACGGCAAGTCAACGGAGGACTTCTACCGCATGCTCTCGCAGAGGCAGAATATAGAAGCGATAGAGGCAGGATAGTGATGGAAGGATGCTCTGTCATTGCTAGCTGCCCATCAATTTGCCCCTAGACCCCACGCGCATTGTAGTCGACTGTTTCGGGCAGGATAGATCGCTTATGTTAATTGCATCGGTACTCCCGCCGGAGTCCATTCCATGTACCGAATCCACGCCAATTTAGTTTACTGGCCTGCCGGTAATCGCACGGGATCTCCCCATCTACCACCTAGTGCCTACTTCCGGTGTCGCCCCGGAAAACATAAGGTTTCCGACCCATCCAAACTCGAATAGGCAGGTACTCAAGCCAGTATCTCCTCTTTCGGCCGGCCATGCATCAACATGCTGAGAGATTCGGTTCACGCGGGCGGATTGGCCGTAACTCAAGAGTTCCCCGCACTAAACCCGCAAGCTATCAAGCATATCATCAGAGTATGGTGTAAGTGCACTATGCCGTAAGAACCCGTGGTATCAAGACAACTCACTCTATCACAGCAACTCATGTTATCACGACAATTCACGGCATCACTAGGACGGAACTCAAGCTCCTTTCTTCTCCTCTACTCATTTCCTGACCGGCAGAATGGAGGCATTGTCCAAAGTCTCCACATCCCCAGCGGGAAGCGGACTTCTCTTGCGCGCCTGCATGTTGCCCAACAAACCGAAGTACCATCTCTCTACCCGCTTGAACTCAAGCCGATCAACAGCCGTTCGACAAGTGGCGATAAGGCCTCAACTGGATGATTCCACGGACATTAAGGCGCATGAATTCAGGCAGAGATACCCTCTATCAATTCTGAAAACCCGAGACCTTGTCCGGTCGCTATTCATTTCCACAATCTCTTCCAACTCATTCCTCCTGACATCAGCACTCCACACGCTCTCTTTTCTGTGCAAGCCGTTCCGAGGTCGATTGTTAGACGTCGACAGAAACCCTGTCCTGCGCAAAATCCTCAAGACAACGTTTTACGATCAATTCTGTGCTGGCGAAAATCCCACCGAGACCAAACTGTGCGCACAAAGGCTGAAGGATCTTGGGTTTGAAGCCATCATCCTCACATATGGCAAAGAATCTCTCCATGGCGATGACGGAAACACAACGTACATTCCCGGTGAAAGCTCTGCTACAAAGACAGCTGCTGCAAAGCAGGAAATTGGATTAGACCCTCAGATTGATAATTGGAAAGTGGGAATTATGGAAACAATCGATTCCGTAGGCTCAGGGGACTACATTGCGTTCAAGTGAGTGGATCTTCCCGTGCTCTTTGGGGTGTTCTCTGACAGCAACAATGTTCAGACTTACCGGCGCAGGACGAGCAGTCACTGAGGCTCTAGCGGCGCATAAGACTCTACCCTTACGGATGCTTGAAGTTCTGGACGAACTGTGTATCGAGTGCAAGAATCGCAACATTAGCATGATTGTCGACGCCGAATCGCAGGATTACCAGGTCTCTATCGACAAAGTCACGCTCGAACTCATGCGCAAGTTCAACCAGGACGGGACTGCTGTGGTCTATAACACTTACCAAGCGTACCTGAAGAAGACTGCCAAGAATGTCATGGACCATCTGATCGAGGCCAGTCAAGGAGGTTTCACATTAGGTCTTAAGGTTGTGAGAGGTGCTTATATTCTCTCAGAGGAGAGATCATTGATCCACGATACCAAGGAGGATACAGACCATTCATACAACAGCATCGCCCAAGGAGCTCTCAAGCGTCAACTCGGAGATGTCGGAAGTCCTGGGCCAGACTCGGTAACGTTTCCATCAGTTAAGCTCCTCTTGTGCAGCCACAACAAGGAGAGTTTAACCGGTGCACTCAGCCTCCATCAGGACCGCGTCAAGAACGACCTCCCAACCACCCCCGTCGCCTTTGCACAGTTACACGGCATGTCTGATGCTGTGAGCTTCTCGTTGCTCCAGCAGAAGACCGAAGGATTGCCTCGGCCAACAGTGATTAAGTGTTCTACATGGGGAACACTTGGGGAATGCTTGGCTTACTTGCTTCGCAGAGCGGTTGAGAATAAGAGCGCAGTCATGAGAACAACGGACGAGCATCGTGCGTTGAAAAGGGAGTGCTGGAGGCGCCTTCAGACAGCAATAACAGGATGACAATTGTTCGGTGTATATTGGGATTCGAAGTGTGTTATTTCCTATTGATTCATCACGAAGCTAGCTTACTTTTCCTACTTTATAGCAATTAAGCCCCCTTAGAAAGACAAAGTATGCAATTTCGAAGGTAGGAGATGACTGTATGCACAAAGTACCACACAGCTAGTTAGTACCAGTTGATCATCCACCCCACCCCCTCTGAAGCGCAAAGAGAGGAGGCCTTTCCAACTCGCAGAGGTTTTTGACCAATGGCAGTGATGTATGCTCCTTGATAGATGACAACACTTTTTCCGTCTCCTTCACTGCCGCTGCAAAAAGGTCAAGCCATGTCTGGCGGGTCAATGGAGCATCTGGGTGCGCCCTTGGCGGGGAAACGGCATCAAGCTCGTCCCAGACCATCAAGTAATCGTCAGTCCATCTCTTGCAATCCCGTCTTCTGTTTTCATGCCGACGCAGGCGCGTATTCTGGAATCCGTTCTGGCCGAGATGCGAGTCCAGGACGTCCACCTGGTCGTTCGGGCAGATGCCCCTGGCCCAGGCATCCCATGAGTATCTGTACGACATTGTCACAGGCGACCTTGGATATCTGAGGTGAAGGGGCCTCCACATAGAAGTTTTCACCTCGGCTTTCCTCCCACTGCAGAAATCTTCCGGGGTTCAGGAGATGCGATACTACAGAGAGCACAGGTGTGACGTCTCCATCCGTGACGATGCTCGCGAATGCTCTGATGTGGACAACGTCACAGACGCCAATGAGCTTGTAGTGCATGGCCAAATCACGTTGTCCAGTCCTGCAAACCAAATGCAAGGGCTTTTCGGACTACTTCTGAATACTGGTTAATTACTTTTATTGGTACTCAGTCGAATCTTCCCCCTCAAATTATCTATAAAATGATTCTGTAATCAGACAGCACCAAGCAATCCCACACGGTGTCCAATCGTGGCAACGGAGATCTCGCCCTCAATGTTTTCAGCGAATCTTGCAGCACCGAGGTCCCACGGGTGCCTCGCAACGCTGCCCTCCTATCCATCCACCTCGGGTTGCCTAAAATTGATGTAGGACCTCTGCTCAATCTGTCAAGTGTCGGGAGAGCCCCCAGCCACAGTGAAAGAAGGCTCAGATATAACGCTTTCGATGGCAACAAGCGCAACGGTGCACAAGAACCAGCCGTCCCAGGTCAGGTAGATCTTCCGAACCTCGTATTCTGAAGCGTGTCAGTGAAGTAGGCATATTCACACCCTCGCCATCGGCCGCAGCAGCCGGGCTCATTCCAATGCCCTTGGACCTGAGGGTGCTGGCAAGGCAGTTGATGCTGTCTTGCAGATAGTCGCAGTCCTGGACGGGCAGCTTGGAGGGGTCACCGTCGGCCTTGGCCCGGGCCTCGTGGAATTCTGCCTCCTGCTCAAACGCCTCCGACACGAAGTCGAGGCCGCTCCATAGGTCTAATTCCTCTTCTTGGAGGATCCTATTGGGTTGTTTATCGAACACTTCCCGAGCGTGCTTGAGCAGGCCCTGGTTGAACACGGCGCTCACCCTGTCGATCTCAAGGTAGTCGACGCGCACGTCCAGGAGCTGCTCTGCGAGATACCTCTCCATTGCTGGCATGTTTTCGACGAAGCTCTGTTTCGTAGCTGGTGTGTTCTTTCGGGCGGCCTTCTTCTCAGTTGCGGCGGCAAGGGCGTTTGCCTCCAAGGTGTACCAATAGGGAATGCGTCCCGAGGTGTCCCAGTGTTGGTTGAACGCCTGCGTCATCGCCGACGGCTTCATCTGTGTGACAGCCCTATTCATTATCTTCACCTTTTGCTTGCGTGACATTGGTCGACTCGGGGCCCAGTAACGATGAGAAAACCGCTTGAGCATACTCGTTGCGTCAGTCGGGGGATCCCCGGCGAACAAGGCGACCTTGTGCAGTTCTATGAGTCGGTCCATAGCTGGCCACTGGAGATTGCCAAGCCCCATCTGCCGAGCCGCATTGTAGATGTGAACCATTGCACCGAGACCGTGTCGGTCGGCATGATTCAGAATCTCGATTCCGATCGACTCGGTCAAGGTCTCCATGAAAGCCTGTCGATGCGTACTAAACATGGAATAATGCTCGAAGAAATAATGAACGGTTTTTGGCAGCCAGATCATATCGAAGACACCGCCTAGCAAGTAATCCTCCTTGGTGGACATGAGCGGCAGCCTCGGTGGGTCCAGCTCTTCGTAAATTTCCCTGGCCTCTATGCAACCCGTCGGCTCTCTGTGCTGGGGCTGCTCCGATGAAGAGTCACTGCCTCGAGTGTTGGGGACTGGTAACATGGAAAGAACCTTATCCATGGCCTCCTTGACCTTGCTGTCCCAGCCAGGAGCACCCAAGCCCAAGAGGAACGATGATTCCTGTGTTTG
The DNA here is from genome assembly GCA_021399435.1 of Diaporthe sp. PMI_573. Taxonomy (NCBI): domain Eukaryota; kingdom Fungi; phylum Ascomycota; class Sordariomycetes; order Diaporthales; family Diaporthaceae; genus Diaporthe; species Diaporthe sp. PMI_573. Next base: position 414,915 of record JAJTUP010000005.1, read on the forward strand.
TTTCAAGATGGGTTTACCCGCCGAATTTGTGTCCGCTTCGAGACCGAGCAAGTTCATATACTTGTCATAGGTAGCCTCATAACTTGGTCTGGCTGCAGGGAAAGCGTCGGAAAGCTCTTTGATGTCCAACATAATCTCGGCGGCGATGACGCTGGTGATGTTGACTTCCTGTCGCGTCCAGACAGGATGTAAGGACCTCAAGATTGGATCCTTTCTGACCGACTCGAACCGTCTTTCCCGTTCTGTGCGGTTCTTGTATGGTCCTTGCGACGGTGAGGCATATCTCAGGTACACCATCTCAGCCAGCAGGCAACATAGATTCTCGTCACGCTCGACGATCTCGCCGCCACGCTCTGAATTCAGCAATGCGAGTGGGTTGTGCTTGAAATGCAGCAAAAGGGGCTCACAGAATTCACCGTTGACGCCGCTCGTAAGCTTGCTGAGTCTTCGAGCAGCGAAGGCAAATGTCAAGTCGTTCATGTTGACTGACTCGCCCTTGTTTCCGGTTCTGTGGCAGGAATCTTCGAAACGAGTGACGGCTTGTGCGTCCGTAGAATCCCGTAAGATGTTTAGTAATCGACAGTATGTTCCTCGGAAAGTCCAGGAATGATTCTGATGATCTTCCTGGTCTGCAGCTTCGTGTTGGTACTTTGGAGGATCGACTGTTGATATGGCTCTCTCCTCTAATCCCTGAACGAAAGCCAGAGTCTGAGCAGTCATCAAAGAGGCTACAACCATGTCGGCCCCATCCTTGAAGCATCGCTTCCATAAAGACTTCATCTCTGTCTTGATGTCGTGCAGGTCCGTGAAGAGAGCAAATACCATCAAAGCATTCTCGTGACTGTCTTTGACTTCCATATGGTATTTCCGACTTGGTTTGGTGGCCTCTCCTGCAGTGGAGCGGCCTGGGGATATGATAGATTGAGCTGACTCGTCTTCCGGGTCTTCCTGGCTGGCTTGTTCCAGCAGACATTCGTATCGATTCCTAGAAATGTCAGACTTGATGTCGAGCCAGAATCACAGTGATACTTACAGGCTGACCTCGTTTCTCACACCAGAGACAGTGTTTCCAGTGTTGACGTCCTTCGATCCAGTGGCGTCTGCCCCAGCAGCCTGGAGGAATATATTGGCAATCTTCTCCAACACCTTGATGAAATAACGATGAGCTGAATTGCTCCTCTGATCATTGGGGCTGGCGGACTCAAACCAATCGGAAAACGTCTGTCGCAGCTTGATAGCTCGACCGAGTGCGTGCATTCTACAAAGAATCGTACATTAGCATAGTCGAGATCCAGCAGTGTAGGTTACAATGAATAGATACTAGAAGAATCAAGGAGCACCATGAGAGACTTACACGCTAGGTGGCGGCGGGGAAACACGAGAAGGAGATGTCGAAAGACAAGTCGATATCAGATTCGTTTGGCTAAGAATCTCGAGGGCATTGTAAACAATGTCTTTCTCGTTGGCGCCTTCGTTTTCCTTCTCGGCCGCTACAGCCTGATCTGCCGCAGCCTGCCGCTTTGCAGTCTTGCGGTCCTTGCCCTTGAGCCTCCCTGAACCCGCTGCCCCTTTGGTGTCCGTGGTATCTTTGATAGGGCCTTTTGCCCCGGTGCTGCTCTTGAGGGTGGATGGGCCTGCAATCGTTTGTTTCGCTTGCTGTCTCTTCCAGCCGCAGGCTTTGGCTGTTTGCTCAATCCATTTGAGGACGTAGCTGGTGTCGTCCTTGTACTGCCAGTAGCTGGCACTGGAGATGGAATTGACGGAGTCCATTGTTTTGTACGGCGTGAAGAGATCGTAATTCAGTGTGACGGTCACGGTTGTGGTCGTGGTCGTGGTCGTGGTCGTGCTTGTGGTGGCCTTCTGTGTTTTTGGTGTATTGCGATGGGTGGCAACGAAGTGCCCAACGTCGATGTCCAGGTTGGAGGGCTGTGTTTGTTTATCAAGAAGATAATGAGCACGAGCCACTTTATCTAAAAGGTTCAGAACGAAAAACAACATTCTGAGTGAATTGTTCCCACATGATCATAAAGATGGGATGAATCTGTACCCGCTGGAATTGCAGTGACAGTATAACATGGTTATTTACGTAAGCCAAGTGTACATAATTTCAGAAACCACTTGACTTCACCATCATGTGAATTGCTGATCATGAACCGCGGGCAGGAGATTACGGCCCTATACCGGAAGAGGGGCCACTACTGGGCCGCAGCCTGCCCTGTACATGTCCTTCTCGGGATATATAAAGAATAGTTGCCTGAAAGGTATTGTAGGAAACAGAGACAGTCACGTTGGACATGACAGATTTTCCGCCCAGAGTCTAGGAGCTCAATAACTATTATTTGTTCATCAAATGTTGCACTTGCATTTTTAACTTATTAATGCTGTGCGATTATGGAAATGGAGGTAGTCGGAGAAGTTGCAGTGCCGAGAATGAGTAAGACTGAGGCGGGCATGTTCAGATATATATACACATGCAGCACTTCTATGACCACTCCTCGGCTTCGGCAAGCTCTGAGAGCTGACTGTCTTTGACTCATATATTGTGTTACCGCTTGGCAGGTTTGTATGCATTAGATCCGTGATTCATCTATACAGACTGGCTTCTTTTATTCCTCCATTGCTTGCCCCAGCGCCTGAGGATGACTACAAAGATGATGCACAAACCGCCGTCCAAGAAAGCAACCATGGTGAAGAACCACCCTCTTCCCATGGCGCTCACCAGCGGGTTCAGAGCAGCAACCACAGCAGCGGACAAACCGCACCGGATGATGTTATTGCTTGCAGCAATGGTGCTGGGCTTTTCCGGAAATATGTCCACGACTAGAGCACTATAGACCTGGTGCAAGACTGTGCATTTTGCACCGAGATAGAATTGCAATATAAGCGGTACAGCGGGATGTACCTTGAGCTGTACCGCCCAGGCAAATCCTACCAGGACGCAGGCAGAGAATGCCAAGATGAGGAGCGAGAAGCGGCTGCGCGCCTCTTCGATCGGGAAGTCGTGTATGTCGTGGTTGTCGCTCTTGTTTGTCGAAAAGCCAGCCTTTTTTGCCACGTGCTTGTAGTTTCTGTCCATCATCTTACCGCAGATAAATCCCCCTGCGATGACACCTGAGCCGCCGGTTAGGTAACAGAGGCCCACGTATATGTCCTTGAAGCCGTAGCCGCCGGGGTCTTTCCCATAGATGACAGGGATCGAGGCCTGGATCAGGTACCACACTGCGTATGGGCTTGCTGCGAGCCAGAGTCCGAGGAACGTGTCCCTGTAGAAAACGAGACGGAGTGATATGAATGGGTTCGGAACCACCAACCTCCCTTTCCCAGTGGCGTTCTTGTTGGGGTCTTCGATCAACATACCATTTGCAACGTTCTCTCCGGCCTCGGCGCTACTGTTGTCCCCTGATTTTGTGTCGTCAAAGCTACCCTCAGCACTTGTGGGGACTCTGCTTCCCTTCTCGGAGTCTCCCTCTCCTTTCAGTCTCCTGTTCCTCCGCCAGTCAACCATAAGGCTCCACCACGTCCGCCATATGCCCAAAGCAGGCACAGACCCATTGCCAACAATGGTCCTCCGAGTCTCAGGCATCGTCCAGAGAATCAGCATGAGCGCGATCCCGCCGAATATCACCAACGCCCAGAAGCACCATGCCGGCTGGCCTGTCATTACGACGCCGCCGCCGATGATTGGGCCAATACACGGGCCCAGGTTCCCGCTTGCCAGCATGGGCCCCAGCATGCTGCCCCTCTCGGCAGAGGTGACAAGGTCCGCGACAACGCCATACGCAAGGCTCAGCACCGCGGAGCCGCCGACGCTCTGGGTCGCGCGCAGGATGATCAGCGCCGTGTAGCTGCCCTGGGAGAGGGCGAGCCCCAGGCTGGCGGCCGTGTAGAGGCCAAAGGTGAGAATGAAGACGGGTCGGCGGCCGAAGACATCGGATAGGGGGCTCCAGAAGGATGCTGAGATGCCCTGGAATATGACGTAGACCGTGATGGTCAGGTTGATTGCTTGGGCTGAGGTGTGGTATTGCTCGGCTAGCAGCAGGATCAAGGGCAGATATATGTTGGCCGTCAGGGATGAGGCGAGGGTTAGGAAGCCAAGGAGGTAGGTGAGATAGAGCTTTTGCCATTTAGTGAAGATGCTGTACGGGACCGAAGCGGGAGACGTCGGTGGCGAGGATCCTGCATTCGATTCATCGATAGCAACACACTCGATGGCCTTCAGTTCGCCTTGACCTCCTGGACTGCTGCTTTGCTCGACCAAAGGCGATGTCATCAGGCCATTCTTTCCTTCTCGTTGCGAAGGGACTTGGCTAGAGGATGGCGACATCCTGGTGACTTTAAGAGGCACCAAAGGGAAGATGTAACTAGCGACGACCGGTTCTGCGTGGAAGGGGAAATGGCAGCGATCTAGCGATACATGATGCTTTAATCATGCGTGCCCTCAGTATGAAGAATAATTCTGGTCGGCCTAGGTAACAGGGTAGTCGTTTGCCGCCGTCTGCTGGTCCGTTGGTTACTTGCGGGACCCTGCGGCGACCCATGTTGGTTGTCACCCCCTCCCTCACTGATGCATGTTGGTTCTTCGATGTTGCTAAATCTGTACATGCCGGCATCCCAAATCCGCCGAATTGCGGCATAATAGCTGCCAGCGTAGGTCTAGTTGAGCTTGAGACAAATTTAACAAAGGTTCTCTGAATGAAACTCTTGGACAACAGCCCTTGGGATCCATCAGCTCAGCAACCTCCAAGCCGTTCTAACATTGCGCAGTTTTAAGCATGGGACAGATTCTTCAGGGCCCATCTCGTGACATATCGGGCTGCCAGGATCGCGGAAGCGAACATTTAATGGCGCCAACTTTCATTACTTCACAGGGACAGCATTATTTCACAGTACCAAAACACTTCCAATTGCTGCCCTAACTCAGGACCTGTCCGTTTGGTCCTGGCTGATGTCGTGTACTTATTCTCAGTCGCTTATCAGACGTACAACGGGTTTACACCGTCGAACTCCGAGTCCTCCTCCGCTGTCAGGTACCTGCTCGGGTGGTTTGGGTCTGTTGCATAAGCCCAGAAGTGAGACAAGCCCACTCGCCGGAATCCTTCCTTGCGCCAGAATGCAGTCGACTTGTCTGTCAACTGCTGTGCGTACGAGAGAACCTCCGCCTGCCTCTCATCCCCGCCCGTGGGGAAGCCCTCCTTTCCAAACACGCGGATGATCTCTTCCAAGCTAAGACCGGGTTCCAACATGAGGTAGCTGCAGGTCTCGGCAACCCAGTCCAAAGTCTGATTGAAGAGCTCGGTGCCGATACCCTTGCCACGAAGGGAGTCACTGACGGTCATGTCCTCAATGAGAATAAGAGGCCCAGGTCCAAAATCGCGGCCCCACACTCCTGTTCCTCCATGTGGCGACCCACTTCCCCAGATGTCAAACTTGAACGTGCCATGTCGGGTAAACAAGCTGTCCATTCCGAGTTCCATCATCAGCTCGTCGTTTTGAAAGAGGGCCGCTTTCACTTGGCCATTGGGGATGGCCATGAAGTCGAGCATTGCCACAGGGTCCCGAGGCATGTCATTCTCCGCGCCCTCGGTTGCGTAGTACACGGTGCACTCAATGGGATCGTCGTCGTCGCGGTCCTCATCGCGCCTGCCAATTGCCTGGGAGTCGGGGCTTTGCAGAAAATGAGGATGGGTCGTCATCATTCCATAATGCGTCTCGAATTCAAGCCCAAGGCTTGAAAGATTGTCATCGTCGGAGGGCTTGCTGGAGGACTCTCTGGAAGTTTCGTCTGAGGCCATGTCCTCCTTCAACTTCTGAAAATCATCCTCGGATTGGGAACCACCCTCTCCATCGTTGTCACGCGGAGTCATGGCTGACGAGGAAGACATTATCAAAAGAGAAGCTGGGGTTTCTTGTGCGTTGCTACTTGCAGTTTATCGAAGGGTGCAGAAGCGGGGCGGCATCTCAAAGCTTTTATAGCGTCCAGAATCCCTGCCAACCTACAGGTCCAAGATTCACACGTAGGCAGGTCATACTTTCGTTTGCTCAAGACTAGCTAACTACGTCAAACGCTCTGCTGCGAGAAGTCACTTCGGCAGGAACTTCGAACATCCACTACGGGCTTCACTTGGGCCCCTTCACTGGCTTCTTCTCCACTGTACGCAACGCTGAATGCTCAGAAGCTCCACCCCTGCAGCCGGCAAGAGAGACACAAGACTCCAAGAGTCGCGCGAGGTCATCAAGGATGAATTAGATGTAAGATTCTAGGCAGACGGCCAACATAGATTGGCCCAGGGCCAGAGCGGCGGCTTTCCGTCGCTAATAGAACCGTTGATCACGTCAAATTTCCGCCCAGCAATTGGCCTTGGAGACATCCCAATCGACTCCCTCCTGACTCTCCTTCATACGGAGTCTACATCTTATTCATAAAATTCTGCCTATCCCTATTTATGTGGCCAAATCTGAGACATGAACGACCTTCAATGAGACCAGTCAAAAAAATACTGTTATCAATGGTTCTTTATATGATATAATTCTGAAATAGTTTCTGGTGTCTGTCCTATTGCCTTAGACATTAAGTCAGGGCACCAACTCGAAACTGCAACCCATCAGGTGAACAGCTATGTGCCGGAATGCACACAGGTGCATGCGATGCTGTTGAGCCTTTCATCCCCGGGTGCAGCGACTGCATCATCAGAATTGCTGGATATCAGCCTTATATTTGCCTAGATCCTCGGGTTTGGATGCAACCTAGTTTGACTGATCTCAAACCCACGCTCTCGGGCATAGCCCTCGTATCCATCTGGGTACTTTTCGACCAGGTATCTCATATCCTTGATAGCACTGTCTCGGTCAGCAAGTTTTCAAACTTTCAAACGGAGCTGAATGTTGAAACTTGCTCACGTTTTACGCATCCGGAGATTTCCCGGGTACAAAGAGGACGAATGAAGATTGAACCGCCTAGGTCAGCAGGTCAGCGAGTTGTGTCCGGTAACGAGACGCTTTAAGTTTAGTACGACTTACACGCTGTAAAGGATGCCTCGATCGTGGAAGTCTTCTCGGGGCTCTGCAATTTGGATATGTTTGCAGTACTCATTGATGTAGGCGTCAGTCATCCTGTGGCGTGCAATGAACCACGGGGCTAAATCGTCTAGCAAGAAAGGAAGTCAGTTTGTGAATTTTGATAACACTTGCGTGGTGCTCTTCCCGAAACCTACATTCTTTGTGGGCGTAAAGAGGGGTTGGGTCAAAAGTCTTCGGGTCGCCAGTTGCGATGTCAACCGAGACATTCCCATCCCACAAGTCACCATGACAGAGCACAGGGTCGATGTGACGGCCCTCCGTCTCAAGCGGACGGACCAGTCGTGGGAGGACCTTGAGGAATAATGCGTCTCGGAGTCTCGTCATCTCGGCATCTGGGCCGTGGGTTTGCTCCTCTGCGATAAACGCTGCCTCGAGACAGCCGGTGAGGGTAGCCTCCCACGACTTGCTCATAGGGAAAACAGAGGGGTTGCGTCCGCCGTAGGTGACGATGGGGAAGCCAAACTCTCCCGTCTTGGACTTTGCTTCAGGTCTCGTTTGCACCTTGGCGAGGAGAGACGGAAAGACAGACACATCAGGAATATCCCCCGATAGATCATAGAAACGGATGAGCAAGAAGTAGACCTCGTGTTCTTGTTTGTAAGTGCCCCAAGCTATTGGTTCGGGCACGAGCTCTGGGTAAGCGTTGTGCAGAGCTTGTGCCCCGATGTACTCTGATGACACCATGCTCTTTCCATGATCAAATCTGTGGACCTATTTATTTGAAAGTCGTATTCCGGGTCAGTGAAGACATGTACCACGGATTAGTGGTTAGTGACACTTACTTTCATAAAGAAAGGAGTCTTGTTTCCGTCCGCATCTGTTGCGTCGATCTTGGCAGTACGTGCCCAGTACGAGACTCCGCTCGGCGAGATGCCGTGGAAGTGGGTGCCTGGCGGAAGCGCCTCCTTGACGGCTTCATCAATGTACTCGATCAGGCGTTTCGGTACTGGGATTTCTCCCTTCCAAACGTACTCTTTCTCCTCGGCCATGATAGGTCACTTCACAGGCGCGGGTGATTCTGCGAGCAGTATAAAGAGAGAATGGGAGCATTACGTCTACCGAGGGAGAAGGGGGGAGATGAAGATAGGTGACATTTTTTAAACTATCGATACCAAGGAAATGGCCACAGTGACTTGCTGCAGTATCTGACGGGTACATGGTACTGTAATTGCTGTGGCCGTTGGATGATTGGGTCGTGGAATACCAACAGCCACCAACCAACATATCTCGAACCAATCAGAAAAGAGACCACGGACCTGGCCACATGTATCTAGCTCGAAAGGACTCTAGCGACATGGCATCAGAATGCTTTGTGGGAGTGGAACCCATGCATTATGAGAAGGGATTCAGAGAAAGTAAAACCCGTTTTGGCAGGCTTGAGTAAGTTGCTGGGGTCGCGCTTTTGGGCCCACCGGCTGAACGAATGAAACGAGGTGCCGCAGGGTTGCCTGCATACTTCCCCTCAACCACCTGTCCACTATGCCGAACGGTTGTTTTCCAGACCCGAGGAGAAGATGGCCCCTAGATAAAGCATTCTGCCTTTCATTACAGTCGGAAGTGGCGTGAAATGACCTGAGCTAGGCCAGAACCCTCGTTTGAACAACCTTTTCATCCAACGCCCCTGCAGGCTGTGCCGCAGTCGGTCCCCACTCCCCTCATCGTCCGGATGCTTCCATGGACACGAACCCGGAGCTCAGGCGGGCCAGTTCTTCCGCCACGGCGCGGTCTTTTCTGTCAAGGACGCTAGTTCGCCGGGCTCGGGGGCCAGAGGATGGCTTGAATGACGGCAAAGGCCCGCTGGGGCTCACTACGCTCTATGATCCTGGGACTGCTGACCAGGCGCTGGTCGCGGATATCATATTTGTCCATGGGTTGAACGGTGGTTCACAGAGCACCTGGAGCAAGGGAAATCTTGCCTCCAACCTTTGGCCGAAGGCATGGCTGCCTACGGATGATGCGTTCCGAGATGTCAGGATTCATAGCTTTGGTTACTCTTCGGGCCTGAATCGAGAGTCTGTCCTGAATGTTCGAGACTTTGCACAGTCTCTGCTAGGGGCAGTGCAGGACTCGCCCGCTATCAGACAGGATGGCAAGGTATGCGCGAGAAAAGACGTCGCTACGTCGTGAGACCTCCTTTTTACACTTGAACAGAAGCTGACCCCCCCACCCCATCAATCTAGTCCCAAATCATCTTTGTTGCGCACAGCATGGGCGGACTTGTGGTCAAGATGGCATACATCCTCGGCCATCGCATCCCGGAATTTCGGCCCGTAATAGAGAGAGTGTGCTCCATCATTTTTCTGGGGACGCCTCATCAAGGAGCTTCCATCGCACGAACTCTTTCACGCCTGATCGCACTTGTCGGTGCTCGCCCCTTCGTGGATGACTTGCTGCCCGAATCACCAATACTACGGTCCATCAACGAGGACTTCCCTCGGGTTGCTGATCACCTCCACCTCATGTCATTCTACGAAACCAGACCAATGAGCTTGGGAGGCTACAAGACCCTCATTGTCGACAAGACAAGTGCTGTGATGAATCTAGCGAACGAGAGAAGAACCCTACTTGATGCTGACCACCGTCACGTGGCTATGTTCTCGTCACGGGATGACCTTGGATTTGTTACAGTCCGTAATGCCCTGGCTACTCTGTTATCTTCGCGCCGTGAAGAGCAACAGCTAAAGCGGCAGAACGTGGCTCAAAGTGACAGAGCTATTCTCAATCACGTGCTGGGAGTTACAGATGCGCCTGAGGATGACCTTATGACGCAGGACTCTCGCAGACATCCAGATACATGCGGGTGGCTTTTGAGGAAAACATACTATATGGACTGGAAAGCTTCTTTAGACTCAAGGCTGCTTTGGATACGCGGGCGACCTGGTGCCGGCAAGAGTGTGCTCTCCGGTTACATCGTTAATGATCTGCGAGAGCAAGAGGTCGATTGCTGTTTCTTTTTTTTCAAGTCCTCGGACAGGGCCAGATCGAACGCCAACGAGTTCCTACGGTCTATGGCCTGGCAGATGGCGATGATACACTCAGACGTGCTCTCTAAGATCTCAGATAGCTCGTCTAGAGAGAAAATCTGTCCCGTTGACCGAGTCGACCCTATTCCAGTTTGGAGGAAACTTTATCTATCCAACATTCTCAAAGCCCGACTGAATCGACCACAATTCTGGGTCATAGACTCTATCGACGAGTGCAAGGAAAGTCTTGATGTCATAGACTTCTTGATGCGTATTCAAGAGTCATGGCCTGTCTCCATTCTCATTATGTCGAGAGATCCCGTGGAGAAGCATCTTGGAAAGACAACCCCACGGCTGGACATTCAAAGCCAACAAATATCCGACGGAGATGTCCAGGACGATATCGCCTTGCTTCTCAAATCCAACTTGAATCTTCTTCCCGGTGCCGCGTCGGTTCGATGGCCTACTCCAGAGTCCATGGCTTCACATATCCTCGCAAAATCCGAGGGCTGCTTTCTTTGGGCCTCACTGATTTGCTCTGAGTTGCGTCAGGTCACCAGCGAAAGGGAGATTGATCAGGTTTTGGAGACAATTCCTTCTGGCATGGACGCCCTCTACACAAATATCCTCGAAGACATGGCAAACGCCCGGTTCGGCAAGAATGTTGCAAAAGCCGTACTCACATGGGTGACGTATGCTTTCAGACCTCTGAAGACTTCTGAGCTGCAAGAGCCCATCGAATTAGACATTGATGATAAAGTTGACGATGTAGCGCGTGCCATATCAAAATGCTGTGCAAATATTGTGTATGTCGACGCTCACAACACGGTTCAGCTCGTCCACGCGACTGCCAGGGAATTTCTGATGAGACGCGTCGCCGATTCACATTTCACGGTTTCCAAAGCGGAAGGACATCAACAACTAGCCAAAATCTGCTTTCAGTTCCTGATGAGAACAGAGAACGGTGCATCAAGGCCTGGCAGACTAAACTCGGGCACTGGAGTACAAACAACTCAGAGCTCTTCCAGTGGCGCGTCGCCTCACAGCAAAAGGCCAGCATCAGGACCAGAGCCAAGGCACGCTCAAAGAACATCACTGCTTCAGCCGACCTTATTCAGCGAGAACCCATTCACGCCTTATGCGTCAACATACGTGTTCCAGCACTTGAATTATGTTCACTCAGATGACGAAGAAATTATCTCACTCGTTTCCGAGTTCTTCAGCGGGAGCAGTGTCCTCCGCTGGATTGAGTACAACGCAGCCCATGATGATCTTCACACAGTGTATCAAGCTGGCCAAACACTCAATGCCACCTTGGCTCTCCGGGCGAGACGATCTCCGCCTCTGGGCTTGGCGCGAGACCAGATCAAGATCCAGATGCTGGCAAAATGGGGGGATGATCTGATACATCTGGTGACAAAGTTTTCTCGCCAGCTGCGAGCATCACCACACGCGATACATCATCTCATCCCGCCTTTCTGCCCACCAGGATCAGCTCTAAGACAGCAATTCTCCGATCCGTTCCGCGGGCTGAATGTACAGGGTATTTCCGCAACTAGCTGGGACGACTGCATAGCAACGATTACATATGAGAAAGGTACAAAGCCTAATACAGTTGCAGCAGGTCCAGGGCTCTTTGCCGTTGGCATGATGGCACCAAAGGGCAAAATTGTTATATATGGGGACTCTATATTCCAGGAGATCCATACAGTCATGCACGGCGAGCCAGTCTGGCGGCTCGCCTTTTCGGAACGTGGCACAGAACTGGCATCGTCTGGGGCGAAGACGGTCCGTATCTGGTCTACAGCCGATGGCAAGCAGATCTCCAGTTTCAAAACATCATCCATGTGTCTCGCTTTACAATTTTCGGAAGATGACACTATCCTGATGGCTGTGACGAGACAAAACCAGCTCATCGAATGGGACATGTCTGAGCACATGCTGCTCCGCGACGGCCCTGTCAACTGGTCAGCAGACCTGGAAGAGAAGATGCAATTCAGATCGCCCACGACAGTCGCATTTGGAGCTGCAATAGGGTTGATGTGTGTGGTATACAGAGGGGAGAGCATCGTGTTGTGGGATTACCTCGAGGATAGAGTGTACGATCTCTACGAAAAGGACACTGGGTCGGTATCAGTGTTCGGGTCTCACAAAGTTGCTGAGGGTGCCACTACAGTGGGATCTGTCACTTTTAGCCATGCCGTGGAAACGGGTCTTCTTGCTGCGGCGTATATTGACGGGGACTTAGTTGTTTATGACGTTCTCACGGGTGAGGCTATTGCCTCCGCCGAAGATTCAAACGTTGTCATGGTCTCTTCATCACCGGACGGTCGAACTCTAGCGGGAGTTGACTCGCACGGAAACCTCACACTGTTCGAGTTCTCGACTCTGAGAGCTCTTCACAAAATCCAACTCAATACCCAGCTCGTGCCCAAAGCCATAGCCTTCACGTCGGATAGCTTGCGAGTCATCGAGATCCGGGGTGACCAGTGCAGGGTTTGGGAGCCGTCGGTTCTCCTCCGAGCCGACACCCCAGAGGACGAGAACAGCGACACAATTTGTGAATCCACCGAGCTGCAGGAGGTGAATTATCAGACAGAGAGGAAACCCGAGATTACGGCTTTGGCGTGCTGCCAAAGTTCTAGCGTGGTCTTCTACGCAACGTCAGACGGATCGGTGTACGGATGTGATATTTCTAGAGAGCCGGATACGCAGCTCCTGTTTGTGTTGCCCTCAAGATGTCCTGTCCATATTCTGCATATCGACGAGAGGTTCTCGTTCCTGACCACCGGTGATCGGTCTAGTCGGATTACAGTCCGAAAGATCAAACGACAAAATATCCCGACGCAGCCAGCGAGTTGGCACATTGATCCACCAATAGCCAATATTAAGGCACCGGGTGGGAATTTCGAAACACTACAGTCTGTCATTACTTCGGGACAACACTTACGGGTATTGGTCTCACAGGAGAAGACGGACAGTCTGGTTCCCTTGACAGAAGACGGCCAGGGAAAGCCGATTGCTCAAATGCCAAGAGAGTGGTCGCAATGGTCAGAATATCCTTCAAAGCGCGACTGCCTCATACGTGTTTCGAAACATCATATCGATCTTTACAGTTGGGAAAATCTCAGCCCATTGGGACATTTCGAGACCTCGTCTTACGGGGATTTCCATAGTCTCACTCAGCTAATTTCGGCACAATTATTTGCAACATGTTCAACCAAAAACGAGTCCTTGCAGGAGATTCAGCAAAGGGATGACCACAAAGATCACAGGACTATCCAGACAATCCATCTATGGGGCGGAAATGACTTCGGGGTCCCTAATAACGACATGAAACCTGTACGACAGCTCGAAGATGCCCTCTCCTCAAGCATCGCCCTCATCTTAGGATCTTTTGGCGCAAGGCTGGTTGTCTTTACCACAGACCAATGGATCGCGACCGTCGATCTACACGCACCCCAGTACCCGTCGCGGCGAGGGGAGGATATCGTGCGGCACTTCTTCATGCCCAACGACTGGATCAGCGTCGACCACAAACGCCTCGTTCTCGGCATCGGTAGCAACGGGGAGATAGTCTTTGCGAAACGCTCAGAACTGGCCGTGATCAAGCGCGGGCTAGAGACTACCGAGTCTGGGGCAAGTTTCAACCCAAGACGCGTGGGTACGGGTTGGAGGGGGCCTATCCCTCTGCGCCTTCGCGGCCCGCCCACTGGGACGACGGTATCAAGCCGGTCAAACCCAATGGTGTCTCCGAGTGGATCTGTAGATAAAGATATACCGAGCAGGGATGGTGGTGAAGACTTGTTCGTAGGTTCAAGGCAAGTCTACTAGGCAGAATGCCGGGGCTTGGACTGCTCGAGACTCCGCAGGTAAAATCTTTTTTGTTTCTCAGACAAGCAGGCTGCTGAGGTGGAGACCATGTACCTTTTACCGGAGGAAGCTCAGTTGGCGTTGTCTGCTATCGAAAGGGGGCAATTCGGAGGGCCACAAGGTGTTGAGTATAGAAGGCAATAGGCGCTGGGGCTGCCTACAGGCGAACTGCCTGCCTGCCGATAAATAGCTGCAGCCCGCATGGACATAGTACGTACGCTCTAACCATGCGTAGAAGGCTCGGGAAATAAGCGGGATGCTCGCCACTCAACATAGTGTATTTCAGCAGCGAAGTAGCAACGTTGAGGTGCATCTTCAAATAGAGGGAGCAGCAGAGTCAAATCCACCCTACGAATATGGCCAATCGTGTGAAGACATACTACTTTCCTCCAAACTGGGACATTCCTCCCGGCGGACCCCTCTATCTTGGTTCAGTGCTGTCCTCTGTGAAGCGGCCGCTACCGCCCCTGCTCATCAAGCCCCTCACTGGGACTCTACCGGCGGCAACGCCATCCATCTCGGATGCCCAACCTGAGCAGCCAAGTATCTACCGCTCGACGAAATATGACATCTCATATAAGACCTCGACCGCTTACTCGGGCTCCGCGTCGCTTTCCGCGTCCTTCGCCGCACCGCTGCTCGGCATCGGGCCGGATGCGAGCGCCAGCCTGGCCCGCGACCACTCGTTGACGCTCCATTTTGCCCGTATGGACACGCGGGACTGGTACCCGACGGCCGCTGAGCTGCAGGCGCTCGTCGAGCAGCCGCCAGTCGCGCGATATCTGGACCGACTGCAGGCCTGGAGCAAGAAGTGCGTTCTCGTCGTCACGGGCGTCAAGGTGGCGTACGGGGCCCGCGCGAAGAGCAGCGACGCGCGCGAGGCGCAGGGAGAGGTCAGTGTGTCCTTGGATCCGGGCATAGCGGGCGCTATTCCTGGCGTGGTTGAATTTGGGCCTGGACTCGGGCTGGGAAGGAAGAGGAGTACAGAGGTTGGGTGGGAGAGTGGTGCGGATGGGGTGGAGGATCCGGGGTTCTTGTTTGCGTACCAGGTACAGCGGGTCAAGGTCAAGAAGAGAAATGCTCAAGTGATCGATGTGGCGGGTAAGGCGTATACGCAGGGTGCTGTTTACGGATCAGAGCATGTTGCGGACGAGCCGAGCGAGTATGAGATTGATATCACGGACGACGAGAATAGCACAGAGGAGGAAGGAGTACTTGTTGAGGCTATGGACAGTGAAGAGAATATGCGGCTCGTACCACTATGATATTCAAAGAGACACGAAGATGGTGGTGACTAAATTGTAGAGTGGTAAGGGATCCCGAGCAGGGTTTCAGATGAAAAGAATAAAGACAAGTCGGCAAGTTTTATCATAAATTCTGTTCAATTACGATTTGAATTCATTACAAAGTCATCCCGAATCCAAACTATTTCTCTGGATTCAGCGCCTTCCATATGTCGGCTTCGATCTCAACATCTTCACGACTGAAAAACCAGAACGGATTCAGATATTCATATCCGTCTCTGAGCCTTGTCATTTTCCACAGCACCCGTCGCATTCCATCGTAGCTCGCGAGCTTTAGAAAGCTCTTGGCCTTCAACTTTTCCGATTCACAAGCGAGACTCGCAAACCCCAGTACACAAGCGGCTAAAGCCGCCGCAACTGGCGTCGCGCAGCTCGTTCCGGAAAGTCTTCGCATGTGGTCGTTGAGCCCTTGTGGGGATAGATTCGATGGCCACGCCCCGGCAACGTGCTGGCCAATGATGCTGAAGCCGTCGGCACCGCTGTGCTTGTCTGGTGGTGGGTTAAAGGGCGATTTGTTGCCGTACCCGTCGGTAGAGTAAATACACAGCACACGCGAGTGCCAGGCCGGGTAGGCGAGGCCGGAGTTGGCGCCATCGTTTGAGGCGGCGGCGAAGACGAGTATGCCGGCGTCGATGGCGGATTCGAGCTCGGTCTGGATGCATGAAACTCCACGTGTAAAACCAAGGGAAAGACTGACGACATCGCACTTCCAGGTGGAGGCGGCGGTGCGGATGGCCTAATGATATTTAGCAAGGAGATGGAGAGGTGCCACACCACTCATGGGGGAAGTGGAACGTGAAAACGAAAAGTGTACGCACCTTTGCCACGTTCTCCGCCTCGGTATCAAATAGCTCACGACGCTTCGTGACCCGCGCGATGTACAGATCTACGTGCGGCGCCATGTTCAATATAACACTAGCGATATGCGTCCCATGCCCGGAAGCGTCCCCGATGTTCTCATCTTCTACACCCTCCCGCCCGTCCACCCAATCGCATACCTTGGCAATTTGTCCATTCACTGCGGCTGCTTGGATATCGACGTGGCCCATGTCGATGCCGGTATCGATGATTGCGATCCGCACGCGTCGCGTATCGCCGGGCTCAAGCTGCCGGAGAGGGAAGAGAGCCTCAAGGCCTTGGAACCGTGCGAACCAGTCGTCGGTCGGGCTGTGTTCTTGGGGCGAAGTGGACTGTTGTGGACTGGGATCGGCTGTGAGGGTATGCAAATTCCCATGACCGGAGCGTCTCAAGGAAAATCTGCTTACTTCTGGTTGCGCAAACGCTTCCTCGTTTGTCGAGTTCTGGTGACGATCATGGTTCTTGGTCGGACTAACCACTTCCATCTCTGCGATAGAAAGCCCGGATCGGAAGTCCATGTTGGCTGCCTGCTTGTCGAGGTTGTCCTGACCTTCCATGAGCGTGCCGAACGACTTCTCGAGGTCGTCATGTAATGGGCGGACGATCTCGTTGAAGATCATGCCGCGTAGATGCTCAACGTTGTGTTCATCTGCAGCCCTCCAGTCGTCGGGCTCATTCTCGTCCTCGCTCTCGGACCAATCAGCCTCCTCGTCGTCTGCTCCAAATTGTGTGTCCAGACACGCCTTGATTGCTTCTCGGTACTCCCCGCGGATGAACGGCTTCCGCTTCTCGAACACTTCGCATGCGCGAGCGTACTTATCGTCGAGGCTTGTCAGTGGCTCGGTGAGGCCGAGAAAAGATTCAATAGTGCCCCCCAGATGGATCTCAAGCAAAGTAATGCCGAAGCAGAGCAGGGCTGGAAACTGATGTAGCGACTCTTCGTCGTCAGCGCCCCAGCTATCCTCGTTGGAAGCAAGTGAATTATTGCCGCTGAGATCGGAACGTAGAAACGGGCGCAATGGGACTTTGCCGCCCTGTTTGAAGAAGATGATGTTCTCTCGGCTCCAATCCGCGTCTTGGCGTGACCCCAACCACGGCCCCTCGAACAAGTAGAAGAGAGAGTAGCTGAGAATGACGGCAAGGACGAGCCTCGCCATGTCGCTCAGCTCGCGGGTGTCAGAGGCCAGGATGGCCGCGAGAGAGATAGGGTGGGATAAGTCTGCCTCCTTGAGTACGCGGGGGGTGTGCCGGTGCAACCACATGGTATTGTCGGCGTCAACTGTAACATTGACACGGAAGACAGCATTGTTGTGCACTTTTGGGGCACCAAGCAGTTCGCAAAAGTGCGGGACTTTCTTGAGCCTCTTCATTGGTTTCTGCCTCTTGCGGCGCTCGTCCACAAACATGACCCTTGGCCTGCCAGTGCTTATGGGAGCAGGCCCAGGACCGTGTGCGTGTACGCGCACCTCATCACAACGAGGCCTCTCCGCGTCGAAGGCAAATAGTAGGTCGATGAAGTGTTCGTCCTCCTCGCCTATGTCCAAATATGTAGCCAGCGCGAGATTGGCCTCTAAATGCTCAATGATGCCGCAGTCCACTGATCCATGTCGGCATTGTGAGATTGCGTGGAACGCTTGGCCTACAGAGGTAGTCATTCCCCATGGTGGGTCCCGTCGGCGTTTTCGTATTGGCTGTATCAAGGCCTCATCGTTATCTGGGAAACTTATTTGTAGCTCGTCGAAAGTGTCGGTGAGGGTTTGACGCAGATGATCGCGGGCGGGGGAATTGGGGAAGGAGAAGTCGGCAGAGTGGCAGAGAGTGTGGGAGCTGGGATAGGTTTTCTTGTGTGCTTTCTGAACAAAGACATTGTGTGAGTAAGAGTACTTTTGAACCAACTTGCGAAATGGAGTAGGGGAGGAGGGATGAACCTGGAACAGACAGGCACAGCCTTTCCACGGCGTGCATTCTAGGACTTGGTTGCAAGCATCGACCTTCACAGCGCCCTCGACAGCACTCAGTATAATCGAAGAATACCTTGTAGTCAACTCCAAGTCCAGTTCAGGAGCCCGCTCGTTCAAGATAGACCGTATGGAGTATGCTGCAGACCGTATCGAACTCAAGGTTTCACGTTCCGCCCTGTCATCTGTCTTCAACCCCACCTCGCCATTATTCACACGGCGGATTACGGCGAGCACGGACAGTAGGGGGTCTAGCGTCGAGGCGACGGCTCTGACGGAGGAGAACTCACTTGACTTCGAGCGAACATATGTAATAGGCGTCATGCCTGCGCTCTGCTACCAGACAACATCGGAAGAAGAGCATGTGGTTGACAGCGTGGGTGTGGACAATTTGGAGGAGTTGTTCCGGGCGCTAATGATGTACTGTGAACTGGTGTAGACGGGCCCTGATTGGGCCCGGATCCTGCCGACGTTCTGATTACCGCATGTAAACCACGCAGGCGGATTCACTCTAGACGTACATTGTAGTACGCATATGCACCTAATAAGGCGTAGGAGAGGGGTAAGAGCATGTTGTGTCTGACCCTTTTTCATAGCCGTTGTCAGCCGCCATCCTCATTGCCGTGACTATATTGTTTATACACAACCATCATTGAGGCAACTTTATCGCGACAATATGTCGGTTCGCGTTGCGTCTAGCAGCCCCAGTCACGATGAAGAACTTTCACGGCCAACCATCGCTGCATGTGCCCAAGAGTGCCGGGGTTCGCTCCACAATTCCCTTGATCTCTTGAATGGCTACCACGATGGGGGGACGAGATGGTCTACACTGCGCGACCTGATAGGACGCTTCAATATATGGGCGTCGAACATGGGCGTTTTTGCGACGCTACATGCCAGCTTGGATTACCGTCTCCGCGACTTAGGGGACGTGAAAGAGTTGATACTAGAGCATTTATGCAACATGGTGGACAGGTTAAATCAATGTAAGGAAATGCTTACGTATTGTTAGACGTTGGGGATTACTCTATCCAGGTAGTAGCAAAAGAAGTTGTTTAGCTAACAAGCAGCACACGAAAGTGATCCGTCTCCCTGACAATCTTGAGAAGACACTAGCATACACTAATGCCACTGAGGATGCCGACTACAAATCTCAAGTGAGGCCCGACGGAGACCAGGAAATTGATACTATCCTCTCCTCTCTTTCTGCTAGTATCGATTGGTTGCATCGTCTTGCGAATCTGGTCCGGCGAGCCAGCACCTCACGGCAAAATGCAAAAGCGTCCACTTTCCTTCTCAAAGATGATCAGGGCGGCGATGCCACGCCGGTGCTCGAGAAGCTCTTCCGATACTGGATAAAGCGCGACTTTCCCAACGTTGCGGATGATTTCTGCGAGCGCCTAATCTCCACGATGATCTTGCGCCGTCGTCGCATTTTATACCGCCGGTCGCGCCAGAACAAGCTCGCTCTGCGCACTGCCGAGCCGATACGGAAGCCTCAACATCTCGCCGCGCCGTCCGCGTCCGCTGGAATCGAAGAGAAGTTGCGCGAGTTGCCTGAAGCGCCTGTAGCGCCTATGCAGGCACCTTCAGGCGTGGCATCCACGCAGCAAACCGCGACAACAGTCGAGCCGCAAACATACCTGCAGGTGAAGTCGACGCCCAGCAGGGTGAGTGGGGCGAAAACAATCGCCATGACGAGCGGTATTGAGGAGATGATCCCGCCGCCACCACACATCGCTGGAAACGCCCTCGAATTCATCTGCCCCTTCTGCTCTCTCATCTTGCCTGCCAAGGATGCTCGAAATCGCGGCCGTGGCGACGCGTGGACCGCCCACGTCAAAAAGGATCTGGACCCTTATGTCTGCTCTTTCCTCCCCTGTGCCCGCGGCGAAGACATTTTTAGCACAAGCGCGGACTGGATCTCGCACATGCAGCAGACGCATTGCATGCGCTGGTATTGCACGCTCAAGACGCACAAGCCGGAAGCTTTCACGTCGATAGAGGAGTACATTACACATATGACGGCTGAGCATCCTGGGAAATTCAAGGAAACGCAACTTCCATTTCTGGCGGCAAACTCGCAGCGCCCATTGAGGAGAATATTCCAAGCGTGCCCTTTTTGTGGCGAAGAGGGTATTAAGAAAGGGGAAACTTTGGAAGACCACGTAGCACATCACTTGCAGTATCTGGCTGTTTTATCACTGCCGCTACCTGAGGATGTGTATGACGCAGAAGGCACGGCCAGCACGTCCAGCGCTGACTCTCATATCCAGAAGAAGGACAATAAGGCCGCGGCATCCCGAGCGACGAGGGAGAGTGAGTGGCATCTTCTGCCGCCTGCTACCTTTCCAGACGGGGACGAGTACCTGTGGGGAACAGCCCGACCGGGGGATAATGAGACACCAGACATTGAACAACAGATGCAGAGTGATAGCTCCCAAAGGTGGCAGATTATACGCGCCAGGAAGCTCGGACTGGCAAGTATGGATCAGCCAGTCACTGAGGAAGAGCAGCGTGGTGACAAGACCCTGGCTCGTTTTATCCTCCACTTCGACAGCATGCACCGAAAATTGCAGAAGAGACCGGATATCCGTGCCTGGCTGTCTCCGCCAGATCACTCGATCGATCATCAAAAAGCTCGCGACGCACGTCTACACCAAGGCCCGGACCACTGGTTTCTTAAAGACAAGATATTCATGAACTGGAAAACAAAGCCAGCCTCCTTCCTCTGGCTGACAGGTACTCCCGGCTCCGGCAAAACCCCGCTCACATCTGCCATAATAGACTCTCTGCAACGGGATACTTTGGATCCGGAAAGAAATTCCCACGTCTTGCTCTATTTCTATTTTAGTGACAAGCAGTCCTTCGATAGCACAATTCGATCACTCGTCACTCAGCTTCACGAAAACCATGAACAGGCACAGAAGCACTTGAGTCTACTTTGGTCGTCATGTCAGGATGGGAGACAGCAGCCGAGTGTTGAGGTCTTGTCCAGCATTTTCAAGAAAATGCTCGAAGATGCTGGAGAGGTCTGGATGGTTCTCGAATCGCTTGACAAGTGCGGCTTTCGAGACGACAGTTCGAAACCGGGGCTCTTTTGGTGGCTGTCCAGTGTCCACTCACATCAGACAAATTTGCATCTGCTTGTCACCAGCCGCCCAGAGGAAGATATTAGGTCGGCGATTGAAACCTTCGCTGAGGGGGATTACACTGTGGACGTCTACCAGCCACTGCTCACTTTATTACGTGGTTCATTAAGGGTTTCATCTGGATCTGACCAGAAAGAATTCCTGCCAATCGATAAGCTGGAAGACATTGTGACAGAAGTCGCTGTCTACCGAGAGCTACGTCGTCATGGACACTTTACGGGCAGGACTGACGAGAACCTATTTTCATTAGCCAGTGCAATATGTGGCGTCACCTATTCTGCAAGACCCAACAACTCAGGCACCATGCGCACTCGGAAAAGAATATTTGCAATATTGGTCCTCATGGAACGTGTGGACGTCATCGAAGCTTTCATTCAAGAAGGCCGCTACGATAGGCATCTTCCATTCAACCTGCCACGGAATTTCAACGAGGGCGTGTATCGAATATCAACAAATAACGGAATTCCGACCCTTGCGTTCTCGACCTTGAGACATGACGAGCGAATGAACTTCAAGAAGTGCCAGTGGCAATTGTTAGCTCCCTTTTTTACCCTGGTCTCAACACCAGACACCCGACCGTCGCATTATGTCTTGGAAGATAGTCATATCTTGCCTTTTGTGTATGATGACGAGGAAATGCAGCCGCCGAGATGGATTGAAGGCGGTTATTCGGAAGTCAGGCGCGTGAGAATTCATCATGCTCACCACAGCGACCCATCGGTACGTTGCGCGTATTCATGTCTTCTCCCTAGCCATGCCAATACTCGGCTAATGTCCCGATTTCGTCGAAGGGCACCAACCCATATTTCGCGGTTAAACGTTTACGACCCAGCTACCGCAGCGCAGAAATGTTTCGAGAGGAAGTCTCAGCACATAAGAAACTCAGCTGCCAAGACCACCCTCATCTCTTGAAGCTACAGGCCACTTACTTTTATCAGGGCCGCTATCATCTGCTGTTCCGATGGGCCGACGGAAACCTGAGGGATTTCTGGGAGAAGTATCCTGAGCCGGACGATATTCCCCGAACGCCTGGATTTGCGAAATGGCTCGTTCAGCAATTAGTGGGTCTCGCCTCCGGCCTGAACGCGATTCTTCTATGTCCGCCAAACACAGCAGACGATGTCGAAGAAGACAAGTATGCCTCAGAGAACATACGCGGAGTACACGGAAACCTCAAACCTGAGAATATTCTATGGTTTGAACAAATCCCTGAGCCCATCGGCCCGGACGAGAGACTCCTTCAGCGTTACGGGAGACTATTGATATCTGACTTCGGCCGAGTACAAATTGACCTCCCGGAGACTCACTTCGCAAGCTTTACGTACCAATCTCCAGAATTCGACATTCAGGAAGAGCTTACCCAAAGTTTCGACATATGGACCCTGGGATGTGTGATGCTTGAGTTCATGGTTTGGTATCTTGGAGGATTCCGCGCCCGTGACGAGTTTTCAAGGAACAGGGCCGTTGAAGACAAAAGCGGACCTATTAAATTGGACTCGTATTTCCATAAAAAAAGGAAAGCTGGACGCGATGGTCAGACATTCACCACCGCCGTACTGAAGATGTCTGTCGTCAAGGTTCGTGAAATCCAAAACCACGGGGCAATCTGCACTTCCGCTAAACAGACGCCCAAATTTGGATGCTGACATCGACACGCTAGCAATTTGAGACACTTCGGAATGATCCAAGAACTACTCAATGCCTGATAGATCTCTTAAGCTTGACCGAGGAGAAACTTCTCAGAGAGTTTCCCGAAAAAAGGGCGACATGCGATGAGATTGTCCACGACCTGAATGTCATTCACGCGCAGTGTTTACGCAGTGAGGAGTACTGTAGCAAGCCCGTGCACGGCAGCCAATAGGTAGGCATTGGTAGGCAACGGCGCAGGCCAAGATAGCGCCTGGGGCATGAAAATATGCCGTTGGTTTGATGAAATGTTCAAAGACAGAAGAGTGCTTTGTTTCACTTTGAATTTATTTTGGCAGTTTAGTGCAGTCTTCAGTTGAGCACCTTTTCAGGCTTGCAGGACTTGAACGTTTTGCCCTCCTTTCCCTTCACATTACCCACGATGTGAAAAAGGATACAGGTAGGCAGTTAGTTTTGTGCCGTATGCAGACCCAAGGCTTAGCCCACACTGAACGGGTGCCACGCCGTATAAGAACCTTCAGCCTGACGGGAGTAGATACCCGCACAGCGGTTTATACAAGACAAATATATTAACTTGTAAGTGGCTCGGATCAAGAGACAATGATTTGGTTTGTTCTTAAAATAAAGGAGTTGAATGACACTGAATATATACCTTGGGCCAGGTGGAAAACAGGTACCCGGGCGTACATACTGACCCCGCCGCAGTACTGCCAAGTATAAGAGCCATACCTTCAGTATTAGCTGCATAGGTGATATCTCCTTTCCCTAATGCTTGAAGTCAGCTGTTATCTGGTGTGGGCTGAAGATTACTGAGTCTGGGCCTAGCTTGAACTTGTATTGTGGAAGTGGCTAGCAGGGCTTGAGGGCGTCATTGCTTTTGCTTAAAAACAGGAGCAGGAGCGGGAGCGGGGGCTTGTCGCTATGATTGTCCTCTTTGGGACTTTGACACCTATGTTGCTACAATAGTAATTGAGTTGTATGATTTATGCAATCGTTTGGATGGAATAAGGTGGAGTTGGTTTAGCGTAGTTGTCTCGAACTGACACGATTGTACCTCCACAGTACTAATGACTACCCTGATGTAGAATATATACAAGAATTCAAAGGTTCCTTCCGTCGGGGCTTCAGGTCAACGCTAATGTCCGAGACAAACCCGTCACACATCTCAGGACGTTCTGTGTTGGAGTGTCCAGGCAACAACCTAGGTGAAACCAGACCAGACAGCACCGCCCGGAGGAGTGTAGGTAGTGGCGGTGCTCGAGTAGATATCGATCTAAAAGAACAGTGTCAGCAGTACGTTCTTGGCCAGTACATTTGTCGGCGGACATGAAGTAACCAGGCAGAGTACTCACGGTGACTCCAGGGTCGCTCTGGGCGGCGTAGGCAGGGATGGACTTGAGGTAGTCCGCAGGTGGCGAAGCAGAGCCACTCCCGGAGACGACGAGCTGAGCACACTCGGGGTAGAACTGCGGCGTGTTCGTTTGGTGGAGCGCAAGCAGCTCGTGTCGGATGAGGTAGTTGCCCGGGGCCAGGTTCGTGGGGATCTTGCTGGACCACTTGAGGGTCTACACATAGGATAACATCATATCAGTGATCAGAGGTCTCACCCAATTTGCACCTTGAGAAGAGCAGAATCACTCACATTTACAACAATAGCAGTGCCCCAGCTATCCCCGCTCAGCGGCGGCGCGGTCATGCCCATCTGGTCGATCTTGAACCAGCCCTTGCTCTTGCCGTCGCAGGCGGTGAAGGCGCCGGAACACTTGTACATCCAGACCATGACGGGGCCTTGCTTGTGCGTCCACTGGGCCCAGATGGCGGTGATGTTCTGCCCGGCCGTGATGGGCGCGCTGAGGGCAGCCGATGTGCCGCCGTTGCATGTCATCTTGGCGTCGGTGACGGTCATGATGGGGTTGTAGTCGGGCCATTGCCGCTCGATGGTCGCGGGTGAAGTTGCGGGAGAGTAGCCGGTGTACCCGGGGTATGTGCTGAGGGTGGATATGTGTTAGTCGGAATTCGTCAAACGAGGATGAGCCTGTTGATTTTTCGAATTCTTGTTCTCCTTCATAGACACTTACGTCGAGCCGATTTGGTAACTGGTAACGGCTCCGTGGCCAGCGACCAGGGAGGCACCCGAGAGGGCCGAGGCGAAGACGTTAAACTTCATAGTAGCGGTGATATGTCGCGTGGTGAAGTTCTTGGCGAAGGATGAGATACTGTTCAACTTGAGTATATACCTGGACCACTCTAGCGTGACACTTCTGAACTGAGGATGGAAAGAGAGATACAATAAGACTGGGGACGCATATGCGTTAATAAGTACTCGGAGGATTACTAGCGCAAATCATTCATCAGTCCTAAAAACTACAGATCCCGAAGCTACGCATGCCGCATTGCCGCAGTACCATCCGCAAATATAATAATGTCGCAGTCCAAAGCAAGCCGTTATATTACACCGCGTGAAAGAAGGGGCTAGCCGTTCTCAAAACGAAGGAAGTAACGAGCATCGCGATTTGGAAGGTCTCTAGAACCTAGATCGAGTCTGACAGACCACTGAGATCTCATCATGGCAGTCAGTCAGCCTCGGCTCACGGACCGAGTGCACTACAGAAGAAGGTTGCCATTGATGAAATGTAAGCTCCTCATCCAGGTGACCAGAGATACCACGGGGGCCGTGCCAGCCATCCCAGCCAACATACATGTTCCTGAATGGCCGAGACAGTGACCATGGGCAAGATGCGTGGCAGTTCATGGTCAGGCTGTGTCAAACTCTCGGCGCTCACCATCCGAGGAACAAATCCGGGGGATGCTTGAGCGGGCTGATTGGGTGTGACAGTCCCTGGGTGTGATTTCGGCTTGTGTCGATCCTAGCGTACCGGGATCTATATTGCAGGCTATTTGGATAATATAGTGATGTTGATGGGCACCCGGTCAACACTGACAGACCATTGCTACTTGTGATCAACAGCGGCATCTCTGCAGCACTCACAGGATTGTATCCCAGATGGATTTGAGCCCTTTCTTGATATTGAGAGTTTAAAGGTATGCCAGATATGACTGCCCTGCATTCATATCAGTAACTAGATCCATTGATTCGACAACAGCTTGCCAGGAAAAACATTAAATCCTGATATGTGATATTCCAAATCTAGATCTTCGAATGAATGAGGCTGTTGAAGTACGGAAATACCTGCAGAGCGTATGTGCGGGCTTCTACCGCGGTCAAACTGTAGTCAAACCGTTGTGCTGGTTTTTGAAGCATTTTCACCGCGAGACCAGATCGTCACGCGCGTCTTGAGAGAGTTAGTACCAAAGAGCCTCACTGGTCGACTCATGCTGCCGTGATTCGCACCCCGGACTCGTACTTAGCATTTCGGGTGGTTGGATCCTGTGCAGGTGGTGATCAAGAAGAGATGTCTTGTAAGCTCGACCTGACTTAGTCAGCAGTACGTAGGTACCTCTATTGCTAGAACCATGCCTGCTGGCACGACCCGAAAAGCTTCCAGAAGTTCGGCTTGCCACCCATCCACTCAGGAACTTCACAAAGCAAACCACCTCCAAATCCTCATACGACAACACACGGCCCATTGCCCTCCATTCTCTCGGAATTCGTACGCCCTAAACTTCTCTCTGGAATCTGTGCACCCTAGACTCCCCAGCAAACCCAGAACAGACAGACGGCCTCCCGAGCGAAACAATGGCGGCGCTCCAAGCCTACCGCAGCCTCCTCCGCGCAACACGCCTGACCTTCCAGGGTGACCAGCGGCTCCTCACCAACGCCCGGGAGCAGATCCGCGCGGGGTTCCGCGCGAAGGCGGCGCTGGCCCCCTCGGACCCGGCCGTCGCGCCCGCTGTGGAGCACGCGCGGCAGGTCGCTGCTATGCTGAGGGAGAATGTTGTCCAGGGGCGGAACGAGGGCGACGGTAGATACAGTAAGTTCCTTGATCTTGGTACTGTCACTGGTTTCCGCGTTATGGGGGTTGGTATTTTGGTGATGCTGACGGACATGGCGCAACAGAGCTCCGGATTCACGAGCATACCGAAAGGGGCGACAATGATACGATCAAGACAGCCTCTGGGCAGACCGTCAAGGTTGGGGGCGTTGGGTGCTGCTCGAGCTGAGGCGTTGTTGGAAACATTTGGACAGTACCAACACGGAAAAAGCGGTGGCCCGGTAGAACTCCCACGGTGGCCAACAGCACATGGATCACCTCGGCGGCGATGCGCTGATCAGATCAGCTTTGACATCCACTTCCCTGGACAATCGCAAAAGGGCCTGCGAGACAAGCATGGCAGTCACAGAATGGCTGAAGATGTTCAAGAGGGAGACTTCTGGTGTAAGATTAGATGATGATGTACAAATCCTATGATACCCCCTCCACTGCTCACAAATATCTTCGAGAAACCGGCAAATGCCCTTGTGCAATGGACTATGCTACCGACGCCGTCTGCTGAGTGCTGATATCTAGCCTCTCGATGACCGACTGCCTGGCTCCCATGAACTCCTGAACACCGAAAATGACATGATTTGACCGCAAAAGAAGGCTGCTTAGTTCCCAGACAGACTGGCATAGTTGAAATCAGACACGCCAGGCGGTGCGGCCACGGCCATATTCGCAAGGCCGTCCTGCTGTGCGCCGCTGGCACCCGCGCCGGAGGCATTGCCACCCTCGACAGCCTTCTGGCCCCCTTGTGTCCTCCTCGCCTGTGGGAACGCCGACCGTCCGTCCCGCAGCATCTCGGATCGCTCCTCGCGGTTCATATTCCCAACGGCCTTTGGCTGGCTCCACCGCACCCGCAGCGGGCACCCGGCGATGACGGCCTTGCCCTGGCACGCCTCCGCCGCCCTCTCCGCGCCCTCCCGGGTCTCGTAGTTGATGAATGCGCAGTGCGACATGTGAGAGCACACCAGCGACTTGATCTTCCCGTGCGCCTTGAAGAAGTCGCGGATCTTGTGTTCTGGCAGGTCGTCCTCGATGCCCGTGGCGAACAGCGACATGATGTTCTTGTCGGCGGGCGGCTTCCAGTCGTTGGGCCCTGGTGGTAATTGCGCCGTGGAGGGGAAGGCGCCTTTCCTGGGTCCTCCTGGCCTGCCTCCTCCAGGTCTCGCGCCAACGGCACCGGCGGCCCTCGAGTCGCGCGTCCGGATCGGCCCTGCGCCTCCGAGGCCAGCTCCCACGACGGGGTTCCCGCCCGTCGCGGACCTGGAGCTCTCGCCAGTCGCGTTCCCATCCTCGTCGACGGTCTTACCTTTCCTAAAGTACGGCTTGCTCTGCGCTAGCCTCCTCAGCAGCTCGCGCGCCTTCTCGTCCGTCTTCTCATACTCCTCGACGCCAGCCCTCCCCTCCTCGATAGCCTTCTCGTTGTTCTGCGCAAAGAACTCCCTGTTGATCTCGGACTGGGGGCCGGGCGCGACCATCTTGAGGGCGGCGTCACGGACGACGATGGGCAGGCCGAAGGACAGGTCCAGCATGCAGCACTGGCAGCAGTTCTTGAGGCGGGCGCAGGTCAGGCAGACGTTTGTGCGCTTCTTGCGGCCGTGGGCGCGGTCGGCGGACCACTGGAAGACGGTGAAGGGCCTTGTGCACAGCTTGCACTCGGCGGCGTAGTCCTCCTTGAGCATCTTGACGTAGGGGTTCTCGGGCAGGCAGTTCTCGCAGACCGAGGGGAAGTCGGTCGACTCCCAGCCCGAGCGGTTGAGGTCCTGTTTTATTTGGGGCGGCATCGTGGTCGGGGTGTGGTCGCGATTCGGGTGGGCGTCAGGTAAGCGTGGTGATGAGGCTGGAGAATGGTGGTTTGGAGTGGGCGTGATTGACGTTGAATCGCAAACAAGGGCAGGCTGAGGCTTGTCGCGGAGTGGGGTGATGGTTTGAGGGTCGCGGTTGGTAAGTCCGGCGGATTGCTGGTTGACAGGAAACTTTGCGGTGGCGCTGGAAGCCGCAGAGAAGCGAGGGTGCTTATCGATTACCGATCAGCCCATGCGACATCTTAGTCAGCAGAAAGCTCCGTGTTGCCTCTCGCTCTTGCGTGATTATTGGGCTTGAGAGTGACCCTGACTGTGGATAAGTCAGCTTCTCTATATGAACTCCATCTCTGGAACACATAGTACTTGCTACCTTGACATGTCTATCATGAGCTTCTGTCACTGCATCTGCTGCATCATAACATGCACATGAGGCCGAACATAATGTATTCGTATTCGGATTGAAGTGAACCCGAACTCGTGATAACGATAAGAATATCGCTGGCCCCGTACCTAGGCACGCTAGACTCAATGGACTAGACCCTGGGGGCCACTTGGAGGTACGAGTCAGTACTTGCACTCAGTATCAATCCAGCTGCACATCAAAGTACCTCACCGTCTCCCATCTTGCTGAAATGAATCTCAGAGCTAGCGCACGCTGACACTCGGCGCAGCCGTCCAGCAGACCCTTGCAAACAGCTGTCTATCCGTCTAGCTTTTACATGGGGTCGAAAAGTTCCCAGTGCCACACCGCACTGCATTCCACTCATTTCCTCATGCAATTGTTGCGCTGTCCAGTCCTGCCAGTTTTCTTCCTGAACCCAATTGACCTGGTGCTTCACTATTCGACTCTATAAACTCTTCTAATCCGACTCAGTTCAACACGTCAACAACAGTCAATATGGGTGGCAAGACACAGCTTCAGTTAGAGAAGGAGGACAAGGAGCGCGATGCCGCCTTCAACAAGGCTATGCATGGCAAGACTTCGGCCCAGGCCAACGGCGTCGCCACCATCCTGTTCAAGAACCCAGAGGCAAAGCAGGCTGCTCTCGACGCCTATTTCAAGCACTTCGACAACAAGAAGGCAGATAACGAGACAGATGCCGATCGTAAGGTATGTTTGCAAGCATCTCCGAGGCGCCTCGGTGGACCGACAGCCTCGAGCTTACCCCTTTTCACATCATGGGCTGACCAGCGATCGCATCACAGGCACGAACCGACGAGTACGCCACATTGACAAGACAGTCAGTATACCTCTGGGCCTCCAGGACAGCATTTGGAACATCTCGCTGACACGTTCTCCCCAATTGCAGCTACTACAACCTTGCTACCGACATCTACGAGTTCGGATGGGGCCAGTCGTTCCACTTCTGCCGTTTCTCCGTCGGCGAGCCCTTCTACCAGGCCATTGCCCGTCATGAGCACTACCTCGCACACCAGATCGGCATCCAGGAGGGCATGCAGGTCCTCGATGTTGGATGCGGTGTCGGCGGACCCGCACGAGAGATCGCCAAGTTCACCGGCGCAAACATCACCGGTCTGAACAACAACGACTACCAGATTGACCGTGCGATCCACTACGCGGAGAAGGAGAAGCTTGCGAAGCAACTGACCTACGTCAAGGGTGACTTCATGGTATGCGCCTCTCCTGCTTTCCTTACTGACTGCCTGGCTGTCGAGTATTGCCATGACTGACCCACCATAAACAGCAAATGCCCTTCCCCGACAACACCTTCGATGCTGTCTACGCCATCGAGGCCACCGTCCACGCCCCCAAGCTGGAGGGAGTCTACAGCGAGATCTTCCGTGTGCTGAAGCCAGGCGGTGTGTTCGGTGTGTACGAGTGGCTGATGACGGACGACTACGACAACAACAACGCCGAGCACCGCAAGATCCGGCTGGCGATCGAGCTGGGCAACGGCATCTCCAACATGGTGCCGATCCAGGAGGGCCTGGACGCGATGAAGGCGTCCGGCTTCGACCTCCTTAAGAACGAGGACTTGGCGCAGCGGCCCGACCCCATGCCGTGGTACTGGCCCCTGTCGGGCGAGCTCAAGTACCTGCAGTCGGCGGGCGACTTCTTCACCATCTTCCGCATGACCAAGTTCGGCCAGTTCTTCACGCACGGCTTCGCCGGCCTGATGGAGACCATCCGCATCGCGCCCAAGGGCACACAGAAGACGGCCAACGCGCTGAGCGAGGGCGCGGACGGCCTGGTCGCCGGAGCCAGGTTGAACCTGTTCACGCCCATGTACCTGATGGTCGGCCGCAAGCCTTCCAACTAGGATTTGGATGCGTGTATGGTCTGTTAAGAATGTGGCTAGCGAACAAGCATTCAAAAAAGAAACGACGTCTGACGCAGAAAGGAAAAGAAATGGCGCATTACGCCTGTATATACAACCTATTAATCAGATCTAACGGCGCACCGTCTTTACGCGGGGCTTTTTTACCATAGAGCCGTTCGTTCATATTGGGACCTTTATAGACGGTGTAATAATATGAGTTCCTGAGTTCAGAAAGGAGTAGTTATGGCCAAAGACTTGACCAAATGTCCGGAGTAATACAAGCATCAGTCATCGGACACAACAAGTGTCTGTTCTCGCAAATGCTCGCTCACTCTCCATGTTCGGTGCCCGTCGCCCACGGTCTAGCCGTTTGGGGAGCTAGCGGGTCCCGGCGATAACCCAACAGAAGCTTTTGTTGGTCGGTGCTCCCAGCTCTGAGCTGCTGGGCGACCCACACTGATTGGCGACTCGGCCATCTCAACGGAGGAGGGTTCAACGTCGAGGGAATTTTTCGACCTCTGGGCTGCAGCTGGAGCTCCGGAAATCTCCTGCCTTTTTGCTGGCGTGTTGCGAAACCGCGATCCCTCCCAAAACCACCCAACCTCAGCTTCAGCTCGACTTTCCTGCCCAGTCGCTGCCCTCGTCGTGAGCACCGCACCTTGTTGTCGGTCGTTTCTTCTTCTGTTCTCTTGCCCCTCCCTCGTGTTCCATCTCTTCGTCAAGGGCGGCAATCCAATCCAGTAGAATCCACCCCCGATTCTTTCCCCGAATCTCACCACCATCACCACCGCCAACATGTCCCGCTTCCTCCGACCGGCAGTCCGACTGGCTGCCTCTGCCAGAGCCACTCCCCTCTCCAAGACCTCGACCATCCCATCAGTATCCTCCAGAATATCCCGACCAGCCTCTGCCTTTGTGCAATCGAGAACATATGCCTCCGCCGGCACCAAGGACTACACCGTGCGTGATGCGCTGAACGAGGCCCTCGCCGAGGAGCTGGAGGCGAACGACAAGGTCTTCCTGCTGGGCGAGGAGGTCGCCCAGTACAACGGTGCATACAAGGTCACCAAGGGGCTGCTGGACCGCTTCGGCGAGCGGAGGGTTATCGACACCCCCATCACCGAGTCCGGTTTCGCCGGCCTGGCCATCGGTGCCGCCCTCTCTGGCCTGCACCCAGTGGTGAGTACTAACCCCTCGCGATCGCATCGCACGTAACCGCGCAGGTAGCTGACCAGAGGCCGCTTCTTCTCCTTTGTCTAGTGTGAGTTCATGACGTTCAACTTTGCCATGCAAGCCATCGACCAGATCATCAACTCCGCCGCCAAGACCCTGTACATGTCCGGCGGCATCCAGCCCTGCAACATCACCTTCCGCGGCCCCAACGGCTTCGCGGCCGGCGTGGCGGCCCAGCACTCCCAGGACTACAGCGCGTGGTACGGCAGCATCCCGGGCCTCAAGGTCGTGAGCCCCTGGAGCGCCGAGGACGCCAAGGGCCTGCTCAAGGCCGCCATCCGCGACCCCAACCCCACCGTCTTCCTCGAGAACGAGCTCATGTACGGCCAGACCTTCCCCATGAGCGAGGCCGCCCAGAAGAGCGACTTCGTCATCCCCTTCGGCAAGGCCAAGATCGAGCGCGCGGGCAAGGACCTGACCATCGTCTCCATGTCGCGCTGCGTCGGGCAGGCCCTGGTCGCCGCCGAGAACCTCAACAAGAAGTACGGCGTCGAGGCAGAGGTCCTCAACCTGCGCTCCATCAAGCCCCTCGACCTCGAGGCCATCGTCAAGTCTATCAAGAAGACCCACCGCCTGCTGGTCGTCGAGTCCGGCTACCCGGCCTTTGGCGTCAGCGCGGAGATCCTCGCGCTCTCCATGGAGTACGCCTTCGACTACCTCGACGCCCCCGCCCAGCGCGTCACCGGCGCCGAGGTCCCCACCCCCTACGCCCAGAAGCTCGAGGAGATGTCCTTCCCCACCGAGCCCCTCATCGAGCACCAGGCTGCCAAGCTCCTCAGGCTGATCTAGGCGAGGAGTGTGTGTGGAGAGAGCGATAGGAGCTACGCGGGCGAGGGAGGATGGACGGTAGAGGGAGAAAGCAGGAAGGGAAGCTGCGTAACCGATTGTCATATCAGCTGCTAGTGGCGATGACTTGATATATCCTGGGTGAGGGTGCCATTAATGCTATGCGATACCTTGCCTGCCTGCATGATAGACGAACGAAAACAAAACAACTGTACTACTATGCTACTTCTTGGACACGGTTCCGCTTACTCTACTTGCTGCCGGGCCGTTGAACATACCATGAAACCTTCTCGTGATATCCTGGGTCGTTTGCCTAGACCTGTCTGGTACCTCGTGCATCACAGCGAAAACCCCCTCTCCCACCCCAACACAACAATAATCTCGTTCGTGACCCCCGGCACTTACTCTGAGTCTTTCTTAGGATCCGCAGGGCTTACTAGTTGAACCAAGCCGGGGGACTGCGCGGGTCCATGTGGAATGGAGAATTGACGAGAAATAGAGCAGCACAACCACGGGGCCGGCAGCCAGTCTCTGAATCGTGGCGAGGGCACCCAGCGGGAGGCCTTGATGCGCCCAGGCTTGATCTGTGGGAAATATCGGGGTTCAGCGGACCGCGTCACGGCTTGGCAAGGCAGCCTGTACCTTTACTTGAGCAAGAGTCGCATCATGCCGGCGTACTGTGTGGCTCGCTACTCGAGGGGTGACCAGTTTGGGAGGCCTGCATGACGCCTGCCTGTGGTGTGAAAACCGTCCATTGGCTGGAATCAACAACGTAGCTGTACTTAATAGCCTCAGTGTGTCACCTTCTTCGAGGGGTAAGTGCTGATTGCTAACCATAGGAAGCCCGACAAGTGAGGAGTCCACGACTTCCATTTCACTGGATTCAACAGCAAGCCCACCCAGTCCGCCAGCATTGCACGACACAATTTCGATACCACCATCACCATTAAATGGCGCCCACGATCGATACCGAAACATTCAGATACCAAAAGCTCCCCACCGCTAGCACCTACATCAGGCTGCTCGAGGTCATCAGCGTCGACCAGAGACGGGACGTCCCGGTGCACTGCGAGCTCACGACATGGCCGAAGGCATCCGCGCCTGCATATACCGCCGTCTCATACGCATGGGGTGATCCACGCCGACTAACGGTCATCCTCGTCAACGGGAAGAGGATGGAAGTGCGCTGCAACTGTGAGGACGTGCTCAGACAGCCCTGTTGGAACAGAGGTGGCTACTTCTGGATCGACGCTATTTGTATCAACCAGGCGGACAATCACGAGAAGAGCTTTCAGGTAGCCAAGATGGGCGAGATTTACGGGGCTGCTCGCCAGACTATTGCGTGCGTTGGCCGCCACGAGGATGACAGCGAGTTTCTTTTCGACAGACTCCACAGACATCAACGCCGATGGGAACGGATCAGCAATAGCTTCAATGGCATGGGAAATTTCCAAGATCGCCCCTGGTTAATACTGTACTAAGGCGTATAAACCTTCTGCACAGGCTATTCATTGCATTTAAAAAGTTCTTGAGACGACAGTATTTTCAACGAGTTTGGATTTACCAGGAGCTATTCTTCGGGAGGCACATTCAAGTATGCTGCGAGGATAAGGTTGTCAAGTTAAAGTTACTATGGGCACTGTGGGGGAGTTTCTGGGGGTGGCCTCATCGTCCGGCCGAACTAATGCAGCACTTCAAACAGTACTCCTC
The DNA here is from genome assembly GCA_021399435.1 of Diaporthe sp. PMI_573. NCBI lineage: Eukaryota > Fungi > Ascomycota > Sordariomycetes > Diaporthales > Diaporthaceae > Diaporthe > Diaporthe sp. PMI_573. Next base: position 449,504 of record JAJTUP010000005.1, read on the forward strand.
CACGGATCTAGAGAACGTCAAATTCCTTTTTGGAAGCCGGAATCGGGCGGCATATAAAACGTTCTTTGCTGGAAACACTGCGCGGTATTCGTCAGCTGCAAAGTGAAGACCTTAGGGATCGGGTGTTCGGAACTCTAGCCACAACCGATTGGAAGGGCGGGGAGCGAATCCAACCAGATTACGACAAGGACCGGTTTGACCTTGCCATTGAGGTCTTACAGACGATAACAGCACAAGGTCGATTCGGCGATACGCTCCTCTCAGCCACGATCGAGGTTGCAAAACTCTTGGGGTTGCCAGACCAACCATCAAGCCGACTAGCCGATGAGATACAAATGCGGCGGTTGACGCAGCTCAAGGTTCCATGTGTGGATCCAGCAAGAATAGCCCAAAGACGTTTTTTGAGGTCGGAGTTATGCTGGGGATATCGCATCTACTTCCATAACGCGAGGTGGCAACTTCAACCACCCCCTTCGAAATATGCCCCTGTTAATCGTTCAGTACCCAACCCTCAGCGCTGAACAAATCTGCTCACTACCCGCCGCTCTCTAATTTTGAAGAAATGGTCCAAAGGAACCATGTGGAATATACATACGGACATAATTTTGCCGGCTGAGGCCCAACCGCTGGACTTGTTATTGATACCGCAGACTCCTGCTTCCACGAATATTGAAAACGCTGCTATTCCGGCGCTCGTTGCTAGGAAAATTGGTGATGGCCAGCTTCAGCTTGTGGGCAAAGCTCTCTTCGCGGCAAGGCAGGCCTCGCGACTGAAATCAGGCCAGCCCATGGCTTCACAATGTCGGGCATATCTTGCTCATGATGATGCAATTGTGATGGCCCACAGCTGTGGTTGGATGGAATGGAGTGTCCTTCATGGTCAATTTAACCGGCCGATCTATCATGGAGTCGATAAGTACTTCGAGACAAGACTTTGTGTCGAGGGAACTCTATCCTATAGTACACAGATGGGCTTTAAGCCTCCCAATTGTTTCTTAATAACAAGATGATACTAGATATTTCAATTGATCAGGTTCATAATTACCTCTAGACCACGAGACGCTGCCTTCTTGCCATAGCTAGATACATGGACTCCCGGGAAAGAGACCATTGTGGATGCCGGATTCGACCGATGTATACTAAGTACAGCCGAAGGTGGTGGTTATGCTTGTGTGTGAGATAGTTATTCTTGATCCCACAAAATTGGTAGCAGCTCCGTAGAAGGACCACAGTATTGCCAATTAATTTATCGGGATTTGACGAAATTATCTTCTGGCTTAGAGATGAAACATCATCCCTAAGCCACTATTATGCTGTAAGACAGCATAATGTCGATTTCAAGGAAGTTTCCTCGTTCTCGTGGAGTATGGGATTCTGAGCTCTATCTAGCTGTCGGCCAATCTCATTTAGTTTTAGTGATGATCAAATGGCGATGCAGAGTTTCCAATACTTTTCATATACATGGATTTATGAAATGGGTGTTGGTTTAAAATAGGCATAGGAGAAGCACTCACACCTTCATATACATATGATTTGGAACGTCGTGGAAACACATTGACTCTCAATACAGTATCCTGGTGTATGATGCCAACCCCAGGGCTTCTATACATCTGACTTGCAGGTGGACTACCTTAGTTCAAATGCCCAACTTGTTTTATCCTCGGGTCCCATAGAGTAATCAGTATCAAGACAGCAGCTCGTTTCGTCTGAGCCAGGCGCACCTCTCACCTTCTGTACTGTCTCGCTCCATGTTTGGACCATGGGAGGTCATGGCCATGACCGCGAAGTTGTCTCCCTCCACTGGCCAAATCGGCAAACCATCTGCGTTTGGATTACCAGCCATGACAAAGCTGCTGATGTATTCTTGCAGCATGCCAGCATAAGTCGCGTTCACCATGCCAGTTTGGTCGACTCCGTCGAAGAAGACATGCAAGAAGTCATAGCCGTGTAGGGCAGGAAACACGTCCCACTCATAGTTGTGTGTCCGTCCCCGGTACGCGTGTGCGAGTGCGTTTGTGTAGCAATTAAGTCCGTAGTCCCCAACGAACGCTGTGTTGCGTTTGTGCCACTGACCATCATATGCAGATAGGGGATACAAGTCGTTGACCAGGTGCTGAATTTCGGATTCTGTCGCATTCGGAAAAGTTTCGGCTAAATACTGCGTGAATGCTGCATCGGTCGTGGCGTAAGTCGGCATGAAAACAACGCCCTCGTTCGCAGTGTGTGAGACGAGGAGGTCGACGCCCCCGTGCACGAGTCCATCTCTCAGCGCGGTGAACGCAGTGTTGTTGATATAGTCTCCGGCAGCCTGTGGGCTGTACTTGAAATTCGAGGTCTTTGCCCCGTAGATCACATCAGCGTTGGCTCGGATGATCTGCGTCGAGTCCATCTTGCGAGCCTCTGCAAAGCTAGGCACACCGAGAGCCGCCAGAAAGTCGACCGCTCCAGCATTTTGAGTCTCACGTGTCGCAGGAATGATCCCAGGCGACTCAACGTATGCACGCTTGAAGGGAAGCTCGCCTCTTCCTCCATTGGATGTTAGATGATGGACGATACTGCCAGCACCGGCGGACCCTGTTAAATAGCAATCAGCGAAACGTCTTCCAACCCGAAGGAATGACAAGTGCATGCGTGGCATACCTCCTGATACAGTGACTTGATTCTTGTCACCTCCAAATAAGTGAATGTGATCTTGTACCCAACGAAGGGCTAGACCTTGGTCACGTAGACCAAGATTCGGGATGCCGCCTTCGCTCTCAAACAGCTCCCCAGACATGAAGCCGAGGCCTCCCAACCGATAGTTCATTGAGACATAGACGAAGCCCTCGGACCCATTCTTCTGGCTCGCACTGATGAGGCCGCTCGGATCACCTGCACTGCTGTCGACTTTATTCCCCGCAACATACGCGCCGCCATGAATCCTGCAGGATGCGTTAGAATAACAAAATTATTTCGGAGGTTCAGTTGGGAGGACGAACCAAACCATAACAGGTGCCAGAGATGAGGTATTGGCCCTATTGAGAACTGTCTGTGGGACGACGACGTCAAGAAAGAGGCAGTCGTCAGTGATGTCCAGCTGCTCGCCACCTGATTGACCCGAGCTGTTGGCATTCTGACTGTCGATACCTGCCTCTACCAACGAATAGTTGAACTGATCAACAATACTGTTCGTGAAGTACCGAGAAAATACACTGTTGATGGAAAACCACCTAGGCATGCCCTGCGGGCAAATTCTACCAGTGGAACCGTTCTGCACCTGGTTGTCACGACCAGTCGGAGGCAAGGGTGGAGCCCAACGCAGGTCACCGACTGGTGACTGAGCATAGCGAATGTTTCTGAAGGTATAAAGACCCGAGTATTCCTGCATCAAGAAATCAGCTTAGCACAGAAGATCACAGAGTGTAGGCTGTGACTGTGACATACGTTGAAACTCAGTGCTTGGTGCACCTCGTAGCCAAGGTCAACTGTCGGAAGCTGGCTCTCAGCAGCGGAAACATTGTCCAACCACAGCGCTCCAGCATTTAGAAAGGCCAACAGAGTGAGTCTCATTGTGGAAGAAAGGAGTAGGTTGCAGCAAAACAGGTGCGTAGATAGTATGAATTGCTGGTGTCAATTTTCCTCAGCTTGTCGTTGGACCTCGCTGGTTATATATTCAGATATTTTGCGGGCTATTACTTGTGGGTGTTTGCCCCTCGGCGCTTCCCTCATCTCTTCAACCCCAACTCCGTCTCACCGAGGCTTCTCATGTGGATATTGAAAGTGGCAGTGCCTTCGAGACTGGAGTGTTTCCTTCCGCCCAGTTTGATAGAGTAGTGACATCGCACGCATCTTCGCGCCTGCACTCACCACTATAGTGTGTGCGGACGTCCCCGGTGTCTTGGCGAGTCCAATGACGCTGAATTTTAAATTACAAGTTGACCTCAAGACTCGCCAAGGCCGTATTCAGTTGGATCATGTAGTCTTTGGAGTCTAATAAGCAGCCTTTAGTGCTGAGAGCTCCGCAACTTGAAGATCGTGCATCAGAAAGCAAGGGGAGAGGCCCATTGCATGGGTGATTCGCGCTTGACCAAGATTGGCAAACTCTGGCGCGTTTATTTTATCCCAGAAAGGCAGAGATCTGCATGACACCCGAGAAGAATCACGTGCCTAGTTCCTGACCAGAGGCCTTGTAAGTCACGTTCACGTCCTCGAGTCCGCTTTCTCACACCTAGATGGGTTCACCGACAGGCGAGCGGACTTATTTCCGTACGAACTAGCTCCTGACAGTCCGCAGACCGGGATGAATGCGCTGGCCCCGAGAAAGAGGGCTAAAATTACCCGTTCGCGCAATGGATGTCTCGCATGCCGACAACGGCACACAAAGGTCAGTTGTGGACAGCTCTGCGCCGCCCCTGGACAAAACTAATTCATGTGACTGCAAAAGTGTGACGAGGAAAGACCACATTGTCGCACATGCGTCAGGCTAGGCCTGCAGTGCCCGGGCTACACTCCTGTGTTTGTCTTCCGCGATGCTACTGAATCCATCGGTCGTCGCTCTGCGACGACCGGCAGTCAAAAGTGGGCCGCTTGTCATGAAAGGCCAAATGAACGGAAGCAACAGGACCAGCAACTCGACCGACTGGAGCAAAATTCCAGCCCTAGTCAAACTAGTTCGGCTACAGACCGCCGTATTCTTAAGCCCGCCCCCATTGACACCGACATATTACCCCCATCGACGTTGAATCGTCAGCACGGAGCTATAGAATACGAACTTGGACATGGGAAGAGCACAAAAGCCGACACAATTGACGGAAATGAATGCGACAGCGCCGCCCCAGGGGACCAGTTTCGGGGCGACGCTGGCGCGGAGGACTCTGTGCTGCCAGCATCAAACACAGTCGACTACAACGGGCACTCACAAATATGCGCTGTGTCTTTCATGAAACCCAAGACTCCTGCCACTTCTGTAACCTCAAATTCGGCCGTGGAGACGTCTTTCCCGGGCCTGGATGTGCAAGACCATTGGCTAAGCGAGAACTTTCCCACACAGCTTCCACCTATATGTCAAGATATTTGGGAAGGCGTGGGATATGCCAACCTGGCATTGAAACGCGCGTTGCTTGCTTTTGACTCTTTCACAGGAGTAAATGACATTTACGCAACTAAAAGTCGGAGTCAGTGCCTCGAACTATACACACTATCCCTTCGGACGATGTCTGAAAACCCGGTTGGGCCTTTGCATGTTACTCAGGTCCTCATCACTGTGTTGATCCTTACTATTTTCCTTCATATCGAAGCAAAAGTGGGGAGCTTCGCTGGAGGCCTGGTACATTGCAGGCAGGCGGATCTGCTGATATCACAGCATATACACCAGCTTGCGCCATGGCGGACAGCAAGACGGGTTCTAGATATCTGGCTCCCGATCAAGTCATGGTACTCACTCCAGTGCCTTCCTTGGTCAGCCATGTCTCACCCCCTCCCTGATACTATGCGCGCGCCGATACTCGAGACTTTCCATTCTACCAGAAATAGCCGCAGCCTTATTCATTCTCTGCTTTGCGAAAGCAAGAACATATACATACGTCTCATTCTAGTCCGACTTTTCGGCCCAGGTTCATCTTGTGGGCCATCACATCAGTCTTGGTCTCGGCAATTCGAGGCATTACTAGGGGCCCCGTTAGATCGGGAAGGCACATCCGTGCTGGGAATAGAGGATGACCTGCTGGTTGCTCTGGATCGTTTACGTGAGGAGCTTAATGCGTGGCACGACAGTTTGGATGTGCTTGATCTTCCATTGCCTGCAGCCACAACACAGTCGCGGGGCCCTCTTCAGAGCTACCCATCCTTTCAACCCGCCGAACCATTGTTATTCCAATCACAGGAAGCAGCTATGCATTACGTGCGTTATGCCACCGCTCAAGCGCTTTGCTCGCGTGAGGCTCTAGATTATGCCACCGGTGGAGACCTGGAAGGGGGTTCCTGGGCGAATCCATGGATCCTGCGGATCCTACAAATCATGTCAGGGCTAGATGTGGAGCTGTGTCTACGGGATGAATTCCTCCATATCGGCCTTGAGTGGATCATCTACGTCCTTCTTTTTTGCTCACTCCGGCAGGAGGTCTTGGATGCTGTTACGGAGCGCTTCCACTGGCTCGAGAAAATCGCCTCAGCCCCTGGTTCCACTCTACCCGCGTGGGCTCTGCGCCGTCTCATGCGCTGTCTGCGCAGGGAGCGTGAGCAGGGCCACGTAGTCCTTTTCTTTGTCACTGACATTAAACCCACAGAGGAGCTGTGGGCCGTTGGATCAGCCTCGATCAAGCATTCAGTGATGATAATGGGACGTGTGGCACGCACTGGTGCTAGCTTCTATAACGTGGAGAATTTCTCCTAAATGGACATCTGGCACTTTTACATCTGCGAAAGAAAATCTCACAACAGAAGGGGCTTATAAAAAGCTGTTCAACCAGTTTATCATTTCTAAGATTATTTTCAGCTAATACTTATTCAAACACAGAGTTGGTAGCTTGATCCCTTTTCAATGAGATGCACAGTGCATGCATGCTGTTGAGTGGTATTGGTTGAAGTGTAGTAGATCCCAGCTGTGGGTGCACAACGTGGACCAGCTTATTATCACCTGGATCTCCTGCTTGACCCAGACAAGCCAGAATACTTTATAATCTCATTCAATGGCAAAACAGCGTACACAACAGCACTCGTAAAACTTCCCACACTAAATTAAATTCAATTGCTACATATTGATGTATACGTCCATAAATTTCACCTCTAAATCCTTCTCACAACCGGCCAAGCCAAAACTGTAATGAAACAAGACTCAATTTGTACGTGCCTTGTCCTGGTAAATGGATATCCTCTCGAGTCTCAGAACTCTGGTCTCTTTTTCGTTTTGAGTCATCAGCATCAGCCGTCGGTCAAGAGGCATGCGGACTAAACGTTTCCAAAAGTGCCTCCTCCATCATAATGAAAGAAGTTCAGGATACGAACTCCTGGCTAGCTCTGTTCTTTTGATTGACATTTGATTACTGCTTGCTGCCTAGGGGTACCAAGAGGGTGTTCTTGATGGCGGCCCCAACAAAAGAAAGGGCCTTTCAGGCTGTGTACACTGTTTAGCACTGATGTCAATGGCTTGGCGGGTGTAGAGGCTGAGACCCTCCCACTCAACAGGTCTGGGTGCAGAACCCAATACAGCACACTGGTCGCCAAATCCAGCTGCAGACACAACAGATACTGCCAGACCCAGTCATCCCTTTCCCACAAGCGCTTATTCGTGGCATAGTAAGCCTAAAACCTAGGGTAGGTATCTAGATAAGTGAGCTCTGAGACATTCTAGATGCTAACTACCTAGGTACTGAATACCCTAAATTCCATGTGAGCTCCGGGGGGTGGGCGCCTTTTCAAACCTGAAACCTCAGCCAGATTCATTGCCTCGCAGACATCTAACCACCTTGACTTGCAGCCACTCTGACCCCTCTCGACAAGGAGAACTGCCAGTAAATGTTACGTACCCTTACAGCTGCTTGTGTACCGCGGACCGTCTAAAAGATCTTGAAACAGTGCTCAGCACATCCCAAGCCTTCTTCTATCAAGATGGACCTCGCAATTCTCGAAAGCGATGCCAGTCCTCGTGCACAAGCGGTCCCTCCACTCTTCAATCGACTCCCAACGGAGCTACGCCTGATGATATACACCTTCGTGTTTGTGGGCTGCCGAACGACAGTCTGGGTCCACGGTATCTTCGACCAGCACAGCGACGACACTGAGGTCTCTCATGGAAGTCCCAGGCGGAGGCGTTTCCGACCCGGCCTACGCTGCTACAATCACTCCGGAGGAGGCTTCGGACTGCTTACCACATGCCGCATGGTATACATCGAGGCTGCTGAGGCGTACTGGTCGGAGACAATCCTGAACATGAAAATACTCGAGGGACATTACTCATATTATTCGGGGTGCGAGCTGCAACAAGTCTGCGAGTACCTTCCTGTCACGATCAAGGAAAGTTTGCGCCACCTCCGAAACGTCAGGCTGCCAATAATCAAGGAAGGACTGCCGACGTGCGCCGATACCAACTGGACACCCTTCCTCCTCGGGCAACTTCCGAAGCTTGTGAGCTGTGGGTTCTCAGGCTTTGGGCACCGGAACATACACTTAGCCGGCGGTCTCAGTGGTTCCTATCGGTTCACGGTGCCTGACAGCCAGAATATCGCTCAGTGCTACTACGGAGTCGGCCGGTTCGGAGTAGAGGGCTGCGAGAGCCCTGCGGCATTCCTCGAGCGCACGATCGGCGTCCAGCGGTCCTGCGGCATCACGATGCTCTCGATGGCGATAGGTTACAAGCCTCGCCCTTGTCCCGACAACTACAAGTTCCGCGTAAGTTCTACTTCTACCTATACGTTTATGCCCTACGGAAAATAAGTTGTGCTGATAGAACTGTTGTTTCAGTTGCAGTACTTCAACTACACCACGGGAATGGTCTATCAGACTACTATGTACCAAATGGATGATGAGGATTGTTTCCAGGAAACTATGAGAACTGAGGATGGCTCCGAGTGGAGCCATTTCTGCTAAGTCCGTGATTGAAGATCATAGACAGGTCTGAGAATATGAACCGGAAACCTTGAGCGCCCAGAAATGGCTTCGATCAGTCTGACGCCACGACGGGCCTGGCATGACTATTTACTCCTCACTTCGGAGGCGTCGGATACGCTTGGGAGGATAGAAACTTCGAGCAGGCATGGAAGCTCGGTACCATGAGCAGATCACATGCGTGTGTGTGGAAAAGGCGGTGGCCAGAGGATGAACACCCAATGGAATTCGAGTCATGGATGCTAATCCTCATAATATTAGCTCTTGACTCCACCATCGTTGTGAGACAACCGGTGGTGGATAGTTACGGCGGGATCATCACCCGTGACGCGAAAATAGAGAGTCAATGTCTCAATATCTTTTGTGCACCTCATGTACAAATCTGCTGCGTGGAATAGCCATCTGTGGGTGTCCTCTCAGAAATACAGCCTTTCTACGAACAAGCCTTTGAAAGTGGATTTGAAAAGATGACCTCGGGACGGCGGAAAGAGCCGCGGGTGAACAGGTGATTCGACAAGGGGCAGTCTCTGGAGAAGAAGCAAGGTGTGTACGACTTATGAGCTGCACATCTGACGGCATGATCATATATTTTACAGTAACACAGCCACAAGCTCGAAAACGTGGAGCCCCTGTGGCTTACTTGCCTTCTTACCGATCATCATAGACGGCTATCCCACTGGAGGTTATCCCATAGGAAGCAATACCACAGAAGGTAGTGGTACAGGAGGGTGTCCTACAAGAGGGTGTCCTATGATAGGTTGTCCTATGGGAGGTTGTCCTATAGGAGGCTACGCAGAGAGTGCTGCCAGGTGGTTTGCCATGAAGATACTGTGGCCGCGTAGCGGACACCCGAGCAAAGCTCATGTACTATGTGAGTGGGAATGCCCCCGCGCCCGTGACTAAATGGCTGTCATTGCGACTGAAACAGGCACAATGTACAACAGTGTTGAGTCTAAGAACAAGGGCGAAACCCTGTCGACTTGATGAGTGTGAAATTTCTGGGGGTATTTCCGGCATTCGCAGCCACGTATCTCCAACTGGGCAGTGTAGGAGCCACCCAGATCCGTAAGACGTGCTTAGAACTGAGGACAGCACCATCACTTGAAAGTTCGAGGATCCCACTGTCGGAAATGTAATGGTGCTATGTGTTACATTGCTCACACAAAGTGTAACATGAAGTGTCTGGTGACGCCTCCCTCAAGACGAGCGATCTATCGTCTATCAAACCGCGGTCTATAGTCTACCATCCAAATACAACCAAGATAACTGCCCCCACACATGCGCCCCCATGTTCCCAAGACTTAAGCACCCAGGGTCTTCGCATCACCCTCCTTGAGCTTACCAGCCCCAACGAGGCGGGTGACCTCACCCTTCCACACGCCCTTGATCTCATCGGCGACCTTGAGGCCGTTGAGCTTGCCGGCCAGGGCGGCGATCTCATCGGCGTCGATCTTGCCCTGGATGAGCTCGACGTCGCCGAGGACAGCGTCGATCTGGGCGGCGGAGGCGTCACCCGAGGCGAAGTAGTTTGCGTCCTTGACGGAGCCCTTGAGCACACGCTTGTTCTTCTTGACGGCGTTCTTGGCGGCCTCCTTTGCCTTCTTGGAGCTCTCGCGGTCCACCTTTGCCTTCTCCTCTGCCTCCTTGGCGGCCTTCTCGTCGGCCTCCTTCTTAAGGCGGGCCTCCTCGGCGGCCTTCTTCTCGGCGGCCTCCTTCTCGAACTTCTTCTTGTTCTTGGAGGCGTTGGCCTCCTGCCTGAACCTCTTGATGCGCTCGTCGCCCTTCATGACGTCGTCGAGCAGGCCGCGCAGGCGGGCGTTGTCCTCGATCTTTCTCTTCTTGCGGGCGTTGGCGTTCTTGCGCTCCTGGTGGCGCTTCTGGTCGCGGTTCTCGTTGTCGTCGGGCACGTCCTCGTCGAGGTACTCGAACGTCCTCCAGCTGTCGAAGTTGTACCAGAAGTTGTAGAACTCCTCGACATGCTCCTTGCTGGCGTTGGCGTCGCCGAACTGTGGCACGGGCTGGACCTTGGAGAAGCGGCCCTCGGCCTTGAAGACCTTGCCCCAGGCCTTGTAGAAGTCGACCTTGGAGCTCTGCAGCTGCTTCTTGGTCGGGGGCTCGACCTCGGCGCTCTCGTCGACGGAGTCGAACTGGCGTCGCTTGACGGGGTCGAGCAGGATCTCGGAGGCCTTCTGGATGCACTTGAAGAAGTTGTCGTCGTCGCTGACGCCGCTGGCGGCCTTCTTGTCGGGGTGGTGCTTGAGGACCTTCTTGCGGTGGGCGCGCTTGATTTGCTCCTCGGTGGCCTTGTAACGGTACTTGGAGATACCCAGGACGGCATAGTGATCTTGTTCCTGTTTGCGGGAGTGCAGTCAGCATGACAGCACTGTGTCAAAGAAGGGGGGGCCCATCTCATACCTTCCAGTCCCTGGCCTCACGCTGAAGCATCATGGGGTCCTCAGGCTCGCTGATCTCTCCTGCTTCCTCATCCTCGACGTTCTTAGCACGCTCCTGGGCCTGGATGCGGTCATCCTCGGAGAAGGTGCGCTTGTGACGGGCGCGGCGGGCGTGTGCGAGGAAGTGAGGGCCGACTGGCTCGATGGAGCGCTGTGTCGAGGCAGTAACCTTGCCGAGGGGCTTGAAGTCCTTCTCAGCGGCCCATCCTGCGGGGAGGACGGGCAGAGATCGAGAGACGAGGGATGTATTCGGCATCTTGTCGAATTTGCGGGTGGTGGTGATGATGGAAGGTCGACTTGGAGTCGAGAAACTTTTTCTCAGCTTCCCCAAGCGAAAATCCATCCCGCCTTATCGATGCCCCACTGTTTTGCGTGGTCCATGCACACACCCCTCCTTCAATACACTCACGCCTTCAAACTTACCAAGCTCCGCTTGAACCTCCAACCATCAATCGTCGAGCACCGACGTCGTCTGCACATCCACATCACCAGTTTTTTTTATAACCATTGTCGTACGTCCCAGACTTGAAATGTAAAGCAACACGGAAGCCATCGTTTCAGATGGACTTCCTCAAGAATCGCCTCGATATCAACCGTGTCCACCAGCGAGGTGTTCCCAAGACCCCACTTCCATCGTGCGGAAACAAGCCTAGAGTCGTTCATGAGCACTTCTTTTCATGTTGTGGCTGGCACCTACTCTCACATGGGCTCTAAATGATGGCTGTTCACACGCGGAGATGACTGAGTCATGATCATGTCCTGGGACACGGTGATGTCCCGACTCGCGGATTGACCTGCGAGACATCATTCACTTTATCGCCATGCAAGGGGCAGTCAGTGCCTTTTGGTCTCCATCAATATGCATTCATTTACTACTGTTACATGCCAGGCTGGGCCTAGCTGGGTATCAACAAGCCACGACGGGCGAACTGAGAAACCACCTAAAATTTTACAAGGAACGTCGTATTAACGAGGGACCGACCAGCTATATCCGCCAGCCCTGCTGCCTCTCTGCTCTCTTCAGACCGTCTCCTTCCAGATCGGCAGGAATATGAAGAGCAGTACACCGCAGACTGCGGCTGCCAGGCCACCAGACCCGCATTGAAGAAAGATCATTCTCTGCAACCTCCGCAGCACCTGGTCCTCCACCCTGAAGCTCTTGTCATGCGCCACTGTTCTGTTCATGAACGACCTGTACCGTTTCCACCAGCCTTTCGGCCCGGCCGGATGTTGCGCCGTCTTCTTCGGATTCCCGTCGTCATCAAACCGCTCCCACGGCAGAGCCTGCCTCCGGGACATCGACAACATGATGAAGCACATCCCCTGCGTGCCAACGAGTATCACCGCCGTGCCGAGGAGCCAAAGCGGGAACGAGTAGAAGACCTCCCACCGGCTGTGCGCCCCAATGTGCGGGTACAGACCGCGCATCAGCACGAGAAGGAACCCGGCCAGGATGTTGACGATGCCGATGACCGTTCCAACGCAGATGGTCTCATACGTCCCCGTCCCTACGCCCAAGGCGACGAAATTCCGGTGCGAGCAGTTCTTCATCACCTCGTAGATGTGGTCGGCCACGGGTTTGATGTAGCGAGGGTCCGCTGAGCTCTGGAGGTTATTCAGCACCCGATGACGGAGTACTGACGATATGTTGAGCTCCTTCTCCGCGCCCGGGAGCAGGTACGTTGCGATGGCGGCGTCGAGCTCGGCCCGGTTCTCCGTCTGCGGCGCCTTGGAGTGTTTGTTGAGGAGGGGCAGAGGCACGGATGAGACTCCCTTCTCCTCGTCGACGTCGAATGCGCAGACCCCGTCGCGGCAGACGTCCCCGCTGCCTAAGCGTTGTCGTCTTCTGGAGCTGTTGCCTGACACCAGTGACCATCGGAATAACCTGTCCGTCCACTTTGGCTCTGGCTGCGCTACTGCTCGGGCACATGGTGCTTCCGCTTTAATTATGCTGTCTGACAAGGAACTTATCGATTGCTTCGCTGCACCGTGTGTTAGCACTGAAGTGCGAGCTGGACAACCAGGTGGTCGCCATGGCTTGGAGTCTTACCAGCAACGATCTCGGCGACACTGGACTTCGCCGAGTATGTTGTCTCGGACAGCGCGTCGGCATCATTTGGCAATGAAGGCAGATCCTTGATGGGCGCCGCGGCGGCAGGGGCCTCGTCTTTCGGCTTGGGGTAGTTTGCCTCATAATTCTTGAACCTGCAAGGATGGTCAGCTACAAACATTCCGATGGTTGTCGAACAAGACGTCGAGAAAACTGACCACAGGTAGAACTCGAGGTTCTCTGAGGAGTGCTCAACATGTTTGAGGTACAGGTAAAAGTCATGAAGGGACATGGGACTGCATGTCTTGTTCTCCAGGACTCTGTCCAAGCCAAGCCGGCTCGGTATCGATGTCGAGACCCGGCTGTCCAGGCTTGGGGTCCGTACTCGATTCGGCCGGATGTCCTCGTCGTTGAGTTTGCGAGTGTAGTCGCGGATATCCTTCCATCCTGGCCTCCTGTACCACACTTTCAACCAGCCCGGTAGGTCAGGCATTTTCCCTCTCAAGCGCCTCGAATATCGCCGTATTGGTCGCGAATGAATATCGTGGGGGGCACTCGGAAGTGGTGTGTCACGGGCGACTCATGAGCATAAGAGATGCATGTGCAGGCTGGAAAGGGAAAGCTGGCTGATCGCATGGTGCCCCGGCATACGAGCGTATATATCGGCAGGGAGACCGAAGGATTCTTTGACCTTGTTCCTGGTGGTGTGGAGGCGTTGGGATCTGCGCTTCGATCCTTCACTTCCAGTGCAACCAACAAGTGGCGCCGCCCTGGTAAACATGTAAGAGGAACTCCCAGGAACACCAACAGCTGTAGACTGTAATCGAGGCCGCGGCGCATCAATCCCACGTGGAGGAGCAGGCGAGTCAGGACCAGGATGGCCGGGACCCATTTCACCACGCACCGCATCCAAACCTGGGTGGTCTACCCGAAACGCGAGTATCGAGACTTTCCGTTGCCCTTCCAAATCCTGTTGCTAATCACCTGGCTGGGGGCTCTTTTCGGTAGGGAACTGCGGCGGGTAGGGCGTGTTTCACTTCTTGATTTCCCTCCCCACCCACCACATTCCCGGAATGACCGTGGACGTGGCCCTGCCTCACCACAGCCGACCGTCACACAGCATCATCGATCGTGACACCCTCATGGATTTCTCCGGCCGGTGGGTCGTCTATTCGCTGCCCACGGCCGTGCGACACACCATAGGTGGTCCTGCAGCAAGCGTCATGGGTTATCATCATCCATTGGGCAAGCATTACTGATCCCTCACCTGTGGCCAGGATGTCTTCCCCTCATGAGCGACCACACACTGCCTAGGCTTGGCTCCTCCATTCCACTCCATCCCCATCACAGACCTTGCTGCTGCATCGCCCGCCCGCAAATTGCTGCCCACTCTGGGCCAAAATATCAGCATCCCGCCAGGGCGGAAAACTCCTCCAGGATCTAAGCTACTGAAAACCACAGGACCGAATTTCTAGTGCTACTTGTCATTGTTTAGCTGGATCTCAGATGACAGCACGCAGAGTGATGCGGCTAGCACAGGTCCAGCACGCACTGGCAGGGTGTCTAGCGCCATTCCCGCGGCTCCATCACGCTGCAGATCCGGGCGTCGTACGGCATAGCACGTAACCTTCTGGGGCTGCCCGCACCCCCAGGAAGGGCGGCCGGAAACTCCACCCAATGAGCTGCCGGCTTGCTCGGGCAAATTCTCCTCCCCTCTCTCTCTTCCAGCCTCAGCTGTTCGTGTCATCATTCATTCTTCTCCTTCAGGCGTCGGTGCCAGCCCGCGTGGCCCGATCAGCACACCCTACTTCGTGCCACACTGCACGTCGGCGGCGCGGCTGCGATGCTAAGATTGGAACACACTAAGCGAGCCCTGAGTGATCCCTGCTGACGTTGGCTGTCGCCTAAGCCCGTTTCCGCGCCTTAGCTTATCTGGGTACCTTGACAAGGGCCTTTCGGAGATATCACAAAGGGCAAATCTCGACATAAATTGTCATAATTCAACCCAATTCGCTTGCCAAGATTCCGGGTTCCTGGCCGATTCCCCAGGTTCTTCTATGCGTCAGTGCGTCAACGCGCCAATGTCGGCCATGGCGATCGATTATCTCTGCGACCGCCACGCGTAGGATTGATCAGTGCCAGTGTCGCAGTTCACTCCCCCGGATCGTCACGCCTCAAAATCCCCACCCTAGCTTCAGAAGGAATACAGACGTGGTGGAACTTGACATTTAAAATATCTACGCGGGCGAACACGCCCTAGCTAGCCTTTGTGGCTCGTGCGGGCAACGTTGCGTCGGGCATGGGCCGCGATGGAGCACGCTTGCCCTTGTAATGGGGCCATCACCAACAAGCCTAGTCACCAACGGCTCTTTGATAAATAATAATAATGTACTGCGCCGTAATGGGGACTTGCTGCCTGGTTGAGTTGGATGTTGGTTGGAGTTGGATATCCACTTTATACTCTGAATTTGGCATGTGTTGCTACGCTGAATAATTTTGAGCCTCAAAGTTGCAATGCCCCGTCACCTCATTTCTGGGAACACTCCGTCAAGTCCACCCAACACAATCCCCGTATACATTTTGGTCCGGATGCATCAAAATAGTCCATGCAAATGCATCATGCTCAGACCATGATCGTTCATACAGTTATGGCCATGGTGAGGTGAGATGGAGACAAGACGGACTTCGTGTTGATAACAAAATTCCTTGTATTAAATACTAGGAACCAAACTGGAAAAAGTGACCTTTGTTCAAACTATTGCATACTGTGCATACTGTAGGGCACAAAAAATGACCACACCAAAGAAAGATCTGCGCCCATACCTCGGCGCGCCTCCGGCCCAATAATGAAGCCACAGCGCCGCTGTTGGCCCGACCTGATCGCCCCCAACTTTCTCAGCCCAGCTTGCCACTCTTTTCTTGGAATAGCAAGGCGAGTCGGTCTCGCCGATAATTTCATTTCGTGACCGCGTAGGATTTTTGACGAAAATCTGCATTGGTTGGTTAAGACCTTGATTTATTCTCTCTTGTCGCCGATAAAGTGTGGCCGAGTTCTGAGTGCAAGCACTTCGTTTGATTCTTAAAGAAAATACCACTAGAATCGAGAGAATGAGATAAATTCTCTTTTTTTGTGAAAGTGTTTCCAGGAGTGGAGTAGTTGCAGGTTACAAGAATCTCGTACAGCAATCTGATATGACACAATGCAAAGGACTTGATTTTTCTTCTGCTCGAAACCCTCCATCAAAACGATGACTCTTAAGATTGAGCCTCCTAGGTATCCTCTACCCACTCTTTGTGCACTCATACGCATGGATAATGCCGATATTCATCTCTGCCCAAATGTGCTGTCTTGGTCCAAGATTTTCAAAAGCCCCGAGCATGTAAACCGGAAGGCCTTTACCGCTCACACCTGGTATCGACCATTCCGCCGTCGCGATGGGGTTGACATGACTCTTTACTCTCCATCGTCGGAAAGCTCAGCTTCGCTGGAGGTTTCAGAGGGACACTGTCTCCATTCAGAACCTTGCTTCGCTCTCATGGCCTTCTCGAAACCGTCCTCAATCGGTGGCCTGCAAGGACTCTGATACACCATCCCAGTGGTCCAGTTGCAGTACTGATACTGAAGTAACGAATTCGTCAGCTCAAATTACACCATGGTTAGTACAACCATAGGTTAGGACTCACGCGGGACCATTTGCGATGTGTACAATTCGGAGGCGTGGCAGCTTTTGCTATCGAGAGCACGGTGATGCCGCAAGACTGCTGGACACCGATTCTTCTCTCGATGAATGCCGCAGGGCTTTCCATACCCCTTACCCGGAACGCACCGACTCCCCAGTAGCCAAGATGGGCATTGTCGCTATCTGGTACGGTGAGCAAGTACCGCATCTTCGACGTTGAGCCCTTCAAGAGACCGCTGGCATAGAATGCACAGCTCTTGAGCTTCAGAAACTGCCCGAGGAGGGTAGGAGTCCAGTTGGCATCGCCCTGCTTTGGATTTTCGTCAAGGTTGCCGAGTATGGGAAGCCTCGTGTTTCGTAAATGGCCCAGGTTCGCCTTGATCGAAGCAGGGAGGTAGGCACAGACTTGCTCCAGCTTGACGCCGTGTTGCCTTTGGAGAGTCATATGTTTCACCGTCAGGGCTGTCTCTGCCCAGTAGACCCCGAAAGCCTCGATGTAGACCAAGCGACAGGTAGTGAGGAGTCCAAAGCCTGACACAGGCCTAAAGCGCCCGTCGAAATGCTGATAACAGCACTGCCCGTCTTTCACATGCCTCTCCCTGGGTCTGCCTCGCCGCCCTTGGCAGGTCTCCTGGTACCCTGTACCAAACTCGCAGTCAAACCACACTGTCGCCTGGCATCCCATGAACACAAAGATATAGATCAGGAAGCGCAACTCCGCCGGCAGTCGAGTGAACAGCGGAGAGGCCGCTTGGGGACGGGCGTCGCTTTCAAGGATTCGGAGGGTCGACATCTTGATGGATTGGGGGCTTGGGAAACGGTTCAGACTGGATCTCTGTTAGACACAATGCATTATGCGGGATGCGAGCAGATATAAGGGGTAACAAGAACGTACATACTCTCCGCTGATGGACTTGAAGATCGAAAGAGTCAAGGTGGCCAAATTTGAAGGCGTTGATGTGTTCCGGGGCGGATGGTTCTTGCAGAATTTGATGGTTTGTTTGCAAAGGGGGCGGCCAGAGCTCACATGCGGATTAGCACGACGTTCAATGAACTTGAAGGTCTCGTCTTACAGACTCCAAAGGCTCACCTAGGTGCTAGGCTCACTGTGCTAGGATCACTGTGCTAAAAATCACACCCAGAACCGGCAATGCGTCGGCTGCGTTGAGGTCTGCACCTGGAAAGTCATCACTGAGAAATGCAATTCGCGGCACACGCAGCACGCATTGACATCCGGGCTACAAGGCCTTCAGCTTCTACGCTCACCAAGCCGGTCTCATGAGATCCAAGTAATGTAAAATGTTCTGAAAGGCCCTCAATAAGGATAACATGACCAAGAACAGAGATCAGCAATTACTAGTAGTCTAATGTTGATATCTCAAGTGTTCGAAGAATTAATGCAACCAGTCATGAAGTCATACCTCAAAGTCCTTTGACTACAACGTTGAGATAACAAACCCATCAAACACTGTATTCTATCTGGCTCAAGCAGAAGTCCCAGATAACGAGCTGCTTGGGACTATTCACCAGTGACAATGGATCCCACTAGATTTCGGTTACCACTCAGCAGCATGTACTGTGCACATCATTCAAAGCTACCTAGCGACATTGTGTCTGGACTTCAGTTATCAATATGGGCATGACAATTTGGCTCAGTGGCATTTCATAAGCCTGTTATTTTGTGAATATGTCTGGGCTGGCAAGGATAAAAGTGCACAAGCTACAGCGAGGTGAAACCCTCCACATCATAACTACTGGCATCTATCTAGTTGCGCCACACATCTCATTATTATCACTGAATGCTTGGCTGACAACGGCCTACAGATCCTGCACGGATTTATTGTTGACCACAAATTAAGGGAGCATACAGCACTACTTCCAAGTTCTCTCAGGCTTAAGTGGCGTAAAAGAACCCTTTGACAAAGAACAAGTCAGGTCTACCCTGTGTTAAAACTCTCAACTTCCTGCCAGAATGTGTACTCAGTTGCCTAATCAGGACTAAAGAGAAGTTACAGGCCAGATCCGCAGGTTTCGCCTCCCGGGCTCAATACTGTCACGACGAGCGTACGACTTAGTGGAGTCAAGTTGATCGACGGTCGAGGAATCCTCTCGAGCGGCCCACGCCGCTCGGAAGCGCTATTTATATGTGGTCTCAGTGGGTCTGATTCGTGGTAAGAACATAATCATATCTGTCCTTCAACACGCTCGCCGCCTGGTACCCTTTGCGCTATTTTGACGAAGGAACAGCTCTGAATCATCGGGACCTCCAATTCCCTCAGGATGGACGCGTTGTCATACTCGCCGCCCACATCTGGGCGATGGACCCAAGGACGCCCGCTTGGACCAAGGCCGTTGAGACCATGGCCGAGCATAAGATACTTCGCAAAGCTTACCGGCAGTATGCTCAGCTGAGAGAATTTGACCACAACTATCTCGCTCTTGTCATTTATGATGAAGTTGTCACCATTTAGGTCGCCGTAACAGAAGACTGTGGGCTCCTGAGATAAGCCACGGAGCAGCGGTAAGTTGCGGCGTATCTTGCGCAAGCCTGGCAATTCGATGAACTATTTCATGCACAAACGTGTTCCTTGGTCAGCCTTACTCGTTGACTACACATGTGTGAATAGGGATGGGAGTATGTAGCCTACCATATTGAAGTGCTGCTCCAACTGCTCGGCATTGTCGTAAGCTCTGGGCGCCTCATAATCCTGAAAGAGAGGATGCCGTATAAGACCTCCGCTGACAGATGCAGGTGGAGTACCAGAAGGTATAGGGATGCGAAGAAACTCCTCCATGACAAAAGCAATCCGGCGTGATGGTTCTTGTCGTATTTCCCGTAACTGGCCCGGTGACTCATGTGACTTCTGTATCAGTGAGTTCACCGTACCGCCACGGATATATTCCATAACTATGTAGGTCTCCTTAGACACCTTGTCCTGGAATGCGTAGTATATGGCTGGCACGCGAACCGGAGAATCGATCTTTTGTAACTCTTGGTGAGCGCGAAACTGGTGTACAACTTCTTCCCAGCCAAGCCTATAACTTGAACCGTACTTTATCCACAGCGTAGGCGCTTCTCCAGGCGGATACGCGAGGCCCACAGGGTCGCGGTGTTCGGTTCTGTCTACGCAGATTGTTTTGATGGTCGTCGCCGAGGGTATTGTGACGCCAGACGGCGGTGGCAGCCCGTGCCACTCTTACGACATTTCCATACCAGTCACGGGTATCTTAACGTCTGGGCAATACTTTTGCGGGGCAGCCAACACAACGCTTCCATAAAGCGGCCCCCCCCCTCTTTTTTAAGTGGTTTCGATTTAATTCCGTATACGCACGCTTATTAAGCAGTAGGCTGTCCCTTCATACAGCGGTAAACGCTCAAAGACTTAATTAGCCGGACTATTGGTGGAGACGGGGCTCATTGTCTTTAGGTGTTTTCGAAATCCAAGGACAAGGACCGCGGTCACCTGAATAGTAACAAGGAGGAGCGCTGAGTCGCATTGTAATCAACACAAACGTTCTGTCATGTCGAGCTTTGGAGGAGCAAGTCATGGACAAGAAAAGTGTATGGGGTGTTGACGGAGATAACTCACCGAGAAAAATGGCTATGGGGCTGTAACCTGTTGAAGAAAACGAATTGGCGTGGTCAGGTGTGCCGTCCAGGTGGAGGACTATGATACGCGCAAGGAACAGACTCTAAGACAGCAGCTCATGACGCCCGACGAGATGAACAAAGGAATTCCATAGGGGAGCGGAAGCGAGATGGGGTAGCTTGACCTCTGCGTGCCTACGGGCTCCGAAACCCGCAGCGACTTCCGCGTCTTGTGCATGCTGCTATACTCGAGCTGGACCAGAAACGTTGTCAAGATGCCGTTGTAGAGGAGATAGAACGTGGTTGATAGAAGCTGCGGGAGGTTTGCCGGGGTTATGTTCGAGATGAGTCCCCAGGGATCATCCTTCGGGCAAGAGATGGAGATGAATGCGTAGTCTCGCAACTTTTCAAGGCCCATGGACCAGTACGATGACATTGTTGTGCTAATATCTCGATGACTGAGGCTTGGAACTGGCACGAGAAGACCTATTAGAGTTCCTAGACTGATTAGGCTTCTGTAACGAAATTTCCAGGTCAGTGTACAGCCGATATTGACCAAAGTCCAGTTGTTGGCATACCCGAGAAGAAAACATACCCAACGCTCCAGGTTCACAGCATGTCTCCGTTATTTCCTTCCCGGGCACCAAGGCCGGGGCCATCGCGGGCCGGGCACCGGCTCCCTTGGCCGCCCCAAGTGCGTAGACAGCTTATGTACGTTGAAATACTGCATTGTTGCTGTACTCATGCCTTTCTTCGTATGATCCGTATCCCTCACAAATGAAGATACCGCATCTCCAAGCACGCATAGCGGCCCCGGACCGAGCCATCAAATGGCGGCGAAAATGGTGCAAGTGATCTTGCGCAGTCCTTTGGCGCAGTTCCCAGAGCTGTGACACGGGGCGAAGAGATTGAATACGACAGAATACATTTGGGCTAAGAGTTCTGGAAGAACATTTGGTCTTTACACAAAACCTGTTACTCATAATGAAAATTGTGGACAAGTATAAAGACAATCAATCAATCAACTTATGGCGTTGGGTCAATTTGCTGATCATTTTGAGAATTGTCTATCCACGTTCAAAGCCGTGTGATTGAATGCTGGCTTTGAACTGGGATATGCCTGGGACAGCCTGAGAGAACGCGCGTAAGAAAATGTGACTGGTCTCTATCAAGTATGGATATCACAACGTGCTCAAAGTCGGCACGGTATTTTAAAGAACATGGGTTAATTGATTTAGCTAGCTACTAAGCACGGCAAAGACTGTGGTTGCAAAAATAACGTCTCTCAAAACTCCTCCGATCAAGGGCCTCGATGCTAAAACCCGCAAAAGCCCTACACCCTGAATGATGCTGTCTCGCCAGAGACTGAAAGTATGAAAACCTGGTACATATGAGCCCATCCAAACAGTCCAATCTTTCGCCTGACACAATCAAGTCCGGATCAAACAAAAGACAATGTTGGGAATGGTACCTGTAAAGCCTGGAAGGTTTTCCACGTTGTTCCAGAACGTCCTGATCTCCTGTGAGAGTGCAAGATTCTTCCGAAACTGAGAGGAGGCCTGGGAATTAAGTGAACCATTGAAGGCGAGATCCCACGCCTCGGAAGAAGATGGATCATGCAATTCCACGTGCTCGAAGCGGAAACGCTCTCGGCTGTGACCAAGAGGTCGGCGGGGAGGCGGTCCTTTCAGCATGAAGTGCATCGTTCTCGGCAGACCCGGACTGGGCAGAGTGTTGGATCCCGGGCAGAATATTTCGTTCCAAACAGGGTCAACCCCCCGTAAGGTAGCAAGCGCCGTGCTGACTGGGTCGACAAACCCTCGCTGTAAGTCGTGGCGGATAAGCCTGCAGAAAGACAGGGCTGGGCACATTATGTTCGGAAACTCGTTGCCTAGGACCAGAGTAATCGCCATCATGAACCGATTGGCACTCATAATGACTTGGTCGCCCCCGAAACAGACAACGTCGACCTCCGGGTCGATGTGATGTTGGGTCAGCCCCAAACGTTCTAGCCAGGGTTTTTCCAGCGTCCGTTGGACCAACTGACGAATGACCGCCCGACTGCGAGAAGTTGTGGCAAGGAGTCTAGCGACGTGGTCAGTTGATGCGAGGCTCGACGGATTGAAAATGGGCCAACCTACTTTGACTTGCGGGTTCTTCAGGCTCAGGACCTGGTGCGACAGGCGAGGAGACGGTGGGCTGGAGACCCGCAGGACCGCGAAACGGCGTTGGCGGGGGACCCAAAAGGCCCATTCCCAGATGAGGATCTGCAGCTCATTTGGCAGCTCGAGGAAGCGGGGGAAGGTCGTTGGCATGATAGCCGTGGGAGGGGGTGGTTGCTCGTCCTCCTGGTTGGAGGATGATGCGTTTTGAGATGACATGCTGAATGTCGTTGGTTGCGAAGTGTGTATGTGTTGTTGAAAGTGTGGGTTGGGAACATTCGGTGAAGTAGGAAGGCCAGCGAGATATATATATTCGAAGAACCGAACAGTGGACTTGTTGTTGACCGTGTTCAATGACAAAGAAAAGACGGAGAGTGGTCATTACCCAAATATTGGTCGACAACAATGGCATTGTTGGCACAATGCCATTGTTATAAGCCTATCAACATACTCTCATCTGTACACAATGCCATTGTTTTGGCCGAATGTTTCCGGAAGCCCATTATATACGAACGCAAGAGATATATTAAGATCCAAGTCTTTGAAAAGGGGGCAAGCTATTGATCTCAAGGTTTTCTAATTTGGTGACAAGTTAGACACTTGCCATACGGAGGAAATTGATAGCTCTGAACATATTCGCATTGTTAAAACTACTCTGAGACAACAAGAGGTTCAAGATATCTTTTTAGATAGACGAAGTCCCCGGCCGACGGATCCATGATGGTTGTATAGTGTGTGCACTCGTTGGTGATGGGCCACTCCTCCACCCACTTGACTAACTGTGACTCTGTCACGCTCATTTCCGCGTCTAAGTCTCCATGACTGGCATTCTTTCTACGCCGGCGAAAGGCTGACTCGGATCTCTTCCATCTCGATTCGATACACTGTCTTCTGACTTGAGACTCCTCGACCAGCTCATTCATGCCAGTGATGGCAAGCTTGGCGTTGTCACTTTGGCTTGCAGGGGCTGGATTGTTGTCGGAGCTGGCGTCATGGTTTGTAATGACGATGAACGATGAGGATGTGCTGGTATGCGCAGTCACGCGGTCCTTCTCCATCACCAGAGTTCTATCACCATCACTGAATATCAAGTACGCTGCGGTCGAAGGTAAAGACGGAAGTCGTCGCTGGATTGAGGAGATTGTGTCGACGTCTCGATCGCCGTTGCTGGAGCTGGGTGGGAGAAGGATGCTGCGCAGGGTGGAGCTTATTGAAGGCCTTCGTCCGAGTAGCACAAGAAGTCTGTGATATTGGAATCGCAAATTGGAGACTCGTGAATGGCTGTCGTTGTGGTAAGGGCGAAAATTGAGCGAAATGCTCAAGCCCGGCCTGACCGCGGTGAGCGCACCCACAAAGCCGACGTAAGTGACAGACCTGGCAATGACAGGGCCGTGAGGCTCGTTGACGAAATTAAGCTGGACCACGACTTCGCGAAGGGGGTCCATCGCCCAGTCCAAGGTCCGGAAGTGTAGCATCCGTGACTGTCTGCCACCGCCCGCCCTGCCCATTTGTACCCTCGCTCCCCCGCTTGTGCACCCCATGAAGAGGTCCAGGAGTGTGTTTAGGCACACGAGAAGGTACATGTCGATACCGCTCGCCTCACTGATACCTCTGATTTCCTCGGTCTGTTCATTGCTATGCAGCCGCCTCAAGAACAGCCTTGCGAGTCGAGTTGTCGCTTTGAGCGGCAGACCAAAGTCGGTGACGACATCTTGGAACAGCTCGGTGAGATGCGGTATCTTGTCACGGAAGTCGCACACAAGATCTGTATATCTTTGAGCTGGTGGACGAGATAAATCGATGGTGTAAATTGGTACAGCGTCCATGGCGTCTTCTCCTCAACCTCTGACTGATGGACTCGTGGCTGGAGTGGAATGCAGAAGAGGCTTGACGTCTTGAGGCTTGAAGGCCAGGCAACGGCGATGTGAATGTTCTCGTAAAGTGAATCATTCTGTGTGATGAAGGAAGCACGGTGACATCGTGATACAGAATGACGTGGAGCCCTCCTAGAGGCTCCGGGAGTAATGTCTAGGCAGCGGTAACACGTGACCAGCCCGTGTTACACTATAAACCGGCCCGTCCTTCTACAGCCCGAACCCAGACCGCACCTACTGGATGGTCGTAGCATTCAGGTATTGCACTGTACTTGCACAGGGAGCCACTTGATATCTCAATTGCGAGGTACAAGGACAGAGGCTCGTGGAATCATGTACCTAGACAGGAGCAGCGCAGTTATATTTGTTGCATCAAGACATCAATGCCTGGAGAAATGAATTGATGATCCTGGATGCGACTCTTGAAGGAGACATCTGAAGATCGAAACTGCAGATCAATATCAACGCTCACAGACGTCAAGTATGCAATCTCATAGGGCCAGCAACGTGGGGCCAACCCTAGCCATGACCATGTAGGTTGAGGGCAGAAATGAGAAATGAATGGATTGAACCTCAGGGTTCTCTCTCACGACATCTTATACTCACTTCCTGAACCACCTGCTACCTGGCCTGGATGATTGCATTTCGACAGGCCTCACCAATAGCTACAAGTGGCTCGAACAAGAGCATGACGAATCCGTGATCAGGCTGTAAATCGTGCGGATATGCATTTTGAAGACACGACGTGCTATTCCACAACACACCTTGATTTTTCTCCGCAGTTGCACCTTCAAGCAAAGCCTGCACTGCAGGTAAGGCAAAGTCCCATAATTCAATCTTTCAAGCCGTCAGACAGCCTTTCCACGCCATGAGTTCCACCCTCGCTCCCAAGAAGTCTGGCGCGTCTGTTATACTTGCGCAGCGCCCGGAACTCCTCAACCTTGGCATCATCCAAGTCAACAATGTTATACTTCGTGGTCCCATCAGGAAGCATTAGCGTGTCAGGCTTGACCGACCCCGTGCAGTTCCTATCCTCCTCTAGCTCACCACGCTTGCGGCCACTTGAGGCCCCATAATCCGTCACATATATTGTAACCACTCCAAAACACCAATTTCATCTATATATAAGTATTTATTGGTACTGCTGCTCACTTTCGCCATTTTAGCCACATGGTGGCGGATTTTGAATGTCATATTAAGATACTAAGTTGTTGCATGTTCGGTCTGTATAGCTGTGAGCTAAAGCTACGATCATCGGTGACTATGGCTATGTGCCTTCCCAGGGTTTGGCACCTTTGGATAGCCCGGTCTCCGTCGCCTATTGTCTTTCTTTCGCTTCCTCTGGCCCTGCAGTGCTCATACTAGTTTGTATTCTTCAAGGCGCGTTCTCCTCTCAGGCTAGACTCTTGAGAGTCACACCGTCTGATTCTTTCCTTTAATTTTCAGGTGTTCTGAACGATAATACACAGAAGCTTTCGCCAACTGAATGAATGGCGAGTCCGACCTGCTTCTGCTCAGCCTGTAATACCATTGGCGCGGCGGCTTGTCTAAATTGAAGCCTAGTAAATTATCTCAGGGCGAGATGCTATAGCGTATCCAACCTGAACACGAGGAAGTATCACTCTTGACTTGTTGTAGGGGTAGGTGGTGTGCTGTTCTTTTTGAATTGAAGAGTGCATGATTGTCAAAATTATCATTTCCAATCCACATATTAATTCTGCAAGTATTATGGAATGCTGTCGCAAACGCCGTACTTACATTTCCTTTTGTCATAACCCTGCTTTTTTGTCTGGGGAATCTGGATGCAGTTTCAGCAAGCCCAATTGGGTCGATGTCGCCAACAACACAAGTATGTGACAATCGTGTCATCACGAGATCATTACTGATATTCTCTCAAGATTTACATAAATTCTACAGGAAGTATCGGCGCAGGGATTCTCCTAAATTATTTCAGCACAATCGCAGCATCTATTTCTTGCACAGACGCGTTGGGCGCCGGTTCTAGGGCCATGTTTGCCATGGCTTGAGAGGGCATGTTTCCCGCTTTTTTTCGCGCAGGTTAATGAGCGTTTCAATTTCCCCCTCAACAGCCTCCTTGATGTCGCAATACCCGTTACACTTCTGCCTCTCATATGCCTGGGTAATTCGACTGCCTGTTACGGACTCACCTCAGGTATGCTTGTGTCCCAAATGATTTTATACAGCTTACCAATTACATGCATTCTCGTCAAGAAACTTCGGTCCGGAGCGCCGCGGGGTCCTTGGCATATGCCTAAATCATTGAAGCCATTCGTCAATGCGACTGCTGCTGTGTGGGCCTTCTTCCTCATCGTGGTTCTCTCGTTTCCTACGAAACTTCCTGTGACCGGTGATAACATGTAAGTTAAGTGCACGATGACTCTAGCCTATTAGTGCTCTACGATAGCTGACAAGGTATCAACAGGAACTATGCCTCAGTATTGGTGGTTGGAATTGCTTTCCTCTGTGTTCTGTGTTGGCTGTTCTATGGCAGGACGACTGGATACGAAGGCCCGCCAGACATAGACATTATGGAGGATGAGATTATCACTGCTCGCCAGAGGACC
This sequence comes from Diaporthe sp. PMI_573, assembly GCA_021399435.1. NCBI lineage: Eukaryota > Fungi > Ascomycota > Sordariomycetes > Diaporthales > Diaporthaceae > Diaporthe > Diaporthe sp. PMI_573. Next base: position 476,477 of record JAJTUP010000005.1, read on the forward strand.
AACAGTTTCGTCGACATCGAACCAGTGCGACAGATTACAGCCAAACGAAAGCGAAACAACCCTCCGTCTACACATGGAGAGTGAGGGTTGACTTGCACAATGAGATAGTTACTCCTGTTTGTGTCGCCTTATTCTCTTGAAAGAGACATTGGCTAAACTAAAAGCCTGAGTGCCGGGGGTGTTTTTCTGTCTCTAGAGAGGGTACTATTGGAGGGAGTTGAGCTTGTTTGGAGTGTTTTGTCTATTCTATTACTTTACTTGTCGATTGACGATTCTGATGATGAGCGGTTAATTTAACTATTCGTACTCTTCAGCCAGATAGAATATGCATCGTCGGCAAAGCTATAGCGTATTGAAGACGTGTCGCTGAAGGTTAGCAGCACTGGATTCTTCAACTCATACAGCAAGATAAGCCAAGCTCTCTGCGGCGTCATTTCTGGTATACTTCTGACGTTGGGTTTACCTCGCTTCGTCGCCCAGGCTCTGAAGCCTGAGATGCACAACAGCACGCAGCCACGCAGCCAAGCCAACGGGGACGACCCCCTCGCGCCAGGATCAAGGGTCCCGGGAAATTCCCGGAGGCTGCGGGGAAGAGATGAGGGTAAAGTATTTATTCACGCGGCGGCTGGCAGTGCACTTGGAGTAGTGTACATTCATGAACTTACTCCACCCATGCTGCAGGCTACGTAGTAGTTTTAGGCACACAACCGGTCCGGCGGATGTCATTTTGTCGTGCGTCCAGATGATCCAGACATCCCTTACATCATCGCATTATACCTAGTCGTGCTCACTCCAGTGACACACTTCTCTATCAGTACGCGTGGCTTACCGCGGTCCACCAGCACGCGTACATTGGCAAAGCAGAATCTTAGAGCCAGGGAAAACGTAGGGCATACAAGTTTACGATGCCCTCGGCCGAAGAGGCGTCACCGTCCCCTCAGGCCCCGCGGCCGGTCCAAGATGAGGAAGCCGGAGACCGTCGGCATTCAGACAGCGGCCCTAGTAGGAAGAAACGGATACGTGTAAGCAGCTTTCTGGTATTTATCACTGCAAATTTTCAGGGAAAGAGGCAGCTGCTATGTTCACAGCCTGTTTCAAAGCTTGCCTAAAGGGCCGTCGTCGGGTTCAGTTCTCGAGACAGGCTGTACCTGATTGTACCCTGGTTTTGCAGGCGACTTCTTCCCGAGTCCTTCGATAGTTGACTCTAGGTGCTGCAGCATTGGACGGCAGACGATCGCAAGGTACACAGTATTTTTGAGAAGGAACGCCGAGATGCTTTTCGGCAGAGCCTCCTGGTAAGTCGAAGCAAAAAAATCGCAATCGCTTTAATCTTCTTCTACGCGAAATCTCGCAAGTTGCTCTAACTTGAAATGTCACTTTCTATTTTCTCACCTGCCACAGAGCCTGGCCGATCTCCTACCATCTCTTGCAGGATGTAAGCCTCAGACCATCTCCAAACACGTGGTCGTGGACGAGAGCATCAAGCACATCGCCGCGCAGAACGAGCGTTTCAGCGAAGCCCTGAACCACATACAGGCCCTGATTGAGGAGCGCGACGATCTCGTTGCTGTGGTGAACCAGTGGCGAAACCGCATGGGACTGGCCGCAAGGCAGTCAACCACAGCGGGAGACGCCTTTGTTCGACAATGGAGGAGCTTCGAGTCGTTGCCACCAGTAGCGGCAGCAGAGGCAGGAGGACCAGCCCACCAACAGCAACGACTAGATTCTTTTGACGGCGGCCACGAGCTGTCTTTGAACACGGCCTCGGCTGCTGTCCCTGCCGCCGGAGAGAGCACTTCACATGGCGGAAGCGGCGGTGCGGGTACCATGTTACCGACCAGCGTCCCCCTGGCCTCACTCCCCAGCAACGGCTTGACGGAAGTCGATGTCCAGGTGGCAACGGCGCCGTCGGACCGGGCTGAACAATATCACGGGCTCCCCGTCCCTCCTGGACTTTGCAGCGGCGACGCGACTACCCACGGCCACAACCTCGGGACAACGCCCCCCGAGAACTACCACCACCTCCCCGCCCAGCAGCAAGTGAACACACAGCCGCACGCGCCCGAGGTCGAGGCATATATCCTCAATACTATGTCGTCTGACCTTGAACTGCACAACGTCCTGCCGCATTTTAGCCAGCCATCGTATACCTGCAGCAGTGACTATGCTCTCCCGCCCTCGCTTGGGGATGAGCGGAACTTGAACGGTGACACGGCGTTGTGGGATTTTTGACATGAGCACTGTTTGCTGTTTACATTTTCCTTGTCTCTGTGGGGTCTCATGGAGTAATTCAGAAGTCTTAGGCAAGGTCTGTTGGTGAAGGCGCTCTGCATATTAGCACAAAAAGGAAGCAGCTGTCTTGATTTTTGGTGTCTACCTAGGTACTGTTCAAGTTGCGTGTCATTTTTGCCAGTTCCAGTCCTCACGTGTCACGGGGTGATTGAAGAGGCTGGAGGAAGAAGCGCCCGATTCATTAGCCATCTCCCCTACACAAAGCGGGAAGGGGGGGGGGGACCAAAGTCTCAAACAAGCAAATCTTGACCCACACACATTCTTTGCTCATTCTCTCTCACACCTTGGCCAACACCGCCTCCACCTTCGCCTTGCTGCGTTCCTCCCCGCCAATGAACAGCTCCAGCGCGTCCTTCAGCCGCGCAACACTGATTGGGTCCCGCCTGATGGCCTTCTCCAGCTCCTCGCCCCCGTTGGCGAGGTAGTCGACGTCAGTGCTGGCCAGCTTGCCGTCCCAGTCGGCCGCCGCGAGTGTGTCGACGCTGGCCAGCTTGCGCAGCCGCTCGGGCGTGGGGCTCGCGTGTGCGTAGTACGGCACGGGCTTGGGCGTGGTGCCCTCGCCGGGCTGCTGGGCGCGGTCGTACTTGAGCTTGGCGAGCTGGTCCAGGACGGTGTGGGAGATGGTGGCCGAGTGGCAGCCCAGCTCGCCGGCTGCCATGGCCTCCTTGGGGGTGATGAAGCTGTTTTTTTCTCACGTCAGCTTTTTGTGGGGGAAGGCAACCTGTTTCTCCAAGGGCATGCTTTTGAGGAGGTCTCCTTTTGCCCTGCCTCGCAGAGGACGGACTGGTGCGCAGTGGAACTCCGTTCGGTATTCCAAGCCCCTACTCAGAGCTTTTTGATGCCTTCCTTACCTTGCGTTCTTTAGGAGGGGTTGCTGCTTGCCCGTCTCCTTGTACAGCCTCTTGTACGTCTCCAGAATCTGCACGATACGCGCGCTCATGGGATGCTGCGCCGCAGGATCTTCGACGTCAGGCCATAGGCTCAAATCGTCGTGCGCTCGCGTTTCTGCCGTCAGGAATTAGCTGAGGGGTCTTTGGCAATGTTTCAATAATTTGCGAAACCACTTATTCAGGAATTGAAGAGGAACGAAATATCATAAGCGAGTAGAAAACAGTCACAACCCCCTCATGTGATTGACGGGTCTTTTACTCACCATTAAAGTATGGGCTGATATACAGCATCCCAGCCTGACTACACGCAATAGCCTGCGCGAGGCTGAACAGCGCCGTCCCCAGCGTAGGGATGCCCTCGGCCGAGAGCACCTTTGCCGCGTTCAGCGCCGGACCCGTCGAGGGAATCTTGATACAGTAGCGGTCCCGCCCGATGCCGGCGCGCGCAAACTCGGCGTCGTACAGCCGCGCGTGGGCAAGGGTGGCCTCGGTGTCGTAGGCCTTGGATGGGAGCGTCTGGAGGAGCACGCGGCCGCGGATGTTTGGGATGTTCTTCTTGCACATCAGGACGGCCATGCGCGTGTAGATGGCCAGCCAGCCACCCCCCTGGCCGTCGTCCTTGAGCTCCCTGGCCGTCTGCAGCAGCAGCTCGGCGTTGGACTCGTGCCCGAGCTGTATGTCGACCCAGAGCTGGTTGCTGGTCTGGTCGTGGGGCTTGACGGGCATGTTCTTCACGTATTCTGGGTCCATCCAGTCCACGTCGACATTGACTTGACTCCGAGACGAGGCGGGCCATTTGTTAGTCATGGGTGTTGGGCAACGGGCTGCTGGGACTGGGTTTGCTGAGATCTTGATCCAACTCACGCTGTTCTTCCAGCTTCTCCAGCCATGTAATCTCAGAACGGCTGCCCATTGTGGCGTGTTTGCGTGGTTTACCTGATGATTTGTGGATTGTGCGACGATTTGACAAAGTTATTTTTGTTGCTCGATAATGTCAGCGGGGTGATTCAGGGTCTTGTAACAAAGAATGGGCAAACTGTCCCATTTAAACCAAATACAAATCATATTGCTCTCAGTCACATGCATCGAATAATGGAACACAGCGGGTTATCAAAGGGGTCAATGAAGCGCCTATCACCACAGCAAATCGGCCACAGAAACGTACGACAAGTGCATTTGTTGGGAGCCATACCGTCGTCTGACCGGCGTTGGCCCACGCAGGGCAGAACGCACCAATACAGACACATCCCGGTCCTTCCCCTCAGGACACAAAGACCGTGGGGAGGGGAGGGAAAGAGGGGAACTCCTCGCCGTCGATACCGGTTCCCTACCCTACAGGCCAAGGCCAATAATCCGGGGTAATGTGGGGCATAGCGTTCTGTGCCACACGCAGGGCAACAGACCGAGCCCCTCAGCCCTGTACAGGTCCCCTTGCGACATGACGAGAAAGCAAATATCACCATAGGACTACGCCCTGCACAGGGTCGGTACCCTGTGCAGGGAGTTGTAGACTACTTACCCTCGTGACACATCGCTGTGCAGGGCCAGAGGGGAAGGATTCGCGCCGTCTGAGGGGCTGCCGGGTACAATGCACATACTTGATAGCGCCTCGCCATGCCAACAGAAGTGCCTGGATGCATGGCCCAATGGCTGGGGTGCTACAGAACAAGACCACGCCATCAGGCGTTCTCCTGCGGGGAGACGTAGAGTTTGACCATCCCAACTCAGGTCAGAGACTAAATATGGTAGGACCTACACCCTTAGTCTGCGGGCGTTTACATGATCAAATATATAAAGCGACGGCGGTACACGCGGATATGCAATAGCGGTCTCAAAGGTTGGACCAGCAGTCACATTTCAGCGTGCAAGACATGCATCTTGAAGGCAAGATGGATTCACTCAAGACAGATATAGTCAAAGGCTCGGTGAGTCATGTTGAGCACACGAAGCCGCAGGATTACACACAAAATATCAATGCCAGGTGAGCAGAGTCGGCGGGCCAGCCTCCACCACACACAGTTTAACACAACACACATGAGCCAAGACTCACGACACCGATAGAATCATCAACCCACTGGCCGGGCTCAGCAGGAACGAACTCCGTTCCCAGGTTGCCATCTTCTGCGACGCATACAACTTCGGAGAAAAGGAGGAGGTCTTTTACCGAGGCGCCCTGGCCGCACAGAATCCCACCGACTATGAAGACATCGAGGAGCTCACCGCCGAAGACAAGTACCATCTCAAGCGAGAGAGTACCCACAAATGGCACCTCCCAAAGGACTTGTACTTTACGATCGCGCTCTGCTCAATGGGGTCGGCTGTACAAGGTTGGGACAACACGGGGGCCAATGGGGCGAATTTGAGCTTCCCGGAGGAGTTTGGGATCCAGGATAACCATTGGCTTCAAGGGCTGATCAACTCGGTATGTGTTTCAAACATAGTGTCATAATCTGGAGAGCGCAAAATGGAAGGGGCAAAAAAGAGGGGGGGGGGGTGTTTCTGAGATGCTACCGACTGACAAGTTGAATCCAATACTGATTAGGGACCGACGCTCTTTGGTCTATTGTCAGCATGGGCTGCGGATCCAATAAACAATTCCATAGGCCGCAGAGGTACCATATTTGTCACTGGGTTGTTCTGTGTATTCCCTGTTCTTGCCCAAGCGTTCACCCAGAACTGGTGGGGACTCTTGCTGTGCAGGTTGTTCATGGTATGTTCAACAACTCTTTGCTTCCTCCTTAAGCCCACCTTCTTGGCCACACTCTGAGATAGATCACAAACTCTCTTGGATCTTGGTTGGGACACTTACAAAACACAGGGCCTCGGAATGGGCATCAAAGTGTCGACTATACCCGTTTTCTCAGCCGAAGTCGCACCAGCTTCCGTCCGTGGTGGACTGGTGACCTCGTTCCAACTTTGGGTGGCATTTGGCATTTTTGTAGGATTTTGTTCGAACCTCGCCTTCTTCCAGGTTGGTCGCCTTGCATGGCGATTCCAACTGGCCGCCGCCTTTGCTCCCGCCGTCCCCATCCTCTTCCTCGTCTGGCTTTGCCCTGGTAAGGATCTCAGAAGTATCTCAGAGAAGAGAAACAACGTGGCCGGTCGAACTAGATGTACCGAAAACATAAATTGAAAACGTAACTAACGACCTCCTCAACCTCTTCCCCCAGAATCCCCACGCTGGCTCATGAAGAAGCAGCGCTACGAAGCCTCCTACGCCTCCTTCTGCAGGCTCCGCAACACCGAGGTGCAGGCCGCCCGCGACCTCTACTACGCCCACTGCCAGGTCGCCGCCGAGCGCGAGGCCTTCGCGGGCGTGAGCCTCGCCACGCGCGCCCGCGAGCTCTTCACCGTCCCGCGCATCCGCCGCGCCACCCTCGCCTCGGCCTGGGTCGTCATCTCGCAGCAGTTCTCGGGCATCAACGTCATGGCCTTCTACAGCTCCACCATCTTCCAGAACGCGGGCTACTCGGTGCGGGACTGCCTGCTGGCCTCGATGGGGTTCGGGCTGGTGACCTTTGTGTTTGCGATCCCGGCCGTGTACACGATGGATTCGTTTGGGCGGCGGAACCTGATGCTGGTTACGTTTCCGAACATGGCGGCTTGTCTGCTGGCTGCTGGGTTGTGTTTCCTCCTGCCTGATGGTTCGAGCTCTCGGATCCCGCTTATTGCTTTCTTTATCTATTTGTTTGGTGCACTCTACGGCCCAGGTACGTTTAACCCTGGGATCTCCACACCATCACCAGGTTTGGTTCTTGAGACTCAGCTGACCAACAGTTTCCTTACAGGTATTGGTCCAATGCCGTCGATCTACTTCTCTGAAGCTTTCCCTTTGTCTCATCGTGAGATCGGGGCTGCTTTTACCATTTGCATCAACAATGCCGTCGGCAGTGCCCTGAGCCTGACCTTTCCCGAACTGCTGGCGCGACTTGGGCCCACTGGGGCCTTTGGCCTTTACGCAGGCCTCAACATGTTGGCGTTTATCGTCATCTTCTTCATCATTCCGGAGACTAAGTATGTCCTTATTACCCGTCGACAACAGGAATTTTCCGAAGTCGAGCATGTACCAAGTCCTTTCATAGTATCAGTCTGCTGACATTACGTCCCCTGAAGGCAACGAACATTGGAAGAGCTCGACTTCATCTTCGCGGTACCGACGCGGCGGCATGTTGCGTATCAGGTCCGTACGTGGCTTCCCTGGTTTATACGACGCTATCTGCTGTGCCAAAGCCAGGCAAAGCTGGAGCCATTGTATCAAGACGAAGGGGTTGAGACGACAATAGCTGGTGGCTCAAACGAGCCATAAATATTGTTAATTACACCTGAAATACAATAATGAGAGATGGGAAGTTAAGAAAATTTTGCTCTCATGTGGTTTACAAGGGCTACTCTGTGGCAGGTGTCACCAATTTTGAGGACGCTGACTCTACTTTCTCGCAAAGGGACGAGTACATTTTGACGTCAAGAAACTTCCCGTCTCAATATATAACCCCTTGTGCAGACGCTAATCAGGGTATGCCGCACAAATACTTCGACATTCGCTTCCATACTACCGACGATGTTCTCATCGGGTTCGCCGAGAAGTGGCGGGACGAGACGGTAACGCTCTGGAACGAGGAACAGCCCGACCAGACGCCTACTAACAGACGGGGAGTTAGGCAAAGCTTTCAACTCGTACAATCGTACAAGCCCTGTGAAGTTGTGTCAAGCGACCTGTGGTACTCCGTAGTTGGGGTGCACTATATATAGCGCTGCGGGTAAAGGGGAAGCTAAAGTCCAGAAGAGGCATAGGTGTGCGAGTCAATACTAAGATGGGCGGCGGAACACCATGCCCCTGGCATTCAAAAATTAGCAATAAGGTTTCCCGTTTCCATTCCTCCAATGACGGCTTGTGTCAGGTTAATGGGCCCACCGGAGCGACGAATCGACGCGGTTTGCCGTCAAAACAGGCTTCACGCAGACATAAATGCAACTATGGTCCCAGTAGAAAATACACAATGTGCAATTGGCACATTTAGAATACCAAAAACAACAATTCCATTCGTTTTCGCTCACAAAATGGCTCTGTCATACTTTGCCGTCCGTTCTCTTCAGTTGCTTTCCCTAAACTCCCCCGTCCAATGCCCGGTCGTATTGGATGGCCGAATCACCCAAAACACGACTCTCTCGGTGTTCGACACCAACGCCAGCCCGTTCAACCCCGGGTACAGCAAGGGCCAAAACCTCTCATGGTCGCAGATCCTCGAGTTCCCGCCGGTAGCACCATCGCTCTTCGATGCCTCCACACCCGAGAGCTTCAAGCCCCTCGAGGTGACCATTGACGACAGGTCAATCTTCAACCCCAGCGGCACCAACCCGCAGCTTGGCTTCAGGAGGGCCGGCCTGCTGCTCGGCAACGGGTCCGACGCCTCCAACGAGGGCGTCATGACCTTCCACTGGAGCTCCAAGCAGGATGCGGCGCGGCCGCTGAACCTGACTCACGAGTACCTGACCGTCTGGCACGAGACAAACGACTCGTCCGGCTCGCAATTCGCGCTGCAGCTCGGGCTGCCACTGGGCTCTAACGACACCTCCGAGGCCGCGTCGCACAGCTGGAAGATGCTGGACCGGAACAACACCGTCGTGTTTACTTCTCCGCTCAACTTTGACGAGTGGGCGAACTTTGCTGTCACTGTGGATGTCCCCAACAAGTGAGACATTGCACTGCCTTCTATTTAAAACTCCAAAGCTAACAATTCCCAGCACACTCCAGGTCTACTTCTCTGAAGGTGCTGAACCGCTGCAGGCTGTTACTGAGGTGCTCCCGAACGATAACAGTGGTGGTGGCGCTCTCCAGATTGGTGTTCTCAAGAAGCCCACTGAAACCAAGACAGTTGTGTTCGACGGGTACCAGGAGAGCCCTCTGAACGAGGGTCAAATCTATGGGGGTTTGTTCGTTGAGAACAGCGCAGACCACTGCGTCTCCCTTGGAGCCTCGAAGGCTTGATCGCTCGTCCACAACTTACAAAGGTTGCTTCGATATATGTGTTTGATTGGACCGATCCAACGATCAAGTACTCATTGGATTCTATCCGTTAACCGTGGCCGGAGCAAAGACACTGAAACTGCGTCTACCCTCGCCTTAATACCTCACTGCGACTGACACAATTTTTATCCATTGCTGTCTGGAGTTTGAGGCGCTCCGTATTCAGATCTTTGTATATATTCATGCAGACATATAGAGCGACGCGAAAGAACTTATTTTCTAGCTCATCAAGAGTAGTCCTACCGTCACTTCAACGTTTCTTTGGCCAGCTTTTCCGAGTTGGGTTCCGTGTGACGGATGCCGGCCTCAGGTCATCCCTACTCAGAGGACATACCGGAAATTGGGGTTCTCGAACTCCGTCTTGTCCTGCATCCCGGCTTCATCGCCCTTCTGCTTATCGGCTGGCCCCTGTGTACGATCGCGGTATCGATTCATAGAGACCAGGTATGCTGGGACAGTCAGTTCAGAATCAACATTGTTGAGCCTCTAAAGAAGGGCTGCGAAAAGGAATCGGCCTACCGAGGAGGAGTAAGTGGCAAACGAGCTTAACTGTAAATCCAATCAAGAGGCCGATCGTTGCGCTCCTGTAATAGGGCGCCTCGGACTGATTTACTGCGAACGGCCCAGCAAAACTACCCCAACAGTTGGCCGTGCTACATGGTGCGCTGTGTAAGCCTCGCGCTCGGTAGCCTCCCGACGATGGAGTGTGCTTACAAGATAAGAGCAGTGGCAGAGGCTCTGTGCGTGTAGCCCCCCATGTTGGAGGATATTGTTGTCAGGCTGATAGTGTAGCTGACGCTCTGAAAGTTGACTAGCCAGAAAGAGACCAATCGACCCCATGTATTGGAACTTGGAAGGTATGCCATCAGTGCAGCACAGACGGTGCAGATAACGCCAGCTACAGCGGCTGTTGCCAACCGAGCTGCGGTCAGATGAGTGTTAGCAAGATCAGAGACAAAGCGTCTTCAGCTAGCAGGACATACAATTTGGGATGTTCAGAGTGATCGTGCCTCCTATGAAAAGGGTGACAATCTGGATGGCATCCCCAACTGATTTCAGTGCCGTCGTCTTGGTTGTGGTAAAGCCCATATCCCTGATGATGACTGTCGAGAAGGATGTAATGACGCCATTCGGAATTGCCGCCCCAGCGACGGAAAAGAATAACAAGATCGTCTTGGGGTCGTAGAAGGCGAGCCAAGCTTGTTTCTTGTCGAAGTGCTTGTTCTTGATACCCGTTCCGTTTCCAGCAACTCTCGCGACTGCGACAATTCGTTCCCTAGGCGTGAGGAAGGGAGCAGTAGATGGGTTGTCCGGGAGGAAGAAAAAGATGACTACTCCCCAAAAACAACTGATCCCGCCGAGAATGTAGAATACCAGTTGCCACTTCGGAGGAGATGTGTTTTCTGGCAGTTTGGAGACACCCATCGAGATGTAAGACTCGACGATCCCGCCCCAGCCGAGGCCAGAGAACCAGATGCACTGTCTCAACGGGATCTCACGGCGTGTGAACCAGAATCCTGTCATGAGAGTGAGGCAAGGGATAACCGCACCCACAAAGACCCCAGTGAAGAACCGCACCGCCATCGCGCTACTATAACTCTTGCACTGCGTCATGACGATCATCAACACCCCGAGAGACAAAATGCTGGTACTGAGCACCCTCTGTGCTGGGAACCGCCCGATCAGCCAGCCGGAGGGGTACTGCCCAAAGAAATAACCCGCGTAGACCATCGACGAGAGGAAGTTGAACTGGTTACCGTATAAACCGAGCGCCTTTTGGTACCCGAACAGGTTGACGTAGTTCAAAGCAGTCCTGTCCATCTGTTGAATCGCCTGGGTGACGAGGAATATTGGGATGATCACAAGATCGATCTTCCATCGCGCTAGTCGCTCCTCTGAGGGTGTGAATTCGAGATCAAGACCCGCGACATATTCGCTGTAGCCAACAGCATTTTTGATCTGGGTTGAATCTTCGAGAGTGGGTGGCTGCAATTCTTTTGACGATCGGCGTTGGGGGTCAACACCAGCCATCGTGATCTGCGGGAATATTTGTGGCAACAAGCAATTGAGTGAGGTGCAGCCGCAACTAGAAGTGATGATGCGTCTAAATGCTTCGCTCAGTGACCAATTGTTGAGTCAAAACCCAAGCTTCAGCAGTAATTGGCACGTTTTTGCATCTCTAGCATTTCTTATATTCATAGACTCCTAATCAGCTAGAGTCAGCAATCAGCATATGTAGTACCTCCAATGTAAGCCCCCGCTCCTCGGCGCGAAATAGATCATCTATTCTCGCCCAGGGTCGATGATCTCTAGTAGAACGGTACTTCTCCCATTGGCCACCAAAAAAATGTGGTAGCATCGGGCCTTCATCTCGGAAGCTGCTACATGAACTCGGATGAGCTGCAGATGGTGTTCTTTCATGTGCACGCATGCAAGTCTTCGCGTGCAACTTATTCTGGGAGCTGATAAAGAAAATTTCGGATTGTGCTACAAGATTGATAAGCAATTTTGCGAGTTCCTTGGTCACAAGAAGCACAGGTGCTCAGGGAAGTAAGCCCTGATGCACACAAAGGCGCATGGTAATGAGTTTCCGTATCGTGGTAGTGAACCAGGGGTAAGTCCCCGAACAATTTTGACTTCAGCACAGTTTATGTACCCAAGTGACAAGCGCAACGCTTACACTCACTCATACTCTGTACGCCACTGGGTTGATTTCTCCCTTTCGTCCTGACGAGGTTGTGGAACAGAACAATGCTGACTCATGGCTAGCGAACAAAGGTTTGAGTGTACCATGGACGAAACTTGTTACACCGGCTCCCATCCCGGAAGGCAACTTAAGTCCCCGGACCATGTCCTGCAATCACCAGCCCGCAGCATCCATCAGCAGAGCCGTAATATTACGGTCCAAGTCTCGCGCGATATCGTCAACCTGATCGTTCCCAAACTGGCCAAAGGTGCTCCGCGGGCGGTCATATTCAAACATGGCGATCCCTTCCGCCTCCCTCAACAACACCCTAATTGGGGCATACAGCGAGACTCCCAGCTCATGGTAGTTCATCCGCGTGGCGGTGTAGGGGTTCCCGATATCGTATTGCACCGCCTTTTCGGTCCTATTGAGCGTGCGCAGCAGGTTTCCGAAATTTCGGGGCGGCACGATAAAAGTGTTGAGCACCGGTAGGCTCTGAAGAGCCAAGAGTGCGCCGGCGACATCTCCTGCGGTGAGAAGCGCGGAGTAGGTTGTGTTGATAGGCGGCAGGGAGGCCTCAAGTGCGGACCGTGTATCTTCGAATGTGCGATTGGATACTATCGTCGTGTGCTCGATGTTCACCACCTTCGTGTGTTGTGCAGGATGTTGGGTCGAGATGGTGTGACCTGGGAGAATAGAGCAGGCAAGAGACAGCCATGCTGCCCAGCGTCGAAGACCATGCATCCCGATGCGGTTAAGATTTGAATCACTTTGAGGCGAGCATTTGGTTTTGGAGTAAGGATGTGTCAATTGACGTTTTTTTCTTTTCGTTGGGACAATGAGGATGGGGAGAACAGAGCAAGGTTTTCTGAGTGCGCTGAGAAAGCGGCGCCCTCTTACGCTCGGAGGCGAAGACGGATTAATCTAATGGGGCCAACTAACATTGAAGGATTCACCGTCAGCTTTTAGTTCATATTTTCTTCTAATGTATGTGTTGCGCTGGATAGTGAGGATTTTGAGGCAAGTCATTCATCATCATAAGACCTACCGTGTCACAACACTGTTATACGAATAAAAGTGAAGACCTACAACAACTCGGTCGTGGAGGCGTTCATTGGTATACAGACAGGGAGGTTAGCCCAGACATAAAACCCCCACCCCTAGAAGCTACCCAGGTAAATTCTTCAAGCTCTATTTCTCAGCCGCTTTAGCGGCGCTTGGGAATTTCTGTTTTGGGTATCCACCCAGCCTTTTAGAGCTAAGTGGCCGAAACAAGCCGGTTTAGCAAAGACCAAGTAGGGGTACACTCGACGCCCAGCCCCCTCATTTACATTTGTTATCAGAATCAGTTATAAATAGAAATCATGATAATTAAGGCCCATTCTATGTATCTCAAGTGGTAGATATATCGGTGCAGACTCATTCTACAGTAGGCTAGATGTTTCTGTCTGTTAGGCTCAGTGAATTTGCATACTGAGTCAGCGTGATTGACAGACCCTAATAGTAGTCATGCAGCATTAACGGTCTACATCTCCACAGGTTGTTGGTCATCCTCACTCTCTGCCTTCAGCCCTCTACCATCATAACGTCACCTCTTGCTTCTAGAGCGTGCCTGTATCTTTAGTCTCTCCCATCATTTCCTAGCAAGGATGGCACCAAACAAAATGACAAGCGATTCTCCTTCTCTAGACCAAGTCAATAAAGAGTCACATGTCCGCAAGGCCACTACTAATGACCTAGGAAGTGGGGATCATTTTGCAGTATACACGAGTGCACTGGAGAGAGTCATGTTAACAGATGTTTCTCGGTCAACATATGCTCAACTTGTGGACGGTGTACCTCTCAGCCAGACTCTTTTCTCGATGCCTGGGAGGCCTTCACTAAGTCATCCTGTTTACGAACACTCGGAGCTGTGCGATGGGGTTCATGAGAAAGTTGGACAAATTCTGGACATGTCTAACTTGCATACCTTGGAGTTCGACTTTGACGTAAGCCAAAGCCTCAGTATCAACCAGATGAGTGGGTCTGACAACATCTTACAGCTCGTTCGCCGTTATCTCGCCGCTTCGCCCGGGTCGAAAGCATTCGAGGCTGGATTGATCGAAATCATGGCCGTATCTGTACACCAGATCGCGGCGTATATCTACAAGCTGGATCTAGACGTTGGCAGCCACAAAGCGCTACTCAAGGTGGACAGTGACGCCCCGACATTATTCTTGCACAACCAGTATAAAGACATCGAACAGTATCCTGACGGAGTGGCCGATGCAGTTGGTTACTGGGCTGAAGCTCAGATATTTGGTGGCGTGATACTGTTTGACCGGCGACAGCAACACGAATCCTCGGAAAGTGTGAGTTCCTTTTAGTACTTTTGCTTCTACAACAACTGTCTCCCCTTATCCCGTGCAACGCACTAAAACGCAATAGCGCGGGGAGGATTGCTTCCTCCCCTGGAATAGAGGCGAAGCTGTCTATCGTAATCTACAGCTTCTTGATGCAGAAGAGTGGGAGCATTTCGAGTGGTTGTTATCTCAGTATCGCGCTTTACAGCAACCCTTTCAAGATCCCTACGACATATATCTTCATTCCAACAACCGCCATGTAACGTACCGAATCTGGCAGTTACTTCCAGAGCAGAGAAAGGACCTATTCGAGTTTCTCTTGTCGGAGACAGGAGCGGTGACAAGCCCATTGCCCATCCTCCCGAGCGAGAAGAACCTTTTCCGAATCGACCCGGAGGATCCGATCACCGAGACGCGCATCTGCCGGGATGTTTGGGAACGGAAACCACTGGGTGATAATGATGGCGACGCACGCAGGCATCACTGCCGTGGTGACAGAGTCGAGTATCCCTGTCGCGCAGACGAGGAGAGGTCTAAAGGCAGAGGATTCTTTCGGAATGAACTTATCTGGGAGATCAAATCGCTCGAGGAGCGGGCTCAGGAATTAGCAATGGCGAGGGGGCAGGGGACGCAGTCAGCTTTGCCACCAACCGAAGCATAATGAGATAGGAAGATAAATTCGAGGAGGGACCAGAAAGAAAAGGTCCTTACTACGAGCGCTTTCTCTGCTTTTACGGAAAAACTCTTGGGCAATCTTGCGTCGGGCCATAGTCAGGGTTGTAGGGGAAGGTTTAGTCAGGAAGGCGGAGTAACAGAGAGCAGCGCCTTTAGAAGAGCAGACACAGTTGCTAGAGGTAGTGAGTAGTAATTAGGAGGAGAAGGAGAACAAGCGACCGCAACCACGACCGCCTTAGGGACAGGATTCTGGCAGCTGAAAAGAGAGACAGCTGTTCGGGGATGGGCCAACCAAATTTGCCGGTCCCTAAATTGGGGTTGGCTGTCTTGCGGCTGAGCTGCTCATCTGGGGAACGCCACATTGAATGTTAAGCAGAAAAACAAGCTTATCGTCGAATCATGCCGCGGTCCCCCAATACCAAGACACTTAACATGCGAGATTAGCCGGGGTCAGAATCCCTTGAGCAGGCACACTATCAATATGTGGCACCGTCACAGCATGCGGCTTAAAGCCATCGAGGCAAGGGATTATAAGACTCAACCACGTAGCCGCTTTCGGTCCCACACAGCTCAACAGATGTACGCAGACTTGTCGACCCGTCAGTCGTGATGAGGACCACCCTTGCGGCCTCGCAGCACACACTCATAACCTTTCTTTCAGTCGCTTCTCTCCTGGTGAATGCCGTTTCTGCTACCACCTTCGCAGAATGCAAAGTCAAGGTAACGGGATATTTAAATGACTCAAGTGATGTAAATGGTCAGATCTTCATTGATGGGCACGATGTGGTCTATCACGGCTCTCTCCGTGGGTTCAGAGGAGACGCCGACACACGCCCACTAACACTCACGAGAGATGGCTGCGAAAAGATGTGCGGTGAAACACCGAAATACTACAGTGTGACAGACGCATTTCAGATCCTCACGACCTGGATATTTCCGACCTTGGCTCTCATGAGTCAACTGCCATATGAGTCTCTGTCTTACAGAAAGATCAAGAACGCAGAAGCATTTGCCAACTGGATAGGCGCGCCAGCCGCTGCATTGACAACTACAATGTGGAACATCATGATGATCGCGAGGTGCCAGTCTTACCCTTACCTGTTCCACCTGAGGGATGATCAGGACCTGATCAAGGATGCGCTGTACATCCTGAGCTGCATCAACCAGTATCAGTATCCACGTCGCAAGGGCCACCAGGAGCAGGACAAACGGAGAGACACGGCGTTGCTTAGGGGCATCCTCTTTCCCTATGTACGGCGGGACAGCCACGAGCTCACGCCACCCATGCGTCAAAGACTCGTGCACCTCACCAAGCATCTTGCCTTTCATCTGCGGCAATATAGGCGCAAAGGCGTGTATCCAATGTGAGCAAAACCTCTCATGTTTTCACAATTGCAGTGTCTCAAAACGCGCCACGTTACGCTTTACAGGAGGGTACTGACACGAAGCAGCTATATCAGCATCATCTGGTTCGGCATCGCCTTCGCCTTCTCAATCGTCATCGCCTTCGCCACACTGGGCGACAATTCGACTGCCCACTCGCTAGCACTGGGGCTGCTCCTCTCGTGGGTCCCCGTGGTGGTGTTCGCCTCGGTGGTGGACCGAAACCCGACCTCAGACGCCCGGTGCAAGGTCCTCATCGAGCGCTGGATGTTCAACATCGATCTCCTGTTCGAGCAGGGCGTGGAGGCGTGGGAGCCGTGGAGGGCTCCGAACGGCACGCACGACGGGGACGACACGGATGACTTTGATGTCGGGGCTTTCATGGGCCAGGGCCGCACGCTGCGGTACTGCGGCGTGACTGATACCGTTCTGGACAAGATTGCCAACCGCGGCAAGGCCCCCATCAATCTTCTGGCATTTGTCGACCGGGATGACTTTCTAAAGTTCCAGAAATCTCTGACGATCCGCCCGGCGGGCTGGTATGTTGTCTGGTTAATCAGCCAGTTCGTCGTCAGCACCAGCTTTGGGATGGCATTTATGGTTTCGTTCAACACTCCTACGGTCGGTCTGGGCTGCCGGTCGCTCATGTATGTCGTCTGGTACGCGCTCACTCTTCCTTCTTGGATACTGCTTGGTATCCAACAGGAACCGTGGGTCAATATCCGGAAGGCAATGATGGTACCCAATGCTCTCGCCGTTGTTATGATCGCGGGCATCATGATAGTGCACGCCATCGGCGGGTTGAACAACTGCACATGCAAGTCGAGTGTCTTCGGCCCGTCGAGCTACGGGGGTTACATGGACTTCGAGAACGGTCAGTTTTACCAAGAACACTATGACGTGCGCGTGTGGTGGGGCGTTGGGACTGGAGTAGGAGGCGCGGTCCTTGTATTGTCGCTTGCTTGGCTCGCTTGGAAATGGCACAAGGCGTCCGGGCTGTGGAAGGTGACGGGGGATACAAAGTTGACAGTTAGCGAAGACATGCCCTTGGAGTGGCTGACTTAATGGGAGGTGAGATGGAACAGTTAATGTTTTGTAATGTTCATATAGATTTGGATATCTCTAATGACCTGATCAGCGGCTGCAAGATATTTTCATCCTACTTTGAGTAAGCAGTGACCACTAACTACCTTCCGTAGGTTGATAACCATTCTCTCTCTTATATAGCATAGTACATTATAAACATAAGCTTATTATCTATGGACTATAATAAAGCCAGCATGCCAGTATTCCAAAAGAGGTCATCAACCTCGGCTGGATAGGAAGCGGTCGGAGGTGCATTGTGATAACTTACAAGGCGCCTCTTTGTTTTTTATATGGCGTAATAATATCTCAGAGCTTGCTGCCAAGCGGGCCGAGCCATGCAGGAACCAATGTACAACAAGGAATGTACAACAAGGAAAAGCACTATGCGTGCTACAATCCTTGAGTGGGAAAATTTATTCTCCGTCCCTGGCCGTCACCTCATCAGCCTACATACTGCATGCTGCGAGCAAGTGTGACGAGGTCTTGGGTGCTTGGTGCATTCCGTAATCATATGTCCAAAGAGTGTATCGCTCACTCGTCGAACATGATTTCAGCAAAACGCCTTCCAACCTCATCCACATCCCAGTCATCCACAAGGATCCTTTCCTTTGACTCATTCATCTTCTTTTCCACGAATGGCTCCATGGCCTCCCTCTCTTTTTCGGTCAGGAGATCCATTCTAGACCTCCAGTATCCCTCCTTAGCGATATCATTCGGCCTCTCTCCAAAGAATCTTTCATCTAGGAACTTCCAGTAGATAGAATCGAAGGCCCAACCTTTCCGGATAGCATAGTTCAGCCAGAAGCGACCAGTCTCCCAGCTCTGCCGCATGTACACTGACCAGGGCTGTCTGAGATGGTGGCCCTCAAGATCAACGCCTTTCTCGATCTCTTCCACAGCCTCCAACCAAGTTGGTAAAGTCTTACTGAACCTTTCACTGAAGCTCTCTAGCCCCAGAATCCACACTTCAGGCATCTCGATGAGCAGCCACCAAGGTGGGTCGAGGCAGAACTGCGCGGGTGCAGTATATGTGAACTCCCAGTCGATGACCCCCGTGACATTATCGCTATCGTCGAGCAATATGTTCCCAGTCTGGAAGTCGTCGCACCATAACGGGAACGCAGTCTGGCCAGATCCCGCAGGAGCAGGACACAGCTTGCTGCTCGATTGGTCCGCCTTCATTTTCTTCGACTGCTCTGACCAGGTGTCTTCCTCAAAGCCGAAGATGGAGAGCTTGCCTTCTGTAGCAAGGCGGCGGATGATCTGGCGCGCTACATACTTGTTCCGACAATCGTCCGCCGATGTGACGAAGTCGTTCCGCTGAAACAGGAGGGGGGCCCAGATCATGTTGCAACAGGCGACATACCATGCATCTGCAGTATGGTACGTCTCGTTCTTGGCTGGAAGCGCACATTGGGGGATGTTGGCGATGGCAAGCATTCCTTGCATGTTCGTAGTCACTGGTCGGCTCCGTATCTCGAACGAACGAGTGGCTGTCTGCGTTAAAGAGCCAATGCGTGCGAATCGATGTCGCAAGAGCTGCAACATGAGAGGTGCCACCTGGTAGTATACCTTTAGAAGGCGTTCTTTGGGCAACTTCATGTCTAGCATGAACGGGTCGTCCGGGTCATCCTGGTCACGAGGCCTTGTAAAAGCCTCAGACAAGGACCACTTATTTTGTATCTTTTCCATCACCAAGAAAGGGCCAACATCAGAAATTTCAGACGGGGAGCAATGGTAGAAGACAGTTGGTGTAGGGATGAGGGTGTTCTGTCTCATAAACCGCAAGGCCCCGGCCTCCACCGCATACCTCTCATCTGGCAGTTGGGTGACGTGTGGGATTGGTATCCTGACCAGCAGATCAAGAGAGTTACCCTTCATGCGAAGAGGATATATTGCGTTGAAGCTTCCCACAGTGCCCCCTCCTAGAACTTCGACATCTGTCTCTGGCACCCCAGCTTTCTTAGCGACAGCGGATGCGATCGTGTCCAAAGTGGACCTGTAACGGAGCCACGAGAAGGTCTTATCCCAGTGGCCATCAAGTCTATCCCAGGCAAGCATGTCGAAGGACTGCCTGTCCCTCTCAAACTCATCATCGCTAACATCGTCCTTGTGATCAAGGACTGGAATATCTGCAGCTGACATGTCCAATCTGGCTTGAAAAGGGGCACTGGAAGTGGGGAAAGGACTGGCCGAGTCGGGGCGCGGAGTCGGATTATGCCCGTGAATGAAAGCCACCACAAACTTGGTCCTGTGAGACAATGATTGAGGGGGATACTGAATGCCCTCTCTGATGTGCTGAGGATCCTGTGCCAGTTTGTGGCTTTGTAGAAATCCAAAGTGTCGCATGCAACATCGCTTGACCGCATTGTCACAATTTGAATAGGGTCAAGAGGGGTGCCCACTTTTAAGCTACCCAACAGGCTGTTGTTTACCAATAAAGAAACTTGCGTAAAAACAGATGTCCTCACGGCCTTGCTTCTAGATTTTCCGGGTTATCATCAGGCTTATTGGAGCTACCTGGACTGTGGGTCAATAAAAAAGTGTCGGAATCCGACGTTTCGTAGCTGGAATCGCCGTGGAGACTTCGATACTATCCAAACCGCTCGCTCGTTTTATTTCGCCATCACCCTCCACACCCCAGGCTAAGTTTCTCTGTTTCACGATTGGGAATAAGGTATTAAGGGCTCATAAATTAAAGTCTTTGCAGTCATGGTGTGGCTGGCTTTCAATTTGAGTTCTGTGATCTTATTCAAATTTGCACTTGCTGACTATGAACACGACTTCGTGCTGCTCGTGAGACTAGCAATCAGTGCTGTTGTTTGCGTCTCTATCCATCAAGTGGTATTCCCCGGTTATCGCGTTTGCTATGCAAGCCATGAGCACCTGCAACGTGTATTCATGATAGAGTTTGGCGTAGTCGTTGAGCTTCAACGCGATAGTATCGTCCATCACTCCTGTTCCCGAAAGAGACGCCACTAATTATCGAAGAATGCTCACTCCAGGTATGCCTGGCCAGACCTTTTCAAGGACTTATGAACGGATTAGAGAATCAATATTGAGTTGAATCTTGAAGATGTCCTAGTATGCCACATTCGACTACTATCCGATGTCTTTGAATGCAATTAAAAATATGTTCTTATTGTACATGACCATATACGAGAGGTGACCATGGAATGGCTATTCGGTCTTTGGGAACAAGTCCTTGTACTTCAAAAGATACTCCCGGTAGCCTGCGGGCTTTCTTCCCGTCAATTTCTCCACGGCGTCCGTTGTCTTCCCCATGTGACCCCAAGCAACCATCTGCCCTGAGCAAAGCAAATCATACATGCACAGCTTGCATGGCGTCTTGGAAAAGTCCCCATACACATCATAGGGCAAGCCCTTTGCTTTCCACCACTTCTCCAATTCCTCGTCGCTCAGATTTTCGAAGGTCCCCTCGTATCCACTCTGGCTCGCCATCCACTCGAAAATCTCCCTATTTGTCACAGCCTCGGGCCCAGTGACGGTGTACACCGTGTTCGGTTCACCCTTTCCCATTAGCAGCGCTCCGAGCACCCGTCCACAGTCGTCCCGCGCCACGAAGGCGCCCTTCTCATCGGCATCATTGGACAGCCACTTGTCCCCGGCGAAACCCCAGCTCTGCGCGTGGAACTGCAGGATGTTGTCCATGTACAGGTAGTTGCGCTGGATGTTGTACTGCAGGCCGCTCGCGCGGATCAGACCCTCGGTATAGGCGTGATCGCGCGGCAGGAAGGGCATATCTTCGCCGCCGTCTCCGAGGTCGGCCCCGACGAAGCTCGTGTAGACGATGCGCCGCACGCCCGCGGCCTTGGCTGCGTCGATGACGTTCTTGTTCTGCCTGCGCCGGCCCTTGCCGACCAACCCGGTGGGGATGAAGGAGACGGCCTCGGCGCCGGCGAAGACGCGTACGAGGTGGGCCGGGTCGTCATAGTTGAGTAGGAGGAGCTTGGCGCCTTTTGCCTTTGCCTCAGCGACGAGTTCGTCGTGCACCCAGCCCGGCCTGTGGCTGGTGAGGACCAGTTCGTTGTCCGGGCCGAGGAGGGAGAGGGCATGAGAGGCGGCTACGCTGCCGAGGTTGCCATCGCAGCCGGTTAGGACGTATTTGGGCATGGTGGCGAAGTTTCACCTGATACGCATGAGGGAAATTTGGGTCTTTGGCTGGTGATGAGATGATTACTGAACGGGCGTGGTGTAGGTAAGCCTTTACTGTTCACCTGAAGACGGGGTGAAATGAGGGTGTGAGAAACCCCAATTTATATAGGCTATATCCACGTGGATGAACCGGATGGGAGTGAACCTTGTGACACGAGATGGGCATCTTTTTCCCCGTGGAGAACCTGTGTGAGCTGCGGCTGTCTCATGAGCAATATCGGCCTCGAAAATCGCGGGGGAGGTTTTCCTGCGGGTGACAATCATGCCACTTTTAGCGGATCTCATGAGGTAGACCAAAGTCGTGCCACGACAGTCGCCCGGATTTGCATCGATGATTCACAGAATGCTTGACAGTGACAATAACCGCGAATGATCCCACGGCATCTTTGACTGGTCGTTTGCAGACTAGGTAATGCATCGGCCCTGGTTCTTGTCGCGTGTGCATACCGGTATGCCGCAGTCGATTTCACATTGGAGCCCGGTGACTGACATGGCTTGGCATGACATCTCAATGGCTTGGCCAATTCCCATGCAGAACCCTTGAATCCCGCAACCTCCAAGTTTGTGCCTCCGGCTGATATCATGCGTGGTTTTAAATACCATACTACACCATCAGTCGCGGAGAAACCTGCTTATATGACCTGTCTCCGCGATGCAGTCCCTGTGAGAATGAATATTTCTCGGGCTGAAAGCACCCTCTCCTGCATGCCAAGAACAGGCTCTCCCTCCACACGCGCTTCTCGAACACCGACCCTCCTGCCGGTCCTCGGCTTCGGCAGACCACTGTCACCGTACAGAGGCATTCGCAAACCATGCTCCGCGCCATGAGCTGGGATCTCCGCTCGCCATTCCCGTCATACAATACGTCACTGAAAGAAGGTTAAATTGCTACATTGCAGCACAACATCGCAACGCTGTTCTGATCAATCAGACCCTACAAAAGTGCTGATAAAAAAATGAAACCATTTGATTGATCAGAATAGCGTCGTAATAATTTGTTGCAATGTTATGATTTAACCTTCTTACAGTAACGTACCGTGGTCCTGCCGCACTTAAAGCCTATGTCAAATATCCGTCATGTCACCTGATCACATCACAACTAATTATATCATTACTGTCTACCTTCTCATGATAGGAGGGGCTCCTGGTAAACCCGGCGATACGCCCGCGGGATTTAGAGGGAGAATGTGCTTTGGCAGAGACATTTGGCGATCTGATACGCAGGCTGGGAGGAATTCCCGCTAAGACTTCAAGTACCCAGTCGTATTGTCACCCCACTATTGCCCCCATCCGTTGTGCTGACTGGGCTGGCTGTAGTGCTTATGCTGTTCAGTAAGCTCCTTCCATGATACACGCATTAACGAGATTGATTGCAACAAGGCTCCGGACTCGAGACCATTTTCTGCCAAGGTAACAAGCTGAGGGGTGTTCATAAAAGCCCTTGCAGCAGTACCGACCCTGCAACCATGTCAGACTCAGCAGATAGTGGTTAGATGACTGCATGAAGTCGACTGAAGCCTTGCGAAGCTGAGATTCAGCTGAAGAGGCTCGCAGGACTATAAAGCCTTCAACTAGCCCCCCTGATCGTGACAACTTGGAGGCCAGATTTCTGACCAGATATAGACACACATTTCTCGCAACACCACAACACATCCGCAGACATGGGCGAAACGGGTAAGTTGGCTTATAAGAATGACGGTGCCCGAGACGTGGCCGACATCTGGAATGATGCCATTCGCCAATACCAAGGCATCGGAGGTAAAGACCTCAAGGCTGGCTATTCCCAGTTCAAAAACCTCGATGCCATGGTCGACTTCGGTTGTAAGGAGATGGAAGCCTTCCACGGCTTCCGCTACGATGGCTCCAAAGTCTCCAAGTTGCGAGGTCTGTTCAGAGATAGCATGGGCCTGATCGAGGGTGGCATGCAACAAGTTGTCGCTGCAGCCACTCCAGCTTTCCCTCCAGCGGCTGCAGTCGGTACCGCACTGACCTATATGTTGACTGTGAGCATCACCTCAGCTTTTACCATGGCCCGATCTACTCAACGCTGACTGAGCTTTGAACAGGCTTGCAAAGATGTCGGGGCGGACTACGACGTTGTGACGACTTTCTTCGTTGACTTTACGATGTTCTTGAAGCGAATGAAGATTCTTGAGAATCGACTGCCCGAGCAAGGAGCCTTTCATGACTGCGTTTTCGATGTTTTTGCATCACTGTTGAAGATGTGTGGAATAGCGACCAGGTACATCCAACTCAAACGCTTCAGTAAGCCCTTTCTTCAACCCAATTGCTGTGGTGTCCAAGGTTCACGCGCGACTTACTAACCATTTTCACAGAGAAATGGGTGACAGCCTTGTTCAAAGGGGGCGACCAGGAGCTAGTAGACGCGAGAGGCGGAATGGATACGGCAATGAGCAATCTGCATGACGCAACGGAGAAGGCAATCCTGGGCAACACTGTGGACATCCAGAAGTCCAGCGGAGAGACACATGCACTTTTGCAGCAGATGGAACAGGAGTTGCTGGAGAACTCGGAGACTTCAAGGAAGGCGATGGAAGAGCAGTTCTCAATGCTGCAGGAGCTCACTGTGAAGCAGAACACCATCTACAACGATGTCAAGAAGCTCCTCGAGTTTGAGATGGACCGCCGTCGGAACGAGTCCCTCTCAAAGCAGAGCGGGCCTAAAGCGTCTGGTAGTGGTAAACCACCCACATCGAACAGTGTACGCAACCTTCTTGGCAATAGCACAGATCCGGACAAAGAGTACCAGTCCCTTCGCCACTCTATGATACCGGAAACCGGGACATGGATCTTCGAAGAACCGGAATGGAAAGCCTGGGCTGAACAGGGCGAGGGAGGTGATGTCCCCCCGATACTCGTCGTTTCAGGGCCTCGTGGGACAGGCAAGAGCCACCTCGCCGCGTCTATTTACGACCGTCTGAAGAGGAACGCCGATGACACTACCTGCGTGGCCCACTTCTATTTCAGGGAAGACACTAAGGATCTGGACGAGTTCTACAACGCGATCAATTGGGCTGTGGTTCAGATCGCGGAGCACAACGCTACTCTCTGCGACAGGATCAACAAGGAGACGGCCCGGGAGGATTTGCCGTGGAACTCTGACAACTGGGAAGACGTCTGGGAACATTTCGTCAGGCCATTGTTCCCCAAAACTTCGAAATACCAGCTGAAGATCGTGCTTGATGGGATCGACGAGTTGCCAGAGCTTGTTGAAAGAGATGAGCTGTTAGGGTTCCTGAACAAGATCCGGGATGTCAACGTCAGCAAAGAGTCAAACATCAGCATAGTCTGCACTCTCCGAGATTTCAGAGATGATGAGAATGATTTGTTGACGAAACTTGAGAATATCGGTATCACATCCATCAGTGTGACGAAGGAGAAACAAGGACCGGATACCAAGGCTCTGATCTGGGCCCATCTCAACAGCGACAGCGGGTTGAAGACATTCGACCAGTATATCAAGCAACGAATTGCGACCAGGATCGAGGAAACCGCTGACTGTATGTTACGGCTGTTGCCTGGAGAGATGAATCAAAGTTAACCTTACTGCAGGCATGCTATACGCTGAGCACATGCTTCGTCATTTCAGCATGATTGGGCGTGAACCTCTGGTCCTAAAGCAGCTAGAGCACTCAATGCCAACAAGTCTAGAGGATTGCTATGATGGCATCCTGCACGGATTGGAGCAGAAAACAGCCGGCTCGCAACTAGAGGCCTTGAAGTCATTGCTGGCATGGCTGTCCTTTTCATATCGACCTTTATCATTGGCCGACTCACTTCAGCTTCTAGAGACTGTTTACAAGTCCTCTCTGGACTTGGAATCTGAGCTCCAAGGAAACCAACTTGCTAGAGTGCTGAAGATTGCTGGCCGGGACGAGCGCCGATCGTCGAAGGACGACACGGGAACAGGAGACACGGATATCAACACAGATGAGGACCCCGATGCAAAATATGACGACAGCGATCTGCCCCTTAAATTCCAAGGCCGATCTATGCGCGACTATTTCCAGCAGGCGCAAGATATCACAGAAGGTCTGAGGACACCCTCAGATGTCGCCCATCGAAAGATCTTCCTTGTTTGCTGCGACATAATCTGCGGCAAAATCAAAGTCCAAGACGAAAGTCTGCGAAACTACGCGGCCCGGACGTGGGCTTACCATATGAGCTGGACCAATATTTCACCCGAGACAAATGATGATACTATAGCGTGCCTTGAGGGACTCGGGAACATCATGACGAATACAAGTGGTGCTGCATCTTTCTTTCAACGCCATGGGGTCCACTATGAAGACGTTCACTCAGACTTTGTGGATGAGTTTCCCGTCAAGGATTTCGAAAACGACCTTCTCATCTCATGCATGGCTCACTTCACAGATGTGATCTCGGGGTCGACCAGTGACCGACTCAGTCAGGGTACTAGGGCTTGGGCGAAGGACACGATCGAGGACAGAAGGAATGCTTTTGTGCCTCTGACAAAGGCACACATTTCTGAATGGCTAAAAGCAGCGGACATTGAATCCGCCATAACAGCATACAGATTCGCAAGGTCATGTCTTGCCATGGTAAGCATATTTGCTGTTTTCTTGTCTGCTTACCTAGAGCCAGAAGCAATGGATTACTTACTGACATTTATGATCTCAGACGGGCCAGAATTCTCTGTACAGAAAGGCATTTGGCTCAGAGGAAGATGCCGGATTTGACAAAGAAGAGATCCTCGGGTTGCCTGGTGCGTTTGGCGTTGCACCACAGACCGTAAACGCGGCATGGGCCATAGCTGCGATTCTTGAACATTCAAGGCACAATGATGATGCCCTGAGAACCATAACGGGTGCGATTGTTGATTTGAATAACGACACGGAGAACTCAGAGAGCTTCAAAACGCTACATCTTCTTGCTAAAATCCAGAGCAACCTCGAAAACTACGAGGCCGCACAGGACTCTATCACGAGGGCTCTGTCTCGGCAAGACGGTATTTCCCCGGACCACCTGCGACACGCCCACATCACGCAAGCCGGGATATACATGAAACTCGAAAGAACTGATGAGGCAATCAAGTCCTACGGACAGGCCAGACAGGCGAACCCGACTGAGCCTCTGAAAGGAGAGACCTTGCGCTACGAATTCGACGCCTGGAACGAGAACGGCAAAGCTCTGGACCTGATGAGAAACACGTGGACACTGCAGGAAAGGCTGCAATGGATGACTTGGAGCTACGACACCGACGAGACGCACATCGAGGACCTTAGGTTCGCAGCCATCGACGCGAACGAGCCGCACTTCGTCGTCGAGACCTACCAAGAAATCATCAATCTCCTGGACCACTTCGACGAGGGCGTTGTGCTGAGGAACAATCTCGCCAACTGGTACTTTATGAACGAAGACGTCGAGTCGATGAAGAAGGAGTGCCTGGCCGTCCTCGACAGCACGCTCACCAGTGAAAACGGTGAGAACTACCGCTTCACCAACGAGGAACCGGACTACGTGGTGTTCCGCGCCGTCTCCTGGCTGACGGACGGCATCTACGAGCAGTTCCGCGCCACGGCCGACAGGGCCGCCAAGGCGGGCCTGTTCGCCGAGGCCAAGGGGGTCATGAGCCGCCCGCTCGCGCGCGCCGTCGCGCTGCGGCCGACGTTCCAGGTCCACCACAAGGTCACGCTCGCGAGGATGGCCCGCAAGCTCGGCCCGCTGCACGAGTTTGAGGACATTCTCAACCCGGCGTTCGAATTCACCATGGACGCCCTGATGGACGATATCGCGTGGAACGACCGGACGAACCTGGACCTGTTGTCCAAGGTGTTGTCGAGCCTGGAGGGCCTGGAGAGGGACGCACAGATTGCGCTGGCGGCGAGGTTCTCTGAGCTCGAGCCTGAGGAGCAGAGTGTCGCTGCTGCCGATGACGGAGATGGAGGATCCGCCTCGGGTGACAGTGACGGGGAAGATGGAGGATCCGCTAGGGGTGACAGTGAAGACGAAGACGGAGGATCCGCCTCGGACGACAGTGACGAGGAAGAAGATGAGGACAAGCACCATCTGCCGGAGGATGGGGATCCCGTGCCGGAGGATGAGGGCGATCTCACCATGGGCGCTAGCTTTTGCTCCGGCCCGCGATGTGAGGTGTCGTGGCGAGCTTGGAAAGGAAGGAAGATCTACTATTGTCTTTATTGCTTGGATACAATGCTTTGTGAGACCTGCTATGAGAAGAGGATGGGGTACAACGCGGGTGTCGCGATCCCCCCTGGTGAGAACTTCTGTGGGCAGAATCACAAGTACTTACGCCCAGTCGATGGTTGGAAAGGGATCAAGAACGGAATGGTGCTGATTGAGGGCCAGGAGCCATTTGCTTTCAAAGACTGGCTGGTGGAACTCAAGGAGAAGAAGTGGCGACAGGCTTGGGAGAAATTTTGGATGGATTGATGTTGCTTCCTTTGCTTGAATTCTTTATTGATGATGGATTCCAAGATATTCGGGTGTAGGTTGCTGGTATACTGTTCCTTGTCCCTACCTATAATCTAGTCTCAAGCCGAGGTTTGATCGGGGCCGTATTTGATTTCACTCGTGCTGTAGGCAGCCACTATTGCTTGGTTCGGGGCGGGGGCGAGTCGAGTGAAGGCCATCTGCGTTGCTCGCGCTGGTGATCTTGAGTGTTGTTACCATTTGCATTTACCATTGCATCCTTTCGAGGATGTCTTTTTGGTTCCCTAATTCCGAACCACGACGTCTAGTGGGCATAATGTACATGCCGCCATGCTTTGATCCTCGCACCCCCACCCCGCCGTCTTCCGTACTTCTGTCTCCTACCTATCGTCCCTGCTTGATGCAGCGTGCATATCCCTGGCGCGTTTCCCTTCCGCGAGCAAGACCCATCGGGACCTCTCCGTAGAGCGCTCTAGCCCAGCTGCACAATCTCCTGCTGTCCCTTTGCCCGGTCCTCAGCCGCAAGCTCCTTCTCGGCCTGTCGGTAGTACTTGGCAGTATCGACGCCGTGCTGGTTGTGGTTGACAAAGTTGAACCACGGGACGGCGTCGGAGAAGGTGGCCGAGTACCTCGACTGCCGCGCCGCGACGCCCTGCATGTGTGGGCTCAGCGTGCTCACGCCGTACAGGGGCTCGCCCCGCTTGACCTTGTCGACCATCTCCCGCATGTCCAGCTCGACCTCTCGTGCGTTCTCGCTCATGCCGTAGAACCTCACTGTGGAGTACAACTTGTCAGCATGCGTCCATGTACCGCCCCGCAGATCTGCATCTGCCCGGTGTTGCTTCCTCTCTTTTGATGTGTTCGCGGTCCTGGTCGGGGCTTCACGTACTGATCGATCGGTTGTAGTAGGCCAGGAAACCGCCACAGAGTCCGATGAAACCGGCAAGTCGCATCACCCGTGGGAAGGCTCCCCGCCCGGCGTATGAGGGTGCGAACTTCTCCATCGTCCAGAGCAGGCCAGGTCCAGCTGCAGCTGCCACCGCGCCGAAGGCGTAGTCAGATGGTCGGGCATATGCAACTACCCGCTTGAAGTGTCTGTTTCCATCGTTCAGTCAAAAACATCTCGTTTCGTTTCGTTCGGAGGAGGTGCATCGTACGGGTCATTGTCTATAAGCTTGGGTCCGCGTTAGCGATTGACTGGTTCCTAAGGTCAATTGGTGCTCTCAACTTACAGGGAACTCAGTCTGGATGGTCTTGCTTGGTATGTACGTCTGCGGTGTTTGGTTCGTCATGGTTGCGACGGGCAATCTTGCTGCCAGCGATGTTGAGGATTGCGATCAATTGCCCAGGGCGATCGATTGTCAATTGAAGCTCGCCGAGTGGACGTCAAGCTTGAGAATTGTTAGCGCCTGAGAAATGAGGCACTGCTAGTACCCCACGGGCTGGACCAAGGTACTAACAGGGATCAGGGTAAGCATGGGCCATTTCCAATTAAGCTGCGAGACGCGTGCAGCATTCATCGAAACGCGTCTCCCTCTCAGCAGCACCATTTCTCGATTCTCCTGCGATAGAACACTGAAGCATTTACGGAAACTGCCCATAAGAATCAGCCCACCACGCGATGCCGTCAAAAACAGACTCCAGAAATGCTGAACCAGCAGCAAGCAATTTCGACGACCTGGACAACTACTTTCTGGATGGAGACGTGGACGATGACCCGTTTGGGTCTCCAAAACCCGAGGACAACCCAAAATCGAACAAGCGAAAGGAGCCAGGTGACGGACTGGGTATCGACGAGGAGGTTTCCGTCGCAAAGAAGGCCAGAGTCCCCAGAGTCAAACTCGACCAGGAGAGGTACTTCCACGCGCCACTCCGGCCTCGTTACTGAATGCCTTATGCTCACGATTTTACGTAGATTGGTTTCAGAAAAGGGCATACCTGCGCTCAAGAAACGAGCAGGGAAACTGAGGTTGAAGGGCAAGGGTCACGAGGTGAGTTTGAAGCCCTCGAGCTCAGCGGCGGTCTCGTTGGCAGCGTCAGCTCACCACGCTTCCTGCAGTGGGGCGATGCATCACGCCTGTTGTCATTCTACCAGGAATGGCTAGACGACCTTTTCCCCAAGGCCAAGTTCCTGGATGCCTTGGCCATGGTGGAAAAGGCAGGGCATAACAAGATGATGCAGAAGATGCGAGTGGATTGGATCAATGAGGGCAGGCCCAAGTCGAGCGTCGTAGCCGACGGCGGAGACGATGATGAGCCCGCAGCATCAGGGGAGCAACAGGAATCCAACGAGGCGACAGCACCACGGCAAGTAGATCGGATTGCGCCCATCTTCGAGAAGACTGCCAGTGGCCCTAGGCCAAGCACGCCACCCCAGGAGGATCTGTTCGAGGACGACATATACGGAGCCACTCCGATCGGTGCCAGGAAGAATGGCAGGGCAGCGGAAACAGGAGGCGAGCCTGATCAGGATGATCTAGACGCGCTGATGGCAGAGATGGAGCAGGAGTCGAGCGCCCCATCACGGCCGACAGGAGGGGCAGCCAAGAGCATATTCGGCGACGGAAAGCCAAAGCCTGCAGAGAAACCACGACCGGCGGAGCCAGATGATGACGATCTGGATGCCCTCATGGCTGAAGCTGAGGCTGAGCAGGGGCCCACGAGGCCGGCAGGGGCTGGTGCGCCCAGTGCAAAGGCAGCTCCGGCAGACTTCAATGACGAAGAGGAAGCCATGGCGGAGATGGACGGACTCTGGTGAGGTTTTGGAAGGAGAATGTAGCGAGTAATACCGTAATGAACTCATGAGCACCGAAGCTTCTTTTCCGCACTGCTGGCCTTGTTCTTTTCTCTAACCAGCATAAGGTGCATCATTTGTAAGGCACATAAGATGACTATAGTTATCTGCATTTAGGAGTGTTCAACATACAGCAGCTTGCATCAAAGACTGCTTAAGTTGGCACTTTTTCCTATAAGATGAGAAATTTTGCAGAAAATTGTGTGAAGAAAGATGTGTTCTGGGATTTCTTCACAAGCTGTGTCGTGGAGGGTTTGTAGGTGTCATGAAGTGACCCTTGGCTGTCCTTTTGATGTCATCAATTGAGCTTCACCCCCAGGAATTTTGGTGGGGCCAGTGCAGTTCATCCCACCTCCAGGTTGCACCCAACCTTCTGCAGCAGCTTAACAGCTTCCAACCCTCACACCACGCAAACAAACCTGTCCTCTGGGGTTGTCTGGGAGATGGTCGATTCGAAAGGGCTGCAAATATGACAAATTCAATCTCAGAAGCTCTCGCGCAGCTTCACCTGGCCGAGGAATCTGCCAATGACGACGCGATCGATGACATCCTCGAGAGAACAGCTCCCCACAGCCAGCGCAGACCAGAGCCGGAGGAGCTGAAGAAGCACCTTGAGCAGAAGTACCTGACTCCTTCTCAGACGTTCTCTACGGAATGGCTCAACCGTTTGCAACAGTAGGTTGCCCTCCCTCCTCCGCTGCTTGCTAGCATGCGCAACTGCTAATCAACATGCGTTTCCAGACGGTGGGACTGCCCAGTCGACTATACTGACCTCTTTGGCATCGCGCCGACCCAAACCCGTACCGTAACACGCTTCCATCGAAAAGGTCTCGAGGGCAGGGTCGTCGGCTACAAGAATGTCACCGTCACTGCGAACAGCGCCACGGCGAAGAACTCGACCTCCCTCACGCGAAAGCCCGCCTCCCGAGCCGACTTTGTGCGCGGCGCAGCTGGCTTCTTCCCGTTTGCTCCCGGTGGTCTAGACGGCATAGAAGCCACTGCTGCTCTGGAAGATCAAGCGCTGCGGAACGCGGGGTACCTTGACGTGTCCTCGGGGGCGAACAAGCTCGAGAGGGTCATCAAGCTTGGTGAGGAGGGGAGGCTACTGGAAGTTGCACCTGGGATGTCAAGGGGCATCGATTTCTCCAAGAAGAAGAAGACGCAGGCAAGCGAGGATGAAGCCAAGGAAGTTGAGGAAGAGCTCGACCAGGAGCCAGATCAGATACCCGAAGGTGATCAGACGAACGGGGAGTCTGCTGCTAACGGCGACAGTGCTACCCCAGAAAACCAGGCGGAACAAGAAGGGGACGACGACGAGGACATCGACGCAATTCTTCCCGTCGAATTTCCTGCGCTGGAGCCACATGGAAAGCTCATCGCATCGAGTGCTAGAAAGGCTGGTCGCGAGTGGGCGCACATGGTGGACATCAAGCGGGAGATACCAAATTTCCACGAGCTGGTGCCGAACCCAGCGAGGGAATGGCCTTTCGAGCTCGACACCTTTCAGAAGGAGGCTATCTACCACCTCGAGAACGGCGATTCTGTCTTTGTGGCCGCACATACCTCGGCCGGAAAGACGGTCGTGGCTGAGTACGCCATTGCCCTTGCTGCGAGACACATGACGAAGGCCATCTACACCTCGCCTATCAAGGCGCTCAGCAACCAGAAGTTCCGCGACTTCCGAGAGACCTTTGACGAGGTCGGCATCCTGACAGGAGATGTTCAGATCAACCCGGAGGCTAGCTGCCTCATCATGACAACTGAGATTCTAAGGAGTATGCTGTACAGGGGAGCCGACGTGATCCGCGACGTCGAGTTTGTAATCTTTGACGAGGTGCATTACGTCAATGACGCGGAAAGAGGAGTGGTCTGGGAAGAGGTCATCATCATGCTTCCTGACCATGTCTCACTGATCCTTTTATCTGCCACCGTGCCGAACACACATGAGTTCGCCTCATGGGTGGGACGGACGAAGAAGAAGGATATATACGTTATCTCGACTCCCAAACGACCCGTACCGCTGGAACACCACCTCTGGGCGAACAAGAATATCCACAAGATCGTGGACTCGGAGAAGAAATTCATCGAGAAAGGCTGGAAGGATGCAAACGCGGCCCTCCAACGCCGGGACCAGCCCAAGACCAACGAGGTTGCGAACAATGCGCGGGGAGGCGGCAACCAGAGGGGAGGCCGTGGTGGGCCTAACCAGAGAGGCGGTAACAACCAGCGCGGTGGTCGTGGAGGTAATAGCCAGCGGGGAAGAGGAGGTCCCCCTCGGGCGAGCCACAATGCGGGACACATGGGCCGAGCTGGCCGTGTTGGAGGCTTTACTTCCGCTGCTCAGGACAAGAACTTGTGGGTTCACCTCGTGCAGTTCCTCAAGAAGTCGTCTTTGCTCCCGGCATGCATTTTCGTTTTCTCCAAGAAGCGCTGCGAGGAAAATGCCGATGCGCTCAGCAACCAAGACTTCTCCACGGCTCAGGAGAAGAGTCACATCCACATGATTGTCGAGAAGTCGCTGGCACGGTTGAAGCCCG
Organism: Diaporthe sp. PMI_573; assembly: GCA_021399435.1. Lineage (NCBI taxonomy): Eukaryota > Fungi > Ascomycota > Sordariomycetes > Diaporthales > Diaporthaceae > Diaporthe > Diaporthe sp. PMI_573. The sequence continues at coordinate 509,798 of JAJTUP010000005.1, forward strand.
AGGACCGCGGGCTTCCACAAATCATTAGAATGAGGGAGCTTCTGTCACGTGGCATAGCAGTCCATCACGGTGGTCTCCTGCCAATCGTCAAGGAGTTGGTCGAGATACTCTTTGCGCAGACTCTGGTCAAGGTGCTTTTCGCGACTGAAACGTTCGCCATGGGTCTCAACCTTCCCACTAGAACAGTTGTTTTCTCGGGCTACAGGAAACACGATGGCCACTCTTTCCGCAACCTCCATCCAGGCGAGTACACTCAGATGGCCGGTCGAGCAGGAAGACGTGGGCTGGATACCGTTGGATCCGTCATCATTGTCCCTCCTGGTGGTGATGAAGCACCTCCCGTGGTTGACCTTCAGAAGATGATCCTTGGCGAACCGCAAAAGCTTCGGTCACAGTTCCGTTTGACCTACAACATGATCCTCAACCTCCTCCGAGTCGAAGCTCTCAAGATCGAAGAAATGATTAAGCGCAGTTTCTCCGAGCACGCGACGCAACAATTATTGCCAGAGCACGAAAAGGCTGTCAAGATATCAGAGGCCGATCTGGCCAAGGTCAAGCGAGACTCCTGTGAGACTTGCGACGTTCACATGGACGAGTGTCACCAGGCGGCACAAGACTACCGCAGCCTCACGGAAGAGTTGTACAAAGGAATCTTGAACATCCCCATCGGCAGGAAATTCTTCTCGCGCGGGGCTCTGATAATATTCCAAAAGGATGGCATCAGGACCCCTGGCATCTTGCTGGCAGACGGGACGGGCTTGCAGGTTTCTGCGGACGTCGGACCTACGGTGCACGTTCTTGAGATCAAGGCTAATAGGGACACCCGCGACTCAACTGACATGCTACCTTGCATACCGGCCTTCCGCCCTCTATTCCAAGATCTGCCGAAGCACAAGAAGCTCATACAAACAAAGGTCATGCATGTGCCTCTCTCGGACGTTGAGGTCGTCACTGGGCACCAGACGAAAGGAATCGTACCTGAGATCTTCCAGGGTGGCGAGGCCGGCAAGGCTGCGAAGGAGGCGATTGTTGAGATCTGTAAGACTTGGCAGCAAGCTTACTTTGATGAGGCCGATTTGCGCCGGATCAAGAGTATGAATCTGCAGGAGATTGTACAGAAAAGACAACTGGCCGAGCAAGCGGTCACCGGCTCCGACGCTCTGAAGTGTCCTGAGTTCCTGAAACATGTAAGTGTGATCATCGAACTCAACAAGTATGGCCGCCTGGAAAGCCTGTCACTGACATCTCACCAGTTTGCAATGTGCCATGACCAATGGCTCATCAAAGAGCACATCGAGCAACTCCGCCAAGCATTGTCGAACCAGAATCTGCAACTCCTCCCTGACTACGAACAGCGCATCCAGGTCCTAAAGGATCTAGGATTCATCGACGAGTCCTCCCGCATCCAGCTCAAGGGCAAGGTGGCGTGCGAGATCCACAGCGGCGACGAGCTCGTCCTCACGGAGCTCATCCTCGACAACGTGCTGGCCGACTACGAGCCCGCCGAGATCGCAGCGCTCCTCTCAGCCTTTGTGTTCCAGGAGAAGTCAGACATCGAGCCCTCGCTGACGGGCGAACTGGAGAAGGGCCGCAACACCATCATCACGATCAGCGAGAAGGTGAACGCGGTACAGGAGCTCCACCAGGTGATCCAGACGTCGGACGAGAGCAACGACTTCGCGTGCAAGCCCCGGTTCGGGCTCATGGAGGTCGTCCACGAGTGGGCGCGGGGCATGAGCTTCAAGAACATCACGGGCCTCACGGATGTCCTCGAGGGGACCATCGTGCGCACCATCTCGCGCCTGGACGAGACGTGCCGAGAGGTCAAGAACGCGGCGCGCATCATCGGTGACCCGGAGCTGTACCAGAAGATGCAGACTGCGCAGGAGATGATCAAGAGAGACATCACGGCCGTTGCGAGTCTTTATATGTAGGCTGGTTTGGCAGGACTTCCTTTCCTCCTGTCTGACTGTGTTGGGTGATCTTGGCTTCTACGTTTCTAGGGCTCGGTGTCGCATTTGGTGGAGATGAAAGTGTGACGGGCGGCCTGGAGCATTTTCCTGTTCTTCTTTTCATGATATCACGATTGGGTATATTAGGTGGTCATGGCAAACTGAAAACGGCGGTTTGTGATAGACGATAATGGATTCAATCATGTACAGGGTTGCTGGGTGTTTTGATCAGTGAGGTTTCGCTTGCTGGTGTACGTCCGCATGTTCCAAGTGTTGAGGATTGCACATGTCTGCTAACTTATTCACAGGAACGTCTCTGCTTTCTTGAAGCATTCCACTGGGGGCCCTTCAAACAGATAACAGCATCAAGACACCACTCCAGCATATCAGCCACCCAATTTGATGCAGTTCACCCAGCGGTACATGAACAAAATGGTGCACACCAGGCCGATCGACCAAGCCACCCACACCCTTTGCTTGCCCTTCACTGGTCAGCATTCACCAGCCCAGCCAAGCTAGGCAATGAAGAGCAGCCTGAAAACCCTGTCAGGCAGCCCTGCCCTGCCATTCCCTCCCCACTTGCCAGCAACGCGGCCTCGAGGGCCTTGGTGGGCGGACAGGCTGACTAGCTCAACGCCGGACCCTGGAGCTAGCCCTGGAGGACAGAGGACCGGCAATCTGACGTGGACTCATAAGCCATGGCTTCTTTTGCCTTCCAGGACACCTGAGACTGGAAGATGCCCGAGTGGTTAAGAGCCATGAAGGCACGGTCGAGGTGATGTCCTTTTTATTTTTGTGCCGATGGTCGATGGTTCGAGCCGCTTTCCTGTGATTTGATGTCCTTCTTTTTCGAATACCCGCACCATGATTCTTTCGACTCTCAGCCTTTCTCCCTCTTAAATCTTACCTCTCCATTCTTGCACCGAGTTGTATGCGTGGATCCATTGGGAGCACTTTAGCTGCGGCGTCATCCAATCTCCCCCATTCCCATTTTAGAGCCCTCAAGTTGTTGGGCTTCCTCAATACAGCAGCAACAAGGACGAACTTCCATTTTTGACATGCCGGTAATAATTCATATGACTATGAGATGCCCTACTCCACCAACGCCAAACGTAGCCAAGTCCATTCCAAATGATCGTGATCCGGCCCCTCTTCTAACGCTTCAACCCACGCGGGGCCCCAGCATCAGTAACAACACCGCCTCGCCCCAGGTCTATCGCAACCATTTATCACCGGCCCGGCTCGCCCTCGAGGTCCAGTGCCTCCTAGGCCCTCAGCGCCCGCAGCCGCTGCTGCAGGGCGTCCTCCTGCTCGGGCGTGGGCTCGGCGGCGGCGGTCTCCTTGGCGGGCTCCTCCTTGGACGCGGAGGCGGAGGCGAGCTCCTGCGACAGCTCAACGCCCGCGTCGTCGGCCAGCTTGCCCAGAAGCTCGTGCACGGCGTCCTCGGAGACCTGGACCGAGGTCGACTGCGTCATGGCGTCCTGGTAGATGTTGTTGGACATGGCATACTCCTCGTTCTGGTTCTTGAACTGCTCGAGGGTGACGAGGGTCTGTTGGACAAATGAAGATTCAGGATATTAGCCATCGTGTTATTCCGGCGGGTCTGGGGGAAGGGGAGGGGGGAGGCGGCTGTCGCACCTTTTCCGGGTTCATGCTCTTCTGCGCCCTGCTCATTGTCCGCGACGACTGCGCCATCATGGCCGTCATGCGGTTCATGGCGTTGTTGGCCTGGATCTGGGCGACTGACAGCTCGGCCACGTCGGCGGCCTGGTCCATCTGCTTTGCGATGGCCTGCTTTGCGAGGAGCATGCGGGCCTTTTGGTAGGCTTGTTGTGTCTCGCCTTTCTTCAAGAGCTACAGGGACACGGATAAAAAATCAGCGTCTATCGGGATATGTATGGCTCGCGCGCATCCCATCGTCTGGGAGTCGGGCGTCACTGACAGTCTGGATCTGCTTCTGGAGGTCGGCGTCTGCTTTTTGGGCCTTGGCTGCCTCGCGGCGGGCTTGTTTGGCATTGAACTGGAGGGTGTGGCAAGTCAGTATCGCGCTTCTCTACGTGACTCTGGCGAGAGTGCCCTGATGTAGGAAGAAGGGAGTGCGTACCCTCGCCTGGAACTCGGTCTGCATATCTCGTGCGAGTTGTCGTTGCGACATGGTGGCGGTGGAGAGAGGGGCTTATCGCGCGGGTAGGATCAGGTGTGACTGTTGTTCTTCGGAGGGCTGAGGAGTCGCAGTATGCTCGAGAATCGTTGGATGTCCCGGTTCGGGTTCCGTCGGCGTCGCTTCGATAGGAGGTCGTGGTTGTTCGATGATGACAGTCGTTGAAGGAGAAGAAGGTATTGGACTGACTGTCTCTGCCTCACCTGCCGCCTGCCTGCATGGTCCGTCTCGGCCCCGTGTCGGGTACTAGGCCATGGGCGTGGTGGTGGGGCAGGCAAGGTTGGGGACTGCGCCACAGAGCAATGACGTCCTTGTCAATGTACCTACGTACCGAGCAAGGGAGAAAGGGAACATTGGTCTAAGTCAAGCCACAGCTTCAGCCTCTCTCTCAAGTCAACGGCATCATCACTGGAGTTTCATAAATCGGAGGGCGAGACTGACACTACTACATGATGCATTTCCATTTGCACCAACCAGTGATTCTCATCTCAATACTTGTTGTCACAACTTCATATCTTCTCTTCGGCCATATGAGCTTCTTCAGAATGTCATCCAAGGCAAAGATGAACGTGCAGTCCTTCCCACGGCCGCCTCTCCTGGAGAAGACGCCAAGGCATCTGCAGATCAAGTGGAATGGCCATCTCATAGCAGACACAAAGGATGCATACTGGGCACTCGAAACTCACCATCCTCCTACATATTATCTTCCACCCTCGTCTATCAAGGTGCCTCTCACAAAGACGGGACGGACCACTTACTGCGAGTGGAAAGGCGCCGCGACGTATTGGAGCATCGTCAACCCGGAAAGCTCATCTGAGACGGTCTCAAACAGAGTGTGGTCCTATGAGAAACCTACCAAGGGCTTCGAGGCTATCAAAGACTATCTTTCATTCTACGCTGGCCCATGGGACTGCTTTGTCGATGGTGAGAAGGTTGAACCCCAGCCGGGAGACTTCTACGGTGGTTGGGTCACCAGCGATATTGATGGCATCGTCAAGGGTAAAAATGGAAACTGGGACCCTGTACTGTGAGGTGGCTCAACAATGAAACACACATGCCTTATGGGGCTTTTTGATTAACACGCGTGGATTACATACCTCGACGGTCAATTGTACACTCATGGTTGCGTAATCAAATCCCTGTGTCTGAGGATTGCCCTCGACTGCTTTCCACCTTTGATAAAAAAGACTTCGAAGTTCCCAGTAGATTCGATGCCGCGAAGACTTCCGCAGTGGCTGCTTGGAGTGACACATAATCCAGGCTCGAAACCCTCGCAATGACAAAGCTTTGCCTTGTCTGCCTTAATTTTCCACGGGTTCTGCGCCCTTCTGTCCTGCAGATGAGGTATCAGACATTGATGTCGCCACGATGTGGGGCACTGGACTATTCAGGGGCCTCGAAGGCTACCTTACAATGCACCGTTATCTACGACGAGTCTTTCTCGTGGCTTCCTTGGTCTTTGTGTCGGTAGCACTTGTCACCTGGGCAACCCGGGGTCTTTTTTTTCGAGTCTGGGTGCCTGTATCAGGCCAGCGGTCCAACGGCTTGTCAAGTTAGCCTCGAACCACTCACCGTCATTGTCACATTGGAATGCCTCAGACCTCGCTCACATGGACCTGGCTGCCTAGCAGCATTGGCGTCGAAAGCCTCAGTCTGCTCCGGTTGGAAACTATATATAAACCAGCTCGCCAGCCCAACTCTCATTTGTCTTGTGGGACACCAACCTGCAACACTTCTATTACCACATTTCCCCATGCCCAAGAAAGAACCTCTTCACAGACGAATGATTTTTGGTGGAGTCCCCAAAATGGCGAATCCCAAGAGAAGGCGCTCGGAAGATGATGACTCGCCACCTGCGAAGAAGCAAAAGACCAACACCAATTTCACGATCAAGGAATTCATGGCAGACTTCCCACGCATGAGGGGACCCATTTCCATGGAGAACGACTCCCCGCTGCCTCGCACAGTTCTCGCAGACAATGAATTGAGGAATACTGCGAAAGACAGGAAACCTGCTCTACGCTCCACCTTCAACGTGACACTCCCGCTCCAACTTGGGGAGTACGAAAATGAGCAGGCGGAAAATGCGCCCTACGAGTGGATGCGAAAACAGTACTCACACTGCATCATACCTGAGCTGGGAGAGGAGTACGATTTTGAGTACGATTCCGAGACGTTCCATAGTCTACGGGATCTTCACAACGCTCGAGTTCGGATCCGAGACGGCAAATTCCTACCCGACTACATTGTCTGCAGCCTCGCAACCCGCTGGATCTGCTTGGAAGAGAAGGATCGGCCGCCATCTGATGGCTACCTCGCCAACGGCGAGGTCTTTGTCGGAGATTGCCTCCCTCTTACTGACAGCAACGATGACAGCAACGATGCCCTCGAGAAGTATTTTGAGGACAAATACGTAGGGGGAATCAGTGCGCAGCATTACATACCACGAAGCAAGTATTCAGTGCACTTTGTGGGCAAGCCAAACATGAACGAGAGCAGGGAAATACAATCGGTCAACGTCGGGTCGGTGCTCATTCGGAACACCAGAACCGGCAACGTGGTACACATTGACACCGGACTGCCCAACAGCCGCGACACACGGGCGAGACAAGCAGGAAAAGTGCTCAAGTCTTGGCTGGAGTTCCAGAAGCAGAAGCACCCGGATGCCGAACTCGGCCCCATCACCAGTTCTGTGCCATTGATCCTCGAAGTCGACAGGGAGACCCATCCAACCCTTCGTTCAATCCACGCCCCCGTCTCTGCATCACTGTTCCTCCGCCGCCGCATCACGAACTGGGGCGACGTGAATGCTTTCAACCTCAGAAACACGCCTTCTTCCAAGAACATGGCAAATTATGCCCTGCAGAACATCTCGGGCTGGCTGGGTCTGAAGTCAAACCGTGCGCGGCAGGGGGAGGGGCAGTCTAAAGGCAAGACCAACACTCGCCAGTCCTTTGAGAACAACTACCGTCGAGGCGGCCTCATGGGCCGGGAACAGCGCGCGCCAGAATCCGAGCGCATCTTGACCGCCACACAAGGTGAAGCACCCGTGTACAATGAAGAAGAAGCCGATTCGGATGATGAGGCCAGTGATCACGAAGGCAGCCGCGCCGGCAGCAGCCACGAGACCATCAGCGGTGACGACGATCCTAGCATCATGTACCAGCCCAATGATGACGACGACTCGCTGGACGATGAAGCGTTCGATGACGAGATGGCAATGGACGATGAACACGTCGAAAAGGTATCCACCAAGAATGTCTCTTTCAAGGCACCTAGCAATGAGCCTGAGGATACCGAGGCTGAGAATCTCTTCGCTGAGAATCCCAACGCCGCGGAGCCCTTCATTGTTGAGCCTGCTGCTGCGGTGTCCAGCCAGAAGGAGCGAAGCGACGAGATGGCCATAGATGAGCGCCCCAGAAATGCGGAGCCCAACAAAAACGGCGCTGCCAACGCGGGCCTCACAGCCAAGATCTGGAACTTCGACGACAACGGTGAAGACGATGGAAATGGCAAGTACAGAAGTCTTTTCGCTTCAGCTTGAACACGAGGGACCAGGCGGAATGAAAGGAAGGTGAATGAGTGACGAGGGCATGATGGTACGGGGATGTGGATTGTTTACTAGTGAACCTTTGTCGTCGCTCTCCGTTTCTAGGTTTGGTCCATCACCAGGATCACACAAGTGAACGAAAACTCTCGGGCTGGAAGAGAGAGGCTGAAAGGGGGTTCCCAGGCGCAGGATTGATGGTTAGGTAGACCAACAAAAATCAGATTTTGTTTCGATTCAAAGCAAGGCCCAATTTGTGGCATCTTGACCACCAAAGGGCACAGTCAAGACTGGTCAATGCTGATCTTTCCTTCAGGTCGTTCTTTAATCATACATGAAGCTGTCTCTCGAGATCCTTGGTTCTGGCTCTGCTCGCTCAATTACTGGACTAATGCAAAGCCTGCGAGATTCCGATCCAAGTGAAGATGAGCAGACCTCCATCAATAGTAGTGTCGATGTGCAAAGTTCTCGTACCACTGAGTCCGAGTCCAAGCAAAGTGGAACAACTTTCGAAGATGCTGAGGAGAAATTGCACAAGTGGATGTTAGCACCACTGTCTGCGCACCTCAACGACCTCGCCCCTGCGCCATCCACGTCAGATGAGCACCTGCAGACTCTCGAGCAGTGGTACACTCGCAAAACACACTTCTTTAATCTCGAAATTGTTGACAAGACCATCAGGGCCATCGAATTGGCATCATCAGAGGACCTCGAAGAAAGGATGACAAAACTCAGGCCACACCTCGCGCCTATATCAAAATACATTAGCAGCATTGACGTGCCTTGGTACTCTTCCGCCGACCTCGCAGTCTTAGAATGTGCGGACACAACAGACCCGTATCATCCATGTCTTGTAAAGCATCGAAAAAGCGGCGAGAAGATGTTTTTTTTTTTTTTTGAAACAGTCGACAATAACAACACCCAGCCCATAAAGCGAGATAGACATCTTGGACAAGATAGAAAAGAAAGGACTTGGACAAAAGTTTTATTGTCCGAAGCTCTTGGGAATTGTAACATGGGCCACGCCCGCAGCAGCGAACAACAGCAAAACCTCCATCATGGGCTTCCTACAGACAGTAATTGATCAACCGATGCCCCTGACGACAAAACTGGACTCGGCAGTACCGCAAGACAAACGAGATACCTGGGCTCGGAAGGCTGACCAAGCGAAGAAGATTTGGCACGAAAACGGCATTATCTGGGGAGACGCCAAAGCAGACAATATCATAGTAGACGCGGAAGACAATTTGTGGATTATAGACTTCGGCGGCAGCTATACCGAGGGTTGGGTCGACCCCGAGATCGCAGAAACAAAAAAGGGGGACAACATGGGAGTGGACAAGATAGTCAATGCCTTGAGAGACCCTGACGAAAACGCTGCTAGCAGCGAAATTAGCGAAGACGACGAAGATGCGAGAGTCACATCGACAACTGGCCGGACAAGAAAGCGAGTTGACGGATCTGACGGCAAACGCGATGAGAAAAGACACGAGACGGCTTGGTATTGTGATGCCTGCAAAGCATAAAATTACACTTAACAAATGATAGATATCCGCCAATGACAGCCTCATGAAACAATCGCAGGCTACAGCAAAATTCGACTATCTGTGTAAGGTATCATATATGCTGGTGACTACGACCACTGCGTGTGACCCGGAATAAAATTCGCAAATCATGCTCCCCTGCCAGGCCAGGCATTGTACAGGCCCTCAGTGACCGTTACATCGCTAAAGCTCACATCGCCAGTTCCATCGTGAAAGAAGCTGATGTTTGTGGAGGTCTCATACCACGATCTATTGAACAGTTAGTATGTATATTTAAAGTTGCCTCAATTCTGTTGTCGTAGCAGGTGGTTGATCTCTTACCTGATCCAGGTGCCAAGAGCAAACCTCCCATTGGCATGTATCTCGACAATGGAGTTGTCGACCACAATCATCAACTCTAGAGTTTCTATCTTCTCTTTCCCGCCTTCCACGACATCAAAGAGTCGCAATCTCCCCGCCTCGTTTCTAACATCGATGCCGACAGACGACTCCGCAGCGGCACTGGAGTTGCTCCTGTCTACGATGATCGACTCGTTGGAGAACTGGTAGTATATCGTGGTCGACTCGTACTCTGACGAGAGAATCTTAAATCCAGTTTTGAGATCGGTGTTTCTTGCAGACTGAGGGAAGCTCAAGTTTGCCGTCACGACGAAGAATTTCGTGTCTGGAGATTGGGCAAACGCTGTCGAGCCGGGGCTGCTGATCGTTTGGCCTGGTTCGACGAATGAGGTGTTGCTAGCTAGCAACGCAGCCAAAGATTCCCGCGCAATGTTCTGCTGCAGGGTCCTCAGTTCCAAAAGGCCGCTTGACGTATCGTTGGCAGAAACACTCCAGGAACCAGTCTCTCTTGAAAGATCGTTGTCAACGACGTTGCTGATAGTACTGAGGCTGAGTTCGCGAGGCAATAGTAAAGCTCCGGTCCAGTTTTGTGCAGATGGGAAGCTTTGAGTTCCGTAGAAGTTGCCCGTGAGCCAGACGTACGAGATGAATCGGTCAGGCGCAGCGCTCTTCGTAGATGCCACCGAGGAGGCGGGCAGCACTTTTCCGGCTGCTGCATAAGCTGAATGACCCCAGTCCAGCTTTCCTGCCATGGCTGGAGTGAATTTGGTTTCGCCAGACTCAGACAGGGACAAGTCGCCAGCTGCCCAGAGCATTTCTCTATAGTCAGAGACCTGGGGCACAATTGGCTCGAGAGACCACTCGGCACCAAGAGTGACGAACGTCTGACCGTCCTCGTTGTATCCCTCCTCATCAAGAGTGAACACATTACCAGTTTCGAAGTTGAAACCCCATCGGCCTGCAAAGTCACCGTTCCCCCACGTCGAGTTGGCGGTTTCGTGCCACCATTGGCCCATGTCTTCCCAGTACTGAAAATCCACGTCATGTTGGCGGTACAAGAACTGGCTTGGGCCGTCACCGTGAACTCCTCCCGAGATAACAACGTACCAGGCTCCTTCTGTGCTGTTGAGGAGGGTGTCCAGCTGTGCACTCTGGAACACGTAGGGGTCGCGGAATCCGGTCACGTTCACCGCGAACGGAGGGGAGGGGATCGCAGGTCCCTGCTCCAACTTTGTAAAATTCTTGCCCCCATCACTCGACACCGCTAAACTCTGCGTCTCGCTTCCGCGCGTGTAGGCAATCATCCACTGGATTGGCAGGTACGAGACGGAGGTATACAGCAGCGTTGGCAGGCCATTGATGCCGCTCGGGATGACCGAGCCGTCGAACACGGCTATGGGGTCATTGAGACCGCCAGCCACGATGAACGGGTCGCCGTTTGCATTGAGATCCGTATAGGTCACAAGATCGTCTGTAGTGGCTCCGGATCCTCCGTTTGAAAGGTAGCCAACGTGGAAGAGGCCCGTTGACGGATCCGTGTAATGCATGCATGGATCTCCGATCTGGCCGAAGGGCGGTAGCACGTGGGCTTTCGGCCTCCAAGTCGAGAACAGCGAGGTATCGGTGAGTGTTGACAGGTTGGGAGGCGCGGAATTGTAGTCGAGCTGCGCAGCTGCCCACGAGGCCATGCCCAGAGTGACTGCCGACTTCATCATGACAGCACAGCCGGGGTACCAAGTCTTTACTGCGAGGTAAAGACAGGCAGGTAAGGCGTGAAGGACAGAAAGGGACGATACATCGAGGCATCGTGAGATCTTTACTATACCGCTACATCGTCGCTCCGATATTAAACCGTTGGACCCATCCTTACTAGCCGATTCGGGGCAACGACCTATACGTCCTCGGCAGTAAGGCCGGAGATGAGAGCCATGTGGGGCGGAGTGGAGAGAATCTCATCCTCGCAAATATTTCCGATGTTTGCGGGGAAGCCCCAAGGCCAGAGGAGACGGAAAACACCATAATTGACAGTGAAGCTATTTTGAGGCACTGAACATTCATGAATAAGAAAGAATAGATGGCAATATCTCATTGCGGTCGAAACCTGAAGAAGACGCGCTTCTTGCATCATCTAATCGATTCCCGGGATTTTCTTCCCAGCCACTTTGGACATGATGGCACTCATTATTCAATCATTTTAGCCTAATTACCGACGCAGTCACACCATCATCTGTTCCGGCTGCGTGGTCAGCAACAGAGGAATAATAGGATGGACCACAGCCATTTCAGAGTTTGAGCTAGCTTCAAGGGAATACAGCCTCACTCCATTGCTAAACAATTCAATTGTCGACCTTGGCACGCATGTTTGAGCATGTGTGCCAAGACGCCACCTGTAGTACTCATAGGTAGCTCGGGAGGGAGTCCTGCAAGTTGCTTGCCTACCTACCTACTTAAATACATAGCGCCGGGTATCAGCGGATGGAGGCGACCTCAATCCACCGCCCCGAGCATGTGAGCATATAAAGACACCGATTCACACCCGACACGCGAAGAGATCGATTGAAGAACATGACGTGAAGCCAATCCCTCTCTCTGGTTCCAACCATGCATTATCCATATGCAAATGTCCCAACCATCTCGTTCCAGGGACTGACAAGGGGAGACGAGGCTAAGGCTCTCATGGAGGCATGTGTCAGTCCTGGCATATTTTACCTTGATTTTCACCATACAGATATGTGGTCAAAAGAGACCGCAGAGGAGCTTCTAGATACCGCCAAGTCCTTCTTCGACCTTCCACTCGAGATTAAAGCCACCATTGCAATGGAAGGTGGGTCATATGATGGGTATGATAAAGCTCCTGCAGTAGCATAATTTCCACTGAAAATAGTTTGAAGCTTAAACGAATTTCAGATACAAACCCAAAGGCAATAATATAACAGATGAACGAGGCTCCCCCGATCAAAACGAATTTCTTAACGTAAGGAAATGCTACAGTCTAGCCGAGCCGGCACTAATGTTTTGCAGATTTCGAAACACGACGCTGTCACTAAGAAATGTGCAAGTTACACGCGGAATGGCCTTCTCGGTCCTCCCTCGATTGAGCAAATATCATCATTCATTACTTCCAGCCATCACGTACTCACAACTATCCTTGATAAGCTCTCAGTTTCGCTTCAGATATCCCCTGTTGAGAACCTTGCTAGCTTGCACCAATTTGACGGCAATTCTGGAGATCATCTGCGGTTTGTGAAATACTCACCGGAGCTCTCTACGCCGCCACGAGACCCTCACGTCATGCTCGTCCCACACACGGACTTTGGCACTCTAACCCTGCTTTACTCTAAGCAATCAGGCCTAGAAATCCAAAATCCTCAAACGGGGATATGGGAATTTGTCGATCCCAGGCATCAACCACTAGTCATCGTTGGCGACGCTTTGGTCAAATTCACCAACGGTCGTCTACGCTCCTGTATCCATCGAGTCTCGCTCCCACAAATTGAGGTGCTTAAAGGGGAACAGAAATACTCGCTTGGTTATTTCCTTAGACCGGAAGATGCAGTTCTGCTCCGTCCCTTGACAAGCCCCTTGATCCCTCCGACCTCTCCCACGAATATAGCTATCCGCAGCGATGAGTGGGTGAAGCACCGTGTGAAGGCTAGCATGATTACCACTTATTCAGAGACACAAGATTGGGAACAGATGAAAGGAACCGCAGTGGGTTGGAAATAAGGGCACCATGTAACTAAACAGAAAACAAATTTCTATTCTTTTCATTGAAGGCGCAAAGCAAGATCATAGTGGCTGAGCAGGTTGGAAAGTCACGGCACAGCGTCTCTCTTGCACAGTCGAGAAACTTTAAGAAGATGAATGATGAGAAAGAACGGAATTGGGAGAGTCCTACGCGTGACCAACGGCTAGGTTAATCCTACGGACTCAAGAAAAGCAATATCACTCATTGGGGCACCAAGACGCACTGTGGAAATAAAGACTAATGCCTGTCATGATGAGTCAATAAGTTTCAAGAGAGGCAGACGTCCGAACTTGCTCCAAGTTGCCAGGTGGTCTATGCTGGAGACAGAGAATTTAAGACATTTCATAATGTGCTGATGAGTTGCGAGGCAAGCTTCCCAGCTCTTCACCCTAGTTTGACCAACTCCTCAACATGAGTTTGTTTCAAGCGACTGATAATGTGACTTCCCACCGTGAAAGAAGTGTGCTCCTTTTCACAGCTGTTTCGAGGAGACGAGCTTCCAGATAGGGGTTCGATAACGTAGTCGTGGTTTCCGTTGAAGAAGAAAGGCACGGTATATCGTGAAACATGCTGGGTCAAGCAAACCCTAAAGGCAAAATTCCGTTCGGTTTAGCATTTGAATCTTTTGGATACTGTAGGTTTACGGGAAGGGAGACAGTAATACCTGTGGGTACAAGATATGTAGTAATCATCGGTCCATTTTTGCAACAGATCGCCCACATTAACAACTAGGATATCCTTCTGTGGAGCTATTGCGATCCAGTCGTCCTGTTCGGGTGGTTTAATCCCCAAACCTGGGACTGCTCCCTGCAAAAGTATTGTGACTTTTGTGACGCTTTTGTAAGTACCAGGCTTTTCAATCTCGCATTCCACGTTATTGTACTCACTTGACCCAAAATCTGTATGTGATCCACAGCCAATATGGTCGGCACTCAGAGATGTGGGTCTTGGAGGGTAGTGAACGAGTCTCAGAGTGCTTCCCAGCCAAGATAAAGGATTTCCGTTACTTCCGGTGTAGTCATCGAAGAATGTTTTATCAAGGGACAGGGATGCTGCAATAAGTGGGAAGATTCTCGCATATGCCAAGGGGACTTGCACGGCTGATTAAACTTGTTGCACATCTTCCATCATCTTCTCCATCTTACTTCTAACACCTGGGGGTTGTTGTTCTTATCAAGTCGGTGGGAGAAATGCATAACCTCAGTCTTCTTGATGTCGAAGCTGATCGCGTTTTCCCTTCCCCACGCTTCAAGTTGGCTGACTCTTGCAGTTGCTCTCGCAGCGGTCTCCTCGAGGGAGTCCCCTACTACTAACAGTGTAGTGTCGTCGGCGTACCCGAACCGTTGGTTTCCGGCGTACAGTCAGTAGGTCGGCTCGGTGTAGAGCAAGAAGAGTATGGGTGAGGCCGGGGATCCTTATGGTAGACCGCAGGCCAGCGGGACATATTCGCCAGTGTGCTCGTCTACGCGGACTCTGCACACCCTGTTTGTCATGAAAGTTTGGGCCAGGCGGATGACCCGCTCTGGCCAGCCTTGCTCCCTTAGCCTGGTGCTTTGTCTGCCGACTAGGGTGCAGCCGAAGGCCCCTTCAACGTCCTGGGTGACTACTGTGGCTACCTTGCCGTTTTCGAGGGCGTTTTCTATGTCGTGGGTCAGCGCCATAACCAGGTCGTTGGCGGACCTCTTAGGAAGGGCCCCCGACTGTTGCGAGTGAAGGACCCCCTCCTGTATGGCCAGGTATGAAAGTCGCCACGCGAAGAGTCTGTCGATCCCCTTGCCGACGCAGGACGTGAGTGAGATGGGGCGGTAGGACCCCGGTTCTGAGAGATTGGTTTTCCCCGGCTTGGTGATCATGACAACCTCCGCCCTCCGGAAAGGGGCCGGGTAGTGACCCATCTCCAGGGCCTTCTCATACAGCGTTCTGATGGCGGGGCCGATAGTCTCCCACACCCTTACACCCTAAACCGTTCTTTACCTGACCAAGCCTTTAAATCACCCTTTATCTGCCTCCTTTACAGAACTATCACCCACCACAGTCCAATCGCCATCCCTTCGGCCGCCTCTCTCAGTACCATGCTCAATCTCGTTCTTCAAAACTTGCCTCCCCTCCATCTCTAGGCCTAAGCTTTTAAAGCCAATCCAAATCCATCTCTAGGAGATTCTCACTTAACCTCAGACATTCCTTTCTAGGAAGAGTTGAATAAAAGTCTGTATCCACAATATATCATTGCACTACCTGGGTTAAACAATCACTTTATAGAATTCATTAATACAAGGCATCAAAGGTAATAAAGTAAAGTGACAACAGGTTCTCTAGGCATGGGGAATCAACATGAGCCATTAATGACGTCAAGGGATGCCCAATCACCAAACCGGACTATACCCCTGCAATACAGGCCTAAAATTAAACCCCTTGCTTGAAAAGGAGGGTCTGGAAAAGGGCCCCCATGACGTCAACGTGCAGGTATCTCTGGCCGCATAAGAGAGTGAGCTAGGTATTTCATAGACCGTCGGATTAATCTGGCCAGAGGCGCGAACTTTGGCGATTCTAGAAAGTTCCGTACAAGTAAAGAACGTTGACAAACCAAATTCCGCCTAAGAGGCAATATATACATACTTCAGCTAGCTACTCTATAGTTTCTCCAGAATGGGATTATGCTGGAACGGGTTGGTGTTTCTTGAACCCGTTTCCTAAAATCCTTAGCCTGGATCCTCAGCACTAACCCAAACATTAGCTAGAAGGGGCATGTATCTTAGGTACAAAGACAGTCTTCTGTTTTCAGCTCTCCTATACGCTCCTGTTCCCCATTCTTATCAAGACCTTGTTGCCAAGCATGGCGGGATTCTTATTGGCATTACTTATACTGACTTTTCCCAGTTCTTCCAAGTCTGGTTGCCCTCCATAACTAAGGAGCATGGAATGCTCAAACATGACGTGACACGACCGTGCCCAAGTCCATAAAAATCGCTTGGGTTGACAAAGCGAACAAGCTGCAAGAGGGACACTAAAGCGGGGATTGCTCTTGAATGCGACTGTGCTGGCGGCAACGAAAGGAAAGGCGCCGCCAAATGGTCAGGAAACAGTGCCAGCTAGTACAATAGAGCGTAGACATAGACCGGTCTGTAATAAACAATACGAGAAAACTCACTGGGTGTTGTTCCAGACGTGACGCCTTGTGATATCTAAATCCAATCTGCTCTATGGCTCTGGTGTCCGTGCGGGGCTTGCCCCGGACACAGAGCCTCGCCATCGTACATGGGATCAGCCGCTTATCTTATCGTTATCTTATCGTCCCGTGGCGGAGCATCAGCATTTCTAAGCCCAATTGACATGGGGTGATGGCACCACGCAACGAAGGAAAGGCATCCAGATTCCCAGGCAGACTCTGCGCACGGCGACGACACCTCGGTTGCGTTGTTACCCGTTGTTCGTCCGTCCCTTGAGGCACGTAGGGCTGATGGCGAGGAGCAGAGCGGTAATGACGAGTTCACTCCCGTCTAGAACGTCACTCCTCGCCCACCTCACCGTTGACTGGTCAGGCGACTACAGTTGCTGCGCGATGAACCTCCCGCGGAACAATGCAGTGTATTTCAACGACCACTCTCTTTGCGTTTGATCTGCAACGATGGCATTGCATTGCATGTTTATCGCATCCAGTCTTCCCTTATCCCATAACCGAACGCGTTTATTCCTCGTTGGTCGCTCCCGGGACGCGGTCGAGCGTCGCGTCGGAAATCGGCCCTTTGCATCTGCCGTTTTAGACTCTGCGCACAGCAATGACACACCTCGGCTTCAAGCGCGTCACCAGTAGTGTATTGTAATGAAGTACGAGTGGAGGTATGGAAAAGGATAGCCAGCGGCCTAGTAGGTCACTGCAGTTTCTGGACGACGAGACCGAGGAGAATCTCGACGTGATCACTCTGCTATTGCTTATTTGGTAGGCGATGCCCACGCCCGTAATGCTCAAAGCCATCCGACACTACGCCGCCATTGTTTAGCCCATTGGCAGGGAGCGTTTGCCCGACGTCATGCCCACCCGACTTGGCGCTTTCAAGGTCCAGTTGTGTCAGGCTGTCGATCGTTCTCTGGTAGCTCTCATCGCTGATCTGACCACCCACATAACGGGCCTGGCCGCTCAAGTTAAGTCGTCTCGCGACAACGAGGTCTGTCACAGTTGAGACCGAAATGCCGTAGCTGTTGTCAGCCATCGTTATGTCTTCGAAAAGGTTGCACCGTTCATTAGTCAAAGTCTCGCCCGCATCAGCGACAACGCTCATGCACTGGCGAAGGCTCTCCTTGGTCTCTTGGAGCTGTGCGAGTTGGGTAACTTCGTACTCGGACAAGGGCACCGTAGACCTCATCGCTTCTATTCTGTTGTCGATGTCATGCTCGTGGGTTTGAAGTCGTGATACTAGGGACTGGATAGAGCCTTTGACGACACCCAAGCCGCTCCTAATAAACTTATGTGCTGAAGGCTGCTGTAAGAACTGCGGGTGCTCTTTCGGGGTTGATTCGAGTTGCTCAATCTGGGCAGACAGTTGTGAACAGATCTTTAACCCTTGCTGAGTACTCTGCTTCTCCTCCAGCATAGCCATCCACTCGGGCTCATCCCGGACGGGGCTTTCAGCCTCAGAAGCAGCCAAAGCCCGCACTCTTTCCTCCAATCATTTCATGTGCTCTTGTAGATCGTTCGTCGTATCGCGTATCAAGTCCTTGTATTCTTCGAGTGCGTCAGGCGTTATTGAGGAAATCACGCGCCTGTAAAACTCCTACCATCAGTTGACTGCGCAAATATAGGCCTGGTGTTTATTCCTTACATGTTTGCATTGGCTAGTGCTATATTGATAGTAGATTTATATCCAGCAAGCATCTCTCTGAAGTCAGTTATATCTCCTTTAAGGTATTGCTGGCTGATCCAATCCCGCAAGCTTGGCCGTGATGGGCTGGAATGCTTCGTGCACCAAGCAATCAGGTCGCCATACTCCTCACAAGTCTTGCCGCAACGGAGCAAAGGAAGCTTGAGAGCATCAAAGTTGATGTCGTCATTGTTATCAACCGTTTCAGCAAGTGACTGTAAAACCCCTCTAAGGTCGGCTAGCTCGTTTTTAAGCGCGCGGGCGTTCTTGTCCTGGCTCTGGAAGTCGCGAATAGTCGTATAGAGAATAGTGCTAGATTTGAAAGCAAAAGCGACCAACACAACAACACTAGATGCAATGCTAAGGCCATCCGCCATCTTCACAGCGGAAAAACTTAGTTGCTTAAGGAAATGGTCAAAGGCGGCGATACTTTCCAGCTGGCTGCTACGGGGTTACGGATGGTTCAACAAACCATTACATAATGATAAACCATGTCGCACAACAAAACTAGCGATTAGTTCGCTCGGTCAACCGGACTCTAGGGTTTTCGGATGAGCTCTACTCCCACCGCTAGTCTGGTCTTTACACATCACTAGCGTTAAGCTGTATAGTAAACTGGAAGGTCAAATGCCAATAAGCTTAGCGCCACCAATATCTAACATCTCTCTAGACCTGGTACATAATTACATCTGCCTCACTCTTTCACTCCCTTCTGGAACAAGGAGAATGGATGACGTGGTAGTCGGAGTTAGCCCCACCTCCCAGTTAGAGTAGCTTATGACCAGGTGCCAGCCACATATCGACCCCACTAGCCACAAACACGACTGTTGTATCTTATCGTTATCTTATCGTACAGTACCGTGACAGAGCATTGTGGCTTTTGAGGCTAGTGTTGTGAAAAACAATCCTATGTGCTGATCTAAAGTGTTAAGACCTCCATCAAGTGACGATAGGACACAGGTGACGATGCGTCTAGCATGGGTATCAGCATCGTCACCTGTGGGGATTCCCCCATATCTCGCTTGGCAATAGCCCGGCCCCCATTCCCTAACCACCATTGTGATGACGACCACAACCTCCATCCCAACCATAGACCACACTATTCATCAATATATCATATCCCTTAGTTCCTCCATTTGGACACACTCCCAGATTACGTCAGCCTCTTTTCCTGACTTCCCAATCCGTTTTATATGTTTATTCTGTTGCCTTGACGGGCCTAGTAGGATACAAGCAGTAAGTGGGTTTCAGTTGTAAGTGCATCTCGAGTCTTGTTCGACTCGTTCAAATCTGGTTCCTCTTTAAACTACCCAAATGGAGCGAATCATAATGCAATCTGAACATCACGCCACTATAATTAGCCCACCGACAGAACCCCCACCCATTTTTAGTAGCATGAAAGGAGGCCATTTTCAGAAACCTTGTAAGTGGCCGTTTTTGCCTTCCGCATGCGATATAAAAGTTAGCAACCCAAGAGTGTCCCACAATTGATGCCCTCTTCGTGAATTTCAGTCACCATAAGAGGTCTCCAAACTCACAGACCAGCAAACTTACTAATCAATGTTCCGTTTTAACTTTGGTATATATTTCGCCATGGTTGCATTGGCGTTCTCACTATCTAGTGGCTACCGACGCAATGCGAGCACTCGTCCCTGTGGGCGGGTGCTAAAATCACCACGCAATAAATTTATTGCATTCCATAAAATAAGCCACTATAACAGGTTCTATAAAGGTAGCCAGTGTACGTAGTTGGTTGTAAATATTGCGGTTAAGCTCAGAGGCTTAAAGTTATTTATACATTACTTTTATTATCTCAGTTTAGCTACGTTTCAACTCACCTGATAAACTTGCCTTGACGGACGGTTTCTAAATTCTAAGCCGATGCGTGACTAGCTTATGTTGGTAGAACATCATGGCCTAGAACTAAGCAGGGTAGAGAAAGTCTTTTCGCCTTCTCGTGGTTATCCACGTGCTTTTAGCATCCGGCTCTTGGGGCCGGATGCTAAAATCGATACACAATAAATGTACCCGTTGGCCAGGCCCCACCCGGCTCAACTGCTCGGCCGTCCCTCCCTCACAAGTTGGGCCCAAAAAGTGTCGCACAGGCCCAAAAAGCCCACACAGTTTGATTTTATACCAAATTTCTTATCGAAAGCTCTCTCGGGTAGAATTTCTAGAAGAATTAATTTCTATGGGAATTACTTATATATTAATAATATATACCTTTATTTTCACGCATATTGCACTATACTTATAGCCTAAGGCTAATACAAGTAGGAGTCCTAGACTATAGTAACCCTTATATAACGCCCTCTATTTCTTCCCACACCCTAGACCGAGCAGAACTAGATCCACACATTCACCCTCTTTGGGAGAAGAATCTCGCTATGTTAAGCAGCCGCGGCCAGGTCATCTATAACGCTCTGGTCAAGGATGTCGGGGGCAATAGGTAAACGCAACATATTAAGCATCTGCATAATATCATCAGCCACCTTGAGGACGAGGAGGGTTAGTTGCGGCCTCTATTGTCCGTTGCGTTACAGTGTCGATGGCAGCGAGTCCAATAATAAATGATTCACAGAGACGCTTGAAGTAGATGAGAGGTGTTTTGTGAGAAGAGGATGAGTCGCGAGAGCAGCTCGCTGAGGTTTAGCTGCTGCCGATGTTCGGAGCCACACGCCGAGGAATCATTATCGGGAGATTCCTGTCCTGGCCACAGTCAACTTCATAGATATCCCACGAAGACGACAACAATGTGCTCTTAAGCTCTCTGGACCACCTAGTTCCCAGTGCTCAAGATCCACTCGACAATCCATTGAACATTGACCAGGTCCAAAACCTTCTGGCAATATTTGATCAGTGGTTCGGCGAGAATAGGCTTTACTCCTTATCCTTAGCCACCGGGGTTGTGTATCGCAAAGTCATGTTCAAACAGCATGGCAACTGTGTTCTTTATTATCGTGGAAGCAACCTGCCCTTGAAGGAGCAAGAAGCAAATAGACTGAGATAGCTGGGGCAGCTAGAGTCTATGATGGTGGTAATGTATGTGGTCTTATGTACCATCTTATTAACGTTATGTATATAAATAAATAATAATATTACTATATTTATAATATTCAAAATTGAAGTCTATAAAGCTTACAGCGGTAATATTCCTGGAGACTATTACTCCAACTAAGCTTGGAGGTTGAATTAAAAATAGAATTGCTCCTCGACGACCAGAAGGCGAAGCTAGTATCCAGACGCTTCATGCCCATATCCGACACCACGCTGCCAGGGGCTGGACATAGTCAGAACAGATGCATTGGGTTCATGCAGAACAAGGAAAGAACACACCTTGAGTTGTTTTGCGATCGATAGCTGGGCCCAGTTGTACCAATCGTGGCTGGGGAACCTCTGCGAGGTGTAAGCGTCGACTCGGAATTGTAGCGAGCACCATTCTGGCTGTCGGCTGGGAAGAGCGGCACGGAGGGGTCCACGGGCGACCGCGGCTGATTGTTGTCTGAAGAAGGAGACAAAGGGGAGTAGTGGTCAGTCTGGAACTTGGGCGACATGGGCCGGCCAAGATTGACGGGATCGAGCTCGTCACCCCGGGCAGTCGCGGCCAAAGTATCCAACTCATATGTCCTGTCAACCTGAGTTCGAGACTTCATAAGTGAGACACGATCATCGTCCATTAACCGGTACCTATTATCGGGGTTCTTGCGGCATAAGAAAAGAATGCTCGAGGCGATAATCATGATCAAGAGGACCAAAGAGAAGGCGGCATTGGCAATAAAAAGAACGACACCAGCCACACCCGCAATAACAGCCGGAGTGCCAAATAAATCGGTAAATATAAGGAGAAAGATGGCGTTGAGGGCATTCATAACAGATATAGCGATGTTGAAAGAGTTGGTGCTTTTATCCATCCATGGCCGGAGAATGCTGGCTGAGGCAAGGGCAGCAATCTCAATGAGGATGAAGGCGATAGCTTGAACAGCCCCTACGTGCTGACCGAAGGCGACAAACGCCCCCTTGACGATGGTATATGCGAGTACGGGCAAGATATAGTAGGATGCCGAAGCTCGGAACTGGGTATAGAGAAACCCCCACCTGCCGAGGAATTGGGGGTCTGAGAATAGAAGATGGGCAGGGTTTTGGTGGGTAGCCATAGAGTGGCGCGCTATGCTGATGATTTTGAAGGCGGCCCATCCAAGTGTAGCAAACACACTGCAGAAGCAGAAGACAGCGAGGACAACTTCGGCAGGCGAATCCACCTGAGTGAGCTCCCACAGAGAGAAGATGGTCAGGGGGAGGAAAGCAATCAGAGTCACACGCAACAATATGCCCTTCAAAGTATTCAGCCAGCTGCTGCATAAATCTAGGGCTCGTTCGCTCTCTGTCCACTTCTGCTTGATACCCAACTGGAGAATAGCCGTGGCGGCCGCGGCAGCGATGATGATGAATGCGGCCAGGCAGTAGAAAAAGGCGAGACTGGTCATGAAGACGTTTGTCGACTCGATCTTGGCACGGAAAGCCGCTCGCTGGATGCCGTAGACGACGTAGGAGCCGGTGCCAAGGTGGAGATTCGCTCGCTTCGTGATGGCGGAATCGAATGCTCCCTCGGCCGAGCCCAGCGATCGCTTTTGGACCTGGACAGAAGTTCTGGTGAGGTAATCAAGGAGAGTCGCGGGCTCGCCGCCAGTAGCGCGCTGGTACCAGGTAAAGACCCTCTGCATCCACCCGATCCGGATAATGCCTAAAGACCACATGAAGTCTTGGGTCCACGCTTGAACAATAGGGGGCATGTGCACCCCGGTGAGGCCGATGATAGCCAGGGACTGAAAATAGCCGAGCAGAGACAGAGTATTGGCTGCTAGGTGGGCAGCAGCGTTGCTATGGCCCAGGCCAGATATGACAGCCGCAGCAAGTAGGCCCAGACCGATAATGATGCTGGTCACCCACTTTACAGCAAGCCGATCAACTGTCTTGCCATTGGAGAAGTCGACCTCGACGCAGGCGACGCTCTCGCGAGTGTCGGTCTTGTTGATAAAGACTCGGGCACTGGCGTCTAGGTCTGGGATAGTATAGGCAACGTCGGGGATGTTCTTGGTGGCGGCCGCGGCGACGGGGACGTTGAACTCCTGGGTTATCTTGCCAGAGATCATGGGGCAGAGACCACGCATCTTGAGTTCACACGGATCGATAGTCGTGCGGATGGCTGGGTAGCCATAGACCCTCAGGGTGACGTCGAAGAATATGCTTCCCTCAACGGAGGAGACGGCGGCCATGTCGACAGTGACAGACTCGTTGCCCGGGGTGAAGACGGCGTTGAACAGGCTAGCGGAGAAGCCCGAGTCTGCCTGGCAGGCATTCAGGGACGTGGCTCGGAGCATATTGTCGGCAGATGCTGTTGAGAATAGCACGAGGAGCGAGGACAAGAAGAGAAGAGGGCGTGGGACTGCGAGCGGCGGACGCATCTTGGGGCGCGACATGGCTTCGGGGAGGGACGAATCGAGCGGGCAACAGATATGAAAAAATGTGAGGCGAAAAGAAGGATGGGTGACCTGATGATGGCTTCGTGAGGGTGGCTAGAAACCGGAGAAAATGGGCAACTCCCAGATGATGGTGGAAAGAGAATAAGAAACATTCTGCGGAATAAGTTGATTTTTTGGGGGATGAAGCCTGTGCGATTCATCCTGTCGAATCTGGACTACGGTCCCCGGGCTGGTTCGTATTGATCATTTCCCAGGAGCAGACGCGATGGACGATGAGACAGGTCGCTCGTCGCCGCCTTCACCTCACAGCCACCTTGCGTTGGGGTCTACTGGTAGTTAGAACTGCGGACGAGGCATCACCCTCGGTGCTCGGGTCTTGGCGAGTTCTCCATCATTCAGCTCTAGCCTCTAGTCCTAGTGACGCCAAGTTCGTGTAGATATCTAGTACACAGACCTAAACAGTTGGCAATGTCCTGAAACATGCTGGGCTGTGCCAGCCTGCAGAGCTCGAACCCCCAAATTCTCGGATTGCAGATTCGTCGCCGACTGTCGTCCCTGTCCGTCCCTCCGAGCAAACGTCACGTTTCCACGTGCGACAGCCGGCAGCGGCTCGGCTCTGACCTTCCGTGCTCTGGCGACACACAATCTTTCCAAATTTCCTTTACGCAGTCCAGTCCTCTTTCGACCTTTGACCTGGCAACTCTTTTCCTCTTCTTCTGCCGACTAAAGCGGCGGAAACTATCAAGTCGCAGAACAACCAACACTCCCCCCCCGAACTCCCGCCATGTACCTGCTCCCGATTCTTAACCTCGTGGCCCTTTTCGCCGTTGCGGCCGGTTTCAAATCCCCATCCAGGGACCACAGCACTCATGATTATTACGTCCTCGAGCTCGGCGTCGCCACATCTGCCGATCATGTGGCGTCACGGCTGGGCATGACTTACGAAGGCCAGCTTGGTGAGCTGGATGGCCACCACGTCTTCTCCTGCCACAAATCCCCAGACGACATTGTCAAACCGTTGTTGAGAGGCCGGAAGAGAGGCAAGCGAGACTCTGCGCACCCAGACATTCTCGACGGCGTCTATTTAGCCAAGAAGTTGGTGCTCCGACAGCCATGGGAAAAGAGAACGATTCCCCCGCCGCCACGGCTCCCTGTCTCTGCTCGAGCGCCCAAAGAAGATGCCCCTGACGAGAGACTCATCACGCAGCGGGATGATCTCGTGCGTGCTCTAGACATCCACGACCCAATCTTTAACGAGCAGTGGCATTTGCTTAATGTCCGTCAGATAGGCCATGACATCAACGTCACCGCGGTCTGGTTGCAGGGCATCACGGGCGCCAATGCTACAGTCGCCATCGTGGACGACGGCTTGGACATGGATAGCGACGACCTGAGACCCAATTACTATGCGGCCGGCTCGTTCGATTTCAACGACCGCCGGGCTGACCCTCGACCGGTCCTCAGCAACGATAACCACGGCACTCGATGCGCCGGAGAAGTCTCTGCCGCAAGGAACAAGGCCTGTGGCATCGGCGTGGCTTACGACTCCAACATCTCTGGTATCCGCATCCTGAGTAAGCTGATATCAGAGGCCGACGAGGCCGAGGCTATGATCTACGACTACCAGCATAACGACATCTACTCTTGTTCTTGGGGGCCACTCGACAATGGGCGAACCATGGAAGGCCCCGATATCCTGATCAGGCGGGCCATGCTCAAGGGCATCCAGCATGGCCGAGGAGGCCGAGGCTCGGTCTATGTGTTTGCCAGCGGGAATGGTGCCGCTAGCGATGATAACTGCAACTTTGACGGGTACGCCAACTCCATCTACAGCATCACGATTGGCGCGATTGATCGAACAGGCCATCACCCGGCCTACTCGGAAGCTTGCTCTGCCCTTTTGACAGTGACCTACAGCAGCGGCAGCGGAGATGCCATTGTAGGTTTCTTACTTGCCAGTTTGCCTTCATCACTGCGCGTTTATGGGGCTAATGATGGCGTATTAGCATACCACTGACGTGGGTCGAGATAAATGCTACGAAGGACACTCGGGGACCTCGGCCGCTGCTCCTCTGGCCGCGGGTGTGTATGCCCTTGCTCTCCAAGTTCGCCCCGATCTGTCCTGGAGAGATCTGCAGTGGCTCAGTGTGACCACTGCTGTGCCTGTTAACGAAGACGACGGCGATTGGCAGCCGACCAAGATTGGGAAAAAGTTCAGCCATACTTTTGGATACGGCAAGATAGACTCGTATGCTCTGGTTGAAGCTGCCAAGGACTGGCACAATCGCAAGCCCCAATCCTGGTACTTCACACCCAAGATCAACATCGGCCAACCTATCCCGCAGGGCCAAAGCGGCCTGTCTGTGAGTTTTGCCGTTGGGGCGGACGAGCTCAAGGGAGCCAATCTGGAGCGAGTCGAACATGTCGCCGTCACCGTGAATGTGAAGCACACGCGCAGGGGGGACTTGAGCGTAGACCTGATCAGCCCAGAAGGTATTGTCAGCCACATGGCAACTGCTCGCAGGCTTGATGAAGCGGTGGCAGGCTACGAAAACTGGACTTTCATGAGTGTCGCCCACTGGTGAGCAAATATCTCTGGCCGCCCCATCATCATCATTTCAAGTATACGACAGCTCGCTAACACGGGCCTCCAGGGGTGAGTCAGGCATAGGGAAGTGGACGATAAGCATCAAGGATGCAAGAGAAAACGAGCACAGTGGAACCTTTGTCGACTGGCGTCTCCAGCTCTGGGGAGAATGCATTTATCCAGAACATGCGACACTCCTGACCATGCCGTCGGAAGAAGAAGAAGACGACGACGACGATGATGACGCAGTTATGGCTCCCACAGCACATGCCACCGACATGAATATCATCCTCTCCTCAACGGCGACGTCACTCCACACAGGACGCCCGGCTAAAATAGAGCCAACCAAATCTGACTCGGTAGAGCCGACGGGGGCGACACAAGTAATGGAGAACTCAGAGTCCCAGTTCGCCAATATCTCTGGATCTTTGCATTTATGGCTGGCTCTCGTCCTTAGCCTCATAATGTGCGCCGGCGTAGGGGCCTGGCTCTGGGTACCTCGGTGCTGGAGGTGGCGCGCCACATCTCGGGATGACTACGAGTTTCAGACGCTCCATGAGAGTGACGGTGAGGAGTTAGTAGGCGAAGACATGGCCGATCCAGGTTCCGATACCAGCGATGACGATATAGAAGTCCCAGTAGCTATCAGGTAGTTGAATTAAAGCCAACCGCGTCACTGTGATAGCATGACGGACAGAGACTGCGGTGAGCAATTGAGATCCTCCCTTGGAAGGAAGGGCGCATTCTGTGGGATAGCTTGAATATGCATTAACCATACCCCACCCCGATGGGACAGCCATTTACACACAAACACTACCAACTTCACTTACACATTTTACGCTTAATATTGAAGTTATTTGCATACCAATTGCACCATTCGATAGATAATTGCATTATGTTTATTTTTTCATGTCTCGGATTTATGGCCAGGCCTTACGGCTGAGGCCTAGCCTGGGATAAGTCCCTGAAACGCGAAAATTTTCCTCCATCATGAACTCTGTCGCTCTAAATATTTGTTGTTTTCACCACCAACGCCAAAATGCGAAGCTATTCAGAAGACTCTGTGCTTAGTGCTTACATTGAAGTTACAGATAACGGCATGTCTGTACGCAAAGCCGCCGAGAAATATGGCGTACCCAAGAGTACGCTTTCCAATCGGCTGAAAGGCATACGGTCGATTAGGGAGGCCAACCTGCACCAACAACGACTATGTCCGGTCCAAGAGACAAGGCTAGTGACTTGTATCCTTCGTCAGGAGGCTCTGGGATATGCACCTTCATATTCGCAGGTGCGTAGTGTTGTTGCGGCCTTGTTAAAATCTATGGGTGATAATAAGCCGTTGGGAAAGAATTGGATTGATGGCTTTAAACGTCGCAACCCTTCCATCAAGGCCAAAATAGGTCGTAGAATGGAGGCATCTAGATTCAACGGCTTTACTCCTAAAGCGATAAATTGGTATTTTAACATTCGAGAAAAGGAGCATGGCTGGGTTAAGCCAGAACTCACCCACAACGTCGACGAAGGCGGTATTATGGCAAGCTTTGGTAGCATCCTCAGCCATATGTGTTACGTCACGAAGCTGAACGTTATAGGACTCGATGGGCTTGTTCTGGGTAGCTCAGCGACTAAGAGGGCTTATCTCAAGAGCGATCAAGGCCGTGGTTGGACGACTTTCATTGAGGCTATATCAGCGACCGGAGAACTCCTTGATCCCGCCATAATATTCAAGGGAAAGGACCTCCAAGCTCAGTGGTTTCTTGAGGAGTTCAAAAGCATCGCGAATTGGCATTATATATGCTCTGACAACGGTTGGACCGATAATGATATAGGAGTAAGGTGGCTAAATGACGTCTACCTACCCCAAACAACACCACTCCTTTCCGACGAGTCAGATACGCGGTTGCTGATATTGGACGGCCATAAAAGTCATACCTCTGTAAGTCCTAGCCTTATCTTGAGGTTTCTCGCTTTACGGAATCGTTGGGGATGGCCAAGTGACCGATTTTGTTGTGTAGGACGAGTTCATGACTACGTGCTTTTGCAATAACGTTTACTTGTGCTTCCTGCCAGCGCACACCTCCCATGGCCTCCAGCCTCTCGACAACGGTGTTTTAAATGCTTCTAAGGTTGCATATCGAAAGGAGCTAGCTAAATTGAGTGCTCTAACGGACTCGACTCCAGTGGATAAGATTAACTTCATACGTTGTTATGCTAAGGCTAGAAAGGAAGGCATGACTAAAAAGAACATTCAATCATCCTGGAGGGTCACGGGGAACTGGCCCATCAACCGTAATAAGGCTCTAACCTACCCAGAAGTTCAGCGGGATAGGGTACGGACCCCAGAGGTCAGTCTGCCCACCTCTGATCCCCTGACTCCAAGCACCAGTCGGCAACTCCACCGGTTGGCTAGACCTGACCCTTCGAGCCTTAATCAGACGTTCCAGAAGATATCTAGAGCCTTCCAGCGTAAGGAGATCGAGTTGGTGTTGAAGGACCAAAGAATTCAACAACTGGAGGCTGTTCTGGACCGTTTGAAGCCCAAGAAGCGAAAGAAGGTCCCCAATCCTAACAAGAGGTTTATGCAACTCTCTGATATACTGGGAAGCGATAGAAGCCTCAAATAAATCGATCTCGATACATTAGAAGAAATTGTGGTTGCACTAAGTGACCTTGAAGAGGAGGAGGAAGAGGAGGCCGAAGAGGCTGAGGATTCACCCGATTCCACGCCAGTGCATACTCGCTCAGGGCGCCGAATTCGAAAACCGGCAGCTCTGCGAGATTAAGCAGTGAAATCATCACCGAATTGTATTTTTTCTATAATTCAATGGGCTCGAATAGCCTGAATATCGTCGTTAGAGTTTGTATGATGGAAGCCCATTTTGGCTGTCCCATCGGGGGGTGTGTCCCAGCGGGGGGTGGGGTATGGTAAGAAGTGTGTGTGTTATTTGCCTAGAAGGCGCGGCTTGAAACAGGGCGCTTACGTCATACATACTCGCTGCTTCAGCCACTCACGAACTACTTCGCCACCCCCTGGCCTGAAACCTTCACAACGCCAACTTTTGCAACGCTTGCCTGGCCTGAAACCTTCACAACGCCAACTTTTGCAACGCTTGTATGGCTGACGTAGCTAAAAAACAACCAACAAGGCAAACATGTATGTCGCCAGAAGCAACAAATCATGCGATCAGTGCCGTAATCGCAAGGTCCGCTGCCTCGGTAGGTGGAACACTTCTTTTCGCACCAGCATTCTTTTTGTCCGTTGTGATATCACCTGTCTCTACACTACACTACGTTGTGCAGGAGCCCGACAGGCTACAGCTGACTCGATGCAGTGCCGCCGACTCCCCTCGGCACCCAGGCGGTTTGTTATCGCTGCACGGTAAGGCCTCGCCCAGCAGAAGGAGGACAGCACGTGCGAATCTTGATGCTAACCTCCCTTTTCCCCTTTCATATGCCCAGAAACGCCAGGAAGCCTGCCACTTCAGCAATGTGCAACGCAGGTTCCGCTCAAGGGCGCCACCCTCACCCAGCTCTCCCGTCGTGGAGCCAACATGTACAAACGGGCCTGATGCGTCACACCAGGACGTGGTGAACGCGCAGGGGCGGGTTGCAAGGTGCTTCATCGACGACCTCATGCAAAGTCCCTCTCCCAACGCAATCCTCTATGATGAGTTCTCTGTCTTCAAAGTTTGTCGTGTTCATCCCCGTACAGCCTGGGCTATATTTACTGACTCGGGCTGCAGATCCATGATCAACGCGGTATGGTCACATCTTTATGGCCCTCTCTCTCCCACTTGCATGCGTCACTTCTCCCGCAGCACACTGACATTCACTTAGTGCCTAGCTCCGGCTTGGCCTTCTTCTCCCAACGCAAGATCGATTCCTTGACTAAACGACTCGGCAACCCCAGGCTAAGACAGCTGGTGGATTCAATTGAGGATCTAGTGCGAAGTAGGCTCTCAGATCAGGTCAAGGTCGATCCATGGCGCAGCAGGTACCGGGCGCTGGAGCCGGTTCACATCTCCAAGGACGAGGCGCAGGATTTCATTCGACGTGAGCTCAACCCCCCCGAAGGAGATGTTGTCCGCATAGCACTGAACACGAAAAACAAAGAATACTTCGCATGTGTCCATCCCGTGTTTCCGTTTCTGGACCAGGCAGAGTTCCGCCAGCGAGCACTTGATACGAGCCTGCCGAAGGTCTCGGACGCTGATCGTCAGTACACCGCATTGTATCACGCGGTTCTCGCTCTTGGATGTCAACAGAGTGGAGGTGGCTCCTTCGACGCTGGGAAAGGGAAAGCTTGGGAGCTGTTTCGGATGGCTATCAGTCATGTTACTGATGTTCATTGCATGGGAGATTCTCTCATGACCCTGCAGGTTCATGCACATGGCTAAAAACTAGGAAAACCGAACAAGATGGGCTAACATAATTTCTAGGCTCTTACTGCAATGGTATGCGTTCTTCGTCAACGGTCCCGTGGTGTCTTCTTGCCAGCACTTACACTAACGACTCCACAATCAAGGCCATCTTCACTATGAATACAGCTAGCATGCAGATGGATCAAAGTCTGCTAGCTGAGGTGACCCGTATGGCGCTTGCCCTTCGCTATCACAAGTCGTTGGCGCTGGGCGCAAATCCTGCAACCTGCCAGAGAACATTTTGGGTCGTCTACCATTTGGAGAAGCAATACAGCTTCCAGTCTAGGCGCAGCTCGGTGTGTGTCCGACAATCCAGGGGGTGGGAAGGGGGGGCCATCAGAAATGAACATTTTTTGGCTAATTATCTGTCGCCAACCTAGGCTATTGCAGACTATGACATCGGGTCCCCGATCCCATCTGTTCCGGATGCGCAGTTTGGAGACTACAACTGGTTCTGGTCGTCCATTCGCTTGTCTCGCTTGCTATCCATCGCCTACGAATCTGTGTTCTCGACAACTGCCTCTACACGCTCCGCAGCATCCCAACTCGCTGCCGTAGGCCAAGTTCGAGACCTGTTGGAAAAGTGGAGGCAGTCTATTCCCGAAGATTTCAGGCCCGGCGAACCGCTCCGGAGGGTGCGATTCACTGACGACAAGACCAAGCAGGTGGCTCTACTTACGCATTGTTACCATCATCACCTGACGATAGCCCTGGAGCGGGCAGTCATTTTCCTCGACGAGGATGGCGAGGCGCGGAACGCAAGCAGCCGTAACCTGCTGTATGCCGCCAGGGCCATCATCGAACTGACTCTCTACATCGATGTTGAGCCACACACGCCAATCTAGTGAGCATCTCTCTGAGCATTGCCCCCCCCCCGGGGGGGGGGAGAGTCGCATCCAGATCCAGATCCAGAGAGAGAGACCTGACTAGTCATAAATCTAGTATCCTGGGCATACTGCCGTCGTCGGCATTGTTCATTCTGTTCGACTTTGTCATCCACAACCCGTCGCACCCCGCTACTCGCGGGAATCTCACCTTGCTCGACATTGCCTCTGGCCACTTCAGCATTCTCGAGCACGCGTCTTCCGGGTCTCTTCCGGGCAACTGCTTATCCGAATTTGCTCACATCGCTAGGCAGTACGTGCAAGACTTCTCATCACGGCCAGGCGAGGCTTCAAGGGATCCTGCTGTTGCTGCAGGCGAAGACAGGCAGCCCGGAATTCACAGCGGTACGAGCCAGGGTACTTCACATTCCGGCTCCAAAGAAAATAGACAGGTACGCTTTCTGTCTGCCCATTTCAAAGAAAGGATCGAAGGTTGAATTGAAGAGTAAATCAGGAGCTACCCTCAAATGAGCCCAACATGACGTCGGCTCAGACTGGTGTTGACGGTGTGGATGACTGGAATACTTTGGAGTCTTTGTATTATCCCGCCACGGACGACTTTTTAGATTGGATGGATATGCAGAGCATAAGTGAGACTGAAGTCAGGATGTTATTTAGCTCAGCGTTTTCCTCGTAGGGAGTAGAAAATATCTCTGCTACGCTAATAAAAAGGCAAGGGAAAAGGTTTCTATAACTTATATTACGGCCTGCGTGATATAAGCGCCTAACCTTATATAGGACTTATAGAAAGCTTATTTAATTATACTAGCCTACTTAATATTCACGAACAAAACTTGAGCAATCCTCGAGCAAGGGTCCATCGACGGCGAATGCAGGGTATTGGAAGTGTCCTGTTTGATGCCGAGGTTGCTATCAGCATCGAGGATCGAGCGCCCACAATCGATTAGGCCGAGCGAGAGAAAATACTCTAAGAGGTAGGTATTAAATAGGGTTCGGTGCTGGGCATATTTTGCCCAGCCGTGGATGGGTGTCTCTGATGGGGACATGCTCCCAAAACTAGTGCACCTGTCGGGAGCTAATGTAGAATATAGCAGATCTCTCGGGTCAGCCGTCTCTTGTTTATGCTCAGATCGGGCCTCGAGCGTGATGGAGGGTCGGAGTTCGTGAAGGAGCCAACGTCGAGGTCCGAAGGGCCCTCGCGGCCTCACCACAACTACGAATCATTGCCTAGGCTATTTCTGGGGAACTGTCTGAACACCGACCAGTTGAATCCTTGATCAGCTGGGCCGCCGCCAGGCCAGGCCAAGGGTTGCTAGCCGAAGATTCCTCTATGCGCACGCACAGTCCACCACCTCGGGGCTCGGTGCTTGGCAGAGTACATGCTCGCGGCCCTTGGGGGCGCTGAGACCGAGTGCAACTTGGGATCTCTGGAAAGATCGGTGGTTCCGCGCTCAGCAGTGTTCTGCCTACACTATGGTTTTCTTATTCTTCAACCCATCGTTTCTATCTCATGGCAGCCAAGTATATATATCATGGGCGAAACGCGACAGAAGAGGGCGCTCTCGTCCTTGGTTTTCCCATTCCATAGCCAACGTCGCCCATTTGTCTCCGTTCCTTTTCAGTCACTCCTTTGTTTTCGTCGCGTCCTTACGTCCAAGATTTCTTGCCTTTGTCGATGAGGCTGATACTCAAGGCAAATAGGACAATGAAATTCCTTTTCTTTACTTCGCTCGCCCTGAGCCTCAGCCTGTTGAGCAGTTCCGTCGTTGGGAGAGACGATTCAAGCGCAAGAGCTGGACTCCAATCCGTTTCTGCGCAGGCAAAACAAGTCCCAGACACGTCAGATAGGATATGGAGTGCTCTCACTAGTAGCCGGACCTGCGTCGGGTGCAAGGCAAGTCTCTCCGAAATCACATCAAAAACAGTTCATCTCAACGGATGAGTCTTTCCAGACCAAGGGCTAACATAGTCGAGTGCCTAGGGCATTCTTTTGCTGCTCAAGTCACTGGCAGCCCTTGGCGATGACGTTCTTGCAAGGGGCCTGACCGAGACATGTCTTGCGGCATCTGTGAGTTGCTCAACTTATTTGATACTGCTCTATCTCCTATGCTGATTTCCACTCCCCTTTCTCAGACGGAGGACAGGGATGTCTGCAGCGGCACCATGTCCCTCATCGCCCCCGTCTTAGGTTCTGCTCTAAGGGACATGTCCCTAACATCCAGGCTGTCGAATATCTTCTGCGCGTCGGTCCTTGGCCTCTGCGATTACCCAGCGGTTGATGAGTTTCTGGTGCCCACTTCCCCTCCTCCTCCTCGACAAGATAGCAGCAGGCCTGCTGCCCCCCGCCGAAATGGGCAGGCTCTGTTGAGAGTTGCCCATTTCTCCGACATCCATGTCGACCCCCTCTACGTGGCCGGGTCCAACGCCAACTGTTCCAAGCCAATGTGCTGCAGGTTCGTGGAGCCGTCCCCCCCCCCCCGGGCTGATGAACATGGGAGTTTCTAAAAAAGGATTCTTCAATTTTTTTAGGCCCTACACGCCTGCGGATGAGCCAGGCAATAATGACGCACCGGCGGGCCCTTTTGGCGACCACAACTGTGGTGCGCCAGTCTCTCTGGAGCAAAGCATGTACGAAGCAATCCAGCGGCTCTCCCCGGACTTTGCTATCTTCACCGGAGACATCGTCGACCACGCCGTCTGGAACACGAGTGTTGAGCAGAATAGCGCCGAGATCAGCAGAGCGTATCAGCAGATGAATGACTCGGGCATTAAGCTCGTGTATGGCACCGTCGGCAACCACGAGATGTCGCCAATCAATGCCATCCCGCCTAAGCATCTCGGCGACAGTAGCGCTCAATGGCTGTACGACGTCATCTCGAAATCGTGGTCCCGATGGATAGGCACACAACCGGAAGCCGAAGCCTTCGGAGTGTACTCAGTCAAGTACCCAGGAGGGAACCTGCGGATCGTCTCGGTCTCGACCAATATGTGGTATAACCTGAACTTGCTGCTGTATAGGGATGCCAATAGGGATCCGGGGGATGAGCTTGCCCGTTTGGTGAAGGAGCTGGACGCTGCCGAGAAGGCTGGGGAGCGGGCTTATATTATCGGCCACATGCCCATCGGAAGCTCCGATGCCTTCCACGACGCGTCAAACTACTTTGACCAAGTTATCAACCGCTATAAGTCAACCATTGCGGCCATGTTCTTCGGCAAGTGCCCCTTGTTATGTATTTCTATCTCTCCGAGGCTAACTTTGCTTTGTTGTTGCTAGGTCACACCCATCTGGACCATTTCCAGATCAGCTACTCGAACTACCAAAACCGCAAGCCCAGCGACGCCGTGGCCGTATCCTACATTGCTCCCTCATTGACACCCCTCTCAGGCATGCCCGCCTTTCGGATTTACAGCGTTAATCCGGTCACGTTTGGCGTCGTGGATATCGAAACCTACTATGCCGACATGGACGATCCCGAGTTCCAGCAGAACCCTGTGTGGAAGAAATACTATTCAGCCAGGGAGGCCTTTGGCACTCTTGTGAATCCCCCTCTCAGCTCTGACCCCGTCGCGGAGCTTTCGCCCAGTTTCTGGCACAACGTCACCGTGGCATTGGAGTCCAACTCGTCGGCCTTCAACGAGTACTGGTCTCGGCGAACCCGGGGTTGGAGAGTGCCAGCCTGCGACGACACATGCCGGGCCAACGAGGTCTGCCGGCTCCGTGCAGCCAGAAGCGAGAACAACTGCGTCGTCCCCACTCCCGGAGCGTCCTTTGGCATCCGCTCCGAGGGGGGTCCTTCTCACGTGAAGCAGTTCCGGTGCGATCGATCCGTGGTAGGGGAGACTCTCGGTGCACTCGCGGTTCGCAAGGGGCATATTGAGCTGCTGGAAAAGCGAGTCAAGGCAGAGTTGGCCAGAGAGGGGATCGATTACCCGCTCGCCGATGAATGAATCCTTTGCCATCTCATAGTGCTGCGGGCCGAATATGCACTGCGATTTTCTTTTCTGTAGCTCGATTCGATTTAATTCCTCTGTGTATTTTTATATCTATATTATTGTTGAACGAAATAGCCGCTACACTAGAAATAACCACTAAAAGCAACATGCTGCATGTCACGATCTGACTATATCTAGGTGGTTGGGATAGAATTCCACAGGTAGTGTGGATATTCGCTGATCTTTTGGTCTATGGCGCAGCGGTCATTCCCAGCCGTTTGTAACACTGCACTTGGCAGCTACTCCAGAGAGCTTATATTTAGGTGTCAACGTCACCTGTTCTATAATTATTATTAAGATAAAATTTACTTCCATTATATTTAGATAGGGTTAATATAACTAAGTTATAATTAGTATATTAATCTTTAAATATTAGCTTAAATATATTAAATTAAATATTATAATTTAAGCTTTAATTAGTAAAAAGTTATTTTTTAAAAAAGCTAAATAACTTATTTTGTAGATTCAGTAGCATGGAATTCAGGGGTACAGGGTCTATAGATCAAGCTAGCGCTGACCCCGCTATAGGGCAGCGATAAGATAACGGTCAGTCTGTAGCGGACCGACACCAGCTGGCAGACCCTGGTTAATTAGTTGCCTGCTGGGTTGCCCTGGCGGCTACCCTGATTAGCCAAAAGGTCTATACACAGCAGATTAGTCAGCTAGATTAGTCAGCGCTTCTGGCCAACACTTAGGTAGGGGCTTCGGCACCCACCAAGGGTAGCCAGAAGCGACACACGACACACCACCACCGAATAAAGCTATTTACAAGCCTTTCGGTTACCCTTTCGAGTAATTACTCGTTACCGTGCCCAACCAACATATTTATTATTATTACCTTTGTTAAACGGAAACGCTTGTGTGGGCGCTGCGCGTAAGGAGTTACCCTAGACTTGGCACTGGATTTTGTCTAAGTGCCTATGGGGCGTGCACGCTGGCAGATGAGTTTGGTGGCCGTGAGCCGATTTTTTGGGCTGTTTTAAGACCCTAACTTCGTACCTCTGCATTGCCCTTATTTCTTACCCAAAAAGCATGTAACTTAGCTCATTAGATAGTCTGATTTTTGAAGTTTATCTGTATTTAGTTTGGTTACTGTCAGGGTTAGGGTTGGCTGGCTATTTAAAGCTAAAGATAGTGGGTCTGAGGGCCGAATTTTCCGGCCTCGCCATTCCTGCACCAGAGCCAACCCACGCGTGCCCAAGGGTGAGACAATGTCGGAGGGACTGTGAGGAGGGCTGACAGAAGCCCACTTAAATTCAATGCAAAGTTGTCCGAACCACTCTCAATTGTCCCAACTCGCCTCCAGGCACCCTGCTGCGACCCTGCCAAATACACACTGCTGAAGGCACTAACCTTCAGAATAATTACTATATTCTAAAGGTTAGTGGATCAAATGGGTCAGGTAGCAGTAGGGTGCCTAGAGACCTTGTTGGAATGCTTGAGAGTGGTTCGGACAACTTTGTATTAAATTCGAGTAGGCTTCTGTCAGCCCTCCTCACAGTCCCTCCAACATTATCTCACCCACAGACACGCGTAGGTTGACTCTGGTACACAGATAGGGAGGCCGGAAAATTCGGCCCTCGGACCCACTATCTTTGGCTTTAAATAACCAGCCAACCCTAACCCTGACAGTAACCAAACTAAATACAGATAAACTTCAGAAATCAGGCTATCTAATAAACTAAGTTACATGCTTTTTGGATAAGAAATAAGGGTAATGCAGAGGTACGAAGTTAGGGTCTTAAAATAGCCCAAAAAATCGACTCACGGCCACCAAACTCATCTTTCGGCGTGCACGCCCCATAGGCACTTAGAGAAATCCAGTGCCAAGTCTAGGGTAACTCTCTACGTGCAGCGCCTATACGAGCGTTTCCGTTTAACAGCTATTAATAATAAGAATCTTCTATTATAATAAGTCTAAAGGCTTTATCTCCTTAAGAAATACCTCTTAGAGCTATTACTTATAGACTTGACATTAGGGGGCATTTGGTGTGACACCGGACGCCTGGAAGAGTCGGAGGATATACTCAAAGCTTGTCAATCCGTGCTGATAAAAGCGGTTGGTCCGAATCATTTCATTTGGTCGGTATCTCATCAACTTTTGGCACATTGCTACATCGCACAAAGCCGGTTCCGATTGGCCGAGGAAATTATCAAACCTCTTGTCGACAAGATTCCGCAAACGAGAGTACCGAATCCGGGCATGCCGACATTTGTTGAGTTTGAATCAGTGGAAATTTATTCTCGCTCGCTTCGGAAGCAAGGCAAGCATGACGAGTCTCTCAATCTCTTAAATCGCCTGATGGAGAACACGGCATCTAGCAAACCGCCGGCAACAAGAGCCCTAGGAGAGCTGTCTCTTGCGTTCACACAGCTCGATCTCGAGTGTTCGACTAAGAGACCATCACAAAAGACCGTGGAGAAACTCTTGAGGGAGATGGAGGAGATATTCCGCAGGGCTGAATATGCATACAAGATGGAGTGGACGAGAGGGACATGGGCTTTCAAGTTCTTCGATTCCATGGTAGAGGAGTTGAGAACCCGCGCTGCGCTGGGGCAATCACTTGATGACGACCAGGAGATGCTGGATATTGAAGAAATCTCTATTCTCGAAGCAGGACAGAGCGAGGACTCAGTCGTACAGATCGATAGGGCGCGAATTCAGAATGATTCCGGTGCTGCTAATGAAACGTCGACGACCGTACACGAGGGAGAGGGTATGAGCGTCAAGGTGAGAAAGAAAAGACTCTGGTTTCTCAGGTTGCTAAAGAAG
This sequence comes from Diaporthe sp. PMI_573, assembly GCA_021399435.1. Lineage (NCBI taxonomy): Eukaryota > Fungi > Ascomycota > Sordariomycetes > Diaporthales > Diaporthaceae > Diaporthe > Diaporthe sp. PMI_573. Next base: position 548,044 of record JAJTUP010000005.1, read on the forward strand.
TAATTTATTCCGGCCAGAATCATGAATTATTGTATCTATGACGGCAAGCAGCTATATTTATACATTGAAATTCCTTCTGTACTGCCACTTTTTCTATGCAAATCGGTATAGAGAGGGCGACGACCTAAAATACGAAGGCTTTTGAATAGATTTCATGACTTTGAGATGACGTTTGAGTCAAGCCTTGCTCCAGTTTTGGTGATCCAATTAATTTGACTGAATACATAAATTGATCTTAAGTAAACGGAATCTCTAATATGGAAATGACGCGAGTATAGTAGAGAAGCCTACCTATCGGTCTATTGCAGCAAGAGAGACAGATAATGCACGCTGAGCCAGGCCCACCTTTAGAGAGACATGCCAATAATACCTCATACTATGCCCCTTGTGGGTCGGTACACCTTAGCACGTAGGTTCTGGTGAGCTGGACTCCGCTTCTGAAATTCCGAAAATTATGACCGGATTGGGTCTACATGGCCTTTGGAGCTTCGTTTCTATATCTTAGTTGTTCCTGTATGTAAGGTGAAGCTGAGACTGGGCTCTCCGGGCGCCGAGGTCTTTGTCTTAAATCGAATGTGCGAATATCAGCTGCTCCAGCCCAAGCCTTTGCCTTGCCAATCCAGGTGGTTACGTGTACAAGCCAAGCACATGTTATAATAATAAAATAGCGCTCACTACTTAGATCTCCTCGCTCCAGCACATTTCTCATTGGCTTTCAACGCCAATACACTCCACCCGCTAAGCCGCTTTAATTACACCGTGCGAGCTTTTATCGGCAAGATTAGGAGGCGTATGGAGCATCCAATACAATGAAGATATCTTGTGCTGCGAGTCAACAGTTTTCTCAGAATGAAGTCAGCGACTAGTTACTGAGTAAGTCAACGATACACATAACCGTGGAGGAAAGCGAAAAGTATTCCCGGCCCTCTTCTGCGTCAGATTCATACTTTAGTCGTTTGGCGTCAGCAATGATATGGAATCTGACCGAATTCCGAGTAATAGTGACTGTGCAACTATCCTCATTATCATAAAAGAAGTCAAGCATGGGGTAAGACGGCGTAGATGCCATGATGCCTATCAAAAAGTACTGGTTAAGACGGCGTTGGCTGTAAGGACGTGTCGAAGATCAGCGAGTAATATGAGGCAACAAGAGGTAGCTCCCAAATACAACATCTTGACATCTAATTATCTTTGCCTGTTGCAATATCTTTGTTACCTGCGCCCTCGTTCTTAAATCGGTCATGATTTCCAACAGGCCATGACACTCACGACTTTACGGTCTGTGCTCAGGGGAATAGAAACCTGGGCTAGGGGCTTGTGTTAGAGATGGAGGACAGATCCGGCGCTAAAGACGCTCAAAAAGAAACGGTTCTCGGGTCCATGATGCGCGCACCACTGCCGGATGTTTCTTTTCTTTTACAGAGGCTTGTGATGCCAAAATTGGCATGGTTCAGGGGCTCGCGGAAAGCGGCTCTCGATCACACAACAATGACAACCTCCTGGCAGGTCCAGAGCCTCACACTATCAAACGGGGTCTTTCTCTAGAATGAGATCTGCCGTGTTGTGCATGAAGCTCATAGCGAATTGGCAACTGGCATGCTTGCATTCCCGGTTGGCTTTTTTGGCTAGTGGCATCCTTCCATGATCCTTCGCGGCTGAGTGAAATCAAATTACCGTGAACTGGGGCAAGGATTAGGCGGCAGCTTTATATATGTATTCAAGTAGCGCTGACTTCGTAAACACCACAGTATGAAACACGCGACTATGCTGCCATATCCTGTTCAATACTCTCTCTTTGCATCAACAACCAAGGCCAGTTGAATGAACATAAACCGACACGATTCTGATTCCAATCACGATGCAGCACAGCATTAAAGCTTTCTTATCTTTCGCTGTGCTTGGCCAGACACTCGGTGCTCTGGCTGATGACGCAGTCGAATGCTATGCTATCGACGCTGTCAATGAGATAACGTCAACATTCAACAGTCTCGGTCTGTGCGCCTCCCATTGTGCGGAAGCAGGATACTCTGTCTATGCAGTACAAGGAACATTCTGTTCATGCCTCGACGCACTACCTTCGAACGATAAGAAAGTAGACGCGTCCCGGTGCAATGAGCCTTGCCCCGGCTACGCGCTCGATAGCTGTGAGTCTGTCCAGGCAAGATTCCAGGATGTTCCGTTTCCTGGCACGTTGATCGAACGCTGACACATCGCCATGTATAGGTGGCGGTCTATCTGGACATTACTCCGTAGGCAATATCACAGGGCCTGGTATCGATTCATCCAGTACAGCTTCTTCATCAGCGAGCACAACTGGAACAGCTAGGACAACGATCGTTAGTGACGGCACCGCATCCGTCACCTCCTCGCCAACTTCTCCCGCTACAGTGACCACCAGCTCGTCAAGCACGTCTTCAAACAACACCGTCACTACTACGTCTTCCTCAACCTCTGGTAGCTCCGGTTCAGCATCCCCCACCGTCGTAACCAGCAGTGCGGACGCACCTATCTTCGGGAAGGGTGCCACTGTTCTGGCATCTGTTGTGTCCGCTGTGGCTGTGCTTGTCACTATTGTCTAGACTATTCCACCTGAGCACGGTGCGTGCTTCAGAGTTGAGTCTTGCTATTGTATGGTTTGTCATCGTTCACGTTTCAAGTTTTGAGCGACCCTTAAAGATAGCGTGACGAGGCAGATCCGACTACAAAAACTAGCATAATAGCCAGGCAATAGTTTTGACAGACGAACAAGAAACGAAACCACTTTTGTGGACCCTGGACACTCGTACTGAGAGCTAGTTCATTCAAGATAAGCTGCCCCAGGGTGGTTTTGAGAAAATAAAGCCCATGGTAATCCATTCCATCTAACCCAATTTCTGTCAGCTCCACCTTCACATACATTATAAGCCTAAAAAATTACTTAGAGAGCTATGATTTAAATAGCAGAAGAGTTAACATTAGGCAAATAAGTTCATTGTTGACGCTATTGATTAAGTTGCTGAATAGCATTGGCTAGAGAAACATAACGACGACTTGAGTATATCCATGGTGCGAAGTGACATTTGAATGATTTGGTGACTTGGCCGGACTCCTCATTTTAAATCTGTTCTATTGCTAAACCTAAGAAATCTCGTATATTTAGTCACAAGGATATCCCCTAGCGTCATTTACCCAGCCTTATCCACCCGTTACCATTGCAACGTACGACTCCCGTACCTACCCTAGGGCAAAGAATTATCTCCTCCTCTTACCCTAAAATGAATCTAGTGATTACCTCACATGGCCATTAGTATACCCATTCGCCCCATCCACAACATCAAACATGACCTTCTTGGACACGGGGAACGCCTCCCAGCTCCCGCCGTCCTCGGCCAGGAACACGGGGAAGGCCCCGTTGAAAAGCTTGGTCTTGATCTCTCCCGCGGGGCCCGGGGTGCGTCGTACGTTAGGGCACGACCGCGCAAAGGCCTTGAGCATGGCCGCGCCGGCCGTCGTCGTTATCGCGCGGCCCAGGCACTGGTGCGGGCCCCATCCGTGGTGGATGTAGGTCTCCTCCGGCCGGTCGAGGCGTATCTTGCTAGGCTTGGGAAACTTGGCTGGGTCGCTGCCGGCGGCAGTGAAGTCGACAAACAGGCCTGCGCCCTGGGGAAGGGTTGTGGTGTTGCCGCCGTCGTTCAGTTGTGTGTTGTTGGCTGCTGCGATGCGGATGACACCTGACGCAGCGGGGTAGAGACGGAAGCTGTATGGCGGTTGGTGGGATTAGTATATATCTGTTTTCTTGTTTTCGAGCTTTGATCTATCCTGTGGTGTATTGGGTGACGGTGATAGTTATGGAAAAAACTTACCCCTCCAAAGCGTATTTCCTTAGCTTTTCAAAAGCCGTTGGGGAGTTGGACTGGGCGAGCGTGACGATTGCAGGCCAGTGCTCCTTGTATTCGTCGGACATGTAGACGTCGATGAGTTGCGCCCACTGAATGAGAAAATATGGCAAATACTTAGTGGTCTGCCCAGAATGAATGGTGAGAGAGATTCAATTGTGACTTACCCCTCCAGCCTGCGTAGCAGCAACCGCGGACTGTGTGGATATAAGCTCCCAGACCACATCTTCGACGGATTTGCCACCGTCCAACAATCTGTGCACCATGTCTTTGCCGAATCCGGGAATATCCGGGACCTCTTTGCTCTGGCCCAGCAGGCCCATGAGCATCTTGATCAGGCCGGGATGATGCTTAGCGCTCTCGACCACCTTGCGCATGATATTCCCGAGCATCGCCGCGTCCCTGGAGCCTTGGACGCGGTGCTTGTACGACTTTGCTGTGTCGACGTCGATGAAGACGTACTGGAAAAGGCTGGCTTGGGCCTTGAAGATCTCCTGGGCCGTGAGGCCGGGCCCGTGGCTGGCGGGGTCCTCCTTCAGGGGAAGGGCCAAGAAGCGCGCTGCGAACATCGCGTGGGCGAGATTTCCGATACTGTCCGGCAGGCATCACGATTAGAATCACATAAAATCCCGAAGGGTGCTTGGGCGATTCCAACTTACTCTTTCACGATGTCGATCTGATAGGTCTGAGTGCCCAGCTTGCGCTTGTTCTTGTGGATAAGGTCCGTGGTAACAGTCTCGTAGAACTTCCTCACTTGCTCGAGTGTGTCTTTGGGCTTGTACAACGCTGCGTTGATCTCCTTGCGCTGCTTGGCATTTGCGGGCATGTCACCCGAGAGCGGATAGTCGTGGCCGGTGAGCTGATATGTATGCTCACCCCCTGTTTTGATCTGTTAGCATATTCCAGGAAGGAACACGCCACTAATCACCGCCACTGAATGAATTAAACGGAACTCACATGGAACCTTGAAGCTCTGTTGATCGTCGAGGACGTTGACGACGCTCTTGTAGCTCTTGACTGGGACAGGAGGCGCAATGGATTGGGGCCGCTCGTAGCTCAACTGGATGTTGTGGGGCAGCCCGTTTTTGAGGAAGGTCTCACGCGTCCTATCAGGAGTACTGAACGGATACAGGGCGTAGACACTGTTGTTTCGGTACCAGCTTGGGAAGGCCCTCATCAAGAGCTTGTACATAAGACCACCGCCGGCCACGTCGTAGTCAGATGCGACCTCTTTGAACCTGGATTTGTCATGTCAGGTATCCTGCAACCACTTTCCTACTGTCATTACACTTACCCAAAGTTGGTCAAGCTCTGTGGTCCATATTCAAGCGCGTAGAACCGATCCCCGCGCACCAGAGTTGTGGCATCCGAGAGAATAGCCTCGGAGATGGTGTATCCGGGGCAAAGACCAGAGCCCGGGGAGAAGGACGGCTTCGCCTCCTCAGCCATGAGACCTGGATACAGCTCGACGTTGTCGGGGTGTCCATACAGTGCCTCCACTGCATGAAGGGTCAGCTTTCGTGGATATCATCACTAGGCCCCGATGAGGACAACCAATAGTCGCAGGAAACTCACAGGTCTCAGCAATTCCAGGCTGGGAGTTTATCTCCTTGAAAGAAGTGAAAGGCTTCAGCTTGAAAAACTGGCGGAACTCATTGAAAGACGCAAGACCCCATTGGCGACCCTGATTGATGCCAAGCATTTCGATAGCCTTGAGAGCGACAGGAGTGTTACGAGCACCAAAGGCTCCAGATGCAACGTCGGTGGCGGCCGTGAGAATGTTGACCAGATCAGCGTCCCTGAAAACACCGTCTACCCTCTTCAGTCTGCCAAAGGTCCATGTCTCGGGCTTCTTCTCAGGCGCATGTTCATCGAGCCATGCCTTTAAATGCTTTCCGAGCTCTCCCGGGCTAATAGTGGCTGGATATGGTCAGTCTCGGGCGCCCGTTCGTAGAGCCAAGTGGATTGGCGTAAGGTGCACTTACTGGGGTCCATCCCTGGAAGGACCTCATCGGCGATGAACTTGTTAAGCCACTCCTCGTCTTCGTTGCTGATGGCTGCGTCTGTTAGAGATTGTTAGTAACCAAGTTTAATGGGAGCAAAGCCCTCAGGAGACGTTGGGGGTGCTTATCATAAAGCAGCTGAACCTGACTATGAGCTGTGATTTGCTGACGCATTGCCAGCGATGATCACGAAGGCTTTGAATAATCATTCCATGGGCTCTTGAAAGCAATAGGGAAGTAATCGGGTAATCTTACGCCATCTATAGACAAAGTTGAACTCCGCGGAGACCTGGTTACCAAGACCTTTCGGAGTGCCTTCCGAGTCGAAGACGTTGGTGAATGTCTCACGTGGATCGAGTTTCCAGTCAGACGCCACGGGGTTGTCGTTCAAGTTGAGGATAGTGCGGAGATAGTCTCCAAGGATGATATTCACGTAAAGACCGCAGGTAATACTAATGCGGGATATTCTCGTTAATCAAGTGGGCAGCCCAGTTCCGATTTTAAAGTTCTCCACTTACAGTCTACCAGTTTGGAACAGGTCGTTATCACGCTTGGCTAATGCTGATTTATATACCGAAGATTCAGAGTTTCCTCGAGGCATGTTGAATCGACCGTTCTCGTTAATGGTGGCAAGCTCTCCGACGATGTAATTATGGAACCTGTTGAATGCGACCAACATGGCACAGGCCCCAGGAGGCTGGCCAATCAGCCGCTGTTCCGCGAATGTGTCCCTCTTCAGCATCCCGTTCTCGTTGGTCCTCACTGATCGCTGTTGTTTCTCATCGTGGCCATAGAGGGGACCAAGGTCGAGATAACTTGAGCAGTCAAGATTGGGGCCTTCAGGCGAGGTCTTGAAGATATCGTGGATAATGATAGTTGCAAAGTGGAAGAGCGAGGACGAGACCTTGGTGGGACTCTCCCGGGCAGGTCCCTCTCGGCGCATCAGCACTATAAGATGTCAGTGGCAAATTTCTAAGACAAAGCTTCATGGAAAATGATAATCTTACTGTCGAAGATGAGTCCCGGGTCGGGCAGGTTGATATCTCGCGTATGGGTGGGGATGACGCTACGGGCATAAGGCGAGCCCTTTGCACCCAACTGAGGATACATAATGTTCTGTTAGATTGTTAGTAAGAGTAAAAGGATACCATACAAAAGCTAGGAGGTGCGCCTACATTATTGCTGCCATCTGCAGTTCGGTACTTGAACTCATCTCCCAAAAAGGACATCGGAGGGTGTTGGAGGGCACCCCAGAGATTCTTGATGAAGGCTCCACTCAAGTCATTGCGAAGCCGAGAATCATTCGGCAGTGACGCAGCCAGCCGGATGATTTCCTCATACTATATCCAGAGACCATTTAGCAATAGCCCATGTCGATGCGCCACCTGGTGTCTTGGGGGAGGTGCTCACAAGGAATTTACGATCGTCAATGATGCCATTTGCAAGGATAGTCTGGCCAAAGTTACGGGCAAGATTGATATTGTCACCCACTCGTCCCGCTTGGCTGTGTAAGTCCTCGGCTGCTCGGAAGGCAAGTCCCATGAGGTTAGAGATCTCGTGACGAGGTTTGGACAGGTCGAGGGAAGACATCTTGCCGTATGCTCAACTGTTTCAAGCGCAGCAGATCAAGACGGGACAACACAAACGGCGCGAAACACAACAGGCACGAGGGGACAGCGTCTTATTATATCTCCTGCGGTCTATCTGCAGCAATCCTTGTCACATGCTGGATTCAGATGGTGTGCAGGATGCATGGTCCACATGCCCATGCAGCATATAAGGCAGACAACATGCAGCCCCCAAGTTCAGAAGAGTGTGCACCAGGTCGTATCGAGAACAAAGGTCCTGGATGATCCGCATCACAGTAAGCATTCGAGGACTACTCTTGAGTAATTCCCTGACCTTCATTGGAGGATGTCAGTCTGTTCTAGGAACCCACCAAGTGCAGGGTACCCGCCAGGACAAAGAGATTCCATATGCTATTGGGGAGCTTGCCCAGATCAAGCCAAGCGGTACTGGCCGTGTGGCCCGCCCCGGCTGACACCCTCAGAATCCTCCCCTTCTCTTTCATTAGAATCAGCCTTGCTTGCCACCTGAGCATCAGAGCACCTGAAACATTTCTTACTGAATCTGTGCAAGTACCATCGCATCGTGCAGGTACAACTGATATCTTTTCCTCAGCTCGACACAATCTCTGGATTCCACCAAGCCAAGCTAGGCTCCCAAACCGGAACGGCCGTAGCTATAGTGGGCTAGGCTTGATATATCACGCAATTATTTGATCAGGTTACAATGCCCACCAGGACGACTAAAGCAGCACATGCCAGCTGAATTTGGCCAGCTTTGTAGCACATGCTCACCACTCATACAAGAACAACCTTGGAAGATAGGGTAACTCGAAAGGTTTGATAGAATCTGGTATACAAAATCAACTCCCAAGACCGCCAAATGGTCTGTGCAACAGAAGTGGGCAGAACCAGATAAAGCGTAGCGGCATTCTCGCGCACTACCATAATGCGTCTTTACAGTGAAAAGTAAATAGCAGCACATTTGAGCGACATATTAATGCAGGAGTTAATATACTTCAGCCTAAGAAAAAAGCGAAGTAGAGGACCGGTTGATCCCGATGAAATGACAGTATAGACGGTTCGCGAATATGTCAGCTAATAGCTACTAGTATTACTAGCGAGAGAATACAGACGGGAAGAAAACTGTACTTGCGATCAATTGGTACCTCGGTACCTAGGTACCAATGTTTGTGGTTTACTTTTGCGTAAAGCCCGCCCCCATGCTGCAGCACGAGTTGGGATCCACCCACACAGCCGAAGGACTGCATGTGTGTGTGTGGAGTCCGTGGGAAGGCAACCACTTCTGAAGTGGGCAGCGCCGTGATCCGACTTCTCGGTCCCGATTTTTATTAGCGCTGGGTTTCTGCAGCTTGAGCTCCAGCATAGGTTACAGTGTTCTATTTTGACGATTTTAGTCCCTGCCGGATCCAGCACCAACAGGCCGCCCCCATCCGCTGATTGCAACCTTGGGTCCCGCGATAACAGGTTGGTATGGAGACTGATGATCTCGAATGTTACACTTTTCCGGAATTAGTGTCTGAACGACCGTGTGTCCACATTACTCGGCGACAAAATCTTCTCCCCCTCACTTGTAGATAGGTATAATATCAGTCTGAATGATGTACTATGTATGTATGCCCGCTTTCTTCACGCGACCTCACTTCATCGGCATTCGATGGCGTGAGAGACCTCACCGTTCTGTCTTTTTGCTGGGCCCGCCCACTATCATTGCAGCGCCATGAACTCGTCTGCGGTTGACCTTTGCACTGTTCCAGCGGGGACGTCCCCAAACGGGCACTACAACTTCGAGAACCCAGAGACCCTTAGGCCAACAATTATCGCCATCGGCGTAGTGTTGTGCACAATTTCCGTGACATTAGTAGTTGAGCGAATCCACATTAATCAGAAGAAGCTGGCCTCTGCCGATTGTATGCTAGTCGCTCATGTTTAAGACTATGGAGAATGGGTGCTGACGTTTCACAGATTTCACCGTCGCCGCGTGTGCCTTCAACATCGGCTTCACGGGTATCCAGCTCTCTTGTAAGATCCCGATCAGAATGGTGGACTATGCTTGGCCGGTTTTTCTAACCTTAAATCTCTGCAGCGACGTGGATGTATCGCCACCAGTGGGATATACCGGTCTGCTGGTTTACTCCATCGTACTTCAAGAAGCTCTTTATCCAAGAGTGTTTCTTTGCCCCGGTCTACTTCACCTCTAAAACGGCTATTTTTCTGTTATATCGGCAGCTATTTGCCATCAAAAAATGGATGAGAAATGCTGTCAACGTCGGTATATTGCTCACCTTTGTCTTGTACCTTCCCACTATACCTACAGCAGCTGTGTCATCAGCACCCCGCCTGGGCGGATCCTGGTCATCTATCTTTACGTCTGACGGACCTGAGATGATGATCACGTGGGGGATTGTTATGGCCACATTGAGCACACTTTTAGATCTTTACATCTTTTTCCTCCCTCTTCCCAATATCCTCCGCCTTCAGATGCCACTACGGCGACGTCTTCAGGTGGTGGGCGTGTTCGCCACGGCCTTTATGTGAGTTTAGAAGTCAGAAGACTAGTGTTGTTTACAATGAGGCTGACGTTATCATTTCCAGGGGTGTGGTTGCGAGCGCGTTGTCTCTGGTCTACAGAATCCAGCTGATCGATGCTGATGATACTCTGTGGCCACAAGCCATCACTTCCATCTGCGCGTAGGCTCTTTCCGTCCTTTCACCCTGTATTCCTTTATTGGGGCCCGCACTGACGCAGCTAACACCGTTGACACCATCTAGTCTCATCGAGTCCAACGTTGCCATTATTGTGGGATGCATGCCAGCATTCTCACAGTTCTGCAAACAGTATGCTGCCGGCTCCGGGCTGTTCAAGTCACTTCGATCCTATCTTCGAGAAAAGGGCCCCAGCAGCAACAGAGTCTGTGGTGATGTAGACGAGAGCAGGAGTCCGAAGCCGGTGCCACAAGCTGTATTATCACCGCTTGAGAGACAGAGGATATCCTGCGATATTTCAGATGCAACCTTGTCTTATGGAATGTCTTTGAATGGTGAGCGTGATTCTCCGGGCTTATCAACAGACATTATTCATTCTACGGACATTTCTCAGTATTGGGAATTAGAGAATGATAGCAATGAATGTTTAGCCTAGAAAACGTGTGCTACGTATTCGGCCTGGGAACCCCATTTCGTTCCCAAGCGCTGGAATCAATTCTCAACTATTTTCAAGGTGGCACTTATCATAATTGCATGTGCCTACATTGTGGAAGCACGGACGTGAGACTCTATGGGTGCGCTTCTGGTTGCTTGAGCAAAACTTCGAGGGCCCCACAGCGTTGTTGAATTCTCTTGGCACATATCTCAGACTGTTTTGTCCAAGGAAATCGGAAGGACCCGCTCCACGCCGCAATTTCCAAGTGGTGGTACTGTACCTATGTACTGTGTGAGTGCGGCGCAGCTAGCCGCTTGGGTCAGTCTGTTGGGAGCCAGACGAAGTCCCAGGTCCATTTAAAAGGCGTCGCAGCCAACTCCCACAGGTGGACCGGCCAATGTCGTTGGCTTGCTTGCTTCCTCCCTGCAACTCAATCACCAGTTTCTCGATTCTGTCGACATCGAAAATATCGCGTATGAGCTTCATTGGCTCCTTCACATCCAATTGCGCTTTCCTTGGATTCTTCACCAACAAAAAGACAATTCAAATGGCTGACAGCAATAGGCTACGTGCAGTACGTGCCAGGCCTGGTCATAGACATTCGGCTGTAACTTGCAAAGATCAAGACTGACCAGGCTTTACTTCTAGGTCGAAAGTTTGGTCACCCTGCTGGGGCCGGAAAAGGTGTCTCTACCAGGAAGTCCCGCCTATGATGCGAGTCTATCGTCTTATTTCGCCTTGCAGGCGTCCTCAATCCGTCCATTGTGTTTCGTTGTGCCGCATACGGCCCACGATGTCTCGGCCGTAGTCCAGTCACTAGCCGCTGAGACCGTCACGAACTCGTGCGGTTTCTCAATTCGATCTGGTGGCCACATGTGGAATCCGGGCGCATCTAATTCATCCGGCGGGGTGACAGTCGACCTGGCGAAGCTCAACTCGATCGATGTCAACGCTGAGGACTCGACCGTGTCTGTCGGGCCGGCCGCAACATGGGATGCTGTCTTCGCCAAGCTCGACCCCTTGGGACTGAGTGTTGCTGGAGGCCGTGTCGCGGGCGTGGGCGTGGGCGGGTTGACACTGGGAGGTGGCCTTTCGCATTTCTCGCCTCGCTATGGGTGGACTTGTGACACGGTCACGGCCTTTGAAGTTGTCTTGGCCGATGGCTCCATTGTGGAAGCCAATGAGACGCAGAACACGGATCTCTTCCACGGTCTTCGCGGCGGATGCAACAACTTCGGCATCGTCACCCAGGTTGACCTGAAGACGTTTGATCAAGGCGCTGTGTGGGCTGCCACGATCTATAGCCCGCTCTCTACTGTAGATGACCAGATCCGAATCTTCGCCAAGCTTGCGACAGCTGAGAACTATGACGAGAACGCCTCGTTCTTCACTGGGTTTGGGTACTCGCAGTCTAAAAACATGACAGTCGTCACCAACGACCTGGTCTACACGAAGGCGGTAGAAAGCCCACCGTACTACAAGGGCTTTCTCGATCAACCTTCATTCTACAACTCATCCTCCCTCACCAATATGACGGAGCTTTCTAAACAAAAGGCGAGCTATCTACCTCCGGGAAAGTCGCGGTAAGCAGTGTGAATCCCCGTTCCGAGGCATCACGTCGGTCACTGACCAGAGCTAGATATCTATTCGCAACAACAACTTTCCTACCGACCGAGAAGATGCTCCGCGCAGCATACGATGCATACAGCAGCAGCTTGGAAGGCGTCAAGGACATCAAAGGCCTCACGTGGTCCATGTCATTTGAGCCGCTGCCCCCTCAGATCTACCAACGCAACGCAGCAGTCAACTCACTGGGGCTGGCCGACCGCAGCGGGAGCCGCGTCGTCTGCCTCTTCTCACAGGCCTGGTCTGATGACGCAGATAACGAGCGCGCCACCGCCGCGTCTGCTTCGCTCGTCAGCGCCATCGAGAAGGCCGCTCGAGATCTCGGGGCCTACGATCCATTCGTCTACCTGAATTACGCCGGGGACTGGCAGGACCCGATTTCGAGCTACGGGGACGAGAGCGTCCAGCAGCTGCGGCAGCTACGAGGCAGAGTTGATCCTGATGGGGTGTTCACGCGTCTTGTCCCTGGTGGATTCAAGATGGGATCTTAAATATGTACGAGCCTTGCTCGGGTGTCCGCTTCGCGGCCACAGCATCCATAGTGCCAACTACCCAACTTCTCCCTACCAAACCTCCCATTGGCCAACCTCCTATAGGCCAACCTCCCATAGGTTAACCTCCAATGGGCTAACCTCCTATAGCGTAGCCATCTATATTGGGGAAACCCTCCTATAGAATAACCTCCTATGGGAAGACCTCTACTCGGAAAGTCTTCTATGGAACGACTTCCTATAGAATAACCAGACCAGAGATAGGTGAGCTATGGAGGCTCCATAAGCCACAGGTACTCCGTAATGACGTTTTCGACTTTTTTCTTTTTTGAATGTGACTGTGTTACCGTAATAATAAAGCAAGTTCCTCCTGATCTCATCATATCCTCGAAACTCCACTCCGCTCGGTACCGACCAGCGATTAATCATGGGTTATACTCGTGTTTAGAGAGAACATGATGACAAAAAAGGGATATATTCACCGATATCAAGGCCTGCAACCTGCTAAATGGGCACGTCTCTCACTCATTCCAACGAATCGACCATTATTGCCGTTGACCCAATTACTATGTACTTAGTCAAAAATTGCTCCCTGGCAGTTTATGTTCTCCCCTGGGATCTGAGCATGGCTTCCATTCAACATCTGGTACACACTTTGAGCCAAAAGGTTGAAATCACTAAGAAATCTGTCTTCCCGCGGTCCTGGCACCAACTGTGTAAGTATCATTACACACTGGTGGCTCGACTCAGAAATCGGGCCTGTCGTGCTAAGTATTTGAGATACACTTTCTTGAGGTCACTCACCAAGATAGATTTTCTTTCTCATATTCAATATTCTTTGCGCCGGTAAAAGACATTCCACTAGAATGTATGCGCGACATGCTCACCAGGCATCATTGGTTCACTAGCAGCTGGCCCACTAAGCGTCGGACGTGTAGCGGAGACGAAGGTCCCACACGGGCAGCTGACAATCAATGACCCCTTGCCGTGGGATGGCTGGGGACTGCTCAGCCTCAACTTGCGTCGGTAAGAACTTCCTCCCATCATACTCCCAGACCTGAGCGAAGAGGTAGCGATAGCCGCCAACTCTCCTTCATGCTGGGCTTCACAACTAACGTGGTCAAGTCGTGTCCCTTGTCCACGGCGTACATATTGTAGAACACCGTCCGCTGCCGTAATCAGAGTGCTGGAGCATCTGCCGTAAACCGCAGTTGAACCCTGTCCAGCTTTAGCAGCAACCCCAGCTGCACCACTCCTTTCCTGAAACCGCCTACACGTTAACAATTACCCAAAGCTGGCTGTAGGCTTCAAAACATGGGGACATCGGATTACAACAGCAATCCGGGTAGTGGCTGGGATGCGAATCCGTCATTAGTCGCCCAGCCGGAGGTCAACGTCAACCGCTTTCAAGACGAGGTCGCGACTCCAGACTCTGTCGACGCCAATCGTCCGAATGGCGGTGGTGCCAGAATCGGCCGGCCTCCACAATGGACAGAATCACGGTCCAGGAAACTGGCCAGGCTGTACACGTACACCACCCTACCAATGGAGAAGGTCATCAATAAGATCTTTCCCGATAAAGATGTGAAGTATGATCTCCGCAAAGTTGTTGCTCCGTCTTCTCCATTCCGTATCTGATATTGACGATGGCCCAGAAAAGCCTCGACACGAAATTCCATGCACACGACGGCCGGTCATGGAGATAGTGACTACATTCTCGGCAAAGATATCAAAATCTTGTCTAGACCACTCAGATCTCAATCACTCACTTCTAAGCCACAGCTCAAAATCGCACCTCCCACCAAGCCGCAATTAAAGGTGTCCCTGCGACCGCCACGCTTACCACAGACCGGTGAGTGTCCTGCACCCAGCAAGTTGCAGCATATGAGAGAAGCTCCACAGCCCTCTCCTTCGGCCGTCCTTCCATCTCACTTGGATCTCAGCGGAAGTGTCCCTCGAGATCCAAGAAACCTGAAAGACTCTGGAGATATAAGAGATCTAAGAGATGACCCGTATACTGTGCGTGCCGGCCGCAGGGAGAGTATTCCCCCAAGAGATCCGCGAGAGGAGCGGTATCTGCTCGAAACACAACGAATCGCGGCCGAATCAAGAATGTCAGCCGAACCTGGCATGGTCTTCGACCAACGCGATCCACGCGTCATGGGATATCCGAGCCACCAGCATTCTCACTGGCCTGGTGAGATCTCAGATTCGAATGACGCAGCCGCAGATCTTGAACCGAAGATCGAGACACCGTCAGGCGCGAGCGAGAAGTTGAGCGCCAGCATAAAAGGTAAGCCTCCTATAGCGTTCCTGTCCCCAAGTATGACTGACTATTTATTAACACCTGTACAGCTCGATGGGCCAACGGCTCTAGTATGCGTCAAGCAGTGAACAAGCGCCAAGAGACGCTCGCGCGTGAGAAACAGAAACAGAGTGACGCGAACCTTCTTATCGCACGCTACAAGGAACGTGCACCAAAGCCCGACACCAGCGCTTTGGAGAAAGTTGGACAGTATCTAGACGGTCTTGAATCGGATAACAGCGACTTATCAGATGAGGAAGAAGCCGGTATTGAGCAAACGGTCACTGAACTGGAAACTTTCCTCTTGCAGGGGAAACCATTCAAAGCTCTGAAATGGCACCTACGAAGCCTAATAATTCGGAACCAGCGTGTCGAACAGGTCAAAGCCTCTGCCGAACAGCTCCTCGATTTTATGCTTTGCAACCTTAAGCTCGAGGAAACCTTCGCCAGGGCTTGCAGCCGTATGCCTGATTTCAGCACATGGCTAGGGTTGAAAATAGGTGTTTTAACTGCGAGGCTGGAAACCGAGCTAAGGGCTACATCCCCTGTGACAGACTACCTACGCACCTATTCAGTCTATCTCTCGGCCCAGGTAGTCCATAAATTGAGTCAAAGACCCAACATCTCTTATATGAAGACCTTGGAGTCTCACTGCTAAGAACAGGGCAAAGAGTACAGCACTGAACTCAGACCATCTCAAGAGATCCTAGAAGATATCATGGCCGAAAAGTTACCAAAAGTCTTTGGGGGAGAATTTTCTGAACAAGCCGCTTGGGCTGGGCTGATTTCCACGAAAGCGTTCCGTGAATTCTTCGCAGACCTTTCAGATGCTGCTTATCCGACGTTCTTCTCCGAGTGCCGCAAAACCCTGAAAGCGGCAATCGACTCTGAGGTTGACGGACCTTCGCCTCAGTCTGAGGAGAGATACCTACTGTCAACGCTTATGGAGTTACAGTGGTGCTCGGCATGGCGTGGTTCGAAGTTCTCTATTTCCGTTGAGTCTTCCGACCGTGTGCCATGGATTGATCGGTTGAAGCTTGCCATCGAGAGAAGCAGTGAATCAGAATGGACTTGGTGGCCATTGTCACCGCCACCGAGGGCTCAATCACCTGCTCATGTCCAGCTCGAGCCACTCGATATGCGCCAGCAATTCTCAAGGGCTGCGTTGTTTTGTTTGGTGAGTTTCCCTAATAGTCTCTGCAACATAAGTGCCAGTTTTAGCCCAACTCCCCCCCCCCCCAAACCAAACTCAACAAATATTTCGCCCCCCTGCTTGGAAACCGAGGTAGTGGACACTGCACAGGCTTGCTGTAGTGGGCGATCTACCCAGCAGGCCCGGGGTTGACTTTCCGAAAGCTATCGTACACTCGTCCTCATGCTACCTCTGCATGAATCACGTAGGCTGACCAGCTCAGTCCTTGTATTTTGGCCTAGGAGTCACACAATTTGCGGCCAGCTTGATTCAACAGCACTTGCGAGTTTCCAGTCTTGGATCTTTCCAGCGAGATTTTCTCGTCCCTGCCATTGCATATATTTTCTGTGGCATAGTAAGTGTCCAATATTAACCACCGTGATACTGAGACTTGACTGCTTTTCAGTTCCGGGGTGCTGACATAGCGAAGCTTCTAGATGTTCTACTCGACATCGCGGCCGCGGCCATTGTACGTATTAGGGGAAATCTGTTCTTCAAAGGACGCCCGGAACCAATTCGAAGTCAAGGAGCACATGGAGACTGTGCGAAGGTCATATCGTGGACATGTACATGCGGCTCCACCCGTCGGGAGCTTGTTTCGCCCAAATATGCCAAACTATTCCAGCAATTCGCCAGCGAATATCCCACAGCACACTACGACAACAATCCAATCCAACTAGATAGCCTTACTGTTCCACAGACTCCATCTCAAACTCCCTCGAGGGACTCCTCTTCGTCTGCAGACACGCAAAGTGTGGACAGCTTGGATTCAACTGATGGGGGCAGCGGCAGAGCCTCTGTTTCGACGGCACCTAGCAGTATAGGCTCCACTGCCATCACACTGGACTCTGACTCCCAAGCCTTCGTCCATTTGCTTGTTCGCAACGGAGATCGATATGTGATGTCCTCAATGAACGTCACCGACAAAGGCGCTAAGGGATTTTTTCCAAGATCTCATAGTCTGCTATCATCAACATCGAGGGTTCCTTCGCCGTATTTTTTCCATTTTCGTGTACAGTCATTGCAACTTCGTGAAGGTCAGTGCATCTGTGCCTCTCGAGGCTTTATACGCCAGTACTTATTGACGTCTAGGTAAAACGCCATCGCGCATATCCCTTCTCTCCGATTCCAGGATTCTCATTCCCCGAGCTGGGCAAAGACATCGAATACCATGAATACACATACAGCCCCCAGCCGATGACACAAGCCCCCATCACCAAGCACATGTTCAACGACTTCTTCTATTCCTGCTATGACAGCCACAATCTAAAGCACTCGTTCCTCCACAAGTTTCTTTCGTCCTGCGATGTCATTGAAACTCTCCCGCAAGGCCTTCTGGAAAATATGCCGAAACGTGATCGAGAGGTCATGGCTGGTGCGCAGTTCAGCAGGGTGGAGCAATTCTGGGGGATCGTGGCACGGGAGCAACGTTCGGCGTTAAGGGTTGTGCTGTACATGCTGCTGAGCCTTACGCCTACGATTTGGTTCACGTTCATGTGGCTGTTCTCTTGGGGCCATGAGGGAGACCTTCAAAATGCCACCGTCCCTGTGACAATCAGCATTGCTACTCTCAGTATGATCTGGGTTGTGGTATATTCTGGTGGTGAGGTGGAACACAAATGAATTTGTGTTGTGTAGGAAGAGCGGATGAAATATGAGGATAGTGTGTTCTCAAAAGAAAAATGTACAGCTTATTTAACGCTCATTTAGGTATAATATATGCATTGGTTTGTATAGAACTCTAAGCATATTGGGTGGGCCGTTGTATAGCTGACCTTTTAATCCAGAGCCTTTACACTCTCCCCATCATTTTGTCTCTACTTACTATTCCTGCCATGGGTCCCTGGCCCCCGTCATCCCATTTCCTGTACTCCTCCTGCTCTACCTGATGGCCCCTCTCCTCATCCTTCGCGCGCCCTGCCTTTCCCGTTCCTTTCGCACTGACACCTACTCCACACTAGCCAGAATCAACACACCGCCGAGCCAGCTCATCAGCCCGGGAATCAGCCCCCACAGCCCCCAGTCGAACGCCAGTGCGAACAGCATCTGCAAGTACACCAGGTTGAGCACCAGCATGCTCTTGAGGTGAGCCAGGCACACCGTGGGTAGGAACTGCATGGTGAAACAGTTCGCGTCCAGCAGGGCGACCGCGCAACGGGAGTTGACTGACCTTCAATGTCGAAGCTACTGCCGGATGATGATAACTTCCATGCCCCGTTAACATACCATCAGTGATTGGAAGATCGGCCTTTGAGTGCCGCGCAGCTTGATCAGTCGGCGGGATGGGTATTCGTACTTCATCGTCCGATGCCATGTCTCGTGGTCCTTCATGAAAATGAAAGAGCACCTACCTCGAGCGAAGTACATCCCTTGATGACAATAGAATATCCCAGATTCACTGGAATAAAGTAGCCGTTTTCCTGAAGTCTATTGGGAACTTTTCCGACCTGTAAATAGGGCGGGTTCTATAAGCCCTGGCCAAGCTGGCGAGGAGTAGGTGAGCGACGCTTTTACTCGGTCACGCGACCAGCCTCCACGTGTAGAGACTTGGGGTAATTAAAATTCACGCAGGTTTCCCCGGAATTTCCCCAAATTTTGCTTCTTCATGTTTTAGTTGTCCGCTTTGGGGATTCGGTGTGCTTCTGCAAGAACTTTGCTCGCTCAGTGTGACCACACCTTCACTACCAAGTCCAGGTTGTCACCAAAATCATTGGCAGAGCTCGAAACGGAAGTGCCTAAAATACGTTATGCCAATACTCTTTGATATGCACTCCCCGCACACAGCGGGGTACAATTGTGC
The DNA here is from genome assembly GCA_021399435.1 of Diaporthe sp. PMI_573. Classification (NCBI taxonomy): domain Eukaryota; kingdom Fungi; phylum Ascomycota; class Sordariomycetes; order Diaporthales; family Diaporthaceae; genus Diaporthe; species Diaporthe sp. PMI_573. The sequence goes on from JAJTUP010000005.1 coordinate 567,064, forward strand.
ATCTCTGCCCAAGTAGGTAGCCCAGACATGAGGTCTGCATCTAGCGTGAGGCACACGACCTCAGGCTGGTCCTCCACTTGAGACCTAGCCAATGGGCCCGATTTCTCCACATGTATTATATGGTTTTACTACCGTCTTGCAAAGCTCAGACAGCGCTGGCTCCGGTTTCCCAACAATGTCCTTCTTCATTCCCTCGGTCCCTCCTACTTATCGCCGGCTTTTGTATCTGGGTCTTCTTGGCTACGCGCAAGCCTTCTCCCGAAGTTCGAAACGCAAGCCGAAAAGCAGATATTGATACCTTAATGGTGTGTATCTACCTTATCCATGGCGAATCACTCGTGGACCGATCTGCCTGCGCAGATCCAAAGTAGCTTCGAAAAGCTAAACGAGAGCCTGGCTTCGGATCCCCAGCTGCTGGCCTTTACAGACACCCAATCAGCCAGCGAGCCAGTCACCTACGGCTGGAGAGCCGCGGGATCTGACAATGCGGTTCTCTGTATCGTGTCCAAGGACTCGACGACGGTCAGGTCCGGCAAGACATCCGAAGCTGTGTTTCTTTTGTCGGCGCTACCAGAGCAATGGTACGAATTCTACCAGCCCATGCCCAAGCCGCCCTTTCAAAGCTATTGGGGCATGTTCGGCATGAATGTTCACCAACAGGGCGTGGAGGTGCTGGGCAGCCAGGACCTATACATCAACTACACATCCATCTGGCGCCGCGTTCTCGAGCTTAGCCACGCCGCCATTCACGGCCCTATGGTGGAAGACACGCTTCCAGAGCCTGTACTCGAAGACCCAATCGTCGGCCGCTACGTCTACGTGACGCCCCCGAGCTTCGGCCGCACCAAGATCTTCTACGAGCAGACGGGCAAGGTCGGCAACCAAGACATCCTGTTCCTCCACACGGCCGGAAGCGACTCGCGCCAATACCATGGAGTCATGACTGACCCGCGCATGCTATCACGGTGCCGCATGACGGCGTTTGACCTCCCGGGCCACGGGAGAAGTTTCCCATCCGAGACGCAAATCCCCGGTCGCCACCACAACACCGAGGATGCTTACGTCGGTTGCATCCGCGAGGTCATCCGCGCGCTTGGCCTCGTCAAGCCTATCGTCTGTGGAGCCAGCATGGGCGGCCACGTATGCCTGGCCATTGCTTTGAGGGCCGATGAGGTCGGCGCTGGTGCAGTCATTCCTTGTCAAGGGTTGGTCTTCCCGTCCAGTGGCGTCCTCCCATCCTCCCAAATCAGAACATGATATGATTTGTGTCGTGTTACTGATTCTTATACCATCGTTGAATACAGATCCGAATACACCGGCATGGATCGGCAATCGTGGGATCGGTCACTGTTTGTCAACCAAACACTCTTCAATCCCGAATGGATTTACGGGGTAAGTGGATTTTCGGGCGCTTTATCGGGGCTTTCTTCCTTTGTGCCTGGCCGGATGGTGTATCCGCCATATACTGTTTTACCCCAGTCTCTGATCCGTGGTCTGTCTGGACATCCTATAGCTAATTTTCGAATCTGGTAGATGATGGCGCCCACAGCCCCACGCATCAACCGCGACCTAGTCTGGCATCTCTACTCCGGGCAGGCTTATGGTATATTCCACGGAGATCTCGAGTTCTACTTCGGAGGTTGGGATGGCCGAGGCCGTGTCGAGCATATCGACACTGCCAGGTGTCCTGTGTACATGCTGACGGGTGAATACGACTGGAGCAATACGCCAGAGCTGAGTGAGAAGACGGCGGCTAAGATTCCAGGGGCCCGATTCACGAGAATGGAGGGTCTTGGGCACTTCCCCGCCACTGAGAACCCTCAAAGATTTGTCGGATATCTCATTGAAGCTGTTGATTATGTCACGAGCCAGATGGCCAGTAAATAGGCACAAGATCAACCACCGTGGCAGGATGGCCTGCCAGCATTCTGACTGCAATTGAGACGATAAGGGTAACACCGACAACAAATTCGTACTCGGCCTTTCGGCGACATCTTCTGCGAATGGCTGGGCGAGGTTTGCTACCAGGGGCCTTGGTCTGACGGCCTTAAGTGCCTTGCTGTCATATGATATATGTACCGTGAATTTACGCCGTAATGGCGATTGCTTTTACGTGTGTTGTGCGGAGTTCTTTTTCGTGACACTTGCGGTAGCTAGTGCTGAGAAGTTTAAACGAGCTTTGCTCGGGTGTCCGCTACGTGGCCATAGCATCTATCGCCAACCTCAGATATCATTTAACCTTCTACATGTCGATCTCTTTTGGGATAGCCTTCTCTAGGGCAACCTCGTACAGGATAATCTCCAATGGGACAACCTCTTATAGGATAACCTCCTATAGGATAACCTCTTATAGGATAACCTCTTTTAGCATAGCCTCCCTTAGAAAACCCTCTACTGTGAATAGGATAACATCTGATAGAATAGTCTGTCTTAGGAGAATCTCTTATGTCAAAACCTCTTATGGGAAACCCTCTCATAGGAAAGCTTCTCATAAGAAAACCTTCTACTCTCCTTCGCTTCCGTTCCCGTATTTATTGTCGACATCAGTGCTGCGGGTAAATGGAGGATGGCCGGTCTGGGTGACTAATACAAATCGCCCGATTTAAGCATCCACCGACTCAGAGATCGTACCCTACTAGTATCTAGTCCTTCGAAACCAGCCCAAACTTCTCATCTAACGCCCAAGTCAGCCGGAGCCATCTCTGAGCTTTGGCTGGACCACACCTGAATTGGCCACAAATATCTATAAAAGCTACCCCGCGAGTGAACTCTTCGTGCTTTCTGCTCTGAAACTCTCAATCCACAGAATACTCAGTGCTCTAGAATTTGGTCTATAATACTACCAGACCGGCCAAGCGGACACTGTCATCTTATCTCCATCAACTTGAAACAAGACTTTTGAGAAAACGTTTGGCACAGCAAGATGGGTCTACCTATGTCGAAGGCCAGCAATGCCAAGCCTCAGGCCGACTGCTATGTGGATGCAACAAACCCGGACGTGGAGAGCACAAAAATGTCTCAAGAAATCGAGTGTTGGGAGAAGACTTACCGGGAACGCTTCGGGCGAAGGGTTACGATTCCCTCCGTGTCCTACAGACCCGAGTTGAACAACAACCGCTGGTTCACATTTGACCCGCTCTGGGGATTGGTTGACAAGCCGGACGTCTTTAAATCTGCTCCGGAGGATGTGGAACGCCATATTGGGTTCCTTGGTCGTGTTGAAAATTGCTCTCCGCGCTATGCCGGGCCAACAGGGGAGCCATTGAGTGCGGAACTCAAAGCGAGGACAAGACAGGAATTGGTTCATTCTTTCCACAGGAAAATGGAACCTTATTTCCGGCAACACGTCAGGAGTTCCTGGCTCGGGGAGTGGAATCGTTTGAGTTCCACCTCTGTCCCCTTTGTTTTACCCTATTTGAATCATGGAGATGCTGTGCCCCCCAAGCTACTCGAGCAGCGTGTTCTTGGCAGCGAAATACTAGGTCAAATCACTGCCGTGTATTTCGAGCCAGGTTTTATGCGGTGTTTTGCCGGCCAGTGTTGGGACGACAGCGACGACAAGATGAAGGTGTACTATGGCAACGGCTGTGCTTACATAGGAAGAGCTATGCTGGCGGCGTGGCGGGAGGTCCACCATTTCAATGGTGAGCTGGCAATTAGACAACAGAACCGCTGGTTCGCGAACACAATCGCACTGGAAGGACAACATGGCCCAGTTGGTCCTACTGAGGCTGTCATACGCACACACAAGATTATTTGCGAAGAGCTGCAAAATGTACAGAACAAGCCGGTCAGTTCCGAAGATCCATACACGTGGGTCGAGCACGGTTTCGAGATGGGGCCCATATACCGATCCGTGATTATCATTCTCGACAAACAGTTAGCCCTGGAACGAAGCGAAGACGAAGCCGAACTGTGCGATATCCTCTTCGAGCGATGCAGCGTTCTGCTCGTCCGTACCGGGGATGAAGACCACCTAAGTGCGCCTATTGACTTATCTACGCTGAACGCTGCCGGGCTGACCCTGTCTCTTGATCGGAGCGAGGCAGCTATGATTGATCCAGTGGGAATGCAGCAAATCGTCCGGGTACGGCTGCGCACGGCGGTGCGCTTCATCATGGATCTTGAGAGGCGCGAGATCAATGCCTCATCGCGTCTAACAGCCCAAAAGAATGTTCTCGACGCGGACATGCTGCGGGAAGCGGAAGTCTGGGCCGAAGGCGCACTTGCTCATGCCGAAAGTAATGGCAGCATTGACCGCAATGTTGACACATGGGAAGCCGTCCGTCGGGCACAAGCGCACCTTGATGGAGATCGATGTGGCCTCGAAGTCAAGCCGTTCCAAGACTTTCTCCCCGCAGTTCGCTATTGGTGATGATGCGAATGAATCCTCCGGAGAAGCAACACCACTTGCTTTTGATGCCATTTGTGTCCACGTGGAGAGGCACACTAGAGTGGGCGCATGAAAGTTTGGTCTAGAGTACCATCTCTCAAGCTGACTCTCGTGATATGCGAATCGTCCACGGGTATTAGGTTGAGCAGGGCATGGGATGAGAAACGGAGCTGAAGAAAGAGCCAAGGCTGCCAATCATACAGCTGTGGGTGGTTTTTGATTCATTATACAGGCAACACTGTCCTTGATAAGCCTCTATCCAGGCATCCATGTTCACCCCGCTTCAGGCTGTCAGCATCTGACCGCCAGCCACAAATTCTCACTGTTCACTCTTCTTGTTCGGCCGTTACCAATCATATCTATGGAAATATCCCCACGTGTCTGCTTATCATCGCAAATGCATTCATTGGAAACGTCAAGGGCTCCAGCCACGCGCAGTGGTGCGCCTTTTCTCCCAATGTCAGAGCCATGTTCTCTGTGTCTGCCTCTACATAGTTCGTGTAATCGGACCACCTGCCCGTCGTTGCTCCTGTTCCGCCACAATCCCTCCAAAAAGGCCGACGTGCCATTGGATGATGAGTATTGGATTGTCTCGACTTGGGTTTTGGCACTGGAGGAATCAGCCTCGAGAGGGTGTGTGGTGTGCGCCACTCTCTATACGGGCCTCATGACAAATGGAAGGTGTTATCATTCCAGGCATTTCGCGCAGTTGAAAGTCGGGCGCAATGGGCATGTGTGTGTGATTACAGACACGAGCGTCGGACACACGACAGAATTAAGCTTTTATACTACCAGGGACGCAGGTAAGAGCGGATTTGTCCTCTTCCCCACCGCCTCAAAGCAGCTCGAATGATATTCACAAGACTGCAGATGAACCACGAAAATGTCTGGCGTTTCCAGTCTTGGCTGGCTCCCTGTCAATGAACACAGGGTCCGAAATAAGTTTAAACCAGACTAAGGAATGGATGCAAATGTGTCAAACTCACCCGCATTGCTCAAGCGAACACGATTCAGTCTTGCCAACCAGAGTCCTCGACATAGGAGATCGTTCAGTTAAGGCCATCCCACAATCCAGTGAGGTATTCATCTACATTGGAAAACTAACTTAGAGTAGGAACAAGATTTCCAGCTTGTCGAGACATACGCGAAAGTCGAACAATACATCGCACTTAGCCACTGCTGGGGAAATTCTCCCATGATCCAGACAACCTCGGCGAACATTGCGGAAAGGAAGAGAGGCATCCCATTTTCGGAGATCCCCAAAACGTTTCAAGAAGCAAGCTCGCTCGCCCGCCATCTAGGGATTCGGTATCTCTGGGTCGATTCCCTCTGCATCGTTCAGGACGACAAGCTTGATTGGCAACGAGAATCTGCACAAATGGCCAGTATATATGCCAAAGCTGCACTGACCATTGCTGCCAACGCATCTCAGGATTCCACAGGTGGTTGCTTCAGACCTACGCCACAGCTCTCTGGGTGTAACTCTTGGGAGATAGCAGTGGAATATAAAACATTGACTGAGGAGCCGGGTGAGGCAATAGGTCAGCGTGAATTATATGACGCCGACCGGGATTCTGAGGACCTTCGCTGGCTCGATGGCGACGAGATGGAACAGTACTGGGAACCATATGATTCACGAGGACAATGGAGTTCAGGAGGACAGGTGCATTCAACTTTCGGTGGATCGACGCAGCAATCCTCGATCGTGCGTTTTTTGCCAGGATATGCCTCGCCAGGCTCACTCCCAAGCAAACATTCTAGCAGCAAACTCGATACCAACAATATCCGCAACATCGACAGAGACCGGAACGCATGCATCAAAGAGCAGCCAGACCAAGTTCAGAAGCCCTCAAGTTTCCGTGGAAGGGTTGAATCCTTAGAACACTCGACCGGCGTATACGTGCGGAACTTACTCAGTCATCTGGAGTTCGCGCCCGACAGAGGTTTTGTGCACCCGACCAAGCTCCCTCTCGCCAGTCGGGCATGGGCCTTTCAAGAGAGGCTACTATCTTCGCGCATCGTGCACTTCACTGCCTCGGAGCTTGTCTGGGAATGCACTTCTGAATCCTATTGCCAGTGTGGATTAGTAGGATGCGATGCACAATGGGGAGCCGGGTCTGATTCTCCATCTGCAAAGACACTGAAACTAGCCTTTGATCACGCCGTTCGTGAAGCGAGCGTTGGAAATCCGGAGCAGATCAAGGACATGTGGCAGAAGCTTGTGTCGAATTACACGCTGAAGGCATTAACACACAAGACCGATCTCCTCCCAGCGGCATCCGGCCTCATGAAACGACTGCAGCAGGCTAACTTGGGAGAGTGCTTAGCAGGCATGTGGAGGAAATATCTTCCGGAGCACATGACGTGGTCGGTGGCGGCGGCCAAGAATGAACACGCCCGGCACGAGACATATGTTGCTCCGACGTGGTCTTGGGCATCAGTCACTGCTCCAGTGGACTTCCCAACGTATATCCACGCCGCTTCAACACTCATACTGCCAACTACACTACCCAAGCCTCTTGTGGTTGCCGAGATCATCGACGTGCAATGTACCCCCGCTGGGCTTGACACCACGGGCTCCCTATCCGACGGTGTGCTTACCATTCGCGCGCCTGCAGTGCCAGCGCTGCTGCTGAGCAGCCAGAGGGGGAAATTCGTACATGAATCGCCCGTGAGCTGTAACTTCGTCTGCGAAATCTACAGTCCACATAATGGGGCATTTGCTCGATTCCACCCAGACTCATATTCAGATATCGATGGCTCCATCGAGAGACAGGATGTACTGTGCGTCCAGTGGACAAAGACGATGGAGGAGTGCAGAGCACTTGAGTGGCAGGAAACGAATGCAGAGTTTCTCGTTCTTCGAAGATCTCACAAAAGACCTGGCAAGTACGAGAGGATTGGCATGGTGACTGTCGCCTCGCACAAGAGGCCTGACTATCGAACTACAGGCAAGCCAACCCCAATGGACAAGTGGTTTCAAGGAGCAAGCATCCAAACACTGGAGCTAGTGTAGTTTTGGTACCTGGGGAAGGTGTTAGAAGATCTGTTAATGTTGCATTCATTCTAAAACCTCTAGTGTGTCTCATCTTGCTCTTCATAATCTCAAGAACTCGCATTGCTAGCAATGTAAGAAGAAAATCCAGGCGTTCCAAACCATGTGAGAAGTTCAGTTGCTGATCACAAGGGCTTGGAACGGTCTCATTTGCAAGATATAGAAGACTCCACAGGGCGTCCCTGGCAATCGTCACCTTCCTCTCTCCTACTGCTTCACATGTGTTATTACAGTAACACCGCCACATCTTCAAAAAGTCGCAGCACGTCATTTTGGATCCCCGTATGGTTCGAGTACCATCTACCTGGTTAGCTATACATATCCCACAGGAGGTTATCCTGAAAGAAGTTATATAGTGAGTACTGCCCGGGTGGTTCACTACATAGATACTGTCGCCGCATGGCAGACAAACGAGCCAAGCGCGCGGTCATCAAATAGAATCAAGCTTCTCACATAACTCGTCCCAGCAGATGTTAATATTGTGAAATGCTTTTGATACGAACTCGATATCCTGATCTAATTGTGGGAGTCCCCCCCCCCCAAAACCCCCCTCGGCTTCGTTTTGTACTAACTGCCTAGCGCAGTCTGTGCCCAGATAACCTGGTCTTGATCCATCGTGGTGCCGTCCTCCCCGGTAAAGTGTTCCCCAGAGTACGCACCGACGTGGCCCGGTGCAAAGAAGGGTGCTAGCTCTTCGGCACATTCCTTGCAATACGTCTCAACTCTATTGTGGTGATGACAGAAGCCTGAAGCGGAGTCGTCTTGCTGGAAACTGCTCTTCAGTGCACCGCCCTGAATTGGGACTTGCTCCTGGAGTGGTCGGATTCCAGAATGCTTCATGCCCTCTGGTTGCTGCTGATAGAGTGGGTCTTCACTTGATGGACCGAAAAGACCACTCGGCAAGGTGACTATTTCAGGCAACTCTGACGGGGCAGAAGTCGGGTGCCAACTGAAAGCTGGTGTCACGGCGTAATTGTTGTCCCTGGCATCATTTGAAGAGTTTCCTGTGTTTGGGGTGTCCGTCATCTCGGGCACGGAATATGTGCTGGAACTCCAAACCCGAGGTGACACGCCCTCTAGCTGCTTCATGTCGTCCAATGGACTATCCCTCAGGGGCTTAGTCCCGGAAGAATGCTGAGAGAATGTCAGGTCATAGCTTGAGGAAGCTCGCTTTCTTATAGCTTCCAGAAACTTCCAATCTTGTTGCCTCCTTTCATCACAGTAAAGGTGCTTGAAAGTCTTTCTGACCTTTTTGAAGATCTTTACAATGTATCGGTATCCGTCCTCATGCGTGGGATGAGAGAGTCTTTGAAAGAATCGGGTAATGTATTGCTCGTTGTAACACTTTTCTTGTACTTCTTCGAGCTCAATTGGCTCTTCAAAATCTTGAGAATCCGTTAAGTCAGCAGCGTCCAAAGAAATTTATGCGGTTCTACCATTGTGACAAACGAAGTCGCTACTCACGAGAATTTGGTACAACCTGATCGTCGGGAAACAGAAACTTGCACAGGGCATCCCATGTATCGACTTTGTCGCCCTTGCCCCTTTTAGTCAAGGCTTTGTACTTCTTCGCGCTGAGCCCATTCTCGGGTCTTTGTTCATCATCCTGACCGCTACGTTTCTCGCAGACATTTTCTTCGAGGAGATGTTCATCGAGCTCTTCACTTGTTTGGAAACAGCGGTGGCATCTCACACATTGATGCGCTTGGGTATCTGGCGTATGAAAGAGCTTGATGTGACGCCTGGAACTGCGCATGAGTAACCAAAATGATTCATGGGATAAGGGTCCTCGATCTTTGAGACTACTCACTTAAGCAAAGCCATGCTTGCAAACGTATTGAGCGCACATTGATGGTGCTCCCGAACGTTGAACTTGGTCGGATATCGTTTTCTGTATGGACATGGAAACTTTTGAAAGTCATCTATCCTGACTCTTTTTCTGTCTCCCGACCAACCGTCAGGGTCGTCGAAGTCGTCAGGGCCATCTCCATTGGGGTATTGGTCATCGTTGTCATCCCTCTTCCGATGACGTCCGTGACCAGCACCTTGTTTTCTCTTTCCATTAGCACTCAAGACACGTGCAGCCTCTTGACCATCGATGTTGGAGCCGATATCTTCGCCGTCGGTACAAGGGGAGGTGAGTGAGACAGGCAACTTCCTCGTAATGTAGAGATCATCGTCGTGGCTTCGAATACTTTCCAAGTATACATGTGTGAACCTGACAATGGGCATACAATCGTCCTCGATATGTGCAACCCATTTCGACTTGAGAACTAAGTTGGTGATATTTTCCACAAGTTGCTCATACTGAAATTCGATGTCTTCTTCGGTCGAATGATAATCGTCTTTCGCCGAGGCGAAATGAGAATCCGGAGGCGAGGCCTGCGTGCTAGGGGTCTCAGGTATCACATGTGATAAAATGTGATCATGACCCTGTTGATCGCAGTCCTCCTGTTGAACATCACACAAAGCTCTACGAGTCCTCCAAGCAGCAGGATCCTCGCCTTCACAGGTCTCACCACATGGATATTCGTCGACTCCAGTGCCGGATACTCCGAGACTGGACGAATGGGTTTCACGCCATTGCCTCGCAGAAGTCTCCGATGGCTTGCATTCTGTCGTATGACACCATGAACATACACCCCCGCAGACGCAATGTGTGGTCGGGATTTGATTGAACTCAGTTGTCGGTCTAAGTGATTCGACTGAGGGACCTGGTTGATTGAGAGATAATCCATGTGACTCAAAGCTTGTTGAAACGTGCATATCGAAGTTGGCCATGTCGAATTCGTCATCCTGCGCCTTGGATAGTGCCATAGGCTTGACCCATGAGAAAGGAAGGGAAGAAACTTTTCCAAGGCTCGAGAAACCTTGAACAGGCTTCCAAGGTGTGCTCAAGTCGATATCAGACTCAGCCAATGAGGCTATGCCAGAGTCATTGGACTGCGGAGAATACCTAGGATTCAAGTGGTTGTGGGGTGCCATAATTCTGTCGGTCGAAGTATTCGAAGTATAAGTCTGGTCTTGTGGTGCTTGCAAAAATAGACTTTGAACTCGTTCGAGGAATTGGTGTGTTCTGGCTTCCCGACTCAACGAAGGTGTATGCCCGTGTAGGTCCCGACACCTTTGTAGGGTGGAGGTGATGAAACCCATCGATTCATCTAATGCACGTTGGGAAAGCTCCCCAGGAGAAAGTTGAGGGCTGCTCAAAACGATCTGCTGAAAGGCTCGGGTCAAAAAGTCAAGACTTTCCGAACCGTAGCATCGTGTCTCGACCTCGTCAAGCTCCACGGGTGGGTCAAAGTCTACACAAAGGACAACTTGAGTCAGCGCGAATCGGTATGGCAGGTTCCTCGAGTCCATGTCACACTTTGTTATGTCCAATCCAACTTGCTGTTCCGCCTGCTTTCAAGCTCCGAGGACGATCTCACCTGGATATGGAATGTCTCGTTGCAAGTCTGGGAACAGAACAAGCCATACGTCATTCCATGTTTGGACCTTCTTATCACAGAGCTTTTGTAAATCTGCGTGACTTATGCCATCCTCGGGGTTCCTGTTCCATGTGCCCAGCGTACACACCGTCGGCCGGTTTAGATGATCAAACAGATCCTCGGTTGTTTCGAACCAGGTACCACATCGACGACACCCTTCGCCCGATTTCAGATGGAAGGCTTTGATATGGCGCCTGGTCTTGGATCAGCATGAATTCTGAAAAAGAGATGCCAATAGCCATGTGATCACCTACTTGAGGTGAGTCATGCTCGGGAAGTCAGATAAAGCGCAGGAGGAATGTGAGCGAACATTGAACCTGGTCGGGTTCCGCTTTCTGAAGGGGCAACTCATTATAATTTCATTAGCTGTGACTCTTCTGCGCCTTTTGCCAGTGTGTTCGCCCATTCTCCTGGGGGTACGTGAGTCATCATCGTCGCTGTCATCTTCATCAGAATCGTTGTGTTCACAATGCAGTCCCTGCTTGTTCTCATGCCCCATAGTACTATGAAGACTTGACGTCTTTGGACTCGATGTAGTGGAGGCGTCTTCGCTTAAGCCAAATGTGTGGTAGATCACGGGTGTTGTATTCAAGGCGTTTGAGTCTCCGAGGTCGCGGGCAATATGCTCCAGGAAGATGTTCGCGTAATGGGTGATCGGTGCACTGAGCTTTCGGAGATCATTCTCGGTGAGGTGATTCGAGACCACATTGCAGATATCTTCAATCAACAAATCGTAAGGGTCGTCTCGAACGCCTCGACCTTGCTCGCCATCCTCATCTGTGAACCTAGAGAACTCGTGCACAGAACTTCTGGAGGAGAAGGTAGTGGACTCTCTGTCAAATAATTAGATGTGTTTGCGACTAATGATGTCTGTGATTGCTTACTTGCTACCATATTCGCTTGTAGGATGAGATGAGCCTTCTTCCGAGCTATTAGATGGGGCGAAGTAGAAAATTGGTGACCTTGAGGCACGTCAGCGAGTTGCGTATGGTTCAGAAGTAATCTCCAGGGTTCTTCACGTACCCGTTGCTCTTTTGGCCTCCGTTCCGCAGATTAGACGAGGTATTTATCGGATGAGATGTATTAAGTGTGTGACGAGGATTCAAATCCCAGGATTTGCAGTGAAGAGACCCGGCAATGTGCGCAGATGAACTTGGACTGGGGGGACATGAGTCGGTTGTGGTGCCGATGGAGAATAGAGAATCGGTCATAAGGGATCTGATAGATGAAGTGGAAGCAAATCTGAGAAGATCCATTGAGGCTTCGTTTATGAGATCGCTTGACATGACCGATTCTGTGTTGCACAATGGGGCTGACCGCGGCTGCAGCCCGATTTTGTCCCCTTCGAGAGCTGCAGTGGAAGCATTGTAGTTTTTACCTGCATGTGAATAGGGCACATTCATAAAAGGCTTTGAGGGGACGTCCAGCCGCAAATTTGCCAAGCCCTCTCCGAGACTCGTGGTGGTGCATGCCGTTGTATCTGATGGGCTCTTGTTGTCTGAAGTCGGGGGCCGGGATGTCACAAAACCAATGTCAGAATCCATGACTGATATTGGGATTTACATCCAATCCTTCTCACGAATATGAACGATCACCCTAAGAATATCAACAAGGAAGTGAAGTAGCTCCTCCAAACGTTGTCCTTCAGACTAAATATTCGGCACAGCTTACAATATACTATTCAGCAAAAGAAAGAACAGAAAAAAGAGTTCACTCATCCATTTCGCAGAGCCCCGTGTGCTTTATGGGAGAATCGACATGGGTTTCCAATGCCGCAAGCCACCATCCAATACCTCCTTTCGACGACCCCAATTGTGCAGCACCGGTTTCATGGCGGCGAAAGTGCTGATTCCATTGGCACCGAGTCCTTCACTTGGCTGCAGCAAAGCCCTAGTCCAGGATTCGACCATCAGCTGGACAGGGGGTTTGCGAGCAGGCTATTCGTTGAGAAAGAGCATTTGTGGCATTTCATACAAATCTGAATGAAACGATGCGGATTGAGGCATCCCAGTGCAATTCCACCTACCTCGGCAGCAATGAGAGCGTCCAACCAAAAAGTTTACTTCCTTTCGAAGCGACGGCATTGATGGTACTGCCTTACATGTGGGATTGGAAAAGTTGCCAGCATCGACTCATTCGATGTTGGTCGAAGGAAGCCTGCCACCAGCAGTAGCCTCGATAGTCACCATGGCTGCTAGTACAAGGCTCCCATCCAAATCTATGAACGAAGGCACGAAAAGGCCCTTCGATTCCCAAATAACCCCCACTTATTGCCTGTTATCTAGAACAGGAGAAAGTTTGCGAGCGTTGCAGTATTCAGCCCACTCGAGCAGGACATTCTATGTCATTCCGTACCGACAGCTTTTGTGGCTCCAAGTCTCCTGTTACTGAAACTCCACGTGAAAGAGGGCAGCCAATTAGCTAACGTCCTGTTCAAATGCTGGTGCTGAAGCTGAGATTGAAGTGATCGTGCAATTCCTGACCAAGATATACTGTCTGGAATAAATGAGACCACATGCAGTCTCTCTACTACGCTGAATGCTCACGTGCCACTCTCCGAATCCCATCATGGAGGTCGCGTCTCGATCCAGGGTTTGACCCTGACTGGGCACAACTCACTCGAAGAATCGCAAGTCGACTTCAATCACGTGGACCACACGGCTAGATGGATATTGTAAGTGTTGCCGTCTCCATATTTACGATATTCCGAGTGGCTTGGGCGCTTACGCAGCGGCAGCGCAGCGCATACAAGCAACCACGCATATCAGCTGAGGCGTCAGTCAGGCAGCGTCCGCGAATACGGGCGGGCGGCGGCGTCGGACTTACGTCAGGGCGACCCGCAATGCGTCAATCAGCTCTCGTAAGACACGAGAAAGCTAAAGCTAACCGGCCGACCGACCCGAGCAAAGCAGGCCGCCAACCTCGCGGTCAAAGATTTCCCCGTATTTGCCGTCGCAGAGGTTTGTATAGATGAGCACTTCAATCAAACGCCACTCCAGTCCGTCCCGTAAATCCCGGGGCTGGGCTGGGGGAAGAAACGGCGTTGCATCGAACTTGCGGGCATTGGCATACCACCTTAGGTAGGTGGCATTCATTTGCAAACAAGGGGCCCAATTGAGCCGCCTTTCCCACCTTTCGCTCCGTGGCTGGTCGACTGGCCCCTTCTGGCTAGCGGCCGGCGGAACCATCCCTTTCTTTTGCTCAGGCCGTTCAGGGCCGTCCGTCCACCTTCCGCAAGAGACCCTGAATAGGAGGAGCGCGATGGCACGGGGAGGTGGCAAAAAAATGATTGATGGGCGGTTCGCGTTGTTGGTCATCTTAATGACTTATTACTCAGTACAAACTTCCGTTAGGAAATTTGGCCGTTTCAAGACCACACTGTGCGACCGGGGTGCTGCGGTGAGACCAACCGATTCCATGGGTTTCGCGTCTTAAGATTCCGGTGGCGGCAACGCGCGCTACTATAGCATACCAAGACGTGCTTAAGGGTTATTTTTTGCTGAAGCACCTCACCTACATTCGTGCGGCAATGCGCCAACGTTTTTTTTGCGCGGCTGTTTGGATTAGAGTTTCTGGCCGATGGGGAAGAAGGTTCGCGAACCCAAAACGTTGCAATGAGTCGAGATCTCTGGGAAAACCTTGGGCGAGTGTCCGGGTAGATGGGATGGAGATGTTTAACCTTTCGCACGAGGTCATGCCCCAGACAACGAGCTTAGACGGATCTGCCTGGTGTTGCAGGTTTTCTGGTGCTCGTACTTCGTGGGAGAAATTGAGTGGGCGCCGACAATCGAGGGCCTTGTCTCTGCTCGTCCTTGCTTGCGCCTGGTCGTTATTCGACACTCTTGAGTCGTCTTCGTCGTCGAGACATGTTTCAAATCTCTTGGAAACGAAAGGGGGCCCAAGCTGTCAAGGGAGGCAGGAAGGGATGGTCCCAGAAGGCAGTTATCTCCAGCACGGATGTTCGGTTCGGCGTGTTTGGTGGTGGCCTCAGGCACAAACATTGCGGTAGGGAGGACCCGCCCCCTTTTCCCATTCTCGAAGCCACAACAACGTAGCAAGCGAGCTGGCTGGCGTAAGCGAGCTGCGCCGAACGCCAGCGAAACCTTCTCGAAGGTCGAAACTCCCCGTGGCGAACCCCATCCTGGCCCCATAGGATGGGCTCGCATCCGGAGCTGGCAGAGGTCCCACTTCACTCCTCTTTGTGCTGTCGTGCATTATCGCGCAGTGTCGTGCTGGTCTGGTCGCGCCAGTTCGTTTACCAGTTCGTGCCTGGCTTGGCCCCAGGCTGGAATGTGGAGTTGCGTGGACCCATCGCGGAGGGCGGGTTGAACGGCGAGCGGGGCCCGGGCTGCAGTTCCGGGGGGCTCCAGTGGCCATGACAGCGCACCACCGCCCGTTGGCGTAGGTTGTGGACTTGGGTGCTGGGGCGGGGACGACTCGTCCGAGCCCGTCGACGGTGAGTCGGGGGTAGTTGACCGCTGACTCGGCCCAGCCGATGTCCACGTCTTGGGGGTCGTGGCCCCGGGTCCGTGGGGACGAGGTTCGCTGGCGGCAGAAGGGCGGTGTTTGGTATCTTTTGCCATCACGTCCTGTCCTGTCCTGCGGTGTCTGTCAAGGGGTCATCTTGGATGTCGGTGTGCGATGCTGGTTGCTGGCGTGGACAGGACGGAGCATCGTCGCATGGACAGTGGGTGGTGCACCTGGTCAACGACAGGCACCTAGTAAATGTAACATGCATCAACTAGATAGGCTGTCTAAGTGAGAGCATGACAGACAGGAAAGATAGTTCGTAGCTCTGTCAGGGTATGACGGAGCCTCAATATATTCCGGAGCATCGACAGACGGCAGCGTCGGCGGTGCGGGAGCTGAATACGCAGGAGCAAGTCCCGGCCAACCCGATATCAAACCTCCTGAACAATAATAAGATGGGAGGATGCAAGGGGGGCAACCGCCAATCTAAGAGTCCTCTCCGCAATCCCGTATTGGATGTCGTGCTCGGAGCGGTAGGGCCTGGATGGCGGACGGTGGCAGCAAGTGGATGGGCGGACGCGGACAAGCTTGAGTGGCATCTGCCCCCCAGAATCCCAGATCGCTGTTCCGGCTCAGCATTCCGACTTCCCATTTGGGTGGTGCGGCTCCCAAACGGGCAGGGCTCCGTTTGCGGTCGAAATTGGAAACGGCCAAGTCCTTGTGCGTGCTGTGTGTGTGACAGCTACTGTATTAACTAACTAACAGTTGCCATGCCTGCTTGCTAAATACGGAGCACGACGGAAGTACGGAGTATGCTCATTCATTGTTTGGCCCGGCTCGATTCGAGTCGGATTGCGCACGATGATTAAGAAATGCCAGATCTTGGGTGGGATCGATCATAGTGACAGGCTACTAGAGATTAAGCTTGGGGCCCGCCAGCGCGTTGGTTGACTCAGTAGCCATTTCTGACCCGAGCCCGTCAGCCCATCAAGTGTCTGTGCCTGCGTGCCCGGGTCGGTGTTCAGTCTGTGTCCCTCTGCCCTCGTTTCGCGTCCGTGTGTGATGTGTCGCACTCTATTGGCCACCACCAACAAAATAGGCGCAGCATTGATTCATTGATCTCGCCTTTGGTCGGCATCTATCTAGTGCTGCACTTGTCACTGAGTCTTGTCCTACTATGCACCAAGCTACCGTATCGTGCGTATGTTGCGTATAGGCTACGAGTCCTGTCTCCGTCGATAAACTGGGTCATCTGCCCAGCTGCATCGTCCTTCCTTGTCCGTGATCCATAAATTGCTGCTTCCCCTGCATTTGGGGGGGCCAAACCCACGCCTTGCCTCTTTGATCCACACCTCCCGATCCATCTTCCGCCCCTCAGGGTCCATCCACCAACCATACGCCAGTGTCGCACCTCCCTGCACATCAGCCGAGTCTCACCCGGGGAAGGTGACGACCCACAATTCCTGAGGATGAATGCCTCAGGCAGGTTCCTTCCCCCAGCCGGCGCGGGCCAAGCCCCAGGTCTCCCTTGGCCAGGGGCTTTGAAGGCCGCCCGGCTTGGGATAAAAAAGGCCACGTTGCCCCAACCTATTCAGAGGTAAGCACAGCCCAGCACAACCACGCTTGCCTCAGTAATCCGCCCAGGCAACAGCCAAAAACGCCAGTCGTTCTTTCTTTCCTTACTTGTTTTCCCCATACGTTATTATTATCTGCCTAGCATTGTTGCAATCTGTCATTTCGAGAACGAGAACCAGAGCAGGAGAGAAGAAGCCACATCACACATCTTCACCTGTCACCAACCAAATCCCCACAATTATGCTGAATCCTTAGTTGAGACTCTCCAGCATCTCTCCTTACCCATCGAATCTGTGTAATTGTCCACCCGCAACTTCCACTCACCAACCATACTGCCGACTGTCTGGAGCATCAAACCCGCATCTCCACTATCAGCACCATCAACAGACGCAGAACATCGGACAATTCCAGTACCGCGAATCATACGCAGGATACCACCAGCCTTACCCCTACGGCTACAACCTGCACGCCCAGAACCTCCAGTTTGGGCAGTTCCCGTACTTTCAACCACGCACACAGATCTCCAACCACATCATGGAGGCCACACCAACGCCCTCGCCCCTCGTCAAGGACGAGCCCATGACCGAGTCTTACCAAAGCCTCTTCGCGGGCGAGGCATCAACACCAGAGACCATGGACCCGTCAGCACTCTTCTCGACCCCAGAGCCTGCGGACTGTTTTTCGCCTAGAGACTTCGAGACTCCAGGGCCTGATGACGAAAACACAGAAGAGTCATCCGACAAGAAGCCCACAAAAAAGAGGAAGTCGTGGGGTCAAGTGCTCCCAGAGCCAAAGACTAACCTGCCTCCAAGGTAAGGCCCAACCGTTTGGTAACCCAACTGCGGGTCCCCCAGTACTGACGGCTTGCAGGAAGCGGGCCAAGACTGATGACGAGAAGGAGCAGCGACGCGTAGAGCGCGTGCTCCGAAACCGCCGGGCAGCCCAGTCCTCCAGGGAGCGAAAGCGACAGGAGACTGAGGCCCTGGCACAAAAGAACAAGGACCTCGAGGCTGCCGTACTGGAGCTTCAGAGGGCCAACGCCATGTTGCAGCAGGAGCTGAAGAAGGTCAGGCCTGACCTGGGCGGCGCGGCTGCATCAACAAGCAGCAACTCCATGACCCTGTCGCAGCCCCTCTTCCCCTCCCACGAGATGAACGGCCTCCTCCAGCCCTCCCAGGCCAGTATGGACCTGATCGAGGAGCTGGTCAACAAGTCCAACCAGACGCCAAAGACCGTCAACCCGGCCTCCATCTCGCCCGCCCTCACCCCCGTCCCCGAGGAGCCCGAATTCGAGCCCGCCTCCGAAGAGCTGAACACAGCTGCTCCGCGCGCTGCCGAGGCCTCCCAGACTGACAACTCCACCCCGATGACACAATATCCAGCAGCGGTATTGTGTAATGACCTGCAGTGTCTTCGGTTGGTGGAGATGTCTCCCTCTGGTCAGGCTTCGACGCAGTCGCTGCATCCAGCGCTGCTCATGCTCCAGCAACTCCTGTTGGTGGCGTACAGCTCTTCGACAACGCTCCTCTCCCTGTGGGAGACGCGTCCGTTGGCGATGATCTCAATGTCTATGAGAGCCTCCTCGCCTCTTCCCCCAACGCAAGCGATCTTGACCTCGATCATTTCTCTGGTGACCAACTCCATTTCGATACCGCCTTTGGCGTCAACCAAGACTTCGACGTCGAGCAGTGGCTCGAGTCCAACCCATTCGAAAACGGCGACGGCGCACTCGACAACCAGCAGCAGCTCCCGCTCCAAGACCCTGCGGCTCCGAACCCTGCGCAAGATTCTAACCTGCAACCGACAGCTGGCGCGTCCACTTCAGGATGCGACGCTCGAGGCATTGCGGTTGAGTCTCACTAGGGCACGCGGTTCCCAACGGGTCACCGAGCACGAGTCTGCCAGCGGGTTGTCGTCTCTGCCATCGCCGGAGCGTCTCATCGCTCTCTTGTGGGCGATTCGCACCACGGTCAGGGGTATCGAGATCAAAGACCAGATCAAACAGAGGGGAGGACAGCAATCAAAGGGACTCGTGGGGGGACCCCGGAACAACAACGCGTCGACCACTAGTAGAACTACTATTTTGTTTTCCAAGTCTGACAAGTTAGCCGGGAGTAAAAGGAAACGGGTTGGTGGAGGTGGTTCCATCAAGGATGGCGTTCAGGGCAGGAGGTTCCGTGACCGGGCGGCCTAGCTTTTGCTGAATGCGTTGATTTTGATATTGAAGTCGAAATCTTCAAATAGGAATGAAATACATCCTACACACATGACTGTTCCAGACTCGCTGCATTTGTCTTCCTCGTGACTGCTCTGTGACATGTAAAACTTCCCTTGCCCACCTAACCTTCTGAAGATGCACGGGCTAATTTTCCAATTTCATGCAAGTTGGTTGACCTGGGTAACCGGCCTCGACTCGGGATTCTTGTGCACAACCTCAGCAGTTCACATACCAACACCATCAAGAGCGCGTCAGCTTACGTGCGGCCCCAGCACCCCTCCTCGGCTGGCCGCCGTATCTCACGTAACCCCTTAGCTTGGCCGGCCCATCGTTGATGGTGCCATCCATCCATCCTTTGATTGTTGGGTTCGTCAGATATCGGAAGCAACCGAGTTCCCTTGGGTGTGATCCTTTGGGGGGTGGTGTGAGTAATGGGTAGGGTCGATGTGCTGGGTTATTACTGTACGTCGCGGGATGGTGTGTTTTGTGCGACCGGGAGTCGTATGGATGCGCCTGTTATCCAGCTGGTCGGACCCAGATACCTACCTACCTGCATCTGGCTCCTCATATTCAGGCTCGGTGGAGTTGCTCATCGGAATGTGGGTAAATGCCTGGCAAAACCTTGGGCTTTCACGAGTGAGGCTTGCGTGGAAGTGGTGATTACCATTTCTGCGCGCAGCAGGGTTTTGGTTTGTGATCCATTCCTGTCTCTGTCACTGTGGTTTCGTGACCTATCTATCAATCGCCCTACTATACACACAAGACAAAGAAGATGAAGAGGGTAAATATGTATGCCCATGCCGTCTCTCGGCTTGCTTGTGCGCTGTTGTTCCATCCCCAGGGTATAAATTATCGTCTTCGCCCATCTGTATCCACCGAGTCCCGAGCTCACTGATGCCATCAGTCGACATGAACCAACTCTTCGCAATATGCGTCGTCTTGTAGCGAGTGAGCGAGCCCTTTCATGACCATAACGAGACCGGACGCCTCCCGTCTACTGCTGCTGATCGGAATAGACACCCCAAGTAGGACGCCCGTGTGCTGTTGCCGTCAAGCAAACACGGCACCGGCGTCAGTGTTTCGTGTATCCCTTCGTCAGCAGGGGCTAAATTAAGAAGACCCCGTAGACATGGGTTTTCAATATATCTCCCCGCCCCTTGCGCCGTCTCTAATTCCCCTTCCTGGACAGCCCACCCCAGTAGGACCCAGATTTGGAACCACCCACCCGTTGTGCACACGAAACGATATCAGTGACGCACAAACCTGCCCCATCACGAATCACTCGTGCTGAAGTAGTAGTTCTCCCACAGGTACTCGTAGTCCTCCAGTATCGTGCCCACGAACCCGGGCACCCGCCGCCGCACCCCGCCGACCACGCCCTTGACCACGTTCTCGTACGCCGCGCCGCGCATGAGCCACCACCACATCGCGCGGCCCCTGCGCGTCCACTCCTCCCTCTCGAGCGCCGTGCCACCAGCAGCGGCAGCGGACCCCCTCATCCCGTTCCCGCCGCCTTCGCGCGCCCGCGCAGCGAGCTGCCGCGCCGCGACCTGCACGCTCAGGCCGACCAGCCATGGCGCCCACGAGGTCCGGCGGCGGGCCGGGTCAGTCCTCGCGAGGGCGAGGGCGTAGATCAAGGGTGCTAGGATGTGCAGCACCTCGGCCGTGTGCGCCGACCCGGCCAGGCTGTGCAGGAGCTTCGTCGCGGGCTTGATGTCGTCGGCCGTCAGGACGCGGCTTAGGAGGTAGGTTGAGATGTCGCCCTTTGCGGGGAGGGAGGGGAGGGTTAGGCCTGTCCGGGGCATCGACCACTCCTTTTGTGGGTTGGTCGGGTTCGGTGGTGTTGGCGAGGTGTGGCCGTTTAGTTTGTGGAGGGTTCCGTTGCCGTTGCCGTTCATGTGTCCATTGCCATTGCCGTTCGTGCCGTCGTGCTTGACGACGGCACCGTCCTCCCCGGCCGCAGAGCCGTTCGCGTGCCCATTCTCCCCAGCATGCCCTGACTCCCCCTCGCCCATGAGCTCGGCCAATGCCTTGCCGTCGTCCGCCGCCTCCTCCTCCTCCTCGTCGCCAGGATCAGGCACCTTCTCCCGCTCTGGCAGGACAGGCGTGACGAGGGGCCTGCTCCGCGTGATCCTGAGGAGGAGCAGCCGGCAGAACGCCTTGGCGGCCTCGATGATCACGACGACGCGCCACCGGACCGCCTCCCCGCGGCGCTTGGCCCACATCTCGAGCAGCAGCTCCGTGTATTGGACCATCTGCAGGACGATGGCGACGCGCCGGTACAGCGCCGACTTTGCGGTCCAGAAGCGGGTGTAGCGGGCGTGGAGGGACTTGCTCAGCGTGGTCGGGAACTTTGCTGCTGCTGAGGAGGTCGAGGGGGAGGGCGAGAGGGTCGCGCGGAAGAGGAGGAGGTCATGGTAGAGCGAGAGGAGTTGTACGGATGAGTGGATGGATTCTGTTGCTAGTTCGGCGTCGCGGAAGCGGCCTGCGAGTCGTGGGTGTGAGCACGAGACACGAACGGGGCGAGAGATGATCAGATGTGCAAAGATAAGGTATATCCGTACCTGGTATTATATACGTCAGGGAGCGCAGTGCAGACTCCAGCTGCGAGACTTGGCTCGCGTTCTTGGTGACAAAGTCATCGTACATGGCCAGCCATTTCGGCGGCAGCGCGAGGGTGTTGCGCAGGTTGGCCAGGGGAGGCGACCACTTGGTCTTGGTGTGTGCATCTGCCGGTGTCGACATGACGGGCAGATGTGAATCAAGTCATGAAGAACGGCGAAGCGAGTTTGAGTATTTTGGAGAAGTATGGGGGCGTCGTTGTCAGTCGGTCAGGGCATCAATCAATCGCCCTCAAGGTTGAGGAGAGGATTGATTGAAGACGATGTCGTCAGTTGGAACGCGAGATAGCGCTGGGCTGTGGCTGGACCACTCAGTTGGCGCCCGTGGTCGTGCCTCGGCTCCACGGTTGGCGGGACTTTACCGGTGCCGTTAACGTGCCTCCACCTGCCTCGGGCGAAGGCCTGTTAGTTGCCACTCACATGCCGACGCCAGCCTCAAATCCAGAGCCCACAGTACCATGTCGAACATGTCTTTTGTCACTTTCGTTTCCAGAATTTTTTATTATAATGAGTTGGTCTTCTCCATGGTTAGTTTGCACAGCCATGTCTGTTCTTCCTGGTCCAAGTAAAAAATGGGAAGGTAAACAAGATTTGGCTCCAAACCGTCAGGACTGCCCAGACCAAATTGCGACCACAACGGCAGCAATGGCAATGGGATCCGTGTATCTCGTACCCAAATTCTTGATGACGAAATTGCCGGTGTTGGGACGCAGACATGCAGCAAAGAAAAATTTCCCATTATCTTCCCACGGATTATTCCAAAACAGGTGGTGAGTTGGGACTGTGGATCCCAGCATTAGCCCATCGGCCTTCCCCGGGGAATACTGAAGACAACGAACTCCATTTCACTGCATAGTCAGTGGTCATTCCGCTATAAAATGCTTCAAATATAGAGTGAATATGCATCTCAAGTGCCGAGAGATGATGGCACCTTGGTGTAGCCTCATTCATGTCGTGTAAGACAGGGTACTACCATACATGTAGATCTTCCCTCGCACACCGTCACACCAGTATCAGTGCTTGTTCCTTTTGGATGCTGTCAGGGGCTTTCCCAAGTTGCTTCCAAGCACTGCGACTCCGACGAATGAATTCCAACTGTTGGCGTTGGGGGTTCTCCTCGCCGTCATTCTCTGAGGAGGCAACCAACGGGTACTCTCACGATGCGGCGCTCGAAGTGGTGTACATCACAGGTGGACGGCACCCAGGTTGGCCGAGAAGCCACACCAAGACAGAATCAATAAGCGAACATTAAATTTGCTTTTATTATCGTAGAACATGCGCAGCATGCCCTGTCCTGACCGGGGACCATTGGGCACAACACTGAAAGTGCCCGCGCCCTCATGATCGGCCCCGTCGAATAAAACACTCCAAGCTGCCATTTCCCCTGCTGTTAAATAGAAAGAACGATGTTTTTCGTAATGTCATCAAAAAAGATCGCTTGGGTATTGTTGATATCATATGTCCCTGTGGCCAGTGCCACCTCCCACTTCTCCTCCCGTCGTACCTGAACAGGCAGCCCTCTGTAAATACATTCCAGCTCCTGCAAACAATTAGCCCTTCAAAGGGAACTTCGTCGAATTTCAACCCTCGCATCATTCGATTATCGTTAGTATCGCAACAGCTCCAAAAAGCTTCGTCCCCGCTAATGCTCATTTTCGACTTGCAGAACGCCGACATCTCCGGACTGTCAGTTGTTGCTCCAGCCCTGCCAAATTTCATACTTGATTCCCCCGTCCCTGGCATTTTAAGACCCAGACGTAAGGGCCTGTGTGCAGCGTCAACCGAAAGAGAGAGGGCACTCATACGGTCGTTCGAGGTTTGAAATCATCATCCACATCCAGCTGCGCGTCCGAGATCAGGGGCTCTGATGGTCCGTCGAAGACCTCAGGCTTGGGCTTGAACTCGTCGCTCACATCAAGCTGCACGTCGTCGATCAGGGGTTCCCGGCCAGTAACGGACGCCTCGCTGACGGTCGGGGCCTTGCTGGAGATGGTCTGGTCGTCCCGCACGATGTCCTCGCTGATCCGTGCGGCCTCAGCGGGGGGCGGCGCCTGGGCAGCACCGAGCTCCGGCTCCCTGTTCGGTATCATCTCGAACGGGGTCTCGAACGGGGTCTCGAATGGCGTCTCGAAGGGCGTCTCGAAGGCCGTTGGGAGCTCCTGAACGGGCGTGGCGTCTTCATCCTCGACCTCCTCCTCGGCCTCAGCCTCCTCAGCAATTGGTTCAGAAACATCTGACTCGACGCCCGCTTCAGAGCTCTCCTCGGCCTTGGGGGTGCCTGGAGCCTCCTCGGGTGCATCCATGCTGGCTGGTTCCGTGGTGCTGGCTGCCGCGAGCGATCCCCAGCCAGGGCCGCCCTTCTCCACGAAGGAGTTGATGATCGGCGACTCGAGGATGACAGCGCCCGAGTCGCGGGTGTTGTTGTGAGTGGGGAACTGGTCAATCAGGGCGCTCCGCTCAGACGAAGTAGGCGAGTCCTCATCGTTGTGGCGCTGGATGGGGTACTGTTCCGGCAGGACCGAGGCCCGGCGCAGCTCGTCCTCAGCTTCAGTCTCGTCATCATCCCCGACAGCGTCCGTACCGTCCACGACGTCGTCAGCTGCGGGGATCTGTGCAGCAGCAGCAGTGGGCTCAGCTGCAGCCGCGCTGAGGTGGGCCCCGCTCGTCTCGGCGGCCGGTGCAGGTGCGGGCGCCCGGGTTGGAGGCGAGTCGGGGTGCACGGGCACAAACTCGGCGGGCCGCCCGTAGATACTATTGGTGACGGGGAGCCTGATCTCCGTGGTCTCGACGATGCCCTTCTCGTGGAGGTGCCCGTCTTCCTTGGCGAGGTCCGGGTTCAGTCGCGGGTTCATAGACCACGGCCGTGGGTGGCGGCGCAGAGGGCGGACGCCGCCCCTGAAGAAGGGACTCATTGCTGTGCTTGGGTGGCCAGAGAGGTCGCAATTGCAACGTGGGGTTGCGGGTCTAAGCTTCTGGGCGCTGTGGGATTGAACGGGTCTGTGTCTCTCCAGACGGCACGAGCGCTCAGACGTGGTGTCACCCGCTGCTTTGGGTTGAAAGAACGACTGATTGATCGATTGACGAGCTCGTGGTGTGAGTGAGGTGTGTGTGATGGCTGGGTCTGAGAACCGGGATCGAAGATGAGCCTCACCCAGCAATCAGCTAACTACCAACCCGGCTTAGGTGTTGGATTTATCAGTGAGGAGCTGCAATCCTGCTGAGGAACAGGATGCAGTTGCGGGGGCCTGGCTGGCACCTTCCGGTTCTCAGTTACCGGTTTGAGGCAGTAGGGGCCACATGAGCTGGGCGGGAAAAGCCCCTAATGCAGGCCGAGCAAGGTTCGTGGAGCATTTGTACCATGTACACGCGGTGCGGTAGCATTGTGGTTGGAGATCTTTGTACCCCATCCCCAGCCTCCCGATCCCTCGGCAGGTACGTAGAGGCGACCGGCTGGCGGGAAGTAAGGAAGAGATTGGATGATGAGCTTGGGAGGGAACCCGAATTGCAACCTCGGAAGGGCACAGACAGGAAGCGGCTAGTCTATCCGACGGTGATGCTTCATTTACTTCATACGCCTCACTCACTTCGTGCACCACATTCAATTCACTTCCTCTTGTCCTCTCGGCTTCGCTGCTACCGTGTTGATCAGTTGTATTTCCAGCTATGGTTGGTTGTGTGATTGATTGATTGGTTCTGGCCCATGTGAACGCCCTCAGATGGCGTGGCCAGGCAGTCTCGATACTGCCTCCATTTCAAGATCCACAGACGGAAGGTTATTATGAAGCCAACGTTATCTCCCGCTCCCGCTGTTTGTTACATAGACAAAACGCCATTTCCCTCACATGCATCATCGCTCTCCAGGAGAATGGGTATCGTTTCAACAGTTGACACAAAGCAAAAATCATGACACTCTCTCCGAAAATGTGCTGTCCCCGCGCCTGGATGTTCCAGGCTGTATTCAAAGCAGACGCCTGCAACACCTTCAAATCCAACCCGGCGAACTAGTTGTGGACGACCCCACAGGGTCCAGCAGCACCAACATCACTGGAGTGGTCCGAGTCCGTACTGAAGTAGACGGTCGCGCCATGTCCCGACGGGCAGGTCGAGTCTTTGTTGTCGCCCGTGTCCCAGCTAACGATCAAGGCGCACGAAGTGCCGGCGAAGCCAGTACTAGGCATGTAAGCCCACGAGTTGCAGCCATCCTTGTTCTTGTAGCAGCAGGCGCAGCAGTCCTGGGAGTTGCTGGCGGTGCCGCAGTAGCTCGTCTTCCAGCCGCCGTTGCCGGTGACTCCCATGAACGACACCGAGGTGAGGAAGTCGGACGAGTCAGCGCACTGGCTGGGGATGGGAGTCTGTTAAAAGAAGTAGGTCAGTTTCCAGCCGCATCAAGGGGTATCTAAAAGATGGTCACATGGGGAACAGAAGCACTACCTGGCTGGGCTGCCATGATGATGCCCTGAAGAAAGGGGGTGATGTCGCAGGGGTAGGGAATACAGAGAGAGAAGAGGTCGTCGAGGACGACGATGACTTCGACGACTTCGACGAAGACGAGGACACGGAATCGGAGCTAGTAACCGTAGAACGCACTGAAGATCCAGTAGCAGAAGCCGAAGAGCTGGTCGATGAGCTGCCGGTGCCGGTAGTCATGGTAGCAGTAGAGGAAGATGTAGCCGAGGTGCTGCAGGATATCATCGTCAGCCATGAACAAGATATCAGCATCTAGACAACAGGGAGCACCAGAATGCGACTCGGCCTGCAGTATAAGATAAAATACTCACCTGGGGCTGGCTCCAACCGATTGTCCCTTGTTGGAATTGCTAACCACGACGCCGACAACAGTACCAACGAGAACAATGACGAGAACGATCAGGGCGACGATGACGGGGGCCCGGTACTTGCGCCAAAGGGTGGGCTTCTCGCCCACGTACACGATCGCGGACGGACGGTGGTCACTAATGTCGTCAGGTTGCACGACAGCGCGCGTGGACGAGGCCGTGTCGTCGCATTCCAGCTGGGCGAGGTTCGAGACGGGCTCCGGCTCCGCCACCACCGCGAGCTCGGGCAGAGGGTTCGCTATCGCCTCGGCGTACTGAGACTGGCGAAAGTTACGGCCCTGGGCAGGAGAAGAAGGGGTGCTGCTGCCGTTGGCCTGGCTCGAACCACCGCTGCCTTGGTCCTGCTGGGGCTGGTGCGAGCCGAGATCGCCGTTGGCGGCGTTGCCTGCTTGGTCCGCCATCTTCGTTGGTGGGTGGTGATTGTCGACAGGCTGGCGGATGAAGCGAGGGGATGAAAGGTATGTGAGGATGTTTGAGTGATGTCAGGCGAGGTAGGTCGCAAACTGGGACAGCTGCAGTGGTTCTTTCGTTGGAGGAGTGTGAGATGTGTGGCAGATTCGAAACGAGCGTCGCCGTGGGACAGCAAAGATTGTGTGACCAAGTGTTGTTTGTGCAGTGAATGGGGGACCAGTAGATTTATGAGCCGGCCCGTGAAGCTTCAACCCTGCGCAAGACTGGAAGCAGCTGGTTTGTGTGCCCTAGATGGACCTGATTTGTGAAAGGGTCGACTGGCCATCAGGGGGTGATGCTGCATGTATGCATTCTATGCTATTTGTGCTGGGCAAACAATGAGCGAATTCTTGGGTCTCTGATGTAGAATCAGATGAAAAAGACCATTGTCGTATTCACTAGCGAAAATTCAAAGTTGACAACGCCCGTGGGCCATATATTTGCTGCTGTATCTGCCCGGTTGCAGCTTCTCTCGTCTCCTTGCCGCATCGATATGTAGTTTCCGCCGGCGGCTAATGGGCTTTTCCATGCTGAACCTTTTGTCACAAAAGGGGTAAATGCCCTTGTAGGGTGCAACACTCGATCTGCTTCTCACATTCCCCCATGGCTGATTTGAATACGAATAACTCTGGCTATGCTCTATCCTGGGTAGTATGCTACATTAATGAGAGTGCAGCCGGTTCTCTGGCATTAGGAGCGACTGTGTCTAGACTTTGGCCTTCATAGATACCTTGTAAACTGTGCAATCAGCCATGAATGTAGGCATCGTGCATATGTAATGTCGATGCAGATGGTACTCATAAGTCTGAAGTCTTGCTTCTTACCTCTGCACGCTTTTGCTACCACTCTTCCATAGGCATCATACACGAGATGGATCACTCCCCAGATGTGGTGCTCCAGGCATTCGGGTTGACTACTTCAACTTCACTTGTGCAGATGTCATAACTTGGTGAATATGGAAGGTCCGACTAGACTGGCCTTCCCGCACAAGTACAGTCCAAGAATTGAGGCAGTAAGCACCGGCTACTTGTTGTTTACTTGCAAAACATATCACACAAAACTGGATCACTGATCAGTTCTGCACTCCTGCTCATCACTTGAACATACATCATTGACAACAACTCAGCAAGGTCACATTCGACACTATCAACTCCCACCTTGCCGGCATCATTACGCATAGATTCCTTCATCCATTCTGCCTCAAGAATTCTGCTCTATTGCTCTCGAAGAGCCCATCTTGGAATCAACATGAACATGGACGACCCCAACGGTTCTCGTCGATTCGGCAAGATCCCACCGGCTCCACGAGGGCACCAGCCATCGCAGGATCACGATCCACAAGCTTCAGACTCGGCGCAGAGGCAGCAACAAACTCATCCTCGGGAGTCAGACGGCACTTTCCCACCAAGTTACGGTAGTCAGCGTCAAGGCGTCGTAACTCGTGGTT
Organism: Diaporthe sp. PMI_573; assembly: GCA_021399435.1. NCBI lineage: Eukaryota > Fungi > Ascomycota > Sordariomycetes > Diaporthales > Diaporthaceae > Diaporthe > Diaporthe sp. PMI_573. The sequence continues at coordinate 595,619 of JAJTUP010000005.1, forward strand.
TCCAGGCCATCAATGTCCCAAGAGATACAGGAGGCCCAAGTACACCTGCGACTCCAGTCAAGCACAACGAGTCCAATCGAGTCGACCCGCGAGACATTCCATTACGTTCCTTTCGCGAAATAGATTCGGAGGCTGGCATAGAGGCTGTCCCAGAGGAAGGTGTCCTAGAGGAGGTTATGCTATAGGAGGTTGTGCTATAGAAGGTTGTGCTATAGAAGGTTGTTCTATAAAAGGTTGAGCAGTAATGAGTGCCCACGTGGTCTATTGGGCAAGCACCTACTTTAGTGCCCTCTACAAGGTTTGTGCAGGCTGTCACTTTATAGTATCGGTTGGGTGACCCATATAAATCTATACAGTCGTTTTTTCTCCAAGGGGGTCTTCAGAGGGGATGGTCTTTAGATTTCAGATTTTAAACCTACACTTCGGCATAGAACTAGTCGATAGAGATGTCTTCTCCTATTTCCCTAGTCATATTTCTTTACTCTCCTATAGTTATAAGCTCCTAGTTACCCTTCTAATCAACTTTTGATTCCTTATTAGGATATCTTGACTTCCTTTTTAACCTCTTCTCCTACAGGAAGGAGTATTTTAGGTAGGTAAAAAGAGGTCTTTTTAGGAAGGGAAAGGTCTTTGAGTTACGAAGATTGATAAACAGATGGTCTTAGAGGAAATTGCTGTAAAAACCTATGTGTTGCCCAACGGGGTATAGAATTGGGAGCGTTTTGCTGCCAAAGGGACTGATTTGCTGCCCGAGGGATGGTCTAGTTAGAATATGAAGGGGTATTTGCAAATTTGGACAAGCAGCAGGACTTATATATCATGTTTTCTCACCTGCCAGAGTCGTTGTGGTGAATTTGGCTGTGTACAATGAAGATACAATTGCTTTGAATATCAACGGAATTGTACTCAACATGTAGTGGTTTTGCAAACGTGTCCCCCCCCCCCCCTCTCTTATGCATTATGTTACCTCACACGGCTCAACATGTTGAACATTACATAGATACCAATCAACAGGCACGGACAGCCAGGCACTCGGCTGTCGGGGCAACCTTTCCGGTCTACTGTGCTTCATGACTTAATTGAAAGGATTCATAATTTGCTCACCATGCGCAAGTATTGAGTGAGCTACCCAGTAGAATGCAGTCATGGTGGAGCACTACCTGGTTCAACTAAGCCTAAATAGACAGCACGGAACCTCGGGTTGAGGGGAACCTGGAAAACTCGCTCAGACTTATGAAGAGCGCAACATAATCTGCATATGTTTGAGCCGGTCTGTCCGGTGTCCCCTACCACAGATCATAGACTACAGACCAAGAGCCAACACGTAATCAAGGATTCGTGACGCAGGGAGGATGGCTTCACCTAATTTTGCCAGTGGGGTCGAGAGTATATACAAATAATCGTACACTCGCACCCAGTCTTGATGTTCGTGGTCTTTTTGGTCAGTTAGATATGTCAATACTTTGAAAAAGGGAGCGCTCACCGTGACAATGAAGCGGATCCTTCCTTGGCACTCGCTGGCCTTCGCTGCAACGTCACCAAAGGCATGTGGCGCGAGCCATCCCGATGCCGCGCCGCCGGTGATTCCCACGACCTCAGGGAGAGTAAACGGAAGAGTGGACCCAGCTCTCTCAAATGTTCACCAATACCTCGGAATCCCTTACGCGGTACCTCCCGTAGGTGAACGGCGTTGGACAGCGCCGGAGTTGCTCAATCAACCCGGCTCGGACATCCAAGCCACAAGCCTGCCGCCGAGCTGTCTTCAATATTGGGACGCCCAAGTACCATCGATTTTCACCCAGGACGTTCTCGAATACAACCTCCAGGGACTAAACACAACTGGGGCCACCAGCGAGGACTGTCTTTCCCTCAGTGTGTGGGCCCCGGCCAACGCGACAGGATCTCCTGAAGGCGTGCCGGTTCTGATATTCATCTATGGTGGCGGCTTCGGCGTCGGTGGCCAAGACGTGCCATATCAGATACCCGCACAGTGGGTAGACAGGAGCCCAGACCATATCGTGGTGTCGTTTAACTATCGCGTGGGTATCTTCGGGTTCCCTAACGCCGGCGGCCTGCCAGACGAGAACCTCGCGTTGCTCGACACACGAGCGGTGGTAGAGTGGTGTCGAGAGAATATCAGGGCGTTTGGGGGTGACCCAAGCCGAATGGTTTTGTGGGGTCAGTCTGCGGGCTCCATGATGGCTGATTACTACGGTTTCGCGTACCCTGAGGATTCTATTGTCACTGGCCTGATATTGGACTCCGGGACAGCATTCACACCGTTCTTCACGGTTAATGACACGGCACGGTCCAACTTCACATTCATCGCCGACCATGTAGGCTGTGCCGGCCTTGAGGGCGATCCAGATGAACAGCTCTCATGCATGCGAAATGTCGATGGGAATGTGATCAATGACTTCATTGCAAATTATTCGGAGACGGGAGGGTTGCCAGGACTGGCTTTCGTTCCCATTGAGGACAATTCTCTCATCTTTTCCAACTACACGCAGCGAGCCTTAGATGGACTGCAAGCCAAGATAGTAAGGCTCTTCAAATCTTTGGATCACTCCTTCATCTCGCTGCCCTTTGTCTCTAGAGACTGACATATCTCAAGCCCGCCATTGTCGGCACCAATGCCCTAGATGGCCTCGCTTTTGCCGAATACGATCCCAACGGCTCAGATACAACGGTGGGCCTGGAATGGGATCTAGTCCTCTTCTCCTGCCCCGCGACCAATACGGTCCGCTTCCGACAGCAGACCGGCCTCGTGGCGTTCCGCTACGTGTACTACGGCAACTTCACCAACGTCTCGCCGCGGCCGTGGATGGGGGCCTATCACGGTTCCGAACTGCCCATCCTGATGGGGACGCACCCGAACTACCGCGGGAACAGCACTCCTGAGGAGTATGAGACGAGTTTTGCATTCCAGGATGCGTATGTGGCTTTTGCTATTGACCCTCAGAACGGACTGGCAGGGCAGAATTGGAAGCAGTACGTGACCCTGGGGAGTGAAAAAGTTAGGGGATTTGGGAAGGATGGGGTGGCGGTGCAGGATGTTAGCATCGCATCGAAGGAGGCACTATGTGGATGAATCGTAGTCAAGGCAGTCATAGATGAGTAAGCCTGGGCATTGAATCATCCAGTGACGTCCAGTCGCGGCGGCATAAATTGTATAAGTATACCAGTACAGTATGAAATTACAGTCATATTTTGGTACATGCCTTTGTTTCCGAAGTCACGAAAAGCAGTTGAGACGCCGCGCCATGTTGAAAATTTGCACTGTGTCACACGTGTTGCTTGAAGCAGAACAAACAGTTGTACTGTGGACTCACCCACGACCAGATATTACACCCTCGAGAGGGATGAGTTCCAAGTGAAGTTTGGAACAAGCCCCGTCATGCTTCAAAAGATGTACTTCACGACTGTCAGTTGGGCTTCTCATTTTGCTCCGTCAAACGTTTGTACTCACCGGAAAGAACAGATAAGGAACTTCCTTTTCATACTGAGTCCAAGCAGCGCCATACTTCCTGCGGCACCTTTCAATATCCCTGATAGCACGATGTACGATCATGATCATGAAGAAGATGAAGTAGAACCATGGAAAAGGGCTCCTAGAAATGGGAGGAGTCAATTACATGTTTCTCCTATTTGAGCATTGAGAAGCCACATCGATCGGAAAGACTTACTTGAACCCAGTGATCAGCCCCCAGGACATGGAGAAGAACATGTCAGGGACGTAATTCGGCTTGCGAACGATAGCGAACCAGCCATCCACCAGGATGCGGTCTCCAGCGTCCGTCTCGATGGTCTTGGGGTTCTCGATGACAAGCCACGGAACCTGCGGGAATGTGTTGCGCTTGATAAGCTGGCCCCTTTCCTGTTGGCGGAAGGAGTTCTTCTGCCCGTTGGATGAGTCCCACATCCAGTACATGAAGAGGTACACGACGACAAGCGCGGCTAGAGCGTAGCGGTTCCAGCGGTATTCAGACGGGTCGTTGTTCGCGAGGTAGAGAGCACAGTGGCAGTAGGTGAAGGGGACGCCGGCCATATTCCAAAAGGTAAGCATGAAGCCGAGTTTCTCGAAGTACATATCCCTGGAGGCAGGAAATGCTGTCAGTGAAAATGCTCCACAGATAACAAGGATATAGTACTCACCATGATGTGATAATCAGCTGCTCTCCTTTGGCACAGGCATTGGTGTAAAGGAAATGTGCCATGAGGAGGAACAGAACCTCGGCCGACACAAAGCTGTAGTCCTCATACTGGCGAGCAGCAACGGAGGCGGTGATTAGGAACAAGATGAACCACGGGATCCTGACCTCATAGAACATCTTGAAATCCAGGATCCCGATGCGAGGGTTCAACTCGATGCCCATGAAGAAGTCATACAGAGGGTAGCCGGTAGGACGGTGCGTCCTGCCCCTCACTATGGCTTGGATGTAGACGATGAAGCTGTTCAGGAAGCCAGAGATGATGGCCACCGTCATGATGGGGCCAAACTCATCGATGAGGGTGTAAAGAGGGAAAAGGCCCGTCAGGTGCAGGGCAGCGGCGATGGCGAGTGTTGCATACCAGCTGGTGTACGCGGAGCAGTAGTACGGAAGCTTCTTTCCACCCTCGTGTCGCAACGGTCGGCCCTGGCTCATGACTCCCGGCATATAGCAATACCTTGCAACGTATTAGTGTCTGCCAGACGAAGGGACCGGACGTGGGCTAATACATACATGACAGCCTCGCCCAGAAAGAATGTCCAGAAGACAGCCCAGGCCTTGGCCGTAGGGTAGGCTCCTTCATAGACAAGGTGAGCCAGGTGACGGCCGAAGTCTCCCCAAGTCTGATCAGCAGCCGGCAAGGGCAATTGACCATCGTAGTAAGTCGCGCCGATCCACATGTACCACATCAGCAAGGGAAAGCTGATCATCAGCGCTGTGACTCCGAGGGAACCGCCAAATTCGAAGTCATCGGATTCGCCATCGGTGTACTTTGAGGCCTGCTTCTCGGCTGCCCCATCGTCCGACTTCTCCGTCGGTGCGTTCCGGCTTCTGCTTCTTGCAGAAACCATCTTCACAGCCTCGGCAGATCAATTTGTTGACGGCTTCGTATAGTTTGAAAGAAAGTGTTGTGGTTATCTGTCTTCACGTCTCGCGCAGACAGCGAATGTGTCTAGAGTTCGAATCGAGTTGGTTGTCGTTATGGAGAAGACATTTCTCTGTGACGGCGGCAAGTGGTTGGTATTTAATGTTCGGGCTCAATTTCACAAAGTAAGGCCATGGCTGCAAGCTGGCAGCCCAACAGGGAGAACACCCTTCTCACGAGACCCATCTTGAAATTCAAGCTTCATTTCCGGAAGCAAGATGGTCGCAGCAGGAACATCAACGACACGGCATATGAGATCCTGCCCGGAAGAGGGAAATTCATAGCGAGCTTAGTTCGGATCACACCCCGGCACATGTCGAGTGCTCGGAGAGCGGGATGAGAAGTTCAAAGCGAACCAATCGCCATCAGTACAGACAGGGTCCGCTTTTCCTCTTTTGGCCCGGCTCCTCCTCTTCCCTGCCCCATGCCTGGCGTAGCTCCTTTTTTCCTCTCGTACTCTTCTGGCCCGGCTGCTCTCTTCTTCCGCTCCACCGCAGCAGGTCAAAGCGATTGGCCAAATTCTCCCTCCTACATCAAACCATACCCACGCCGACAGCACCCGACCTCCAAGGCTGTCAGGGGACAGTCTTGCACGATGCCAGCAGCCAAGAAGCAACGCACAAAATGCTTCACTGGGTGCTGGACTTGTCGGTCCCGTCGGGTCAAGTGCGACGAGTAAGTGCGCCAACCATCCGTGAAGCCATCTCCAACTTTGTGAAGCTGTCACCACTCGCTGCAGTCGAAAGCCTCTGAGCAGCACACAATGTTCTGACTTCGACGCTTCCCAGAGAGACGCCATCATGCTCGCGCTGCCGTCAGATGGGTCTTCAATGTGAGGGCTATGGCATCCGGCTGGCCTGGGTGACGTATAATCCTTACGCAGACATCGACGATCACGACTCTGTTGACGATCCGCCCCGGGACGGCAGGGCGTCCCGACGCTCATTGCCGTCTTTTGGCGCTGCACCAGTCACCGTCCGTATGAATTCTCCGGACCTTGACGAATCGTTGACACAGATCGATGAGTGGTGCCCTGGGGAGTCTTCTGGACTCAAAAAGGGGGTCTTCTCGGTTTTCCCGGTCACCTCTTCGAGACATTGTTTCCCGGAATCCAACCGAGGCCGCCTGCAGTTGCTAGAATATGGCTCAACGCCGGTAGATACTCCTGGCGAGCTTTCTGCTGCCACTTTGGCCGACACACCAGGCCAGGCCACCACTGCAGATAATGAAGCAACGATACATTCTCCCCAGGCCTTTTGGGAGGGCTCAGTTACCGCTCTACCCACCCCAGATCCCTCTAGGGTGCGAAGCCGTAACTCTTTCAACGACGCTGTCCCCGCAGCTCAGCCAGTCTCACCATTTCACTCAGGCTACCAGAGTCGTGGAGAAGTGGACCAGGCATCTCAAAACACTTCCCAGGATGCGTCTCATCAGCGAATTGTTCACGGCCCGCCGCGCCACCTGGATGCATTGCTTATGCCGTCAAAGCAGAAGCGCCTCATTCACCATTGGATCACCTTCACCAGTAGGAAGATTGTCCTTCTCGACGAGCCGCACAACCCCTGCCGCACTATGATGCTCCCCATGGCACTGAAGGGCCTCGTATCCAAGGCCGGCGAATCCAATGCTGACGTAGCTATTTTCCACGCCATCTGCTCCGCAGCTGCCTATAATCTGTTCGAACTCAGCGGGAGGAACACGGAACAGGACCATGTCTTGGCGCTACACCATGACAGCGAAGCCATTCGCCACCTCCGGCACAACTTGGCTAGGGCCGACGAGCACCAAGACCAGTCGTGCGCGATGGCCATAATGGCATGTATTGCTGTTGAAGCTGTCTCCGGCACGACACAACGATGGCGTACCCACGTCTCGGGCGGTCTAGCCTATCTTTCCAAGTTGCAAGCCCGTGGTGTGGATGAGACAGCCGTGTCTCCGTTCAGACAACACATGGTGAAGATGGCCATCCTCTGCGACTTTCCTGTGCCTGACGATCTGAAAGTCTTCTTGAGCGATGATGGAGGATCTGCGAGTGGCCTTGAGTTCACTTTTCCATACTATGGGGTGTCAAAATCCACGTTGCAAGCTCACGACCGTATCAACACGCTGGCCACCGCTTCTTCGAACATGACTCCTCCCACGGATGAGGAACTTGACGCTTTTGAGTTGCAGTTGTATCTCCAGTTCCCAGGTCTCCCACCCCAGGTATTCAGCTCAGAAGCGTCCAAGCTGCATGCTGCTGTCGTCCACCACACGTCCACGGCATTCTATTATGCGGGGTTGGTCTTCTTCCAGAGGAGCATTCGTCGTTCACCAGTTGCTGCGGTACAGGAGCTGGTGGAGCTTGGTGTCCAGGAATTGGAAAACATCGAGCTCGCTGGGAAGGGTAAGCTGGGCTGCATGATGCTCTGGCCAGCCCTGGTACTCGGCGCCGAGTGCAACACTGCCGGCTCGCAGCGGCAAATGCGAGCCTGGTTTCAAAGTCAGCGGAAACTTGGCTTCAGGAATCTGGTTGTCTTGGAGGACCTCATCACCTCACTGTGGAGTGCTCGAGCTGATCCGGGTGCCCGAGTTAAGGAAGTGGATTGGCGTGATATGATTGCCCAGCAGCGGTTTGATGTGTTCCGGCTTTGATCTAGAGGGTCAGAAAGATCGATCTGGGTGTTAGCTTTGCCACAGACGAGATCCCAAAGCTTGTGGCTCCTACTCTTGACCCATTGGGGCTGGAAAATAACAAACAGCACAAGTCACCTGGTTGCATCCCCTGTCACAGAACAACATCAGTTGCTGCTGTCTTGTGGTAGCCCCAGATTCACCACAGCGGACAGATACACCCGGGTAACTTTTGTCAAGCTGTTCTCTGTCTTCACCTGTTTCTCCCTTCCGACCACACACAGACACGGAGCAACTTCGACATCCTCCCATTCAGCCTAAGCCTGACATCGATTTAGTCAGTCTCCTTGAACAAACAGTAGCTTGCCGTCGACAACTCATTTCTTTGTTCTCTCCCCCTACCACCCAAGGTCGCTTATTACATTACGGCGACACCAATCACCTCGTCTACAAGATGGCAGATTCCAACCAGAACCACGTTCCCACTGCTACGGAGATCTACGATGCTGTTCGTAAGATCCGTGAGTCGAAGCCCGGCCTGGGCCTCAAGAAGGTCATCACCATCCTCAGGGACACGCACGGCTGGTCCATCAATGGATCACGTCTCCGAAAGCTTGTCGCCCCCGGCCATGGCACGAACAACAAGCACGGTAGGCTTCTAGTTCTATGCGGTGAAATGCCCTCCTCCCTCGGCGGAACATATACTGAGTACCCAATCTTTAGAGACCCCAAAGCTCGTGGCCCCAACTCTACATGGAGTCTTGAGCAACGCCGACATTCGCGGCCGAATTCTTGGACCGCTTCTTACCGTGAACGACGACACCATCAACACGCAGAGTTGGACCAAAAACTTCCCTGGTTTTGTACTGCTACACGTCAGTGCTGGCATTCGGAGGCTGGCCTGGGAGTTTATCCAGCAGAACAACATCTGGGTTCAGGCTCGATTCGTGTGGGACGCCGCCAATCTCGTCCAGCCCCTCCCCTCTTCCATTTTCCATCTTGCGAATTACAATGATCATACCCAGAGGGATCATGTCCAGGCAATTTTGATTCCGGAGTTGTTTACTCCGGAGATGATCAGGGAGTTCCATAGCTCGATCGCCGTGACCATTTCCATTGGTCACTCACAAGGCCAGGGAAAGCGTGTGGACGAGGCCAAGGACGAGACTCTGTCTGTCTTTTTTGCTTTTCATCAGCAGAACTTCGAGCTCTTCATTCGCAGCCTGGCAGACACAGTCGATCAATGGGGTTCCATGACGGTGGAGGTAAACCATGCGCACATCTACGAATTTCCCAGCACGATCCCTGTCGTGGTCGATCAGATAATTCCTAGTCTCGACCAGATACGTGAGGCCAACCGGGTCACGTCCACTTCATTGCTGAAGGACCCCATCGACCCTTTGGTCGACTTCAAGAAGATCGCCCAGGCCATGATGGGCCCCAGAGAGGTCAAGTCCGAAATCCGCGCGAAGTTGCTGGAGTTTTACACCCGTGGGACCGAATCCGTGGATAAGGGAGAGTATCGCGAGGCATACGAGACCTTCCGCAAAGGCCACCAAGCTTACGACGCCTTTCGCCAGAAGAAGGAACCGAAGCCGAAGTGGGGATCCATCGAGAACAATGGGATCGAACACGCCAAGGCTGACATCAACAGCATGGCTTCGGAATCGCTCAACCGTGAGATATCGGCTCGACGCAGCATGTCGACCGAAGGCTATGCCGGACCACGGCTCATGGCGCGGGAGATAAAAGCTTGTGACCTGAGTCTCGCTGTCGGGCTTGCCGGATTTGCTCTCTCAACCCCGAGTCTCACGGATGATCGCCGTTTCTACGGCCACTACCGCCGTGCCGTTGCCTACGCCAACTTGGGCGACTTCTTGACGGAGCTGGGCACCGTGGTCCCCAAGTCCGAGCACGCGGCCATCCTCGCCGATACCGTGGCGGAGTGGAATGACGCAGGGTTTTGCTACATGAAAGCCACACAGGATGCGTTCTACGCAGCCCACGTCGCCGGAACCGCCGGCTCGGAAGCGCCCCAGGAGCTTGTCGATGCCATGCACGCCCTCCGCCGCCAGATGTGCGGCAAGATTGGCTACGACGCAGACGAGCACCTCGACCAGATGCAGCGCGCCGGCCTGGCCAGGTTGCAGCTGCCCGTGCTGGGCCTTTGGGAGGGCGATCCGGTGCTTTGCGCGAAATGGGGGCCGCACCACATGATGCTTTTAGCACTGTTCCGTCAGTATGAGGGCTCCCGCGGACTAAACATCGCCGATCTGAATGAGGCGCTCGCCCAGCGGGGTCTCCGCTGGTTGTTCAACGAGGGCGGCGAGGTCTTCCTCGATGGGAACGTTGGTGCGCAAATGGAGCCGACCTGGGTTGTGCCGGACGACACCCGCGAGGGTTTGCTTGCTGAGGGTCTCACGGGAGACAGATTTGAGATGGCCAGGCGTTGAGCAAATGGCGTGTGGGAGCTGCTGCATTCGTATTACAATACTAAGAGCTGTGAGCAAGTTTTAGGTGCATTCTCCGATAGGTAAGCCCTAAAGAAAAATGCACCCAGAACCAGCCGCATTAACTAGCCTAAGGTACCCTTACACTGCTTGGTTTGTGCCCCATCTATAACTCAGGCATAGTGAAATAGAATAATTCACAGCAGCCAGGCTACTAGACAATGTAGGGTAGAAAGAGGTATTTATAGATATTGGCCCCCTATATTGTAAAAATAACAGCTTATCAACCTACTCAGTACTCAGTACCTTTTCTTCTGTGCACATCAGAGTAACTGCGTTTCCTGCCTACTGACGACGAGATTCTGCACCTTCAACAAGACCAAGGCATCGACTTTGGGGCCTGGTGCAGGTTCCACAGATCATCGTGCGAAGACACTGCGGCGCTTGAAGAGTCAACCTTCCGTTTCCGTGCTGTCAAATTCTATCGAAAACGCTGTCTCTTTTCGACGCGTGGCGGCCGCCTTGGACTTGGACCTAGGTCTATGAGGGCCGGAGGCGCGGTGTACCTAATATCTGGTGCACAAACACCCTACATTTTGCGCGGTACTAAGCGCGATGAAGGAAATGATGTGACAGAGAACGGCTGGAAATTCATCAGCGAAGCATATGTCCACGGCATCACGCATGGGAGGCAGCAGATGGCCTTCAAGAAGTAGACTGGAGCAACATTGAGCTGGAGCAGTAGCACCATCCCCAGGACCTCTACGGATATTAGACACACATAACCTTTTTTGCTAGTCTTCACCATTCTCTCTTCGAAAGTGGGTCGCCAAGGGTGGACTACAGCCCTTCAGCTCCGCCGGGGTCAACAAATAACCTTTGGGACCCCTGAGAAGGTATATATTAGTTTGAAACTTCTAATTTCACGGAGAGCGCGCGCACTGATTGTTCTAGGAGGACCATCGCGGCGGCCGTAACGGAGACCAGGATGGCGATCGTTCTGGAGAGGCAGGAAAAAATTACAATGGTTACTTGAGGCAGAAAACAGCCGGCCAGCCTGGCCGTCGTTTTCAGCAGGCGCAAGCCAGGCCCGCTTTAACCCAGCCCCCCCAGCCCATAACATGTTCTGCCATGCATCCACATACTAAGAAGCATCGCTGTAAGTCCGGCTACAGCCTAGAAAGTGTTAGTCCGCGGGCGCGGCGCGCCTGCCTATCTGGGCCTCGGGCCCAAACTAGAGTGGGTTAGTTTAATACACAGAAAATAGACAGGCACAAGGGCCCCAACTTGCTCCTTTTGTTTATGTCCAGCACAACACATGGCTTTGGACAGACATGCAAGAGACTACTTAAACAATAACCTGCGTTCCCCAGCTTTTCCACCACTATTATGCTTAAGACCTAAGTAAGCTCCCACGTAAAGACACCACAACACGGTGCCTCGGCAATACCACCATCATCATAACATGCAAGCCAGTGAATCAAAGCACACTAGTAGGCCCAGAAGTTACAATTTAACATTTAGGATGCCTGTAAAGTGTATTTTAAGCCTATATCTCGTAAACTTTTCAATGATGAAACTTTGTCCAGGCCTCGTCGGGAGAAAAAGTATACATTAGCAACCCAGACCAGACCACCCAGGTCAACCCTATACTAGTGTGGTTTCTCCTAGAAGTATCTGATATCATAGATTTATAGATAGGCTTGCACTAATAACTCAATTTTATTTACAGGAAAGTTAAACATTTCAGGTGTAGAATTGGAAAGTAATAGCACGGTAGTAACGTGGTTTGTGAGTGCGCTGAGCCGGGACGCTTCTGATATAGTCAGAAACTAATCGTCTTGCCGTCTCCGTGGAGATCCACATAGACAAGGGTTATTACAATAACCTTGTACAGCTTATCCAGGAGCTAGAAGTAGGTATACGCAATGTTCAACCGGAAGTGACGGAACGAGGCAGCTCCTAATCGGTTCTCTGACCGAGTTGCCGGTCGGAATCTTTACGTCTGCGACACGTCGTCGTGGCCGTCAGTGTCTAGATTAATGGGCATGATAGGATATACGCGGACCAATCAATAGAAAGACACAATAATATAAATACGATGCACAATCCCCTCTGTTCCACCTCTGCTCAATCTCATCTCTTCAATCAATCCATTCCATTCCTACAGCTTCCTCTTCTTCTTAGACTACGAGGACAACTACCGCGACCTCCTCACCGGCGTGCGCGACCAGCTCGGTTGGCGCGAGCGGCCTGCCCGTCAGAGGCCTCGCCTGTCCATTTGCCTGTGCTACACTCCGAACCATCCTAGGCGTGGGATATGGGCAGATGTTCCTGTGGGACAGTTCCTTTACCATGATGGGCCAAATCCATTCGGAGCGGACGGGATGAATGCGAACAGGATACCGTGGGGTTGGGGTGGAGTCGTCAAGGACGCTGTTGACCCGGCATATGAGCGTCCTTGGGTTCATCCCAAAGAGCTGCAACGGCTTGGCTATACCACTGGTCGAGAGCGGTGAAAGTTGGGTTCCACTGACTGCAAACGGATGTATTGGAAGAGGTGCTGGCGATACCATTGTCACGCTAAACCTCAAGCTTTTGGTAGAATGATGGGCAGCCTGGCTCTTCCCATCTCAAGAGGCGCTCAAACGCTACCTTTCCGGAGTGACCTAGTCTACATTGTCCGGAACAGGACCCCCAATGAGCTCCTCCATCTTCTCCACAGTTGCATGGTTCCGTACCGGATCCACAACTTCACGAGTCCTCCGGATCATATCGCACGTCTCGTCATAACTCAGCTGATCTCCCAGCCTGTGCACCGAATCCAGCATGCAGGCAGCATCATAGCCAAACTCCTCATATTGCATTAGCCCATTAAAAATGGGAAGCTGGGGATTGCGGTCGCCGAATTCTTGGTGGCGCTCCTTCAATGTCCTCCGTGAGCAGAGGAGCCAAAGCGGCATGGCCTCCTTCTCTGCGTCAATCACGACTTGGTAGTCTGTCAGCTCTGTTGGCGGGTCGGAACAGCTGGCTGGGTTCGGAACAAAGGATTTGGTGCGCACTGCCAGTGGACCGAGCGGTATAACAAATCGTGGGAGCTGGGGATCTCTCGGCGTGGTTTCTGAAGATGCCTCTTGATAGATGACCTTGATAAGAGGCTCGGCTCGTTCATCAAAGGGTGTCATGTCCCTTGGGCACATTACATATATCAAATGGTCTTCAAGATGCAGTGCGATTTGGTAGTCCTCGTCAGTCTTCTCGTCCCGGAATAGAGGGATTTTGGCTGGGAGATGCCCTGAACTGAATTTGAGTGTCGGAAATTGACTGCGGCTCAGACTGGCCAGCTTTCGACGCCAATGCTGAGCGTTAGGATTGCCGTAGAGATGTTCATCCGATACGCTCCTGTCGCCCAGATGAAGGTGCGTATATGGATAGCCTTCTCCGGGCCACGTGTCGATGTATGGACTTTCGTAGTCAAGAAGCTGGTCCCAATGGTCTCCGTGCCATTGCAGCGGGTCCTCCTCGACGCTTCCCTCACTTAGGTTCGGTTCATCCCCGTCGCCCGCCTCCGAGGCACTGCTGCTGCTGCTACTGTTCTTTCTCCTAGAGTTCAGAGACTCTTGGGATGCTGAAGGCAATCAATTAGCAATTTTTCTTCAAAATAGATACTTCGAGACGACTTCATAGACCAGAACGAGGCTCATTTGGGGTGACACCGACCTGGGGAGGCAAGCGGCTGCGGGGCTGGCGGTGGTCGCTGCGCAGCCATCTTGCTGTGGCTTGAAAGGCTCGTCTCTGTACGATGGCTTTTCAAAACAGGTTGGTATGATGGCGGAGGACGTGTTGCGTATTCGTAGTTGATGGAAGGGAAGAAGCGAGCTACTTATACTTGATGAGTCGGCACTAGTACCCACTCGTGCCCGCAGACAGACCAATCACGATCAAGGCTTAACTGGGCCGATTCTGGACGACCAGATTCACTCTGCGCTGCCCAACACGCAGCCTGCGCATGCAGCCAGAATCTGTGCGTGGAGTCGACTAACTGGATTAAGATGCTTTCATTTCTCGAGTGAATTGGAATTGATACGATGGTGCTCTTCATGGAACCAGCCCGGCCGTCTCAGATTTGGTCTGGTGGTCCAGAGGCCAGAGAAAACTGGCAGACATCACGACGTAGGCGATACCCCGATGGTCTTGGCCACGAGATTGATAAATACCATGAAGCAATGACTTCCCAGTCCACATATTGGCATTCAAGTTTTACATTGATCTCAAACTTTGAATTGCCATCTCTACACGCAATCTATATTCCATAACCACAATCAACGCAAGCAGTCGTGCAGCAACGCAAGCAGTCGTGCAGTCACCTGGAGCAGAGCCCACTCAAACCCAATTCCATATATATTGCACCCTTCAAGTTGTTTCCAGATCAAATATTCTTTCTTTCATCGCCGAAAAAATGTCTCAAATGTTTCAAATTGAAAACATCTACAACATGTTTGACAAGGACAACAAGGGAACGCAATATACCACAGCGATAGAACTTAGTCGGCTGGAGCAGAACTACGACATCGTCAGCGAAACCGCAGCATCGCTTAAGAAATTACCGGATTTGTGGCTTCCAGATTTGGATACCACGAATTCGACTGCCTGATCAGAGACCTCAGGATAGTCCTCTCTCTTGTTCGGCGGGAAATGGGGATATCGGGGGACTCGACAGCACCACCTCAGGCGACATTGCCTGCGAGCTTCACCAGCGATACATTCAATTGTCTTTGCCCGCTCACAGTTCTGCTGCAAGCCGTTGCGGCGAGCCTTAGCAAATTGAATATTCAAGTTCGCGCGGACAACATGGGCAGCGCCACCCCTTTTTACAGGCTTCTCAACCTGACGGAACAAAAGCTGATAAAAGTGAACGGGGACGGGGATTTCTGTGCTGGCCTCGCGCATGCCATCACAATTCATGAGAAGAACTCGCGATTCACCATCCAAGGCAGTGCGCCCCGTTACAGGCGGCTCAAAGGGCTCCAGTGGTTCGCGACCGACACGCGGAACAAATATCTGGAGAACTTGAAGTCTACGCTGCCTCAAGCAGTTTTGGATCGCCTCCAAGATGTCGAGGCTGTATCCAAGGGAATTTCCGAGGCCGCTAAAGGGGGGAATGCCCTAACCGAGCCACCGGCAGGCTACGTAAAAAATACCTCTCGATGGCACCAATATTACCGTCACAGCTAAAGGCCAATACAAGCCGGCATGCTTATCAGACTATCTGCGCCTGGCCATCGCGACACCGCCTAAAGCCACCAAAGAAGAGGCCAGAATCCTGGTCGGTAAGAGGAAGGCGCAGAACTACAAGACCTGCGCTGAATGGCTGATGGTGTGCTACCTGTTTAGCTCCCCTGACCCAACAAGCCAGCCGTCCCGGGGTACACCCAAGCCCGGACACAGGAATTCAGACTCGTGGCCAAAAGATAAGGAGGCCGGAAGCTCACAGCAGGAGCAGCAGCAGCAGCAACAGCAGGCAAATCAGGGCGCTACCAACGCGGCTGGACGCCCCAGCAAGCTTCCACCACTCGGAACTCCCCAGGGAGGGAAAGGCAGGGCGCCATCGCCTCCTGGTGGTACCACAACTTTGGCAGACAGGACGAAGCGTACGGACACATCCGCGGATGGGAAGCCTCAACCGAGTAGGAAGATCTCAGGTCAAGCTTCAGCATCAGCTGCGGACCCAAGAGGTGGCGGCAGGTAATTTCAGAGGGACATCTCATATGTGTTGTACTTCACTCAGTGCGCTGGTCGTATAGCTCGTCTTGTGGTCACCTATTACTCGTCCACTGGGTAGCAGCATTTATGTAAAATGTAAAGAATGCAGCGGACTGCTCTTGTCTGGTGGAAAGGGGGGCTTTTGGAGCTCATTGGGGACAAAGGGGGGGGGGCAGGGGCAGAGGGCATAAAGGCTGTCGGTGGCGAAATGAAAGGTCCTAGCGGTGTGTCTGTACCTGCCAGTGAGGCATAGAGTACGTTGATCTCTGAGCTCATCTTTCATTTCAAAATTCATTAGTCTTGTGCCTGATCTGATTCGGCATCATGTGCACCGTTCATTGCAGGCTTTCTCTCGCAGATGAATATAGTCACGATTCAAATTCAATGTGTAGCCCTCATACAGACGTCTCACTACGCACTTCTGCGCTGTTTATGAAGTTGCACCGCTTGAACAACCTTTCCCAAGCGACCGCTTTCTCAGCCTCTGTTGCTGTATTGTCGCCTTCGCCTGGATGTTCCCGCACGGTCACCTGTCTGTTTCCATATGGACCGCCGAACAGCTGCAAGGAGATGCTGCTCGGCAACTTGTCCTGAATATTGTCTTCGGCCTTCCCCTTGAAGGCCGGGGACCACTCCATGTCAGGTGCTGTTGAAGTGACGAACTTCACAATTCTCTTACTGATGGTAGCCGACAGGGCCAGTTGATCCGCTGAGTTATCGGCACCTCCGCCGAGGCTTTGACTGTTCAATACATATGGTATGTCACTTAGATGAGCGACCTTCCACATAGGTACGCCCATCAAAGCATAGGAGGGCGCGAATCGTGTCGCGTTGTGCTCATAGAGCCGTACGTCGTACGAGTTATGTCGACCATACTGCCATGCGAAGTCCAAGACAGGACATGTAAACCAGAGGTCGCGGTTGATCTGTGCAGCACGATAATACTGTGGCGAAACGCCTTGGTCTTGGGCAATATAGTCAAAGTCTGATACGGGGTAGAGCTCCAACAACTTGTTGATGGTAGACTGAGTTAGCGTGAGGGAGACGGTAAAGCTGCTGATTACATCGTCGTCTGTCGCGGTCGTTGGTGGTGTGTACCATGCGCCGTCGTTGGTCACCCAAGCAGTAATGGCGGCAATATTCTTGACAACCTTTCCTTCTCGGATGAGTTTGGAGGGGCGATCCTGGATGAAGTCGCCGTCATACGTGGGGAAAAAGAAACCCTCGCCGAACGGAGGCCTCGCTGCTCGCATCGCACTGACTGAGAGATTCGTCAGGACGTCAAAGGGGGCTTCCTTGAGACATTCAAGAATCGCGTCCGTCTGAGTATCTGCTCCATCCTTGACGCACCCCACCTTCTTCGCGATCATGGCCGTATTGTCCGCCACAAGACTCGACATCGTATTGAAGTTGAGCCCTGGCGCGCCGGACATCATCACGGCCTTCTGGAACGGCACGCCTTCAGCACCGCCGAACGCGGTCATTTGCAAGCCGATGTCACTTCCGCCCACACTTTGACCGATAGCTGTCACTCGCGTAGGGTCACCTCCGAATGAGTGGATGTTGTTCTGTACCCACTCCAGTGCTGCCCGCTGGTCCCGTAACCCCGCGTTTGTCTGACCGGCTTCGATCATGGCTTGGCTTGTGGCGAAGCCGAAGAAGCCGAGCCTGTAGTTGATTGCAACAAAGATCAGCGGTTGGCCGTCTAGGCCAGCCTGACGGAGGAGACCGTCCGGCTCGTACAGGATCTCCTCGCCCGAGCCCAGGGCATGCCCGCCCCCATGGATCCATACTGCAACGGGGAGCTTGGCGCCAGAACTTGTGCCGCTCAGTCTTGCGATGCGGAGACTAAGGCAGTTCTCGCTGATGTTACTGACACGTGAAGTAAAAGGCAGCACGTCGCCGGTGCCCTGAGGACACCATGCTCCTGGCGTCGTGGCATCGATGACGGAGCCTCGGGGTGGGGTGACGGGAGCAGGTGGGGCGAAGCGGTTTGGGCCGGATGTGTCTTCGGCGTAGAAAATGCTGTGGAAGTGTTCCACTGCCAAGTCAGCGGACCGAGTGCCGATATACTTGACGTCGAGTGTCGAATCTGTGACGACTGGTGCCGGGACGAGCCGTGAGGGAAGGTAAGAGGCAACGGTGAGTAGGAGAGCTCGCGCGGACCCCAGTGATATGGCGGCAAGTCCGAAAAGGACGGCCCCAAGGCCAAGAAGTGTAATTTGGGTGGTTCTGGCCATAGCTATGATCGTAGCAACTGTTTGGAACCGAAAGGACGTGGATAGGGTTGACTTCACCACTCGTGTATGTTACAGGAGAGAGAGAGAGAGAGGAGGGACAAATTACCACATAGTCTCCAGTTGCTGACATCGGTGACTGAGGCTGGAAACCAGGAGCGAGTGACTAATGCCCTTGTACCACCGACCCGAATGAGCAGATGTCCGATAAGCAGGCTCGCACTGTCACACTGCAGGCTGTTGGTTGGCAAAGCAAAAGGACCTGACTCCTGTTTGTTTGAAACACACACATATATACGCACAATCACACACAAAGCGTAGATCACAGAGGATGAAGGAGCATGTGGGGGCGGGGGTCGCTCTGATTTGACATCTGACAACACGACCAGCCTAGAGTCCAGAGGATCCGTCATTGGCCCCTATGTTACATGAGAAACTTCCATCCTCATAGGTTGGGATCTGAGCACACCCCGAGCTGAGGTCCCACTTGCCTCCCTTGCCTAACTAGGTAGCGAAGGGAGCTCGAAGGGAGTCAATAAATGTCTTGGGCCGATCTGGCTCTGAGAGTTGGTGATCATTAAGGAGTTGATAAGCAATGCCCAGCAGCACCTGCATGGATCGCCGACCGGTCAGCTGCAAGAGGATATAACTATCTCAAGACCACCAACCTGCCTCATGGCCTCTTGGCAAGACCCAATCTCACCACTACTGCATGAACCCGCGGAAGGTGAGAGCCAAAGCTGCACTTATAGAAATTCTTGCAGTCTGCTGCAAATGGATCCCTCAATGGCTCCCACATTTTGGCCCCAATGTGGCAACAAGGCTGGCAGTCGGACTTACTCTACGTGCACGGATTTTCCAATGCAACTGAACGCCCCTCTTCTTGCTGTGATAGGCGAGTGACATGGTTCACGAGTCCTATGAATCACCGCTGTCGTGCAAGCATATGCGAGTATGTCCTCTCTATGTATCTTATGACCGGATGGGGCGGATTTAACCAAACAATGAGGGTACCAGCATGTGCAGATTCTGAACATTGACAGCAAAACGCGCTGGAGGTCACATTTCGGCTGTCCTATGGACCAGTCCAGGCTGCGTTGCGGCTGAGAGCATGAACTAGTGTACACCATCTCAGTGCCTCTACCATTCGATTCTTTGATGATAAGCATCGGAAGAGTCCGCCAGTGAAAGAATGAAGCCACTCTGGCACAACAAAAGTACGTCTTGGCAAAGAACAACGCTGCGTCCTGGCGCAAGCCTTACAGATGATACGCACCCAAATGGCACCGAATTGGGCAATTCACCGGATGTTACCCGCCAAAAAAAGTCAATGACAAGATTAATGCTTTTCTTGGTGACCTGGTTTGAAGTGGCCATGGTCTAGCCCAACGGCCAGAAATCCGCTCGCGTTGAAAACCCTTCTTTGCTCCACGAATTGTTTGAGCGCTTCGAAATCGGCACATTGACGCTTCAGCCCGCTCCCAAGAAATTGATGCACCTTATCATTGGCTGGCTCGATTGTGGTATCTGCCATGCATCTCAGGCCCTGCTGCAGGTAGTCGAAGCAATGGGCGATATGTGGCGAGCGATCCTGGCCAAAATCGAACTCCTCAAGCCCATCGCCGCTGGAGTAATATGCGCGGCGCAGAGTGTACAGACAGTGCAGCTGATGGAAAATTGTTGGTATCGACGTTTCAGGTGCGAGATCGGGGTCTTTGAAGTAGCCAAGGCCGTCTACGGCATGTACCCTCGGTAAGTATGCGTCGGGGCCCAGGGTGAGGGGGAAGGGGATGGTATGGTTCATGCCACGTACTCGGAATCAAAGAGTCCCATATTGGCTCCGCCTGTCGTCCTGACTCTGAGCCAACCGGTGGTTCTTTGGAGAACTCGGAGTCGTACGTGAAGACAGTTTCGAGGCTTGGCAGAGGAATCCGGCCTGCTAGTGTTGATGTCCCATGGTTACTCAAGGTCCAAATTGTTCCGTATGTGGATGAGAAACGTCCAGCGGTAAATCCACAGAAGACTGCTGCTACCAAACTCAACACGAAAAGCGCTCTACTCAAGTGGTGTCGTTGTGAGCGTTCGGACTTGAGAAAGGATGTGCTCGAGGCTGCTCTGAGCTCGCTCTCGGTGATAGCCTCATCGGAGTTTGCTGTAACCAACTGATAATTATGCATGTTGATGTGAAGAGAATAAGGTCTTTAATTCGGGTGTGTTTGAATGAGTTGGGTCCGATGGTAGGCAACAGGCGTCAGAAAACCCATATTTAGTACCAAGACCCATGGGCTTGTCCAGAGGAACATATAGTGAGTTCTGGGCAATCCCCAGCGTCAACCAATACGACCAGGCACTG
Organism: Diaporthe sp. PMI_573; assembly: GCA_021399435.1. Classification (NCBI taxonomy): domain Eukaryota; kingdom Fungi; phylum Ascomycota; class Sordariomycetes; order Diaporthales; family Diaporthaceae; genus Diaporthe; species Diaporthe sp. PMI_573. The sequence goes on from JAJTUP010000005.1 coordinate 616,171, forward strand.
AAATAGATAAGCAACTAATATGATGCATGAGAATCAACACAGTGTGAAGATATATTTATATACTTTGTTGTTGGTACTCAGCCATTGTGCACACGGGTTCACTGAACTCCGTCGTTTTGCCATCCTTGAAGAACTTTCTGGGCCGGCAATACCTAAGCACCCTGTCCACATGACTGCAGAAATCACACCGGCTGCAGCTTAATCTTTCCAGTCCGAGGTCAGCTACATCAGAATAAATTTTCGAGGCTGGATGCCAGTGGTCTAGAACCCTTCTGGTTCAGACAAGGCAAACCTGCATCTGCAACAACCATGCGTCAGCAAAGGAGTGTTGTGGTTCAATGATGAAAGCGAGACGCGATGACAAACTAGACATGGGCCACACAACGAGTGCGAGGACTAGGAAATAGGGCGAAATTGCAAGACCTGCAGCGAAAATTCTGCAAATCTCTACAGCTTTCGAAAGGACTAGCCACAGGGTATCACCGCATATTCCGCCCGAGACATTGCCCTCGTAACTGTGCCCTGGAACCGGGGACAGCCAAGTAGATGGCATGCATCCCCGTCTTAGCCTAGCCTTGCACTGAGGGTAAGCAATGGCAGCAACGACTTTGTAAGTGATCTGCACCGCCCCCAAGAGAGTAACGTTCCTATGCATATTGAACTCAACTCTTTCTTCCGAAGTCCGAGGTCTCACATACACTCTGTTTCGAGAGTCGAGTTGATCCCTTGGCGAACTGCGCCTCCTCCATGTCATGTGGGTACCTGACTGGACATCTTCCGTTGCCAGAGTGTGCCTACCTGAAAGTGTAACTAGTTGGTGTTGGAAAACTTCCCATTCAGGAATGGGAAGAAGCACGCCAAAATCACTCATGAAGGGGTGCAGTCAAAGCCGGCGTAGCCTCACAAAGGTAAGCTGAGTCCTGGATGCCCAGTGCATAAATAGACTGTTCCAATATCTACAGCCCGATGTCACTGCTGCTATTGCTTAGCATAGGATCATCAACTTCCAATCTCCCCAGAACAAGTCACAACTTCCACACGCCCCAACCTGCCCAAAATGCATTACTCCAAGGTCTACTTTATGCTTAGCATGGCTACGTCCGCCGTCTATGGCCTTGTCCCTCGTAATCAACAGCCCTTAGTCCACTGGCATGAATATTTCACTGACGCCATCTAGAAGTCCCGCGAAACCTGATAATTACTGACGCTTCCCATGAAGTGCTGCGTCGCGAAAAGGTTGACGTTGCAGTCGGCGATGGATTCAAGCGCGATGAGGTGGGAGTAGCATCCGTTGCTGATGGATTCAAGCGCGATGAGGTGAAAGTTGCCGTGGGTGACGGGTTCAAGCGCGATGAGGTGGGAGTTGCGGTCGTGGATGGGTTCAAGGCTTGAACTACACTCATAGTTGACGCAACTGGCTGACTGACGTAGGGAGTGAGTGTTGCATCCAAACCCTGCACAATGTATTCATCCAACTCGTTGCAAACTAAGTGATCAGTTCTCCTGGGATAAGCGTATGGCTTACTGCCACTCTGCCATCATGTACAAATTGTGATTCAGAGCTGCCAACTGATATGATCACAAGGAGTGGGACATCAGTCTAGCAACAGCTCTCTGTCACTCGTGGCGATCGCAATGATACGTAGAGCATGGATTCCCCCTCTCCGATTTGATATATTCACTGCCTAACTATCTACCCGTCCATACGACTCCTCCGGCAGCCCCGTTGACAACTCATCTGTAGGAACATATTTGTCCGAGATAACATAGCCGCTTCCTGGAGGACAGTGCTTGAACCTGTCCAATATAGGCTGGCCGTCTCTTTCCGGGTCCTCGGGGCGTTTATAGCAAGCCGTGTGTTGCAAGGCGAAAGTCTCAAGCTCCAGCCAGCTGCGACATTTCCGGTGTTGTCCGACCCCGGTGACAACTTCAATCCGCCGCTCAGTAGCCCTTGGTGTGTCGTCAGCATCACACAGGATCTGCCTGCGTAGTGCGTCCATACAATGGCTGATATGATGCCAGGACCGAGACTGTGATAAACCGCGCCTGAACTCGCTGAGGGAGAGATATATAATCTTCAGACAGTGCAAGTTGTGAAAGCCGTGCAGAAGATAAATTCCTTTCGTCTGGTCCCATGGGAACCTTTGAGCTGTACGGAGGTTGTGCTCCGCCGCCCACTCGTCGGAAAGCGCGACGACACCAACGTCAATGTTAATGTCGTGCCACAATTGGTCTTGGAGGGTCAGGTTGTCGGAGGCGAAATCAGTCAGGAGGACATATGGCTGTTCGTCGTGGCTTTCGAGCTCGGCGAATATGGAGGGAGGTTCTGAGCTCGATGACGATTTTAGAGCAGAGATGAGTAGAATGGCATTAAGAGTCATAGAAACGAGTACACAGGATCCGATCACCAGTTGACGCCATCTTTTTCGTTTACTTGGTTGGCGAGAAAACTGTACGCCAGCTTGTGATACTTCATCGTCAGCGAGCAGCCTTTCGCAGTCTTCTTGCTTCTCTTGTGAGGCCATGACGGATAGTGAATCCAGGATGTGCTGGGCTCCAGACTGCCACTACAATGTAATACTGGGCGGAGGGCAACGTCTGTGCCCAAATATGCCCGGAGGGGGAAGAGACGGATTATGGACTTCCTTTCACCTTCGATCCACGGGAACCTTTGGGGGCGGAAGTCAGACAGTGCATGTACAGTGAGGGCGAAGTTGGTCTCGGAGCCTCATTAGCGGTCCGGGCTGACGTGATCGCCCGCCAAGGTTTGTGATACCTCAAAAACCGGCGTGAATTGTTCTGTGCCGCCTCCTGCGCATGATGCTGCCTATGGGTGGTAATGTGACTGATGCAGATACTGACGCACGGAAGTGGAGCCAATATTTCGAGATACTCGCGTCCGGTACTTCTGTCACAATTATCTCCTTGCCGGGCTAGGTCACATGTAATAAAAGGGATAAATTGTTAATGTTTCAATGCATGAGAACTGAGCTGAAATCAGCGTTCAGTCTACTCAAAACTCCCGAATGATGGAAACTCGGCCCCAGATAAGACTAAGATTCCCGGTGCCATCCCGGCCCGCCGTACTGTTGCACGTCGCTACAGATGCTTTCTCCCAACCAACTTCCATATTGATCATTGTTCAGAGTCATGAATTACTCGGCACGTCTGGCTCTGGTCGATGACCGTGTTGGTCTCATAGTCATGGCCTGTTTCTTTACTGCCATTTCCATTGCTTCCGTGGGCCTCAGGTTGTACAGTCGGATGGCTACCAGTGCCGGCATCCGTTCTGATGATTGGTTCGCCATAGCTGCATTGGTATGGTTGCAAACCCACGAAATGCATATCTTTTCCGTCGACGAAGGAGGATCCTAATCGAAACTCACAGGCTTTTGTCACGATTCTGAACGGCGTCTTCTTTGGGGGAACGATACAAGGTGCAATCACGGGTCATTCACCAGTTGTCAACAATTGGCCCGTCACAACCGAACTCGAACATCTGGCACAAAAATACAAATATGGATTTCAGACCACGGAGAAAATCGCGTTCGGGCTAATCAAGCTGTCGATTCTCTTTCTTTGGAAACGGCTATTTGGCCGTGTTCGATCCTTCTCTATATTCTGCTCAATTATGATCTGGTTTATTGTTGCCTGGTCAATTGCATTTTTTTTCGCCACTATCTTCCAATGCGGTACGAGATGGACTTGGAATTGGGCTCCTATCATGATTTTTCTTACACAGTGCTCCAACACACTTAATATGCTCACTGTTTTTACCGCCACCGATGTTTTCACGGACTTTATTATCATGTTCATGCCGGTTCCAATCATATGGAAGCTCCAAATGCCTCTGCGAAAGAAGCTAGGCGTCACAAGCATCTTCATGGTCGGCTTGTTGTGAGTTCAAATACTCAGATTCTTTTTCGTCGCCTTGTGTGGGTCAGACTAACTTAGTACAGCACTATCGGCGCAGGGATTGGGCGCATGTACATCTATCTCGTCACATCTTACGATAAAGAGAGCAACCCTGACTTTATTGGGGACTTCACTCTTTTCATCCTATGGTCAGAGATCGAAGCCAATGTCGCTATGCTTGTATGCTGTATGCCGACGTTTGGACCAATCATTGCCAGATTCCACGAAAACTACACTGCCTACATTCGCAGTCGATCGAATGGAACAACAAAGAGCAAGTGGTCGCTACTTTCTCGAGACAAAGTACACAGAAGCCCAGAGTACCAATCTGATCTGGAGTTGAACAGTCCTTTCGGGCAGAGGGAAGATGTTTTGATAAATCGATCGGTAGAAACACAACATGGGCCCCCACAGGCATGGCTACACAATGGTGGATCTGTCATTGCAATTGGTACTTCCAATTTGGAAGCACAGCCTCATCATGGAAGCGGTATTCTGACCCAGACCGAGATCTCTAAGACAGTTCAACCCAAGTGTACGATATAGCCCGAGAATATAGTGTGGTTTATTAATCAGAGTCGAATATTACGTGGGTTGCCATTCATAGCGGGATCGTTGATTTGAAACTTAGGGTGGCAGCCTGCAAGCTTCATGACGGCTTTCAAGGATATATGACACATGTAGCCGGACGGAACAGTTGTAAAAAGTTTTGACGAATAAGGTACCTGCGCAAGTATCCAGTAAATTCTCTTGGCTGATATTTCGTATACCTGAGATGGGTACAGCTTCCTTAATTTGGGAATAGGTCGCGTTCACGAGTACAAATCTCCAATCATCTCGGCGCCACTTTCGTCGACCGCGTAGACCGTGCTCAGAATATTTCCCCTGGGCATAATAGGGAAAATGCTGGCATCACAAATCCGCAGATTGGTCGTTCCGTATACTCGGAGCTCTCCATCCACGACGCCTCCGAGCTCAGCCCTAGCCATCGCACAAGTTCCACATGGATGATAGTTCGTCGCCCCATATTTCTTAATTGCTTCTTTTGCTTCTTCCGGTATCCTTAGGGCGTAGCTGAAGTCTGCCGGCAGGCGGTTGCCGCCCGGCTTGAGTATGGGCGTGTACGTGGCCTGCTCAAGGAGTTGCTCAAGCTGAACAGCGTGACGAGCAAGTATCTCGGCATCCAATGGATGAGAGAGATAATTGCAGTCGATTATTGGGGCTTCATGTGGGTTTGCAACACGAATGTGCGAGGATCCACGGCTGAACGGATGTGACAACATGGCCACGACTGTCATGTAGTTGCCCGGGGCCGCGCTGCCCGGCACGGTGTACCTCTGCATGCGTGTCATAAACACGGTAGCACTCGCTTCTTCTTGGTCCAAGATCATTCTTTTGACAAATTCGTGATGTAATTGAGACTTTGAATTACCTGCTTCGCGATACTCGTCCAAGAGACGCTGCAAGTCTGCTTCCTCGGCCGTCGTGCCGAATAGCTGGAGCGGCCAGTAAGCAAAGCTGTACGCGGCTCCTTCCGAAAGAGGACCTGTTCGAAATTCCTCATACTCCTTTCTTCGTCTTTCCGTTGCTGCTGGGTCCCTGGCGGCCGTGTCCCCTGTCTCGATGTCAGGGTTGACTTCAACGCTTGGCCCGTAGTTGAGGTGATCCTGGAGATTCTCTAAATAAGTTCGTCAGATACAATTCGCACAGCCTTGCTTGAGATTCTTACCGCCTACCCCTGGAAGATCTGCCAAGCATTGGACACCCGCATTCTCGAGAATGCTTCTACTTCCAATGCCAGAGAGCTCCAGTATCTGTGGACTTCCAAAGACTCCAGCGCACAGGATAACCTGCTTGTTTGCCCTGGCAGACAACGTGATTCCTCCCTTCTCATACGTGACTCCAATGGCCTGTAGTCGTTCTGTATCGCCAGAGCTATGCTCTCGAAAGACGAATCGCTTTACTCTTGCATCCGTCTCAACGGTGAGATTCACGCGCCCAAGCACTGGCTTCAGAAACGAGTTGCCAGAATGGCTTCTTTCGCCTCTCATAGCACGGTCATCAATAGCATTCGTAGTGGTCACCCCTCCCATTGCTCGACCGGACATCCCATCTTGATCGGAATAGGCACAAAGGGGCGAAAGACGTCTTCCCACGCGTTCTGCAGGATGTGCATATGCCTTGGGTATGATGCTCGGATCGGTCCGCACGTCTCTGGCTCGACCGTCGAAGAAACTTTTCCGGTCACTTCTCGGGCATGGACGGTTTGAATGACTTGTAGAAGCGCTCCATCCGGTCCCAAGACCAGCGCTGGTCTCCTGCTATCTCAGCCTACGCCTCGTGCATCGCCCTGTTGGGATATACTAGACTATGGGAGTTGATGGCGCTGCTTCCACCGATCATTCGCCCCCGAGTCTGCTCAATGACACGGCCACCGAGTCCGACTTGCGGGATTGTCCGAAAGTTCCAATCGTACTTGGGGTCGCTAAACATACTGCGACTGGTGAGCGGCGTGGATACTTTAGGGTCTGCGTTGTTATCTAGACCAGCTTCGAGGAGGAGAACTTCTAAGTTACTGATGGATGACAGTCGAGAGGCCAAGACACAGCCAGCCGTGCCACCGCCCACGACAATAATATCAAATGACGCCATGGGGACAGCTTCTGGGAATCCAGACTCCGTCATTTTTGTAAGAAGGTAGAAGTGTGTTTCGAGACACCAAGCATGTTAAGTTCTATCAAAGAAGGAAGCAACGTCTTCAGGATATTTCTGGATTCAATATTGAAGCCGGAATCTAACATAAAAAAACGGCAGGTCGGAGTTTATAGTAGATTAGGAGAAGCTCTGTCGCAAAATGCTAAATTCCAGCTAGATAAAGCCGCACTGAAGGCGCTATATGATCGTGTCATGGACAACGCTTACCGCTTACAAGTTCCGCATACTAGGAGCTGTAGAAGTCAGAGCTATACACTAGCAAGTGAATCTTACGGGTATCCTGACAATCTAATACAGATAAGAGGAGCGGGCCGGTGCAGGCAATTACTTTCACAATTAATCATTCAGCTCCTTAACGAGCTCGCGGGGTAGAGCCGTAACTCAAATGCCCCATGATAATTGTGTTTGCGCCAAGTACATGATCCTCAGTACGTTGCAGCTATTCGGATGAGGAAGATGCTAAATGCAGAGAAGCTTCTACTCAATCATCTTTGTGTGGAAATCAGGTGCGGTCGCAGCTGAAGGAACCGTTAATTCGTGGTTCCACGCCTACCTCCGAAGTACTCCGTAGGTAAGCAGGTAAATGAGTTCCCGAGCGTGCAAATCAGGGAAGGCGACCACTCCGAGGTGCCGTTCCCCGTGAGCTGTACTGCCCAGCTGTAGCGAGCAAATAGAGTTTGACTACAATCCAAATTAGCTTAGACGAGTTCAGCATATGCCATGGTGTGGTCAGGGTCCAGACGCATGGCACTGTTCCGATCCGCCACCCGTTGCCCCAGCGGGCCGGCCGTGGGAATGGTACCGCAATAATTCGAATTCAATTTAGGATCCGACGCCAGTGACTAGGGCCTTTGCTGCCTTTAGGTTTGGAATGCGATCTCAGATAAAGGCGCTCGAGGACGATACTCTACAGCCTGCCCCGTCTCTCTTCAGCTTAGTTGGCGGTGGGCATTAAGTGCTTTCTCCCGCACAGCACATCCTCGCCCGTGGAAGAAACATGGCGCACACGTTACTACAACCTATGGGACAACATGTATGTCCTCCCTCATAACATCCCGCGTGGCTTTGAAGCGTTAAGGTATAATTGAAGCACCCTTGCCCATCTGGGCACATTGACGTATCATTGCGCACATGAGCAGTCAGCTCGCCAAGCTCTCCGCACCTTAGTGCTAATTGGCCTGTGTCGTGGCATCCGATCTGGGTTGCTTAGGTCCCCCGAACGGGTCCCCTGGGTGCCAACGCGTTGGTTCATAACACTATTTCCCTCCTTGTATCCTTTGTCCTCAAAGGTTCTTCTGTAAGTTTCTGGTATTTCCTTCTGTTTTTGTTCACGCCTTCCGAATCTGTCATGTTGAATAGAGTCATCAAATCCCGTGTTGGAAAGACTTTTTCTAAAGCTGAACAAAAGGCTTCCCTAGTTTCTGCTGTTGCTTCGAAGGGTTCTACCGTTCCCATGCCTTGTTCCTACTGCGAGGACCACAGTCTGTCGAAAGACTGTAGGGTTGCAGACACAGAGTCCTCTAACTCAGGGCCAGGGCCTTTTGTATGACCCACTGCCCGATTCTCCACCGAACCTACTAGCACCCACGAGAGGAACCCATGAAGGAGAAAACCAAGTATATATATCAGGGAGAACTTGTACAATAGCCGAAGAGGAAAGGACTTCTCTCCTCAGCGAAGTCTTCTTGTTCATAGAGAAAATAGACGTTAGAGTGTAACACTCAGTCTAGACCCTTACAGATAAGGCTATATAGTAATACTATAGCTAATACTTAAGCCCTAAGTTAATTTTAATAGAAGTTAAAATAGAAATGAAGAAGTTTACTATAGCTTATCTGGCGAACTTCTATAAAGATATTATAAAACTCTTAAAAGAAGATAAAGGTACTATCTATAAGAAAATATAATAATATAGGCTAGAGGAGCTTATAGTAAAGCTCTAGATCTACTATTTTATTTCTAGTAATTAATCGTCTCTCTAGAGTATTAATAAATAATTAGAATAAAAGTATAGATAGAGGAGGAACCTTATATACTTGAAAGAGAAATATAAGGAAATATATAATACTATTACTAACTTTGTATACAAGCTCTGTGAGGAAGAGCTAGAAGGCTAAGCAGATAGCAGACAAACGAATAAATAGTTGTTGAAAAACACAGTGTAGCCGAAGCCCAAACTGAATTTAAAGGTATTTCAAGGAACCAAGCTCTGGCACGAGTGCTACTTAGAGAATTCTCCCCGTTTCGGGACCGAATAAAGCTGGAATGGAACCGGGGCTCCAGCAGGAATCAAAACCAATTCGCAGAACACATAGTAGTCACACGGCTGATACACATTTTTGGAAGCGTTTGGGCGCAAGGTGTTAGCTAAATATAACAAGTATAAAAACATTCTAGGCCGTTTTGCCCCTCGAAGATGCTCCTGTGTCCGACCTTTGTAAACAGTAAGTATACCAGGCCAGGTTGTGACCTCCGCGGTCATGGCATGCAACATTAACAAATCCTCGTGCTGTACTCAAAATTCTGCAGCTCGTCGTCATCCCTTGCAAGGTACCGGATCGTCCAGTTCCACAGGTCCTCTTGCTTTTCAATCGAGTAGCTATCCACGCTGCTTTCGACTTCTTGCTTCCCAACAAAGTACCTCGCCGATTTCCCTTGAAGTTCGTTCGCCAACGCTAGGAACGCAAGTGCTTCTCCCGATTCAGCTGGAGTGCGAATATTGTCGTACGAAAACAAATAATATAAGAACGGCCGCAGAATGAGAAGGAAATAGTGCAGGACCATGCGGGTCCAGATCAACTGACGTGCCAAACCTGTTCGTGGCATGAATCCAGGATCTAGTGCAAGAACGGCCCATTCCTTTCCGTCCCTTTTCAAACGCCGATCAAGGGCGTGCATGAACAGTAGGTTACAAAGTTTGCTTGTTGAATATCGCCTACCATTCTCTCGCGTCAGATTGCTGGAATCGGGGGATTGAGATTTGCGGGGATGCGCAAGGTCCTCTGCAGACGTGTAATATGGGTGTGGCATCAACTTGTCGCTGATATGTCTTGGGTCGTGTGTTCCGCTAGACGTAATGACTATCCGAGCATCTTTTGACAAATGAGGGCGAAGTAGCAGGAAGAGGTGCATGTGGCCAATGTGATTGACCGCAAATGTTTTCTCGATACCATCATCTGTGAAAGCCTCGTGATTCCGAAATTGCACACCGGCATTGAGAAGCAGGGCCTTGATAGGTGGGTAACGACCTGAGCTGAAGCGATCGACGAATTTGCGAACTGCGTTTGGATCGGAGAGATTTACTGGCATGAAGGTGATGTTTCCACTGCTAGCTCTGATCATCCGCTGGGCTGCATCGTTGAGAGTCGACGAGGCGACGATAATTTGATATTGGGGATTCTGTCGTGAGAGAGTTGTCGCAGCTTCTAAGCCGAGGCCGCGTGTGCCGCCGGTAACAAGAATTGTAGCTTGGTAGCTTGAGCTATGCCCAATCATTGTTGCAATGGGTGTGGAAATTGAAGGACCACAGGCACAATGTATAGAGCGATCTGGGTTAGATTTGGACCAGCCGAACATTGTGCGGTATTTAATAAGTGCCCAGTTGGGTTCCTTTATTCAGTCACTCCGCGAGTTTGCTTCGGCCATTTAACCGTTCTCGCCGGGCCCGAGCCGGCCGGTGACTTATCTCCGTGCCACATCAGCCAACGTCCGCCGGCGGACAGTAAAAGCTGGGTGGGCAGACGGAAAACTATGGGTGGGCGGACGTTGGCTGGTGCCACATCGGTGTATTCACGTACCCGCGGCAGTGGCGGTGTTGTTGACACGTCGTGTTGCAAATCTTGCCCTCTACATTCTGGTATTCCAAGAGATTTTGAGGATAACATTGTGCTTCAGAGAATCTTTCCTACGGGGTAATTTAGCCAATCGGATATTGATTTCAAGGGTTTGTATCCCAAGTCAGTCAATTGCACTGGTGGGGCTACCCCTCGATACATGGCGTCACACGAGAAAGGCAAAAGGAAGAGGAGGTCTGGCTTTCTCCGCGTCTTCGTGACAGTTGGGAAGAAATTCTATGGAGGCGTCAGCACTGATCAAGTCATCCTCGGCCGAGGAGAGGAGTGGAGAATCGGACTTAGCAACTCCGAGATTGCTTTCTCGCCAACGTAGACCAATACGCCAACACCGCCGCCGAAAAGGCAAACGGTTGTTGACCTAACCGGGCTTTAGACATTTATCGCGATGGGTGTCTCTTCGGCTATCCGCGGCTGCCCGATCCCATGTGGTTCGACAGCAACCGAGGAGGTCATCAACAAAATGGATTTCGTCCACACGCTACCGGTAATGTCCGTCTCCGCCGGGCCACTCTTGATAATGTCTTGCCGCAACTGCGGTGCACGTGGAGTAAGTAGCCGGCCGTTCCGTGGTTGTTTCTCTCAAGTGTTGAGCAATCTATCGCCCGCGCCTGAAGCAAGCCCCGCCGTCGATCGCACGCAGGTGCCTTGGGAGTTGTCTTACTGCTGGTCAGCGAGCTATTGTACACCTACGTGAACCCTTCACCTTGCATCCCCTTGAACGTTTTGTCCGCTTCCTTTGCGGGGCACTACCAGTTTGCAAGTCAACATCAGTTTACTCCTTATGCCTATCACAACAGTCTCATCTTGGGCTCTATCCTCGATTACCACCTCAATAGGCCCTTGTCCTCTCGAGCCATATAGAAAGTTTCGTATCTGCGATCCGCCCATCCAGCCTGCCGTCAATTCCATCATATGCTGCGCCACGTAGGGGGCCCCGTCATTTTTCGTGTGTGGGTTCCTTTGCGTCCTGCTCCTTTTGCCGTTCTCGAGAAGACACACGTGCCGTGATAATGCCTGACAATCGTGAATTGCGAAGAACGCCGGAGAGTTCTCATTTTCCTTCCTTCGCGCGACGTCCTGTATCCAGAGATAACCCTACCAGTGTAATTGACTGATTTGGATACAGGACCCTGTCACGCCTTCCACCGCATGCGGGATGGTTGAAGCAGTTAACCAGATTTTCCCTTCAGGTTTGACGAGGTAGTAGTACATGATTATGTCAACACAGGTTGATGGTTAGCTACCATCCCCGGCCACCATTCCGCCCACCCTACCATTTCGGCCGGCCAATTCTCTCAATCCCCACACAACACCCACATATTTACTTACGCGTTTCTCAACAACAAATAAAGCTATTTGCATGGCGTCTTCATAGTTAGATAGAAAATTAAATGTTCTATGTTTCTATGTATTTGATTACTAATTTGGTAAGCTTCACGACCTATTTTTGCCGAGTTCCAATTAACCCCAAATGCCGATTTAGAGAAGATTTTGCAATGTCCTTCTTAGCCGGTCAAGCCAGTCAATCCTCCCAAATCGTTGCCATGATGCCTCCAAAGTCCTATACAGAGGATAATATGGCTAATGCCATTCATTATATGCAAGAAAACAACCTGGGTACGAATACAGCTACAAAAAGCACGGCATACCTCCATCTACACTCACAGGTCGCATCCTCGGCAAGCATGCTTCGAAGCAAGACCTAGAGGCCGCCCCTTTAAATTCTCTCCTATCAAATAAGCTGGAGAAGCATATTGTGAGATGGATTTTGCGTAAAGAAAGACTGGGCTATGCTCCGAGCCGGGCTATAGTACGAGGAATCGTGTCCTCGATCACCGATACGGCTGTTGGGGGACACTGAGTGAATCGCTTTATTAAGCGACATCCTGAGATTCGCAGCAAAGTTGGCTGTAGGCAAGAGGCAGTCTGTTTTCACGAGTTTACCCCTCGAGCAGTTAATTAGTATTTCGACATTCGAGAGGGTAAATATACGTAAGTAAAGCCACACTTAACTGTTAACCTTGATAAGGCCGGTTTAATGGTAGGTTTTAGTAAGTGTTTTGCTTATTTGCTTACCAATCAACCTCTGAATAGTCGATCAACCTCTCTCTATATAGGCCTCGATTTACTAGTAGTTGTAACTTCGTTAATGAAGAAGGTTATGCTTAAAAGCAACCAGTCATACTGGTGGTCTACTATAATTGAGGCTATTACAGCCAATAGCGATGCCCTCGACCTAGGCATTATTTTCAAAGGCAAGGAGCTCTAGACACAATAGTTTCTTGAGGATTTCAAGAAGATATACACTAATTAGAGGTATGTTATAAGCCCAAACAGCTTGACCAACAATAACCTTAGCATAGCGTAGTTGCAACAAGTCTTCTTACTATAGATAAATACCCACCAGGCAGATGATTCCGAAGCCATTCTCCTAATATTGGATAGCCACTTTAGCCATATAACTGTAGGTGCAAGGCCAGGTTTCTTAAGATTTGGGTAATTTGACTAAACTACCTCTATAGGACGAGTTTATAACGATCTGCTACTTAAATAACGTCTTCTATTATTATTTACCCGCCCACTATTCCCATAGGCTTCAACCACTTAACAATAGGGTATTTGATACTGTTAAGACATACTATCGTGATACCCTCAAGACCTAGCAGTTATTTATAGACTCCTCGCTAGTAGATAAGATTAACTTTATTAGATTGCTTACCGAGGCCCGTAAGAAGGGCATGACTTTAAAGAACATCAAATCAGTATTCAGAACCACGGAGAATTGGCCAATTAGCTACGTCAAAGCGCTATTACACCCGGAAATCAACCCGGATAAGGAGAAACACCGTGCTAAGTCCTCCGAGTTAGAAGATGACGATACCATTAAGTCGGGCCACGATATTATGGACTTGGCTGGCCCGAATACCTGTTCTGGGGATCACTGAAAATTCCAGAAGATTGGCATCGCATGCAATACAAAGGAAGCTGAATTGGCTATTACAAACCAGAGGATTCGTGAGCTCGAGGCTTGAGTCAAGAGGTTAACGAAGAAGAAGCATAGAGCAGTCCCAAATCCAAATAAGAGGTTCATGGACCTTGCAGAGATACTGGGGCAAGATAGAGAGGCTAGGAATGCCCTCAACCAAGAAGACAAGCCGGAAGAGCAAGTTGAGGATAAAAATGGTGATGTTGAAGAGGAGTCCGAAGAGGATGGTGAGCAGGAAGATGAGCTGCCCGCAGAGCTGCGTACCCGTTCCGGACGGGCACCCAAAATGCCCTCACAATATATCAATTGAAAGATCTGCTTCTGAGCTTCAAAACCCTATCACGAACCTATTTTTACGAGCAGAATTGATTTGGTGATGGCTTCATAAACATATAGTGTTTTGTATAGTGCATCGAGAATTTGGGTGGCCGAAATGGTGGCCGGGGATGATGGTATAAATTGCGATTTTGACTGTCCTCAGCGTCCTCCTGTCGTTGCTCCTGGATCCTACTGGCTGCTCTGCTGCCGAAATTCCTTGAAAATGCAGGCGACTCGGCCAAGACGGGCGCACCAAAAAGCTCGGACCGGGTGCAACACATGCAAATCAAGAAAAATAAAGGTCAGTACATAACGTGAATTGATTCGGGATTGGTTTCCTTCGATTGCCCGACAAACTTCATTTCTTACTGCAGCACATCGAATCTACCTATTCAAGGGCCTTCGGCTTGAAGCTGCTCAGAAAACCTACCGGACAGAAGACGAAGCCGTCGTGTCAGTCACTAACGTCTTGCTTGTAGTGTGACGAGCAGAAACCAGCATGCAGGAACTGCATCAGATACGGAGTCGCTTGTGCTTACTTATCATATAGGTTGCTGGAACCAAACGTCTTTTCATTGCAACCTATGGAAGACCTAAATTTCCTTGATTTGGAACTCTTGCACCACTATTGCAACTTCACCGCCCACACTCTCTCTGGAGATTGTGTCATGCGTGACTTTTGGCGCATCAATGTGGTGAAGCTGAGGATCGAGTCTGCGTTATGCGGGGCATCCTGTCCTTGGGAGCCCTCCACCTAGCGTGTCTCTGCCCAGAAAGAAAAGACGTTCTTTTGGAATTGTCTGCGTCGTATCACGAGCTGTTTTCTAGATCGGCAGTCAGCCAGATGCAGAATATACAGGAGAGCAACAAAGTGCACCTGTTTATCTTTTCTGTCTTGACCATCTACATCGGTAAGCACTCCTGCATGTCATTTCACGGTATTGACTGACTGGTGTCTGTTTACCAGTTTTGGGTAACGCGTACTATCTTCACGAAGTAGTTCTGCCGAACGCTGAACGCTCACCTGACTGGATTTTGGTGTATTGCGGGACGAAACATTTGGCTGTAGAGTCGAACAGCAGCACTCTCTTATCTCCGATACTCACCCGAGCACAAGCGTTTCTTCGCAATCGCGAGAGGCCATTTGAGGACATGCATCTCGCAAACGTCAGGGCGAAGATCAACGCTTCAGAACAAGACAGCGAACTGCTCACAATTTACAACAATACACTATATAAACTGCAAAAAGCATACGGAATCATGTATGCATACGCAGGCGAGCATGATAGCATGGATTTGTTTCTCTGGATTCGCATCGTTGCCGATGATTTCCTCCCGCTGCATAGGGATTTGAAGCAGAAAGCAATAGTCATCTCTCTGCATTTCTGTCGGCTTCTTAAGCAACTGCCCAGCCAGTGGTGGTTGGATGCGTGGTCATTTAAACTTTATCATGTAGCCTATGAATTATTAGACGATGATCACAGGGCTTGGATTGAGGATGACGATGCGTACCAGTGGCAGCAATGACGTTGGCGGAAGTGGCTATCTAAAGGCATGATCAACCATACCATTGAGGAAAAGAGAGAAAAATTGCAAGGCTGGCCGTCTTTCAGGATCATGCCACTGTTTACGACGTGATTGTAATGAAGTAGGATCTCATGTCCAAGCCGTGCCGTCTTATGAGCTTAAGCCCCATCCTTCACGTTTCTCGCTGCCTGTACTGGTTTGGGTGGATAAGCTCGATTTATTGCGAGTCATCCTAGCTTGTTGACAGACTTTCAGGGTGGCCGCAGGCAGCAGAATGAACATGTGATAAATGTGATTCAAATTTTCATAGTGGTCTCCTGGCCTTGCAGTAGATTATATGCACGAGTACTCGTGAACCTTTTCGGAGTCGTTCAAGATCTTACGATCTTTTTGCACCTGGGTACTCGTGAGCCCACTGGAAATTTCAGACAAGTTCCACAATTGCTGTACCAAACAGGGTTCTCCCTCTTGACAGTCTCAAGAAGATTGCATCTGGCCCACGGAAGGCTGTTACTAATTGTCGGTTCGATTCGAGGGGAGACGCTGCTTTGTTGAGAGCACGATTAGCAGTGGCGGTGATTCGTCAGAGCTGCAGCCGGGGTCCTGCCCTCGAGTCCTTTGAATACGGGTTGACTGACTCGGGGAACTGTGCAGCTTGACAAATTCCCCTATCCACTGCCGACAAGACAGACCGAAGTTACCCACGCAACATATTCAAAAACGACCTCGTCCCCCCTTAAGCTTCAGTGCGCTACGTCCCTTCAATACCCCTTCATGGTTGTCTTCTCTCTAGCTTCCGGGAGCATTTTCTGGGTGAGTGGTATTGTTTACATGGCGTCTCATGACAAGGATGACCTTCACAGAGCTCGCTACTGAAATGTATTCTACATGAAGTCACACAGCTTTGTTGTGACCATTACCTCTCTGGGCCTGGGACCTGCGCTCGTGCCGGCAGAGTGCAAGGAATTCGTGAACGGGCAGGTTTCCAAACAGCCATTCTTCAATATCTGTGGAGGCAGGGAAACATCAACGTTGGTTTGTTGCAACTTGGTCTCTTGCTCTTAATCAAATTTCCTTTTCATACGGAGTGGGAAAAGGCTTTCATGATGAGTGGAGATATTTGCGAACATTGAATGTGACGCATTTCGATCTCTATGCTAATTATAATCAGGGCGCAGCGAGAAAAGGGGTTCACGGAGGAGACATGTCTTGCGATGCCCATGCAGCCACACTGGCATGTGAACCAATGTAAATATAAACGACACCATCACAATCTACTGAGTATGTGTCTACTTAACGGCTAGGATGGTGTGAATCATTGCCTGGGTGGCCCATAACTTCAAGCCGCCAGTAACGCTGCGCGAGAATGCCGAAATAGAAAATTCAACAGCACGTAGGCTCTGAGGTGGTGCTTTGACTTGCCATTGTACTTGCTCCTGGTGACGGTGGCTACCGCCTCGTAAGCACCTACGTAGACACCCCCCTGTAAGTAACTTCATCCGACGCGCATACTCACAACACCATATTCAGGCTGGTCCATCTCGCCCGGCGCCAAACGCCCCTGGAGAAACTGGAAAATCGTTGCGTCGACGGCGCTGGCCCAGGACGGCGGACAGAAGCTGGATCCTCGGGTTAAGGACCTGTTTGCGAAGTTCGACAGGGGACCAGCACTTCAACGAGAACCAGGACGAGGCTGTCAAGTACATCAGCACGCATCTGGACTTTTCCGAGATGGATGCGAGGGAGTGGCTGAAGACCGTCAAGTTTACGGATGTTGTCGAGGGGGCTAAGTCTGAGGTTGTGAAGAACACTGAATATCCTAAGCAAGGCTGGCACCTTGGTGGAGGGTAAGGGGAGACAGCCAGACGCCATGGTTGTGGAAGATTAAGAGCTTCAAGGCACAAATTGAAGATTTCCAGTCAATGTAGCCGCATTCCCTTTCTTTACGCCTTTCACGGATGGTACCGTGTGGGTTATTACGATAAAGGATAATCCTTCACAGAAATACCGACCATGAGCAGCCTTCCTTGGCTCAAATAGAGTACTGACTTCTGATAGTGCCTCGGTATCCTATTACTTCCACCGCATAATTCCTCCATCAATATCGCGGTGAGTTTTCGGCCGAATTGGGGTCCATCAGATTGTGAAATTCCCTGCTCCGCTTCTTAATCTCGCGCAACTTGCTGACCGCCCCAGGGAGGTCACGCGCTTCTAGAGGTATACTTCTGTCAGGCTGGCTGAGGATGGCGCGGTCTCGGATGGAGTTGGATTTCTTGTTGAAGATGTCAAACATGCCGATGTCCACTCGGTCGAGGGTAGATACCTCAAATTGCAGCCTTCGTCGAGTGCATTGCGGACAGGGAGCCTATGAGTCTGACGGTTCCATCTACTTCGGTCCGGCCAGCTCGTTGTCGGTTTCATTAAACCCTCGGATGAAGAGGTCGAAAGGCTCAAGGATATGCTTGTCATGGTCAACTTCCAGTCTGATGTCTCCGTCTTCCCTCCCACTAAGGGCAAAACCCCCATTCTCAAGTTCGCGCGTCACGGGCATGGGTACGTGACTGAAGTGCGCGACGGGGAAGAGGACGAGGCGGCGAATCAGGTCGCGAAAGAGGGCGCAACGCTTCCGGTCGGGTCACGGAGACTCCGAGCAGCATCGCAAGCGTTTCAATCATGACGACGCTCTAATGAGGTGCTCTCGTGGAGAGACAAAAGACGCA
Source organism: Diaporthe sp. PMI_573 (assembly GCA_021399435.1). NCBI lineage: Eukaryota > Fungi > Ascomycota > Sordariomycetes > Diaporthales > Diaporthaceae > Diaporthe > Diaporthe sp. PMI_573. Next base: position 634,206 of record JAJTUP010000005.1, read on the forward strand.
GATCACTTAGTCTACTGTCGACTAACGCTTCCGAGGAGGCATCTGTGGCCGGCCCTCCGCCCTTCTGGATCGATCGAGCCCATAGGACCTATGGGATCTATCGAGCAATACTCCAAGGGACTTATCATCGACCCAAGAAGCTTCAAGACCTTTCTCCGCATGACAAACTTCTATCAGAAGGTCTGTCCAAGATACTAACACTTCAGCACAGGCGGGAGTGCTACCTAGAGGATGCTCCCTGGTAAGCGACGGAATAGATGGCAATGGAACTGGGCTATTAGCGGGAACTGGGGATAAACAGAAAGAATTGTAGCCATATGGCTAGACCTGGAGGACGGGAAGACGGGACTATGTACGGAAAGTAGCTAATCGCAGTGTACGGCCCTCCACGCCACATACACATATCCCTCGTGGAGATCTACAGTAAGGACAGAGTCCTTGCCGCCACGGCACTAAATACAATAACAACGTGAAGATAACAGAATTTGCCTACAGGCTATTACCATTCCCATCTTTACTGAGCCTTACTATTAACCATCTTCCCAATAATCAGTTGCGACAGGTGATACACTGAGTCGCTGGTGAGGAGTTCCAAGACTTGAAAGTTCACCTTCAGCTCCTTGGCAATCCAATTCCGAAGCTCAATGGCGTTGAGAGAGTCGAGGCCATACGCGGCGATGCTTCGTTGAGAATGTATCTCTTCTACGGGCCTCCCAAGAATGGAAGATAGCTTCCTTGAAAGTTCTTGGCTGATGACAGAGCTGGCTTCCGTCGCAAATGACGCATCTCTAGTTTTCGTTTGGATTGCCTGGAGGGGCGTTTGGGTTGCCGGTTGTCGTGTTTCCGGTTGACCATTCTCTTTTGTCAATAAAAACTGGAACCGGAGGTCTCTTGAGTAGCAACTCGGGAGGTTTCTCGAATCCGATACGCTGTTGAAGCCCACCAGTACGTGGCCGCGGTGCTCTTCAAGGTGGGGTTTGGCCAGAATTGTTCCAAGAATGGCCAATAAATGTTTGTTTTGAACGCTCTGCCCACCGAAGTTCTTGAGGATTGATTCCTTTCTCTCAGGATGCTCAAGAATGAATCCCGCATCCAGGACTGGTGGTAGACTGATGGCTGTGCCAGCAAGACCACAGCGGGCGCGGTAACGAGCGAAGGAGTCCAGAAAGGTATTAGCTGCTGCGTATGCGGCTTGGCCATTACTCCCAATCACCCCAGCTATGGATGAGAGGACGACAAAATATTCCAATCTCAAGTTCACAAGCGCATTATGTAGATTCCAGACGCCAGTAACCTTGGATGGCATAACCTCGTTGAAATCGGCAGCCGTCATCTTCTCAAACGGCATATCCTTGAATCGTTAGTCGAGGTATTAAGTCCATATGTGTCAGGCCGACATAAGAGGCCGGGGATGCGAATCTTACCCGCAACACCATGGCCGCGTGAATGACACCACGAATTGGCGGTAGTTCCCTGACCAGTTCAGCCACTAGTTTTTGAACCTCTGTCTCATTAGAGACATCGCATTTCTTGATTGTTACCAAGGCTCCCCGAGATCTGGCCTCATTGACGACGTCTTGTAGCCCTTCCTTTGCCGTACCTGTTCGTGAGACCAAGGTGATGCAGCGAGCGCCGTTCTCCATCATCCAACGAGCAATGCAAAGCCCTAAGCCTCCACAACCCACGATGAGGTGAGTCGATTCAGGGTAACGAAGAGTGTTCGCAAATCTAGGATAAGTGACCTAGAAACGTTCTCAACTTTTGATGCTTCAAAGCAACTGACAGGGGGCACTTTACCTGAACCTGGTCGTCTGGGCAATTGGCCACCACGACAGGCCCCTTGTTTCTACCATTCGCTACTTCGTCAATTGCTCGTTTTGTATGTCTTGTACTGAAAACGGCTGGTGGTTTGAGGGTAAGTTTCCGATCTCGAAAGAGTTTCATGACCCTCAGTAAAACTCTCTCTATGGTTTTTGGTCTCAAGCGGACCAAGCTGTCGAGATCGACAACAGTGACAGTGTAGTTACTCTTCAAGCCCGCAAGACGTATTTCGCCTCGGTCCCCCAATTGAGCGCTTGTCCTTACTTGCACAAGACGACCAAAATCTGCGATGCAAGATCCAACATTGTTTTGCTCTGGCCTAGCAAAAGTAATGACCACGCTCGCACCCTTCCCTCCTGTTGCATCTTCAACTTCCCTAGAGAAGTGAGGACTGCGGCTGTCGAATATGTGTGTGTCAGTAATACCACAACCCATTGCCGAAACCTGTGTTCTGTCCTCATCATTTCGCACAGCGACGTATACATCGGCGCCAGTGACTTTAGCAAGCTGTATCGCAGCTAAAGCGAATTCACCAGACCATTCAATTATAACGGAGTCGCATTCTGTGACAGCTGCGGCTTCGATGGTGACGTAATGGGCAGCAAAGTACGTTGCAGGAATCGAAGCAGCCTCTTCCATGTTCATCCAGTCAGGTACCTCCACTGCAATTGCTGAATCGCAGGTAACGGATGTACAAAGCTCGTGGTGACTGATTGCGCATACCTTATCGCCGACAGAGAAACGTGTAACAGAGGAACCTACTCTGGAAACAATGCCGCTTACTTGATTGCCGATATATGGGTACGGCGAAGAATTCTGTGCAAAGGCGGTATTGCCTGAGCTAGTGATGCCACTGGCAGCAACCTGGATCTCAATTTGCCCAGACTTTGGCGGCGGCGGAGAGACATCGTTGAAATGTAGGGTGTCAGATTCGGAGGGCGTACCAATTCTCAGGGGCAGATTGCGACTGGGTTGGTAGGAATAATGTGCGAGAATCGCATCATGATTCGACAAATGACCAATATTTGTGTTTATCTCCTTTGCCTCGACAATGCGGGGGACCATAAGTTGACCGGCATCTTCGGCGTACTCAAAGTCCTTGGGGGTCTCTGTGGCAAGGAGACGTCGAGTCACGTAGACAACCAAAGCCGACTGCTCGTCAAAGCCCAAGTCTGAGATAGGGTTCAGCTCAATCAAGGCGGCATTAGCTTCATGTTCGGTGCGTATTGTCCTGAGTAACCCTGCACAGAGGTTCGCATGGGGTCTATCGGGATATTGATAACCCCCGTGTGCAACCCAAATTGAGGCAACGGAGCTGATAAGTGCTTTCTGAAGCTGGAGAAACTGATTCTCTGTCGGACGAGAAAGAATCAACTCGTCTATCTCTGAGAGAAAGATACAGACCTTTCCCTCGGGATCAGCCTCCACCAATGGAGAGACTTCGATTTCGGTGTGGAAGGAAGACAACAAGTTTCTTTCCAGCGCGAGAATGAAAGGATGGTCTCGGGTCCGTTCCGAAATTATCAAGACTTTGTACAGATCTTTATGCGAGAACTGGCCTGAAATGCTTAGGGAAAAATTAGCTGCGTAATCCGTGTCTCCTTTGTCGGTAGCTGGCACCCATTGAACTGTATAGCACAGCCGTGGCATTTCCTCTGGCGTTGAGACCATCTTTCCAGAAAAAGCCATTTCTAGGCCATTCAATGAGATTACTGTGGTTCTTATGCCAGAGGACTGCACAGATTCCATTTGGACATGTGTGCGAGGTTGATCTACTGGGCCTTTCGCCTCCATACGGATGCTGCGCTCCAGACCGCGTTTACGGAGTGTTCGAGCGTCCACAAAGAGCTGATAGATGTAGTTCGGAGTGTGGAAGGCGTCCGGGGTGGCTTTGTGGCCGTGCATATTGAAAAATGAGAGCTGAAGTACTGATTCGATAGCATCCGGTGGGACTGCAAACGCCGTTGAAGGTAGCGTTGATGAATCCCAGTGGGCCACCGTCTCTGTCTCGGATAACTGAATATCGTCGAGCCACTGCATTGACTTTGGGTACTGCCACCCATGGCGGCGGAGTTCTTCATAGAACTGCGACTTTGTGATAGTCTTTTCGAGCTCTACGCCGTGACCATCAAGTGCCTGAACCCCAGGCCTGCTGGGCAATTTGCTCAGTGATCCAGCCCTTGCTCCGTGCGCAACAATTTGGCCACAGCAGTGACTTAACCAGCCGCGATTCTTCTCCCATGAGCGAATTCGAAAATCCGCCGCTCCGTGCCCAGAGGATGGCTCGGGACTCAGAGTCAAAACAACCTCGTACTCGGCGTCTTCGTCTAGAAGTAGAGGGTGGGTCATTCGAATGTGTTGCAGCGTGAAGCTGTCTGCCACGGTGTTTCTTGATCTTGCTTGCTGGCTCAAAGCCTCTATACCCATAGATATAAAGACGGAGACGGGAACCATCATCTGGGGAATAGCCGTGGAGCTTACAAGCCATGACGCGTCTCCTACGCGAAGCATTTTTCTCCATATGGTAGTAATATCGTCCGAATAATCCGCCAAAGATCCGAGTAGATCATTTCGTGGTAACGGCTTGAAACGATGTTGCCGACTGATTCGCGACTCGTGCCAGAAGCTTTGACGGGTCCACGGGTACGGGGGCAGCACCGATACCAGCATAAGTTCCTCCCTATGATTCCGTGCGTGATTGATCTGAAAGAAGTCAAGTGGCGCCCCGCGAGTGAACAGGTGCCCAGCTAATTCCAGGCAGGTTGAGGTTGCGTTCCTGTTTCTCACGAGTGTTGGAAGGTAAGCGAACTCAGTGTTGCCTATCAATTCATGCAGAGTTTGCTTGACTGGTCCTTGGAGCGCGGCATGGGGGCCGACTTCAATGAACACATTCGGAGCGCTTTCCCCGTAGAGTTCCTTGAGAGCGGCTGCAAAATAGACAGGATTCGTCAGATTCTGAGTCCAGTACTTAGAGTTAAGTTCTGTTGCGGTGATTTTGCGAGCGTGCAGTGAAGAGTAGAAGTCGACGTTACTAGACGGAGAGAGAGGTTCAATATGTCTGATATCATGGTGGTAGGACTCCGCGACCAAGCCCATCTCCGGCGAGTGATATGCAACTTCAACGCGCAATGTGCGATAAAATATACTTTCTTTCTCGAGGACAGCCGTCAGTTGACTGATTGCTTCAGCATTTCCCGATAGAGTTGTTGAGGTGGGGGAATTTTCACAGGCTACCACAACCGCTTCGCCGAGCTGCGTTTTTGACAAGAGCTCTTTCAAGGCTGCCGCTCCAACCCCTACAGCCATCATTGCACCCTTTCGATCAGGGTAAGCTCTCTTCAGCTGAAGGACGCTCTGTCCTCTATAGTAGGCAAGCTCCATGGCAGACTCAACTGTCAAGGCCTTAGCAGCATAAGCAGCAGCGATTTCACCACTTGAGTGGCCAACCACGGACGAGGGTTCGATCCCCCAAGAGGCGAGAAGATCCGTCAGAGCCAGCTGGATGGCAGTACAAGCAGGTTGACTGATGTAAGCCAGTCCAACCTGTGACGTTTTCTGATCTCTTAAAAGCTCCTCCAGAAATGAAAATTCAGCACCCAGGGAAAGTAGGTGCTCGTCTGCTTTTCTGATGGTTGACGCGAACGTCGCATGTGACTTGAGCAGTTCCCTCCCCATCGCATGCCATTGAGCGCCTTGTCCCGTGAAGACGAAGGCCAATTTCAAGGGCTTGCAAGACGCATACTGCAAAGATACGGGCGGCTTGTTGAGAGCTTGTACCAACTCGGTACATGATCTGCTCACGAATGCAGCCCTCCACGGGAGATGAGAACGACGTTCGCCCAACGTGTATGCCAGATTTTGTCCCAGAGTGGCTTGGAACAGCTCTGCATGTTGTTCAAGGAAGATACCGAGCCGTGTCATTGAGGCTTCAAGAGCATTTCGATCGGCAGCTGAGAGAACGAAAAGTCTCTCCATGGGGTCCCATGTCTGGTGTTCTCCAGGAAATTCTGAAACTGGAGGTGGACGTTCAAGTATGCAGTGACCATTGACGCCACTAAAACCGAAATTGTTTATGCAGGCGTATTTCTTGTCACCAGGCCATGTTACTTGGCGGGTAGGTACCTAAATACGATTGATTGGTCAGCCAGAGCAACAAATGCCGTTTGCGTCTTTGAAGGACATAAAGCACACCTCTAGGTTCCATTGACCCACGGGTATCTCATCATTAGGCCTTTCGAAATTGACGTTAGGAAGTATGAAGCCTCGTTCCAGCATCATAGCCGACTTGATAACTGACACAATACCGCTGGCATTTTCGAGATGGCCAATGTTGGTCTTGACTGAACCGATGCGAAGCGGTTTGCCTGGAGGATGGAAGCTCGCGATTGCTCCGTGTATGCCCGCGGCTTCAATTGGGTCGCCGATTCTCGTGCCAGTCCCGTGTGTTTCGACAAAACCAATGTCTTTTACATCTATATTTGCTGCAAGACAAGTATCTTTGATGAGGCGTTCTTGCTGTTCTGCGCTAGGAGCTACGATGCCTAGAGTTGTCCACGTCAGTCATTTTTACAATCACGTGAATCACTGCCACTCACCGACCGTTGTACCGTTGTGGTTGATACCGGTGTTGCAGATAACAGCGCGAATTCGATCATTCTGGTCCAAAGCGACATGAAGAGGTTTCAGCACCAAACAACCAGCACCTTCGCCCCGAGCATAGCCAGATTTTGCACGGTGATCGAACGCATATGTTCTTCCTTCGTCGGAAAACAAACTAAATGGCTGTTAGATCACTTCACCTAATCAATCTTCGTGAGGGGACCTACTGCAGGTTGCTCATTGAAACCCAGTAGTCAGGTAGAAGGTTCACATGGCTTGCTCCCACAATCGCCTGTTCCGACTCCCCGGTGCGAATACTTTGTACAGCCAGATGAAGTGCAGACAAGCTCGATGAACACGCGGTATCTATAGTTAGAGATGGGCCTTTGAGATTGAAAAAATAGGAGATCCGACCGGCTAGAAAAGCCTCCTGATTTCCTATAGTGTCGAACATGGGTGTTGTATCGAGATCTCTCATGTTGGCCATCCGATAGTCTGATGGAGCCGCGCCGATAAATACGCCAACCTTTCGTCCGTCAATCTGGCTCATTGGAGTACCGCTATTTTCAAGTGCCTCATAGGCGCACTCGAGAAGGATGCGCTGTTGCGGGTCTATGGAATACATTAGAGTCGAAATTTCAGCGAATGGCATAGATTCCAAGTCAGAACTCGCCCATTGCTTGAGCCTCTTCTTTCGTGATGCGGAAGAAGGGTGCGTCGAAGAGAGAAAGGTCTTGCTTCAAGAAGTAGCCCCCTTCTGAGTTGATGGAGCCAGTCTTCTCGGCATTAGGGTGATGATATGCATCTTTGTTGAAACGATCGCCGGGAATTTTTGACCATCCATTTCGACTGCGACACATCAATCTCCAGAAGTCGTCCAAACTCATTACCTCGCCAGGAAGCCTGCACGACATACCAACGATGGCAATCGGCGTGACCTCCCCTTTAGTACTCGCCATGGTCAGACAGTCGCAGTGTTCAAAAGCAAAAAGCGAGCTTCGCGCCGCTTGAAATTCAGGTGTCGAACTTGGCCGCAATATTGTCTAGTTTGGTAGAGTAGGTGTTTGTGGATGTCTACACTTCAAGCGGGTGCTGTTCTGATTTAAACGCTGGGTGTTTAAGCATTTACCACTGTATGAAGGGACCGCCTACATACTGCTTAAGAAGCATATGTACACGGATTAAAAACGAAACCACTTACAACAAAAAGTGAATGCTTGCATGGCGCGAATAAATTGCATGGGGCGTGGGCATGATTCAGACATAGTATCTCTGGTATGGAGCGCCGTCGCAGCCGAGCAGGAAATCACGGGTCTGACAGTACAAAAGTGGAACAGTGCGGGTGCCGCGGAAGTCCGGTTACGTGTTTTATTTGATGAGATTAACGGGTAGGACCGCGCAAATTGTGCCTGGTACGCGTTTCGATCGTTGCCATCAGTGCGAACACGGCTCCATTTGTTCTTGGAAGAATCAATGATGAGAATACTTTCCCTTCATGGCGCGTATGGCAGCGCACACGTACGTTGATCAGAAACTATTTGAATGAGACCATAGGCGGCTAATTACTCTTGCAGAACTTCAGGGCGCAACTGAGTCCCTTCGCGACAAGGATGGAGCAGCTAGGCTTGGCTACTTTCCGATATGCGCAGGGCAAGCACGAGGTTCTCGCACCTGTAAGCCATGAGAACTACTTCGGAACTCCTCCGCTGTACAGATTTTTCAGCCCCGATGAGTTGGCCAACATCGGCTCTGGTATGGGTGAGAAGATACCCAAGGGGCTCAACCCAGAAGACACCATGCGCAACGCACAATCCGCGGGGATGGCTTTCCCTATCATCAGCTATGAAGAAGCATTGAACTCGGTCTTCAAAATTTTGGAGGCGGAGCCGGATATTGATGCTATCCTGGGGTACTCGGAAGGGGCCATGCTTGCTGCTGGAGTTGTGTTGGAAGAACAACGAAAGTGGAAGGAAAGCGGCAGAGAGAGAAGACTTCAGGTATGTTGTCAGTCAGTCATCTTCAGCCTGACACTATCGCACTAGTTATATTTGTCTGACTGTTAAGTTTGCAATTCTTATCTCTGGAGGCGTCGCGCCGGTGAAGGATGAAGATGGGGAATTCAGACTCCCACTGGCGGATGAATGGAACCCTATGATAGACATCCCGACCTGCCACGTCGTAGGGAGCAATGACACCTTAATTCACTCAGCTGCAGCGCTCTACAATATCTGCGACCGGAATTCAGCCGAATTGTTTGATCATGGCAGGGGACATATTGTTCCGCGAGACACACAAGATGTGGAAGACTTGGTCAGATTAGTTGAAGAACTAAGGCAAAGACGGGGGTCAAGATGAGAAGTCTGGACCAACACCCGTGGATTAAGCGGGCTGCAATGAATACATAATGGCCCATATCATCATGCAACTGGGTTTTGCACACATAGAGCATAGTGAATGTGATAGCAGCTGCTCTAAAGCTTTGTAACCGGCGATGTATTCAAGATGCCTAACCGCGCAGCCTACGCCTATGATGGCCTTCACTCAACGGCGGTGAAACCGCCTGGATCGCGTGAGGATTGAAATATTCCAAGAGACTCCGCAATCAAGTGCAGTGTCGACCTTCCAAATATTAGAGTTGCTAGTCAAAAACGCCTTCTTGTGGCAATTTGTTGTAGTATGGGGATGTGATTGCTTCGCTTCCAGGTTTAAAAACTCTCCTATATCCGAGTTGTAGATGTTCATTTGCTTTCGTACCAGAATCGTTCAAACGCCTCCGTGGCTGCAAAACCCATTAAAACCTCGATTTTGTGGGAGCTTAAGGAGCACGCGCATCAAAAGTACTCGCTTGATATTTTAGACCCTCTTTTCACTCTCGGCTGACCCTCAGCTGTTTCTCGGAGAAAACATTGGAATTCTGTTCGGATGGTCCATAGCAGATTGGTAGATTGATTTATCAGAGGGAAGAAGAGGTTTCGGGTGCCTACTGCGCCACTGGACTTGGAACATGAAAAGTCATCATCGGATGTGGATGTGGTAGGTGGTTTCGTTTTTAATCTGTGTACGTACACTTCTTAAGCAGTATGTAGGCGGTCCCTTCATACAGTGGTAAACGCTTAAACACCCCAGCGTTGTTGTTTTTTTTTTAAAAAAAAAAACAATGCCGATAACAGTAGGTTTAGAATACGATTGTCTGTGGCACGTGGCCCAGAAAACATAGACAGCCTTGTGACAGCCGCATGGATGTGGTAGAGGAGCGGCATTAGACGGATTGTGAGCGAGCGATGTATATTTTACGACTAAACTCAAACTATGTAGTGTTCGAAGCTCCTGAATTGACTATTGGGGTACACTGGAACATGTTCAGCCACAGCAGAGCAGAATCTAGGTACGCGAGAGCGAAGTGAAGAAGGCAGGGGAAGGGAATCATGTGCAAGAAAATCAGATACAAAAATTCCAAATATAGGTCTGCCTCCCCGAGACAGGCAATCAGGGCAGGTGAGCTGAGATATGAAACTTTGACCAACTTCTTTCTCCACTGTTTGGATTGTTCAGACGGCTCCTTGACGTTGGAGATGATAGACAACTATCTACTCGCACTTCCACCAGTGGATTTCGCCTCCTTCAAATGTCTTGTTGAATCTCTCATTGGCGTAGAACACTCCAAGATCGTCGAAGGTTGCGCGTCCCCTCGCAAAAGCCTTGCAAGACCAGAACCTATCCCGAGGATCGTTGAGTAAGATCACGGTGGCATCAGTGTAAAACACAGGTAGGACGTTCTCGGGCAGAACGATCAGCTCGTCAAGCACAAGCTCATGCTCGTACCTATCTCCCTCCTCGTTGGTGAAGACCACAGTGCCCCGAACCACGTCGTCGCTTTGGCGAGCCTCGGCATCATGCTCTGCGCGCTCGTCCACGACAGCGCCCTGGCCAAAGTCGTCGTAGCAAGTGATTTGGCCGATGAAAGGCTCCTGGCCCTGAGGGAATCTCAAGACTCCAGGACCGGTCAGGTTTCCAACCGGTTGCAAACCGCGGTCGAACAATTGACAGTGATACGCGAGTTCGGGAATGCAGATCTCCGCGCAGCGAGTTGAGACGACACTGACCGTGAAGTCGAAATTGACCGGCCGGGGCTGACCATCAGCATTAAGTCTGATGGTCTCAGTAACCTCCAGAGGGTGATTCGTGAGCTCGACCACAAGGCCTCCCTCTCCCTCATCCTGACGCTTCTCCTCAGCTCCAGCGGGGAGCCCAGGCGCGCAAGACACGGCAGTGATTGTTGCGAATGCATCGAAGATGAACTTGGTCTCACCAGGGCCGACCTCGATTTGGGCGTCCTCGTTCTGGCCGTACAGTGTACAGTGGAAGCCGATCTTGCATCCGCCATCGCACACGGCATTGACGATGTCGCCAGTGAAGGGTGGATCCACAGGAACAGGGACATCGGTCAGGGGGACATTATCCAGCGACTTTATAACGTCAAGAATACTGTGCTTCAGCTGGATATTGATAGTTGTAGCCTGGCGAGTTTCTGCTGGGGCCGCGGATGCGAACCCCAGTACTAGTGCCGAGGTGAAGAGAGATCGGAACAACATCTTGCAGAAGCAGAGTCCCTCTTAATCCGTGAAATGATTATATAATTATTACGATCAACCTGGGCGGCTGATTCTGTGCTTTTGTTTGTCTTGTAAGATGCCTTGATACTTCCCTCTTCTCATCTCCCGACGAGGTGCCTCGTGCTACCCTTTTATACACAGAGCCTTCCGGTTCTGCTTATCGTCCCCGTCTCGAATTCCAAAATGACGCCTCATACTCAGATAATCTCACGAATTGGCACAGACGAAAGACCAATTTCTTTTGCGACAATGCTCGTATAATTTCAAGTCAGCTTACTATATGTTCTTTGTGGCTCAAACTGCCAAGACAGAGCGTATACCAATGCGACGGCTGAAATGCAGAAATCCTTTGTGATGTATTCGCAGATGTTCATAGCACAACCGCCGAACAGCAATGCTCGATCCTCCAAGACAGGCGAACACGGTCATCGGAGGCCCTAATCGAGCATCGTTGCGGCGCATTCTCGGTGCCAAGACCGCGGCTGTCTGATTCGCTCAGATTCCTACGGAAATCTATCCCTCTTCCTGGAAGACGGATCAATCAGCTGCTGGGATGCCGAGCCTCGTAGGGCTGAGAAGAGACACGTGTGGAGAATGACTTGTGAGGCAGCCTCCTCCCCGGTACGGCCGGATGAGTGTGAAACCTACCGAGGTATCTTCCACGTTCTCCGCAAACTTCAAGTCGAAAGCGATTCTATTTTAGGGAATTATGCCGCCATTATTGGGGCCGTCTGAACTACATAGATAGATGCGTGGATACTGCGATGAGCATTTTAATCAGTACATTAGTAGACTACCGATGTAGCCATGCTTTCCAATAATAGCGCATGATTTTGGAAAGTACAACTGAAGCAAATATTTCTCTTTTCGTCTACTACTCACCGATATCAAATACAGTACACCGCCCGACCTAGATACTGACTGGTTGACGTTGTCTCGGCAGATATGCTCGGTATGCCTAATTGAATGTGGTTTTGTGGGGGCCATCAGCAGAGTTGGACAATTTAACCCAATTTCCAGATATCCATTTACGTAAAATGTCATCCGCCCAGATAAGCAAGGGCTTTGGATGAGAGTCCGTGAGACGATATCAAATTTGAGCTACGAATGACCAGGTGGGTCGGAGATGGGAGCGAACCAAACCCTCTGAGGATTTCAAGTTCACATCGTTTGATGAGCTTGCTTAAGGTCCAACGTGACCGCCTTCATGATCACCATTGCCCAATGTGATTCGGAGTCTAGCTCTGAGATGAGATGTAAGCTGACAGACAAGCAATGATTTGATTTTGCGCAAAAGGTCCAATAATGGGCAGATCTCTGGTAGCACAGGCCCATCCGACAGCTCCAAGGATGCATTGATAGCAAAAGGTGGCGTATCAGCTGAAACTGCCAGGTTATCCTCGCAATGAGATTCCAGAAACACGCAGCCGAGTGCCATTTAGTTTAAACGGAGGAGCCTGACCTTTATTGAAAAAAAACTGATGTATCAGGATTTGCGCCTGTCGAACTCGGACAAAAATAGACACGCAGCAAAGTCACTTCTCCGCGACTGCGACGGTCGCGCTGGTAGGTGCCACTGGACCGAAAGATTCTTTTTATTGGGAACACGTCTCTAAACACGCGTCAATTATATTCGGACCATTGAAGAGTTACACAATCAACAGCCTATGGTACTAACTTGCTCCGTTAGCAACAATATCGATGAATTAGAGAATTAGCAGGGACACGTTCTACAGAGGCGTCTTACGGAGCCAGGACTGTTTGCCTAATCGCTAGGTAATCGGCTGGGAAGACGTCAATAGAAGGATTCACGCGCCAAGAATGCAGTAAGCTGAAGTCCTGAGGCTGATTAAACATTAACTCCGTAGCTAATATAAGATCAACTGTGAGTCATCATACTCTAAAGGTACAAATCGATCGCCGGGCTCGGCTGGCTTCGGATTGGACCCACACTCGTCATCGATAGACAGATTACCTATGGGTTAAAGGGCTCGAGTAAAAAAAAAAGAGAAAACAGCTTTTCACGACTTATTTTCCCATGAGAGGTTATAGCTAATATATTTAGTGAAGGTTGATTACTTATTAAGCTGCTGGTCCGGATATGGCCATGCCGGTGGATGAGATGAAGCCTTCACAAGGGACATGATACGACGGAGAGGAGAGTGCTGAACGTGGATATAATTGTGATCAGATGAGGTGGGACACCGTTTTAAGTTCCTTTCTCCGGTCTGGCCAACCCAGCAGTATTGTACGATGGCTAGTGGAGGGATGAATCTCACGCCTTGACGACCCTGTTGCATTTCTGGAGTATGCCCGAATAGATACTTATCTTTCTGGCTAATGTCGACTTTTTATGATATCAGCCGCCTATCAGAAAAGTCAGCCGACCTGTCGCTTCACGCATTGGATTTCTCTTACCTTCTCAGCGACAGCGTACACGGAAGCGCAGGTATGTGCTCCGGGTATTAGCGGCATTATACTAGCGTCCGCCACACTGAGTCCTGTAACTCCATAGACCAAAAGATCCGGGCTGACAACGCCTCCCATCTCCCGCGGCATCATGGAGCAAGTTCCGCTGAGGTGGCCTGCAGTAGAACCTCCGGTGCTCCGAGCGTAATACTCCAAGTCCTCACCTGTTGTGATGCTTGGTCCAGGAGCTACCTCTACTGGAGCAAATGAGGTGTTCATGGTTGGCGTCTGATGGAAATGGCGTGAAAACCAGACGGCTTCATTCGCCACCAGAACATCAACGGGATTGGTGTGTGTGCCGTAATCCAGAATTGGCTCGGCGTAAATGTCGGTCTGATTAAGCGTGATCGTCCCACGACTGGCCGGTTTTGTAAGCAGCATTGCTGTTGTGCTTCCTGCATTGATGGGATATTCGATAACGGCGTTATCTTCTCTTGACATGGAGTCCGCAAGAATCTCCCGCTGGGCTTCGTAGCCGCGAATCAATTCAGCTGTGTACGTGCTAGGCAAGTACGACGCCGCGTCCTGTGACTTGTAAGCCTCCACAATTGACTCCCATCTTTCACGACTAAGCTGCTTCAGCGGAATCATTCCGGCCAGATTCGTCGTAGTCTGTGAATAAGGACCACGACGGTATTTCTCCCACTCCTCATTAGCCCAGTCCACGAAAGTGGAGTTGCTGAACGCCGTAGAGGGATTCGGTTCGACGTTGCTGCTGTCTTGGAGAACTCATTTAGTACGCGAAGAAGCCACGAAGATCTTGCAACTCACAATTGAAGGAGGTTCTAATACTAGGGTGGTCTTGCAGGTTCCTCCCAACGCCAGGCAAGTCGACCACAATCGGGATACCCGCTTTCAGTAGGAGCTCTGCAGGTCCTATACCGCTTCTCTGAAGAACCTGTGGACTGTGTAGAGCTCCAGACGTTATAATTACTTCTTTCCTGGAATTGACGATGAATGAAGATTCGGCAATATCCGTGTCCCTTGGCCAGACTCGAATTCCAGTGGCGTGCTTCTTATCATCAAACAGCACCTCATTAACTCTGTGCATTGTAATCACATGGAGGTTACTTCGATTGACGACAGTGTCATAATACCCAGAACGAGCGTAAGATCGCGTAACGGTTTCATTGTCGATGGCATTCTTGTCGTCCGTTAATTAGTATTCACGCCCCATGTGCCAAAGGTCCAGAAGGTGGCTTACAGGGATCCAGATGATACCATGGGCTTTACCACCGGCTCCCTCGATCTGGGTCTGCAAGCCAACCTCCTCTAACCCCTTCTTTTGAAACTCTACAGAAAGTCAATATCGCTTGGGACGGGATTATCAATTTCATCCATTACATACTTATACCAGGCCACTGAAATTTGGCAAAGCTGAGATGGATTGGTCCGTTTCCGTATACACTCAGATCCCATGTCATGTTAAACTCCTCGGCCATGCTCATGGAGGGTGTCGAAAACAAGGAACTCTTTTAAATTTTGTTCAGCAATACTTCTCGAGCGTTTTATTCGGTGAAGGTCGTGGCCTGCTTACCTTAATGAAGTACGGCAAGATGCCCTCGAAGTTCCATCCAGGGTTGCCGAGCTTCTCCCAATTATTATAGTCATCCGCTGCCCCTCGATTCAAAAACATGCCGTTGACCGTTGAACCGCCTCCCACGACAGCAGCAGCAAAAGACGTGGAGGTACGGTTGTAAAGCCCTAACTGTGGGGTTGAAGTGACATTGTATAAATGCTTGCGCTGAAATGACCTCGCGCTTTGGGGCTGGATTTGCGAAATATTGTTTTCGAAATAACCGTACTCGACCACTAGAACCGTAGCTATTATTGTTTCTGCATTCAGCTAATTGACTTGTTGCTTCTCTTTGACAGCTGTTGCCGAATACCGAGGTTATTGGTGAAAGAACACTGACAGCTTGAATCTTCAGATAACCTGTTTGCGATAACCAATCCTGACTGGCCTCCTCCAACTACAATGTAGTCGTATTCTTGTTGGATATCGTATTGGGTAGTTTGCCTTTTCATCCAGTCATATTGGGCATAGGCGGACACTGACGGTACATAACGAAGGAAGCCAAAAAGGCAAAACACGGCAAGAGAAAGTGAAGATTGAAGCATTGTTGGATCCACAGGTACAGTCAGAATGCAAATTTCTCTGCGAACATATCAATACTTTTTTGGTTCTGGGCTCGAATAATATGTACCAGATGATTCATGTGTGCCTGTAGAGTCCTTAGGTCATTTATATAAGTCATCATAATCCTGATTACTTGTCTGGCTGTTCCGTATCCCATCTCGTTGTCTTCTGGGCGTAGGACACAACAGCCAAACAAGTAATCCGAGCGGGCCAATGAATGCCTTGCAAGAAGTAATAACTAGTAAGCCTGGGCCCACTCCGAAGCAGCAACTCCCCCCTACTACACGGAGCATGTGTAATCTGCTGCTTACGTTATTACAAAAGCACCAATAATGGCAGGCCTTTTTCGTTTGCCCCTGTGCCACTAGTGAATGTTGGTAGCATGATTCCAGGCCTGCACATGCCCAAAAGACGACATGAACAGCTACCCCTCACGTTCCCTGAAATCAAGGAGGGCTATTGGGCGTATTATGGCAACTATCGAAAGCCACTTGGCCGTTCTGGGCTTCTACAGCCGAAACCTTTTTTGGCAGGATGGTTGCAAAATGCGAGCATGGGCAGGTTAGCAGGCTACTACTATTCAAGTAGAACTGAATAAGAAGTGATGATCGAACCTGAATTGTGTAAAGTCCATGACGGGATTTAGTAAGTAGCCGAGTCGTCTAACTTCGAAATAATGATCCCTTAACTATCTTGTTTAGCAGCAGCCGAAAGCTCATTTCCGTTATTACGCTCGGCAATGTAGTCAGCAGGGCGTTCATACCCTAGAGTATGCATTGAGTATTTGTGTGCACCATCATGCATCTTACTTGCTCTTTCTGGATCCTGAACCCGCGCGTATCTTCCCACTGTGACTTTCCAGTCTAGAACAGAGAGAAGGCTTAGTAAGTAGATCTGGGGATATGTCGGACTTTATATCTTGGCAGTGTACCTGATCAATTATCACACGTAATGGAATGTGCTCGGTCTACCTACTGAGTGGGTACCTAAGGCTACCACGTCTCCTCACATTATACAAATGCCTACCTAAACCTGCCCGTTGTATCCAATTCTTCCCTCAGCCCGCCCTGCAAAAAGAATTGCTTTGCTCTGAGATGACGCCAAGGTTGCGGTGAGCCCAGAACGTCACAGGTCACACCAAGGTCGAACATGTGAGAGAGGTTCCTGAAAGGCATATCCGTGTGGGAATTGGTACTCTGTTGATCGAACTAGATTTGCGTGTGACAACGATCTCGCGGAAATTCACCCCGAACTCACAGTCAAGCTAGCATTCAAGGCAACATCCTCGGGTTCTACTTTATCGAGTCGGCGTTGAGCTTTTCAGACTGCACCTTCAGGTAGCTTGTAGAAAATCCCAACCAAATAGTTTAGGTCCCGGCAGGTGCTATCCAACCGCCAAGCTACCATGATGTCTTCGCTGTAGCAGTCACCGAATAGCAATTTTGAAATAGATGGCAAGCGGGTGTGTAGCACTGTTTTGTTTGTGGTGTCGTTTAGTTCAGAAAGCAGACTGTCCTCTGTGATGGCTTGAAATGTTTTGAAGTGAAGACTACTAGAAAACCACAATGCTCAGTTATCATCGTTTCTCGTTGCGCACTGCGCTCGCAATCTGTATCTTTTCGGTCATGTGTCTTGGGCGGATCATCTCTTTTCAACCCAACAGTAATGCTCTGCACCTCGCGTCAAGAACCTTCGCGCTTTGCATTTACGTCGCAATTTGGTAAGATGCTGTTTAAGTATGATTCTCGTATTGGGGTGATAGCAATCTTAATTACTACTCCAAACACCGAGTAAAGCTTCCTTCATACCGGACTTTTCCTTTCTTTTCAGTGCTTTGGCATCTTCTTTATCTCAAGAGGGCGCTCGTGCCGTCAGCTTTAATGTAAGATGTTGGTCAATCAACTCAAGATCGGTGCTCGCCATGAGGCACAGTCTCTAAAAATGCGGTGTTTCGGCGTTTTCCCTTCTCTACACATAAAAAGGCGAAGAACCTTAAAGTGGCTGTGTGTACTTTGATTAATGATAGTTGTAAGTGATGAAGATATCTGGTGTGACAGTTCTGGGCAACTGTTTCAACTACCCTGGCATCTGAAAAGTGTCGTCCCGAAAGGTGTGCTTGCCACTTCCTACCGTTGCCGTCTCCTTACTACCAGGAAGTGTTACTTCTGCCTGTGAATTCGGAGGTACTACAACCTCTAGGTCAAACCCTCTTCCGTCAGGGCCTACCCTCCAGCTGGCACTGATTTTCCCGTAATGACTCAAGTAACTAGCATCGGCGGTTGTGATCCCTCCGCCAGGCTCAGGTGCAACCTGTACCACTTTCCAACCAGGTGTGGCTGGAGCGAGTCCTCCAATCTTCTGGTGAATCCAATCTGCTACACTTCCAAATGCGTAATGGTTGAAGCTCGTCATGCCGCTTCCATTGATGGTTCCGTTCGGCAAGAGACTGTCCCAGCGCTCCCATGTTGTTGTCCCGCCCTTGACCACCTGGTATAACCAAGAAGGTACTTCTGTCTGCAGCAGCATGTTGTAGAAAGTGGAAGTCAAGTTAACAGAGGTTAGCGCAAAACCAAGCTGTTGCGTACCAGCAAAGCCAGTACCAACAAGGTAGGAATTGTTTGCAATTACGCTGTTGAGGGTCTCTACAGCCCGAGGCACGGTATCGGAGTCGAAAATGTCGAAACGGATGCCGAGAGCGAGGGCTGTTTGGGTGACGTTCGCGATCAGATCGTAAGGCTTGATCCAGGCATCGTGGAAAGCTGAAACCAGTTCCAACCGATTGGAGGCGTAACTCTCAGATTCGGCGTTCTTTCCAAGCACCGCACCCATATTTGACAAAAGACGTGTCATCTGGATGAGGTACGCATCTGCGACGAGGAACTTGTGCGTCGTTGCGAGGTCCGCTTCAGCCTCGGGCGCCTTCGGGTCGAGCCAATCTCCATACTGCCAGGTTGACCTGTTCCAAAGGCCGACCTCGTTCCGCGGGATACCCTGATCGATCCATGTGCGCGCACCCTCGTACTGTTCTTCCAGCATTCCAGTGTCACCTGTTGCTTGGAACAACGCCCAAGGGCTGCCGACGATGACATCCCCCCATACCGCCACAGGCCGCCGAGGCATGCTGCCACTTTTGACCTCGGGATCGTTTGTAGGTGAGAATTCCGGTGAGGCCTTCAAAGGATCAGCATTCGTCTCTGACCAGAGGTCTCTGAGCCAAGCGCGCCAGAATCCTGAGGCATCGTAAAGGTAGTTTGATGTGGGTGCAAAGGCATGGGCGTCGCCGGTCCAGCCTAGCCGTTCATCTCGCTGGGGGCAGTCAGTTGGTACCCCTAGGAAGTTGCCTCGCATACTCCAAATGACATTTTCGTGAAACTTGTTGAGCAGATCATGTGACGACTCGAAATACCCTGTCCTTTCCATGTCGCTGAAGACGACTTCAGCTCTGATGCTGGATGCGTCCAGCGGGGTACTGTCGGTTGGCCAACCCGTTACTTCAACATAGCGGAACCCGTGGTATGTAAAATGTGGCTCCCACGAAACAGTAGCGTTCCCGGAGAGAATGACACTGTCGGTCTGCTTGGCTGATCTGAGAGGTTCCGTAGCGATGTCTCCATTCAGCAACAACACCTCGGCATGTCGGAAGGTGATATTCGTGCCTGCAGGGCCAGATACAGAGATATTCAACCAGCCAACAAGGTTCTGGCCAAAGTCAACTACCGTTTTCCCACTCGCGGTGGTAGAGACGCTCTGCGGTTCAAGCTCCAGAAGCTTCCGCATTGGCGGACCATCGGGCGACGTGAGACGGCCCTGCAGAGCAGGCAGCTCTTTGACTCCCAGCCAGCTGCTGTCGTTAAAGTTTGCAGTCGACCAATCAGGTTTCTCCTCAGCGAAGTCATAAACTTCACCGTCGTAGATGTCGGAAGAAATGACCGGACTTTCCGCGGTGGCATGCCAGTCGGAGTTGGCGTCAGTTTTCACTGTGAACGTGCTACCATCATTCGAGGTAACAACCAGCAAGGCTTGGACACCGAGCGTATCCCCCCAGGTGTTTCGTCGGCTATTGAGACCGAACCTTCCTGCCCACCAACCCTCTCCGATAGTGACTCCGATAGCGTTGCTTCCCTGTTGAATCTGCTCCGTGACGTCGTAAGTGTCGTATGTATGCCTGAACTGATAGGACATGTATCCGGGCGCTAGCTGATGGTCTCCGACCCTTTCACCGTTGAGCTCGGCGATGTAGAGCCCAAGAGCAGTGATATAGAGCCGCGCTGATGCGACCTCGGCAGTGACATCGAAAGCCTTCCTGAACAGAACTGATCGTTTCATAGTGTCCACCTCCGTCGGCCTATCAGCCGCGATAGGCACCGCGCCCTGCCAATCCTCGGTGCTTAGCAGGCCGGTCTCAACAGAGTAGGTGTCCGACCAGTCTGTCGAGATTTGTCCATCCTTCCCGTGCGACCGTACTCTGACTTTCGCTGACTCTGCGCTAGAAAGTGCCTCGTCAGGCCATGGGACCAGAACAGAGTCAGACGAATCGGCTATGTTGTATAGCTTGGGGACGCCGTCGGTCCCCCGCGTGATCTCCAAGTCGTACCCCGACTGTTGCCAATCGACAGCATCTCCCTCGAACCTCCAGGACACACGAGGCGTTGTCTCGGCGATGCCAAGTGCCTGCCGGTGGTGCTCGAAAGAGAGAAGAGATATCGAGACGGCCATGTTGGCTGATCCAAAACTCAAAAAGTAATTCAAGGTACTACATGTAGAAAGCGACCCAGTGATCAAGAAATAGCTTAGTAGCAGTCACAATGGAATTTTAGCAGAGCGAAATGCCAGTATCCGGTCTCGTTGCTTTGTAATAAGGGTTTCTATGAGGGCCAACGACAGGCAGAAGTTCTTGACCATCAGCGATGGTCGGGGACCATCGCCCCTGCCCCCAATACCACAGCCTCTTATATAGACCAAATGTGCAGGCTTGGAGTACTTCATCGCTCGGTTCATACTGCAGCGAGATGTTCCATCATGATATCACAGACAGGGTAAGTCCTGTGACAGATATTGACCGCTCATTACTACGCACTTGACGAGTAGGTTGGTCGCCGATTGTGGCAGCAACTTCTGACCCTATATATGCACACTACGCATCTATCTCAATGTACCTAGATATATACCACTGAGGATACAAGTACTTCCCCCGGATTGTTAATGGAACCCGTCAAATTGGTAACGTATCAAGGCCTAATATACGTGTATACAATCCAAAGAGACCTGCAACCTTGGAACTAGGAACCTGTAGGCAGGCATGCGGGGAACCTCGATGGCATGGTTGCGAGCCAAGACTTGCGGTTGGTCAGGTGTAACCATGGAGCTGCAAGTCGGGGTTCCATGGCCGATGCTACGACGTGCCGTGTGATCAACAATCCGCATGATGCCTCTAGATCACATGAATAGAGCATAAAGGCGATAAATCGGCAGTAGATATCGCGAAGTGAGTAATTTGGGTGGGAGGAATCTTGATAGAAGGCAAGAAGAATGACGAAATTCGAGTGGAGGCAGCGGGGAAGATAGTAATCCAGGGCACACCAAGGATTACCATTGTTACGAGAACACCTTGACGGCCAAAGCCGCTAAACACTGAATGGTTTGAGCATACATCATGGAGGTGTATTTGCAACAAGAACGGAGGATTCGCTCTGCAATGGCCGTCTGGGGGCCTGGAATCTGCCTGATTTCTACAGAACTTGTTTTCGGTTGGGAGTCTAGACATCCTTCGCCACGTGACACAGGCAATCGTATTCTAAACCCACTGTTATCGGCATTGTTTTTTTTTTTAAAAAAAAAAAAAAAACCAAAAAAAAAAAAACTGGGGTGTTTAAGCGTTTACCACTGTATGAAGGGACAGCCTACATGTTGCTTAAGAAGCGTACGTACACGGACTAAAAACGAAACCACCTAGACATCCTTCGTCTTCACATACATTGCTAAGAGTGGTGAGGGAGTTTTAGGTGCGTTATCTGATAGCTACCCTACTAAAGAAAAACGCACCCAGACTGGAACCCATTGCACCGTAATAGTCAGAGATTCGGCTTCGTCAAATCATATATACTTTCAGCGTGCTGTTCATCCGAATGAATCCGTTGGCATCCATGTATCATACTGTGGAGTCAACAGGTGTTGGCTAGTGACAATCTAAACTTTTAAGATTAAGTTAAGATTTCCCATTTAACCAGCACAGCTCATTCAGGCTGCTACTGGAATAACTCAAATGCCTTGTTGAAATATTCCATCCTCGGTATAAGTATGGGGCTATGGATGACAGCTGAAAACCTTAGTGAATAAGGTGTCGTATTCAACTTTATTTCAATTCAATTTCGCTTTAAAGGCCCGAGCCTGTAAAGCAAAGCGCAATGCATGTTCGTCTGTCACAGTCTGTACTACCACTCGTCTGAGTATATAAATCCCCCCCTCGCTCTTGAACCAAGGCTAAGTTCTCCTGACACTTGTAGCCATCAATGCACCTTCATCGATCACTCAATGAAAACGTTGCCAATTCAATCCCATTTGCAATAGCCCACCCTGATCAAAGGTCTTTCACCATATCTTTACAGCAATCAAACACAACATGCCCTACATCCCCAAGGTCACCCTCGCCCTGCTCACCACCCTGGCGGCCATAGCCGACGTGGCCTATGCGGGCATCCAGGTGTGCCCCGCGGGCGCCTCGGTGCTGATCGGCGACGGGCGGCAGTACTCTATCTGCCCCGGGACCGACTACCGGGGCGAGACGCGCGAGGAGATCCCGAACATCCAGACCGTCAGGGAGTGCGGCCTGATCTGCGACGGCGCCAGGTTCAGCCGGGGGTGGGACTGTACGCGCGTCTCGTTCCGGCCCTCGCTTCAGACGTGCTACCTCAAGGTCTCGACGGGGGTGGAGTGGGTAGTTGACCCAAATTACGACACGGCCGTCCGGAAATGATCCCTTCTGGGTGGCAGGCCGGGGGGGGGCCTCGACAGCTGTAGAGGAGGGTGTACGAGATTACTTCGGGGGACTTGGAGGATAGCTGACGGGGCGATAGTGGTGGAAGAGGATACGTGGTTGTGTTTGTGGCTGCTGTGGACTTCGCCGGCACGCCTACCACGTACTTAATTTCCTTTCTCATGTGCATTAGGATCTCGGCATTGCTTCAACCAACGTCACACAGTTGAGTCTCACTAAGTCCTGTATTAAGGTGCTATCTGTTCAATTTTGCATGCCATGAGACAACCTATAGTTACTTTTTTTATATGCTAGTGTCAGCTCTACAGCCCTGGCAGTATATCAAGTCTTGTCAATTATCCAGAGCGCTTATATAAGGAGGTGCCTGTATTCAACCATAGTCATGCCGATACATGGTAATATTATTGTGCACCTTGACATGAGATTCGCTGCTAGAAGTCAATGTCGATAGCTACCTATCGGAACGCTTATACAAGTCGACACTGGTGGATTGAAGTTATTTAGATGGTTTCGTTCTTAATCCGTATACATCCGAAGGCGTATGCGGTCCCTTCATACAGTGGTAAACGCTCATGAAGTTATTTAACTCACATGAATACCTGCATGCCTTAAGGCTGATGTCCCAATTCTCTTCCCATAGTTGGCTTCATAGAGGAATTGGGCTTGAGGGACGAAGTCATTAAGAGTATTATTATTCAATTCGTAGCTTAGCCCAACCAACTTATCACCTAGTCTATAATAGATCATGTGATACGGCCTAGTCACGTACAATGAACCTTAATCACTTCCCTTGGTGAGCTCGTGGTGTACGGCAATGAATTCAACTTTTTATCCGCGTAACTGAACATGAACGGTACATGAGGAAGAGGAAGTGAGACATATGTCTGACCCAACTCGCGGCTCAAGTCTACTTGAAGGGCGACACGCCTCTTGCAACTCGCCCACCGCGAGGCCAACAGTCATCCGGAGCATGATCGTCATGAGCGGTACCTGAGGGCCATCTAAGCAGACGGGCGCTGACATGGACGGGTGCT
The DNA here is from genome assembly GCA_021399435.1 of Diaporthe sp. PMI_573. Taxonomy (NCBI): domain Eukaryota; kingdom Fungi; phylum Ascomycota; class Sordariomycetes; order Diaporthales; family Diaporthaceae; genus Diaporthe; species Diaporthe sp. PMI_573. The sequence continues at coordinate 657,876 of JAJTUP010000005.1, forward strand.
GACATAGACGGGCCAGTCGTAGGGAACCATCGTGAAAAAGGCTCGCCACTTCCAGGGCTCGCTAGGGTTGACGAGACGAAGGTCATAGTCGCGGACGATCGTCGACAGTATTTTTGACAGCTCCATCTTCGCATAGTGCTGGCCTGGACAAGACATGTAGCCTGCACCAAACTAGGACCACAGCTGTTATTAGCCCACAGGTTCCTGAGGCAAGTGTGCGGGAAGAACAGCAGCGCGGAGACTTACCGGGCACCAATACTTGTCGAGGTGAGCGGCATTCGGGCCGAGCCATCTGTCGGGGTTGAACTCAAGCTGGTTGATAGGGCAATGTCAGTCATGTGTTTTACTTGCATTCGAATGAACGGTACACGTTGGAGGTAACCCGTACCGCATCAGGCCCCCAAATCTCCTTGGAGTGGTGAATGACCCACGGGCTGACCGAGACGGTGGTGCCCTCGGGAAGTGTCCTGCCCCCAATGGTCAGGCCTCCCTTGGGCGCCACGCGCGGCAGGCCCATTGGCACAGGGTTGTGGATCCTCAGCGACTCCTTGAGGCAGGCCTGGAAGAAGGGCAGGCTGGCGGCGTCGTTGTAGTCGATGACCTTGGAGCCGCAGCTCCCGTCGACCTCCCGGGCCGCCAGGATCTCGTCCCGGGCCCTCGCCCACAGCGCCGGGTGCCGTGCCATGTGGTACAGGAAGCTCTGGGAGGCGCACGAGATGGTGTCCGAGCCGGCGCCCACGTTGGCCGTGGCGTTGGCGAGGATGTCCTTGTCAGTGAGGCGCTCCGGGTGGTCGGCCGAGGTCTTGAGCCAGTGCGCCACGACGTCGAAGCGCGCGTCCGGGTTGGCGCGGCGCTCCTCCAGCGCGCCGAATGCTGTGTTGAAGAGGTGGCCCCACGGCAGCAGCTTGGTGGTCACCGGGTTGAGGGCTGCCAGCTGGATGCCCCTGAAGTGCGAGACGAGTGCGTGCATGGCGATGAGCTTGACGTTGGTGGCTATGCTGCCGCCGATGTCCGCCCCTGCGGCGAGGTACCCGAACGGCTTGCTGAAGAGGACCTCCCCGAGCAGGTCGAAGGTCAGGAAGGTGATGTAGTGGTCCAGGTCCATGGCCTTCCCCGAGGCGGCGTAGCTGTCCATCCAGCCGAGCAGCTTCTCCACAAGGCCGTTGATGGCCTCCTCGGACTTGAGGGCATTGGTCAGCGTGTAGCCGGAGGCGAACTGCTTCGACAGCTCTACCTTGCGCTTTGGGTCGGTGATGGACATGGGGTTCTGGAAGCGCCAATCCGGAAACGTGCTCATCTTGTACATGTCACCTTTCTCTAGGGGTGCCAGAAGCACCCTCCGGATGGCGTCAGGGTGGCTCACGCTCACCTCATTGTTGGCCAGGCGGACGAAGTGCCCGTACTTTTCGTGTGCCTGGGTCAGCTGCTCGTTCTGGTTGCCATCGATCGTGATCCGCAGGTGCCAGAGCCTCGAGAAGGATGCCCAGAACGGGCCTGGGATGTCTCTGAGCGGGGAGAAGTATCGACGGTAGATGATGATGGTGATGAGTAGGACCACCGAGCCAATAGCCAAGGCGGCTGGCCCGCTGTTCCAAGACAGGGCTGCTTGGGGCCCATGGAGGCTTGTGCCGGAGAGCGTCTTGTTTAACATGACTACCTTCTTCAAAAGCCAAGCATTTGAGAATTGCGCGTACAGTAACGAATACGACGGAGTGAGTAAAGCGCAGCGAGCCAAGCGCAAGATGGAGCGAGGTCGTCGCCGGTACCTTTTACAGGTACTCAGCGCTATGTATCAGGGGGTTGCTTTGCTTGTCGGGCAGGCTTCAAACGTCCCATAGTCGTCCAGGGACCAATTTTCATGAGCCTCGGCCTCCATAATTGTGGCCTCACTTGCGCAACGGTCATGTTGGCTGGTTGGTCTGTTCACTAAGTTTATGGAGTCATGTGATTACCTACAAGGCCATTGGCTCTGCAAGATGGGACTCCGCAGCGCTGCAGATTCTAGTGTAGTTTGTGATTATTTGGCCGTTGGCTAAGAACCGAGAAATGACAGCTCCCGGATTAAACCCCAGACTAGTTCGAGCGATACATATAGTGGCATGATACATGACTAATATGTTTGTTGTGCCTACATAATTTTGAGTTTATAACATAGAATTAGGCGGCTTCATCGCGTTCTGTTGCATGGCCGAGAGCCCGGTTCCAGAGCCCCGGTTCTTGGGATCCTGGTGCGATATACATGCAATAGTAAAGGTGTGGCACAGCACTCCAACTCGAAACGCTCTTGCGCTTCTCCGGCAAGCAGCCCGATTACCGAATTCACGATATTGCAATCAGGCATTTGGACGGGTACTGGTTTGGGAAGGATCGCATGTGGGGAGACTTATTTCCTCATCACTGGAGAACGCCCAACGCGCTGGCTCTTCATCATTATGGTCAGGCAGTTGGCGAAGAGTCATATCTCAGGATCGCAGAGGATATCATTCAAAGTAATCTCGCACTTTTTGCCAGTGGCAGAGGAAGTTGTGCATGGATATATCCAGCGTCCGTCAATGGTCGACCTGGTCATCATCATGCTCACATCTATGCGAATGACCAGAATTGGGCATTGAATCAAATGTTGCGGATTTTTAGATGGAAAAAAGTGTCGAATTAGAACAACTGAGTAGATAAATATACCCGCTGTGGGGCAATTGTATATATGTACAAGGAGCAGGAGCGTCATGACTGGCCCGCAAGTTGGTTCAGCCACCTTTCCATATCAGCCATGATGCGCTCCCCCAGCGTCGAATCAACAGCGCAGTCTGGCCAGTTGGCGCCGATAGACATCCCCCCGCCAGCGGCGCTGACTGGGGAAAACTCGATGGCGGCAGCGGGGACCTCAGCGCTGAGGCCGAACTGAGCTCGCTCGATCGACCACGTCTGGACGTCCGAGACCGACTTAGTGTCCTCGTCGGTCGCCGACGTTATTGTGGTCGTGGTGCTAGTGATTTTCTTCCCTGTTGACGCGGTGCCGTCCACCACGCCAATGTTGGTCACCAGCCACGAAAACTGGCGCGTCTTCTTCGCCTGGTCCATCATCGTCTGCTGCCAGTCTGTAACGTATTTGAAAACCCCAACCAGGTCGTTTCGCAACCCTTTGTCCAGCCTGGACACTATCTCCCGCCGGCTCCGTGCCGACACGGCCCAGAGCTCGCGCTGGATGTCGGCGGACAGGTCTTTCCCCTCATTAGCATTGGCCGGCAGCTTTGAACGAATTCGCTTCACTAGGCGGGCGTCGTATTTATGGAGCGCCTGAGTCACGTAGTTTGCCACTGCTCTGTCGTACGACACCCATGGAACGTCTGGCGGTGCTGGAGGGAGATTTCTGCGGTGGTCCACGATGGTAGAACTTTGGAAACCAGGGGCGGCCTTGCTGTTAAGATGCGATGAGAAGGCGATAAGCGCTAGTCCGTGTATAAGGGCGGTGATTGTAGTCTTGTTCTTTCGGCAGAGGGCTAGGATCGCAACGAGAGATGCCTGGTCTATGGAAAAGGCCCGGTACTGGGTTTTATACGGTGAGGTGTGAATCGGACACCAGGATGCTTGGGACACGTCTCGGTTGAGAAATGGAGGCCGAATTTCCTCCCATATTGACTTTGCGAGGTACTTGAGACCTACTGGGAGACTTCTCAAGCTCTCGATTGGGGCTGGGAGCAAGGGGGTAGCCTGAGGCAGTTTAAGGATATCACCATCCAAGCCCGTGCGCTCGTTTGCTCCGTTCTCAGCATTGAGCATCTCGACCAAGTCTTCGTGAAACACCTTGGCACCTACAGCGTCGAATTGCGGGAGGTTCCAAGTCAGTAGGACCTCCATTGTAGAAGCATCTCCTTGCCGAATTATGGTGATCCACCAGCCCGGTTGCTTGATGGAAATGTCTGGGAAACGTTCGTCGAGCTTGGCGGAAAAGGTTCCTTGAACTACCTTTTCAAAGTCATCATGGTCTTCGATATAAACCCATTTTATATGTTGCGTTAAGTCTAGACTCTCCAGCTGAATCCAAGACGGTGTCTGTGAAGTGACATCCGTCATGCCGACTTGCAGCATCGGATGTCTCATAATGGTGTCGACGACAGCGACTTTCACTGCCTTCTCCAGTTGAGTCCGCGACTCTGCCGGTGCAAGGTGCGGCGGGATTGCATAACGACAAGAGAGAACAGTGCCCCGATACTGGTCCAGCAAATACATGGCCAGTTGGTACGACTCGCTGCATACATGGCCCTTGGTTAGCTGCACTGAGATACCATGCCAGTATGTCGAATTAATTACTTACTTGATGCCGAAACCACGCAGCACCGTCATCTTTGTGCCCTGTTTAACTGCCATGGTTCGTTGCTGACGCTCCAAATCACGAAGAGACAGGGCTGATAAGTACTCAAGTGCTAATGCTGCCAGAGCACGCGTGCAATGGCGTGGCGATATGATGGCCTACCAAGTATGCAACTGAGTATAAAATGTTGTGACACGATGGGAAAACACTTGGATGGAGGAATCAGCGGTTGGTTTTATGCCTAGATTGACAGTGCCTTAGGGACGCATGGGCTAGGCTCGGATTGAGCTTAGCCTACTGTGTAGACCCATGTGTCTGTGGAGATTCACTCGGGTTCCACTCCACATTGGCTTGAAGTGTGCATCAATTTAGGTGAAGTTTATGAGGATGCTGGCCTAACGAAGAATGGAAGGCAGGAATGGCCCTACGAACGCCCGTTGGCTGCAGGGGTGCGGCGTGAGGGCCTATGATTGCGCGAGTTCATGCTCTCAGCCGTCGGAGGCCTTGACGAAACCGCCCAGGCGTGACTCGACGGTATTCAACGCCTTCAAATTCCAACAAATTGGACGCGCCCTTTCAAAATAAGTCTCCGGACACATTCTTTTTGTGTGTGGCAGTGGGTTCCCAAACCTCCCATGTGCCTGATTATCTACCGATGAGCCAACAAAACGGGAGGCTGGCCAGAAGGATTGCATGGAGCAATCGAGGGATGCATGGCACATGCAGAATGCACGTGGGTGCAATCCTTCCTGGTGCAACCTTTAGGGGCCGAAGCGCGCAAGGCCGGGGCCCTCGGAAGACATGTGCTGAAAATGGGTCGTCGACTGTTGGCTGACACGGCCGCGTTACCTGCAAGGTTCCATTTGCAAAGAGCATCTTGGCCTATTTGGGTCAAGCCGGATTCCTGTGTGCCAACGGGCCCCAAGCACGGAATAGTGTCAGGGCCATGGGGCTGAACGCCCGCGAGACCCATCACCCGGCCCATTCACACTGCATAGCTCACTTTATCTTATCAGCGCCCGAAACCACGAGTGAATATTGTCTCCTGATGATTCGCCCAGGGGTGACGCGTATCTAGTTATCTCGTACCGGATCGTCTCGCACTGCTTCCATTCTTTCCGGAATATATATGCCTTGAACTCTCCATAAACGCCAGGGCCCGTAGCTCATCGGGAGTGCGTGCAATGCCCGACTCCAGACTGGGCATCAGAGGCTTGAGCAATGGAAGGCAAGACGTGATTACACTTGTGGTGACCACAACTTGGTTCAGCATGGTGGGCAGCCAGATACTATAGTGGACGTGATATAAGCAAAACGTATGCGTTCCAATAGTCTACCAATTGTGTTACTGCTGCCATAGGAACCCTGGGATCACCTTAGGTAAGCTGCGACTCGGCTTCAAAGAAAGGTGAAACCCACATAGCCCTGGATATGAATACCATAAGGACCAAGGCACGTTGGGACCTTGACATGTGGAGCATTCCAATGATCCAGACAAGACAGACGGGTCCAATCCGATCTCCGCCACTGTGTTTACCACTGCGAAATATGTCCACCAAGCTGTCTCTTGGATAACAACACAACTTCATTTGAACATGACTTGCCGTAAGCAGTGGCATATTCGATCGATACAATGATCACGACTGAAGAAATCCCATACACTAGGCATTGCCCATTGAAATAGTGACAATGGTGTTGCAGACAGCCGCCATAAATCGCTCAGAAATAACAAGGCGATATTCACCCTAAGGTGATTTTTTTTCACGGATTAATTCGAGTGATGAAGATGGAGATCGGCCATTTGATGAGAGCAAGGGTTAGAATGAAAAGTGGCAGGCTGGCGCAGACAGACTGGAGGCAAGCTGTCAGCATAAACCAAGCACAGGCTACTTGGGGAGGCAGAAGAGATGAGCAGGGCAATTCCCTTAGCCACGATTTCCAAGTCCTTCTGTGTGGTAGTAGCGGTCGACTTTCCGATGCCATGGGTGGCAGCAATTGCAATATTACAGAGGCATTGACCAAGTGAAGTCACCTGTATAGACAAGTGCCCGGTAGGACTTCCGGGTTTTGGGAAGCGAAACCACATTTTGGTGATCACCTGAGCCAAAGCCTGCATAGAATGATCCCGCTCTAGCTCTTTTCGAGACAAAATATCGGGTCCCCAAATAGGCGGGAAAGCTGAAGATATTAGCGATGAATGGGAACCAGACCAGGACGTTCGTAACTGCGCTGACCACGTCTGCTTCTACAACAACACTCTGCAGCTGTTCCACGACTCACAGATTGTGAGATCTGGAGGCTAATGCAGTGGGCGATAACCCACTGGAGTGGGTCATTCCTTTGTGTAACTTAGTGAGACGGCACTGCAGGACCACGATCTCTGACTACCGTCACGGATTCTTACTTCCAAGTCACTGTCTGCATGCGAGTTCATCAGTCCCCAAATTTCGCTCCCAGTTCTTTCTTATCATGATAGGAGGGCTGGATTGCATCTTACTCCAAATTGTGCTTTCTTCTATAAATACGCACAAATGATCACCTGGTGCTGCTGCCCGCATTACCCACCCAAATGGATGTGTGGTGCAGGGGATTGAAAGCAGTTGGTTGACTTGCACTGCAGCTCTCACGGCTCGGCGGCTTGGACTGTTCCCAAAGTGCTGACTGATCACCGTTGGCCAAGCATCAGTAAGGCAGCATTGTTGGGCACTGCACGCTGCAGGTGTTCCATACCCTGTGTGGCTAGCTCATCTGAGCTGATGCGCAACTCGCTGACGCTCTTGATAACGCTGGCCTTCTGATGTAGATTTTCTTTCCAGCTGCCACCGTTGCTCTTCCACCATTTGAATGGTCACTCATCACAGAAATGATTCTCAAGCTCCAAGAAATTGACCAGGAGGTCGATTTCCATGCGATTTCCAGATGCCTCTTCGAATCGCATGAAGACCCTCCTCAGAAGTTTTTCCACCTCTGGTTTCCAATTCACGGGAACGACGAGCAGGCTCGGGAGAATGCCATCGAAGAAGGTGCCACGAGGTTAAAACTCTGGCACACGGAGGATCCGTCCAGCAACTGGAGGAAGGTGGTCGACACAGAATCTGGAAGGATCGCTGGGGCCGCCCTTTGGAACATTCACCACGAAAATCCTTTTGCAGTCCCTGATGACCTGGAAGTTACTTGGTTCCCTGAAGGTGGTTCTCGGGAGTTTGTCGAGCAGATGATTACACAGTACGATGCTCCAAGAGCCGAAGCCGCCCAGAAGCCCCATGTTTGTAAGCAGATATGAGTCTTGGCTCTTTTTTCCCCCCGTCCTCTCGGCTCCTCCCTTTTTGATCTCTCAAGGAATCACGAGTATTACATGATAACTAGAATATCTAGACCTTTTTGTGTTATTCACACACCCCGATTATCGGCGCAAAGGTGTGGGACAGCAATTACTGAACTGGGGCGTGGAAAAGGCAGACGAGCTCAGGCTTGACATTTTTCTGGATTCTACTTCTCCAGGGAGGCCATTGTACGAGGCCAATGGCTTCTCATATTTGCAGGAGAACCATATACGTCCGAAGAAAGATCATGCGGATCACCAGTGGCAAGAGGTGGAGAAGAAAGTTGGGGCAATAACATTTTGGCCTATGAAGAGACCCGCCAGCCAGGGGGAGAAAAGGGACAAGGTCAGATGATTACATGAATGGGTATTTTGACACGGGCCCTCACTGCAGATATTGCAGTCGAGCCGAGCACAACAAGGCAAGCAGTTCCACTAGGCATTTAGGCACAATCACTTTCACGGAAGCTAGGTAGTGTAAGTCACAGCACACCCTCCATCATGATCAACAAGCTTTCCTCGGAGTCCCCGAATCTATAGAGTTATTAGGGTCCGTGGCGAGTTGCAGGATGTTGGAAGAGTGTCTGCCAAGAGAATTATTTAGATCCTACCTTATTGTAACGACATTGTTACTTTACGGGCGACTCACCGGGACCGTTCGCCTACCTAGGTACCGAGCCCAGACGCGGACTACCTCGATCTCGCCATCGCCCTGGACTCGCCCTTGATGTGGGGGCTCTGGCGTTTTCCGGGGCTTTTCTTCATATTCAGCAATTTCTTTAGTTGCATCTATCTGATCTTCTTCTACTTCTTTGCGTTTCTGGCTGACTGTGAATAATCCTGATGCCACGACTATGAACTGGGCTTTGGCGCCGCCATCATATTCACTATTGTCCACAACATAGTGTGGGTGATTTCGTTTTTAATCCGTGTATGTACGCTTCTTAAGCAGTATGTAGGCGGTCCCTTCATACAGTGGTAAACGCTTAAACATCAACATAGTGTGGGCTAAAGAAATATACTCTGACCCGCTCGTGGAGATACGAATACCGTGGTGACAACGGCTGTATGGGGAGTTAACGTTAGGTAGAGGTCGCCACTTGCTAGGAGAGAAATCTTGGAAAAGAGGGTAAGAGCTTCAAATTGGTGAACTAGGCAGATGGGGGAAGTAATGTCTCCAGCTATAATCTCTCTAGTTTTGTATGTAAAAGAAAGTCCGCCTCCAGCTATAATCTCTCTAGTTTTGTATGTAAAAGAAAGTCCGCCCACCCCGGCCTCCTTTGTTTTTTAGCACCTGAGTACATACTATAATGAAGTAGAAGGGCGAGCTGGGAATTGCAATCTATCTCGCTCCCCCAAGCTGCAGGCCCGACAAGGTCTATCACAACAGGCCTGCTTTCCGGCGCCAACCGGGTGTAGAGGTACCTCTTCGCAAGCGTGATCGGCCGTACCACGGAGTACCGTAGGCTCAACGCGCGCGCCCCGGTGTTCCAGGCGGGAGGATGTGTGTACCCTATCGACAGACAGTTTGGTTAGAGGTCGTCGTCCCAGCCAACAATCGCGGCCCCAGCGCTCGAGGCACGCCACTGAAGATATTAGCACACATGCAAGGTGGCCGGAAGGCTGGAAATTGGTATTACATAGCGAGACTAGTTAGTCCAGGAAAACACTTACGCCGTTGCTCCTAGGATTCTGCAGTCACTTCCATATCGTTCGTATCTGACTCCGTCTTCTCCTTCAAAGGCTTACGTTTTCGAGCTATGCGCTCACGATCACGCTTCTTTCTTGCCTCGTGCTGTACCGGTGTCTAGATCCTTGCACGATCGCGCTCCACACGTCCGCGCTTCTTCCTTGCCTCACGCTATGCCGGTGTTAGCTACCGCGCAAGCCGGCGGATGCGACTGCATTCAGCTGACACAACAGAACGAATGCGTCGTCGTCGTTGTTCGTCGGAAGAGTATGCGGGTTTCAGCTGGTGCTGGTTGTGCTTCGACGCTTGGAGGGGCAGATGACTCCTCCGGGTCGAGGTCGCCGGACGGATTCGCGTCCAGAAAAGGATGGAAACGTCGGAGGCATCACCCATGCTGTTATTTCTGTCGGAGGAAGATGACTCCTCCCGCTGGGCCCAGTCCTCCCCCCAACGACCGGCTTCCTGGCGCCTACGCCTCGCCCACCACCCCTCTTGTTGGCGGTTGTACCCTGGAGAAGTTAGTCTATTCTGGAGAGGGCAGGAAGGCAGCAGTGGTGCTGACAGTGGTAGTGACCCACGGTGCTCCTGCCAGGCGAGCACGTCGCTGACCCTCCGTTTCCTCTCGCGCAAAATCCTGCCAGAAAAGCATTGATCAGAAACTCGATCTGATCTGGAGTCAGATGGAGAGGACTCACCATCTGCTCTCCAAAGCCAAATTTCTTTCCTCCGCTGAAACCCATCAACACGGCTCGAGCCCATCGAACGTGACAGTGTCTTGCTGCCCCTGCTAGCTGCGCTTCGCCGCAACTCCCTTCCCAACCACTCCCTTCGCGTTCATTGCCTTTTCGCGCTCAACAATGCCAATCAAAGCCTTCGAATTGAACCCCAGAGCACCTTGGCCTCTCGCTGGGTGCCGACGCCGGTAGGATGGTTGAAGAATGTGCCGTTTATGTCTGATTGGGAACCATGCGCGTCTGATGATTGCGGTCGTGTGAAGATTGTTGGCGACCGAGGCGAAGGGGAAAACATTGAGAAGAAAAGAAAACCCCAAGACCGAGTGTTAAAGGCTAAACAATGACGAACGTCTGCTGACTATAGTAGGCAGAGACGAACGGGCCAGAAAAAAAAAAGAAGGGGAAAAAAAAAGAGGCCCAAGACGGAGTGTTGTTGGTTCAATGTTGCTGATGGTTGAGGTTCTTCGCAACTCCGGACCGTGCTTTCGCAAAATGACCGTTATTCACGACAGAGTATCGTGGATGACATGTTTATGTACATTGATTTTTGTGGACGACTGAGTGTTGTTGTTGACTGAGTGTGACGATTGATGTTGATAATTGATTGTTAATGACTGGTTGTTGACGACAGAATGTTGACGACAGATTGTTGGTGATGACTAAGTGTGGTGGACGATTGAGGATTGTTGGCAACTGAGAGTGCCAAAGACCGAAGGTTTGACGGAGGACGAGGAGACCTGGAACCCGAAGTGAGAGGAGGGTGCCGCTGGTGAGAATGCCTCCCTCTGAATGTATTGGTGTTGCTCTCCAATCTCGTATTGGTGCCCCCATTGCGCACTGCAGATGGGGGGTTAAGCCGGACCGCCGCGTCAAGGCTCGAGATGTTGGCCGGTTTTTTTGGTTTTTTTTTTGGAGAGAAGGGTTTTAGGTGGTCCTCGTCCTTGTCATCGTTCTCGTCATCATGTCGTCGTCATCGTCGTCAGCCCTCCCTACCCATCCGCTGGTTTTTAAGCAGGTTTGCCAGCTCCTTAGTCTTGCCGGAGATGACGACCGGCTTCTGCAAAACATATCAGTGCAACCCAATATGATTTTTCTTGGCCCGTGAACTTACGAAGCTCGTAGAGCCCGATGAGCTCGAGGAGCTCCATCTCGTCCTGGCGGCACGCCCGCCAGCGAAACAGGCGAACAACCCGAGCCCAGGTCAAAGAATTGAAGGAAGAAATCGCCCAGCTACACATGGCAAACGACCACCTGAACGAACAAGTCGACCTTCTGAAACAGGCCTCCAACACGCAGAAGAAAATCATCAACACGCAGAACCAAACAATTAAAGCCATAGACAAGATCGATTTAAACAAACAGGTTATCTACTCCAAGACAATCCAAACCACGATAGAAGCCTTACAGGCCATAACTTATACCAGACAACTAGCTATAGACGCTCTATCGAAGGGATACCCACTAGAGGTCGAATTTACTACCAATGGAGACCTCGTCAACAACTTAAATATAACGGCAAAAACAAAAGACAGATCTAACAGCAAACAAGATAAAATACTATAAGACAGACCCGACAGTCTGGAGCCGCAAATATACCCACAATAAACATATTTATGTTTATCAATACTTTTCAATACTTTCATCCTTTAATTTACAGACACTATACCTCCACCACATTATAAACAAAAGTAAGCATACAGATTTTAGACTTTACGGATTTATCCGTTAACTTTATCAACACTTTCGTCCTTTAATTTACAGACATCAGCTCTACACCACCAACACATCACAAAACAAAAGCAATCATACGGATTTAGACTTTACGGATTTTCCGTCAACAAGGGCGTAGACCTTTTCAGGGGGGGGCAAACTGTCAGGAAGGTGCAGTACACAGCCCCTTCGGGGTATTCATAAGTAGTTCTCGGCCTTTCGGCCTTTAGGTACAAACTTAGACAAGAGACACCAAATACACCCACTATTTGCTTACGAACCTTGACAATTGCCACGCCCCAGCCACAACCAAACCGCGAGGAGCCAGCCGAACCCCAAACACCGCCGGTCCCGGCCCTACCGCTCGAGCCGGGCCACTGGAAGATGTTAGTACACATATAAGAAGGGACAGAAAATCACTTACGGCGCGTCTCTGCCCACGAAGCCCACGACGCGGAGCACTGGCAGGCGCCAATGCACAGGCCCGCCGCGAACGCGAGCACGCCCAGCAGCGTCATGACCTCTGGTGTGAGGAGCGACATTCTGGGAGGGAGGCGAGGAGGTTATCGAAATAAAGTAATATTATTAATTGATACGTAATTATACGTAATTCAATTAATAAAAATAAGCAATCGAAGCGGCGGCGGCAGGGTTGCTAAGAATGCTGAACAGAGGAAAGGAAAAGAGAGGCGAAGTTCTCGCCAGTGCCAGACGGCGAGGTTTGTTTATTGCGACATCCCCAGAGATCCGTTCTGCAATAGCAGGTACGACCCGCTTGCGGCTCGCGAGTCTTCTCATCATTGCAATATGGGAGGGGAAGGCGCATGTTGCGATTAAGATGGTCGACTTTGCTCCATAGGTAAACACCACGCGCTTAGCAATGACTTGCCGCGAAATCGTTTCCGTGGAAGAATCCACTTCGTTTTGTCTACCAATTTGTGGTGAATTATAATCAGGAATGGGCATGTTGAAGAGATGTGTTGCGCTTTACTGAGTCGTGACCTTATGAAGAGTCTTCGGCCCTGTTAGCACAGTAGTCCTATACACGCAGATGCCCCTCGTGAGACATCCACCGCAACTTCCTTCGATGCTCCATGGGCTTAATTCAAAGGTTGATTACCTCGTCATGCTGTCGCTTTGAGCAGCACAAAAGGTGTGCTTCGGCATGTGGGTGAGTCCTTGCTGCTTGCTTGAAGCTTGAGTGATACCAGAAGAACGGCCCACTCAGTGAAACTCATATTCTACGAGTACCTGTACATTTGGATTCCCATGTACCTAAGGACTTAGTTTCCTTGTGAAGCTGGCTACTGCAGTGCACTGGCTTCGTATGTCTAAATGAAACACTCGAATATTTCACTACCTACAACGGCACGTGTTGCATGTGCTTGTGTTGTGATACGGATTCGGAGTTGACTTTCATAGAATGAACGGATGGAACGCCGGATGTGCTTGCAAACGTGTTTCAGATTTTGCAGTGAAAAGGTAAAGTTGCATATGTTCGAGCAACCAAGAACTGGCTTGGAGCTGGTACTTGGCATTATTCTTGGTGCTTTCTAACCAAATGAGGAGCTATTGGAGCCCATGAAAAGCCTGCTCCCTTCTCCTCAAGCATGTTGTACCTTGAGACCACGATTTAGAGCATAAATCCCTAACGTTCCCTTGAGGAGCTTGAAGCAAAAGAAAAGAAAGATTATCCGATACATGAAAGCCGTGAACCAGTATTTGAAAACCTCTCATGCTAGATTGCAGTCATAAATTGACTAGATACCTAGTAAGTCTTATCTGAGTGACTTCAATCCAAGATGTACATATGTCAGTTGGAGAGTGATTTCATACCATCGATGCTTTTACCCAAGTATGCCTATTGAAATGAAAAGCAAATTCGAGTAGTACTACAATAGATTGGTGCTGCGTTGTGCTCCGGCTCTTGGCTCCTCATTCAGCTGAAGTCAGAGCTATGAACTCTCCCCAGCCTCTCATCACAACGGCTATACGAACAAACGGCGACGTCAGGGGACTAGTGTCATTGATACAGTAGGCTTTGTTTACACAGCTCCTATAAGACAGCTACTCTGGGGACTCTTTATGCTAAACTTCTTCTAATGGTTAGTTTCAAATAGATTACCGTCACAGACACCATACCCTTGAGCATGATTCACGATGAGTCCCTCCTTGGCGCATGAGCCTTGGTGGAATAGTTTTCTTTCAGGGTCTGGATTATAGAGAAACTTTAGATAGTCTGAGGAAAAGACGTGTTTGCGATACTTCATGCAATACCCTCATGAAACTTGCTCTCATCGTAACATTGTGATGAGGTCAACCTCAGATGCAGACGACACTAGATGTGTATCTTCGGTTTGTGTCCCCGTCGTAGTGCTGGAGAGTACCTCTTCGTGGTCAAGTTGACGTTTCATAGAGAAGGAAATACCGAAGCCAATTAGCCGCAGACGAAAATTGTGTACTTTATACTGTAGGCTGCGGCAATCCTCTAACGTTCGGTTCGTGAATGTGTGAGTATGACCAGGAATCCGATGCGCCGAAATGTCTATTTCAATGAGCATGAGGCAAGTCTGAGTAAATAGAAAGGTATGTGATTCTCAGATCTGCCTGTAGCCCTTGTCTCTAACTGTCTCTGATCAAGGACAAATGCTATAAGCCTTCAGGAAGACGAGCAAAAGAAACCACCCCAGGTTTTACTGCGCAGACCAAATGTTTCTTGTGAGGTGACTGAGATTGGCGACAAATACACAATTCCACACCGGGTGCCCAAGACTTCGAGAATAGGTTCATATCAGTCAATGTTGACGACCCCACCTAACTACAGCACAAACATAGTGGGCAGGGCTTCCACGCCGGGCAAAGCATGGTCTAGAGAGACAATCAGCGTATTGTCGTCAAAGATAGATACGATGTTACTTGAAATTATGGGACTCAACTATATAGGAGACCACTCACTTGAGTTGAGGCATCCATAGGGATTCTATGGCGGACATGCCTTGCAGGGTATGCCACATGACTTGCAGGACGGCATCATCGGACACCGGAGGTATTTGAAAGGGTTTAGCAAGTCACACGAGCAGGAGGAGTCCCACTTTCTCTTGTCGTCACATGACCACGGGCCCCGTTTGGAGAGCAGAGCCTCGTCCAGTGTCGATAGCAGGGCGTCGTCTTGTTTCGGGAGGGTCGGCTTTGCCACAGCAGCGGCTGCTGCGGAGACAAGGAGGACGATGTGTAGTTGCATTGTGTCGTCGCTAGATTTCGTACAGGGATTGATTTGTACGGCGCACAGGGTTGACTTTGTAAGTCAAAGGACTAAACTTTGAGCTTCAATATCCAGAGAGGAAGATAGGAAGGATAAATAGGTAAAGGGGAAGAATCTCCGATTCTTTTTCAATGCCCAACCAGTCTTGGGGCGAAGCATGGGCCTCATCACCAGAGACCAGGGGTTGCCGGACATGATGTATCTAGTCTAGGCTTGACTCATGACGAGCTAGCATCACGAGAAGATCATTTAATCAGTTTCGACACGATGAAGGGAACTGTTTATTGTACTATACTGGTGACAAAATACCGGCCATCCCTTCTAACGTTTCCATTGGAACTATTGCGGCCTCTGAAACTAGATAGCAACAATATAGATCAAGCTGAGATTGTTCACCCCCACATTACTTTCATTGATGAAGCCTACGGGTAGTAGAACGAAACTTCACTTCGCACCTGAAGCCGTCGCTACTAGTGTAGGAACCGACTCCGTGCCCATGCACCTTCACTATTGATTTCAGCTTAAGTGTCCGTAAGCTCTCCCGACTAGTTGACATGTCAGTACTAACCCTGAACCTATCGAATCAGGTCCAGATCATTGGTGCGCTAGATATGAACCGGGCATTAGTTGGACGGTACCCGAGGTTTGGAACGGGACATATTGCCTTCTCCTGCTTGGCAGGAGAGACAACCTCAAGCTCGACCAGGCGGGTCGGAAGCCGCTACCGGATAAGGCGCCGCATTCAAAGACAGGTGGCTCTAGTAAGTGGTTTCGTTCTTAATCCGTACACATCTAAAGCCGTATATAGTCCCGTTATAACGTGCCCGGCCCGGATCTCGGCCCACCCCCGTTCTCGGCCGGCCCACACCCGCGTTCACGCGTGCACGCGTCTATACCCACCCCCTATAAAATCAACGTTTTCTTCACAAGGACTTTTTTTCTAGTCACCAAACTTCTTCCAGGCATTATCCTTGTTATCATGAAGCCCTATGGTGAAATTAAGATGCACGACGCCATCATGGCGGTCAGGGATGGCATGCCCGTCAGGAAGGCTTCCAGGACCTGGCATATTCCACGCTCAACACTTCAAAGTCGTCTCGCCAGCTACCAAAGCCATCACGTCGCCACCAACCCTCTAAGGGTTCTTTCTAACCATCAGGAGGACTAATTAGCGATGTTTTTAATCAACCAAAGTAGCCTTGGCTATGCCCTGACTCGCTAGGAAACGAGGGCCCTGGCAGCCCGTCTGGGCTCCTTGGGGAAGAAGGTCGATCCTCTCGGAAAAAAGTGGCTAAGGGCCTTCCTCCTTCATCACCCTATCTTCCGAAGCCATAAGTATTAGCGCGTTGAAACAAAGCAGCTTAGGGTAGCCACCAAACAGAACGTCAGGTCGTGGTTTAACTTCATAAGGCTACCTATCATGAAGGCGATTAAGCCAGCCAACCAATAGAACGCCGACGAGGGTAGGCTTATGGAAGGCAAGTCAGAGAAGGCCCTGACTATCGGCTATTCTGATGGTAGCAAGCTTCTTCAAAAGGACTTTAATTCGAGAGCGTGGACCTCCTTCCTTGAGTGTATCTCTGCCACAGGCAAGTCCCTGATTCCTCTAATTATTTTCAAGGGACTAAGCATTTAGCAGTAGTAGTTTCCTATTGCCCTTGAAGATCACGACGGCTGGCAGTTCACAGCGACGAAAAAGGGGTGGATGGAGGAACCTATTGCTATCTACTAGCTTTGGAGGGTCTTCCTTCTGCTGATAGCGCCGGAAGACCCCTCTGAATGGCGCCTTCTCGTGATCGATGGGCACCACACACACACAATGGTGGATTTTATGTGGGAATGCTTCTTAAATAAGGTGTATATTGTTTTTTTACCAGCCCATACCTCACATATGCTTCAACCGCTAGATATAGTAGTCTTCGGCCCTCTAAAGACTACCTTCAAGAAGCATCTCAGCTAACAAGGACGGCACGATTCATCATTAGTCGTGGCAAAGAAACGTTTCCTTTATTACTATCACAAGGCCTAAATAGAGGTACTTACAGAGTTAAATATCTATTCTAGCTGGCAGGCAACAGGTCTTTAGCCGTTATCTAAGCATAGGGTACTTAGAAGCTACTTTATCAAAGATAACCGCGTAAAGGAAGCAAAAATGCTGGAATTAGCTGCTAGCGATAGCTTCAGTAGCCATTTTTACACCGATAAGTACTTTTATCTACCGCGAGGGACCTTTTTTACAACCCCTAAGCAGTCTCAAGAGCTACGTGGCATGGTGGCCCGGTATACCCGTCGGAAGCAACTGAGCCCCACACAACGACTCCTCTTCAGGAAAATTCTTAAGAGCTGGGACTAGAAAGACGTTAGTCTGACGATGTCCTCACAAAAAGCCCAGGAGCTAGAACGCTAAATTGAAGTTAGCAGGGCGGTCCGAAGGAAGAAGGTTCAACTTAACCTAAATGAGCTTTTCGCTGGCATTGAGGCTATTCGGAGGACCTAAATAGAAGCCAGCATAGTACCAGAAGATAGCAACGGGTCAGAAGAGTCAGAAACACCATCAGAAATGGGGTCAACTATCGTGGTGGCGGTGGCGTCGGCGTCACGGCGAAGGCGGTGTGGGTGACGGAGGGCGGCCGAGAATGGGGGTGGGCCGAGATCCGGGCCGGGCACGTTAGAGTAGTAAATGCTTAAAGACCTAGTATTAAAATATATAAGTATTCTAGTAAGTTTGATAATATAGCCATGAAGGAGTACTTCGACGTTGCCAAATTCAAGCCAGAGTGATTCGCTGTTTCTGATGGCCCTTCCCTCGTTCATGTCAATTGAGCACGTGCTTTGCAAGCCCTCCTCCATCAGAGCACCCAACGGAGCTCGGGAAGAAAGCCGAACAGACCATTCCGCACCGGTCCCGGCGCGGTCTACGGCTCCCGGCCCACTGTTAGTTCGGAGCAGCATCAATGATGGAGGGGTAGAACGTACTCTACAAGTTCACGTACTTCTCAAGTAAAGCACCACCTGAGGTACACCGACAAGTCGTTACACCACTCTTCAATTCCACTGTTGCATCCTTGGCCAGCTGTGCTCAGATTCAGCAAGAGGAAATCAACAACACAATTACGTCTTTCTCCCAAATATTATAGCACATATCAACCAAACACCATGGGTGTCAAAACCTCGGCAGCAAAGGCAAAACCACTGCCTCCAGGTGTTTACACTCCAGTGATCACTATCTACAGCGATGCAGACAACCAGCCCGTGGACCTGAAGGCGATGTATGCCCACGGGCAGCACCTCATCAACAGCGGCATGCATGGCCTCGTCTACCTCGGCACAAACGGCGAGCTAGCCCTGCTCACAGCGCCAGAGCGACAGGCGATCCTCCGCAATGCCCGAAAGATGGTGACTGACATGGGCCTTCCCGACTACCCCATAGTTGCCGGCATTTCAGCGCAGAGCACCGTAGAGACAATCCAACTCGCCAAGGACGCGGGCGAGGCTGGAGCCGGTTGGGGCCTTCTTCTTCCACCGAGCTACTGGGCCAAGGCACTGCCGACCGAGGCTCTTGTCGCATATTACCGTGACGTGGCAGATGCCAGCCCCATACCAATAGTTATTTACAATGTAAGATGCTTCCCACATTAACCCCTTTGCATTGCAGGGAAGCGTCTAATCATTTCTCTCAGTTCCCCGGGGTGACATCAGGTGTCGATCTGGACTCGGATCAACTAGCTGCGCTGGCTTCTCACCCCAACATCGTGGCCACAAAGCTCACATGTGGGAATGTGGGAAAGCTCACGCGGCTGACGTCCAAGTTTGAGCCTCCCTATTTTGGAGTCTACGGCGGAAGCAGCGATTACCTGCTGCCAACACTGCACGCGGGCGGGAACGGTTGTGTCACCGGCATGGGCAACATCTTTCCCAAATCCACATCCAGAGTATACGACTACTGGGCGGCCGGAGAGCTGGAAAAGGCCAGAGAGCTGCAGGATCTGGTCGCCAATGCGGAGTGGGCCTGCAAGAAATCCCTGGCTTGCACAAAATATGGTGCCTGGTGGTACCTAGGCAAGCAGCTGAGCATAGGGAATGAGAAACAGTTCAAGATGCGGAAGCCGTATCTTGAGCTCAAAGATGACCTTAAGAAGTGGACAATAGAGACGTTATCAGTCTTGGAGGAGATGGAAAAGTCTCTACCCGGCCGCCAGACTACCGGATCAGTACCTAATTGAGTAGTTCATCAAGGGAAGATAGACATAGAACATTTGACGTTTATTTCATTGACGAAACATTGGTAGTATGTGAGAGAGCTGAAGGAGCCGATATGATATGGTTTACATGCTTTGTTGTGTGAGCCAGATAAATAACAAACGATTCAAAAGTATTCAAACTGGTAGACGCTCCAAGAACTTCATTCGTCTCGGGACAATTTGATCGGAGGGACGGACTTTTTAAAATTGTGAGAAATGGGATATGGCCAGCCTCAAACTGCAATGCCTGCTCCAATTCTGAAAATGAAACATACACTCTTCAGTATCATCGAGAGAGCAAGGCTCATGGGCGGGCGGAAACGATTTCTCATTTGTCTATGTCTTGCTCACGAACGCTTCCACATCCCGTATGTGAACATACTTGATGTTCCTCCGATGGTATGTGTACGCCACATGTACCCCATTCTCTCTCTTTCCGTCTGTCACAATGCTGGGGTAACTCAGTTCCCGATTGGTGCGTTCTTTGGAGTTGTTCGTCATACAGAACCCATCACCGTCTTCAAGAACTCGCCACTTCCAAGTCTTGCCCTCATCTTTTGATACCGCGACAGACAGGTCCTTTCGCGGCGTTCCCCATATGGCCACCTTACCTCCCACACCTGGTTGATTACTCCTTGTATCCTCTGCGGGTGTGATATCGTCGTAGAGACCCTCCCGTCTTTGCATCTGAGGATCGGCCTT
Source organism: Diaporthe sp. PMI_573 (assembly GCA_021399435.1). Classification (NCBI taxonomy): domain Eukaryota; kingdom Fungi; phylum Ascomycota; class Sordariomycetes; order Diaporthales; family Diaporthaceae; genus Diaporthe; species Diaporthe sp. PMI_573. Next base: position 677,846 of record JAJTUP010000005.1, read on the forward strand.
CGAGTCGTTGAAGATCACCACGATGTCACCACTGGGCAGGACCGCTGCACCGATTCCAGAGTTGGGATTCGGCAGCGGAGTCTTCTCAGGGGCACTCCAATCAAGCCCATTTTCCGAGACAGACCGATAGACTTCATCGGCCCACCTACTCCTGAAAAATGCCACGTAAGACCCGGCGTCAAGCTGAAGAATGTTCATGTGCACGCGCCCCACAGAATCGGGGACCTCCTTTTCGAGCCAGGTTTGGCCTCCGTCCTGGGTGTACAGAACTGCAGACACATCATCGTTCCCGACCCACCTGAAGCCAGGCGGTGTCCGACAATACCAGATAGGCAACACCCATGTTCCCCCCGGGAGCACTACCACAGGCTGACGAACAAAGACACCCTTCTTGCCCGGGAACGGCTCGAACGGTGCAGACCACGTGCGCGCATCGTCACCGGACGTGCGGGCGATCACAACCGCCTCGTCCTGGTTGCCCAGGGGCTGGGCAGTGTGGAAGAGCCAGATGGTCCCCGAGGCAGGGTCCCGGAACAAGACGGGGTTCTGCTCGCTGCGCTCCTTATCGGACGACACGCGCACTGGTTCGGTCCAGGACGAAGAGGAGCCTGGCTCGAGCCGGGAGAGATAGACGGAGATGTCTTGTGTGCCCTCCTGGGTTCCGCCGAACCAGACGCAGAGGAGTGTTCCATCGGGAAGGCTGAGGAGGTTGGATGCATGGCACTGGACTGTTGCGGCTGGGAGGTCATCTACCCGAGCCAGTGCAGGGCTTTTGGTGTGTGTGTCCGTCGAGGTGACGGCAGTGGTGGTGGTCGACATGGCTATTCGTCTCCGCGGGCGAATCTGGCAGCAACGCTTGAATCAATCACCCAGACGGCCGGACAGCTTAGAGAAGGCTGATTTGCTTGGCTTATCACGGTTGTCACCAATAGAAGACCGGGGGTGCACATCTACGGCACAGACTTCCCACATAGGCGAGGGGGCTTTTTGAAGCGGTGTGTCATTTGCAAGGCAAACAGTGCAGCTTGCGCGTGCTTTTGGGGGACACGGGATTCTCTCCGACTTGTCTTGTGGAGTCGATTCATGCTCTCTGGTCCTCCCCGCATTCACTGTTTACCCCGGACCTTGGCATATGTATCCGGGGATGAATCTGGGGAAGTGGAGTAATATCGGGACTGGAGTCCAAGCCCACGACTCAGACTTATTGTACTAGGCGTGTTAGCCTCGAGGCTTCGTGTGCTCGCACAAGTTTCCGGCCCCCTCTCCATCCAGTCAAGGTCAGCCCGTGAGCTTGGAAGCTTTTGCCTTCCCGCCTATAACCACAACCTCGCTCGTCCGCGATGGCGTAGATCCTAATCCGGCCCCTTGACTTCCCTTGACATCGAGCTTCGACTCGTAACTGTATCTCTACTTGTGGTTTCTTGTCCGATTACACAGACTTCCAATTCACCTTCGAAATGGGTGGCGGCACGTCGATATGGGCATCTCCTGAATGGAAGTCCGACCCCAGAGAAATCTTCAACTGGAAGCTCTGGTACCTGACCACCACGGTCGCCTTTGCTGGGTGTTCCTATGGCTTTGACCAAGGGAACATCGGTGGTGTCCTGACACTGCCCAGCTTCAAGAAAGCCTTTGGCCTGGATGTGCTTTCTGAGAACGAAGCTGATGAAAGAGGTATGTGCACCAGCAAGAGCTTTAAGCCATCGAGCCGACCCTAATGCGCTCATACGATCTAAATACGAATGCTAACCAGAGTTGTATTACAGCCGGAAACATTGCCGCCATGCGTTCGTATGCAACCTCCCCTCTATGTGGGCATGTCCTGACAAGATAATACAGTGGCCGCAGGCGGCTCAGCAGGCGCGTTGATAGCCGCGCCCTTCGCTGACTTCCTTGGGCGCAAGAAGTCGATGATCGTCTTCGCAGCTCTCTTCCTCATCGGCGCTACGATGCAAGAGGTCGCCCATCTCCCAACATTTTACGCCGGCCGATTCATTGCCGGCCTCGCCATCGGGGGTACTAGCATGTTGGCACCACAATTTCTTGGCGAAAACGCTCCAAAGTCAATCCGTGGGTCCCTGACGGCGTCGTACAATTTGTGTATCATATTGGCTCTCAGGTAGGCCCAAATCTGTTGTTGGTTACGAGGCCACCATTAACTAAGTTGTTCTTTCCAGCTTGGCATTCTGGACAAACTACGGTGTATCACTATGGCCCACTTCGAGCAACCTACAGTGGAAGCTGGCTTTGGGTATTCAGATTATACCAGGAGGTTGCATGTTTCTGATGTTGTGGTGTAAGTGCATGAGTGACGTCCAGGTGTGCAATTCTCAGTCGCTTACATGGATCAGTTGTCATTGATACGCCTCGGGCTTTGATCGCGCATGGGAAGAGGGAGAAAGGCCTCGAAAACCTCTGCAAGCTGCGAGGCCTCGATTCAGAGCACCCATATGTTTCTCAGGAATACATGGAAGTCTGTGCTCAGGTCGACCACGAGCAGGAACTCGTAAAAGGTAAAGTCCAAGTGCTCTCTTATGTGGGAGGAATCCTCAAGAACACATCTAACACTACTTAGGATCGAGCTACTGGGTAGTTATCAAAGACATCGCCACCATCCCAAGCAACGGGCGTCGCTTCTTCCTTGCCACTTTCCTTTTCCTCTTCCACAAGTTCACCGGCACCGACAGTCTCAACTACTTTGCGCCTGAGATCTTCGAAATGATCGGGGTACAGTCGGGCTCCTTGTCTCTGCTCACTACAGGCGTATACGGCCTGGTTAAACTAGCAACAACCATCGTCTACGTTGCCTACATTGTGGATCGCGTTGGAAGAAGGCGACCACTCTTGGTGAGTGCCCCCCCCCCCGAAAACAAGAGAGACTTCTTGTAGGAGATTGTAACTAACAGAATCGCAAAGGTTGGAGCCGTGCTTCAAGCGACAGCCATGCTGTATATTGCTCTGTACATTAGATTCGCGAACCCCGACTCTACAGGAGGCACTCCGGCTGGAGGAATCGTCGGTATCATATGGATTTATATCTACGCTTTCGGATGGTGAGTCTATCTGAAACTGCTGCCCAGAATTCTTTCGCTAATTCTTCAACTCTAGGTCATTTGGGTGGTCAGTTGCACCGTATGTCGTGGCTGCTGAGATCTTCCCTGCGCGCATACGCTCCTTCTCCATGTCGATTTGCTTCTTCATCAACTGGATCGTCGACTACGGAATCACCAAAGCTACGCCCAGCATGATGACCCATATGGGCTGGGGAACATTTCTTCTCTACGCCGTCCTGACTTACATCGGGGCCGTGTTTGTTTATTTCTGCATGCCTGAGTTCAAAGGCCGGTCCATCGAGTCTATGGATGATCTCTTCCAGCACTCCATCTGGACAATGTGGCGGCACGCCTACCCGACGGAAGAGGAGAAGGTACGTCATGATGTGCAGGAGCATATTATCCAAAAGGCTAGGGACGAGGAGGAGGGTGAACCGGGAACCAAGAAATCCGAGGTCACAGTCGTTCACCAAGAGTGATGTCTGGGATCATCGCAGGACGTAGTTATTTCTTCCTATTGCACAGGCACTAGCTACAGGACTTTTAATTAGCATTGAAAAGCTGAACCAAACACCAATCAAGGAGGATCTCATATTCGAGTAGAGGTTGAATTGGTGGTTTAGTTGACTTTGGGTAGTGTTGTTCAAGCGGATAAGCTTATTTCCGACCCACGCCGAATGCTTGCACTCCGTTCATGGGACTACGGGAGTCAGTTTCGTCGCGACATGAATGTGACCGGATTTCGTCAGTTGAGCTTTTTCCGCCCCCCATACTTAATTACATGAGATACATGTGTAAGTCTTGGGGATATCCGCAGTATTTGATGGAGTGCCAGGCACGCTGTACTCAGCACCGGGATTACGAACTCATTTGGCATGGTTGGTTCCCGACTGGGCAGGGTTCCCCAGCTGGTGGGCCCATGAAAATGTGGAGGAGAAAAGAGGAGATCTTCGCCACATTGATCCCGCAGAGCTGCCTCATAGGACGTTGTAACTGCTCCCCCTCATTCTGTCCACTCGCGACTCGCAAACTGTGCCACGCATGCCGACCTCTCTGCGGTGCACGTCGCGAAAATGGCCGCGACCAAGCGCACATGGGACGAGGCGCATACGGGCTCCGACCTCGATGCTGCCAGCTCGTTACAAGGTAGCAGTAATACTACCGCGGGTAGGCGTGGGTCGCAGCAGACGCGTCCCCCTCAGAATCAGGGGGCCGCCCGAGATGGGTCGACAGCGTCGCCAGTGGGTGCGACTTCCGTATCGACATCTCAGCACATCCCGATGATCTCGCGCAAGATTCGCGCGTGTGCAAGTTGCCGGAAACACAAGGTAATGATGCCGCCAGTAAATTTCTTTTTAATTCTAGGCATGGACCTCACGAGTTACTAAAAATCCATTCGTGCAGATTAAGTGCATTATGGACGAAAATACTGGGCCACCCTGCAAGAGATGTGCCGAGAAGAACCTTGTGAGCCTCTTATGCACTTCTTTCCGGGCCTATCAAATCTCTTTGGACCCATCTGATATGGAACATCGGTATAGGGCTGCGTATTAAACAAAAGTATTCAAACTCTCATCAACGAGAGGTCAAAGTACGGATTGCAACAATAACCTCCCCCTAGATTGTCTCCGATTTACACAAGCACAGACAGCTGCTGGGCTGGTGACCAATTACTCACTGACATTGCTTTGCAATTTCTAGATCATCTCTAGCAATGGTTCGCGACTTGGAGATGATCCACTCAAGTCTTGAAAACGTCTTGAAGACCCTTCAACTTCCTCAATTACCGAAACTTGAAAGCCCCGGACAAGCACTCATGTCACCGACTTATGAGGAGCACGCGGAACCTCGCCTTCCCGACGAATTTGGACTTTCTCGTGATAGCTCCCCAAAGCCTTCCCCGGAAGACGACCACGAGCTTCCAAAGGTCCCCATCAATTCGGTATACCAATTAACGAAGCTCAGGGCGTTACGTTCTCCTGATGAAATTGGCAAAGATGAAGCCCCGAGACGTCATCCGTCCAAGGTAGACGATCTCATTTCCAGAGGGAGCGTTTCTCTTGAAGAGGCTGAACGTCTTTTCACTCTCTACAAAGACCACCTTGACCCGTTCATGTACGGTATAGGTGGGCGGTATGAAACACTCGATGCGCTCCGTCATGCCAGCACAATACTCACCACCTGTATATTCACTGTCTCCGCGCTGCATGATCCCCAAAGCAATAATATCTATGGAGGTAAGCCATTATCCTCATTGCAGTACATGCTCCTTGTTGACATCTACTGCAAGTATGCTACAAGGAGTGCCGGCGTCTCCTGGCTTCTTCAATGTTCGACCGCCGAATCGACGCCGATTACCTGAGGGCCATGTGCATCGCTTCCTACTGGCTTTCCGACATCAGCTGGGAGGTCTCAGGCTGCGCGATAAGGCGAGCTGCCGAGTTCAGCCTCATCAGGCATTTCAAGAAGGCAACACAGGAAGGAAGCGAGGAATCGGCGGATTACGTGCGATTGTGGTACGTGCTGCACATCTGTGATCAGCACTTGTCCACGTTGTATGGGCGACAACCAGTCATCAGAGAGGACGTGGCGATTCAAGGTTGGAAGATCTTCATGAGGCAGTCTCCTCCTAATTCTGCATCAGAAGATACGCGGCTGGCCAGTCAAGTTGCACTGGTGAACATCATCCACACCATTCGTGACTTGTTCGGCCTGGACACCGGTGATCCGGTTCCTCAAGTCTACTCGATGCAAATCACCCAATTTGCCCGCCAGCTCGACCAATGGGTCGGTCATTGGTCTGGGGTTGTCACAGGTATGTTTCATAGGCTTTATGGATTCCGCCAACCTATGACCATTAATTCCTTATGGCTGACCCGAATGGCAGATCACCACGAACGAATTGGAACCTTTCCTCGAAAGGGGGTTCTCTTGCATTTCCACTTCGCCAAATTACATCTGTACTCCCATATTTTCAGAGGTCTTCGCAAAGGCGACCTCATACCTTCCTACTTCTTGGAGCCAGCTTCTTCGGCCGCAGCGGCGGCAACTTCTATAATCGAGCTCCTGATAGCCGATGTTGAGATCCAGCCGGCGCTCGCAGGGATGCCATCTTATATGCATTCAATGTCAGCTTTTGCCTGCATGTTTCTGGCCAAACTCGCCATGATTCATGGCGACCAATTAATCGACAGACAGCAAGTGGTGGATTCCATCGCGAGACTTGCAGAGTTCTATCGATCGACAGCAGTGGGGAAATGGCACTTGGTCAACCTGATGGCTGACGGCCTGGACAAGATCGTGGAGACCCTGAGGGCAAATGGGGCGTCTCTGTCAAGCCAGCAACAGCCTCGCCTCGACCTGGCACCCGCTGAGAACGAAGAAGGGGACTTCGCCAGTCTAATGAACCCTGCATTCTCCGGAGACTCCACGTTCAGCTTTGACGCAAACTTTCTACTTGATAGCAATATGAGCCTCGGTGCTCCTGAGCTCATGTACTTCAGTAACGGGACTAATATGCCAGGGATAACTGATGACTTCAGCCCTGGCAGCCTGTAATATAATTGGTCCGAAATGGAGGACCGAGCACATTGCAGAAAACACAAATTCCATGAACGTGCTCTTGGAACACTTTGCAATGCATTTCGTATCTAATTCTTTTTCGGTCCAATTGTGTAAAAGGCGTGCGATTAGACCGGCCTGTACTAAATATACCCCAAAGGTCCATACCGTTTTTGTGGCCTTTTGAATGAACGAAAGAGCAGTTAAATTCATTCCCTCAGGTTTTCAGCAAACTCATTTACAGTTTTCACCAGCGTCTGATCTGCCTCCAAGCCCAGGCCTTGTGCTCTTGATGTATCGAACCTTGCTGGCCAGCTACCAACAATAGCTTCAACTTTCGAGTCTCTTTCCTCTTCAATCAATCCCAGTGCCTTGCTTCCTCCAACCTTCTCAAGTGCATCCAGCATTTGCTGAACAGTGACCGTTATCCCGGGAAGGTTGAGAACTCTGCTCAACCCGAACTTCTCTCCAGGCACATCCTTGATCCGGATCAGATTCGCGACGACCGTCTTGGGACTGCAGACCCACATCTCTAGATCGCGCGAGACAGGAAGGGTGCTTTTCTGCCCGCGTAATGGCTCGCGGATTATGCCACTGGCAAAGGAGCTGGCTGCCGCAGAGGGCGCACCCGGCCGTACGACAACCGTCGGAAGCCGGACGATGCGTCCATCGAGAAGACCACGCCTCGAGAAGTCGTTGAGGTATGTTTCCACCATGAGTTTCTGGGCGCCGTATGATGATTGAGGCAAGGGGTTTGTGGATTCGCTTGTGACCTCCCCAGGAGCTGTCGGCCCGTACACGGCCAGGGAGCTGGGGAATACCACGACGGTTCCTTGGTGATGCGTCCGCAACTGGTCCAAGATGGCTCTGTGGCTGTCCCAGTTAACACGCCAACCCAGCTCCAGGTTGGCTTCTGCGCCGCCGGACATCAGCCCATGGAGGAGATAGACGGCCTTGAAGGGCGTCGAAAGCAGAGTTGCAACGGCAGCCGGGTCGGTCAAGTCGCTGTTTGTGGCTGTGACACGGTCTGCATGCTGCGACACTGACGCGGGAACCGGGGGCTTTGTCACGTCGGTCAAGGACAGAGTTATGTCTGGCGATGATTCGAGCAACGCAGCAGCAAGAACTTGTCCTATGAAGCCAGCTGCGCCGGTGATTAGAATCGCCTCATTCTGCGGCATTGTACGAGTATTGGTCGTTGCTGTAATGATATCAAATAAGCCAGAATATACTGGACTGAATCAGAGAAATGAATGATAGTTCCGGTGTCCAGGTGGCATGAATTAATTTGTGATGATCACTAAGAGAATTTCTGCCTGCTCGTCCAGCTACCTAGCAGAACAGGACCCGACTTTTGAAGCCTTAGTAATCACAGGCGCTGCCGTAAGGGTCACATTTCTTAACCCTAGGGACTCCCAGGCAAGGCCGAGCCCCTCGTCCTGGGATCGCTGGTGGTGCCTCTGCTGCCGCGGTCCGCCGGAGAGAAAGCCGAAACGGCATCGGAACCGAGTGCCCCACTCGCGCAATGCTGTCCCGGGATGAACACGGAAACGCGATGAGACCGAAGAGGTGCACATCAAGGCATATCGATATACATCAGAAGTACAACTGTGTGGCTGTATTCTATATCGACACTAACTCATGTATTGCTGGCCGCTCTTCCTTCACAACAGAAGTTTTGTTGAGCCGGCTTCACTACGCTATTGATGTGGCACCGAGCATCGATTTGTACGACAAGAGAAATCTCAACGCGACAAATCGAAAATGGAATACACAAGGTAAGATATTGCACATATTCGAAATGCAGCACTCGTACTGATATCTTCCTGCCTCAGACTTGGCAAAAGCGGCCTTAAGGTATCCAAGATAATTCTTGGATGCATGTCCTTTGGCTCCAGCAAGTGGGAAGGATCGCCATGGGTGCTAGACGAAGAGGAGAGTTTCAAGGTCATCAAGGCAGCCTGGGACGGAGGCATTAACACATGGGTGAGTAAAAGCTGCAAGTCGAACTTCTCAGGCGGAGGATGTCTAGTTCTCGGGGTTCTAACTCCTCGCAGGACACCGCCGACACATACTCTAATGGCAAGTCAGAGATCGTTCTCGGAAAGGCAATGAAGAAGTACAACATCCCACGAAGCAAAGTAGTCATCATGACCAAGATCTTCAACCCTGTCATGGATGATGACTCTCGGCCGGCATCTGTCAACGATGGTCCCCTGGTAAACCAGATGGGCTTGAGCCGGAAGCACGTCTTTGAGGCTGTGGATCGATGCTTGGAGAGGCTTGGTACAGATTACATCGGTATGCCCTGTCCTGTAGATCCTTAAATCCACTTTTGCAGACTACAGTCTGTTGCGCCTCGCGGAGCTATACTAACTCGGTGGCATAGACGTACTTCAAATCCACCGACTTGATCGCGAAACAGAGCCCGAGGAGATCATGCGAGCCCTGCACGAGGTCGTCGTCAGCGGCAAGGTCCGCTACATCGGAGCCTCAAGCATGTACACATGGGAATTCGCCCGGCTCCAGTACACGGCGAAGCTCCACGGCTGGACCGAGTTTATCAGCATGCAGCCCTTCTACAACCTGCTCTACAGGGAGGAAGAGCGGGAGATGCTGCCCTTCTGCCGGGCAACCGGAGTCGGTGTGATACCGTGGAGCCCGCTGGCTCGGGGAATGTTGGCCAAGCCGGTGAGCAAGGACGGGAAGGAGTCGGAGAAGTCTGTGAGGAGCGCCACAGACGCCAAGACGCAGAAGTGGTTCGCGGATGCGAACCTGGACATTGTCGACGCGGTGGAGAAGGTGGCCAAGAACAAGGGTGTCAGCATGCCATTGGTTGCTACGGCATGGGTTCTTCATAAAGGCTGCTCGCCGATTGTGGGCCTGAGCAGTGAGAAGAGGGTAAAGGAAGCTATTGATGCGTTGAAGATCAAGCTCACGGATGAGGAGATACAATCATTAGAGGCTGGCTACAGACCTCGCAATATTGAAGGGATGTAAAGCGAATCAGAGAGTTTTCACATGAATCTCTATACCTCTCTCGTCCAATTCATGCTTCCATCAACTCACCATCGTCCTGTGTACATGCCAAATTGAACCACAAAATAGACTCGAATACCGACACAAGGGTCTAGTAGATATTAGAGCTTGCTTCTTACGAATGTTAAGAGAGAGAAAAGTGATTTAGAGCATATACAACTGCAATTATAATTAAATTAGCGAATACATTTGACTGCCATGTGCAGGCTAATTTTTTGGTCAGGTGAAGTGATGCTACGGCCTCTCGTGATGAGCACCGTGATATGAAGAACGATCTTCTCCATTTAAGTATGGACACTCTATTCTTGCGCTGGTTCTATCTATTCTATACTACAGCCGTGCTTTCTCTTGACGCCCTTTCAATGCAGGAAACACCTGGGCTGACCGAATTAGGTGGTCAATGTCGGCCGTGTTGAGCAGCTCCGGGCCTGCTTGGTCGAGACTTGTCAGGCCAGCTAGTTTCATTGAGACTTCGATCTCGTCTTTCAAAACTGAAATGTTGTTAACAAACAACCGCAAATGGGTTCTCGGGGGACCTTGCTCACCTTGGATGAGATGCTCGGTACCTTCCTGGCCGTATACTAGCGAGTATAGGAACGGCCGCCCAACACCCACAGCTGTTGCGCCGAGGGCGATCGCTTTGATGATATCTGTTCCTCTCTCAAATCCGCCATCGACATAGACTTCAAGCTTTGAGAAGATTTCCGGACACTTGAGTCTCAGTTCGAGGAGGTTCAATATGGCTGGCTGGGCGCTAAGACACAGTTAGTGAGGAAAGTCTTATATAACGCGCGGCTGGAAGGCGACACATACGTATCTAATGATCGACCGCCGTGGTTGCTCAAGAGGATGCCATCTACGCCGTACTCTACGGCTAGCTTCGCATCTTCAACGCTCTGCACGCCCTTCAGAACGATCGGCAGGCCTGACTCCTGCCTGATCCAGGCTAAGTCAGACCAAGTCAGGGACTTGTCGATGTACTGAGCCATCAGCCGGCCCAGGCCCGCGCCTTTCTTGTCTTTGCTTGATGCGGCACCGCTGACGGCGGACTTGACTGCAGATTCCGTAGCCAGGCGTTCATCCGCCTCCCGTTTCCCCGGTACCGGCGCATCGACTGTAACGAAAATGGCTTTGATTCCGAGACTGCGTGCTTTCCGGAGGATCTCTGCTGTTTTGTGTCGCTCGGAGTTGACGTACAACTGGAAGAAGAACGGTTGTTTCTGCTGACCGCTTTGAACAATGCTTGATAGCGGGTAAGATGCATTATTCGATATCTTGTGCTTAAACGTCAGTCCCAGGTTCTCCGAGGGTGATAGAGGAACCGAGGGCTCGGGATCATGGGAAGACTCACACATTGTATAATTCCTTCTTGGCCGGCCGCTCTCGCCAATGCTAGCTCACCATCCTTATGCACCAACCTCGCCATGGCAGCTGGGCTGATAAAGAACGGAGCGCTTGATTTGTGGCCCAAAATGGACCGTGTCTGATCTGTATCCGTGACATTTCTCAACACTCGAGGCTTGAGCATTATACGCCTCAGAAATGCCTTGTTTTGATGGTGCGTGACTAGGTCGGTTGCCGCGCTACTGTAAAAGGCCCAAGTCTTACGGGTGAGTATTCTGCTGGCAACTTCTTCGATGTCGGCTGCACTCAAAAGCGATTGAAGCGGGGGAATATCGGTCTCTGACGAGATCTCTGATGTTTTCCTGTCTTGCAATTCTTTGACTTCGTCGATAGCTTCCTGAGGCGGCACATCGCTGCTGGCCTCAAGGAAAGCGCCTTTAAACTTGTCGGCTGGTAAACTCTCCTCTATGATTCCGGGCGCATGGACTCGATCAAATTCAGATGTTGCATTTTTCCCAGCCACTGAGAGAAGAACTGGGTGTTGAAATGGTCAGTCACTACTTCATCTTCTCGTATCAATCCCAGTTTGGATTGGTGAAGAGATGATACCCGCTGGAGATATTCGACTTACTCTTGGCGCCTCCAGGATGTTCATCTATGAAATCTGTAAGATCCCAGACCTTGGAATGCACAGCGACCCAGCAGTCATGTCTGGTGCTGTGTTTCTCTAACTCCGCGCTGGATATCTGCAGTTCATTCGCAGGCTCCATGTTGTGGTGGAGTGGATCTCTCACTGCCTGGTCGACTTCGAATAGGAAAACGCGTTCGAGAAGCTGGCCAAGCTGAGATTATGCGGGAAAACGCCTATGGCCACATCAAATCAGCCGGTGGTAATCAGGTTGATGGGCCCTGCTCACAGCCGACAAGGACCAACCGCGTCCGTGCCGGCCGAATTACCGGCCTGCTGTCTTTTCGGCTTTCTGCCCGACAGGCTCGGCGACCCCGCCACCGAGCCTGTTCCGACTCCGCAGCCGTCCGGCACTGGCCGAAACGCCTTTACAGACAGCCGAGTTTAGACCACCGGAAGTTAATTATACTACGCTGGGGTTTTCAGACCAGCCAGGCTGCTAGCCATTGTGTTGAATGGTATTATCGGCATTGCAACCAGGCTCAATAAGAGGGTGATAATGCCGAAACCTATTGTGCTCCACATCGGCGAACCGATAAAGTACAACCAGGAGTTTTATGAGAACGAGTTCGTCAAGCGATTCGATGTTCGACAAAATGAAGATCTTGACCGAGCGTCGTTCATAAAAGCCCTCAAAAAAAAGAAGTATGGCGACTTCTCGGCTATATTTCGACCACATTTCCAGTCAGGCGGGGAGATGGGCCAGTGGGACGAAGAGCTGATATCGCTCCTGCCCCCTTCCGTTCGAATCTTTGCCTCGGCCGGGGCAGGATACAACTGGGCAGACACAGATGCCCTGGGCCGCCGACAAATATGGTACGCAAATGGAGCTGGCGCCTCTGATGAGGCCGTCTCTGACACCAGCCTTTACTTCATCCTCTCTGTCTTCCGGAACTTCACCAGATCGCAACTCGCCGCGCGGACGTGCGACCCGGAGGTCTTCAATGCTACGCACAAGCTCATCGCTACGATATCAGCGAACCCTCGAGGCCATGTGCTTGGAATTGTCGGCCTGGGAAACATCAGCAAAAAGCTGGCCTACAAGGCCAAAACAGCCCTTGGGATGGAGATTCACTACTTCGACGTGGTTAGAGCACCACAAGAAACCGAAAATGAACTCGGGGCAACTTTCCATCTCACACTCCACGGATTGCTCGGTGCAGCAGACTGTGTCTCCCTGCACACACCTTTGAATGCCCACACACAGGACCTGATTGGGGACCACGAATTTGCGGCCATGAAGCAAGGCGCGAGAATCATCAACACGGCTAGGGGACAAGTGCTTAATGAAAAGGCTCTCATAAGGGCCTTAAAAGACGGCAAGGTTTCTGCAGCTGCTCTGGACGTTCATTATGATGAGCCTCAAGTATCAAAAGAGCTTGCTGCGATGGAGAATGTCACATTGACCACCCATATCGCAGGTGGGGCATTGAATACGAGGATTAACTTCGAGCTGAATGCCATGAAGAATATTCTCTTGGTTGTGGGAGAGGACGGGAATTGCACTGGTGAGCCTTTGACGCCTGTGAATAGAAATCAAGTCATAGCGGCAGCGACTTAGAATATCACATATAATTGATACACTTGTCCTTTTCGGAGAAGAATGCAATAGCAAAGAGTGAGACATATCCGTGTGTGGGTCCTGTATGGGAAATAGATCTGAGAGGTGTAAACTTGGAATGTATTATTCATCAAGTATTTCGCCATGATTCTTAGCTGAGATCCCGAGGACCTGAGCAAGCAATCTGCGGAAATGATTGTCACACGCAACCCCTTGGCGCAGTACATCATGATATATCTGTCGCGGAGATCTCGAATAATTCGGTAGCACAGCTGTCTTCAGGTCTGCCATGCTCACAAGGGCATAGACCTTGTCCCTGACATCTGCGCACTCCCAGCTTTGGAAGATTTCTATGAGGGTCTGGAGCTTTGGCGTGGGCGTCTCTGGGTGCCGCCAATGGGCCCTTTGCCACACCATGACGAATGCCGGGCTCCTCAGTATATCCGTGACGAACTCGTGGCGACCTAGCTGGTCATCTTCCTCCAGTGTCTTCATAGTGAGGAACAGCCGGTCTAGCACTGGCCAGTCGAGTCGTTGAGAGCCACACCATACTGTGAGCCTGTTCGCGTGGATGATCTCTTGGATGATCCACATTCGTCTCCAATACGGTCTCTCGAAGAGGTCCCTGATTGCGTTTCCTTCTTTTCCGTCCCACATTGGACGATAATCATCGATCTGCCGTCTCAGCGGCTTCATGCCCTCGTTTGCCAGGAATTCCATCGCTATTCGGCTGTTTTCAGACTCACGGCCCAGCCAAATATAGACATTCGACGCCAGCGAATAGATCCGCTTCATCAGACCGACCTGGTGATTGCGCTCGTTCACGTTGCTCTGGTCAATGCAGATAGCGTCGATCCAGAAGAACCGAGGCTTCTTCAAAGTGAGGCCCCGGCATTGCAGGAACCACCATAGATTCTCTCCTATTTTAACATCATTTTGTCTTTCGATGGTGATTGTACGGGTCTTGTTCGGCTCTCCCCAAGCATAAGAGAGGGCAGTGTATTTCGGACAGGAATTGATATCGGAGTACACGAATGAGCCTCTGACTTTGCCGTCTTCGGCCATCTTCTCCAGCCGAAATAGTCTTATTTGGCATTCGGGGCGAGTCAGCGGCCGGTAAGGCGGCCTCTCTGGATCCTGCGGGATGTACTCAAAAGCCAATGCTGAGCGTACGGGATGTTCATGTCCGACGGCAGCTCTGATCTGACTTGAGTCCGATATTTCGGCACTGCTTCTTCTCCTGTCCAGGGGCTGTGTTTCCATCGCGAGTAATACTTTTCTGTTGAGTTGCTCCAACCGTATATTTCCTTCATCGGCAAAGTCGCGGAGTTTGGAAGGGATGACCGAGTCCCGCGGAGACAAAATTTGGTAGGTGTCAGAATCTGCAGGACGCCGAAAGAGGCTCTGTCCATCGCAAGACTCCCAGTTGATAAGGGGGCTGCTATGCCTGAACCTGCTTTTAATGTTCGGTTCGTGGCATCTTTGATCATGCAGCGCGGTCGTTTGTGGCTCACTGCGTCTCCTGCAGAAATCCGAGAGGATCTTTGAAAACTCTCCGGCTTGGTGCCACTCATGATCGGGGTCGAAAGCGCACGGCACCCCAGCTTGGCCTGGGCTTGGGGATATGAGGGCGGAGTTCCATTCGGCATCGATTTGCTCGTGGATGTCAGCCAGCGAAAGGCGATCGAACTTTTCGAGGGAACGCGGAGTAGACTGCGCCAAATCGTAATTATAGTTGAAGCCTTCCATCTCATGCACAAAGGCCTCTGAAGACAGAGGTTGCCGGTGCCTCTCGCCACCATGAGAGTATCGAAATTGGGGGTAAGCGCGCATTATCTCGCTGCTGAAAAATTCCTTGTCATTGGTTAGGGATTCACAAGGCTGTGAGCACCAAGAATTTCACCTTCCATTGGATTCGTCTGTTTGTCCAGCTGTTGCTTATACCTGCATGAATCGGTGTTACCGGCGGCTGTGTTGCAGTAAGAGTGGGTCTCCTCTACAAATGCAGGCTACTTCCATTCCCTTGCTTCAAGGCAGCCAATGCGCGTCTTCGATACCGGAGCGGCTCCTCAAGTGCGTCATTCCAGCTCCCATGGCCGCGCCACACTTTGACCAGTGGAAAAAGCCACGACCCCTTGTGGTGGCCGTAGTGCTTATCCTTACCAAGCCATCTCAGCCAATGGTCTGCAAAACAACATTACAATTTATTCCACGGCTTGTCCGACAATCGTCTGCTTCACGGAGTGCCCGAGCTTTACCTGCCTTGTTCAAGAGTCAATAGCTCATCAATTTTGCCCATAGCTACCTGGCTTCGTTACCGTTGAGAAGCCGCCGGATTATCATCACACACACCAGTTGATCGTCATTCTTGCCCTTGCATGGCTCATTACACCCACTGATTTAAATCAGTGCAACATTAAACAACACTTGTGCTCGTTCCTGTCGCAGACTTCCTCGTTCCTGTCGCAGACTTCCTCGGGAACTCAGGCTGCAGTCTTGCTGCTGAAGAAGCTTGCTCTGCGCTGAACCGAGAGCACGTGATAGGTTGATATGTTTGTTGGGAGCTACCTCTCCTAGTCCAGTCACCGACATGCACTCATGAAGAATACCGGAAGGACAACAATTCCATAGGCGTAGACCAGTTCTTACCACAAATTTACACAGAAAGCCATGCTAATAAAGCCAGTCGGGAAGTCATCCAATGAACATCTGCTCTCCTTGCAATTTGCGAGGGAAGGTTGCCACGAGCGCCATGCGACCCTCATCGTCCTCGCTCCGCACCAACTTGAACCACTCGTGAACCTCCAAGACGTAGCCATCTTCTCTGTGGAAAGGTCCTCTAGCCCCAGATTCTCTCGACAACTTGAAAACTACCGTCTCTCTTTCAACGCGAGCACACAGCAGCATATGCGTACCCGCCAGCCGTTCTTTGCTAAAGTCATGCGTGCTTGTTCTAGTCACCCATACCAGATTGCCCTCGACCTTGATCAAGCCACGAACGCATTGACACGGCATGTTGTGGATGTCATTTGTCCACCAAGGCCCGAGCGGCTCCTCGAGCTCGTTCCAGACCCACCTGAACTTTACGGCCTGGACGAGCACCCCTTATTCAGACCAGGTGAGTTCCGGCCTGAAGACTGCGGCCAGCGGCCAGTCGCTCGTCTTCGAGGAACAAACCGTAAGCCGAGCTTTTCGTACAGTGAGGCAGCCAGCCGTGTCCAGGTATTTGGTTGACATTTGGCGTCGCTAGTTGTCTCTCTGTGATCAGGCCAAGCTTCCCCAGCTCGTCCAACACGTCTTCCCAGGCTCGAGGGTAGGCGATCTTGAACTTCTCACAACCATCAGCTATGCTCAGGACACCGTACACGTAACAGTCTTCCTTTTGGGTAGCGCCGCGGCCGTGCACCATCACGAGTGCCTCCTCTAATGACATCTTGACCTCGTTATTTTCCCGACACAAGTTTTTGTACTGGATCTCGCCGCCACATATCAACCGAATGATGGAAAGACGCCCATCATTGTCCATGTTTATGTGCTCCGATGGAATAACGACAGGCTCCGATGGAATAACGACAGGCCCCTTTGGAACCCATCGGGTAGCATCAAGGCCTATTCGTGTATGAGCTGCGTGCAAATTCGGCGTAAGCCAGCATCTCCGAATCGAAGCCACCATCAATGGGTTGGCCCTGAATCGATTCAACGACCTACCGGGACATCAACGACTCCTGAATGGTCCACACTCCGGTGGCCCACATGCTCGTCAGTATGGCCTTGAAGCCGTGACGGTTGACACGTAGTTTCTGGGTACCAGATAGGATGTCCCCGATCTGTTGAGGTAGCATTGGAACTTGCCCATGGCGCGAGAAGCACGACGCAGGCGGAGGCGCCGCGGCAGTATCCTCCCATCCGAGGAATCTCCCTCGCTTGCTCCGAGCCTAATCCGCTATCAGCTGCGATTCTTGTTCTTCCATTGCGTACATGGCTTCCTTGACATCGTAACCCGATTCCTTCCCATGTGGGAAAAGATACTGATACCGCCTGCTTGCCTTGTACCTTACTTGGGAACTTCATGATGGCCTCGTTGCGTCATACGCTTCGACAAGCCATTTCAAAATCGCCAGCTCCTGGACGTTGCAGACCACTTCAAGATGATCTCTAGCCAACTTCCACGATCTATCCACTCCGTCAACCATCAGCGTGGCTGCCAAGTAGTCCAGAGTCAGCCACAGACAGCTCGGAGGTTCTCGAGCCAAGATCTCAGGACCTACAGCCGGCTGAAATTCTGGTGTCGGCATATTCATGGACCCCCCACCGGACTTGGTGCCTTCCAAGGTCAATTTATTCGGCTGGCCCTTGTGGTTAGATGCTGATATGTCCGGTGACGGAACGAGACTCTGTGATGATATCTCCAGACTCTGATTCCGCCGCAGAGAGCTGGTTGGGATGAGATGTTGAGTCGACCATGATGATGATGCTGCACGTGTACTATCTTGACCACTACAACCTAAATACAAAGCAGGGAGAGAAAGCTGTTGTTCCCTTTTATGTTTACTGTGAAATGCTAATGTGACTGTGAGATGACGGGGTGAACTGTGAGTGAAATCACATCTTGGAGCTGGTTCTGGGGGTCCCTAATCAAAGAGATTGGACATGACCTCATGAATACTCTAGCCTAAGGCACTCACAAGGCACAGGAATATTCCGTTTGCCCCAAGTACGTACGTAGTTAACATTTTGGCTTCCAAGCGCGCCGATCAAAGAGCGGCTTATTCCTCGATTTTGGAGCTGAATGTCATAGAATCCCCACAAACTCATGTAAATTAAAGTTGGCTATCGATATTATAGAAGAGTTTCAGGGCTTTTCACGCCTGTCGGTCACATTCCAGGTGCCATTGTCGACCAGCCGGTCGACGTGGCCGAGCACAGCCTCCCATCCCTTTTGCAATCCCAAGCTTTGCAGGTGCTCCTGGTTCAAGAGGCACTCTTGATTCGCCGCGTTGGCATAACTGTTTTGGGTTTGAACAGAAATACAAGGAGTGTTCGACATAGCCCTTGGACACAGGGACAACGCACGGCTCAGGACTTAGTCAAGGTCGCGGTGAAAGAGGCATCGCCGATACACTGAGCGCCAACACCTTCGGTGCCTGAATGACCGCAGACGTAATCCGGGTTTGCTGTGGAAATATTGGCGGTAGCCGTGTAGCCATTCGACAAGTAGACCCATGGCGAAAAGTTCTGAATGCCGGCCTGGCCGTCAGGGAATGTGACGGTAGCGTGGACATCTTCACGGACTTCGCCGTTCCACGACGTGCAAGTGGTGTTTGCGGACACACCAGTGTCGATATCACTGTAAAAGTGTCAGCATTCGCTTCCCCAGATGCCTAGGAGATGGGAACCTTACTGGGAGGTGGAGCAGACGTAGTTGGTGCCATCGGTGAAGGACAGCTTGAAATCAAAGAGGAGATTGTTGGGCTTGTACGCTTCCGGCTGAGCACGGATGTTGTAGAACCATTGGGTCCAGGTGGCGCGCGGCTCTGCGGCCGGAGCAGCGGCGGCAAGCGAGGCAAGAGCGACAAGAATAGTAGGCTGCATGTTGAAGAGTGGGTCAGAGCGACAAAGGCGTCTTGGATGAAGAGAGCGAATGAGGTGGCTTAGTTGCGGTTGAGCGAGTGAAGATAGTCTGAAAGGATGATGGGTGTGGAATGTATGATGAGAGGAGAGCTGAGTGTCTTTATGTCATTTGCTGTCCGGCTGAGGATGACATAATTAGAAACCAGAGAATTCTACTCCTCAGAACCAGAGATCTGAGAATACGAAGTTCTAGCCCACGGCGACCCCATAATCACGAAGTCTCCACTGCATAGACATTTCGGTGATTTCTGTCGGGCCAAAAAGTTTAGACGGAACAAGTTTTTCCTGCTTTCCTCCTTAAGCTCAACCCCCGCCCTCCCCTAACCTTTACTGGACAGTCGACCGACTGCGGCTCGGCAACAGCTGGGGAAGTCTGAACAGGCACATCGATACAGTGTACCGCATCGCTGAGGGCGTGAGACATGGAGGGGAGCTACGCTGCTATACCAATCCCAGTCGCAAATCAAATGACAGTCCCGACGAGATTCAGGTTCATGTGGTCCCGTTATGGGAGGACTCGTCTCGAGTACTCGCAAAAGTCCTCGGCGGTGTGAGCGTGTAAGAACATGGTCTTTGTCAAGCCACTCTGCTTCAGGGCAACGAATTCTGCATAGCGTGCCCATCCTCGCCACGATACCCCCTTGCCTCAATAAAAGGGGCGCTTCTGGGTGAAAGTGGGGAGACGTACCCTCGGAATGCCCGTGGGCTTCCCCTCGTTTGCCCACTTCGCCACTGACTCCAGCAGTGGCTTAGTGGAAGCTGAAGTCCACAGGTACAGAGATATTCGTGTTGACCTAAGCGAAAGTGCCATCATGCAGATAGCCGTACATCGACGCAAGCGACGTCTGTAACAGTAAGTCATCCTCGGTCGGCCTCTCTAACAATATTAGACGAATTCATGCCAACTTTGGTGACATATGCCAGTTGCGGTCAGTAAGGCACGGAGATGAGGGATGATGGGACGCAGTCGAGCTTCTCTGGCGGTTATTGAAGCCTGTGGTGGGCCTTGCAGTTCGTGAAGTAGTTACAAGAAGTCGTTGCCGAAGCTAGGACACTGGCTCTGCACTGTCCGCTGGTCGATGGGCGGCAGCAGGCTGGAAAATGTTAATTGTGTGGCGGTCAGCCACCGGATTAGTCCGACCTCCGGCTCCGTTGGAAATGGGGATTCTTCTTCCCGTCCAGCAGGACGTATCACCGGCGGGAGAGCCAGTTCAGCAACAAGGATCTGCGCAAAATACATGTGTCATGCGTGTAACGTCAATGATCCGGACTTCTATTTTTACATCCCTTCCCCATACCGCAGTAGACCGTAGTCACCTAGTTCGAAGAAGCTATATTTGCCGTCGACGTCGGCAGATGCTTGCCTACAGCCTCATGCGGACCATCAACTAGACGTGTGCGGTCCACATCAACCGCCGGCGCAACATGAACATTTCCTGCTCATTGCGGAAGGTCGGCTGTTTTCAAGGCCCCGAATATCCCCGCTCCTAAACTAAACTCATTAAACTAACTATAAATAATCCTATAAGTTAGAGCGGTAGTATAGTGGAAAAGCTTAATATAGTTAAAGTATAGCTAACCGATTAACTATCATACCTAAATAATGCTATTAGTAGTTAATATTACATCCACAAACACCTCAAACAAATTAGTATATATCGATGGCAGGACGACTAAAAGTAAGCAAATGACATTGTAAACCTAAAACTTGATAGCCTGTCCGCAATAGGCTGTTGAAGAAGTTCGGCTGGAAACTTGAGCAGGGTAACGCGACTACTATACTAAAGACAACGGGCTTTCACTAATATTTCACAGCCAGTCACATTAATAACACAGCACGGTGGATAACCGTCTCGCAAGTAGCTATTCAACTTCGATACAAAGTTTTAATGGTTTCAATAATCAACACATTCCAAGAATTTCGATGATATACGGCACAAATCGCAAACTATCAGGTGAGGATGATCCCGGAGAATGACAATAAAATATACTAAAAACAAGCATAGAGAATGATCTCAATAGTGTGTTAAGAAGCCTAGGGGTCCCTGCGAATGGATTGTGTTTAAGCAGGAGATTGGCCTGAAAACGTATGTAAGACTGGGAATGTAACTTGAGACTTGCTTAGGCTTTGCTTAAAAAAGTATTCCTAGCAAACCTATTTTACTCCTCTTGCAGGTTTCGGATTTCGTCACCCTTTGCGTAGCTGATTGTGCCTCTGATCCGCTGATAGATTCTCTGTAGACTTCTGGCTGGTAGCTATAGTTTGCGCAGGATATATATGCTATGGTTCAGCTTATTTCCGCGCTATTATAAGATAACTGGTACCATAGGTAGTAGTGATACCCCACTATCTTTTTCCCAGTTGACTAAGTCCGGAGATATTTCTCCAGTATCTTGTTGTGTTCTTAATACATCTGGGGATGGAACGCTATGGAAATCCTTATTAGGTCCAAGTTGTCTCACCAGACATTGGCGAAAGTTGAAAGCGACCGCTGTATAAAATTATTTCTTGGTCCTAGAACAGGTCACCATATAGAGGCTGGTCTTGTGGCGGACCAAACTGTGCCAGTCGAAAAAAAAAAACAGAATCCAGACTTGAAGAAGCCTGTAGAATAATATTAGTGAGTTTTAACATGAATTCTACTGTTCTTACTAACCCACTAATTCCTCGCCGTAGAGTTAGCTGAATGTCCGGCACTAATTCATGTGACATCTAGCCCTGATCATAGACTAATTTTCTTAGTCAAATTCAAACTGACTCCATTTTAAAATGCCTATATTATGGTTAGCGGAATAGTCTCTTGCATCTCCAGTCGAGTTAAGAATTTCAATGTGTGAAGTTTTGCTGGCTGGACATCTGTCGTCACCGCCGCGGTATTTGATTTCTAATAGTATAGAGATAGGATCAGCCTAGTCTAAACACTCCTTCGTTTATACAAAAAGTCCATGATATTTGTCAATAGATGAGACTATCGCATAATCAAATAGACAGAACCATATGGCTAGCCTATATTTAGTACGTTAGCAGAGTTAGTAATATCTTAGGCCTATACGCACTTTTACAGCTTTAAACACCTTAGATCTATATTTATAAATTATTTATACCTATATTCTTTAAACTAGGCTAGCTATATAGGAAGATCACAAGTAAGTTTTTAAAAAAGGTAGTTTAAACTAATAGCTAGAGTGGGTATAATACACAATACTAAAAAGCTCCTATAGACTCCAGGTTACAATCTACTCTACTAATCCTTATGACTGTTTGAAAGATGAGAGCCAGTAAGAAATATATGTAGCAATTTAGTTTGTTACCTAAAGCTCGTGTAGGCTAAATGTACCAAATCAACCTTGAGTAGAGCTCTCATGTATATATATTTACTAGCCCTATTCCAAACAGCACCACCACTCCTTTTATCATGGACACTTGATCGCATTGTTAGGAGCATGACTTACCAATCTCTTATCATACACGAGGTCAACGTGCATAAGCGTACATGTACTAATGCAGAGCAAACATACATCCGACCAGTCTACTTTCTCCCGTGCCGCAGGCCCACCACAACGCAATCCTAGTGTCATTGTGCGATGTGACCCGGTCAAAAGTGGATGCTGATGCGACAGACATCCTTGTACACAGCATTCGAAGACCAACGTGGCAAGAGGCTCCCTGGGGTCGCTCGTGTTTCCAATCCTTGACGCAGCCTTCGCGTTCGGTGTGTCTTCTCATGGCACGAGATTTCACTATTAGTGGAGACGTTTATGGGCCAAGGATTTCCAGATTCAATTCGCCAGGTGCAGACAATTTAGAACTACATACAATCTACAAGATAACTTATTCTAGATGACCTTCAAGCTTACATAGCACTGCTCTGCCTTCCGGGTCAGACCTTCGATGTTTTCGTAGCTCGACAACTCCTTCGGGCAAGGTAGAAACTCAAAAGTCCACACCATAAGAGTTACCAGAAGCTTCAACTCCATGTATGCGAGCCTGCGACCAAAACAACCCCGAAGGCCCAAACCAAAAGGTATCGTAGGGCCAGCTGAAGAGTCGAAAGTCTCCTCACCTGTTTCTGTCCTCACTAACCACCGCTCCGGCTGAAATTTGTCCATGCCTTCCAAATCCCAGGCTCTCGGTCCACGCTCCTTAGCAGCAGTCTGGCACGACGTACTACGAAGCGGTTCGGGAATGTCGAATGGGGGCTCCGTGAAGCTGGCACCTTTATTGGCAATGAGGACATTGGTGCCCTTGGGGATGAGGTGGCCCAAAACGACGGTATCTTCCTTGGCCTGACGTTCCTGTATGGGGGCGGTGTGTGCTAGACGCAGCATCTCCTCCGCGACAGCCTCAAGGTACGGAACACTGGTCTGGACGATCTCGACATGCGTGGGAGCACGACCCTCGGCGACGGCAGATGCGTGGGCGCTACGGAGACTCTCGCGCAACCGGGTTTGACAGCTCGGGTTGTCGGCAATGAATTTAATGCCCCAGCACAAAGTAGTGCTTGTAGTATCATGTCCAGCGACAACGAATCCCAGAGTCTAGCCAGTACTAATTAGCCACTGAATTTGTAAGTCGAGCAAATAAGTCCACTCACCTCGTCTCTCATGGTCTGATTCCAGAACACCGGCTCGCGACCCTCCTTCTTGGCTGCTGTAGCCTCTCTCTGCACCATGAGGTCAATCGCCGACTTCACAAAGTCATCGCTGTCAGCTGCACCTCCATTGGTATATCTATCCGCCGCTTTCAAAAGTTGGCCTTTTGTAAACTCGTTAATAACCGCTCGGTTTCGCCGCACGCTGGGCATCCAGCCAACCAGCCACCAAGCAAGCTTGGGGAAGCCGCTCGCAGTGACTGGGCCAACATTCTCTACCGAGTTCAACATTGCCTGGAACGACGGATCAATGGGTGCGGTGGGAAAATCGACGAAAAGTCCTTCGGCAGCCTTGGGAGGTTGAGATTCGTAGCCATCCATTGCCTCTATCTGGGAAATGAGTGCCCGCTGCTCGACCGCATCGCCGAACCCAAAGTCGAAGACGGCGTCGAGCGCGGCAAAAAAGATATCCATTTCTGCGTGGAAGGGCTTGCCATCAGTAATCCGCGCTTTCGTTTTCCAAAGCTCCAGAAGGCGAGTAGAGCTCTTGTAGATGTTTGGAGCCGCAACTTCGTGCAGGAACTTGGGGTTCATCAGATCTTGCAGGAGGCGACGATGGGCCTTCCACTCCGGTCCTGTCTTGAGATTGATGTGAAAATTCGGAGCCTCGCCGCCAAGAACAGCAATGCTGAAGTCGGAACGATCGAACTCCTTGCGGCGCATGAGGATGTCCTGGCCCTCACGGAAGTCGGCGATGACGACAGAAGGTTTACGGAAGGGCTCGATGAATGCCTGAAAAATAGGACTCTGATGGACACGAGTTTGCTTGGTCATCCATTCGAAGAGGTTGGAGCTTTCCTTCTGGAAACGGGGGATGTCTCCAAAGAGACTCGAGGTGGCGTCGACATTGTATGGTATGCCAGGGATCGGTTTGGGTAGGAGACGTCGATAGAGTGAATAGATGAAATAGCAGAGCGCCGTGACGGCGAAACCCAGGGTATAGAACATTTGCGATTCTGGTTTGGAATAATATCTTATGTGTTGATGTTGGCTGTAGACTAATGTCTGAATACGGGATAGTTGCGGGTGAAACATAGGAACCACGTTCCTCCCCGTGGGTTTTATCATTGATGCTGGATCATGGGCTCGAGTCTGTGGAAGGGCCCGCGGGGCCCGTGACCGCATGCACCGGATGCAACGCACTTGGGAGGCTCTTGCCAGTGTGGAGGAGCGGAGGAGCGGCAGAATATTCAGACCACCGGCCCCGGGGCCGTCACGGTGGTTTCCCATCCCTGGGATGTTGTACACTACACAAAACATGTGTCCGCTCCACTCAATTTGGTGCACTCGGCCCTATGCACGCTCTAGAGAATAAACCGAGTTGTCACGTAAATTGATTGCCAACCCTAATTATTTTGAATAACCACAGGAATTAGCAGAGCGAGTTGTAGCCCAAAGCCTGTTAGTATATAGCAGTGATCAATTTTACACTAATTATTTACTATACCTAAGCTGGGCTGGCAGGTAATGGAATCTCCGGCCGAACTGATATCGGTCTTTTGAGAGAGATATCCGCAGTGACGAATCCACCTTATGATTACTTCGGCGATTTGAACCGTAGTGCTCCGTGTGCCGAGCCCCTCGCAAGCTCGGGACACGACCCACTCCGGTGACCGATTTGAATCGTAGTAAAAACGCTCCCACATGCCGTGTTCCTCGCAGGCTCGGACATACCGGGCTTTCCCCATTGACTCGAGCCCCCTCTACCCAAAATTAAATCAATAGCCTTCGCTCCCAACCTTGTCGTAACCCGGCTATAGTGTAAGTTTAAGCGGCTGCTCCCTCATGCCACACCGTAGCCGCGGCGCCCGTTGTTGCTTGGGTTGTCAGACTAAAGTTTTGGCTGTTCTTGTCGCAAGCCCCTCAAAAGGTAGCCTGGGCTGGTTGGCCCAGGGCGAACCAGCCCGGGTGTCACCGGTCAGCGTGCAGCTAACAAGTATATAAACCCAGAAGCCATTCATGTCTATCACCATCATATCTTCTAGCCCAGCAGCAAAATCATCAGAAGAAACCATCACATTAGTCAATTTTACTTCAGCCGATACGATGACTTCAGTCTCTTTGAAACCATTCGCCGAGAAAGTGATTGCAGTCACTGGGGCCGCTAGTGGTATTGGCCGCGCTGTGGCCGTCTACCTTGCCAACCGTGGAGCATCTCTTGCAATCTCGGACGTTCAGAAGGATGCCCTGACGAAACTGTCGGGAGAACTGTCGGCCGCTGGAGCGCGTGTGGAGGCCACGGTTGTGGACGTCAGCAATCCTGGCCAAGTCAAAGACTGGATCGAGAAGACAGTGAAGACGCTCGGGAAACTGGATGGCGCGGCTAACATTGCTGGGATAAGCGGTTCGATGGTGGACCGCCTCGAGACGCAGACTGACGAAGATTGGAAGCTGGTCATCGACATCAACCTGTCTGGGACCATGTACTCCATGCGAGAAGAAATCAAGCATCTCAGGGACGGAGGGTCGATTGTCAATGCCTCGAGTGTGCTTGGTTTGAGAAGCGCACCTGATGCTGGTAGCGCATCTTATGTTGCTAGCAAGCATGCGGTATTGGGTATTACCAGACAAGCGGCAAGGGAATATGGTCATCGAAACATCCGTGTGAACTGCGTCAATCCGTAAGTGAAGGCTCCCTCGTTTCAATTTATTTTATAGTTATACTTATATTTTGGACAGTGGGGCCATCGACACTCCCATGATGGCGCCAGCAAAGGACGATACCTCGGGCGCCTATGTTCCGCCCATTGCTAGGTGGGGTCAACCTGAGGATGTGGCCGCATTGGTGGGATTTCTGTTGGGTGACGAGTCTACTTACATCTCGGGGACGTCAATCGTGATTGACGGAGCACTTACATGCTGAACGATGCCAGCTTTCAGGGGCACAGCCCAAATGAATGATTGTCCAAGGCATCAATTGGATGGGAACGTCTTGTAGCTTCAGATCTACACAAATAAATACATAGTATATCACGCCCCGGCTACGCTATCAAAGCCCTCTGTAATCATCTATATGGTCTCCGCCACCATCAGGTCTTATTGTCTCATTAGAAGCCATAGGCTGCTGTGCAGGATAGCAGGGCGATTGGTTGCCGAGACCCGGTTTTGGAAGTGTCTCTCCCTTAGAACATTATC
The DNA here is from genome assembly GCA_021399435.1 of Diaporthe sp. PMI_573. Lineage (NCBI taxonomy): Eukaryota > Fungi > Ascomycota > Sordariomycetes > Diaporthales > Diaporthaceae > Diaporthe > Diaporthe sp. PMI_573. Next base: position 704,510 of record JAJTUP010000005.1, read on the forward strand.
TCGGTTCTTGCGAAAGCCTAGGGAGCTTGAGGCGCCTTTTCGAGGAGGCATAGAGGGAGCTGGACGTGGAATTGAAAGGTTTCCGATTCCCAGCGGGTTGAAAATTCGGTTTGAGCTGGGCTATGGAACGAAGTCCGCGGAGAAACTATATGGTAATACACGCATAAAAGATCAAGCACTTTATCACTTTACACATACCCAGATCATCTGAATTATTCAAAGTGGAATTGAAAGTGGTGGGCGCTGCACCTGATGATTCGTACTGGAGCAATTCATGGTCCTGTTCTGGCTGAAAGCAGACATCCCTTCACCTTAGCCTAGGGACCTTCCACGGCATTCCCTGAAATCGATATACCAGCATATCGAAGAATGAAGACACCCTCACTTTCATGCATCAGGTCCAATCTCACATTGGCAATATTGACCGAGCTTGGTGTGGCCTCCCGCTCGCTACTTGGTGCTAAACGCTGCCTGGCAGCTTCTCCGAAAAGGGTGAGACAGTGTCCATCAGCCTCACTCAGCCGCAGCCAGCAACTGAATTTTTCCGCACGTATCTGCTAACCGTTAACACAACAGGTTCCAATGAAGCTGCATTAGCCTTAGCAGCCACTTCGCGTAGTGCGACGGGACATAAACACCGATACTTGCCGAGCTACGCTTGACATAAATAATACCTCTCGCAATAACATAGAAGCTGCTCTCAAGTCTTTCCCGTTTTCTCACCTAACAAGTCACGAATACAATGGCACAGTCCAGACCGGTTTACACTCCTCTCTCCGCATCGCTACGAGAGATTCGCTTGCTGCGGATCCTGCCAGATTCGCATCCGAAAAGCCTCAAGTGCGAGCTGGGTGTTCACCGCCTCGACGCCCCCGAGATAACCCCATACACTGCTTTATCCTATGTCTGGGGGCAACCAGACCCAAGCGGAGAATGCACAATCTCCTTGAATGGCCACAATAAACCTGTCACGCCAAACCTGCTGCAGGCCTTGCAATCATTCCACGAGCTCAGCCATGTTGGGTATCTATGGGCCGACGCGATCTGCATTCATCAGTCGGACCTGGAGGAGAAAATGAGCCAGGTCTCAATAATGGACGCTATCTACGCCAGCGCGATCAAGACCATCATCTGGCTGGGGCCGAGTGAGGACGACAGCGATGCAGGAATGGATTTGATAGCCAACCTACAAGAGGGCAGCCTCACAGTTCCTGAATTCGACGCAGAGTTGAGAAGGGGGCTTCTTGCTGTCACAAAGCTGATGCAACGACCGTGGTGGACCAGGACGTGGGTACTACAGGAGGCATTTCTTTCACAGAGCCCCGTCGCGCGTTGCGGTATGAAGGAGGTTCCTTTCACGAGATTTATCTTTCTCAAGAAACAGTCTGATCAAGCCTACTGGTCGACACAGGGCAAATGGCGCGGTATCACTCTATTTGAGCGCGTGCCTTTCACATCTTGTCTGTCCAACTGGGACATCACAAAAGCTGAGCTGAGTTCGCCGCAACGGGCCTCTTTATTCTCGTGGATTATATCCATGAGCCACAAGTTGCACGCCACGGAGATGCGGGACAAAGTCTTTGCTCTTCTGGGCCTGGTGTCGGACGAGGATCGCGCGGCTATCTGTCCTGACTATAAGAGACCGATGCGAGACATCTTGATTGACGTTACTCTGCAAAGCATGCGGACGGAGGGGTTGATGTTCCTGAATGTCGTGGAGCCCGAGGACATGAAGCCTTCTGATCTCAACCTTCCATCATGGGTACCGTACCTCCTTGGCGGGCATAGCATGCAGAACTTGGTGGGTTACAAGCCACGGTTCGGAGCAAATTTGGACGAGAACTACAACACTTGGGCAAAGCTGTTCAAAGGCTCCGGAATTAATGCGTCCAACCCGAAATCCGTGTTAAGCCCGAATCGAGAACACGCAGGCATGTTTCTGGACGGCATTGTGGTAGACGAGGTGACCTTTGCAGATCCCATGCCCCATGTGACAGAATACCGTGGGCCGGATGATCTCGTCGCTGCCAAAGTCAAGGCCGAACGAGTGCGAGCGGCCATCGACACCATCAAAAGATGGGAACCACGAGCCCTCCAGGGATCATCCGAGCCAGCCGGAGGGTATTACGACACGCTCGGGGGTCGTGAGGAGGCCTTCTGGAGGACCCTTGCCTGCGACGGCTCGGCCACACGAGTTCGACCGCTACCGCCCGATTGCGGCCGTCGGTTTAACGCGTTCATGGGCAGATGCCCGCCTCTCGGCCGAGAGGTCGTGCTCGATGAGACACTCCAGGACGACTGGGTCCGAGAGTATGCCGTGCCCGTAGTCGCCAAGACCATGCACAGGTCTTTCATCCTCACGCGTAAAGGGCGAATGGGCCTAGCGGTCCGGGGTGTTGCGAATGGTGACTTGGTCATTATAGCTAAAGAATCTGATGTTCCCTTGATCGTACGTAGGCACACAGTCTATGGTTTCAAGTTCATCGGTGAAGCCTACGTTCACGGAATCATGGATGGGGAGGCTGTTTCGCAAGCATCAGAGCAGGGAGTCAAAATTAAGAACTTCTGTTTCAGATGAATAAAATCAATCCAGTCAAATGAAAGACAGACACCATAAATAGATCTGCCGTGCCTACAGAAGAAAAAGGATGGAAGCAAGGGGAGGAGAGATTTTGGGCAGCAATCGGGAACAGTATGGCGTTTCAGTCATTTTCCTCAGATTGCCACAATTAGAATGCGACTCCAGAGAAAGGGGTCAATTCAACTCAATGCCCTGCTTTATGCTCTGAATTTCAGCATCGCTCCTTCTGCTCTAATAATCTGTAGACAGCCTGAGCTCTAGAGCCATACGAAAGTTTACACATTTTCAATGTTCAGATTACAGACTTGATCAACCAATGTCAAAAGAGTCCCCGCCACGTGAACTAACTATTCCTACAGAACAGCACGTCCTGACATGCATAAAATGAACTACAGGAGAGGAACTCGATTTTCCATTACTATTGGATGTCCTGTGGTGTACGCATGCGTTATATGTCGTATTGAACAAAGCCAGCCTGTTTGGAAGTAGGTAATTAGCTTTAATATAGTTATATAATTTCCCTGGACTGTTCATCAGGCAGAGGCCTGCGTGAGATTGAAAGTGACTATTATGATTATTAGAACATCAATTTCATATTAAGTTAAAGAAAACCTCAGATCTATAGCTCTCGTTTATTCTTCCGACGACGAGGAAGAGCTGCGCTCGTGCTTCCTCTTCCTCCCTCTTGGCTCTGTTGCAACAACCACAGGCGTATACAGATTCAATGGGAAGACCTGTTGGGCAATCTTATCTAATGACTGTAAACTCTCTGCAGTTCCTGGCTCTCGAGAAACCAAGCTTGTATATAGAACGTTGGTAACCTTGGCGAAGAAGGGCAAGTTCCAGTGCAGCTCCTCTTTGTCTTTATTGCCAAGGACCGCACAAAACTCGTCACTGGCATTTTCCAATACCTCTTCGCTACTTAGCCGCAAAATTTCCGAAAGTACTTGGAGATAAAGTGCCTGGATCGGTGGAGACCGACTCAGGACGTCGAAGCAAAGATCGAGATAGACTATTGTGGCAGCCCTGTTCCTGTAGGTGGCAGATGTAGAACTGGGCCCTGCCATTAGCGCACCAGGGTCAGCTCCAGCCTTCAAAAACAATTTGAGGATTTCTTCTTCAAGCAGCAAGGAAAGAAAACGCTTTGCATTGCTCCGCTCCCTAGCCCACCACTGACAAATAAGTGCAAAGAGTTGGGTCCATGGACCCATGCCTTGACAGTCGTCTTTCTTGTTCGGATCCATGCCACGGTTATCCAGTAGACAGACCAGAACGTCAGTTCCTCTTCCACGATATAATTGAATGTTCTGAGTCATGAACGGTTCCGGCGTGAAAAATCGCAGTATCGGCAGCGACCCGATATCTTTCAGAAACCCCGGTTCAGAATCCAGCTTGCTGCGAAGATAGTCGAAGAGCCCTTGTTGTAACAGCTGCTCTCGAAGAAAGCTTGCCTCATGTTCGACCAAGAGTGAGGAACAAATGCGAGGTTTTCCTCGGAAAGCATGGATAGAAGACTGCGGTCAAGTTCGTCCAGTAGATCGCGGTGGCGAATATCATCAGACATGTGAGTTTCGATCTCACCGGCATACCTTAAGGCTTGCAATACTAGCCCTAGCAAAATGCCATGTCCTTCCTCACCGCCGCTGCTGGCAGCATCAAAATTACCAAAGCTTTTGCGCGTTATTTGATTCGGGACGGAGGAAGTCTTGATCATAGCAACGTGAGCTTTGAGGATGCTGAGGATTGGCCGGAATTTCAGACGACAATCAGCTTTGGCGGCAAGAAAGTCGTACATTTCCAGAGTATTGAGAAAATCCCTGACAGTACGGTGAAGGAAGGTCACAGTTCCATCATGGGGGTTGACCTCAAGAAGACCACGGGTCCTGCTGTCGAGGTGCCAAGATATGTTGCTCCGTATCTCCTCGATCTCACCCTCATTCATGAGTCGAATTGGATGATTGATCGCGTAATCGTTATCTCGATATTCTTGGAAGTGAAAGTGATAAATGAGGAAGCTCAACTGGCTTTCGGTTGAAGCGTTGGCAATTTGAAGTGCTGTCGACATGTGACTGTGATAAAAAGGCTCGATGGCTTCCAGCATGGTCTTGAAGAACGGTTCCAGTTGCGATGGAAAGCTTTCAAGGCGCCTCTGTAGGTCTACAAATGCGTCTCGGTCGGTAAGTCCTTCTCTCAAGAGCTTGACGACAAGAACAACCCAGAGAAAGACTCCATTGGACTTTGCTGCAATTTCCGAGATTAACCATTGTCCTTGGGAATCGTTGGCAGAGACTGTGGCCCAACGTGGATGTTCTTCAAGTCGACTTGAGGCATAACCGAGAATGTCATTTCGTGTTAGGTCCTGGATGTAGAGTTTGGGAAATTCGAGCCCAAATTGCTCCTCAAAGATATTCCAGGGGCGGCTGGACAAGCAGAGCTTCACATTGCCAGACGTTGCCAGGCCTTTTAACGTCCGACAAAGTTGAGTTCGGTCTTCGTGGTCGCCGCTGTATTCATCCAATCCATCAATGATAAAGCATACCTTGAGACCAGTGTTGTCTCTGCTCACAAAAGTCTGCAAAGCTTCACGGAGCTCCAGTAGCGACCAGGAACCCGCAGACTCCCAGGCTTTCCACCTCTCCACGCATGTTGGCTCGATCAGATCTGGATATTGGCGGAACACATCGTAAAGCAAGCTCTGGAAAAGACCTTGCAGAGACTTCTGCATTGAAGTCCCGGTAATCCAGAAGTAATGGCTGACGATGGCTGCTTTGCAGGGTTGAGCCCATTCAGAGATCAAGCGGGAAGTGATGCTTGAGTCGGCGATGTATTTCATCAAAGTTGATTTCCCAGACCCAGGCCTTCCAGAGACCCAGAAGATTCCATCTCCTCTTTTAAGCCAAGCGCCTATGCTGGGACCAAGATCTGGATCCTGATCTGCCATGAGTGCCCATTTGAACGTCTTCTCGTGGGCCATGGCAATCTGTATATGTCTGACAGGACGGCTGTCGAATTTGAGGCTCTGCAGGATACCCTGCTGCCTTTCCAGGTTCTGTTCTGTCAGAGACAATGACTGCAATTTCTCCTGGAGACAGTCAACGTCGCCAATTGTGAAAGGGCCTTGCATATTTGGTGATTCTTTTGCCTCTAGTCCTAACTTCAGCCTATGATGAACATCATTGAGTCCGTCGCTGATATCCTTGAGGGTTGTTCCCTGATCTGCGTGCAACTTGAGACTCCGTCGCTGTAAAGTTTCTAGCCGCTCCGACTGAGAGCGGCTGCAATAGCTACACAAAGCGTCAGCTGAGTGGTGTATGTCAACGTGCTGCAGAAGAACTAGCACTTACTATGCAAGTGTACAGATGTGGATTGTCATCGTAACTTGAGTACGAGAAAGTCGCGCCTCAAGTTCGTCGATGCTGGACTTCTCCCATGCCTTTCTGAAAGCAACTTTGAAACTCTCCCATTTCCCTTTAGATCCATTCTTCGTCCTGAGCGTCTTCGTGACTCGGAGGAGTTCGTCTCCATCGGTTTTGAAAGCAGTACAGAGGCTCTTGATTGCAATAAAGACCTTGGTGACATCATCCTCAGGAATTCCTTCAGGAATCCTATGGTCGGCGCAAGACTGGAGACCTTGGCATAAGTCTTGCAATTGCTCACAAACTGCGTCGAGTCGTGTAATATCGATATTGCATCCAGTGTTGGATTGCCTGACTTCGAGAGTGCCTTTGATAAGACCGGATGCGAATGAGACAAATGAGAAGACATTTGACGCCAGTCCCAGTGCTGTCAGAGGGTCCATGGTGGCCTTGTAGTGGAAGATACTGGAAGAGTAGATCAATTTCGAAAGCAGTGGTGAAGTAACCAGTATTTGGATGGAGAAACCATCGACTTCTGGCTGAAAGAGGATGGAAATATCTTGTCACATATCATGACGCAATCGACTATTTAAATAGGTAGGAAGGTGACTAGCCACCCGACTTGCATCTGCACCCTAGCCTCCTCAGGCCACCCCTCCCCCTGACACAGCCTCGATGGCCCCGATTGAGTGTGGTTGCCCCGGGGCAGGTATTGTTTGTTCGTGGTGAAGAGAGCTGTCATGAAAATCCTCTAAAAAGCATGCGGCCAAATGTGTGGATGATACCTCTACTTGCTGCGCCATCACCCACATGCAGCCATTTTGATTGCTATTCTCAAACTAGTCGGGCGATGTGTTGGCTTGGAACATTTTGAAGTCTGCCTTGCCTCACGGGATGCTTTGATCGCGTCCTAATGCATGTCAGCCCGCTGTTTCTCCAGCACTACTAGTACAAGCAAGCATGGATTACCATCCCATTTGCAGCGGTCAACCAGTGGTTTCGTGGTGCGGCCCTAACATGCGAGACGGAATATGCACTTCAGCAGCAGCACTATGTAGGACAAAGTCAGGCGACGATAATAGCTGACGACTCGGAATCAAGATGGCTTTGACCGCCCCCACCTCACGCCACCCGTCCCAAGGAAAAGCTCTGCAGCAGCTTATTAGTCCCCACTTGATAACCGCAATCTGGGCGGATTGCTCGTAGTGGCGCAGATTCAATACCAGCTGGCAGCCCACAGATACTTCAAGGTGGTTTCGTTTTTAATCCGTGTACGTACGCTTCTTAAGCAGTATGTAGGCGGTCCCTTCATACAGTGGTAAACGCTTAAATACAAAGAAGTACTAGGTACGCAAATATCTTCTTTTATTAAGTACCCTCTTATTATATCTTTTATTTTTTAAAGAATAAAACTTTAATAAATCTTTTTCAAAATTTATTAACGTGGTTTACCAGTCAGTGGGTCATACCAGTCAGTGGGACACTTTTGCTAACTTAACCAACTTTTGCCAATCCTAGCACCCACCAGGTGCTAAAGGGTCAGTTAAAATTGGCACTAATTGGTGCCAACTGCTTTAAATTCCTTATTTCTAATTGATTCGGTTAATTTGGAGAGGTTGGTGCTACTATAGTGTTAGTCTAAAGTGGACGACTTTTGGTGGGAAAATCGGCTTCCCCACCAAAATAGAGTATTTCAGCCATATAGGATCAACCTTAATCTATACTAGCCAGACCAACTATTTAGGCAGTCTACCGCAGACCGCTTGAAAATGTGCTATTATTTACTCGGAATCTAAATGACTAGACTCTTCTACATCTTTCTCACAAGTTCTTACATTGTGCCTAGTCTCGCTATAGTTGCCATATTGTCATTTAGATAGTCCGCCGTAGACCGCCTTCTTGCTATTACTAGCTATTTTACTAGCTAGCTGCTTCTCCTTTTATTTTTCTTTAATTATTGTCTGGGAATCCTTAATACTAAGTGCCCCTCTAAGCTAAACCCGACTTCTTTTGGCCCTCCGGTACTTAGTGTTAAAAACACCTAGATTAAGGGTAGAGGGCTAAGGGTAGAGGGACATAGTAAGGCTGTAGTCAAGATATTCTTCAACACCTTACAGAGAACAAATTCAAGGAAGGAGGAGGCAAGCTAGGTGTAGGAGGGAAAAAGTTGATCTGACTGAAGAACTAACTATCTATCTGAGAGGAAAAGGCTAGGTATATATACATAGAAGGTTCGGACCTTCGGAGAGGTATATTCCTCTGACGGAGAGAATAATGACTTGAGAAAAACAGGGGCTAGAAAGAGAAATGGGAAAGGGCGGAAGGAATAACTCTGATAAGAAGATTCTGCCAAGCTAGGCTAGCTGGTTTCTCCACTTATATCTAGAGGCTTGCATAGATAGCCTATTCTTTCTGAAGGAGGCGGATAGGGGCTGAGGGAGGCTGGAAGGGCTTTGAAGGGGCTGAAGGAGGCTGAAGGGGTCTGGGGGTCTGAAGGAGGCTGTTTATAACACTTAGTAAGCCCAATATTAGCCTTTTTAAAGGTACAGACCCGATTATTTAAAAGAGTGATCTAATGTGCCATTACTTGTACGCCCTTTGTAAACTTCTTAACTGTCTGGATAATTAGTATAGGAGAGCTGCCCTAGTATATAGATATTCTGCCCTTAATAAAACTTAACTGCTAGATAGTCTGGTTGGTATTAGATGGTGTTTGTAATTTCTATTTTATTGGTAATATAGGGAGGGATTATACTGAAGTTTATAGGTAGACATCTAGTTTAGAAATCACAGAATCTGGGTCTTATGGAGAAATACCAGCCCCTTTAAACCTAGATTTTATATTTTCTTCCGTAAAGACCTTATTGTAGGCTGCCTTAAACGCAATAAAGAACTTAGACTTAGTGATATAGTTGATAGATGCCTGGATAAAGAGATTGATCTTATTACCATATATACGCTTTAATGGCGAAAATAATGTAACGTTTAATGGCTGAAGCAGATAAGATAAGTGTGGGGGTATGCTGATAGGGATAATATTGTTGTTATTGCAATACTGTTCAAATTCTGCTAATATATAGCTCTTGTGTCTATCTAGGACAAGCATCTGGTATTTGTCCTTTATCTACTTAATTGTATGCTTGTTAAAGTACTAAATCTATTCTAGACTAGTCTCATTATCTGTCTACCTATTGGGAGTAGGCTTGATAATCTAGCTTAGTAGAAAGCTAGACTCTATAGTCTAGTTGGTAAGGTGGTAGGCACCTTGGATAATTATAAACGGCAGGATATACCAGCCCTTTGTATTAATATACTTAATAGCTGTTGCCTATTTCCGGTTTCCAGGCTGTACAAATTTAGTCTTTCCCTGTCTATTGGCATGTGTAATAACCATTACTATAGTTATTACGCCCATTATAAAGCCTGTCTTATTAAAGTTATACAAGTCGTTATCTATAATCCTATACTTGGCTATTATGTTGTAAAGTAGCCGAAACTAGTTCCTAATAACCTTTAGATCTTTATAGAGGGCCCTTTGATAGTTATAAGGCCGAGAAAATCTTGTTTTCAAGCTTAGTTGTATATCTACAAAGCATCATGCCCAGTTCTTGCTAACCGGCTTGCTATTATGTAATGCCAGCAGAAGGTTAGCTATATCTTCTATACCAAAAAGTCGCATTAGAAATCCTCGTATATCTTGCTTAATAATATATTAGACAAGTGTTTGCTCTTTGATTTGGTCAAGTTTATAGTAGTTAATGTGTAATTTATTATAGTTATGTTAGTTATTTATCCTCCTAAAGAGCGTACTTCTAGAGACGTTAAAGATATGTATAGCTTGGTATATACTTAAGGGTTTCTTTTAATTTTTTTTGAAGTTTTTAATTGCCTAAAGTGCTAGTTGGACTTTCTGTTCTTTTGGGTAGATTGGCATAGTGGTTGTTGATTTCTAGTATATTAGATATTTAAGTAGGTAGAGTAATGCAAGATTGACGCGAAAAATAGAGACGCGATCTGCACTAAAAACAAAGCCGCCCACTAAAACTTTAAACTTTTAGACTGGCACTGCAATACTACCATACCTCTAAATTGACCGAATTAATTGAAAATAAGGAATTTAAAGTAGTTGGCACTAATTGGTGCCAATTTTAACTAACCCTTTGGCACCTAGTGGGTGCTGGGGTTGGTAAAAGTTGGTTAAGTTAGCAAAAGTGTCCTACTGACTGGTATAACCCACTGACTGGTAAACCACGTTATAAAAATATTTATAATTAGTAATTATTAGAAAAAAATATTTTATATTATTATAGACAGTAGTTAAGTATTAATTATATAGAATGTAAGTAGTTTCAGAATTTGGGCTAGATGTACTTTTTTGGTGAGTGACAGGGAGCGCGAAATCCGATTTTGGGCGCGCGAATATCTGTTTTCCACTTTAATTGCCGTAGCGCAATTGTCAGGAGTGCGAGCAAATCAAAACCGGTTGCCGGATCCGTCGCTAATACATATCTGGGAGTCAATGAAACAATCCATACTTTGTATAAGAGTGTAAAGCTCGATTAAACAATGAATGCACGGTAGATTGACCGCACGCGGTGATGCATTTGTCTCGGAGAGAAAAATATCCCTGTTGAACGTCGCGAATTGATTGGGAAGGCCTACCCAGACATCTAGGACATGCAGACTTCAGCAATATAGAACCTTCGTCGTATACATTGCCACCCTTGTTGGATGGCAAGTCTTGTTGTTCAATGGTATCATGGCGGCGTCTCGAAACTACAAACAAATAGGAGTCCTTTTACCAATCGAAACAGATGTTGCAGAAAACTCGCGAGTTTTGTATGACGCCAGAGTACTTCAGCGGGATGAATTTATGAACGATGGGTTCCTCTTCGTAGGAGGGCTCCAAATGGGATTTACCGGTAAAGTCGCGCCTTCGGGTGAGAGACTAAAGAGAGACCAGAGCATCTTCGTAGTCCAATCCGTATCGACGGGCGAGCTGTTTGCCAACAAACTCATAGAAGCAGCGTGGGACCCTACTACGTTACTATCCCTCCCGCCGCTCGAGCTGAGAGTGTCTACATACCGCCACGCCATCGGTGACCCGAACATTGATATACCGGGCATTAATGGAAATGATTCCCACCGGAAGTGGGTACTACCAAATGTACCTTATTTCAACAAGCTCCGCTTCTGGCAGGAGTTAGACCCACAGGATCCCACCAGTCCGAATTGTACTGTTTACTCACTCTTCTACGAGTAAGCCAACTAGGCAGGATCATCCAACTAGGGACAATACTGATCTTGTGTGTTGTAGGTTCTGCAATGGAGGTACAGTGAGGCAACTTATGGACAATTATAATGAGCAGGCGACTGCTATCCCAGAGCACTTTATATGGTAAATCCAAATCCTATCATTAGTCATTATTTCTAGCTAAATTTCCCAAACCTAAGTTTAATAACAGGCTTGTAGCAGAACAGCTGTTTCTAGCACTAGTATCAATGAATTTTGGTGGCCAACCTACACCCGATGACGAGGATGATGGGGATGACAGGAGTCGGCATGGGAGCGAATCAGATGACTCGAACAATCAGCCCAATAATTGGGCCCGTATATATCACCGTGATCTGGTGAGTATCCAAGAACTGTGCAATACTTGTCAATTCATATTTCTAACGAGGTCATAGCATGCCGCTAATGTATTCATAAACTACCCGCCTAGAGGACCTGGCCGTACACCAAGGGCAGGTCTCGAGAGCAACGCTTTCCCTGAAATCGTACTCGGAGACTTTGGAAATTCAGGAATACAAGACGAAGACCTCGCGATCATACCGGTGTCCGCCTATGGGGCCCCAGTAGGAGCATCGAATGACAACGAGGGCTCTTTGGAGGAATGGGAAGATATCTTCTCAGTAGGGGAGCTGCTGCGGGAGATGTCCATGACGCACATTCCGCATACCGGCTTCAACGACATGAGGCCGGCCGATAGGTGGGTGCAGGATGTAAACCGGGAGGGCACGGCGCCGCCGTACTCGGCCGAGCTTATCGAGCTGCTGCAGCGCTTTGAGTACCCGGACATGATGAGGTTGATGGTCCGGGATCTGCTGGAGGCCGTGCATACCACCTTCCCCAGCCCAGAAGATCTGCGCGACATTTTGCTGCCCCAGGCACAGGCGCAGGTCGTCAGCTTTCGGAAGCCGGCCAATAGGCCGGCTGGATATTATAACAATATGGATGTTTCGTGGACAAAGCCGGAACAGCTCATGCCATTCTCGTATATAATGAGGTACGCGACTGAAGCAGGGGACGGGCCCGATGGAGGCCCCCCCTCTGAACAGGATGGTGGTGACTCTGATGGCGACCAAGGCGAAAGCGGCTCCGGTGACGACGGAGAAGACAGGAATGTAGACATTTCCAGTTCGCCCTCGTCTTCCGAAGAGGGACAAGAGGGCTCTGTTCAGCCGTCCGATGCCGCACAGCAGCCAGCCAGAGGACTCAGAAGACTCAGGCGAAGCAGACGGTGACGACCAAGAAAGCGATGGGAGCTCCTCCCCAGCTCCCGCCCCCCTCCAGTTCCTCCCCCGCCACCTACTTCTGAGCAGCTTGCAATGCGTGAGCTGAGAAAGCTGCACAAGTGGAACGGAGCGAAGCCGCGGTACGTGCTGCGCGGTCTCGGGTTCCGGGTTCCTGTCATATTGCCACTGAAGACTCCGCCATGAGTGTGAGTGGTGTGTCCAGCCGATATAAGACTTGTATGGATTGCGTTTAAGATAGCCGCAGCCGCAGCCTCCCGTGGTAGAAGGCGTGATAAGGACGAGGCCGTGTTCAATTGCTTGCATGGACAACAGGTCAATGGTCGCGAGACATTTGACTGGAGTATGAATTCATGATGGAAAAGTACGAGTCGATTCAACCTAAAACACTCAATCAAGCTCTCTTCCTCAGTTGCTTCCCGGAAATCCACCTATCATGGGGGCAAGGCACGTGTTCAGTTATTCGTCGCCGCTTAAACAATAATATGATTTGTAACCACGAGATTCCCATTATCTCTCTCTTGTTCAAATAATCTCAAACGTCTGCGCCATTTCATCGATGCGGCTCTCGCCCAGCTCGTGCAGAATCTCGCCTTGCATTTTGCCGTCGACATATGCTGCCCCTACGATCTCCATATATCTACCTCCCCAGTCACAGCTTGGCCTCAGGATGACAGGAACGCTGTTCCCAAAGAGCAGCACGAGCGTATCCCCTATCCGCGCCGCTTTGGGAGCTATCCCCAGCAGGTTCTCTTGGAACTCGTTAATGTTGGACACGAATATCCGCCGGTTGAACGTCATATCGCGCACCCTTTTGAGGAATGCAGTGGTATTTGGGTCCACGTTGTCTTCACTCCCCAGGATTTCAAGCGTGTCAAGGCCCCGTGACTCCAAAATACACTTGAACAGGTGTTTGAATGCAAGACCAAATCGCATTGGCGCTCGCTTGCCACCAGCATCCCGGTCACAGACAAGCGTACGCCAGACCTTGCGGACCGTAACATCGGGTAATGTGCGTAGCGCATCACAGCCCTTTGTGAAGAGAATTCCGGTTAGCTCGAGCGCATCTCTCGAGATCAGGCCGTCCGCCATGCGTGTAGACAGATCCGTGATTGTTCCGAGCTGGATACCACCCACTTGAAGAACTGGGTTCTCCAATGCTCTTCGTCCATCCATTGAATTTCTGGGCACGCCTTGCCCGCCAGGACGCCGCCGTGGTCTGACCAGTGGACCAAAGCTTGCTTCTGGTTTCATGCCGTGCGAAGCATCGTATATCGCAGGCACGTTGACCAGGCCGTCTCCGTTGACTCGAAGTTTCCCCGAGCGCACTGCCTGGCCCTGGCTTTCGGGTGAACCGTGCGGCAGCTCGTCCAGGGGAGCCAGCCACGAAGGTGTGGTAGGCTCCTCACAAGCGACGATCAGATGCCTGTTACGAGGGTTTCTGGATCGCTTGACCGGGGCCCAGGGAACCAAGATGAGATCCAGCAAACCCTGGCGCTCGATGCGTGTTGAGACAAAGTCCGCGAATACTTGCATCTCACTCTTGTTGTAGTCAACGGATATCGTGTCGCCGTCGTGTGCGAGGCAGAGCAAGGCGTATACCAGGTCGCGAGGGTCAGTGGCCTCAGAGCCACGGAACCGCAAAACCAGCTCTACAATGGACATCGTACGCGCGATGATGTCTCCGGAAGAAGACGTTTGCAGCAGTTCGTTGCGCCCGTTGAGGAGTGTAACTGCTACATCCGGAGTGATTCCTAGCGTGGCATATTGAGTCCCAGACAAAGTCGAGAACAACTCCTCGGCGACCTTCAAGTCGTGCAGGTCGACCTGGTGCCGGCCAACAACGACGATGGCCTCAGCCGCCAGAGCGACTTCCTGGATCACCCATCGTCTTCTCCAGTAGTTGCGAGAGAGCAGAGACGTCAGAGCTGTCTGTATGCGAAGCACAAAGCCAGTTTCGGAGGCAGATTTACCATTTCCCCTGGGATTCGAGAAGAAATCGGGGCGGAATACTGCGTGTAAGTGATCGAAGAGGAAATCACTGCTTGGGTCGGACTCGCCCAACCATAAGATAACGCGGAAGGCTTGCCGGTAAATCTTTCCCATCATGGAGACTTGTAAACTCCTCTCCGCTTTATCATATTGATTGATGCATAGCGCGTCAACCCAGAGAAGCAATGGCCTATTCCGCATGCGCAGACTGTGGAGCGCGGTGTACAATTTGGGCCCAACCTCAAAGTCAGTTGGCGGCGTGAACCCAGATTCATTCTCATCTGATAGCAGAATTCTTTGCGCTGGCTCTGGAGTCCCCCAAACATATGAAAGTGCTTCGTAGGAGCTAGGCGTGTCGATGCTGTCTGTGATGAGAGAACAGTGAACAACGTCGCCTGGCTCAGCCGGGTGCAGGCGGAGAAGTCGGAACTCCCCTCTCCCGATTCGTTTATATGTGTAGCTGGCACGCGTGATCTCCTCGACAACATCATCGTTATCCGGCGAGTCGGTTCGATTTTGCAGACTGCCCGGCCTCTCCGGAGGTGGCAGGGATTGCGAGGGCATGGAGTTGAGCATCGAGTCGTTCTTGGGCAGTTTTGCACGTTTAGACGCACGGCCTCCAGTGATGCTCTCAGCGGAGGCAAGACGTTTCATTTTCGAATTTGATGACAACATTGCCATGGTCTCGCAGTCGGGGTTGAAGCTTTCTCAAATCTTCATGCTGGTGTGAATCATTCTGTGTGTATCGTGATCCGTTGAATATTGCTCGCGATAAATGGAATCGTCATAAACAAAGGTGGGGAAATATCGCAGACAGAATGGATTTGTGACAACAGGGAACAGGACGGATGAGATAAAAGACGTACAGGTTATGCCCAAAGGGTTTTCTGGGCTCCTGTTAGGCCTACAGCTGCTGCTGACCGACAATGGTGGCGTTGCACTGCCCCCTTCGTCGAGGTGCATCTGCGTTTGACAAGCTGGACAAAAGTCAGGAGCACTGCCACGAAAGCGCCCGCTCTTGTCTGAGCACATATCTGTCGAAGTATCATTATAGGAAGTGTTTTTACACTTAGACTTGGCAAACCACTTTGCAGCAGTGCCACAGCGATCAGGACATCAACGCTGGGCAACACTAAAGACACGACGTGCGTATGACCGGCAGTCATAAATGGCATTAAACGTCATACCGCAGACTGTTTTTATAAAACTTGAAGACTCGATGAGCCCTTCCGACAGACAGACAGACAGACAGACAGACAGACAGACAGACAGACAGACAGACAGACAGACAGACAGACAGATCCAAAGCCAGTCACCTTGGAGCTGAATCGAGAGTAGTTCTGTGTGAGACTCGAGGAGTCCGAATCTGTAAGTTGTCAGGCTACCCACCACCTCACACAATGCAGCTCATGAACAGGGCAGCACTCTTTATAATATCATTTCAAGGCTGATTTCAATGTCGTGTAACCAAAAGTCTTGCATCTTGCGACCCTGCTCTCGCAACAGTTGCATAGGCCAGACGGCAACATAGGTACCTGAAATCGAAGGCGTCATCAGCAGCTGGTGAGAACGTTAGAAGTTTCCTTCATCATCATAAATTTAGAGACTAGGGTGACTTTATCTCAATGCGAAACACAAAATAACTTACTCAGTACTTGCTTCACCCAGCAAATACATGATCGATTCTGTGACTAATATTGAATTATTAGGCCTATACTAGAAACCAGTGGTGAAAGCATTTGTCACACGTTTGTGACACTACCTACGTATGCTTTATTCTGATCAAAAGATTGACCCCAGATTTTCTCCAACGAATCCGAACTCACTTCCTTCAAATTCTCAGTTCGGTCATTGTTGGCTGCGTGCTGGTAACGTTGAAGCCATTCCTCCGTTCACATAGGTCGATAAGTGCTACGAATTTCCTCCATTCACTGGCAGACACTGGCCAGTCATGAAGCTTGACCAATCAGATAGAAGAAAAATAATGGTGTCCGCAATATCCGTCGCATACGCCATCCTTCCTTTGGGTATGGTAGCAGTCTGAGCTTTGCCCACGGCGACAGTAGGGTCGTCCTTCGGTGCACCAGCAATGATAGCCTCAGCCAACGGAGTATCAGTGGCACCTGGCTGCGTCAGCGATCCGTCACATATAATGCGAATGTGCGAGCACTTACCTGGAGCAATCAAGTTCACGCGAAGCTTTGGAAAGTCTCGTGCCCACGTCCTCGTCAAACCAAGGACAGCGTGTTTCGATGCCGTGTACGCAGCCATCCCAGGGACGCCGCGCCGAGAGGCTCCGCTTCCGACAATGACGATTGACCCTTGGCCAACGCTTCGTACCGAACCAGGAATGACACCCGGCGCCTCAATATCCTCTTGGGTCGACATGCGGCGCATAGCCTCGGTGGCCATGTTCCAAGTCCCCGTCACATTGATGTCCATCGTTCTTTGAAACATCGCATCGGTTCCGAACTTGCCCTCCCAGCTGCCGACACCAGCTGAGTTCACGAGTCCGTCGAGCCGCCCGGGTATGGAATCCAAGAAGGATTGGGCATCTTGTCGCTTTGTCACGTCGCACTGAAGGGTGACCTTGCATTTGTCTTGGTTCTGAAGCTCATTTGGAATCCGAGAACAGATGTCTGCCACGTACACAGTTGCGCCGAGGGCGAGTAGCGTCCTGGTGACTGCGAGTCCAATCCCAGAGCATCCTCCCTGCGAGATGTTAGCATATACTTGCGAGACTACCCTTAATGACTTTCAAACTAACCGTAACAGCGATTTGACGTCCAGTGAAAGACAGGGAACCTTCCATTGTAGAGTTTGAATTATTTGATTAGGATCCAAGTGCATTCGCGTGAGCTGACTCCGCAAGTCAATAACGTCCACCGGTAAGCCTGTGTGTCTTGGCCCGTACCCACAGATCAGCACTGAAACTATCACGTAGTGAGCTGCAGACTGAGAGCGTAGGTAATGGGTAGTTGTCTAGAAGTCTAGCTATTTGGGCCACAAGAAAACTGGTGGCGTTTTGAAGCCCGCCGGGCGGTTGCCTGGCGGCTTATGCATCCAAGCATGCTAGCCTCAAGCCCAAGTGCTTACAGGCCCTTTATCTCGCTTTGCGGCTTCTGCGGCACGTCGTACCGCAAGTGTTGTGTAACCTCATGCAGGCAACTGGGCCAGCTGTTGCCAGAGCTTTCCCAGCCTGATCATGGCGCTTCCAGCAGTAAATGCAGAACACGCTTTATACATCCGAGGAGAGTTTCCGAACACGGAATGAGTCGAGTATGCCCAAGGGCAGTTCTGGTATTGAGGCGGCTCTGGCATGTCACTACCGGGCAAGCATGCCGCTCTTTGATACTGACATTCTCCTCTACCACTAGTAACCCGGGTTGTATTGCTTAGTAGCGTCCCGGCTCATGGCCGACATGACGATCTTCGAAATCTTTTACCATCTTGCTGTCCTCGAAGACAGCTCCACCGCGAGGGAGAATGAGTTTCCTCCCAAAAATTCAAATAATGGATTGGTGTGATTGGGCTGATTGGGACATGCCCACTGCATACCATTTGGACTGATACGCTCTGCAAGTGAATACCTCCACGGTGTGGCGGCAATCTGACAGCAACACCCTCAAGTCAATCAACATACTTGTCCCAAACAAATTTTCCTTTTGCAGCACATATTGTTGACTGTGGGCACCAAGCTTGCTTGGGCTGAAGATTACAGCCGGGTGCCACGTGCAATACCGCGAATGCTTCTGGGGTCAACAGTGGGATGGTAGTGGGTCAGATGCGCGCCGCCATCGCCGCCCTTGTCCGCATATCTCCGCTCCTCCCCGCTTTCACCGCTATGGACTGCATATGACAGGGTTCAAAGGCGGCTCCGAGCCACCTGGGCCCGTGTCAGTGTCATCAACTAAGTGGTGCATGGCTTGCTGCCTTCCCGGCATCTCGGAGTGGAGCGACTCGGGCAATGACGAGATTTTGGGATTTTCACTCCCGGCAGTGGCACAAAGGTAGCAAGCAGTAGGACTACCTATCTTCTTGCGATTTCGGTCACATTTCCTATTTGAGCACACAGATCTGCCACGCCTGCATTTTTCTTACAGCACTCCAAGCACCCGTGTTTTGCCCAGGGGTCCAAGCCACCTCCGAGACAATCATCTAGTGCGAACAAGATGGCAAAGCTCACCAACTATGTTGCCTTCGTGCATCCCGAGACGGGCGCGGAGCAGATTGGTCATCTAGACCAGGAGAACGGCACGCTTCAGCCGCTCAGCTTCGGTTCTGGGACACCCGTGCGGAGTCTTTACCAGGTGATCGAAGCCGGGTCTCGAGACAATATCAGTGCCGCTGAGTCGCCCTTGCCGACCGCGTCCGTCAGGATCCTGCCTGTCATCTCAGGTCGTGATGTCCTCGCAGTAGGCAAAAACTACATGGAGCATGCCAAGGAGTTCAACAGCTCTGGCTTCGACAGCTCCGACAAGGTCGATCGCCCCAGCCACCCGGTCATCTTCACCAAGAGAGCGACTTCGATTATCGCTGACGGGGAGGAGATATTGCTCCACGGGGGATTCACCTCGACTGTCGATTACGAAGGCGAGATTGGTGTCATCATCTCAAAGTCTGGTTTCCGGGTCTCGGCGCAAGACGCGTGGGATTATGTCTGGGGATACACCATCATCAACGACGTGACTGCCCGCGAGCGGCAGCGCGACCATAAGCAGTTCTATATTGGAAAGTCGCCCGACACTTTCTGCCCTATTGTGAGTACCCGGTAATATCCTCGGGCCAGCAACGGACCATGACCTCGCTCACATTGGGAACACTCAAGGGTCCCATTGCAGTGCCGAAGGAAGATTTGCCCAAGACTCTGAAGATTCAAACCCATGTTAACGGCGAACTGCGACAAGACTCATCTACAGAAGACTTGATCTTCTCAATCCCCGAGCTCATCGAAACGTTGTCTGCGGGCCAGACTCTGCGACCGGGCGACGTCCTCGCTACCGGGACCCCCGCGGGCGTGGGCATCGGCAAGACGCCCCCGGTCTATCTTAAGCCCGGCGATGAGGTGGCCATCTCTGTCACTGGCCTCGGCACCCTGACCAACAGGGTCGCGCAGCCGGATGCCATCAACACCATGGGGAAACGTAACAGCGCCGCGAGCTCGTTTACCCTCATCAACTCCGACAAGGCTGTCGGCCGAGGTGATGCCCTGACCGTTATTGATGGCAAGCCGGTCTCATACAACAAGCTTGGCTCAGGCCCCGAGAACATCGTCTTCGTCCATGGCCTCGGCGGGACAAAGGACTACTGGACACCGTTGGTTTCTGCCCTTGCCCTTCCGGACCGGGCAACAGTTCACTTGTACGACTTTGAGGGCCACGGCCAGACGCCTACGCACCCCCTAAGCCCACTGACCGTCTCATCCATGGCCAACGACCTCGCAGGAATATTTCAAGCCGCCAGCGCCTCCACCACAGCGCCAGCCACACTGGTCGCCCACTCCTTCGGCTGCCTGGTCGCGCTGAAATTCACACTGGAAAACCCAGCGCTCGTCAAGAAGCTGGTCCTCGTCGGGCCGCCGCCGTCCCCGCTGCCGGACACAGGTGCCCAGGCCTCTCTCGCCCGCGCCGCGCTCGTGCGGAGTAGGGGAATGGCGGCCGTCGTCGACGCCGTAGTCGCTGCGGGAACGTCGGATGCCTCCAAGCGCAACAACCCCCTCGCCGTCGCCGCGGTGCGCATGTCCGTGCTGGGGCAGCACCCCGAGGCGTACGCCAAGGCCTGTCATGCCCTCGCTGAATCAAAGACGACAACTCTTGGTGTTGAGGGCGTCGCAGTCCCGACGCTGATCATCACTGGCGCCGATGACAAGGTGTCGCCTCCAGCGGTGTGTGAGCAGTACAAGGCGAGGATCAAGGACTCCCGTCTCGTGGTGATCCCCGATGTCGGGCACTGGCATGTCTTGGAGGATGTCAATGGTGTTTCTAAAGCTGTTAAAGAGTTCTTGTAAGTTTCTAAGGTGCGCAACTTAGGTAATGTGCCGCTGAATTGGCTGTATACCGTCACGATTGAGGCCGTAGAACTGATTTCCAATGTCCATGTATGTAAGTGATCGAAATGCTCCCAAGAGTCTAATGGCGCAAAGTGACCATGCACCTAGGGAGTATGATAGTAGTATGTGGGCTGGCTGGCTAGATTTATCTTAAGAATGGGGGTGATAAAAGACATGTGGGGCAGCTATCCTGGACTGCAGTGCCAAGCTTACACCATTGAGATACATAATCCTTCAGGGTAAAGGCTCTCCCACTCCGTGATATGTTTCCCCCTAGACATAGAACCCCCCAAGGAATTAAGTTGTCTCTTTGGTGGCAAACAGCCGGTAAACACATCGAAATTTCCCATGCAGCTCCGTCAATCAATGATTATTTGACAAGTAACCGAATCTTCCTTGTACAGGGTAAAGTTTACAACACCTTGCGTCACGCAATGGGTGATCCAGATGCAGCGAAGTCGGATCCAGTCCCGATCCGAGAAAACTCCGACTTATCATCGGCACCGCAGCCGAATTGTACCACAAGCCACGTATATAAAGTGTCATAAACGTCACCTATCCTTTACTATCTCCACTGCTATCTTGATTTTTAAAAATAACTAATAGGAATCAGTGAGTCACGTCTTGATGTATCTCCCGTTGATTAAGCATGATGGTCAAATAATAGGAATGCTGACCTCGTCTTGATAGTGTCTAATCTTGTCCCTCTTACCGTTATCAAGGGTGCTGGCCACGAGTTCATTCCCCTCCCACAGGGGGAGAACGCGACTGTTGCCGACTTCCATTCGTATGTCCCAAGTTTTGCTTGGCCGTAACGTTTAACCATCTAACCTTTGCAGAATCCGAACAAAGACCACCGACTCCCCGAGCTATTTTACCTCAGGGTTTTATAAAATTACCGCCGGGCCTGCCCGGCCCGCTCATTACACTTTTGAGGAGACCAAATATGTTCTGAGTGGTCAGATTGATGTCTTGGTATGCCCTCATCTGTCTCTCAAAGACAATCACAGCTTCTGATTCCATTTAATAGGACGAAGCTACTGGCATTACACACCATCTCGTGCCAGGAGACTTCGCTTTCTTCCACGTCGGATCGAAGGTCAAAGTAAGTCATATATGACTCATATTGTGACCTCAAAACTTAATAGAACATCTCATCTTGGACTACTCAATGCCGCGGCTGTTCAATGCCTGCTTGATAGTCGGCCGCGTATACTCTTCCCATAGAAGCAAATTCGTCCTTGCTGGCTCTCTCAACTGACCAACATCTTTTTAGTTCTCGACGAAGTCCAATGGTTTCGCGTTCTACGCTGTAACTCGGCCTGTCAAAACTCCCCACCCTAACCTCCAAGGCCGGGAGGAAGAAGCAAAGGCCAAGTTGTAAGAGATCGCGCGCGACGACGCGGGGCGCGGACTTTAAATATCGGACCCAGAATAAAACCGTTACATCATTACCGAATAGAGCACCTTTAGGTGCTCTACGAGAGACAATTCCGCTAATACTGAAAGTGAATGCACATCTGGCAATAACATCGTTGATAGGTCATTTGCCGTGTGTGCACGTAACTAGAAGCGAAACAACAAATACTAGGAGCGGTTATGCAGGGCAGACCCTGGAATATTATCGGTTGACCCCGTCAACAAGCATTGCTGTTATAACCTGAGCTAGGCCGCCTGCTGGGCGGCAACACAAGCAGCGACCCCGTCATTCTCAGCCAACGCAGCCGTGCCTCCAGAGTTGTCAGACTGCTGCACAGTCTGCCTCACCGCGGCCGTGCACTTCGCAGTAACACCATCCGCCGCAGCCGCGGCCACCGTAGCGTTGGCCGACAGCGCAGCAGCGATTGCGTTCTGGGCGTCCGCCGCATTCGGGTGGGCAGCGGCCGCCTTGGCCCCCAGCGTGAAGATGGTGCCCTTGGCGTTGGCCTCGCCCTGGAGGTCCGCGTCCTGCTTGGTGAGGTTCACCGTCTGCGCGAGCTCGGCGAGCTGCGCCAGGTCCCCCTGTTCGGCCTGTGCCGCGACGACGTCGGCTGATACCTGGGCGCCTGCCAGGTGGGACGCTATCTCGGCTTCTGTGGCGTCGGCCACCAGCATGTTGGTCGAGAAGATGCACCCGACGGGGTCAGCTGAGTCATCGCAGATGAAGCCGTCGCCGGTGGGATCGCCGACCTGATACGCTGTTAGCGGTGTTGCCACAGGACTGAAATCACGAAGCCATTTCTGGCATATGCAGGGGGACTCACAGTGCCAGCGGGGAAAGTACCGGTCTGGATGGCCAAGTTTGGGTCCGCCCCCACAGCCTGAAGTTGAGTAGCAAGGTCGAGAACAGCCTGCTTGTTGCCAGCCGCCTCAGGCGAGGCCGGGTCTTGATGTTGCGTGATAGCGGCAACTTCAGGGTTGACGGCGGTCTCGTCACATGTCTCGGAGGCACCGCCGACTGGGGTTGTATTACGCTCCAAGGCGCGGAACATGAGAGCATTCGCCATGCCTGCAATGTTATTCGCAGCCTTGGCGTTGGTGAAAGCCTGATCGGCGATATTCTGTTGTAGGCATTTCAGATTTGTAACATTGCCTGCGCCGCCCTTGGCACCTGCATCGCCCAGCAGACCAAACACAGCATTCTCGATCTGGAGTGGGTTGTCAAGTTCCAACATGGCTTGGGTGGCTTGCACGATGGCCTCATGGGAGTGCTCCTGTGGCGCCTCTGCGGCCGAGAGGCCCGCGAGGACAAACAATACAGCGGCGGTCTTCATTTTCTCTTTCCGTAAAAAAATAAGTAGTGGTGCTAAGACAAAGCCCTGCTTTTATCGTGTTGAAAATGGCTTTGTATAGGAAAAGACTGGGTTCACAGAACTCGTGAAGAATGAGAGGCGGGAAGCGAACGAAGCGTTAATTCGGGAAGAAACTTCCACTGCTTGAGATGTTGGCGATAACTACCATCATATTTAAGTAACACTACAAAGAACTGTTTCGAATCTCTGTAAGTCCACCCAAAACCGTCTTTCTTCCGTACTCTGCCAGTGGGACCTCCTGGTACCAGGCGCTCACATCCCGGATACGCCGGCGAGGTTCATTTTTAAGGGGACTGCGTCTCAGGTCGAGGACAAGAAATTATTCGGGAAAGCGGGATTATACTTGCAGATCCTTGTGACAAGATGTATTCTAGAAACCACGTCAAGCCTGAAGGATGCTAATAACATTCGGATGAGATACATTCGGGAGCGGCCGTTAAGGTTCTGTGCTGAAGCATTCGGACGACTCAGTCCTTCTTGGCAGGCGGTTCTGGAACACCTCCTGTGTAGCTTTCAATGCTTCGGGGGATCTGACACATTCCCAGGTTCTTGTGGAGCTTTCGAAGTTCGAATCTCCCGCGAAAGGCGTGCGTGGTGACGAGTAATCGAGGATGTATCGTCCGATCATTGGCTTTCGGGCTATACTCACCAACCCGAGTACGAACTCATCGCCTAGGACCAAGGGGGGGACCACATATGAGACGATACACTAGTCTGTCGCTGTGTTGCTGTGGGTTTGCTAGATTGGTTTTATATGACCATATAATTCGGGACTATTTCTAACATCGGTTAGAGATATACATTTGTAAAGGGTCAGTGGTATTCTTCACAGTAATCATATGATGCCCGCCAATGGGAGCGACCTTAGAGAAAACTATAGCTGAGGAACAAAAGAAACCATGCTCGCAATTCTTAGACATCCTAAGAGACTGCTCCAGCCTGCTAACCACTCGTATCTATCATGCCATCCAGCGGTAGTGGCAGCGAATCCAAGAGGATCAAGCCCTCGCTGCCGCGTGAACATCGTTTCTCAATTTGAGACTAGCCTCAAGTATTGTTGCTTAGAGGGCTCAGGTCATTGTCCGACGTCAGGTCCTAAAGTCCCTCCTGGGGCAGGTTGCTTGATAAACAACATTATAAAGTTGATGAAAACACTTTCGAGAAAGTATGTCACGATCGCCCAATACGATCCCAACAACAGATACAAAGCCCAAATTCGACCTGGCGTACCTAGTGGCGATGGACTCTGGTAACCGAGGACGTCGAGCAGCGTTAACATGATAACGCCGAGAGGACCGGAAGCTGCGGTGAAAATCATCAAATGTGATGCGTTAGGCGTGTTTATCCACTTTAGGAAGCGAGGGTGACGATAGCCCGAAGCGTAGTAGGCAGTCTCGCTCCATGTGGATAGTCCCATGAGGGCCCACGCATAACAGGATGCTGGAAGGGCTGAAACAGCCATGAAGAGAAGTATCGATAGCCTTAGAGGGTCTGAATAGCCCACGTACGTGTAAAGAAGCTGGTTAGAAGCAAGCAGTGTCACTGTTATAACCAGGAGCCAAACTGCGATGAACATCCATTTGCTAGACCGATATTCCAGGCTGTCGAGTATGGAGGTGACACCATCTGGGCCGACGCTGTGTTCTCCTTGGTCATTCGCATTTCGTATCTGTCTTGCATCGAGCCCAGTGACTTTAGCCTCTAAATAGCCGTCATTCATTGCACGCGACTTGATGCCGCGGTCAAGGCTGGGATTGTCCGTTTCAGTGATTGCGGTGGCACGACTCAGATGTGCTGGCTGGTTGCTTAATGTGCGCCATGCACGACTTCCGCCATTGAAGGTCCCCAGTACTACCAGAGCCAGAGGGCTGAGTGGAAAAAGAACGGCCAAGATTTGGCCAAATGTCCAACCCTCGCGTTGAATCCTGTGGAAATAGGGGTCGTGTGCTGGATAAAGTCCGATACACGCTTGGACAAATGCAAATATTACAAGAAGTACCTGATGAAGCAAATCAGCAGTATTCTAAATCATCTCCGGAAATAGTGTGGCCGTTTAGTTGGCCTACCTTTGCGAGCTTCGAGGTGAACATATCGAGCAACAGGCGACCCGTCAAATGCAAGGCCAACAGCGGCGTTGTGACAACACTTTCCGCAAGATCGGGTCTATGGCTAGACGTCGGAAATATGTGCACTGCCAATCTGGATGTATTCTCGATGGCCCGTCGGCTGTAGCGGCTTATGTGGTTTCTGATGCGTTTTCTGAAAAACGCCCTTGAAAATCCAAATAGCCTTACAGCGTTCCACGAAGACAGTATGGCCATACTTGCCATCCCAAGCACAGCAGTCTGGAAGGAAATGGTCCCAAAAAATGGAGTATGAAGATCGCAGTATTGCTCGCGAGGGGAGTCGGAATCCAAAGAGGGACTCGATGAACTATCCAACCCTGCTTCGTCGCCGGTAATCGTAGAGAGGTTCGCATTTTCGTTCATGATCACTGTTCTTATTATAAAGGCAGCAGCGGCAGTAAGCTGAGGAGGGCTTACTGGAGTGAAGTCACCCCATCGGCAAGGATCGGCCGAGCGATACAGATTATTCGCGCTGGAAACGTCGAAATAGCACAACGCGGGTGAGACAGGCTGGGCAGCCGACTTTGCAAGCGTAGAATAGGTGACGAACCAGTCGTCAGGAACCAAACCTCGGGAATCCGATGGTCCTGTAAGCTGTACAATGGTGCGCTTGCTGTACCAGTTGAAAGACGCCGTAGGGAGCAGGGCGACGATGAGCAAGACCAGCAGCGCATACATGAGCGAAAGGCGAACGTTCCTTTGCCAGCGATGCTCTTGGAAGTATTTTTCCATTAAGAAGAGAGTTCCCTGGTGGGTGATCGTCGAAAACCATGCGAGATGGACTAGAATTTGCCAGTGATAGGCAGGAAGCCCGTTTAGCTGAGTTGGAGATGGACAGAGCGAGACGAAGCCACTGATGAGAATGGCCAGACCTGTGAGGATCTGAACGTCGCTCAAAGCTAGGAGAGACTGTTGTCGTCAGCATTGAAATTTATATGTCTGATATATCATTTAACTCACGGTTGAAAATACATGGCTAATCCTATGTTGACCCGGAAATATGGCCAGCCAAGATGCGATGCAGCTTGGGATCAGTCTGTCGGCGTAGGCAACGGTCAACCGACCTATCTTCCGCGTCGATCCCAGAACTATCTCATCAACAAGGTTTTTCTGCGCATGGTGGATTCCATCATGTGAATCTGACCAAAGAAGATAGTTGGCTATAACGGCCAACACAGTGACACCGGCGGTAATAACAAATCCGGCTACGACCTAGTGCAGCGTCAGAATATACGTCAAAAAGAAATTCCGATTCAATTTGCCTACGCCTGGGCCTGATATGTCTCCGTAAGGTGCTACCTTTGTCACCTGGCTGGACGGCAGGCTGCAGTCGACAGGACAGGTCCACAGTCCCCAGGCCATTTCAACTTTGATGGAAAAAGTGGATGATGAAAATGACAGGTGAAAATTCCACTTGCTGGGACACACAATATTTAAGGGCTTTGGCTGGTTGTCAGCACTAACCCAGCTCAGCGTGCCCCCTTTTGCATGCGTACGCGCTGCGGCACTGCCACTGTGATTGATTGCCTGCCGCTGTTGCCTGATATCTATCATACTCCTACCTTGAAAACAAGGCCACGTCGAGCGGCTAATTTCTTTCTTTCTTTTTCTTTTGAATTACTAAAACCATAGTGGTTTTGTGATTGAGTCCAAGGCTCCAGTGGCTCTGGCCGTCCCACAGTGAATTTGTGGGTTGCCAGCAGTGGTGATTTTCGAGGAATGACCTCGTCTGGGTCACAGTATCCCATTTCGGTGACCATGAAGACCTTGTTCGCAAGAATGTCACAGACCCCTCATCTGAACTCGGGAGGCTGTGTTCCTGGCAGTGATACAGGTGACATTCTCGCAATTGTCCATCATGAAACACTTTCAATATCTATGGGGGCTAGTGCTGTCACTAGGTCTGTCTTGTACTACCACACTGGGTCAGGGTGAGTGGCCTAGATGCTAAATTTAATATATTGAGTCTGCTGTGATTCACCGATTAAGACGTCGTAACTGTGCGAGGGCAAGTGTACATCTACAACCGCCTACTCCTACATATGTTCCGAAGTCATTATATGTACACAAAGGTGGATACTTACAGCAGACTAAATGATCGCTGTGCCCATGTCACTTATTGCCTGCGCCTCATGATCCTGCTGTTCCACCAGCCACCAGTGAAGCCCTCAGAAGCACCGCCGAACCAGGAGGGAGTCGACGAAGCGGAAGCCTCCGATGCTGCGTCCGTAGCGGATCCAGATTCAAAACCAACGAAGCCTTGTTCAAAGTTAGCAGCATGCTCAAGAAGATCGGCTCATGCACGGAGCTCGCACACCTCCAGACGGCCGAGCACCCCAGCTTCCCCACGATCCAGTTGGCCGCGCGCCGGAAGCCTCGGACCCGGAGCCACCAAAACCGCCATTTGTGGGGGTAGCACCGCTCGACTCGCCGCCGTATGAGCCTCCGCCGTAGACATTACTAGGTTGGGAAGCAGGGACATCATCAGAGCCCGAGCCAGAAGCCCCCCCGGAAACGCCAGAGGGAGAAGCCCCGACAGCTCCGTACGAGGGACTTCCGGAAGGACTGCTGTACGAGGCGGTAGTCGATGCCGCAGGGGCCGATGGAGACGAGGCCGAGTCAGATTCGACAACGGACTCCGAGGTGAAGGACCAGCCGGGGATACTGATGGTCCCGATGGACCAGGTGATCCCGTCCTCGCTGGTCATGGACCCTTCGACGTCCGTGCCGAGGGCGAGCGTGTTCGAGTAGGCCATGTCGGCGCTGTCCAGGATGATGCTGCAGTTGATCCAAGTGTGCGCGGGGACGGTACCGCAGTCCTCGGCGGCGCACTCGACTGCTGAGCCCCAGCCCTGTGCTTTGCCGTCGCTGGTGGAGAGCGTGGAGACGACGTCGCCGTTGACGAGGACCGTCTGCGTGTAGTTGCCACTGTTGTCGTCGTACTCGTCTATGTCTTTTGTCAGCTTGCTGATTCAGGGTCTAGTGACTGTGTAGTCTCGATTCCGGGGGCTATTTACAGTGGAACGTGACGTGGGCATCAGCTTCAGCGGTTGAGCCATCATCTTGAACAGGCATCTGTGAATTGGCTGGCCAAGAAGTAATTGTCAGCGTTTGATTAAGTCTTGAGCCATGGAAACAGGAATTAGGTTGTATCTTAGTGAAACTAACCTCCGGTCGACATAAGAGTGTACGCGTAAACACTCCAGTTATCACTGGACCAGTTGTCCGCGATACTCTGGACAAGATCCCCATTGGAAGTACCCATTCCAACCCAGAGCGAAAGGACCCCATTGTTGTCGCTTGGGGCGCTGGGAAGGACTAGCGTAGCCCAAGACTCGCGGACGAAGGTGTCGTCGGCCGTGGGACCGGTGCTGAAGGCTGGGCCCATGGCGGCCTTGACCTCACTCACGACGGCCGCGGCCGCAAGGGCAGACAGAATTTGGCGAGAAGACATCCTCAATTTCGGTGCGGTATAATTTGGGAAAAGAATGTATTGGGACACAAAATATGTACTGCCAGCAGTAAGTGAATGGAACAGACTGGCGTAGAAGAAGGATGACAAAAGATGAATGAAAGGCTGTCTGTATAGGAGCTGAGGTTTGGCGAAAATCGTTTTCTAGTTGAACCAGTCTTCTCTACTTATACGAATATTCGGTCCAATCTGGCGATGGCGCACCGGAACATGCCATCCTGCATGCACTCCTTTCCAGGATCCTGGCCTTCTAGGTAAGATATCGACTAGCAGGCGTGGAGCCTTCAAAACAACAACTTCCAGTCGGCGGGTGCAAACTAGCGCCAACATAAGCATCACGCATGCTGACGAATGTCCTCTCTCAAAAGTGATTCCTCGTCTCCGAAACCTTTCCGAATTCGTGATCCTCTTTGCGTGAACGCCGCTTAGGAATCCTGACGGATGATCTCTTGAAACGAAAAATGCGTGTTTCGCTGCTCCCTGTAATCTCGCTCTGTTCTCACCACGGGATCGCGCCGATATGAAACATAAAGTGGGCCTCGGACATGCAATGGATTCTCCAAGCGAGGAAAAATCGATCGGGTATTTCTCAATCAAAATAATGTCAGCCGTTTACGAATTGCTAAATGCAGACCAAGGACATAGGTAGTTAGACCGTTACGCACTTGGGCAGGGGCCCTCATGTATCTATTCCACTCTCCAGATTTGAGACTTGAATCCATCGATTTTCTCTTCTCCATCTGACGAGTGATGACTGTTCCTCACCAGGTAGCGCGAGCTTTTTCGCAAGCCTCCAAGTCGGGAACACGCCGCGATGGGCGGATGCTCTCCCACGCAGCCATGAGCTTGACCAACTTGCCTTCCGCATTGGCCTGTGCGATAGCCTGCAAGCCATACGGTCGACCACTGCTTGAGACGTAGCCTAACGGCATAGTTGACATGGGGTAGCCTAAGAGAACAAGACATGGTGAGCACCAGGGACATGATTGAGTAGAGGGAAGAGACACCCACTCGCTGCAACCGATATGGCCGCGAAAAAGCTGTCGGAAGAGCAGACTACCATATCTACACCGTGCTGCGATACCGCCTTGTCGATGCCTTCGGTTGCTGCCCATTTCTTGCAGCTTTCCAGTCGTGCGGTCTGGTCTTCCCCTGGCCTGGATGCCTCGATCAAACTGAGGAGCTTGTCCTGGTTGGGGCAGTAGTCTGCGCACAAGACGAAATCATTAGCGAAGTCCCCCATGAGGTATTATCGTGAGTATTGTGGACGGACCTTTGTCGAATTCAACGTCCGCATGCTCGTCGTTGAATATCACAAGGTCGTTCAAAGTCCGAACTTTGGAATACTCAAAGAACTGCAAGAACCGATCAATACCGGACTTCGCCTCCTGATCTTGTGGTCCGCTCAGAAAGGTTAGAAAATTCATTTTGCCGCCTTGGGGTGTCAATGACAGCAACCCACTGATAATGGTGTACATCAATTCACCGATGTTTGTGTCACCAACTGTGACATTTCCCGGCTCCTCAATATCTATGTCGATGACCTTTGCACCATTGCTCTGCAGGCTTTGCTTGGCAAGCCAGTACTCTTCGGCCTTGGGTAGTCAATCAGTAATGGAGACTTCGCTGAAGCGGACCTTGACAATGGACATACCGTCTCCGCATAGTAGGCTGGGTCAGAGTTTTGCGCCTCGGCTGGCAAGCGCCACTTCTCAATGTCGAGGAAGCCGATGGCCATCTCGCTCAGATTTGCGGATGCCACCTGGGATGCCAGGCTGGGCGTGGTCTCCTTCCGACCAGAGAGAGCGTCACAAGCGAGGGCAACGTCTAAGGCAGACTTTCCCATAGCACCGACGGTGTCAAAAAAAGGCGTGAGTGACAGAACTCCACGTAGCGAGGTTGATCCGGGTGTGAGTTTCAAGGCATACAGGCCGGCCACGGCTGACGGCGACACCAAAGAGCCGGTGGTCTCGTGGCCGAGGGCCACGGGCGCAAATCCGCAAGCGACGCTAACCGCGGACCCGGTCGAAGAGCCTTGAGGTGTCTGAGTGATGTTTAGTTCGTGCGAAGGAGCGATGTGTGAAGATGCTACCTACACTCTCGCCTTTGCGCTTGTCTCCGAGCTTGTACCCGGTGGGAATGTAGGCCGGTTGACACATACCGCCAACTGCCGACCATCCAGCACGGCCCCTGCGAAAGTTCAGGTGTGATCTGCTTAGTGAAAGAAAATTTCAATCGATCCTGGTTGCTAGACTCACTTGTTGCCGAGCATCTCCTAATTGTCGTCAGCGAATGGCTTTGCTCCGAAAAGGACATTAGAAAAAGAACCAGCTGAGACTTACAGTCATGTTCGTCTTGCCCATGATGATGAGACCGGATTTGATTAACTAGGTCGTCAGAATACTTCTGAGTGGTATTGATTACGACTTACATTGTTAACAACATCACAGTTGCCCGACGAACAAGCATCAAAAAGAGCATATGAGCCAGCAGTAGTTGGCATACCAAGGGACACATCAGTGGCGAAGATATCCTGCCAGTATGAGGGCTTGTTAGTGAATCATAGATAGAATCGTGAGTGCTGCTGCTGCTTTCTCACCTTGAGCAGGATTGGGATACCGTGGAGGGGGCCTCGGAGCCTGCCTTGTTGTCTCTCCTGGTCGAGACTCGCAGCCCATGAGATCAGCTGGATCCTTGGCGGTGTGGATATCACAGCCCTGCATTTCGCACCCTGCGTATTG
This sequence comes from Diaporthe sp. PMI_573, assembly GCA_021399435.1. NCBI lineage: Eukaryota > Fungi > Ascomycota > Sordariomycetes > Diaporthales > Diaporthaceae > Diaporthe > Diaporthe sp. PMI_573. The sequence goes on from JAJTUP010000005.1 coordinate 736,153, forward strand.
TGTCTCTGAATTTGGTGCAGATACAACTCCACGATTTGCACACTGTTGATGGAGCCCTCGTCCAAGCGCTCACGCAGTTGATCAGCAGTGGTTGCTAGGACATCGAACTTCGGCTCTGGGCATAGGGATGACATCTTTGCTGAAAGATGAGGGCACGCGAGATCAGACGCGTTTGCACAAGTTCAATCACCGCGTCGCAGAGAAGCTAGTCTCAACGACAAGAAATGGGGAAAGGAGTTTGGGCAAGGCGAGGTTTGCATGGGGGCGGGGCGACCGGGCTAAGGGCCAGGGAAATCTGGCAACCCATTCTTCTGTTGAATTCCACACTGTGACTGGTGGTAATGACCAACTCACCAAAAGACGTTGGTCGGGCATAAAAACATATTTGTGCGTTTCATAGAAACTTGGCAGGTACCAAAAGGACAAGTGCTCATCACAATCTCAAGCCCACCCAACGAGACCAGTGACTAATTTTGTCGGGGCACTAAGCTCCTCCCTCCTCGCCTTGAGCTCATCAACGTCCCAGTTCACCCACAAATATTTACCTTTCAAGAACTCGCCCTCGGGGCTCGCCACCCACGCCACAAAGTGACCCGCCAGATCAGCTACAGAAGTGGTCAGTGATTAGCCAGGAGATAACAAGGTGACGCAAAGTTGATGAAAAGATTCAAAGACTCACGCTCATCCTGAGGCACATTCAGTGCCTCCAGCCCAGATTTGGTCAACATATCCGAAGCCACAACCCCCGGGTGCACGTTATGGAAGCGGAAGTCGGGATACTCAAGCTGCAGCGCCTCTACCACGCGAGCGGCCCCGAGCTTGCTCCCCGAGTACGCAGAGAAGTGGGGCAGCGAGGGGTTGATGTGGGCAGCGGCAGCCGAGATGTTGACGAAGACAGCGCCGGGGCCCCGCGCGGAGGCGAGGAACTGGCGCGCCAGCAGGAACAGGCCCTTGACGTTGACCTCCCAGGACTTCCACCAGTCCTCGGTGAAGCCGCCATCGCCGTCTCCGGCGGCGCCGGCGCCGGCGATGGGCCGCACGGCCGGCAGGTAGCCCGCGTTTGCTACGACGACGTCCACGCCTCCGGTGTCTGCCGCTGGGGCGAAGGCGCGCGCGACATCGCTCTCGACGGACACGTCGCCGGAGACAGTGGAGATCTTTGTGGACGGGTGGGCGGGCCGGAGGCGCTCGGCTACTTCGTTCAGGGTCGTGGCGTTTCGGCCCAGGATGATGATGTGAGCTGCGCCTGCTGCCGCGAAGGCCTCGACGATACCAATGCCGAGTCCGCGGCCGCCACCGCTGATAAGAACTGTCTTGCCGGCAGCGGATACTTCGGGGCGGGTTGGTGAGATCGAAGGGTAGGACTGTTGGTGGTAGGTAGAGGTGAAGTTGGTCTCCCAGAGTGGTGTTGACATGATTAATGAGGTGCTTGATGGAGTGGAATGATATGGGTGACTTGGGGCGCGAATCTGCAAGATCGGTTTGTGATACTGTGATGATCGACGAATTGTTCGACGTGGAGGCGACAGAGCGAAGCTGTAATAAACAGATTCGATCGGTAGTAGGTGATAGGATTTAAGGTGAGAAGACGAGGACTTAAGGGAGGGAGTTAAGGCCAAGATGTCGGTGTCCGCTTACATGTGGCGATCATGCGCAAATGTTCGCGGATTGCTCCACCGGACCTCATGATTATTGGCCACAGATGCTCGTACGATAAACTCAAGAGCCTGTTCCGCCTGCGTGTCAGCAAGACATAGGCAGTCGGTACTACTCAATCCAACCGAAGGGTCAGATGGCTGCTCTAGCTTCAAACTCAACAAAGAGGTCAGCATGGCGTCTCAGTGAAGGCGACGCTGATTGTACAGTTTCCGAGTTCAGCGCACGGGACTGTTGACTTAGATATCTCTTCCCGGACATATCTCTTCCCGGACTCAGGTTACCCACCTAGTCTGCTTGGCTTGTTGCCGTGATACCCCATAAGCCGCCAAGTGCCGTCCATCGCAGCCCCAGGACGCCCAGCTAGAACATATCGTTTGTCAAGAATCGCTTAATCACCAGGAGAGTGGCTTTCCTTCATTATCCCAGAACCTGCCTCCATGTGAGTCCTTCGTAGCAGCGTCGATCAGCTGCACGATTCCATTACAGGACTCGTCGACTCCTATGAACGCCTCCTCGAGACCAAGTAGTAGGCGAGCACCCATATTGCCCATCTCTGTCTGGACGAAACTAGAATGAACGAGAATCAGCACCTATATATCATCATGTAAGAAATGTTCCGACAAACACTCACCCAGGGTGAATGACGAAGGCAGTCAGAGCGTCCTCCTCCACATTAATCCTCTTCGTTACCCAGTGAACTGCGGCCTTGGACGGCCCGTAAGCGGCGTTGGGGACCGGAGGTTGTTCCTGCCACACAATATTTATTAGCATCTTTTCCACGTTTCGCCGAGCACACGCGGGTAGACTTACCCCCAACGACCCCGCCGTCGAACCCATCGTGACCCATTTCGGCTGGTCCGACACGCGCAGCAGCGGCAGCGTGGCCTGGTACAGCCAGACGACGCCGAAAACGTTCGGCGCGAGGTGGGCCTGCAGCTCCGCGACCTTGAGCTCCAATACCTTGGGGTACGACCTGGCCATACCCGCGTTGGCGATGACGAGGTCCAGGCGATTAATTCCCTGCGTCTGGATCCCGTCGACGGCCCTGAGTGCGTCGGTCTCGACCGTCGAGTCGATCTTTACGACTACCAACCGACTGTTCTGCCCGGCCGGCAGGTCCGCGAGTTCCTTCGATGCTGGGTCTACTCCCCGTTAACCACCCGCTACGAAGCCTACACCGATAACCTCTGGAATATTTCAAAACACATAGGACGGGGAACTGTGTAATTATGGCGCAGAGTTGTACTTACGGTTCGGGTCGCGGACGGCGGCGACGACGGTGTGGTCATCACGGGCGAGATAGCGCTCGACGAGGCCCCTTCCCAGGCCTCTGTTCGCACCGCTGATCAAGACTGTTGTAGGGGCCATGGTGATAAGTGGACTGTGTCTTGTGAGTTGTATTCCGCTTCGTGATAATCTGTCCCCCGGCAAACCACACGCACGCTGGACTCATGATTCTCGCATTTTTATAATACGCATTCATTAAGATGAAGGATTCCATCCGCTGAGAAATCAAATTGGCCATCTTCGCGTCTCCCGGGTTCGGAAACATGGTGGACGTTGACCTCGGCGGAATCCTAGCCAAAAGTAATTTGACCTGCACCTGATTCCGCAGGCGATTGCATGGCTTTCCGCATACCTTGGGCGTTGATTGTCCGCAATGCTGTGCCGCTTCCTGCGGACGCTTTGGCTGCGAAGGTTTAGCTCCCACTTCTTGCTTGCTTACATTATCAGCAAATCTCGGGTTCTTGGTCAGCGGCGGTCCGCAATCTCCAGAGTACACCGCAGCGTCCACTCAATAACTTTTACCCCGGCCATGATCGATATATTCGAGGGTCTCAAGGGGACGCGTATGGGGTACATTGGGCAGTGGAGTCAGGTAAGGCGGTCATGTCGGCGGCCAGAGTGTGTGATTTGCCCTTGTGCTGCAGGGTTCCGGCTGCAATCATGCCCAGGTGTAACCCACGTGGACCCTGGGGATTTCCCCCAAGGTCGAGGACTGTATTGTATGGAGAGGATTGTCACTCCTCAGCCTTTCATGTCGGGGCTTTTAGTACCCGATATAGATGGTAGAACTTCTAGACTATGTTCTGAGGTGGAAGTTGATGCGTATATTAACAGTCAACCGCGAGCTGACACAGTAGCCTGGTAGGAGATAAGCTGTCTGCAAAGGACGGAATGAAGGCTCAGTGGCCTTAGCTAACTGAAATGATGGGCTGGAACGGGTTGTTCTCTTGACCTGTGATTGCATTGCGGTACATCCTGTCTTGGTAAAAGCGATATGGTGTCTGCTTTTCAGAAACGTACTATTGCTTATCTGGGTATAATAGCGGGAAACCGAGACGTGCATAAATTGCTTTCCCGTGGTTCAACCGGGAAGCTCAGTCGTGGCATGTGGAAGGAGTCGCTCGGGTCATGCCAAGGCCAAGTCCGTCCTACAACAGCTGGAACGGGCCACGGAAAGACTAGAGGCGTCTTGTGCATATGGCTGATGCAAACCAGGCGATTGTTTCTTTGTTCGCTAGCTCGACCACCGTATAAGCTTTCCTGTATGCGGGCCTCGCGCGTGGCGGCTCCGTGCTCAAGCTGTCCTTATCTCGGCTGGGGCTGGGAAGCAAGGTACCGTAGCACCCTGGAACATATCCCGGGCGATATCATGTATATGCTTTATATGCGTCTTACTTCAGTGACACAGGAGGGGTTAGGGCAGCGTGCTGTATGGGGGCATGGTAGCGTCGAATCTGGAGAAAGATTACCTTCCGAAGGTGTGGCGCTTGTAACACTCATGGGATGTCCTGAAAACAGGTATCGTCGTGAACGACTCAGTGGAACCAAACTTAAAATGCCATGTGCTATTTGCGTTTATTTTCAGCCCTGCTCACCGACCTCGGGAGAATCTGAACTTGGCAACTTCTTCCCGTGGTTGTTTGCGTCGTATTATGTCCTGCATGGGCCTCGTGGTCGTGCAACGAAAACACTTCGCCGCGCCGCGTCTTGTCCTATGAGGGTTCCACTATGAGCATATGTCAGTCAACTTGGCAAAATATTGGTGATCTCCGGCCAAGTATTACACGTTGTAACGCAAATGGGCCCCGGGGATACGGAACTTACCTAGTGTACACACGCATTCGCAAATGTGTAGGCCAAATGTCGGATATTAATCCGCTCACTGTGTAATAACGTTGAAAGGGCATTGCACTGCCGAAACGAGAGTTAGTGCCGATGGGCGTCGACGTGCATGAGCACACGAGGACCCCCTGCTCGGGCGGGACAGACCAGTATTCTACCGGACCTTCTCGATCAAAATGCGCCAGTGCCATGCCTGCGGTTGTGCCTTGCCTGTGCCTGTCGTTCATCGGCTGGCAGAGCCCAACTGAAGCCAAAACCCCAGGAATACCACCACCTCCTCGTCCGCTGACTGACTCGTATCCGAGCGGCCCTGCCCCCTTGTCCCCCGCACTCCAGCCGTCCCAAGCCCCAGGCCCCATGCCCCAAGCCCGTTGAGGCCAAGAAGCTGCAGTTGGCCTGAGTAGTGCGCGCAGGTATGTGAGTGTGGGAGGAGAGAGAGACGCAGGCAGAGAAAGGAGATCGACCTCACTGGTCCTCGACATTACCCGACGACGTCGTGCACCACACCGGCATCTCTCTTTCTCTCCGATCTGAATTCTCTTCACCAACCGAGCCTAACCCAACCCAACTGCACCTGCCCAATCCATCTCATACTCACTCATCAGGGGCGACACGACATGGCTGACACGGGCACCGCTGCCCAGTACTGAGCTCTGCGGCTCAATCTCTTGGACTGTGACGCCTCTCTGCCCGCTTCTCCCTGGTAGTCGATGGATCTGGATCTGGCGCGAGCTTGTTCGTGGTTGGACCGCTGCGCATCTTAGTCGGCATATATACGCCCGCTCACATATACCTACCTACATCCTCACTCACTCTCGCCCACGAGTGTCCACTTGGCCAATTTCTCACTCCCCGGCCGACCATGATGGACACGGAGACGAGCCCTGGACACATGGAGGTCGAGGGAGATGTCGATGGCGACGGCGACAAGAGGTCGATCAGAGACTTCTCGGCCATGGCAGCTGACGACGACGAGTCGAGGGAGCATGCCCGGCCCAGGAAGAGGACGCGCCGGGCCTGCGACAAGTGCTCTTCCTCGAGGACCCGGTGCGATGGAGAATACCCCTGGTGAGTCCAGTCCAGTCCAGCCCACCCTCGTTCCGAGCGGATGTGCCTACAGCACAATAGCACCACTCGTACACCGCGCGTCTGGACCACACCCGACTGACCCTGCATGCTTCTCCCCAGTCGCCGCTGCGAAGGTATGTGATATCTCTGTCCTCGTCCAGTCCTGTCGCAGCATCCGCTGCTTTTCTCCTCTCCTGTTCTAGACTGCTCTTGACTCAGTCTCTCTTTCTATCCTTGCTCCTCACACACCTCCGGCAAAGCCGTTATGCCCTGCCAGTGCTTGGCGATGGCTCTCCTCTGGGGCCAAACCTTCGTTCAGCCTTCCGTCCCGTGTCCTCCCCACCGTCCCGTCCCGGGCTGCTCGTGGTCACCGTTGTTGATGAAGCTTTGCGTTTGCGCCCGGCATTGCAGACTACGGCTATACCTGCCGCTACAACCGCGAGATTAAGAAGCGTGGCCGTGCTCCTACCACTTCCTTGGGAAACCATGCTGGAAACCATGCGGCTCGCTCGGATTCAACCGGCTCGACCACCCCCAGCGCCAAGGTCAAGCGCCAATCCTTGGGCGCAATATCGCCCTCGCCTCCGGTGGCATCACCGGACACCAGCCTTCCACCACTACACTTCCCACAGTCCCATGAGCGTTATAGGGACAGCATCAGCCTGACCTCTGCTAACCCGGCCCGCCCCCCTTACGACGATGGGCGCCCTTCCATCTCACACATGGTCATCCAGCCGTCCCCTGCCCCAGTGCAGTCCCCTTCCTACCTGTCGTCGCCTGCCTACAGCAACACGCACACTCAGATACAGCTGTCCTCACTCCTAGAGCCCAGCGCCGAGTCACCCGTCCTCAGGAAGACCCATGAGAGCCCGCCCCAGATGTCTGCTCATGCCGGACGCACCAGCGACCCAGAACCCATGGTGTCGGGTGCAAGTGTGGGCTATCCCTCACCGGCAAATGCTGGCTCACCTCCCCAACGTGCGCCCAGCAGCCGCAGTAGGCAGTCCTTCAGCAACAACTGCCCGCCGCCTCTCCCTCACGGCCGGGAATCTATCAGCAGCACCACCAACGGCCGCGAAGGGTCCATCCCGGAGGTCCAGAAGCTGCACAACTCGCTGTACAAGGCGCCCTCGGCCGACTGTCGGTACCGGTGCCTGGATCCTGTTCTTCCCTATCTGAGGGATATAATCCCGGCATCGGTGGCATGTGATCTGCTTGATGTCTACCTCACAGAGCCTGGCAGCTCTCTTTTCCGCTGTGCCTCGCCATATATCCTCACCCGTATCTTCCGCAAGAACTCACTACTGCACCCCACGCACCCACGACAGACTACGCCCGCCCTGTTGGCAACCATGCTCTGGTGTGCTGCTCAGACGGCTGACATAGTCCTGCTCCACGTTCCGGGATCCCGAGCTAAAATCTGCAATGCACTGTATGACCTAGCAACCGCTCTGATATCGGACAGAGATCCGGACCGGTGGCGAAGGATACACGGTAAGTGGCCCTTTGTGCGAGACAGGGCTGCAAGTGTTCGGGCTAACCATGAGCAGGTGGCTTGCGGGTTGAGAGCGACCAGCCACAGACAGGCTACGAGTTTTCGGCAACTCGACCCCTCCTGACCGCCAAGAACGAGCCCGCAGGCGTCATCGATGATGTGCTGACGTTCATCCTCTTGTCAATCGCGGTTTCCGGGGGTGACTTCAAGAGCGACTGTTTCAAGTGGTGGAGCAAGGCGGTCCGGTTGGCCTTTTCGCTGGAACTGAACCGGGAGGATGAACGATGTTCGGCCACTGTGTCCCCTTGTGCAAACCCATTGTGCTCCTGCAAACGAGAGCAGGAAGCATTCTCCCTGCCGGGCATGGAAGCGAGGGAGGAACGGAGGAGGGTCTTCTGGCTGCTTTACTGCCTCGACCGACATTTGGCCTTGTCATTCAACCGCGTTCTGGACATACCGGACCCGTACTGCGAGGTTTATGGTGAGTCAAATTGCCTGTAGTCCGTCACATGTGATTGTTCGGAAAAGAAGATCTAACTAGCCACAGCTCCTCTACCGGAGAACGTCTGGGAGAACCTAGACACTATAGCACCCAGGGATATCCCGCCCCGGGTAATCGGTGCTTCATCCATCATCACCGGCACAGGCTTTTTCGAATATTTCCTCCCACTAATGAGCATTCTCGGCGATATAATTGAGGTACACCACCGGAGGTTCCACCCCCGCCTGGGCATGGTCGACGACACGCACGCGGTGGCCATCATCGGCGACCTCCTCGCGAACTGCGAGGCCAGCATCGACAAGCTGCGGCAGGAGATCGAGATCGTCGAGTACGCCGCGCCGATGCCCACGCCGGGGGCCGTCGGGCCCAGCATCAAGGACCTCATCTCGGGCTACACCAACCTACCGCCGCCACCGCAGCAGCAGCAGCAGACCCAGGGCCCCCCGACGACAGCAACGACAGCGGCAGTCACGCGGGCCAAGGACCGGTCCCGGCTGCAGCTAGTGACGGCGTACTCGACGCACATCCTGCACGTGCTGCACGTGCTCCTCCACGGCAAGTGGGACGCGATATCGATGCTGGACGACGACGACGACTGGATCACGAGCGCGCGGTTCAACAGCTGCGCGTCGCACGCCATCGCCGCATCGCAGGCCGTCAGCCAGATCCTCAAGTTCGACCCGGAGCTGACATTCATGCCCTACCTGTTCGGCATCTACCTGCTCCACGGGAGCTTTATTCTGCTGCTGTTCGCGGACCGCATGCCGCGCGTCGGGCCGAACCAGAGCGTCGAGCTGGCGTGCGAGACCATCGTCAGGGCGCACGAGGTGTGCGTCGTCACGCTGAGCACCGAGTTCCAGGTGAGTGCTGTCGGCCTTGTCACGTCTTCTTCTTTCCCCGCTTGTTCACAGTCAAATGTGGGCTTGGTATGAGTATACTAACACTCAGGGCTAGAAAAACTTCCGCAAGGTCCTACGATCGACGCTGTACAGCGTTCGTGGCTCGAGTCCCACGGAATGGGAAGAGCACAAGGCCAGGCGTAGGGCTCTTTCTTTGTATCGCTGGACGAAAGGGGCGAAAGGTCTAGCGCTTTGATATATGCGCCTAGAGCTGTCTTCCACCAACTTTTGTAAACACTCAAGAGTAGATGGTACAGTACAGTATGGTGTAGATGGGCCGGTGGTTATATGGGAAAGCCGTATATAAATATTCTATATGGGGGCACAGGGTGGGATCATGATACCAGGTTTGGGACGGTTGTAATTTGAAATATCTATCACTCTTACTGTTCATTTAAGCGTGCGAAAACTTAACTAGACATGGGCATGAAGGAGGAGTAGAGACGGGGCAAAAGGAATAAAAAAGAAAAGAAAAATTAAACATGCAACACCGGGCATTCGCTGGTCGTCACCGACCCAACTACTACTCCGGCGGTCAGTGGCTTGATTAGGGGAGAGCGGACGGGATCCCATATTTTCCACTGCCTGTGGTCGCATGTGTCAGAAGCTGTGGGTTTACAGCTTATGAAGGCATCGTGCGGTGTGTGTTCACGATGCTTGGGGTGGGCAGAATTGGAGAGATACCGTTCCTGGTCCGTGCACGCTTATCACCCCGGTCTGCTTGGGCGCGTGGAGGAAGCTCTGCTGCAGCTGCAACGTCAAAGCTTCAGCTGCCTGTGCCAGTCCGTTGCGACCACCTTGTCGAGCTCCCACTAGTCCTCGGCAACACCACTCGCGATCCCATCCAAGGCAATCGTCCTAACCGATTGTCACCTGCACGGCCTCACCATCGCCAATCCACGACTGTCCCACATGGAGTAAACACACAGAACCACTGATCTTCCCGCCCAACATCCACATACCAGGCGCCGGTCCGCGCAAACCGGCACGATGCTCCTCCCATCATCCCTCACGACCGTCACCGCCCTCCTCGCCCTCCCCGCCGCCGTCCGGGCCGTCTTCAGGGACGAGGTCGGCGACGTGGACTTCCACTACGAGCTCCTCGGCCTGCCACAGCGCGAAACCACATTCTTCCACCGGCCGCGGCCCGAAGACAAGGCCAGCCTGCTGTACACCCTCAGCGACGTCGGCGTCCTCGGCGCCGTGAACCCCAGCAGCGGCGGCGGCGTGGTGTGGAGGCAGCTCATCGGCGGCAGCAACACGACGACAAATGGCGGCGGGCACCTCAGGGCTGGCGACGGCGAGAGCTGGGTCACTGGCGCCTTCGGCAGCGCCGTGCACGCCTGGGAGGCCGTCAGCGGCCGGAATGTCTGGTGGAAGGAGTTCGCCGGGGAGGTCAAGGACCTCGAGGTCATGGAGGTGACCGAGAAGGGCCGCAAGGACGTCCTGGCCCTGTACAATGAGGACGGGTCCACGACCCTGAGGAGGCTTAACAGCGCCGACGGCAGCGTGGTCTGGGAGTTCAAGGAGACAAGCAAGAACCTTCCCCTGCAGGTTAGCACCAACGTCGAGAAGGTCTTCGTCATCAGCCTGCATGGAAATCTCCTGTCGTACAGCCTCAAGGTTACCATCCTCGACACCCTGACGGGCAAGCGGCTGGACGAGATCAGCATCGGCACCAAGGGCGACGTGAATGGCGAGAAGGACGTCATGTTCGTCGGCGCCAACTCGGCCGCGCCCATCGTCGCCTGGGCCGACGAATCGTTGGCCAAGCTCCGGGTGAACGTCCTTGGCACCCGCAACACCCAGGAGTTCCCCCTCGTTGCCGACACCACCTCGGTGGAGATCCACGCGCCCAACCTGGCGCAGTCGCAGCCGCACTTCCTCGTACTCAGCCGCACAAAGACCGGCACCAAGGCCGAGGTCTACCACGTCGACCTGAAGAGCAACGCCATCAAGCGTGCGCACGAGCTGCCTCACCTCGCTGGCCCGGGCGCCGTCTCCACCAGCTCGGACGGCGCCAATGTCTACTTCACCCGTATCACCGAGAACGAGATGACGCTGGTGTCCTCTGGTTCGCACGGCGTCCTCGCCCGCTGGGACGTCAAGACTGGCAATTATAAGGCAGGCGCGGTGCATGCCGTGTCTGAGGTCATCAAGAAGTCAGCAGACGAGTTTGCCGTCCGGTCGGCGGTCGTGACCGATGCGGACGACTGGGTACTGCTGCAGAACGGCAACCTGGGCTGGTCTCGCCCCGAGGGCCTCAGTGCCGGTGTCGCTGCCGCCTGGGCTGAGATCCCCGAGTCCGAGGACCTGGTCAAGACCCTCGAGGCTGAGGCACACGACAATCCCCTGTCTGCTTATATCCACCGCGTGACTAGGCATTTCGATGATCTGCAGTACCTGCCGGGCTTCCTTTCCTCGATTCCTGAGCGCCTACTCGGCAGTATCCTCGGCACCGAGGCTTCGAAGAAGCATGCACTGTCTCGGGACACCTTTGGGTTCAACAAGATCGTCGTCCTCGCCACGAGAAGGGGTAGGCTGTACGGGCTGAACGCTGGTGACCAGGGAAAGATGATCTGGACACACAGGGCCTACAACCTCGCACCTGGAGAAACCTGGGATGTCAAGGGAATTGACGTTGATGACACCAAGGGCCTGGTCACTGTCCGTGGCTCAACGGGTGACTATGTCATTGCCAAGACGGACACTGGCAAGATCACTGAGACCACAGCACCTGGTTCTCGGCCACCTGTACTAAGCACAGTCAAGGTCGACACCCCCTCGGGGAAGTTCCTGCTCTCCGTTGGCGCCGATGGCAAGATTGGTGACATCCCCGCCGCTCTGGCGCCGAAGCAGACCGTTGTCGTCCACGCTGCCAATGGTGAGCTTAGGGGTCTAAGATTCGTTGTCGATGGCACGGAAGCCCATGAAGAGACCGCATGGACCTTTTCGGCCCCAGGATCGCAGCGCATTGTTGACATTGCTACCCGGTCACCACACGACCCGGTCGCGTCAATTGGCCGTGTCCTCGGAGATCGAACAGTCAAGTACAAGTACCTGAACCCCAACACTGCAGTTGTCGCCACTGTCGACGACGCTGCTTCGACCCTCACGACATATCTGCTGGACACCGTTTCCGGCCAGATCCTCTATGCTACCACTCAAGAAGGCGTCGACACGGGCAAGCCCGCTGACTGCGCCATGTCCGAGAACTGGTTTGTCTGCTCCTTCTTCGGGCAGTATGAGCTCCGAGACATCGGCGGGCAGAGCCTAAAGGGCTACCAGCTGGTCGTCTCCGACCTCTACGAGTCCGACCTCGCAAACGACAGGGGCCCGCTGGGCGAGTCGGCCAACTTCTCGTCGCTCAAGCCCATCGACACCCCCACCGGCCCGGCGCTCCCATCCGTCGTCTCGCAGACCTTTATCGTCGCTGCCCCCGTCTCGGCCCTGACCGTCACGGAGACAAGGCAGGGGATAGCCACCCGCCAGCTGTTGGCCTACCTGCCCGAGACGCACGGCATCTACGGCATCCCCCGCCACGTCCTGGAGCCCCGCCGCGTCGTGGGCCGCGACCCCACGCCCGTCGAGGCCGAGGAGGGCCTCATGAAGTACCACCCGGCCGTCGAGATCGACCCAAAGTTCATCATCACGCACGAGCGCGACGTCCTCGGCGTCCGGCGCATTGTCGCGGCCCCCGCCGTCGTGGAGAGCACTAGTCTTGTGCTCGCGTATGGCATCGACGTCTTTGGCACGCGCGTCGCGCCTAGTTTTGTGTTTGATATCCTAGGCAGGGGGTTCAACAAGGTCTCCCTGCTGGGCACGGTGGTGGCCCTGATGGCTGGCGTTATGGTGCTGGGTCCGATTGTGAGTATTTACCCTACTTATCCTTCTAGCCGCGGTATACGTTACGAAAAGGTCTTTTCACTAATTATCTCGCACGCGTACAGGTCCGGAGAAAGCAGATCAACATGCGATGGAAGCCGACGCAATGAGTTTAGATTATAGAGATCGCAGGCGCACTGTAGAAATGCCTTGGGTGGCTGTCAACATTTAACGTACCATGAATCAATAAGCAATGTATTTTGAAGATTACGCGGAAACGTCTCTTTTCTCCCACGCACTGCTGCCCTCAGTCTATAGATGTCGACGGCGACCCTGCTCTCCTCAAGGCGCGCCCTCTTGTCCTCACGGCCCTCCCTCGGCCTACTGATGAAGAACCGCTTGTCTCGTCGGTATCAGTGTCAGCTCGACCGCGATCTCTCCCGCGGCGGCTAAAAGTGATGTTTGCGCCCGCAGTTGCACTCTTCCCGCCGCCGGAGAACCCACCGCCGTCGCTATTGTTGGCAGCCGAACCGGAGTCGGAGCCGACCTTGCTGAACTTGACTCTCGGCGCCGTGTTTCTTGTCGTCCTCGTCCTCGCTGAAGCAGGGATCCTCTCCGCAGCCCTCCCCCTCTCCTTCTCTTCCCGGCCCGAAAGCACCATCTCGTCAACCCGTCGGCTCAGCGCATCAAGGGCGCCCTTCCACCTGTCATCACCACCAGACTCTCCACCACCCTCCCCAGCACCATTCCCCCGCTGCCCCTCACGCCGCCCCCGTCTCTCAGCAACATCATCCAGCAACACACCCAGTATATCCCGAGCATCCAACCCCCCTGCACCCCTACCGCCGTCCCTGTCCCTATCCCTCTCTCCTCTCCTCGCCCTCTCCATAAGCTCCATCATCATCGCCTCGCGCCGGTGGCTCGCGTCCGCATCCGCCATCTGCCGCTCGCTGTCGCGCCGCCGCTCCCGCTCCACGAGGCCCAGGACACCGTCGTCAACCTCGTCTCCGCGGCGCCACCATCGGCGGCGGCTGTGATGCCCGTGTTGCGCGTGTCTGCTCCTCTTCCTCCTCCTGTCGTCGTCGTTGTTTAGGTGGTAGTGGTGCGTGTGCTGTGGCTGCTGGTCATATGGGTCGATGGCAATTGGGCCGGCGGGTGCCATGGGGACAGGGACAATGGCCGTGGTGGACAGTGGCTGTTGGGCAGCTGCCGCCGACGGGGCTGTCCCGCCCTCCTCGACTTCCTCGATGGTCCCGCCTGGGCCGACGGTGTCCGGACCGTTTGTGTTGGTACCGTTTGGTCCGCCGTAGCGCCACGGGGAATTCTGGGAGCCGCTGGCCCAGTTTGGGATTGTGCTGAAGTGCTGTTGGTTTGTTTCTCTGTCAGCAAAATGGCCCTGACGGACAGAAGAGGATGAGGTGAAGAAGCAGCGGAGCGCAAACGAGCGAAAAAGGGAGAGGACCAGAAAGGGATCAGGGAGAAATCAGTAACGGAAAAAGCAGTCGGCCGGTCACGTACCCCAGGACCCCAATACTCATCTTCATGATGCACCGTCGGCGTCGTCGTCACCGCCCCAACACCGCAGCCCTCGTCACAGCAGTCAGCACCGCCGTCCTCGCACCGCCGCCGCTGCCGCACTCGGTCAGGCGGGTCCCCGATCAGCCACCGGCCGAGCCGCGGGAGTATGCACCGCCGCGGCGAGCTGGCGCGCCCGTTATGATTGTGATGGTGATGGTGGTGCCCATGCCCGTGCCCGTGCCCGTGCCCATGCCCGTGCCCGTGCCCGTGCCCATGCCCGTGGCCACAACCTCTACTCCGCACCCGCTCGCCGCCCTGGTAGTGGAACCGGCGGTAGCCGTACCTGCGCGGTTGCTGTTGTTGCTGCTGAGCCTGCGGCTGCTGGAGTTGCAGCTGCGGCACCACCGTGCTGACGAGCCCCGCCGGCGCAGGTACGAGGCCTGCTGTCCCTATTACTCCCGCCCCTGCTGTGGTGGCCCACGGTGAGGAGTAGGAACCCGGATACGCGAGCACGCCTCCTCGGGGCCAGCTAGGCCACCAGCTCCTCCTCGCGCGGTGCCGGGGGCGGAAAGAGACTTGGTGATAGTACGCGCTATCGTCGTCGTAGTCGCTGTCTGAGGAGCACGATGAGGACCGGGAGAGCGTGGAATCTGTATCAGAGTCGGAGTGGTGGTTGTGGTAGTATCGGTGGCGGCGGTGGTGTCTGCACCGCCTGGGCGGGTGGAAAACCACAGCACCAGTCGGGTTCGGCGTTGCGTGTTCCATGCGAGTATTTTGCCGTGGTGGTCGGAAGACCACGGCGCTGGACGGGTGGTTCGGCGCTGCGAGTTCCATGTGAGGGGTGTTTTACTACGATATTGTGGGTGGTGGTCGAGGGTGACTGTTGTAAAACGCTTGTCCGGTCGCGGTTCCATGCGCCGTGTTGCCTGATCGTCAGAGTCTTTCTGGGTACCGGCTGGACTGGGAGGCCTTGTGCCCCCGCGACATCCGCGGTGCAAGATGCTGAACCAACTCAGACCTGGCTTTGTCTCATCGATCCGTCAAAGTCGGCCACTCAGCCTGGCCTGACGGAGACGACTCTGTGCGGTGGACAAACAGCGCCGCCTTGCTAGTGGTTGTGTGTAGCGAAATGCGCCGGGCCTCGGGCGTCAGTGATCCTCTCACGCCTTTCTGCTTGTCCATCTGGCCCGGCGGCCACGGCCATCCACGGTGTCGGGATGGGCAGATAGCGGTGTGCCCATTTGTTTGTTTGTTCCGTCTAGACGAGTATAAGTCTTCGGCCTCAACGAGTCGGCCTACCCGTCACCTCGTCTGATTTCCCATCACCAGCGAACGAGGCAAGCACGTTGCTCCCTTTGCTCCATGGTTGTCATGATGAGGCATGAGGCGGAGCAACAAGTCTAGGCTGCGTGGCGGAATATGGCAGACCCGAATGCCCGACAAATTCTGTGCTGCCTGGGCAGGAGTTGAAAGTGTGCGAGCCTGTGCTCTTCGAAGAACCATTCATGAACCCATCCATCTCTGGCCTCAGCTCACTCCGGTGGGGATGCTGGCGGGCATGTTTATATCTGCGTGGGCATCTGGGCCTCCACTTCACCCCATCGCAGCCAACAAGGCTCTCGCAGTCGCACGAAACATCTACCGGGAGGACGAGGGGGTGACAAAAGACGGATGGAGGTGGTACAGGCTGTGGCCGGGCAAACATCCAGGCCCGGACTATATGAGGGGACGACGGGGTTGCGATACGACGAGTCAGCGGGAGGAGGCGAGTCAAGAGAGGCGGCAACGCTCGTTATCTTGCTCCTACTTGAGTCTGTCCTCGAGCTTTGGAAGCCATTTCGAATCTGAGGACCACTCGGCCGGCTTGGTCAGACGGTCATCGCATCCTGCTCGACTCGCACGCATCTTGTATGGTATCTCACGCCGAAGGTGTTCACCCTCTCCTCCCGGTCCATCACCGGTAGTAAAGGCGGCTATGGGACACTGCAACCTCGCCCGACCGAGCATGGACTACTCCCACTCTCGCCGCCTCACCGGCACCCAATGCGCTTGCAGAGTCCTCATGATCTTCACTGTTCGGGGCCACGGCTTTGCACATCAGAGATATGTTGTGAGGGAGCCTGTGGGGTGGCACACATGGTGCTGCTCACATATAAAAATACGCCTAATGTACGACCACACTGAAACTTCAACTTGAAGCTGTTGCCAAACCATTTAGACACGCGTTCGGCGCGACGGGCACTTCCCTCCGGCGGTTGGTCCGTCCCATACCACCTCAAGCGCGACCCAAAGAAACTTCCGGATCAACACTGGCTTGTGACCCGGGAGGCTTAGCTTCCTCAGAGGAGACCCCATAGGTCGGTCGGTCGGTAAACTTCGAGCTTTCGACCGATGGGGACATGGCCCGGGCTCGCGGGAGGTCTACGGCTGGGTGGAGATCGCTCGGGAAGTTGAGCTCCACGGGGCGACTTTTGCTGTGTATTGCAGCGTTCAAACTGGGGAGCGGCCAGAGAGGCCACTGGCGCGCATAGATCACACGCATTCTAGGCGCGACAGATCCAAGGGCCAATATGGGTTAGGAGGGCTTCGCTAAGGGTTGCTGTAAGGATGGAAACGCGACAGGAATGACGCCGAACATCCCTAGTCATGTTCGCGGCGTGTTTCTGTTGCAGTAGGTCTGTGAGATGATTGATATAACTCGAGAAGCACCCACCTCCTATAATATGAGAAAATCAAGACGTGAAAGCATAAACTTCGTCACACACGACCTCAATGAGGTTTCAAGCCTCCATGGAATGGTCTGGACCACGGCATGGAGTTGCTTGCAGTAGTGTCCTGCAGCCGGGGCAGACAGTTGTATCCAGCCCATTGGGCTGGTGCTCGGCCTTGACAAGGTAACGAGTGTGTTAGCATGCGGAGCCTGACGAAGTCAAATCAAGGAGCAGGGCGACTCGACTGGGAGGCCCCATTCGGTCCGGCCCAGTCGAGAGGGGATAGCAGGCTCGGTCACACTTCTCGGCTCGATATCTGCCGGGTAAGAAACAGAGTGACAGCAATAGCACGTAGAGCCAGGTTCTGCTGGGAAGCCATCGACTGCCACCGTGCCACCCCAGTCACCGGTCCAAGGTGCTGAGGTGTGATGATGGAGGGGAGACCTTGGCGAACATGAGGACCCTCGGACGCCTGATCCGCATCGGAGGTCGTCATAGGGAATACCCCTGTGTGGCCTTGTCTGCAGCCACGGCCCTACGGTTAGATGGGCAATCCGTGTTTGGAGCTATTCCGGCTGTCAAAAATTCCATGGCTACCCAATGTGAGCGAGTGCCAAGGTGGTGACCTCGGACGGTCGTCAAACGCGACTTGTAGAGGCTTCCTGGCAGCCCATTTGCTCTGGGTCTGGAGGTGGGAGAGAGGTTGTAGCACGAGACACCTCGAGCAGTGTTTCGAAAGGCCCGCGGAAATGACCGAAAGTCGAGGGGTCGTTTCATGTCCGGACTCTCAGAGGTGCCAGACTACCGAACGGGGTGAGGCCATTGGGTGTTGAGCGCAGGGGGGTACATGACAAGGTCTACACTGTACCTGGGGATGTGGTCAGAATGACGGCCAGGTGGCCACGACGGGATTGACGATCTGATATATATGTGGCTGCATGGTTTTGGCAGATGTGTGGTGGACAGTACCGAACTGGCGGGTTCCGGATCGGCTAAGCACATTAGGTGGAAGCCATCCACGACCATTGATCAAGCTTGCCGAAACTGGGCTTCGAGGTTCCAGGAGTAGCACGCGCCCTGTGGGATGGTGTCTTCGTTGTGGTATAGATTCTGGTTGGCAGCCCAGCTCTCGGGCGGTTTCGCATATGTGAGTGAATGTTGGAAAAGAGCCCAGCCCTTTCAGTGCAGAGAGGGAGCCATTCATATGGCAGCAGTAGCAGGTTAAGTCTCTCTCGGGCTACTCCCCACGAGCCACATAGGCCATGAGGTATCTACCTTGTGACAGTGGCCTTGGCTGATCATGGTCCAGAATACTATATAAAACGCCCTGCTCACCTCACCTGCTCACCGTGGTGTCGTGCAACGGCGCACGAGTCCAGGCAGAAGCGAGGCTGTGGGCGCTAGGGGACCTCGCCGGCGTTCGCGTGGGTAGACTGCAACCCCAAAGCTTGGGGAGGCATGCAGGTTGTTGTTTTCTTGGGCAACTCCGAGGGCTGATGGTCTGAAATATCTCTGCACATGAGGCCAGGGGCGGAGGAGTTGAGGAGTGGTGTAGCAGCAAGAAGACTTGGCCGGGAGAGACAGGCCGGGATGGAGACTAGTACCTAAGGCAGGTACATGTGTCTGTGCGGCAGATTCAGATGTTCTTTCCTTTTGTTTTCTTCTTCTTTTGGTTCCGGTACATGTACTGTGTACCCAGGCCGAGGCCGACTGGTCTGTGCTCTAATCTCTGTGCTCCGTGCTCATCGCTCTCTGGGTGGTTATCTGGGACTTGCCGGATCATCAGCCGAGCAAAGCCTGGGGCACAGGCCACGCACTTGACAGCCAAGCTCGACGCTACTGTGCAGGGAGGCCCACCGCCAACTCCCGCTACTTCTGCCCTGCAACAGGGCGAACATGGCTTGCATGGCTACAGGGCGACAGAGGCCGCCGCCAATCATGCTGCAGTCGCAGGTCCTGGTCGTAGTTAACTCTCCAAGTACTGAGTAGTCGTGATCATTCACGAACAATAGTTCAGCATGTCCATCGAGAGCGCATTCTCGCGATCGGGACTCGTTGATCATCTCGTGTACAAGATACGATATTGTGTGGTAGACGGGTGGTACGTGCGTTGAAATCTTGGTCCCCTGGTGGGCCGCTCCGTCTTGTGCCTAGGCTAACCATGGTCTCGTGCAGCGGCCCCATACCTGACATTCCCGCGCCTGCGGGACAAGTCGCCGGATCCACTTTCGCATTTAGCCATTCATTCTCTCGTGCGTTTGCCCAATTCATCCATCCTGCCAGCCTGCCCACCCGGGACCTTGGCCAAAGACAGTGAAATGTCATGCTGACATGTGGGCCTCGGCATTCTGCCAGAAACAAAAAAGCAAAAAAGGAAAAGAAAATCGAGGGAAGAAGGGAAGGAAAGCCACTGGAAAGTGGGATGATGCGATGCGGTGCGGTGCGGTACGGTGCGGTGCGATGTGAATGCATGGAAGGCCCAGGCTTGCATTGTGCCTCGGTGAGATATGAGATGAAGGTGTCTCTGATGGGTGTGCCGCCGTGCCCGCCCATCGAAACGGCGCAATCAGAGTGAGATACACTACACACTTCATGTCTCACCGGTCCCCTCCTCTACCAGACTTACTAGCACCCGCCAGTCCGCTTGACCGGCGAATCACCAAAGGGCCAGGAAAGCTTGTCCCTGCCCTGCTCTGGACCAACTTCTTCTCTCTCTCTCTCTGTGTGTGTGTGTGTGTGTCGACATCCTCCAGGTGTCTCTCGTACTCTCTTTTCTTTCTCTCTTCCCTCTCTACTGCTGAAGTGAATGCATGTGGGCGAGTCTCGGGAGGATGCGGGAGAGACGGAAGTGCTCGCGATCTCGCGGTTCGCGGCAAGCCGGGTGTCGTTGGCTGTGCGGTACAGTGCAGTACTCTCTCCCACGCAGGTTACCAATCATGCAACCTGTCGAATCGCGTCCAGTCCAGCCCAGCCAGTGTTCGTCCGCGTCGATAACGGACAGGCAGTGGTGAACAGCGTCGCAGTCTCGCAGCTGGTTGGCAGGTCGTTATTAACCACCTGAACCCAGGTAGTTGTCAATGAAGGGCTGAAAAATTGCCGACCACTGCAAGGGGTGCCTTGCAGTGTTTGGGGCCCAATCTCAATCTCAACGTGGGCGTGATTTGCCCTGTTTCGAGTCCTGATGGGGCAAGGCGCCATCGGGCTCCCATCTGAGACAGGACAGGGCTGCCCCCGAGTCTGAGCCAGCCCCCCCACCTCCGCCCATTCATTACAACCCCAATACTCGCGTATATCCTCAATAGGTATGTATGAATGAACGGATGATCAGATGGACGATCGAGTTCATGTCGCACAATGTAATTTGTTGAGCTCATTCCAAGGGGGGTCTGCGGGTCAAAATGTCTGGCGGGACTTTGGATATGACGCGAAACCCCCGAATGGGGCTGCTTCCCGTGGGTGGGAGAACAAAACGGCCACACCCACCGCGCGTCGATGGAGCTGCTTCCTCTGCAAGTGCACGGCAGTGAGAAAAGTACAGGCAGGCACCCCCCTCCCCCTCCCCGCTACCCCCGCCAGTTGTGTCAGGGAACCGATAAGGTCTCCTGATTGGCCCGATAGCAGGTCGCATGGTCCTCGATCAGTGGGTACCCACCTTCTGATTCCCAAGTCGAAACATGACACTTCAACCTACTTTTCTTCCGCACACATGCTTTGGCGATGACAAAAGTTTCCTGACCGGTTTCTCAGGTCGGCCATCTGGAATTGTTCCGATAAGGACAGGGAATGGAAACATGCACAGACCCAGACAGACAGGGCAATGCAGGACTGGACAGAGAGGGCAGGTGAGCGATGAGCGATGAGCAAAGAGCAAAGAGCAAAAGGCATATTGTCACATGCTGCTGCTCCTGCTCCTGCTCCTGCTCCCTGCTGTTGGCCCTGGCTGGCGGTGCGAAAGCTTGATGGCTTACATAACCGACGTCGACGGTCTGGACCTGGGCATGCGACCGGGGCGTGATTGGGCCGACGGCTCATATAGGCCCCACATCGCGCAAAGGGCCTGCGCTAGCGGCACGCTAGGCATGCAAGAGTGGTCAATCGTGCCTGTCGTGTCCTGGCCCAAGCCTGTCCAGCCTGTCCAGCCTGCATTGGGCTGGTCTTTATCGGGCTGGGTACGTGTACTGGGTGGCTGACTTACAGCGGGTACCGTAGCAATGCAGCAAGAACCCCACGCGCGCACGCCTTCTCTGGTGTGTCTCGTCTGCTCTTCCGCCAGAGTCTCGTCGTCCACAACAGGAAGCAAGATGGCAATATTATCATCATTCATCATGATCCTTCCAAATAGTTCTGATCCAGTTGCCACCGCCCCAACCCTTGATCACAAGCTAACAAGGCCCTCACATGCTCATTCCACCAGAAGCCGCGGGCAGCGACCACGGGCCATGAAGAAGCAATGCACTCATACCAGTCCCCTGCATCATGTCTCGTCCCGGTCCAAGGTCAGCGACACCATGCTTGCAGGCTGCACCTCACCAACGCAACGGCGGGCTCCCTGACTCCAAGTGCAAGCGATAACCGTCGGCCATCGACCATCGACCATCCCATCAACGGTTGTCACTCACGGGCTGGCGGGCTGGCTGATCCCTCCAGCCGATCCTCATTGACAGCATCGCGTCACACAGCCGGGGACACCAGCCCAAATCCAGCCCGGGAGGTAAGAGGGCTGGGGGCATGCTGCCATGTCAGAGACAGGCATCCTCAAGACATCAAACTGTGTCCCCCCCCCTGACACCCACTGCACACCTGATGACCACCAACTTCAACTCAACTCGAACACTCAACTCGATAGCACAGCACAGTAATCCGACGACGTCCCGACTCGAATCGGGCCTGCTCGGCCAACCCCCCAGTGACGAGCGCCCCCCTCCCAAGCTCGAGCCCATAAGACAGCTCCCGCCCGTCCGCCAGGCGATAGCGTAGGGCCAGGACGGAAAGTCTTCCCCGGCTTATTAGCCCTCGTTGCCTGGCGGGGCTAGCACTCAGCCAGTCAGAGGCCCCGATTGCCTCGATTGCCTCGATTGTCCAAGCCCATGCCCATGCACATACGCTCTGGCTGCTGTTCGGAGACACACACTCTCTCTCGCTGATTTATCATCAAGTCCTGGTGGCTCGGATCGCCCTCATTCACTCAATCATAACCAACCTGCTCAGTCTCTTCCGCAGCCAAGACCCGGGCAAAATTCTTGTCCAGTGTCGAGGCCCCGCATGGGGTGAGTGTCTGCGCATGTGCATGTGGGCGTCCGCGTGTGGGGGAATTGGGGACGGTGGATAGCAAGAGAGGTACTGTGGCGTGTGGGACGGGTTTGGCTGGTGTGGTGTAGAGGTGGACGCAACCGGAGTGGCTGGTTCACAGCAAGTACGGATGTATGGCAAGGTACATGACCGTGTGTGTCTCTGTGTGGATGCCCACCCCCCCTCGCCTATTTAAATCATTAGGCAGGTCGAAAGGTGCAGCACGGGCACTGGGCATTGGCAATGGCACTGGTTCTCAGTGCCGAACCGAGTGGGAGTCGCCCAGTGCTAGTGAGGCGCTGTACCCGATCGTGGGCTTGGCCAAACGTCGAAAGATTGACACCCAGTATCGCGGTGCTCGGTATGGTTAGTTTTGGCCTCGTTGGTCTCTGAGACGGAACCTGTGAGCGACAAGGCTCTTCCTTGGAGGCCCTCGACTCGACCAACCATCCACCCACTGGACACTAGACCCCGGGCACATCTAATTAGGGACTACCCGGTCCTTGTGTACCCACCGCGACATGCCTCCAGTGGGCGAGCTCCTTGCTGCGACAGGAAGACCGACCACCTTCGCCTTATACGTGAGTTGCGGCATTCGACCCTGCAGGGCCATCTTGCAACAAAGTCAAGGCTTGCCTTCACCTCACCTCTCCTCACCTCAGCCCTGGTTTCTTCCTCGTGCTGCTGCTGGGGTGGTGACAGACAGAAGGAAGAGACATTCTGCCAAGCCGTCGACACATGAACGGACCGAGCACAATACAAGAGTCCAATGTACAGCCACATCACGATTAAAAACCAGCCTAGGTAGATAGCCTGTACTATAAGGCGTGAGGCGGTAGGTGACTGGCAGCTGGCAGCCGGCAGCTGGAGGTACCTGGGTAAGTGCTTATTAGAAGCGACCGATTGCAGCGACGAGTGAGCTAGATACATGCGGTACGGTACCTACCACCTACCACAGCATCACCCACCTGGCGAACCCCCCGCGCTCTCCCCCAGGTCCAGGTCCCCAGGTGCTCCTCCATCCATCCATCAGTCCAAGTCCAAGTCCAAGTCCAGGTCCCGGTCCAGTCTAAGTCGCAGTCAAGCAGTCCAAGGTCCCCAGTCCATCGAGGTTCCAAGCCCCGTCTCCCTCCTCAATCCGCTCCTCCCTCCCTCCCTCCACACACACCATCCCCTCGTGCATGCTGTACTGGCACACTCTCTCGTCCACCACACTCGCGCCCCAGCCTGCAGCTACCCCCAATCCCATCCCATCCCCATCCCCATCCCACCAGATTCTTGTGTCTGTCCTCCATCGAACACCACCCTCCCCCCCCCTTTCGAGGCTCAACTCAAACACCACATTCTTTTCCTCCCGCTCCCTGAATTTCCTACCCACCCTCGACAGATTTGCATTTGTTCTCGACACTCAACCAGTCTGTCAGTTCCCTCTCTGTCTCTCTCTCTCTCTCTATCTCCAGCCAACCTTTCCCTCAAGCCGACATCCTGTTTTCGCCGCTGTCTTCCCTTCTCCATTCCTCCGCGCGACCGCCCACCTCGCCTTTGTCCCCACCACTTCCGACAACAGCGCAGCGCAGCAAACCCACCGACCCAAACTCAACCAGCCCCGGTGTGTTTCTCACCCTCGCGACCGCGTCTTGGCCAAACCGGCGACCCAACCTCCGGACAATCCCATCTAAACCACCCGCCCCTCCCTCTTTGTGGTGAATCCGACTCGGCCACCCGCCCCAGCAGGCACTTGACCACTACCAAACATTTCATTTCCCACCGCCTCGCGACGCTCGCGACCACCGTAGCTTGAAGCTCAGGAACCGCGACGTGCTCCACATTTTGACATCTAGCCAGTCTGATTCGATCAGCGCGATCGTCGTCCTCCGTCCTCGCCTCCCATAGGTCTCGTAGGGCTGCGCTGCATGCATCGCGACTCATGTACGGGGATCCAAGCACTACCGTCGCCTCTTCTGGCGCGTCCCTTGCTGGTCTGCAATCGCAATCGCATTCACTTTCCCAACCCCCACGGTCGCAGTCGCAATCGCAGTCGCAACCGCCATCGACGTCGTCATACCAGTCCACCCCCCTCCCCTTGACCTCGTCGGATCGCACCAGTCCCTTCGCGCCCACCACCCTTGCGCCAACAGCCATCTCCGCCTCCTACACGAGCCCGAACCTGATCGCGCCTCCGGCCTCATCATCCATGGCGGCCGCCTACTACGCACCGCATCAGCCCATCGGCCCACCTCTCCCCTCGGCGACACCATCGCATCCACCGACATTCGCGCAATCCTTCGAGAGGGATGCGCCCAACCCCATCGGAACCCGTCAACCCGCCGTTGATCATGCCGTCCTCGTCCAACGACTACCTCCGGAGACCATCGAAGAGAACCTGCGAGTGATGTGCATATTCTCTGATGAGCTCCTCGACGTCAACATGCTGGGCGTGTCAGCAGAGTCCGATGGCAACTACCGTTCTGCCCTCCTTCGATTCAAGTCCTTCGATGGCGCCCTAGAGGCTAAGACTATACTCAACGGGAAGAAGGGAATGCGTGTTGACCTCCTCGGGCCCAGGGGGCCCATTGCTGTTGACAGGAACAGGTCTGGTCCATCCAGTGGCTCGTCTTCGACTACTTCTCCTGGAACCTCCGCGACACAGCCTCCGCGTTTCGACGGCACGTTCTCTCCGCTTGACAAGACATCGCCCTCGAGCAACGGCAACTATGTTACCAGCGATTTCCCCGCTGCGAAGCACAGTTACAACTACAAGACCTTCTTCTCGCCACAGTCGCCCATTGGAAACCATCTCAGCGAGCAACCTCGCAATACCGGCAAGAGCCTGATCAACGATGCGACCGACGACGACGACACTGGAGACATACTGTCGCTCCCCCGCGCCTTCGCGGAAAATGGTCCCGTGACAGCCCAGCGCCGCGCGACCGCACCTCAGATTCCTATCATGGAGAGGATGGCATCTCTTTCTCTCAACACGGGCCCAACAAATGGAGCGCCGGCGCCTCAGCGTGGGCCTGGACAGCCCAGCACCTATCAGCCGCATTCGGGACACCCAAACACCATGTCGCCAACAGCCATCAACGGGGCCAACGGCCATTATCAATCTGGTCCGGTGCCATGGCGCACGCATGTTCCGCCTCCTGCGAATCCCGCCGACATGAACCCCCCTTGCAACACCCTCTACGTCGGCAACCTGCCCATGGGCAGCTCAGAGGACGAGCTCAAGAGCTTGTTTTCCAGGCAGCGCGGCTACAAGCGATTGTGTTTCCGTGCAAAGGCGAATGGGCCCATGTGCTTTGTGGAGTTCGACGATATTTCCTGTGCTACCAGGGCACTACACGACCTGTATGGGTTTCCGCTTACCACCAGTGTGAAGGGTGGCATCCGGCTGAGCTTCTCCAAGAATCCCCTTGGTGTCCGAACTCCTCAGCCTCCTGGGCAAGGCCCGTCAGGGCCTCTGGCCGGACCAAACGGGCTCATGAACCACTCGACGAACGGCTTTGCATCCGCCGGGCCTCCTCCCGGACTCTCCGCACCGCCAGGTCTCAACAGCAGCCGGGTGACGGGGCCTTACCCAGCATCTGCCGTGCAGAATGGTGCAAATTCGAGCTCGTCTTATCCGCCCTCGACAATGCCCAACGGTTCGAGCGCATTCGGCAACGGGGGAGGTGCACCCAATTACGGAGGGAATCCGTGGGGTTCTAGCAGCTACTTCGCCTCTGCGCCAATTTCCGGGACCAACGGCATCACCTCTCCCCCACCGCTGGCCGGGGCCCAAAACGGATCTGCCACCTTCAACGCGTACAGACGCGGCCAGTTCTAGTAGCCATAGGCCCGGACCGCACGTTGTATTGTGGTCACCTACGTGCTCATCTCGTCCTGTCTTCCTGCGGTTTTTACATTGTATTTGTTGTCTTGGAATGTACGCTGATTTTTGTTTGCGGCTTTGCACTGGCACTGGCACGGGTTGCACTTTGTTGGATTGCGCGTTCACCACCGCGTCGTTCCATTGACGCACGTCTTCTCAACATATCACATGATTCCCCCCTGCAATTTAGCAAGCACGACATGGAAGGAGTTCACAGGTTTCTTTTCTCAACATGCCACTCAGGACGAGTGCTGTGGGTTTGACTGCAGCTTGCACGAACATGATGAACGACTAGAAGGGTCCCCGGCTCCTGGGCTTTCATCAAGATATTCGGTGTTGGGCGGTCAGGCGCATCTGGGGAAAGGGGAGCTGACGACTACACCGCCATCACCCAGCAACGTGTACTGGTGCCATCTACAACATGGCCCGAGTCGCTTTGTGTCTCCGGAGACGATGCATTTTCATAGAACAGGGTATGGAGTTCTTTGTTCGGGTTCCGCATTCTGGGATGGTTCGGTGCACAAGACACCGTACGCACACGCTCACGCGCTCTCGTACGCGCATGCACGAAGCTGCGGGTTCGATTCGAATCTTTTCAGGCACGGCGAATACGGCAGGTCGTCAACAAGACGTGTCGGTATGAGAGACGCCACTACGGAGGGGACACCTGCACGATAAAAGGAAGCGAAAAGCATTCTAAATACCATGGCATCATCATCATCATCACGTCATCATTCGTTCATTCATTCATCAAAAGCAAGGAAAAGAGCCGAGGGAGGTTGGGTCTCAACTCATATCAAAATCTCTCAGGAAAGGTCTCATCATTGCTCGGCGCGGGGGAAAAAACGCATCTTGCAACGAAGCAACTACTGCTGAAACATCTATCCTGGCACCACCAGCCACGAAGACCAGGCTTCGTATGACCGGGGCCATGGCACAGCAGATTATACCAACTTTTCATTATACCCCTTTCCCCTTTCGATTCTATCCGACCGGTTTGAAAGCCCTCCAGACGGGGGCCATCCGCTGCGTCGGTAGCCAACTTTTGTGCACATCCGACATCTACACGCATTTCTCAGGCGCTATAATACAACGACGACGACTTGGTTCGAGAGCGAAGCCGTGGCAAGCCTTTGCAGGATCGAGGCAAGATTCGGTGGATGGATCGGCAACGAGGGCCATCGAAGGCTCGTCTGGGTGGCGATGAGACCGGCAGCGAGAACAAATTGTCAAGGTGTTTTTGTCTTTTCTTTTCCTCTGCTTATTTCCTTTCATCGTCCCATGGTGTGGATCTTTCTTCCCAACTGTCAGATAACCGGACTCCTTACCACGTATCCCCCTCCTCGACGGAAAGAGCCATCCGGGACCACGTGTAGCGAAAAGGGCGTTTTTTTCTTCTTATTTCTAAACCTATCTTTCATCAAAGACGGGTCGGGGAGCATCGGGGCTGCTTCAGACGGCGGAGCATTGCCAGCGCGGGATGTTAACAGCGGGTGGTTGGACTTTTGTCTTTGTGTTGTTTATCTGGGTGTTGTTGTTCATGTAATTCGGTGGAGCGAGGAGGATGACTATGGGTCTTGGGCATCGGGCAAGCAAAGGCAGGAGGGCTGGCCAACAAACAACCTTTCTGGCCCCAGAACTCCTCGCTCGAATGGCCTGTTCTCCTGTCGACCTTCAGAAGCCAATCAACCAGCCAGCCCGGCTTTTGTCCTTGTGTCTGTCTCTCCTCACAAACACCCCCTCCTACTTTGTGTGTGGTTCGGAAAACTATAGCTTTACTTTTTCAACTCTTTTTTTTTCTATAGACGGGGCGGGAGGGCTTGTTTCTTTTCTTCTTATTCATGCTTGTTCTCGACTGTCCGTCTTGACCGCGGGTAAAGAATTGAATCGAAATGCTGCGTTTGTTCTGTTCACATACGCGACTTTCTCCATTGTGCTGATGTGAAACTGAATCCGAGTCTGAGATGCCTTGGGCTCCTTCTTGATTGCCAAATTGTGTGGTGGCTTCTGAGTAGCCACTCTTTTCGGCCCACTACTTACTCGGCTCGAGGGAACACATCCGTGTCCTCTCATGAATAAAGCAAGCCGGTCGACGTCTAGGTCTTGTCTTGGCTCGGCTCGTCGAGCCTCAGACTTGCCCCCAGTAGTCAAACGGCGTACGGGTCGTCCCAAGGCATATTTGGCGGGACCTGAAGGACAACGGACAGTGAGGGGGAATCTCTGATGAACAACTGGGCCCCAGAGCATCGGGTTAGACTGACGGGGAAAGAAGAAATACGGGGCACAACGTAGCGGGGCGGGAGGCAAGCACGACAGGTGAAGATGTGGTTTTTGCCCATTTGGACTTGTTTTGTATTCTCTTGTCTAGGGGAGCTGGTGAGCCGGTTGGGAACGGTCTATCTATCCATCTATGGCCTTGATAGCTGGGCCAGAGGAGCGCGTCCATGAACATTGCGGGAACGCACAGACAGTGCTTGTCGTGGGGGGTTATTTGTAGATACCCATCCCGTCCGCGCAAGACTGCGTGATGACATGGTTGACGTGTCTATTCACGGAACCAGCAACTCGGCCGAACGAGTGCTACCGTAGAGAGGGCTGACAGGTGCGGGCGTGTACGGCTAACCGATCATTCACGGATGGGACACGTCGCAACACAAGCGGGCTCGCCAAATTTGGTGTATGATGAAGTCCCCAAGAGGAAGGAGGCCTTGCAGCCGATTCAGTCCCCTGCTTTTTTTTTTTTGTGCCATCGTGGGATTTGGAAGACGAAACCAGACCGGACCCGAACAACCCAAAGCGAAAACCAGTGCGCGCGCGTCCCGGTCCGCCGGGCTGGGAATCTGTCGACTCACGACATGCGACGTCGAAGAGGCCTGCTTCCTCCCGCCTTCCCATGGTCTGAGCCATGTGTTCTCGCGTCATGTGTCATGTCATGCTATTTTGTTTTTCCCGGGCGGTTGATCAGTACACTCTTTCTCTTTCTCTGCCTCTCTACCTGCCACTTTCCTTCATTTATTACAGTACTTTACCCTTCCTTCCTCCCTCATCCTCCCAATTGTTGTCCCCACCTCGGCTGCAACCACACCCATCGGAGGAAAAACCGCCCTTGGCGACGCACGGCAGTCGGCAGGAAAAAGAGGGAACGAGAGGACTGTACCTACCTAATGTAGGCGGTTCGGCTCCTGCACGCCTGACGGGGTTCCAGTCAGCCAGTCCAGGGCCTGTTTGTGGGTCCGCCTTCCTTTCCGTTCCTTCTCCCACGTGGGTGGGCCGCCCGCGCAGCCGCGGAAGGGGCGGCAGGCGGGTCGTGCCTTCACCACCACCACCCCCTGGCCCCCCCTGGCTCCCCTCCACCTGCAAGCTTCTTAGTGTACCAATGTACCTGGTCCTGTCGGCAGTAAGGCACGAACGAATTAGACTTCAAGTTACATGACATACAAATATCCTGAGTGGAGTCAAGCGTGAAGTATCTACCGGCAACGTCCTCTTCTCCTTCGTGGCCGTCCACGCGCGCACGACTCGAGTATGGGCCGACGCTTCCACTTCACTGGCACGATTGGCGGTCGGCTGGAGAGGCACAGCATCTCGTTCCGAACCTGCGTGGGCTTGTCATCTCATTTCTGTCTTTTGTTGGTTTACACCGTATTTCTTTACATTTGGACCGCCCGGAGATACAATGGGCATATATCGGTGAAGGAACTGGACACACACGCTAGTATCGTGCTCCATAGAAAAGTGGCATGCAAGGAACGTTCTTCGGGGCTGGTCTCCGGGTTTGTGGCGCTCGTGTGCCGAGGATGGATGGGGTCGGTCCTGGGTGAAAAGCGGGACCCTCTTCCACGTTCTCAGTGGCCTCGGCCGGGTCTTTTCTACCCTCGGGTCGGGGCAATGGCAATCTGGCTGCTTATTTTCGTTGCGCGAACCTGGAGATCATGGTCTGGTTGACATATGCAGCCATGCTGCTCTCGAGTTGCCCTTGGGGTTGCCGCAGACGGGTCCACGACGAGCCAGCAATGATACCTGTGATGACTGAGAATGGCACTGAAGCAAACTGTGAATATTGTAGGCATCAAGAATCATCATTAACAAGGCCACTGGAGGTTGTCTAAATCATCAACGCCAATGTAACAAGCACACAAACAAAATCCCCATCCCTTGAGCGCCAGAGCCGTAAATATCAGATCCCGCTTTTTCTTCAACGCCTTGCCAAATCCCTTTTTTGCGTTGCATGTGTCTTAACGAAACTCCCGGCCAGACCATAGAAACCTCTCAAAAATCGAACCTGAGGATCTGGCCGTTGTCCTTGAAGGCGGACGTGAGCTGGGCCACCGCCATAGCCTTGGGGCCAAACCACTGCAGAAAGATTCATGTCAGCAGTCTGCAGCAAGAGAATAATCAAAGAGGAGAGGAGAAACAAGTAACAAAAGGACTCACCGGCGGCGCAGTCTCCCGCGAGATCTCCCCCTTGACATCCATCCACTCAAACCACCGCAGCTGGTCCCTCAGCTTCAACTTCTCATGGAACGCAAGCACATCGCGCGCGTCGTCAACACCCCACTGGAACTTAGACCCGCTGGGCTTAAGGATGTTGGCCCGCTTGGTATGCGACACAGCCAGACTCCCCACCGTGTCGAAGATAAGCTGGCCCTGCCCAAAGTAACCGGCCAACCCCTTAATGACGCTCTCCGCCTCGGCCGGGGTGAGATAGGGGAACAAGCCCTCGGCCACGACGAGCGTCGGCCTGTCGGCAGGGATATCGCACCACCACCGCCCCTCGGTGACATTAAGCGTGCGGAGCGAATAATCGCCCACAGGCCGCAGACTAACCTCCACTTCCTCGTCCTCAATCCCCTCCTCGCCCATCATAACCCGCTCCCTCAGGTTCGCAACAAGCGGCCGCTCAACATCAACCCACCTCACCAGCTCGGGATCCCTCCGCACCCGCCTGTCCCGGCTGTCAAGCCCGCACGCGAGGTGCAGCACCGTAACCTGCCGCCCGGGCCAGGAAGCAAGAAACTCCCCCGTCCAGGCGTCGATGCGCGCCGCCCGCCCGGCCACGTAGCTCACCCACCTCGGGTCCGTCCCGTAGGTCCCCTCGAGCCAGCCTACGTCCTCGAGGCACGCGAGGGCCTCGGCGGAGCGCCTGCACCCGAGTATCGGATGTTTGGACTGCGCGTCGAGGGATCTCCAGAATAGCGTTATCAGGAGGGTCTGCTCTACTTCTATGAGGGTGGCTTTTTCTTGGCGCCGCGGGGTCGTGCGGTGGTGGTGGTGGTGGTGGTGGTGGCAGTGGTGCGAGGGCGAGGTCGTGCTTGAGATTGTGCCCGGGGTTGGCAATGATGCCACGGAGCCGCTGCGCTCGGAGGAGACCCGCGAGATCTCTGTTGACCTCGAGCCGCGGCGCGACGAGGGCGTGGGCGTGAGGGCCTCGGGGATGGGGGTGTTACCAGGCATCCTTCCTTTCGTTTTCGTGGGTTAGGACCGTGGGTTGGTTGGTGGGGGAGAAGTTGGCGAGGGGAAGAATGGTCCGTGTGGAGGTTTGGATATCCGGGGCTGTTTGGTTCTGTTCCTCTCCTCAAGGGTGAGAAGTTGTAAAACGAGTGACTGGTATTCGAGAGAAACTGAGGAACGAGAGGAAGACCACCCCGACCGCCACCAGGTGATTGAACTTGGCTGTTGGGTCGCTTTTATGTAACGCATGCATGCACACCACCCCAGCCCCAACAGCCGTTGTCCGCCCCAGTGGGTCAGTCAACACGGGACTAGAAGTGAACTTTTCGCCCGTCCTCGCCCCCTCCTCCGAGCACTGACAGGCGGCCGTCCGAACAGAACGACGATCAGCATGGTGGGAACTAACTGGCGCGGTCTAGATCGCTCCAAGCTCGCGGCTGCCTGACCGAGGCTCTGTCTTCGGCCCCCTTTGCCTGGCGGGCGCGCGGGCTGGGCGGCTGCTGCTGCTGGGGGCAAAACGTGGAGCCCCCTGACCCACTGGAATAAGTGGCGATGCTTCTTCGTATATATAACATGTCAGCTTTCTTGGTCTCTCGTCTTCCTCCGGCGCTAGAAAGATGGACAGGGGCGGGGTGGTGGTGCCTTCATGGTTGTAGACGGGATTTCTTTTTTGGCATAGCAATCAGGATGCAGAACGACAATTCTCCCTTTTCATATGTTGTTGTTGCTCATTTCGTACAGACGCTGGTACAGAAAGCTGGGAGGGATACAAACCCCCAGCGGAGTCAGGACAGGCCTTCCCGTATATACAAGTGAACGACGACAAAACTAAACAAAACCGAAAAAAGGAGTATTATGCTCATGTCTGAATTAGATATGTGACGTCAGAAAAACAGCCGTCCCACACTCAACAGCATTCCCATCCTCGCCATGCCTCATCCTCAACCCCGGAAAACAAAAACAAAGAAGATCCCATCAGTCGCCCCATAACGCCCGTCTGGCTTAGCAGCATCGCAAGAAGCAAGGAAAACATGGATAGGACAAAATAAAAAAACTCGCGCCGGGTCTGATTACCCGATGATGATCCGAAACCCATGATGATTTTGAATACAGTTGAAGCATCGCCAAATGAAACCAGGATAAGAAATGTGTGTGTGTGTGTGTGTGTGTGTGTGTGTGTGTATGCGTGTTGTGTGAACAATCGCTGTCCTTCGAACATCAACGCAGCCAGCCAATACTACTAGTAAGGCGGCCTGCTGACATTCCCAAGACCCCCCTCGCCAACCCGCGAGTCAATCCCCTTGAGCAGCGACTGCAGGTCCATAGTCGGCAGCGCCTCATCCCTCGAGTGGATACTACCCCACGTGGATGACCGCACCGTATCCCCGCCCCTGCTCTTGACGCTCCGCTGCTTGGGGTTCTTGAGCGGCGGCAGGGAGTGCGGTGAGCTGAACTCGAGGCTCGCAGCGTAGTCCCTGGTGGCGGTCTGCGGCGGCGCAGGGTGCGGGGCCCCGGCAAAGTCGGAGGGCAGGGGGGGCACGGGCGGGACGCCCTCGCTGTCCTCCTCGTCGTCTAGGATCGGCCCGGACTCGCTCGGGGGGTTGGAGTTCAGCGGGCCTAGGGAGGCGCCGTCTGAGCCCTTGCGCTCGCGGCCCCCCTGGGACATGGACCGCGTTCGCGTGTGTGCGGTTGAGGAACCGTCGGTCTGGGCGCCTTGCGACTGTGCGGTGGCGGGTGGTGGGTTGAAAGACATCTCCGAGGTTGACATGTCGTAGCTAACGAGGCTGTCCTCGCTGCTGCTGACGTCGCGCCCGCCAGCCGTCAGGGGCGGGGCGGGCATCTCCCCAGAGAGGATCTTCTTCATCTGGCTGACGGACGTGGTGCCCTCCTCTGGGGTCGACATTCCGTCAGGGTTGCGCGACAGACCGCTGCGGACACTGCTCTTGCGCGTCCTCGTCTGCAACGGCGCAAGAGTGCGTCCCCCATCCGGCGCAGGCTGGGACCGCGGCCGTACGTCGTGGTTGCTACCCGCAGGCGTATGCTGGCCAGGATCCTTGTGCCCGTTCGCCAGTGCGCCATTAAGGCCGAGGCGGTGGCGGTGGGTCCCGCTCGTCCCGGCGCGCGAGCCGTTGAGCGAGGCCGACTTGCTGGCAGCCTGGACGGTTGCCACGGCAGCCTCGCGGGACCAGTCAAACAGCATCGCCTCCTTAAAGCCTGCCGGAATCTCCCTCTCATTCTCGGTCGGCGAGATCATGCTGCCCGTAGAGCCGAGGATGGGCTGCGAGAACGTGCGTCCGGGTGACCCGGCTGGACTGGTCGGTGGCGAGAGTGTGGCCTCCTGGTAGCTCGTGCAGATGCAGTCGACGAGCGACAGGCGGTCGTCAAACGGTAGCAGTGCCTCTGATTCTGCCTCCTGCTGCGATATCTT
Organism: Diaporthe sp. PMI_573; assembly: GCA_021399435.1. Classification (NCBI taxonomy): domain Eukaryota; kingdom Fungi; phylum Ascomycota; class Sordariomycetes; order Diaporthales; family Diaporthaceae; genus Diaporthe; species Diaporthe sp. PMI_573. Next base: position 770,001 of record JAJTUP010000005.1, read on the forward strand.
AGATTGCTGCGAGACCACGCCGGGGATGCCAATCTTCTCCAAAGGTGGTGCCGGAACTTGCACGCCGTCGACCCAGAGTTGCTTGGTCCTCCGCCGGATTATCTCGTTCTGAATTGCACGCCCAACAAAGGACGCGTCGAAATCGAACTTCTCCGTCAACACCCAGAAGTAGCCATGACACAAGCTCCCCAGGCGCACTTTCTGCAGTGGCGTCTCGGCCTCCTGGATGTCTTCCTGTAGTCGGAATACCATAGGTAGACCGAAACGGACCGCGTTGACTCCCAGGCGGTTCACGAGCTTCGTAAGCAGTACGTGAAGAAGAACGACATCCGAATCAAAGTCCAGATACTGCAGGGCATTGTCATAGATGGCTATGTGCAACAGATGCAGGAACTTGCTCTTGAACTTCTTGGACGGTCGTTCTCGGTAAGAGGTAGCTGACCGGGCGCGTCGGGCATCCGTCGGCGTGGCAGGCTCAGGTTGCAGGCCAGATCGCTGGTCGTCTTTCGCAATCAGGTCTGTCTTTCTCGTCTCTCGATCCAGCCAGGTCAGCAGCGCGTCGACGTAAGCTTTTCGCACCTCCCCGTCCGCGTCCTTGAGCAACCACTGCGTGCCCTCCCACTTCTCCATGGGCACCGGGTATCTCGACAAGCTGATACTACCGCTCATTTTCACTTTCGGGTTAGCGATCTTCAGGATCCCCTTCACCGCCTTCAAAGCCGTGAGCTTTGCAATGGTGAGGAAGAAAGGCGACTCCGAATGCTGGTCATCCGATGCTTTCGTGTCGGTGTCTGTTTGTTCGCCCTGGGCCGTCGAGTTCGCCGTGGCCCCATTCTTGGATGGCTTCAACCGAAGCAGCAGGGCCGAGACCATGTCGATGATCTGTTCGTTGTAGTAGACGTGGGTTGCCAGATCCCCCATCGTCTGCTGTATGCGTCCTAGGAGCTCCTTTTTCGCGCCGCCGGTTGGGTCGCCGGGCATCTGCACCAGGCGCCTCATGTGTTGTACAAGACCCATCATAATATCCATCACACTCAATCCTATCAAGTTCACGTCCGACCGGAGCAGGGACCCAATCATGGCCGTCAGCACGATGTGTTGCCGCAACGTCTCCTCCTTGAGCTGCATCTGGATCATGGTGTCCATAGCAGTGACCAGGATCACGTATCGCTCCTGCATGGGCGCCCACCGCGAGACGAGTCCAAACAGGTGGATGGCCCACCCGCTGTCCTGGCCGCTGCTGGTCCTGACCACGGTCTCGTCCTGCTGAACCCGCTCCTCGATGAACTTCAACAAGGCCGTGGTGGCCGTGTGCATTTGCTGCCTGTTGGGCACGACAAAGATCTGCTTCAGGCACTGGATGGCCAGGACGCCTGTCTCCTCCTCAGCCAGCTTGTCGACATCGCCAGCCGTGCCCGACAGGGCTATGGGGTTCGGATCTCCGCCGGTCTCGGTGGTGTGCACCGTCGCGTTGCTGTTCCTCCTCTTGAGCAGATGATCCGTGTTCACCTTCTCCTCCATGTTGGCCCGCTGCAACAACACGTCCAGAAACTCTTCGTTGCCGGTCCACAGGTTCTCCAGGATCATGGGAACTATGACTTCCAGCTGCCGCCCGGCAACAGAGGAGAGGGCATCCGACGAGGCGATGCTCTTGATGGCCCCGAGGCCCGCGTTCCTCCATCGCACGGCCACCGGCTTGCTCGGCTGGTTCTTGCCTTGTTGTTCTCGTGTCGAAGCCAAAGCCGCGTACTGCTGGATCACAGCCTCGTACTGGCGGAGATAGGCCTGGTCGGCAAATAGGGAGGAGGCGTCGTGGTTCGCGCAGAAGGCGTCGAAGGTGGGGAGGGAGGACTCGACCAGAGTAATGTCATTTGACCGCAGGATCAGGTCCAGGATCTTCAGGACGAATTTCGCGAATAGGGGCAGGTCCTTTGGGCTCTTCTCGATCAAGGCCTCGAGGATCTGGAGGGTGACCTGGACATTGCTGTGTGCAGGGTCTGTGTCAGTCTTGTGCGTGTTTATGTGCATGTGCGCATTTGTGCCTGCTGATCCACGGTTGAAACATACCCAATGCGCTGGTGCCAGATGTCGCTGGCGGTCTTCTTCTCGAGGAACTCGCCGACCTTGTTGATCTTTGTCTTGCGGGAGATGAGGTAGAACAGCAGGTAGCTCAGCTCGCTCGAGTTGGGCTTGACGCCTATTGTGGTCTTGTTGGTGCGCGGGTAGCACTTGAGCACGAGGACCTGGTGCTTTGGCCGACACTTTTGCTGGATGGACTGCATTGCGCCGACGGCTGTGGCAGGCTGTCGAACTCGAGAGCTGGGAGAGCAGTTGCGTCCTCGCTACCGTTGACCAGCCACGGTGGCCTCGGTGTGCTTATTCGTCGCGTGGCTGCTCGCGCAGAAAACGTGGGCGTGGACGTGGGCGTGGCGCTGGGCTGGGCTGGGCTTGGAGCTGAGGGCGGAACGCACGGCGCGGGTGGCAGGGATGCTAGGGATGGGAGGCAGGAGAGAAAGGAGTGACAGAAGACAGGCAGGACATGAATGAAGGTGTGAGGAGGAGGAAAAGAGGAAAAGGGACAGAGAGATGTGCTGGATTATCGTGGTGTGCAAGGCGGAGGTTGTATCACCATCTGGAAGGGAATTAGAGGGAAAATGGGCCTCCCCGTACCGCAATAGCAGGCAATCTTACTGTCACGGACGTTGGAGCTGGAATTGCGGATGGAGCAGCATCAAATCTGATTTCTGGGATCCGGGAGGGCACACAGACCGCTGGCGAGCCTAGGCCCCTACTTGTGCTAGGCTCTCGGGCTTGCACGGGCCACGTCATTCCAGGACCTCCCAGGAGGAACTGCCAGCTCCCGGTCCAGCCAGTCCCTGCTGTGAGTGACTAATTCCCCGGGCTGAGCATTGCTGGCATGATAATGATAATTCTGGAAATAGAAGACCCTCGAGGACCGACCCGAGGACCCTCGTGTGAAGTGTGTTTATTTATTCCAGCATTTGGCCCCTGCATCGACGTAACAGTGCCTCTCCTGTCAGATACAAAAAAAAAGTCACTGCCGTGTCTCATAGTCGGCTGGGTACGGCTGACTGCCTGACTGCCGCTTATTCTTGTTCTTATTTCAGGAGAAGGATCTGGTGGCACAGCAGACTGCAGCACCACAAACGACGTCACACACCCGGATTTTGTTGGGGATCTGGGAACGGCTGCTAGCAACGGCCAAGCGGCGAACCATGTTGCCTGGCCATCGGCCATGTGGGCGGGAGAATAGACTATCACACCATGCAGCCTAAAAGTCTATATCAATGTAATCTAGTGGGTGGTGGTGGTGTTTTGGGACGAATGGGCGGGCGGCGGACCTGACGGCATGCGAAGCTTTCCCCAAAAGCTGCTTCCGTCATTCGGTCGGAACCGATGAGCTCTTCCCGCCACGGAAACAATCGTCATGAGCTAGCGACCATCCCCATCTTCCAGATGGAGCTACAGCTCCCGATCTGCACTATCTTGTCCTCACCTCCAGAACATACACTTTAGTCCAGCTGTCCAGCCACCCTGTCAACGCAGTCCAAAAAGTCGGTGCCCACTGTGGTCAACCCCACAACAAAGTGACAGTTCACCATCATCGTCACCCCAATTCTAGCCGGCAGTAGCACTGGCCCCATCAAATGTTGGACCGGGTATCCACCTCTCTCTCTTCACGTGTGTCCCCGAGCCTACAACGACTGTAGGCTCATTTAGGAGGTAAGGGACCGGTGAGTGCAGAGGATCGATCACTGAGCTGCATGTCTCTTTAATTCAACTAGTATTTCACCTTCTAGACCATGCGCCTTGGCAGTGCAGAATAGTCTTGGTTGAGCTATAACTGTGTGGGGATTCTTCATGTCGACGGCGACAATATGTATCAACATTTATTCTCATATCCTCCACAAGACAACCTATCATAACAACAGGTACGTCCATGCTACTTTCATCGCCAATCCTCCAGAACTTTGATGGATGTAGCGGTGTGTAGATGCTCCGGCCCAAATACTTCAAAGCGGAGTTGGGCGCAGGAGTCCATCAAGGCGATAGCATCAGCGATACGTCCTTGGGAGTGCCAGGTCAAAGCCAGGCTGTGCATACTGATGAAAGTCTCGGGATGGGTAGGCCCTTGTACCCGCTTGCGAGTCTCCAGCACTTCCACGTACAACTTCTCGGCCGCTTCAAATTTGTCTTGTGTCCAAAAGACCCTCGCCAAATTTTCCCTGAAGGTGAGAGTGATGGGATGATCAAGCCCGAATTCCTTCTTGCAAATCTCCATCACTTCCACATGCCGCCTCTCGGCCTCTTCCCACCGGCCTAGTTTGTGAAGCGTGAACGCTACGTTAGACATACTGGTGAGTGTGTCGATATGAGCAGGCCCGAGTACCTGCACGCGAGTCTCCATCGCTTCCACGCCCAGCTCCTCGGCCTCTTCCAATCGACCTAACTTTGAAAGCGTTGACGCCAGGTTGGCCATACTGAGGAGCACTCCGGGATCCTCGCGGCCCAGCACCTTCTTCCTCAGCTCCAGTAGGTCCCGTTCTACCTGCTCGGACTCTATGTACTTTCCCTGTAAGTGTAGCACATGGCCCAGGTTGTTCATACCAGCCAATGTATCCAAATGCTCGCGGCCTAGTGCCTTCTCCCTCAGGTCCAGTATCTTCCGGTAGATCTGCTCGGCCTCCATGTACTTCATCTGGCCGCGTAGTACGGTCGCTAGATCCTGCATCTTATCCAATGTATCGGGATGCTCGCTACCCATTGTCTTCTCTGTCTGCTCCAGTGCGTCCCGAAAACGCTGCTCGGTTTCCTCATATTTCTCAAAATCGGTGCACCACTTACCCACTTCAAAATCATCAGAGCTTGCCTTATCGTCGGTAGACTGTTGGGTGTCGTGGTGAGCCCGACTACTTTCACTACTAAGCCCATCGTCATCGTCAGAGGCTTGGAGATCTTGGAGTATGCCTCCAGTGGTTCCAACTCCATGCGGTGGACTTGAGCCACCAACGTCCGATGCGAGTCCTTTAATCTGGGTTTCGCTGGCATCTATTTCGCTGTGGAGCTCGAAACCACCCTCAAAGTCATCATCGCGAGAACCCTCCTTATCCACTCGGTTTGCTTTACCCGAGTCTGCGTTGGAGCCATCATCTTCGTTGTTAACAGATCTGGGCAAAGCAAAACCGGCAAATCTTTCCAGATGCAGCGCAATGTGGGTCTCTATTTTTCTGCCTGTTTTCAGCTCCACCATGCAGACGGGGCAGGTCCGTTCTGCGACATCTGATACTGATTCACTGGCTTGGATGATGCGGGTTAAAGATGCTTCACCGCTTATAAATCCTCCATGTTGCTCTTGGAGATGACGCTTGTATGTTTCGAGCTTCTTGAAGACCTGATCCGAGTGCTCCCGACATCTCCAAACCTTGCGGTGTTCTGAGTTCTCGTGCTGCACCCAGTCCTGCCGACTGTCGTACAGCTGTGCCGGATTTCGACAGTCCTCGTACGTGCAAATGTAAGGGCGCATGTCGTGTATCAGATGAGCTTTCCATGCTTTCTCGGCCAGAACTTCGTTTGGGCAAAAGAAGAAGCAGTAAGGACACTCGAAGAACTTTTCCGAGGGTGTATTGCGCGACCTCTTGGGCGGCGGAGGGAAGGCGACGGAGGCATGGGTCGCTTGTGTTGACGGGGCATATTCCGAGACAGTCCAATTCGAGTGGTTGTCCGATATCTCGAGCTGCGCGATGTCGAGTCTGGTGGCTGTCGTAATGGATGGAACAGTACCTGGGATGGGTTCCAACACTGGCTCGCCGGTTCCCTGTCGTTGTGCACTTTGAAGCCGCCCATGTTGAGCCTGATACGCCTTTGTATGTTTGTTGAGTTTGTCCCGGTGTTTGGCCCAGTACGCAAATTGTTGTCGGCGGCGAACATTCGCCTGTGCGATGCGTTCGATAAGATAGGAATTGGTACCTGTCCTTCCCCGCTCTTGTTCTTGAATCAGGACAGTCCTGATCGGCTCCCATACTTCATCGTCGTTGTCTCCTGACGGCCCTCCTGGTGCCTCTGCAGGATGATGGTCTTGGCGTGCCCTGACCTTCCGATACTCCAGAAATACTGATTTGACGTAGTCTACATCAGCTTTCTTCATGGCTTCAAGAAAGTCGACTCCAGTGTCTTCATCCACCTGTCGGTGATTGATCGCCTTGGAAGATCCAAGTCGGGTAGAAGGGTTCCGCATTTTCGTGGATATCTTGAAGAGTCTGTTGATAGGATCCCGGATTCCGTCTAGCAAGAGTTCCATATCGGATTCTTCTTCGCCTTCGTCTTCGTCTTCGTCTTCATTCTCGTCTCCCGTCGTTTCTGGTGTTGAGCACTCTCCGCGAGTTTCATCCATCCCAGTCGCACCCGCGTGGATGGCACCTGGGTAAATTCGTAAAACTGATTTGATTCTGTAAGTATCTTGGTTCTTGATTCAGACCTTGGAGGGCTTACCGTCTTCTAACGAGTTGATCAGGTCCTGCATGAATCCTCGTAGTGTCTGCGCCAGCCCCTCGGCTTCTCGGACACGGTAGTCCAGAGAGCCGTGGCCTGCAACGAAAAGTCCCATATTTGCAGCCCAGAGATCGAATCTCTCTGATTCGGCTACAAACAGATCCACGGGCCATGCTTTGTCGGTACTCTCCTTGAGAGCCTTCTCGACTTTACAAAAGAGGTCTATAGCGTTGGACCCCAAGTCTGCCAGGGCTACACTGGCAGAGTCTTTATCTATGGGCATTGATCTGTCCATTGAAAACGATAATTTAGAAGGATTACCCATGGAAAGGTCTCTTATGACAAGGTCAAGATTGTCACTTTGTCGGGTCCGCGTGAGCGAACCGGTCAGATGTAGCTCCCCCGCTGATTGTGTAACAGTCTCTGGATTATTTTTGTTCCATATTTAAGCTGATCAAGCGAGCGAATACCACTCCAAATCGAGTCTCAAGGGTAGCACTGCATATCAGCAAGACATAAAGCGGAGTAGTGACGGTAAAGCTGGCCGACGTGCCACCGCCGTTCTCGCGATCTTCAGTTCAGCACAAGGCCCGTTCATACTACGAAACATCCTGGCCGATATTTCGTCCTCTTTGCGTGTTCCTACTATGTCGGGAATCGAAGTTGCAGGTGTCATCCTCGGGGCCCTCCCTCTCGTCCTTAAATCCGTGGATGCTTATCGAGGTGGGTGTCGAAGGGTTGGCACAGCCTTCAAAAAGCGCAAGCATGTCGATAAGCTGGCCCGGGCACTCGGTACTCAACAGCTGATTTTGAACGAACTCATCAAGTCGGTCATTCGAGAGAGCGGTTGCGAAGACGTTTCAGCTTTTGAAGATGATGCATTCATCTACCTCGACAATCCAGATGTTCAGCAGCAAGTGGGGCAATTTTTAGGCCCAAGAAACACAAGGGTCTTGATTGACGAGCTCAAGGCCAGCAGTGAGGCTGTGAGAAAGGTAGCTAAGTGTATATCATGCCTTGTGCCTGGATTTAAGGTAAGGCTCGCTGCGATTTCTACTACTGAAAACAATGTTAATACCGCACTAGGGGCCCGAAGATGACCTCTTTGCCATCATCAAAGTCAACCAAGAAAAGCCGAGTTTGGTGGCTGATTTGGCTCCAACGATCAAGCTGCTACTTAATATCACCAAAATAAAGGAGGCGACTGATGAGATTGACAAGAGCAGCGGTATACTTGACCGCCTGTGTAGAGTCGCATTGCCAAACTGCCAGTCCATGAATAGCAACTCATCCAGAAAGTCTCAGAAGCTGGCAAAAGCGTTTCGCCAGATCAGAGGGCTGGCCGGGGGTCTTTACGATGCTGTTCTGCACGGATTCCGAGACGAATGCCACGACAGTCATGAGGCAAGGCTGTACCTTGACGACCGTATCGATACTGCTCACCAAGTACTTAACCGGCGAAGTGCGGCAGGCCCTGATGTGCCGCTGATGATGTTTGATTTGGTCTTTCATGCTAGGGGACAGAAAGCAGACACACTGTACTACGAAACAGCTGTCCAAGTCTTTGACGACCATACCGATGAAAATATAAACACCGGGCCCGGCGGTACTCCAGGGTCGGCGAAAACCACGGTTACTTTCTGTGTGACCGATGATTCACCGGAGTCGAAGCCCAATGTAGCTACCATCACTGATATCTGCACAACCATCAAGGTGGCTACTGGGATGAAGTCTCGCCCCTCTTTCGCATTGCTAGGAAATCGGCAGATGGCTACTTTCCCGGACCATAACGCCATGCTCGCAACCCAGTCGCTGAGTCAGGAAACTTACAGGAACTATGTTTCTCTAAGCCAAATACTGAAGACATCATCACTAAACCTCCCCTGGAAACATCGGTTGCAGCTCTCCTTACGGTTAGCATCCAGTCTCCCGCAACTACTCGAAACGCCTTGGCTTACACAAGCGTGGCGTAAAGATGCGGTGTTCTTCCTCGTGTCAGACGCGCCATCCGGTCCATCAAGCCGCGGAAAACGAAGCCCACGGCCGGATCTTAACCGGCCCTTCGTCGTCTGTAATTTCAGCGGCCAGTCTCCAGAAGTGCGTTCTAAGGAAACCAAGACAGTAGTGCTGGAGCTAGGAATTATATTACTGGAGATATGGCATGGGATGACTCTGGAGGCACACTTTGGTCTAGACGAGTCCGACAAACTATCACAGCCGGTGAAATCCTTCGAACGTCTGGCGCAAGCGCTGGAGTGGGAGGCCGACTGGGCAGACCCGATGCCAGGCCTTTTTGGAGAGGCGGTGTCGCAGTGTTTGAGGGGCAACATGTCCGCTGGGAAAAATCTCGGCTGGGAGGATTTGAATGTCTGGAGCTCGATTTGCGGTGATATTATTGAGCCTCTGTCGAAGCTATACAAGAATTTCTGATTTTAGGGCTGAATTTTGACTCGAATCTCCGCTGCACGGCCACAGCATCTACGCTATGGACCAACCGAGGTACATCGCCTTTTCCTGTAAACCATTTGTTTCGTACGGTGAACATGAAATTACTAAATTCCCCCTTCTGAGACCACTCCGAGGAGTATGCATAGGCTACATCGTTTGCCACTCGGCGTCCTTCTCAATCGTGCTGTCTGGTTAGTCTTCCCTTTGTCCCTCAATATTTGCCATTGACACGAAGACCTGATTCAACGACCCCTACCCGCAAATGATACTGATTACCGCATCAGGTACTAACACGAGCGAGGAGAGTCGCACAGCATCGGGGATATCCTGCAACTTGCGCTCATGATCTGCCGATCACATAACGAAGCCGATGTAATCGACTTGGAGTCCGACATCACATACAGTCTAGGAGCTGTCACAAACGAGATGAATGATGGCTCAGCTTGCTTGAAACACATCAAAGTATTCCTCGACTTGAGACTCGAAGTCTTTGAAGGAACTGGGATAGTCGACGAGAGCCTTCCCCGAGCGCATAACCAACTTGGGACAGGGTGGATGATGGCTGCTGAGTATGTGAAAGCAGAAGATGCTTTCTCAAATGCAGCGTCCCTGTACGAGCACTTGCCGGGCTACATCAAAGGAATGCGATCGATACCGCTTGCCAACTTGGGGCTGGCATTCTGGCTCCAAGGGCGTCTGGACAAGGCGTCCGAGGTACTTGAACTCGGTCTCCGGGATAGAGAAGAATTGTATGGCCCCATGGATACACAGTAATTTCGGTAAGTTACAATTTCCAGAGGATTTTCTGGCAGAAAGATGCTTGAAATGGCTGATCACGCGATGGCAGGACCGGCCGCTTTCTCCACGCTCTGGGCAACGTCCGCTTCGACCAGGGCCTGATATCTGAGAGCGAAAAGTTACACGCCAATGCCCTAGCACGATACCAATCCACCATTGGAATCCGTCATCATAGAACAGCAGATGTGTGTCACAAGGTCGCGCAACACAGCCTGCGTAATGGGAAACTAGACCAGGCTTTGACTCTCATTGAGCAAGCCCTAAAGGTGTGGTCAGCCGATCCAGAGATCTATCGACCGGAAATCGCAAGAACCACATTCTTAAAGAGCCAGGTGCTTCGACAAAAAGAAGACACAAGGGATGCTCTTCCCTTCATGCGAGATGCAGCTGCGATGCGAAGAAGCATCCCGGGCCAGGATCCCAAGGATGACGCCGAGCTGATGGAAGATGATTTTGACCGGTTGGTCACATTCTGGTCGAGATGAAGTCGATTTGTATTGGGATTCTGCTGTGCAAGGGCTATAAAATGCTCAAGTTTGCATGCGAATGGCGCTAAAACATTCTACTGCCTGACTTGACCTTCCAAGGCCGTCCACTCTTCTGAAGCACTGTCCTCATGCTTTCCAGAACCCAGTAATCCATTCCCGGGGTTCCCACCACGTTGATAGCAACCGGTAATTGTTCTTGATTTCCCGTAATTCTAGATTGGTACGGGATCTCTCCTATTGGTATGACAATGTCCGGTGAGTGGAGAATGGGGGAAAGAAATAACTCATCGGTTGCAGTCTGGTACGATGGCGACTCTGTCCTTTCGTCCCGGTAGTGCGGCTCGACGGGAGAGATTGGCAACACCATCAAATTCTTCTTCTCTTTGAAAATATGGCCCAACAACCAGGTCCTATAGATCTCAAGCTTCCGAAGCCCTTCTTCGTACTGGTCGGTCGATACAGTCGCACCGGAAGCCCACCGTTGCTCCACAAAAGGAATCACGTAAGGTTTGCGGTTGAACTTCTTGGAGTATTCGGTCCTGAAAGCGTCGGAAGAATGATAGAAGCTGTAATAATACGTATGAATTATGACGTCCTTGAGGAATTCTTCGATATTGGAAGAAGCACTGTTCGGTGGTGCTTCTTCCCAACACTTGCGTATCGAGACCTTTGTGATTGTTGCGTTGAGATGTGTTGCCATGTCGTCGACAAAAGAATCAAAAATTTCCATTTGGCCAGGGATGCGTGTCGGCAGGTAATCAAATGGGTAGATGATCTCAAGGTTCGAGTTCGACTGTTCCAGCCTCTTTTCTGCCCTTGGCAACCATGCAGATAGAACGTCTTCCAGGACATCGAGGTTCCTTGCAAATACACAAGGCGTGTCAAACTGTAAGAATGTTGGGACCATCCCATCCAAGGGTGCTGCATCATGTGAAGGACGGAACTGGAAAATCCCATTGACAAGTGCAGGCCTTCGGCCACTGCCAGATGTGTCGGTGCCAAGTGCACAGTCAAGCCACCCGTAGGACGCCACAGCCGCTGCGCTTCCACTGCTACTGCCGGCTGGCGACTGGTATCCGTCTCCTCGTGGGTTGAAAGCAGTCTGGAAATCCACTGCGTCGGAAGGCTCCTCCCTGGCAATCATTGAACTAAGCTTCGTCAGGCCCAGTATGTGATGCCCTTGGTCAACCAGTTTTTGCACTGCCCCCGCCGATTCTAGGGCTGGGGAAGATAACTGATAATAGGAGGAATTACACAGTGACGTCTTCAGCCCGTGTACGCGGAAAAGATCTTTGACGGCTATTCTGAGATGTCGGGACTGCAAGCGTGATGGTACTGCAACGGCTAGTGTTCCGTACACCTTGCCGGCAATCTGAAGCTGTTCAAAGGGTTCCAGTGACCTGTTCGATATCAGTATATTCTTCCATTATGTCACAGGTGCACACTCGCTCAGACACGGCAGTGGCGGATATGGATGGGAATTGCCTACCCTCGCAGAATTTTTGGTTTTAATGTTGTCAAGAAGGCCGTTTGTTGATCGTCATATAAGCGACACACACGCCGAAGAAGGGACTTTTCGACGACATATGTTCCCGGAATCAAAGTTGGCTCCGGTTGTGACCGGATATCCACCCAGATATTGCCACGATTGTTCAGGAGTCTGTGTGCATCTCTGGCAAGTTCTTCGTTGTGGTTCCAAGGCGCAAGAAGAATAACGCCCTGGAGAAAACCGCCACAGAACACATCGTCTTTCTCTGCGTTGCGCAACACTAGTTCAAGCTGTTCTATGGCGGGGCGATTTGTCGCATTCGTCAGCTCCAGGACGGACACCAGCAGAGGCTGTTCATGAAGCATGGGGGGCTCGTACTGCAAAGCAGTGTTAAGTCAGTCAAAATCTAGCTCAAGTTTTGAAACCTTTCAGGAAGTACTAACTGGTATGCCATCACAAACCACGTAGCGAAGGTTGCCAATCTCAAACACAGCGCCATCATCCTGTGTGCCATGTGAGGCACCGGAGCGACTCTCAGTCGAAGAGACGGCAAGTCGAAGCCAATCCATGAGTTGGCCGACACAGGTCTGTCGCGGGGCAGTGCAGCTGCAGGACATGGCGTTGTGTCCGTTGAGGCAGTACAAAGGTCCTTCTTTTCTTCAGGTGATGTGAATGAAGTTGCAGTAAGAAATACAGGGGCAGGTGAGGGGTCGGTCGAGTTGTGACCAACATGCACTACCTACGAGGTGCAAGCTACATTAGACGGTGACTCACCGTGAGATGCCACATCCTCTGATTCGGCACTCTTAAATATTAAAACCTCATCTTCCTGTTGATCTGGTAAAAAGTACCAGGCTTGGCTGCAGTTGTACCGGACTTGAAGATTCTCTGTCACAAAATCGACGTAGACGATATCGTCAGGCATGGTGTCATTCTCGTAATCGACTGTGCGTGAATCACACAGGCCCAAAGGCCAGTCATTGAGTGGCCCTCGCAGAGGTCTCCACGCACTGGCAACTTTTGTCAGAAAGAGCCTTCATTGATGGTCTTCAGATGCATTATTCACTTCACTATCTGCCATCGGTGATTCAGTATCGCCGGAGCTTCCGGGCTGTAAAGGATCTGAATCATTCTTGAACCTTCTTCATTGGTAAAGTCTGGCAGCATCCATAAGCACAAGGTGACAAGACGAAAGTTGGAATATGTTACCACTGACCTATGTAAGCCATCGCAGTGGGCTGATCGTGGATATAGTATTTTCCTGTTGATAACGACGGTCCACAACATCCCCGAGCTGATGAACTTGTCTTGCCGTCTATTGGAAGCCCATCATGCTACTGGTGGTTACTGCATCTCTAGCACAGCATGCGCCACACCTGAACATAACGCCGGATAGCGGGGACGACAGAGAGAATGAAGCGTGGGTGAAGGAATATATGGCCAACTTGACGCTGCACTCGGTGAGCACGTACCTCGGAGATCACGACACTCAGATGCGGGAGACGAAGTACTGGTCCGATGATGCGGGGGAGAAGCTCATGACAATTCGGAAGAAGTGGGATCTGGAGAGGAGGACCTGTGGATATCCAGACAAAGGGGACAAGTCGGGACGTGATGGATTGCCGAACAAGCTACAGAAGTAGTCCCAGAAGCTCTAAAAAATGTCCTACAAAAGTTGCTGGTTGGGATTCCTGATCCATGTGGGGGAAATATACAGCCAAAATCTCACGTTCACCAAGGACCACGGCTTCGAGGGGCTGGTCGAGTACTCATCTTGCTGCTTGGATCGTCCTCCAAGGATTCCGTCCCTGGGGCGTCCGCAGTTGAGTCGGTTGCGTTTGAGCAACAAATAGATTATTCTTATCCTAAGCCTGAACAGCGATCGGGATTACAAGACGAAGGAAGGGGATTAGGGAAAGGTGTGCTAGTAGTGAGGCAATGCTTTGTAGACCAATATCGTGTCAGAAGCCACCGCTTCATTGCGGTTCACATAGACTCACGAGAGCGCTTAGACAATCCGAAACAAGTAGCTTTGCTTGGGGCCGAATCGAGGAAGTTTGCAATTCAGTGGATTACCACATGACAAGGCTCTACCATTTAGTTGACTTGTAACTAGTCGAGACCATGGGGGCGTCTTCTAACACTCTCCTTTTCTCTTCGTGCAATCCCTCCAGCCTCCTAACAATTACAGACCTGGGGCTGCCCCGGTATCATGCAGCAGCAGGTCTGAATTCGGACAGGTCGCGTTAGCTTGGTCGGCTCAGAAAAAGAGACGAGTGCAGCCATTCAACGAGAAGGAGGAAGGCAATAATTGATAACTTACACTCGCAGTACAGCAGAAACGGCGAGCATTGGCTGCCTCGCAAGCTCGTTCACAGCCATCCGCGCACTGGATAAATGTATCCTTCAATTAGAAACATGGGCGACTCGGGTCATTCATCGTAACGGGTTTCAAAAGCACACACGAGGGCACTCTAAGTTCACAAAGACCCCGGGCCGACGATGAGGAGGTGGAGAGGATATGGGTTCCGACGAGTTGTACATACATCTCCGGGTTGTGCCACAACCGAGACTACCCATATTGCAGCGACGATGGTCTTGATAACGAGGAATTTCATTGTGTGAATCTGAGATATCTCAACAATGGCGTGTTTCCAACGGTGAGTGCAGGAAGGCTTTATGTGTCGTCACGCTCAGGGACTGTCCTGCTTTGGAATTGACCCAAAACGGGCTGTATGGGGATGTGAACGACTTTTTGTACTCGGCCTTCAACGAAGAGAACAAGTACGTTATAGTTCTGAGTCATCCTGGATAAGGGTTTCGCCGACCAGATTCCATTTATCGAGTGTGTGGGATGGAGTTTGTGTGTCGCATTTTTGTCTCTTCATTCAGCGGGAAATGTTCGACTTGAGCTTCAGGCGGTGCGGTACTTTCCTAGCCTACCTGTGTTCTATTTATGTTTGACCACCGCTAGCCGATTAGATATTGCCCAGGTGCGTTTACTATTGTCTAGCCAGCTGTATTACACGTATCCACAGCTCACGAAGCCCGATTTTACCTGGGTGGTTGCCCGAGACTTCTTGAAATAGACTCGGCAAAGTCTACGGAGAGGCAGATGCGGATCGCAGAGGCAATCGTTCCAGCGAGAAGCCAATTTCATGAGTGATCTGTACCGGTCAGCTTGCGCCTTGAAAGCTTGAGACCCCTGCGAGCTGTATATTATGCCTCTACGATTTTCGGCCGACTAACCGCTTTCCGTTCACTAAAGCACAATAGCCTTTGCGTTTTATGACTCTAACTCAGGCTTTACTTTCTGGGATACAGGGAAACAATTGCTACCCAATCTCATGGTATGCTTCCTCACGCGGGAACTGCTGTAAGCCTGTGGGTGACAGATAGATGGCCATCAACCGCTGGCTTGGTGGCATAAATCCCGGCGGTGTGCGAAAATGACCAAGTGATATAGATGTCTTCAGCCCAACTTTGCTTACGCAGTTTGCGTTTAACTCGTCTCAGCCCCTTGCAATGGCCAAGATGGATTGTCAGGCACCAACATGCCAACGAGGCGAGGAACGGTGCAACACTGTATCCAGCCCAGTTGTATGGTGACGATGCCATTAGATAAGTCCGGGGCAATTTTCACAGTTACTTCTGCAGGCTTTGCTATGCCTTCAAATCACCACCTACAGTTTCCCAAGAAGCCCTCTTAGCTTCTCTGGATGTCACTTTTTGATGTCAAACGCATGCCGCATGTCGAGGCCTCGTAGATGTTGCCCAGTTTCTTGAACAGATCAATTGATACCTTCCTCAGGCTCCTATTTAGTATGCAGAATGAATCAAGCGACCCAGTAAATTATACTGACACGACCTTGAATGCTGAACAATAGTTGCGCCCTACAGTCTGTTTCGCCAACCGCTCATGTCAAGTGCGCGTTCGGCCCTGCTGGGCGACGTTGTTGTGTGCACGTATGGGAGACATGCAAGCCATCGGAATCCGTCGAAACGTAACAAGAAATATGCCTGTAGGATAGTCCATTTAATGGACTCGCTACCTTTCGAACACAGGCAGATGTTCGCCTATCTGCTCATCAGAGGAGATGCGGTGTGATCTGCGGCATACACAACGACTTGGGACAATATCAATGCAAGAGTTTCTTGGACTGCCTCTCACCACAAATTTAGCAGAGTGCAGGTGAGGCGCAGCTGCGGTAACTTAGCAATTGGTCTTGCAATATTCTGTACACCGGCAATAGAATATATGTGATGCTATGGATGCGGGTCTCACCAATATGGAGCCTATCCACTCCAGCCTCACTCGAACCAGGGCTGAATATCAGCTATCTCCGTCCCAGGGCCCAGAAGCCAGTTGAGTACTTCAATGCCAGATTGTCAAGCTGGGGAGCTTTCGCCTTTAATGCCATTACAAAGATGCAGAATCTATCACAACCTGTTTTCGCTTCATGAGTTTGCTATTGGCCTGTCTGTATCTGCTCGTGCGTAGCAAGACTAGGTTTCATACTTCGCGACCGCTGAAGGACGGACCGTGGTGCCACCACAAGCTGAAGCAGCTCCCTGCGGAAGAATACTCTGTTCCTGGAGCATTTTACGGTGAGTTGACGGACGGAAACTCTGGTCATCCTGAGATATTCGGAAATTCCGAGCCGAGTAACACAGCCAAGGTGGGTAGTACGATTTGGAATCACATCCGATAGGTTGGGATTCTATTCGTGGCTCACCTGCGGGGATATTGGTCAAAACCAGGTCTTCTCCGCAACAGACGTCAGTCAACACGGCTCATGATCTGATCTGTCACAGCGAGCATTGAGATAATCGCTACTCGCAGGTTCCCCTCTCGGAGACACTCATCCAGTCGTCATAGGTCGACCTCCGAAATTCTATTTGCCTCGCTCTTTGAGCAGCGACTTGAGTGGTCCGAGATGCTTCGAAGGTCACTGAAGTTGTTACGGTATTATTAAATGTGGCAGCGTCCTCTTCACTTACATATTGCAGTGCCGAGAGACAGCGACAAAGGTTTGGAACCAAGCAAACCACGTCATCGAATCTACCAACCCCTTCACAGTCATGGCACCAAAGCTACCTCCTCTGAAGGAAGCCCTTCCTACTCATTTTGACCTCTTCTATGACGGACAGTGGTATAAGCCTAAGGATGGCTCACGCGTAGAGACCATCAGCCCCGGCACCGGCGAGTCAATCACAG
The DNA here is from genome assembly GCA_021399435.1 of Diaporthe sp. PMI_573. Taxonomy (NCBI): domain Eukaryota; kingdom Fungi; phylum Ascomycota; class Sordariomycetes; order Diaporthales; family Diaporthaceae; genus Diaporthe; species Diaporthe sp. PMI_573. The sequence continues at coordinate 786,952 of JAJTUP010000005.1, forward strand.
CCATAGCCGAAGCAAAAGCCGCCGACGTCGACGCGGCGGTTCAGGCAGCTCACAAAGCCTTCCTCACCTGGAAGAACACAACAGTCCAGGAGCGAGCGACATACCTGCGCCGCGCTGCCGCCGTCCTGCACCAGCACGCCGAGGAGCTGGCCCTCGTGGACGCGTACAACACGGGCAACCCCGTGGCCGAGATGATCATGGACGCCCACACCGCCGGAAGCAGCCTCGAGTATTTCGCGGGTCTAGTACCCATGATCCGCGGCGAGACGCTCCCGGGGACGTTCCGCCCGGACGAGTACCTGCACTACACCGTCCGCGAGCCCCTCGGCGTCGTGGGGCGCATCGTCGCCTCCAACCACCCGCTCATGTTCGCCGGCGCCAAGATGGGGGCACCGCTGGCGGCGGGGAACACGGTCGTCATCAAGCCGCCGGACCAGGCGCCCCTCGCGGTGCTTAGGATGGCTGAGCTGCTGGCTGATGTCTTCCCGCCCGGCGTCATCAGTGTCTTGCCTGGGAGCGTTGAGTGCGGGAAAGCACTGGCGGCACACCCTCTCGTGAAAAAGGTCACGCTCATCGGCAGCGTGCCCACTGGCAAAGCCATCCAGCGGGACGCCGCGGACCAGCTCAAGCCGACCCTTCTCGAGCTGGGGGGAAAGAATTGCCTCATCGCCTACCCGGATGCTGACGTCGAGAAGCTTGCCCAGGCCATGATGCGCGGTATGAACTTCACCTGGGCCGGACAGAGCTGCGGCTCCATGTCTCGCGTGTTCTTGCACGAGAGCCTGCACGATAAAGTCCTCCCTCGTGTCGTCGAGCTGGTCCAGGAGAAATGCCAGCCCGGAGATCCCACCGACATCAACACCACCATGGGCTGCATGATCAGCAAGGCGGCGCAGGATCGTGTGCTGGGATATATCGAGTCGGGCAAAGCCGAGGGAGCAAGAATCATCTGTGGGGGTGGCGTGCCCAAGACTTTCAAGGATGCGCGTCTGGAGAAGGGGTTCTTCGTGGAGCCGACAATCTTTGCTGATGTGACGCCCAGCATGCGAATCGCTCGGGAGGAGATCTTTGGGCCTGTCATGTCCGTCTTTCGCTGGAAGGACGAGGACGAAGTCTTCGAGATTGCCAACTCGACTTCCTACGGCCTGACAGCGTCCATTTTCACAAACGATATACTCACAGCCCAAAAGGCCACACGCCGGATCGAGGCGGGTTATGTCTGGGTTAATGATGTTTCTAAGCACTTCCTGAACGTGCCTTTCGGGGGATTCAAGGAATCTGGTATGGGCAAGGAGGAATGCCTCGATGAGATGTTGTCTTTTACCAACAGTAAGACTATAAGTTGGAGCTTAACTTGAATTGCAGGAGGTCAGGAGTGCCCAGGCTGGCAAGAAGGAAGACGGACGTAGTACTGCAGATTGCACTCATAAGTATAGTTTTCTTTTCGCAATATCACACAATTACATAATTAATAGCGACCACGCCGACTACATTTTCTCTCAGCTATCCTTTGGGGTCTGGCACTGTTGTGGTCTTTTCTGATCAGTATCAAGTGGACAAGAACCGGACTCTTTGATCACGTGTACAGCATGGCTGCAGTGCCTTGATCTGATCTATCGCACTAGTCTCCACCACTATGAGGCTTCCATTACCCCACAGCTTCGAGCAAACTGTCTATGCATCTTCACCTGCATTTCGATACTCCCCCAACTGATCATAAACCGTTGAATGTGAAAGCCACAGTATTTCTCAGACTATCATTGTGACTCGTTTCACAGTCATGCAATGAGTACGAACTCAGGCAAGAAATTTCTTCTCCCTGTCTTCCGAAGATGGCAATTTTTTCTAATCTATCGCAAGGGCAGACCCGGAAACCAGCGTATACCCAAGAGTCATAAGCAGTCAGTTCGGACGTAATAAAATCATCCAGATTGAGGATGACGTGGTTCTAAAGCAGGGCTCTTCCGTATGGCCGAACGAGGAGGCCGCGATCAAGCTCGTAAAAGCCTACGCCGCCGATATCACTGTTCCTGCTATTTATCATGCCATCTACAATCGAGACACCGCTGGTGCCATCAGTACTGGCATGCTATACATGGAGTTTATCCCCGGCGAGAGCCTGGAATCGGTATGGCCGAGACTCAGCGAGGGCAACAGAGAACGTATCTGCCGGGAGACGTGGGGCTTAATCGACAAGCTCAGGCTGATCCCGCGGGTTGAGAAGGAAACGGATATCGAGAATCACGGGGAAGAGACACAGTTGTTCTACTGCGCGGCCGATGGGACTTCGAACATCATTCATCCGCTCCTGGGGGATATGCATGATCAGCCGCCTCCTCTTCGGGACGACGAGACCCTACGCGCACGCATATGGGAGCGCTATGTCGAATACAATGGACTGTCATACCCAGATGGCGATAGAGTGAAGGATACTCTGCCACGGTCAGAGACGGCGGTATTTACGCACGGGGATATCCACCCAGGGAATATCCTCGTCAACGAGGACAAGGAGGACGGTAAAAGTGGTCAAGTGCGGATAGTTGGACTGGTGGACTTCGAGTCGGCGGGCTTCTTCCCTGATTACTGGGAGTATGCACAGATGATGAGATTCGGCGGCGAGGGAGACGAGGATGAGTGGAGGTTAATGATGGAGCGGACAGCGCCGAGGGTTTGGGATGTGAAGGGGATTCAAAAAGCCAGGCGGGTTTTGTTCTAAGGGCCACTTGTAACTCAAAGCATTGGCAGCATGGACATCAGAAAACATGGAGCCATCATCTGTAAATGGCCGAGAAATAAAGTATCTCTAGCAGCGACCGAAACATCATGTTCTTCGGGAGGGCATATTGTCTTGCCGTGCGAAGCTGCCTTGGAAGAGTAGCTGTCCGGGAAACTGGCCGTATATGACAGTAGCGACTTTTCCTCTCTCTGTCAGTTGAATTGAAAGCCAGCATACAGCATAATACCTTGAAGAAGATCGAGAGGAAAACAAGGCGACCAGCACGTGCCACCAATTGATGCTGCATGGGCACTCTGTCAAGTACCGTGACTTTTGGAGGGTTCAAGGAATCGGGTATGGGCAAGGAGGATTGCCCCGATGAGATGCTGTCTTTTACTAATACTAACTTGAAGAGTATAAGTTGAAACTTAGTCACATGAGGCTAGTTCGGATACTATATACCGACAACAAAGAATATAGGCGTAGCTCGCTGCAGATCCGCTAACTAGGAATTAGCAATTCGGCGCGCTCTGAAGAGGTCTTTAGTAGTTAGCGGCAGAACGCAAGTGAAATAGCGAGTACAGGCTATTTACCATCTCGCCTGGTATTTCCTATCCCTAGGTTTTTAACAAGATCTCTCTTATCTTGAACGATGGTGAGAGCCAGTAGGGTAGTGGAGCCCTCTGGCTGTGGCTGATATCGAGCCCACCTGAGCCGCTGAGGGGTGAATGTCAATTGGTGTTGATTTTCTCCATGAGCCGAACAATGGGGTTTAAGGGGGAACGAAGTTTTCTTCACAAGATTGAAACTGGTCCAGTGCACAGATCCACCCCTTTCCACTTCCGTCTTCCTTCCCCCCAACCTCCAACATGTTAACTCAGAGAGGAGCCATCGCCATCTTTTTGGATTTCCGCATCAGCAGGAATTTGTGATGGCTTACGAGTCGCTCTCATACCTCGACTTCACAGACGAACCCCCAGGTCACCGAAAGAATGATGTCGCCAATCAAAACCATTCACGTCCATCTGTTCGTGGCCTCTTGTCTTCTGGTGACTGTGAGGGCAGCCGATTGGTGGGACGACTTCTCAAACAACCTGGCCACCGACCTGTCACCGCTGCTTGCTCTTTTTGGTGAACAAGTTACCCAGCAATTTCTGAGCGAATCAACCACGATTTTGGATAACTTGATTTTCGCGATGGCGCCTCTCGGTATTGTCACAGCTGTGGTATCCGTAATCCGCGTGTGTAGCGGTCCTGCCTTGCGAGCTTTCATCGGCCGAGCGCAGGAAGGAGGAGGGATTGCCGAGGCAGAGCTTTGCTCGTCCACAAGCCGGGACGTCTGCGAACTGTATCACAGAGGCGCCATTGTCCGGGTATTTGGCCGACCAAAGATTCTCGAAATCATACACGATCCTGCAGCGGACGACTTCTATTATCGGTGCGACAGACAAGGCCGGCTGAGGAGACCTCGACATGGCATCTACCTTTCTCAGGAATATTTGGAAGGAAAATCGATCGAAACCTCGCCGTGGGAAGAAGTCGGTGAGCGGGATGATATCGAGGCGCGGAAGCAGGGGACCGTCAAGTTCGCCCCTAATCCAAACCTCTCTTTCAATATTGGTACCACGAGACGACCTCCTTGGGTCTACTTGCTAGCATCGGGACTTGGAGTCGTCACACAGGCCTTCGTCGTTGTCTATGGAGGCCTTGCTACCTACTTTTGGCAGTGGCAAAAGGACAACGTGTCTCCACCAGAATGGGCGTTCCCGGTAATGACAGGCGGCACGATAAGTCTATGCTGCGGCATGTTCTCTTGTGCCTTTCTCATAGATCGAAGCACCGAAGAAAGGGTGTTTCGCAAGAGACGCAAAGATCACAAATATGGGGAGACAACGGAGGGTGTCGACAAAACATGTCAGTCGACCATCTATATCGTACAACCCGGCAATCAGTCTATCGCCGACCAGACTTACGACGCATTTGCCTTCTCGGATGCATCAAAGCCTTTGAAAGAATACACCACATCTTGGAAAAGGAAAGATTCGTCCCAACCTGGCGAGCAATTAGGAGTGTGGTTTTCGATTGGGTTGACCATAATTGGATTCGGTCTCCAGTTTGTCGGGTTAAGGGCCATGCATTCATCTGTCTCCATGGTGTTCTTGATTGCGATACTAGTTATGAGTATCATGCGCTCAGTGTTGCGCACAGGGCGATTGAAAAAGGAACAGAACCTGCTCCGGAACCGCCCCGATGAGGTCGAGGGCCACGAGCTGGACTGGTTGGCGATAGAAATGACCTATGGAGGAATTCATAAGGATGACGGTCCATGGTTTCTCGTTAGCGGCCCGTCGCTGCAGGTCGACCTCGACATGGACATTTCGAGGGATGATGGGCGAGGCAGCACCAGGCCAAGTAACCGGGACAGCTCTTTGGCATCCGTGAGCCCCATGCAATCCGTCAGCACTTTGCCATATTTCAGCCCTTTGGCATCTGTTGAGGTTGAGGAGGAAAGAGAGAACGGATGGGCTCTTCTATGCGCTTTTAAGGATTCTAATACTGATGAACGACCTCACGAGAAGGAGAGAGAGAAGATCTTGAGGTTGGCCGAGGCAAACTGGATGTCCAAGGCGGGTTGGCTATCGAAGCCCGAGTATTTTTCAGGCTCATTTCAGGGTCTTCAGCCACGCACTGCTGAAAGACTGTTCTTCTACCGCTCTCGACTTGCTGAATTGACGAGCCAATCAGCCATCAACAACAAGTCGAAAGGACCTGCGGACTGGGGTGATCGACTTGTTCCCTTACGACGACAAGCCCAGCATCTCAAAACAGCCATCGAAGCCAGCTCTCAGATTCTCTTCACCCATTGCGAGATCAATGACAGATGGAAAAGGGCAAGATCATTGGCATTCAGTCTCAATGTTATGGTCCCCTCCCCGGGAAACTCTCCAGACTCTCAAGTCCACATATTCGTTCGACAGTCAGATTCGAACAGTGAACAGACATGGGAAGTTGATCGCAATTCTCTTGAAGCAGTTCTCAGCCTTTGGAATTGGTCAATAGTTTCAGATCACAAGCTCGAAGAGGAAGACGAGGCTGGCCTCAAGATATCCATGGCATCAGAAGTGCCAAAGGCGAGAGTCATTGCCGTTGGAGACTCAGAAAAGGAACTCATTTCTGCTCAAAATGAGTTGGATACTTGGTCAAATGGGTTGTTTGCGTTCACAACGAGCCAGACCTGGGAATTGAAGCCCGGCGACAACCCTTTCGGTGCAATTACAGTCTGGAAAATGACTGATGATAACAAAAGTCTCGAACCCCAACTTCGTCGTTACAACTTGACGAAACAGCTTATTCGTCTATTTGGTTGGCCAGGAACCACCGGCAACCCTTCAAACAAAACGTCAGCATTGGCAGTGGCGGTCAAGCTTTCCGTCCCCACTCTATGTGCTCAGGAAGTCTATCAACATTTCATTGGCGCAATGGCGACTACACTCGATTCAATTGGCGGTATTACTAAACCTCGAGTGGAAGACAGTACCAGAATCTATCTGACCAATGATGTAATATCTCGACTTGCGGATTCAGTCGTTTCAAGCGGCCTCGGCTCACACCAGGACGCATACTCAATTCTGATCCCAATACTGAGCCGTCGATCAAAGCTTCCCGTACCCACCGCGATCCTCCCAAAGGTTTACAACATCGCCAAAGAGAGCATGCTGGCAGGGCGATTCGAGGAGGCCGAGAAAAATCTGAAATGGGCGCGTCAAGTCAGTCTCCAAGCGCATGCTCAGCAACATAAGGACTCAAGCTTGAGGACAGCTACCCTAGAGCTGGCAGAATTTTATCGATACACCTGGCGAGCAAGCCTTCTGGAGAAAAATTGTGAGAAGAGAAGAAAAGTTCGAGATGTCGGCCGCCGAGGCGCTTCCTGGTTGAGAGACATTACGCATTCGAAGCCTTCTCAGCCATGCCCGGACGAAATCAGAGAGATGGTGGGTCGTCGATATACCAAATTGTCTGAAGAGTGTAACATTCAGATCATCCAATCTGACTCCCCAGCCTCTGAGGTCGTCCAGTTCTTGTTCACAAATGACCTATCTCTGTGCCTTGCGCTCATAGCCGAGGACTTCAGGTTCGAGGACGAGAACCGTCGCACAGTGCTTTCATGGGCTGCTGAGAGGGGCTGCCTAAAGACGGTCGAGTCGTCCCTGGCGGTTGACTCTCAAGTAGACTCTGAAGACGAGTCGAAGCGGACGCCACTGAGTTATGCTGCAGAGAATGGACACATCGATGTGGTTCGCATGTTGATGCAGCATAACGCTCAGCCCCTCGCGATTGACTCGAAACGAAGAACGCCACTGTCATACGCGTCACAAAGGGGCCATATAAAAATAATGGATATACTGATGAACCACCGGCCAATGACGGCAGATGCCAGAGACGATTTCGGGTGGACGCCATTGCACTGGGCAGCAGAATGCGGAATGCAAGACTCCATCGAGCTGCTGATGGCCAAGCAATTCGACATTGATATCCTCGACTACTACGGCCGGACACCCTTGATCGTTGCACTGATAAATCGTCATGAAGAAGCAGCGGCCCAACTGTTGGAAGGAGGCGCCACCTGGAAAATGAACATTGGCGGAGAAGAAGCCTGGAAATGGGCATTTTCGAAGGGCCACTGGTCGTGTGGAGAATTCCTTCTCAATCTCGTGAACCAGGAAAGCGATGGCAGGGAAAGGTTCATTGTGACAATTTTGTACATACCTTGGGAACACCTTCCGTCGACACAGTACTATGCGGCATTTGACCAGGTCCCCTTTGATCCGGAGGGGCTATACGAATCCAAAGAACGATCAGCACTCGCAATATACGAGCTGACAGACGAAGGTGGTGCGCAGCGCCCGGCACTGGCAACAGCTCACACATTGCTGAGGGTTCTCGGGAAGCCATATTATCACGAGATATGGGTTTACAAGCTTGACCAAAGAGGAAAGAGGCAGAAATTTTGCCTGGAAGTTTGTGAATCATGCAGTCTGAGGGACAGGGTCGAGCGTTTGCTGTTTCATCTTGGGACAGAGGTGAAAATCACGGAGCAGATGATCCTGAAAGTTCTGCGGACCTCGCCCCGTATTGGACTGTCTGACCAGGAATTAATGGACACGCTCCAGCTTCTTCTTGACCGAGGAGGCAACGACTTCGTTGTCACTTATGAAATGGTGGAAGTTGCGAAGAACGGCATCATGGCGAAATCCACCCTACCGATACTGCTCAAAAGAGAATGGCAAAATGGGAATTTCTCCACAGATATCCTCGGGGAAATCATGCGCCTCAGCCGGCCTCATGGCCTGAGAACTATAAAGGAGTACCTCGAGAGCCAAGGCGAAGGGTTCGATGTCGCGGACGGTCTGCTGATTTCAGTGCTCGAGCACGAGCAGGACGACCAAACCGGCCTGAAGCTTTTGCTCAATTTCCGTAAGAAGGGGGTGACTGCCAAGACACTTTTGGAAGCACTGCAAAAATCACCGACTCGTGAAGGGGGGTTTGGCGGAATGGGAGGTGATGAAATTGGCGACAATATTCGCCACCTATTTTATCTTCACGATATGGGAGAGGTCTTCAAAATTGAGGGATTTGACTCGTAGATATATTCTCAAATGTTAATCCTAAAGCCTTTCACTTACTCAAAGCCACGCACTACAACCGATGAGGGCTGAGAGGATCCCAAGCTCAAAGCATCACGAATGAGATCAGCAGCTCCGTGTCGACATGATAATACAGATATCCACATGAACTCAACCACTCCAAAGAGTACTGTCCAGTGGCTACCGCTTCCGGCTGCCATTTGGTGGCTTCTTCCAATTTCTGAGTCCACAGTGTCCGCATAAACACAGACATCGGCGCTGGCTGAGCAGGTCAGGGTCATGCCATGAAATTATCGTCACGTTTCTTCCTGGGACGACCTCCCTTTTAATGAATCAACAAAACTATTTCGATGCTTCACGGACAGAATGCAAACCAAAGGTGCCTAATAGCAAATTGCCTCCCAATATTACCGCCGCAGGTCTGATCTACCTCAAACATGGCACGCTCTTTGCAGGCAGTGAAAATTTCTTCTTGTTCTCGTCAACGATGCCCCAGAATGCCCCAGAACGCCTTGAAAGGCCAACACCAGAAATTTATCACCAGTCGAGGTGCACCGTCGCGGGATCTCATACCCTTCAGACCATCTCTATGGCCGTCACTGGCGGATTATCTGCCGGAGTAGCTGTTGAGGGTGGTCAGGTAAGTCAGCACAGGCTCGCCTTATTCTTAACACGCATACGCAGCTTGAGGGGGAGAAAAGAGAAAATAGCACTCACCACGACCGCTCGACTTCTTCCCTCCTCCCCAGCCAAACAGCCCCTTCTTCTTCCCACCAACCACGCCCGCAGGTATCCACGAGCTGTTGTTACCGGCTCCACCTCCACAACGGGAATCCTCCAGCTCCCCAGCGACAACAGTGACCGAGGACGGCCGGCGCTCCGCAGGCCGGGACTTAGCCGGCTGAGGCTCCTCCTCCGACCGTCGGCGGTGGTGGCGACGGCCGCACCCATCGTCATCACCATCGAGCATCTCAACCCCTTCATCGTCATCGAGTGGTGGCGGTGGAGGTGGTGCTGTCGGTCCCTGCTGCTGCAGTGGGCGGACGTCACCACCGCCGTCTGTCTCGACAGCGAGGTTGTCGTCCACCTCGGCCTTGAGGCTGCGGCGGGCCTTGTCGTTCTCGAGCTTGGCGCAGTAGAAGAGGGCTACCAGGACGAGGACGAAGACGGCGACGGTGCCGGCTATGATGCCGACTACCATGGGTGTCACGGCCCCTTCGTGCTCGCCGCCGCCGAGCGAGTCGTTGTCATTGGGCTGGTTGTTGCAGCTGACGCACTGGGACATTTCTGCGTTCGGTTGGGTGGGTTGGTGATGAGGTCGTTGGTTGCTCGGCAGAGAGTGTTTTTGATATCTAGTTTATGGGCCAGTTCGGCTGGCTTGGATCTGTTTGGTGCGGTCAATTTTGGGACTCTCAACAATGGGATGAAAGATGAAAAGCTTACCCTCGTGGTGGATGACTTGAAGCCCGGTGTCCCAAGAGCCACTTTATCGCAATTGGGAACTGTGACCAAGGGTTGGGCAGTGCGATGATCCAAAGGCTGGTAGATAAACATCCGCAAGAGATGGTGGTGCTCCTGTCAGTGCTGGCTTGTTCCTTCCTTTTGGCGGTCCAACATGTAGCAACAAGACCTGGCCCAGCAACAATACCCCAGCAAGACTTGTCCGTTTGAATTATAACAATGTGGGTAAAGGAAGAAAGTCACCTCACAATCCTGCCTCCATTTACCAAAAACAGCCCTCGATCCCGTCCACCATTCTATTTCCAGAGAATCTTTGCGTCACGCTCAACCTGGCCACCTCGGCAGTGCACCAAGTCTCTGTGCGACGACGACGAAAATAGAGAGGGGGGAGGATGGACTTTGCTTGGCCTTTCGATAGCGACAAAGAACACAACGGTTGCCTCGTCGAGTGAAGATCGGGGAGCACCAGGTACATATTCCCAGCTAGACGGGCTGGCTGCGCTCCTGTCTTGCCTGTCGTCCCATCTCGCGCTTCCTCCTCGTGGAGAAATCTCACACCCACGCCCTCGCCAAGACCTTTCAGATTACCCTCGAACTCCATCTCCACCAGGAAGGCAGACATGGAGAAAGAGAGACATGGCTAACACACACAGCACGGTATCTCGCATCCTGCGCTCCCGCCCGCTCCGCGTCACTCGAACCACACAGAATCCCCAAAGTCACCCAATTCCTCCCTCCCACAAAACGCCACATTCAACCCAACCAGCCAGCCGTTCGACAAGCTTCAAACAAAGCCATCAACACTGTTTGCGTGTACGCCGGTGGATAGGGACGTATACATCAGAGAACTGGAGTTCGTCAAGGCCGCGGGACACAAAGGGTTGGATGTGGGCCGAGGAGACCGGCCGCGTAACACAACCCGTTGGAGATCTGTACGCCCTCAACCGTCCCCAGCTGCCCTGCTGTGCCATCCTGGGGTCCGCAAAGGGGAATGTGTCTGTCTCTCTCTGTACCCCCTCCACCTGCGTCCTGACGAGACCCCATCTTGCTCTGCTCGCCCAAAGCTGAAACGCGAGGACTCGGGAGGGGGGGGGGGAACGAGGCAACCAGCAATACGCGCTTAAGACAGAACTAGATATCTCGTCCAGGCAGACCGAGATGATCTGTTTCGTTTCGGCTCGCTTGTTCACATGACGGACGCCGGAAACGTGCCTCAAACTATTTCATAATACATTGGTATAATGAATCTATTATATAAACCGAATGATCTCCCATCAAACATAACCATCCATTTTACTGATGTAGTACCTCAGAGACACGACCTCCCGCAGCATCATTCTACCTGGAACCCGTATGCGCTTCCACTGCGAGACAACCTCAGATCGCAACGTCGCACAAAGATCTCGGTGTGCTCGCGTACCAACCCATATCATCAGGTCAAGGTGGTTCAGGGCGGCGGACAGCCACAGTATTCTTCCGTGTGCACTCATAGTTACGTGAGGATGATCTTCCCATTTTGCTGCCAAAGAAAGATGCTCCATCCAGTATGCGCGAACTAAGACCTGCTCATGCGGCTCACAATAACTTGATAATGTACAGGTTCACAATCAATACCACACCACAGCCCTCCACCACACAGCAAAAGTCCCAAAAAAAAGTCCAAGAAGTAGTGGGTTAGACCAACGTCCCCTAAAGCTTCCTATCCGCCACCCCCTGGCCCATCGTCTTGCTGCCCAGCCCGGGCCTGCCAGGCAGAGGCTTTCGCTACAACCTCAACTTCTTTTCCGTCAGAGCGCGTCCCGAATTAATATCGCTCCAACGGTCCTTTCTCCCAGGCGCGTCAGATCTGCTGCTGGTTGCGGGCGGACAACCCAGGGGCACATCTTCCACCGGGGCCTCGAGGATGCCGAACCCGGCACCGTTTCCGCGGCTGGGGTCGAATGCACCGGCGTAGTCTCCTGGGCGAGCTGCTCTCCTCCACGGCTGCTCGTTCGGGAAGTCTTCTTTCTGTGACAGCGTGAGCGAGGACCTCACCGGCGGGCTGCCGTAAAAGGAGAGGGAGTATGCCGACGGCCTCTTAACACTGTGAGGTTTCGGAGCGGGAGTCGATGGACCGTCCAGATTGACATCTTCGAACCCGTCCTCTCTGTTCTGCTGCCCGCCCGTCTGTTTCCCCTTCTCCCCTGCAGACCTCAAGCCCCCTCCGGGCTTCAAGTCACCTTGCAGAGTCTTCCATCTCTCCCCAACTGTCCTGCCCTCCTCACCATCATGGAAGACAAATGCCATGCCTCCCAGAATGGACAACACCACTAACACCGTGAGGAAGTAAGCGCCGGCCCCATCCGCCTTTGATATCGGCCTTATCAATTCGAGCGTGGAGAGGGCGTTAATCTGCCCAGCACCAGGCTGTCCTCCACCCGGGTTCCCAGGGCTCGTCCCACCTGTCGAGTTTGTCACAGGTGCATCCATCTTCTGGATCATCGTCCCGAGGACAACCTCCATCGCGGCCATCTGCTGTCCCACGCCCGTGGTCCCGTCCCACTCCCCGCTGTTGTTGGCCCACATGAGCCCGCACATTCGGCCGTTACCTCCGCCCGTACACTGGGCGGCGGCAGCCGCAGCTGATGCCTCTAGCAACGGTTTGATAGTACCGTACGTCCACGGGGCCCACTTGGTCGTTGCAGCCATCCAACGAGCCAGGTATGCCTTGAAGCTCTGCTCGTCGTCGTCACATAGTTGGACGCCCTCGCAGGCAACCTCAGTCATGATATCGTAGTCTTGGCCCGTGAAGAAGACCTTCAGTCCAGTTACCAGGCCGTTGACCCTCGAACGCCAGATTGTCTCCGCTACCGGGTCTGTGTCCGCTGAATAGTTGTACATGGCCGCGGCGCCGTGCAGGAACGCTCCCGCGTTGTATGTCCACTGGTACGGTACGACATTGGTACAGTTGGCCTCAACCGATGCGCCGTCGTAGATGTAGTACGAGTCATCGTGCAGGAACTTGACATCAACCATCCAGTCCCAGATGCGATTCGCCCACATCGCGTAGGTGTGATTACCCGTGTACAGGGCTAAGCGGCTTGCCATGTTGAAGAAGCAGGCCTGAGAAATGCTGTTCTTGTACAGATAGCCGTTGTTCCACATGAAGATCTGCCACCGCAGCCCACCGCCACACTGGGCAGTGTTCCACCGTGCGGCCTGGGAGTTGAACACATTCTGTGCCAGGGCCAGCCACTGGGGACTGGAGGCGGGCGGGTTGGGGAAGTTGTATTCGGCAGCAGAGAGAACAGCCATGCCCCAGAATCCCTAACCGCATGGTATTAGGCATCATGCCAAAGAGGCTTTTGGGGACCCTGAATGAGGCTCTTACTTGATCATCGTTCCCCTCAGTCATCGTCTGATTCGGCGGCATGTAGTCATCGTCGGGACCAACCTGGAAGAGCACGCCCTGCTGGGTGATTTGGTTCCACCTGGTGTCGCCGGTGTAATACCAATAGTCAACGAGTGCCCCCATGAGAGCTCCGCCCTCCCACCCTGTGTGCAAACCTGTCAGCCGTCAAACCACATTGCTGGGTGATTCTTGTACCACAGGCTCACAGTAGTACGGTTTTGGAAGGAGGCCAGGAGTTTGCCCCGGCTCATTGCCCTGGTAGAAGGACATCATATCCTCGGCCATGTCGGATGCAACGGACTTGATCGATGCTGTTCGGTACCAAATAAGCCGTGGTCAAGATAATGAGAATTGTAGACAAAAGCATGGCTCACCTTGGGATTTCAGATCCAGATTATAGCCTTCGGCTGGCCGCAGAGCCATCAGTAAGGGCGTCATGGAGAAGGGGCTCCGTAGTGGTCTTCCATGATCGCCAATTTGAAATATGAGTGGGATAACAATGAGAAAAAACAAGACTCTAATAAGGTCTGCTATAATCTCATACATTTCAGAAAGCGAGCAAAGTAAACAATGGTCTTCCAAGTTTGCCTAGAAGCGAAAGGCCAAGGTCGGGGCGAGACAAGCAGAAATCAAAACCCAAAATGAGGAAGCCAAGGACTTCATCCGTGAATGAGAAGCAAGATCAATTCGCAGGGCTCGGTACGGTGAGAGCCAAGGCACGATCAGCCAAAGAGCAAAATTTAGCCAGACAGCAAGGACAGAGCAACGAGTTGGACAAGAAACGGAGCCAAAACACCAAACCTGTGATCGTGATGCAGAGGTGGACGAAGTTGACATCAATGTGGAAGGTCCTTCGTCGGGGCAGTACCGGCACTGGGGAATGAAACTACCTTCATACTGTACCCTCTCGAGGAACTTTGATGCATTATTTGGGACGCCCTTGCTTGGCTTGACTTTCTCGGTTGTCGATGTGGAAGGAGCAAAGAGAAGGCAGCGTCGAACCTCAGCGTGTATCTCAGCACAGAGACATCATATTCAACTTAGACTATGCCCTTTACACAAGGTTGACGCTGGAATATTGGACTTGGAACGCTGAAATGTAATCATTTGAATGAGGATGTGTGAAATGAAACCCGAAATCCGCATTCCATTATTGTTCCAAGAAATACCCAGGACTCCTCGACCTGTTCTCGATAATCCGACCAGATGCAGCTGCGCTAGATGTCCACGAAAGTAATTAATACCTCACTACCTAGGTACCTACGGTCCCTTATCTGTTTCCATCCCTCTTCTTATCACAGCCGGCGACTTAGCCCGGTCGGGGCAGTGGCGACAGTGAACTGGCCGATCGTCCAGTATTCCGTGGTGACCCTACAAACCTGACCTACCGGCGAACTTCCGGGGAAGTAGATACCCGGGAGTAGGATCAATGTCTCCCCGGCAGGGAGGAGTTCCCCACCGGTGTTGAGACCAGGACAGTCAGCCCCTATGGCGGGATCCATCTTTAGCTTCATCAAATAGAAGAGTAGAGGCCCCATGCAGCAAAGTCAAGACAAGACGCCTGTACTTACCAAACAGCGGCGTCAATTGCTTAGGTATGCACCCAGCATGCTCACCGCCCTCACCCGTGGTGAAGAACAACTCGCTGGTATCACCGTCCACGCAGAAGCCAGCCCGGCCGCCAGCAAAGGACTCGTTGAGCCAGAGCAGCTCACCATCTACGATCTCCCAAGGCCTAGTGATAGACCCGACGACAGGGCCGACAGCCAGGCGCTGCGCCGAGTTCAGCCCGGGGCTCGTCGACACCTTCTGCCCCCGCTGGTGAGCTCGCCGTCGACAAGTTCGAACTGCGTGGCCTGGGATCAGTCCGCCGGCTTCTCGACGCCGGCGTTCATGAGGAACTCACGACTGCTGCTGCTGCTGCTTCCCTGCCTGTGGGCTATTGGGGAGCCTGGAGCACCCGACTCGCCGGGTCCGCCTGCTGGGCCGATTTCGATGACGAAGACGTCGGGCGATGGGAGCGCGGATTCGCTGGGGTAGGTACTCCTGGATACTGAGGACGGAGGAGCCCAGGCTCCCGGTCGGGATGGGAGTCATTCTGCCACCGCCATCGGTGTTGGGCCCAATTTGGGAGCCGTCGGATTATCCGGTTGTTACTGTGAAGTATTGCGTGCTCCATGAGATGATCATCGTGCCTTCTATGCTCGCGCCTGCAGAATGTTCATCGCCACCCCCAGAAGTGGCAGACCAGCCGATAGGAGGCGATCCGGCTTGTGAGATGCCACCAGATTTTGTAGGAGCCGGGATCCACGCGGCCACTTGCTGGCTCAGGCTGGAGAAGAAGCCTTGGGCATCAGCACCGACCGTCGCCAGGACAGCAACAACCTTGGCTTGAGTCCAGACCACCATCGTGAACGAGGAACACGGGTATGTTCTCCTGCTTGGGATGGAGTCAAGGTCGGGCCAGAGGATGGGGGCGGAAGATTTGGCAGGACCTTCAACTGCTATAGCTGAGGTTATGGTTCGACTTGAACGTGGGGCGAAGGACTCGAGCAAGTGATAAAGCACGAGAAGGCAATGCCGAGGAGCGCGACGAAGGAGAGAGTGTGCGAGACGGGGGCCTCTCAAAATACCGTAGCTGGCGCAACGAGTGGCTTCGACCCGGGCAAATGAGCCTTAACCAAGCGCGTATGGGTTTAATCAACGCACACATGTTGCCGGGAGAGTCCATCGAGACATGACTGACGGACCGGGGCGGAGATGAGGCAACACATTCCTCAACGCCGTCAGTGACGTGAGCAGAGAAGGCGAGTCCATGGCGAGCTTACGACAGCCAGTTCCGTGGGCACAGGAGATATACAAGGGGTTGGAATGCCCATGAGAATCGTTCACGTGCTGCTGTCTCTCTTGTCGTCGTTTGGGCTGAAGCATGGAGACGGCTCCACCCCGCAACGAAGGACTGACGTTGGAATTCACGACCACTATTACATAAGGCATCACGTACAGTAAGTCACCCAACGCCCAAGCCATGGCGCAAAAACGTCTTCAAACGGCTGAGCCAAAGAATTAAGTACACGCTAGTTGGCCGGGGATCCTGCCGAGCGCCACACACACACACACACACACACACACACAAGCCATGGATGAGAACGAAAATGGGTAAACAGCAGACCGATGCTCTCTCTCGGCCTCGATCACAATTCCATCGATGATGTAGTAGTAGTCTATGCTCCCACATTTGAAACCCTGTAACCCCACACATGCCCTCTGAGGTGGAAAAAAGAGTAGGAATACAATGTGGCGGGCGAGGGAGAAGAGGAGGAATCAGCTCACCGCCGCTCACGCCATGACCATGAACCCAATCACACAACAAGCTAAATGCTTCTCCCATCTGGGAACCAGGACCCGTGACGAAACGATAACCTCATCAGCCCTCAAACTCGACCGTCCGGGTCGCATTAGCATCCTCAATAACGCTCTGCGGCCTCGCCTTCGGCCCCGACCCCGCCTCCTCGTCCTCCGCACGCGCCGCACCGCCCTTCCCGTTCCCGCCCCCGGCCTCGGCGTCCGCACCCTCGAGCAGCATGCGGTCCTCGGTCCTGACGCTCCTGATGCTCCTCCCCTCGGCGTCGCCGCGGCCCGTCGGCGTGCGGATCGTGTGCACGTCAATGTCCGCGTCGTCGTCCTCCTCCTCCTCCTCGTCCTGCGCGGCCCTGTGCTGGCCGGGGGTAGCGTTCTTCTCCAGCTCCTTCTGCGCCTCGTCCATCCTCCTCCTCACCTCGGCCGCGACGCGCATCCCGTCGGTGACTATGCCGTCCAGAACGCCCCGGAGCCCGCGGTTGCCGCCAGCCCCGGCACCCGGCGCGCCGCCCATGGCTGCTGCTGCCGCCCGCCCGGCCGACTGGCCCAGGCTGGAGAAGGTGGTGAGGTTGGAGGAGCTTGCTCCCGAGCTAGTTGGGAGGCCTTCGATGATGTGGAACGAGGATGGGAAGCTGGACTCGAAGAACTGCTCTAGGAGCTCGTCGGCGAGAATGACCATTCTGAACGTGGGCAGGGTCATGTACAGGGGGTTGGAGGGATCGAGAGCGACGTTTGCCTTCTCAGACTGTGCCTTTGACACACGCCGGTGGTCGTCTTGGTCTGCTGAAGTAACGTTCTTGTTGCTGTCGATGATGTTGATTGCTGGGGGGATGTTTGATTTCTTGGGCATCTTCTTGCCCTCCTTTGGTGTGTCTTCTAGGTCTAGGAGATCTTCCTCCTCCTCTTCTTCATCGTCGTCTCCAATTGTGAATGCGCTAGGATCAACCATATTGTCCTCAGCTCCAGCGCTGCTTCTTCTGGCAGCCGGGGCTTGGTTATTGGGGTGGTCGGGATCTGCATACTCGAAGCAGCGTCGAATAAAGGCGCTAACACTTCCGAGAAATCTCTCATTGACAGTCGCTTCTGGCATCGAGTTATTGGGGCTGGTTGGATTCACACCAGAGTCCTGGGGCCCATTCAGTCCCACTTGTGAGGCCGAAGGGCTGAGGCTGCCCTCTAAGCCTCTGCGCGAAAGGAACAGCAATGATTCCGAGATGCGCAATATGCCCTCTCGGTCTACTCTGCCGTCGCCGTCATCGTCGTAAAGCTCAAAAAAGTACGTGATAGTACCCATGATGTCGGTCTTGCCCTTGATCCGAGCCATTCCAGAGACGACATCCTGCAAGGTGACCTGGCCTTTAGAGCCCTTGTCCCACAGTCTGAACAGGCGTTGGAGAAACTCATGATCTGCCGGCTCGGGTCCCGTCCCCCAAGGCCCGGTGTAGATGTCTGCTTTCCGCATGCTGCTGAAGTAAGGGCTTTTGTTATTCTCCTGGAAGGTGTCTCGGCGAGGCGTTGTTGGCGAGTCCGAGATCGCCCACTTGCACATGGCTGCAAGGAACTCGCGGAAGGCGTCATAATCCATCTCGGATGTGCTCGGAGCCCCCACGCCAACTCTCCCCTTTTCCACAGCCTCCTGGTGATGCACATCGCCCAGCTTGGGCCGGCCTGTCTTGGCTCTCCGCTGCTGCTCCTGCTGAAGAAGGTTGCTGCGCTGCTGTCGCTCGTATAGTATACCAAAGAACCTGTCATATAGCGCGCCCAACTCGTCTGTACTCATGATCTTGGCATCTGGTCCTAGGTTCCTGATGGCTGTTCTCTTCGCGAAGTTCTCAATATTATTGAGAACAGCGTCTTTGTTCTTTAACCTCAAATCCGTAATGGTGCTGTGCGTGACCTGCGAGAATTCCTTGAATGCTACCACCATCAGCTCCTGGAACCGCGTCACAGCCCGCAGCTTAGGGTTCTCCGACTTGGGATGGGCCGACTCGTCCAACCGCGAAAAGTATGACTTCAGGACAGATATGAAAGCACCGTCATCTGTCGAGTCCAGGAGGTCCTCCCCGTTTATCCTCAAAATTGCCAGTCCAACCTGGAATAAAACTTTGGGCCCTTCGACGAAGAAGACGTCCAGAACCCTGAATGCGAAAACCAAGGGCATGGAATTTATGTAGAGTGACAAGAACCAAGGCAGGGACACGACGGACAGCTGTACGTCGCTTTTTACCAGGTGCTCCCAGAGCACTGGCATCGTCTTCTCGACCAAGCTCTCGAACACCTTCTGGTCGAGAAGGGTGCCGTACATAGTCGTGGAGTAGTAGCCGGGAACGAGACGATCGCACAGGGCTGACAACAAAAAGAAGGCTTGTGCCTCTGACATGTAGATCAGCAGGGCAGCCACGACGATGTTCATGGCCTGACAATATCCAACATCAGCATTGACCCAACTGTATGCCGTAAGCACCCGGCGTAGCCGTCCAATGCCTTCCTCGCTCTGGAATCCGGGGTACTCGGGCAGACTGCGATTTAGATCCTTCTCGATTTCATCGATTGCAAGAGACTCCTGCCCTTCGAATTTGTTTAGTGTATCGCTGTAAAGATTCGGGGTCTCGAGGCGCAAGTACAAGGAGCCGGATGTCAGCTCCCAGATCTCTCCTCTCAACCTATTTGGGAGGCCGACCCGGATGAGCTTGTGAAATGTGGGCTGTCGGATGAGATTGACGTTGCGGCCATTGTCACGCAGGTACTCTGCCCAAAGGCGCATCTTGGCTCGGTCTCGCAGCTTCTTGGCGTCGCCGGGATATCGAAATAGCATACCGAGGCCGGCATCTGGTGGGCTGGCAGCCTTCTTGTCTTCTGGGCGAAGCAGGTATTCTGAGTAACACTCGCCGACGACCTTCTTCAGCTTCCCAACGTTCCCGACGCCGGCACGCAGTCCCTTTTTCAGGCCGTCGCAGAACCTCTCGCATGCCGGCCTGCTACCGGCGAGTGTGATGGTTATCCGTTGCTCTCGCGCCGCCTCCTTGTCCTTGTTGGTCTCTTTGTCCTTGTCCTTGCCCGAGTTCTGTGCTAGGCCGTTCCAAGTGGTAATAGCCAGAGCAAACTACATTAAGCGTCAGTGATCATGCACCTCCTGCTGGGTCCACCGCGGGCTGCGCACCTGGAAGTTCTGGCTGTGTAGTCTCTCGACCCTCCGGATGGACGACAGGGGGAATGTGAAGCCATTGCCGCTTGGGCCACCGCCGTGGGTCTGACCGGTGAAGGCCAGGGAGGTGGAGGTTGTGGCCGAGGACAGGAAGCTGGAGGGGGTTGTCGAGAAGCACATGTAGGCCTCGGAGAGGTGTATCTTGCCGGCATAGTGGAAGCCGTTGTCGTTCTTGCCGCCCTGGGTGGCATTGGAGGGCGGGATGGTGAGCTCGGCATTGATCTCGTACAAGGGATGCTGGGTGGAGGGCAGTCGGAACTGGTTCTGGAACAGGGTGGCCTTGGAGGGGTTCTTATCGGAGTCGGTGAGGTTCAGGCCCTGCATAGGATCGAGCAGCTGCTGGGCCTTGTGGACGAAGCTCGAGAGGTTGAACATGGCTACTTGCGAGGGCAGAGGGCGCCCTCGATGCCGTCGTCAGGGTCGGGAGCTCGCTCGCCAGGGGTTCCAGGCAGAAGAAGGGAGGGTCAGAGCATGGCCTGGAGAGGCACGGCGGTGATGTGAGAGCTGGTCCAGTCCTCGGGCGAGGAGAGAGAGGCAAGGCTCGTGGGTCGCAAATGAAGGAGGTGTCGCGAAGGGTAGTCGCAATACAATACAGTACGTGGGCTTGATTATGCAGAGGGGAGACACGGACGCCGTACTGCTTCTCTGCTGAGACGGGACGGGACTCTGTTCGCCCAGGGGTCGCTGCGGTTCGGCCAGCCGGCTCAAGCTCTCCCCCTTCAGCCCCTCCACAAGCAAGCACACCAGCAGACCAGGGGCACCAGGGAAAGGCTGCGGCTAAGATCCGCTAAGCAACTGCCACAATCCCCACCAACAACCTAACACAAGCAAGGGACCCCACACCCATCTGTCCTCCACCATTCAACAGCCCCAGTCTGACACTTTGCCAGTCTGCCAGTCTGCCGCAGTGCCGTCTCCCAATGCAACCAAAATGCAAACCAAAACAAACCTGGGAGCAAGGGGGGGCCACTTTGTCTCGTGTGGATCCTCATGCGCAACGCAGCCCAAGCTCAGACTCACCCCTCATGCTCACATTGGCTGGTCATCAATCGAATCAGCCTTGACTTTGACTGTTCAATTGAGAAAACGCATGTGCTCAGCAGCCTGGTTGATGGCCACCAGCCCAGCCCAGCCCGTCCTCTCGAGATTTCAACCGTGTTTGAACCTCTTGGCTCGACACCGATCCTGTCCTGGACGCCTGCATGCGCCCGCCTGCCCTTTCTGCCTGGCCACCCGCAGCTCGAGTCGTTTCAGCATCGCCTATCGCCGCCGCCCTTGGAGCACAGATCAACTGCATACTGCCGAGCCGACCGTCGCGCCCCGCTGTGCCTGAATCACTTTGATGGCGGCTTGTGGCCGACGTCCACGGCCGATCTCCCATCGGACACAGATCTGCTCCATTCTCGTCGTGGGCCTCGATGGGCCTCGATACGACTTGCTGTGTGCATTTATTGTCATTGTCGTACGTGCATGTGCAGTAATCTGCCCTAAGTGCCGAGGCTGCGCGTTCCCACAACCGCGCTCCCCACGCTCGATCCGGCCCTTCATGTCCCTCAGGTTTCCATCCACTCAATTGCATCTGCGACATTGACCCTTCGCCCGATGCGCGTGTCAAAAACGCCGAGCCTGCAAGCACGCCTGATCTTGTACCCAATTGCCGCATTCAACGTCCGTCATCTGCACCCCAAAGAATGTTTTGCTTGCACCCCGGCCGCACACCCCTGCGGCGGCTCAGACCCAATGCCACGTTCTTGTGAATGCCTTCGTCAGGCACCCCCTCCGGGCACTGTGTCTCTACCCAAACTAAGAACGTGATCCTACGACACTTTACACCGCTGCGTCGTGTAACACAAGTTCGATATGGAAGCACGCACCCCTCTCACAAGGGCGAGGAGAAAGAGGCCCTTGGTCAATTCGACGCTCCTAGCTCCCGTCACAAGACAACCACGCAATACTCCAGGGGGGGACGCCTCGTCTGTCTCTAAATCAGAAAAGGGCCGAGGCTTAGCACGACGGCCTCGTGGGCAACTCGCGGCAGGCCAGGACTATCCAGCTGTGCTCGTTGTGGGCCCCCTTTTTTAATTCAGCAGCACGGTGGTCCCTCCTTCATCTACATGGCTGTCTCGTATGTCAACCTGTGCCCCAGAGTCGTCCGAAGGCACAGTCCCGCTATTCCAGGTCGAGGATCCCGGCCGGCGACACCTCTAGCGGGAACACAAAGACCAAGAGAGGGAAAGAGCGTGTGTGAGTCGCCGAAAGTGATCTCATATCGGCTCCCCCACGCCCTGGCCTGGCTGGCTGACAGCCCGTCCCTCATCCGCGCCCGCTCAAGAGGGAAGTTCAGAATTAGGTTTGCGATCGATCTGCAGCCCGTGACGTCAAATCACTCGCTGTTCCGGCCGTTCTCTTGCACGATAAGCGCAGCGCAACAGCCACTCGATTCCCTGGCACGCACCGGCGCAGAAACAAGCAGCGGTTCCCTGGGCTCCTGGGCCGTCGCAAGCGACCTAGCCACGAGAATCCAGCTGCTCGCAATCCCTCAGCGCCCAATATCCAATCCACAATTTTGCAGGACTACCGCAGATCCAGTTACGAAACGCATCCTACGCCGGGACACCCACTCTGCCCCGGCTAGGCATGTGTCACCAAGGGTAGCATTTGACTTCTGCTCACCTCCCATCCCACCTACATAATTCCTTTTACAGACACAGCCCTGCTGGCTTGGCCATTCTTGTCCGCCTCTCGACCCCCAAACCCTATTGTCTGTCAGCATTCGTCACTTCCTATCATTCCTATCACTCCTGTTCGAACGAGCCGGCCCAACAACAAACAAACTAGGCGATGACTAGGCAGACGATGCCAATTAAATGTTGTTGATCCTCCAGCCCCCGCATTGATCAGCACAAACACTGCCGCCCAAGGGTCTCAACGTGCCTTCGTTTTCGTCTTTCATCTGTTCGACGAGGCAGGACAAAGCCTGAACGCCTGGTCTTGTTGCCGACGTCTCACAACCCAGCGCCGTTAAAGAACGGTCCCGGCGACCAACGCAACACACGGTACTACGCAGGGCGCCCGGCCCCCTACTAATTACACCAAGCCGCCGAGCGCGCATTCCGGACCCGGGACGGAATTGTATACGAGGCTACAAAGACCGCTCTCGCGCTTAGCCCCCCCTTTTTTAGCAGGCATTGGTCCCGTCGGGCGTGGTTCGCCCCTGACTGACGTCGCAGAGCAGCCACCTGCTCCGGTGCGACTGTCCAAGTAGCAGCGGCGCACTGCGAGGTCTCACAAGAAACTTGTCAGACCACCCCGTGGTTCCCTCGAGAACCCCAAGATGGCCGCGACAGTTGCCCAGGTGCCGACGACGGTAGGCCATACAGGTGCAAATCGGAATCTGGACAAGGCGCAGGCCATGAGCGGCTTAATGGTCCCTGGCGCACCCAATGATGCGTCAAAGACGTCGAGGAAACTGCAGCTGGATGACTTCGCCAAAGTGCGAACTCTGGGCACGGGTATGTACAATACCAATGCACCCCTGGGAAGACAATCGGCGAGCGGCGAGCTGACTGGTTTATTCCAACAAGGTACATTCGCTCGCGTATGCCTTGTGCGATTAGCGAGCCCAAAGAACGAGGCAGAGCGGACAAGGGTGTTTGCGCTCAAGATCCTACGGAAAACAGAAGGTTCGTGCAACAGGAGTACATGTCTTGGCAGCGCCCGCAACCTCGTGGCTGACGATAGGATCACAGTGATCAAACTCAAACAGATCGACCACGTCCGCCACGAGCGGGCGATCCTGGGCGAGGTGAGCGGCCACCCGTTCATAACGAACCTCCTAGCCTCCTTCTCCGACCGCGAGTCGCTCTACCTCCTCCTCGACTACGTCCCCGGCGGCGAGCTCTTCTCCTACCTCCGAAAGTTCCGCCGCTTCGACGAGAAGATGGCGCGCTTCTACGCCGCCGAGATCGTCCTGGTGCTGGAGTACCTCCACGAGCAGCAAGGGGGTGTCGCCTACCGGGACCTCAAGCCCGAGAACCTCCTCCTGGACGAGGAGGGCCACATCAAGCTCGTGGACTTTGGCTTCGCGAAGCGCCTCGGCGGGCGGGACAATGCGTCGGAGACCTATACGTTATGCGGAACGCCCGAATACCTGGCCCCGGAGGTCATCCATAATAAGGGGCATACCACAGCCGTGGACTGGTGGGCCCTGGGGATCCTGATATACGAGTTCCTGACGGGCTACCCACCGTTTTGGCATCAGAACCCAATCGAGATATACAAGCAGTAAGTGACACCCACAGAAGAATCGCACAGAGTTCAATCCCCATTGACTGACCCCCACCGCCTCACAGAATCGTCGAGAAGCCCGTCATCTTCCCACAAGAACCACCAATCTCCCCAGAGGCGCAGGACATAATCCGGTCCTTCTGCAACGCGGACCGGTCCCGGCGGCTGGGCAACGTGAGCGGCGGCGCCAAGCGCGTCAAAGAGCACCCCTTTTTCCGGGGCGTCAACTGGGAAGACGTCTTCAACCGGCGGCACAGGGGCCCCATCATCCCGCCCATCAGGTTCCCCGGGGACGCGCAGTGCTTCGACATATACCCGGAGGAGGACGCCACGCGGGACAAGTACACCGAGGACCTGAGGGAGAAATATGACGGGTATTTCCAGGATTTCTAATGGGATTGGGTCGCTGGAGTTGGGCGCAGGGGGCGCGGGTATTCTTCTTCAACAGCGGAGGCGAGGGAGGGGGGGTTATGCTTTGATTTTTATCCCCCTCTTTAAGCACGAGAATGAGGAAGAGGAGGAGGAGCAAAGGCACAAGAGAAGATGTCCGCGTGGTGAGTTCAGTGAGCAGGTATGACTGCCCCATCCACACACACGCACGCACACCCTGTTTTTGGTTTCATCTGTTTGAGGGTTGTCACTCTCATCACCCCTTGGAGAGCACAGTGAGCATTGAGCATGAGATATCTAGAGGCAGGCGAGCCGCATGAAAGCACGAAATGACGCACCCTGAGAAGATGGTATGTTTTAATCATCATCATTATCCTCATGTACACATTACAGAGCAAAGAGAGCAACAGAAATGCTATTAGGCATGCAGCAGCAGCCACAATTGCTCCGCCACGCCTCGACACACACACACATGTGTGTGTGTGACTCCGTTCCCGCACTCCTCTCTATGTCCAAGGAATGAATGGCTCGTTCCGGACCCATGTGCGCCACCATCTCCTCCACCACCGCCGCGGTACAACAGCCTCGTTACGCACACATATCACCGGGGCCGATTCACCTGAACACTCGAGTGCGTGTTCCCTCTGACAGGAACACAAACACATGGCACGCCACATGGCCACAAGTCCCGTCCCCCCCCCCCCAACCTCTCTCCTCGCTTGTCGCCGTGAGCAACGAGAGCAGCCTGGGTACCACATCTTCAATCAAGCCCGTTGCCACATACTGACTGAGGTCTCTGTTCCGTGGGTTGACTCCGGTGGTCTCTGAATCACTCCTTTTGGGCTCGTCTCCTCTGGAATGACCTGTGAAGGGAATTCCCGTGGATGACTGCATATACCCTGTGATATGGCACTCTGGGAGATAGATAGCCCGCAGTAGGACAAAATGTTGTGGGACAAAGTCCCTTGGAATAGTCTCCTATGGGTTAATCTCGTGATCTCCTATGGGTTAATATCCGTTAGGTCAATCTCTTAATCTCCTGTATCAACCTCCTATGTGTCAATCTCCAATGTGTCAATCTCCTATGGGTCAATCTCCTGTAGGTCAATCTCCTATGGGCCAACCTCCTATAGCTTAATCTCTTGATCTCCTATGTGTCAACCTCCTATGTGTCAATCTCTTGATCTCCTATATGTCAACCTCCTATGTGTCAATCTCTTGATCTCCTATGGGTTGACCTCCTATGGGATAGCCACCCATGCTGAAACTCGCTGTATTCCATTCATTCGCTAACGTATGTCGGGTATCGTATGCCTATTAACCATCCCCTCCCCTTCCTCCACCACCATATCGATGCACAAATCTTCGTCTATCGGCGCCCGAGCATGCCACCAAACCATCGCACGCCGCGAGACCAACGCATCGCACCTGCCCAAGAGAAGCACCTGCGCTACAGGCCACCCCGGTAGAGCCACCAGGTCAGGAGGGAAACTATCGCCACCGTGCCTAGCACCACGGCTCCTTCCCTGGTGGAGAAGAACAGTGTCATCATCCCGGTCGTGAGTTCCTTCTTTCTGGCGCTTGCCCGGCGCTCCCACGCATTCAGGTCGACTGGAATAGGCAGGCGTACTCGTGGGTCCACCACTACCGTAGAGCCTTCTTCGCCTTCTGAATCTTCCGCGTTGTCTTCTGTGACTTGTCTGTCCTCGGCGCCAGGCGACAGCTCCTCCGTGGTCAGTAGGGGGACCGACACGCGTAGAAAGACTGGCTGGTGATCCGAGCTAAGCATGGTTGGCATCGAGTTGTACTTGTGGACGACGATCTCGGCACGGGCTTTGTCTCCACGTCGTTTGACCCACGAAGGGATATCGAGGTAGAGGATGCGGTCGCACCATCCAGGCCAGCGGTGGGGAGCCCACTTCCACGGGACGACGTCTTGCCCTCCAGCCTGGATCTCGTCCTTGTTGACGGCCTCGGCAAGCTTGTTTGGGCTCAGGTGCGTGATCTTGTAGGTCGGCGGGAACTTGACCTCCGCCTCGGAGAGCCCATGCAGAGTGCGATTCTCACGCCTCTCTTCCGTGAGCTGGTCATCCTCAAAGAAATACATGTAGTTGTCCAGAGTTGGGAACGAAGCCGTCGTAGCAGGCGATTTTGTGCTGACACGGTAGTTCAAATCTCCGGCGACGAAGAAGTGAGTGCCCGGTTTGAAGATGCTTGCATCGTGCAAGCGGCTTGCTTCATCTTTGGGCATGGAGTTGAATGTCTGACGGCGTTTAAGTAGGTGGGCGCGCTCGTCTTCGGTCGGCGGCGGAATGTCCCGGCCTCCGTCTGTCTGTTTACCCCCGTTCTTCTTTGTCGATGCGTCGATGACATTCTTAGTGCCGGGCTCGGCAATGTGGAATTCTGAAGACACAATCTCCTTGGGGTTCTCAAATGTGCATGAAGACTGCCACTGTTAGCAGCCAAGAAGTAGATGGGCAAGAGGAAATACTTACCACGATGCTTGCCCAGTTGGCATTCCTCCGTCTCAGGTTGTACTCCATCGCGGCGAGATGTGTAGCAACGAACGTGATCTCGGTGGTCCTCTGCTGCGCAGCCGCGGAATCAGTGGCAGCCTCGTCTTGCCCCTCGCCAGGGGAACCGGCGCCCGAATACGTGACCCTCAGCGCAGCGGCCCCCTTGTTCCCCATATCGGCGATACCAAACGCGCATTCGGCGAACTGGATGTGGTGGATGGCGTCGGGCTTGCGGGCGAACAGCATTATTGCGGTCATACCGACATTGCGCGAGCCCACGAGCTTGTACGGGTAGTCTTGTTGCCGGCGCCACAAGTTCGAGAGTGTAGATGTTGAGGAGCGTTGCAGTCTCGGCTTTGGCCTGGAGGACCGCCTCGATGCAGCGGGGCCTATCGCCGGTTGTTTTTGCTGCTGTTGCTCCTCAACCCCGCTGGCTGCAAGGTTGAGTGCCTCCTTGAATGGCATGAGGTAGGGGTTCAACAGGTATCCGCCGACGAAGCTCTGTGCCAGGGGCGATATCTCTTGTAGAGAGCTACGAGATGGGAGAGTCAGCACCACCACAACGGAAGCTATCGTCTTTGGCGTCTTTGGGCAAGGGACTTACAACACGACCAGGTCTGGCAGCTCACCGGGGTCGCTAAGCCGGGCCCCATCGCCTTCCGTCCTCTGGCCATGCTGCTGCAGGGCATTCTGCAGGTGTCGCGCGAAGACGTCAACATCGATGATGTTCTTTGCGCAGTTGAAGGTCAGGACAAACAGGTCCAGGGAGGCGACTGGGTTCATGGTGGCAGGCGGATGTTGTACTGCGAAAGAAGATGGAGGGGTGTCGGGAGACGTGAATGGGGCTGGAGGAACCGTGGTCAAGGGTCAGGGTCCTCTCCGTGCTGCGATCGGCGGGCCGAGGCCGGAATGTGGACTGTGGATGGACGGTGGGGTGCTCGGATGTACCCGAGAGATCGATCTATGTCAAGTGCCCGATCCTTGGAACGATGCTGTTAGCGATGGTTGTCCGGAGAGAGAAAATGATGCGAAGAGGACAAAGGAAGTCATCAGACGAGGAAGAGGAAGAGGACATCAGCACTTGGGTTACTGACAGGAGGGGCTCGACCAACCCACCTGGGTAGGTAGGTAGGTATGTATTCCCGTGGCACCTTCCTCACTTTGTTACGCGAAGTCGCACGCGACCACGGCACTGCCTCACGGGACTGATAAGGGTCTCATCCATCCCAAGAATCATCTACACTAGATCATCAACTCGTGAGGTCATCCCAAGGGTCCAGAGCTCATCCATGGCACTTGTCCTAATGGGTATAGATGATTCCACTAGCAGATGTCTCAAATGACCTACCTAAGGAGAAAACATACATGCTAGGGTGTGGCGTCCTTCACTGCTCAACCTCCCATGGTGTAACCTCCTGTAGGATAACCTCTTATAGAATAATCCCCTACAGGAAGACATGCTATAGGATATCCTCCTATTAGATATCCTCCTATAAGATATCCTCCTATAAGATATCCTCCTATAAGATATCCTCCTGTGAGATATCCTCCTATGGGATATCCTCCTATCTCCTGTAGGACAACCTCCTGTAGGACAACGCCCTGCGGGATAACCTCCTCCGGGCTAACCTCCTGTGGGCTAGAGGTATCCACCTGGGCAGGTAGCTGGGAATCAAGCCACAGAGAGCTCTGCAATGACATGTGGCGGATTTTTGAAGATGTGGCGGTGTTACTGTAATAATGTACGTGAAGAGGTTTAGCCTATTCCTATCAAAGGTCATCTGGCAATGAGTTACCCACCTCATCACGTCCTGCAGGAGGGAATCCCACAAAAAAGAACGATTCTGTGATCCCCATCTCTGTCTTCTGTACTCTCCCAGATAGGCTGATGAAGGCATATAGGTATGTAGCCTGCCCGTCTGTCTGCCCGTCTAAACAAATCGTTGAACAGAAAGACAGACAGCTCCCATCTCAGAATAAACAGTAGCACCACACATGCCCAAGTCCATCTCCACCAAGCAAGGCCCAAATAACCATCCCTTGTCCTTTTTCCCTCAGTATTCTCGCAAAATGTCACAAACGAGGATAGACTACTAACGTAGGCTGCACCCACCCGGGGTCAAGCAAACACCAAGTCTCACCTCGAGAAGAAACCGGCAGACCCACCACCAACCCCCCCCCTACCAACCAAGCCATCCATCGCCGCCGCTGACCTACACGTACCCGAGACCACCACTGATGTAAAAACGTAGTCGAGAGAAATGGCCTGGCGGCAATGTCTCAGTTCAGGACTGTTATCAATCCAGAGGGGGTTTTGTTTTGTCCTTGACTGGACTCAGCCCATGAGGTACTGTAGACTATTAATGACGGCTGCCGGACCTCGGGAGTTTGGTGTCCACTCGGCCTGGCAAAAGTAGTGAACATCGGCATTGATTCACAAATATTTCAAAGGGTGCAGGATGTTTACTTCCCACTGATTTACATCACATATGTGGCTGCACACGATGCGTACGGGGTTCACACTTCGTTTCGAGACGGAATTCGCTACAGTTCATCACAGCCTGCCAAAACCGTCTTGGTGATGTCTGCCGAAGTTGTCTGCTGTGACGTTCCTTGGCTTGGAATTACACTTCTCTTGACACCACCCACACTCAGCCATTTTGTGGGTCAACATCAGTCATACAAAGTCTAATGGTAAAGCATGTGGGGATCAAATGACATCACTTCATGAGCAGCAGCACAGAATATGTGAAAGCAATTTAGATTCGGTGGTAGACTAGCAAATCAAAAGGTGCATGTTGACCGTCCCGACGGACCCGTACCATGAACTAAAGGCGTTCCTAGTGAACTCTCATCCGCATCTATGCCATCTAGACATGGGTGATTCGCACACAGGTGAGAAATAGGAACTATAGGCATGGGAAGGATCCAGCGCAGAATCAATGTCAATAGGGAGCGGCTGGTGGTGAAATGAATGAGATCGGACTGGGGTTCTGAGCAACGGAGTGTCCTCCACGCCGCCGTGGCCAATTGCGTACTGGTCCATCCAAGCTGCCCGAGAACAGCTGTTGCCCTTGTTGAATGGTGGCATTGGTCGAGCGGTTGGCGGATTGACGAAAGATCAGTGAACAACCCTGATGCCCAGTTCCAGTCCTTTGTGGCGTACTCTAATGCAGAAGTTCGGATCCCACGAATAAACGCATCCCCTTGATATTACCTCCCCAGAAGTGTGTCTGTCCCCAGAGTCAAGTCGAAAATGATAACCAGGACAAGCAAAGAAAACAAGAGCAGTCTCGATGAAAAAGATTCGGCAGGCAGACTACCACAAGTGGTAGCCACGTTGTCGCAACGACGGGGCTGGTCACAGCCAGGGCGGTCACGGGCATGCCAATGACCATCTCCGGCTGACTTGGGCCTCTGTTCGGTTCGTCGAGTGGCGAAGCTGGTGAGGCTTCTGCTATCTCAAAAACGAAACTCTTCTTCCTCACATGCCGATGCCCCAGCAGTTGGTGCACCGGGCGTGCCGTTCAGCCGTTTCAAGATGAGCGTTGTGCTGGATCTGGTGGCCCAATGCCACAGAACCAGCTCGCCTCTCAAGAATTGACCGAGACATGAGTGATAACCGAAATACGTCGAAGAACGAAAAATGGTTCCCCAGGATGGCGAGGGGAGGCTGTGGAGTGGAGATGTTCGTGAATGCAATCCCTGAGCGAAGACATGTTGCCATAAGTGAGGAAACGCCGGCAGAAGGACCCGTGACATCACGGCGTGCCGTCTACCAGTGTCGCTCAGGGATGAACAATCTTTTTCCACAATAAAACAATCTGAGTATCGGAAGGCCGTGTGTTGCAATCACTTGGGTCGTTGGTAAGAACCGGAAGCGTAACCCGAGCCAGCAGCGCCTTGGCCCCTGGAAGCCGAGCGCAGCCTGTTATCGCAGACTGATGGTCAGCACTCTTGTCAGCATTTTCCCTCGGCCAGCGTTATGAAGCACACCAAACTCGAAGGAGGATTCCTTACAAGGAATGTAGTGGGCCTGGGCTTTAATTTTGCACTCACATCCTGTCGCTCGTGCCAACACCACGCGAGGCGTCGGGGTTCTCGGCGATCATCTTGCGAGCACGGTTGCTCTGGATGGCAGGAGTGGCCTTGGTAGCCGCGGCGGTGTTGGCCTGTCCGGAAGCAGCACCGGCCTTGTCATCCGCCTGCTGCTCGTCCCGCTTGATCTGGGCGGCGTTCTTCTGGTACTTGTACACAGTCCAGTCGAAAACGTAGTCGTACTGGAACCCCTCACGGACAAAGAGATCACGGAAGATCTTGCGCAGGTAGCTGTAGTCGGGCTTGTCGTCGAAGCGCAGAGATCGGGTGTAGTTGAGGTAGATGGCGAACTCGTTGGGGAATCCACGGCAGAGGACCTCGGTGGGGGTGGTCATCTTCTTCTCCATGATCCTATCATACTTCTGCTTCTTGGTAGCAGCCTTGAGTCCCTGCCACGGAAGAGATCCACGGCAGAAGTACAGCATGACGTATCCGAGGGACTCCATGTCATCACGACGGGATTGCTCTGTGACACGGTCAGCGGGTTATGACCAAGAAAACGACCAGAAAAGACTCGAATACTTACCGACTCCCAGGTGAGTGTTGATGGAGGCATAACGGGCCGTTCCGGTCAAGTTCTTGTTCTCTCTGTAGGGGATGTGGAAGTGCGTCTTGGGGTCACGGTACTTCTTGGCGAGACCAAAGTCGATAACATTGACCTGGTTGCCGCGCTTGCCGATGCCCATGAGGAAGTTGTCGGGCTTGATGTCGCGGTGAATGAAGGACTTGGCGTGGATGTACTCGATGCGGGAGATGAGCTGGTCCGCCAGCAAGAGGACTGTCTTGAGCGAGAACTTGCGGTTGCAGAAGTTGAACAGGTCCTCCAAACTGGGGCCGAGAAGGTCCAGGACCATGGCATTGTAGTCACATTCTGTTCCGAACCAACGGACGAAAGGAATGCCAACACCGCCGGCGAGGGACTTGTAGACACGAGCCTCGTACTCCAGCTGAGGGTGCTTGGCCTTGACGCTCTCGAGCTTGATGGCAATCTCTTCTCCGGAGATGATGTTGGTGCCCAGATAAATGTCACCAAAGGATCCGGAACCGATCTTGCGGCCGATGCGGTACTTGTTACCGACTCTGAGATCCTGTGTCGAATTGAAAGTTAGCCAAGGGTTATGTTGATAGGCCGGTGTTTGAAACCAAACACGGGGCAAGGTTCAATCGGACACCACGGCTGCGTGCCTCCCACGGTGTGTCGGGCTTGGGGTTGCCAAGAGAGACGACGTCACAGCCACAGACCCGCAACTGTCTTTTTGAAAGCCCTGACCCCGTATTCGATGGGGAGACGATGGCAGAGTAACAAACGTACCATTGTGGTCATCTTGTCGGATATTGACAAAGAGCTTCCGTCCCGCGAACAGGAAGGGAGCTACTCGTTGTTGGTGATGGTAAAGGAGTCGATTTGACTCAGGATTGGCGGCTGAAAGACTATTTTCCAGGTTGACAAGTTAGAAAAATGCTCGAATGTGAGATGTAAGATAGGGTGAGGATTGACTTGATGTGAGGGCGGTGTGATGCAATCGTAAGCAGGTGCAAGGAAGAGGGTTGGTGGAGTAGTCCAGATCAGGCTATGCAGGCGTCGCACCGCAGAGTGTGCATGAATGGAATTGGGTTAGGAGGGGGGTGGCCAAGGCTGTTTGGATGCAGCACAGGACACGAGCCTTTTTGGGAAGCTTGCTTGAGGGGCAAACAATGGGCATGAGGTAGGAAGAGCCGGAACCGACGGTTGCCAGAAGCAAGTAAGCAGGGCAAGCAAGCAGGCGGACGACCTCAAGAAAGGAGAGTCGAAAGGACGGACGCCCTTGCTTTGCCTGATGCGGCTGATCGGATGCCGAAGTCAAGTCAAGTGAATGGGGTTGTGCAACGCTAGCCCTGAGGGAGGCAGCAGAGAGGAAAGGGAGGGAGGGAGGCTCATGTATTTACCTTCAGGCCGGAAAGGTAGATGGTTCGAGGCGGATGGTGACACTCGGGAGGAGTGAAGGTGAATGGAAATGGTTCGGCGGGGGGAGGGTGGTGGATGACGAAGAGGAGGCGACCGATCGGTGGTCGAGTCGGAAGGGCGCGCGTGTGTGAATGCAGACAGGATCAGGCTCAATCAAGACCGAGAGCGAGATGGAGACGGGAGACGGGAATGCAGACGACGCGGGCGGGAATGCCTCAATGCAGGAGATTAGTAGAGCTGCAAAGGAAAGGAAAAAACCTCAAAAAGGGTCTTTCCTGCTCAAATCTCCACCGTCCTTGGATGCAAGACGACAAAGTTGAGGGAAGGAAGAGAGATGGTCAATCTGGTGGGTTGAGGAGGGAAACGGGAGAGGGAGTTACAAAAGGGAAGATGCAGGAGGAAGGGGGGCGGGCCGGTTGAGAAAAGGATTCGGTTTTAAGCGGAGCCCTCCACCAGAGAGACCAGACGGGCGGACAGTGCTGGGTGGGCAGCTTGTGGGCATGTGTGGGCTTGTGGGCTGTGCGGGCTGGATGCAGCAGGACCGCCAACTCGGTCCAGTCTGCCAGTCCAGTGCCTGGAGACAGAAAGGGGCACTGGCCAGCTGTGGGCTTCTGCCAGCTGGACATGGCAGGCCCGAAAAGGGCGTGTGCGTTCTGGCCCTGGGCTTCTGTCGGGCAGCACCAGCCAGGAGGCAGGGGGTAGGCATCAGAGGAGGGGAGGAGCCCCAAGTGCAGCAGGGTTCCAAGGTTGCAGGGCTCCAGGTCAGCTCAGGCCAGGTTGGAGGAGATCTGCTGAGCCTGAGCCAGAGCCTGAGCATGATGAGCATGAGCCTAATATCCTTGGAATGAGCTAAGGTTGTCAGGCCTGCTGCACCGTCTTGGCACTGTACGGGCCGTTGCCGTTAGACTCGTGCCTCGTACCTTCTGCGCCAGACTGTGGTTGTCGTCTACTTTGCCCTGGTTCGCATGGCCGCCTCCTCTCGTCTTTCCTGCACTGTCTGCCTCCTCCTTCCACCCTGGTCTTCTCGCTGCCATTTGGCGATGATGCGCAGTAACAATATCTGTCGTCGACTGCCCCTCCGCCGACCAAGCTTCCTTCCTCCTCAGCCGACGACCCGGCAGGTGCTTCCACGGCGAGAGGAAGGGAAATGAGGCCCAGGAACGAGGACGAGGCAACGGCCGCCCTGGCGACCTGGCGACCTGTCGGCCCAAAGAAGGATGGGCTGGGGCTCGTGTCTCGGGACATGACCAGCAAGGCCGACCAGGCAGACACCGGCGACTCCACGATGCTGCATTCGTTGGTTGGACTGCTGCGCACAGCAAACAGTAACAGTAGATCCGGATTGCCTCGGTATCTGCCTGGCAGAATGGTCTCCGTCTCCCAGTGTCCGCCTCTATTTGCGGATAGTCGGTGAACCCGCCGAGGGAATCAGGTAGACACCTGCTGACCTCCGAGCCGAGCATCAAGAGCCTCGGTCCTCCTCCACAATCCTCCTACTTATTTTATCCCCTCCGTGGCACAGCATGCATGGCGTGGCGTGGTGCGGCGTGGCGTGGGCATGACAACCGACAATGGGCGGGCAATGCCCATTCTTGGTCCATGACCTGGATGAACTGACGGATCCGTCGTCTCGTCACACTCCGTCACAGCTTCCGGCAGCTTTGCTTGACATTTGGCTCATTTCCGGCTGGCATTGGGTCCATCTCTCGCTTCACGGCAACAGCGTCCGCCCTTGTTTCCGTTCGGTGCCCCGTCCGGGCCTTCTGGATTGTGGCCAGACTCACCTCACAATTTTCGCCGTCATGTCCGGGATGGGCTGCTTGCTGTCCTTGTTGCCTGTCCTATTTGCATCAAGATTCATCACCAATGCTACCGTGCCTCACTCCTGCAGGGGGCCTCTCCACTTCCTCGCTGCCTCGCTCTCAGTCCTCCTCCTGCTACTCAGTACGGAGTACTCTCTCCCCAGGTTGCCTGCCTGCCGGCCAAACCAGCACATCGGGTCAACTCTCCAGACTAGACCAGCCAGCCAGCGAGCCAGCCAGAGCTCC
This sequence comes from Diaporthe sp. PMI_573, assembly GCA_021399435.1. Classification (NCBI taxonomy): domain Eukaryota; kingdom Fungi; phylum Ascomycota; class Sordariomycetes; order Diaporthales; family Diaporthaceae; genus Diaporthe; species Diaporthe sp. PMI_573. The sequence goes on from JAJTUP010000005.1 coordinate 822,014, forward strand.
AACACCCAGAACAAGGTGGGCAACCAGACCGCCTTGTCCCGCCTATCACAGCCTCGTCCGAAGCCGCCCATCCCCGATCGGCGCTTACCCAGGAGGTCTCGCCAACTCTGGACCTTTTGATCGGCCGTATCACCACCGCCCTCAGGCCTCTCCAATTGTTAACGGCCCGCCATCATCGGACGGTCGTGTGCCTAGCTTGCCCGGGCGTCTCGGCGGCGCGTGGTTGGTGATTATTATGGTCAACCAAGGTGCACAAGCTCGCCCATGCTATAATTAACCTTCGGTATGTTGGTGACAAAGATAGGTAAGCTGTCGGCACGCACCGCAACCCACGCCAGTCCCGGCCGCTTTTCCATCCCACATCACGTTTTGGTAAGCAATGCGGGCGGCAGGTAGTCAGGTCAGTCTATGCCATTAGGCATTGGGCATTGGCACACTGGCACTGGCATGACGGACTGTCATGCAACCAATCTCGGCCTTGCTGATCCGCCCACATACTCCCCAGAGGAAGGTGATGCGATCTACAGCCTGGTCATCTGCGGTCCTGCAGTCTCAGTCCTCCACTGCACCCGCTCTGCCGCTCCGCGCTGCACTTGGCTTGCAACCAGTCTGCCAGTCCTGCCAGTCAAGCAAGATTAGATCCCCCCGCGTAACCACAAACTAGGCCACCATTCCTGTAGCCTGCGAGTGTATTATGCCATGATTCGTGGTGCTCCCGCTACATTTGTCACGTTGGCGATCACCCGTGCTCCCTCCAAGGCCCACCATCAGCTAACTGGTAGCGTCCATCTCTTAATCCCGTGTGCTATGACGGCACTTCGATGTCACTCCAGCGTCAAGACGAACCCGTCACGCCCAGCGACGGAGACTACGGATCAGTACGCCCATCTTATCACGCCCGGCATCGTATCTCAGAGGGGGAGAAGGGCTGACTCGAGGCTCCAGGCTTGTTTCGCCCCTTTCAGCAATTCAGTTTTGTCGGTGCCCAAAGCCAAAACCTGCTTACACAGTATTATGTAGGTGTGACTGTCGTGGAACAACCATTTTGCCAGCTTTGGCCCGCCAATACCGCGCAGCCAACCCTTGGTGGGCGCTGCTGGTTTCCCCCGCGTCCCGAAGACCCCATTGACGCCCAACGCCGATACCACTAAAACAAAGGACGGGATGTTCCCTCTAGCCACAGGCTGACGGGTTCGTACAAAGGACGGGATTATACCTGCCGGCTGTCGGCATAACCCAACTGGAGAGGGATGGAGCTGCCTTGTCTCATCTCAAGACGGACTGCTGCTTGCTTGCATGACTGTTCAAAAACCGGGCCCTTCCATTTCGTAACCACCAGCGTGGGCGGCGCCACGCATTTGGTACAGTAAGCCCGAGTGCTTAATATGAATAGGCGGGGTGTCACCGCAATTGCTTTCATGATTAAAAACGGCCTCGGTTCCCGGGTCCCTACACACCCCTTGTATCTGCGCCACGCGAGGGGTTGGGTGTCTAGTAATCAGCCATCAGTCTCGTGACAGTGCAAAGGCGAGACAAGTGAGAGCTGAGAGCTGGAGGGGGTGGCTGTTTTGGCTTACTCCTGTTTCTGGTTCTGTCTTTCTGACGTCGGACAGAATGCGGAAGCGCCAAGACACGGCCCTCGGTTCGAGCTACCCTGCATCCCGTCCAAACCTGAATTCTTCATCGGATTTAGCCCCCTCTCCTTTTTCTCTCGCTTTCGACATGCCTGTTGAACGTTTATAACTCCGATGTCTATGCAGTGCTCGAAATGCGACACCGACTACTCCTGGATCAATCATGGTGGAGATGAGAATGCACACGTAACGCGTTCGGAATTTGTCAGGGGCAGCCCTATCATGGTCACTGCGGCAGGTTTGAGAGCTACGGGCAGCTGGTTTTTCGACTTGTGTACTGCTGTACGACTACCGACTATCATCCGAAGAGAGAAGTTCGGCAAGCTCGACGGAGGTGATGGATTGTTCGCCCCGGAATGCTGGACATGTCTGTCTGGGAAAGGTGGGACTGAGACATAGTCTACGACGAGCAGACCTCGAGACTCCGCAGTGTTGCAAGCATGGGGCTGTCTTCATGGTCATCTCAGCGTACTGGCTGGGCCGGTATTGAATGCGGTTGCATGTGGCATTGGACATGCCCATGAGCAGCTTCGGGAAGGCCAAGCGGTCGTCACGGTGCTCCAAGCGGAGCGTGAGCACGAGGTTGGGCTTCCATCGCTATGTCGGTTGTTACACGGTCTTGAAATTGAGGTCCCAGCTGCTGCGTCTCGTGTGACCTGGCCCTATCGCGGCTATGCTTGATCAACGAGCCTGTGGTAACTTGGTCGTAAAGCCGCGAAAAGGACGAGCACTACGCCTCATCGGTTGGTGGGCCACTCTCAGAACAAAAGGACTGCGGCGGATGACACCATTCGTGGTGGCGTTGGGCATGTCTGTCTGGGCTGACCAGTCCCAAGACTCGATGCTTGAAGTTTGGCCATAAGAAACGTGCAGACTTCGGCATAGAAGCAGAGGATGCGATATGAGGAGCACGCTACTCCTTTCCAATCGTTGCCTGTGCCAGCAGCTAGGACTGTCCGGTCGCCCAAGTGGGACGCGCTCGCAGTTGAGCTTGTTCGGAGACTGTTGTTGGAGACTGAAAGTCGTCCGGCGGTGGACCATTCAAATCGAAAGTCCGTCTGAAAGAGCTGTGGTCGAATGCGGTCACGTATCTGGTGAAGCCCAGAAAGCGCGGACAACACAATGCCAAAATTGGCCCATTCCCACACGCCCCGAAACAGAGCGTGTGATGATCACAGGTGTAGGTCCACCTGGCTACCTGTTGACGTACTTACGAAGGCACCTCTCATAGTTTGGACTTTTATAGCGGCGCCTTGCGAGCGGTTTGGTAGTCCGGTCCTCACCAGCAGAGATAGCCGAAGGCTAGCAGATTTAATTCAAGGGAATGAGAAGAGTTGCATTTTTTCCAACTGCTGAACATCCTGAATTCAGACATATCCCAGTTCCTGATTTGGCCTCTCATTGACCTTTTGAAACCATGCACACAAAGATCATCACGCTGAACCTGCAATGCAGCCAACGCGACAATGACAAGGATAAACTCCAGGATCAAGCGAACTTGCGCTGCCGCGTGCCTCTTCTGGATCGCAGTGGCCTGCGCACCCGCAGGAAAAGGAGTGCTTGGGTATGTGGTGGGTCGTGTGCACCAGGCCTTCTGGTGCGCCGCCATCGAACTCGCGGTCCTGGCGCCCATACACACAATTACATACCTCAGCGAGCGGGTACGAGCACCGCGAATATTCGAGCGTCTTTCCAACTTCGTCATCGGCCCCCTCTGGGTAGAGTTCGCCTGCTCGAGCATTGCGCAGTGGCTACAGCTCTTGGTGGTCCAAGGGTCCTCCTCCCCTTTCCCGGCTGGTCCGCCGACCGCCCTCGACCTATGGGGACTGCATATCAATGGCGCTATGTACCAGGGCATTGCGTTCCTCTGCATCATCCAGATCGTATACGACATGAACGCTCTTCTGAGGCAGCTCCAGGAGGAGGTGGAGCTCCTCGCCGACGACTGTTTGACAAAAATACAGCCGTTGTTCGACGACTCCGAATACTTCATGTATGCCATTTTCGAGAGACTAATCTACGTCTATCTGGCAGCGCAGGGCCTGCTTATTGGTTTTACAGTCCATATGTTCACCACCATGGCCATGTACCTGCTGCGCATGGCGGTCGGGATGTGGGTGACGGGCTTTGTCAATGCTTTTAATACACTCCCGGTTTGGCAGTTCTGCATTTTCACTGAGTGGGCAATTTACATCCTCGTTATCATCATCAGGCACGTTCTCGCAGTTGACAACGAGGCCCTCGCCGAGGAGCAGGCCCGCCTGGACAGACGGACCAGGCAAGTATTATTCGTAGGCTATAACGCGGCCGTCGCTGAGGGGGAGGCTCGCCTGCTCAGACGGCTCGACGAAGTAGTCGATGCCCTAGCTGGAGGGGATACCCCCCGCCAGCAGAGGGCCCGCCTGGTCAGACAGCTCAGGGAAATACTCACGGAGGCCCGCCAGCTCAGACAGCTCAGGCAGGGACGGCCGCCATCCCAGGCCAGGCGCCGCCGCCGACGGCCCGCTCTCTACGACACCACCGTGGATGAGGTTCTGAACAGGGCGGTAGGCTTGTCCGCCGGGGCCGTGGTCCAAGGCATCAAGCTGCTGGTTCCGCGGTTCTCGCGGTACACCATGCGGAACACGCGTTCTCTCCACCCGGAGTTCGCGGCGCTGTGGTCCGAAGAGGAGCGCGCCCACTTCTACGCCGACGCGCTGGCTGGGGACCGGGCGTCGTCGGCGCTCGGTGCGGTCTTGGTGAAGCAGGGGGCGCTCCGCCGCGCCGACTACGAAGACCTGTGGCGGAGGGCCGGCCTCGCTATGGGTTTTGTGCTTGGGGGTGATGAGGCTGCTGTTGGCGTCTCCGGGGGCGGGATGGCATCCGGCATGGTGTTGGTCTTGGGCAAGATCGCGGGTGGTCTTGTTTGTGGGCTGGAGTTGGCTTTGGGCTTCTATGTGATTGTTGGTGGGATTGTTATGATATATCCTGTGACAACAAGGCGAGCCCGTTCCTAGCCACGCGAACAAAAGCTGGCAATGTTTATATGTTTTTTAACGTGTCCGAAGACGTGTTTTACAAACATCGATGGCGATTGAGGACTGCCACTTCCAGAATTTCGATTCCGCCTAGGCCATCGTGGAGGAGTTCATCAATCACACCTATGTTAAGCTGGAGCTCATTCTACATATCTGGGAGTCAGGAGTTACAGGGCATTCAAATATTAATTTGACGTGGTTTGAATGAAGTAGCACATGTTAGAAACGGGAGAGGATCATTTTCAACATCTCATCGATTTTGCACCGCTATAGGTGACTTCAGAGAACCCTTAGGAATAATACATTGTAGCGACTTATTTACGTTTATGAATCCGTGGACCTGGAAATTAACCTCGTGGCTCACAGACGCACATTCCAATAGTTCTCTGTTCATGCTTGATGTTCTTCATGGCCACACCTTAACACCTATTTTGTATGACCTACGAAGGTCAAATGAATCCCAGTACGCAACTCTTCTCTGACCTCGAGACTCAAAAACTCCTTTTCCAATCACATGGTTCTTCCAAATATCAAATTCGTACTCAGATATGGCAGTGAGGGGATTTTGAACTTGTTCGTGGGATATAGAGAATACAAAGTCTAGATTCCTGTTCTCAGAAAGCAGGATGTACTTTGAAACTGCAGAAGAACCTCTGATGCTGGGCTCGAACGGTGATGTCTATCCCGCACTTGTGATGTGCTTGTGATATGGACTATTTGTATGGACTATTTCTATTCTTTGAGTTCCTCTACTAAGCCGGAACGGCAATGAGTGTCCTATAAGGACAAGGAACAATGTATCTTAAAAGATGATTACAGTGAGATTGGCTATGCAAGGCTTCAGACAGTGACTTCCCAATCTTCTGCAAACCAGTGTTTCCTCAGAAGCTACTATTTTGCACTGTGTGCTTGTGATATTCAGGGAACATTTGAAGCGGATCAGCCATTGACACCTGTTTTGCTCATTCATCGCACGACCAGCTCAGTCATCAGAAAATGTGAGGCCCATACTTATAGCATGGATGGTGTTGGCGTGTCACTGTGGGCTGGGTCCCTCATCTACTTCACTCTGTCACACTGATTCCCTGCTACTCAAGACGTGAGTCCAAACATGATCAAATACACGGTGGTCTTGCCAATCTGATTGAACGGGGTTGAAATCGTGGAGTGAGAGGTCCGGGTGGCGTGCGGCAATAAGCTATCCCGGAGGATTGCTTCCCAACCCATGTGGCTCTTCGTGCTTGGTACCAGACGATAGGGCAGGACGACTCAACAGCAGTTCCGGGCTTCCCGTTGATGAACAGACATCTTGGCCACCCTGGGCCGACGCCCGGAGAACGCGGAGTTTATACGGCTCCGCGAGCAATAAGGCCCTTTGGGATTCGTCTACAAGGAATTGAGTACCGGTAGCCAACCAATTACATGATTGGTGAGTTGGCATGGACCAGTATTGGCATCGGATTGATGTTTTCATTGCTGGTAGCGGCTGGACGTAGACTAGATTGCCCAAGGGAGATCGACATGTTCCGTGTTTCTGGGCGGCAGCCGGAATAGAGGCCCCTGTCGAGTCATCCCTGGCGATCGCAGGGCTCGGTGCCCTTGCAAAGCCCTTGCAAAGATGGCATTGTCCGAGTCGGGAGGAGAAGCCCTGTCCGTATTTGGAACCAGACAACACGTGCCACAGGGATGGAAAGCAATTCTGGTCTCAAAACGGTGTCCTGGTGATCACGGGGAGGGCAGAGCCGAGGCAGCAAGGGGCGAATGCGACGACTCGATGGAACCGAGAGTGTGGCTGACGGGGGGTTGCGTAAGGCCCGTCCTAAGTATGGCCACAGTACGGATAGAGCATACTCCTCCTGCCTGAGGCATCAATGAAACTGGCCTTCCCAGCTGCCAGCCGCCCCAGCCCGTGTCCAGGCCAGGTCCCTCCCCCCCATTCTGCTGAGGACCAAGGCAAACACCACGTTTCTCGCATTTGAGTGAGGCAAACGTGCGTTCATCTAATCTGCCACCACCAACGAAATCCGGGTCCCCATTTTCCTTCAATTCTACCACTCCCACTCTTGATATCGACGGCCAGTTCCCAAACATAGCACGTCTCCACAAACGACATTGTAATACCACAGACCAAACCAGACCAGACCAGACCAGACCCAGGCCTCTCCCCACGGAACTAGAACCTGGAAACGTAACAGCCTTTTTTTAATACGAGATCCGTTCTTTGCGACCCACAGACCTCAAGCTGCGCACCGCGACCCGCGACCTGTGACCACCGACTCGACAGCTCATCCGCCCCAGCGGCTTATCACAATCAATCCCACTCGTCCACGGCCCGCCTAGACCCTCAAATCTCCTATCGCTCAAGATACCCTGATAAACCTGGAAGCCTGATCTCGTCATCGAGACCGACCACTCACGGCCAATCCACTCCCAACACCCGAAACAAAGACTTGCTCCCCATCGCTTTTTTCCATCGAGACGGACTGCTGTGCAGATCGCATCACCTGGAACCCGAATCGCTACGCTTCGTTCGCCCAACGAGACAACACACGCTCCCTCGAGACTGATTTCCTTGCCGTTCCTACTCGACGACCTACACGACCAATTAATACACCGCAGTCATGGCTGTCGCAAACATCCAAGACAGAACGTCAGAGGTATGCCGCCTTGCGCCAGACCAGCTGCCTGGGCATAATGCATTCTAACACTATCCCCAGTTCAAATCCATCCTGTCGCAAGCACAACGACGACAAGCCCAGGCCAAGGTCGGCTCCCAACGACGGTCCCTCCTCACAGACGCCCAGAAGGCAGAAGCAGATGGCTCCCGACAACCCCGCCGGTCCGACTTCGCGCGCAAGGCCGCAGACATCGGCCGGGGCATCAGCGGCACGATGGGCAAGCTGGAGAAGCTGGCACAGCTCGCGCGGCGGAAGACCCTCTTCGACAACCCCGTCGAGATCAACGAGCTCACCTTCGTCATCAAGCAGGACCTCTCGGGGCTCAACCAGCAGATCGCGGGCCTGCAGACTGTGGTCAGGTCGTCGCAGCAGGGCGGCAAGTCGCAAGAGTCGGAGCACAACAAGAACGTGGTGCTGCTCCTGCAGGGCAAGCTGACGGACGTGTCGGCGAGCTTCCGCGAGACCCTCGAGATGCGGACCAAGACGATACAGGCGAGCCGGTCGAGGCAGGAGAACTTCCTGTCGTCTGTCTCGACACAGGCGCAGGTCCCGCTGCAGCAGTCGGCCAGCCCGCTGTACGGCACGCCCAAGACGGGCACGCCGGTGCCGGGCGGGGACACCCTGTCGCTGAACCCCGTGGGCGACCAGCAGCTACTGATGATGGAGGAGGCGCAGCCCCAGAACACGTACATCCAACAGCGTGGGGAGGCCATCGAGGCTATAGAGAAGACCATCACGGAGCTGGGCAGCATCTTTGGGCAGCTGGCGACGATGGTTTCGGAGCAGACCGAGATGATTGAGCGGATCGACGCCAACACGGAAGATGTCGTGGACAACGTCGGGGGCGCACAGAGGGAGCTGCTCAAGTACTGGAGCAGTGTGTCGTCAAACCGATGGCTTCTTGCTAAGATGTTTGGCGTCATGATGATATTTTTCTTGTGAGTTGCCCTTACCTTTACCCTTCGAACTGCCCTTTACGGCATTGCGCAGTGATCGTATTGCTAACGAGACGTACAGGCTCTGGGTCTTGATCGCTGGATAGTTACCCACCAGTGTGTGTGCGAATTTTGATACCTACTTTTCTTTGTTGTAACAGTACCAACCTCACTGCCCTGGGTCGCGGCGCAAAAGCAGCATTTTTCTCTTCAGCACTCGAGGCATAGAAAGACTTTACGGCGTACTTGATATAATGCTCAAAAAGACCATGAATAGATGCATGGCGGCGGCAGACAGCCCGTCCCTTATTTTTTCTTCTTCTTCACTTCGACGAAGCTTCCTCCCTCGAATGCGTGACGTAGGTGCGTATGTCCTGCAGATGCAACGACCACTACCAGACCCAGGTGCAGGAATCACATGCTCGGGACGTTCCCACGCATTCACCGCCTTGCTGGTTACACAGTAAAGAGTCGTTGAGTAGGTACGTAGGTAGCAGGGAACAGCAGAGAGGACTTTACCAAAAAGGTCGGCTCAATAAACCACCGAAGGGTGAACCACGCCAAGTCTTTCCTTTTTCCGCCTCGCCTGCAGCTTCGCCGAAACGAGCCTGTTTGGGCTGCCCTCAGCGGGTCCCTGGGACCTTGGTGGGCTTTCCCAGCAGTGCTGTCACCCCAGGCCTTGGCAGCCCGCGGGGGAGGGGCACCCGAGGACCTGAATTACATTTCCTTGGAGGGGGAGCTTTGGAGGGGCATTTATCCGGGCGAGTCTCGATTTCCCCTCTGAAGTTACTGTTTTGATTAGATACTCTGTCTTTTCTCTTGACTTTTCTGTTTCTGGAAGATTTCATTCCGTCCTCACTCAATTGACCACTCCAGATTACTGTTCAAGCTCCCAGCGAGTGATACTCAAAGCTAGTTAGATATCCAGACACCCGTCCACCTCTCACAACACATACACACAAGATGGCCGACATCACCTTCCCCCTCAACAGCGGCCACAAGATCCCAGCAGTCGGGTACGGCACCTGGCAGGCCGCGCCGGGCGTGGTGGCAGAGGGCGTGTACCACGCGCTCAAGTCCGGGTACCGCCTGCTGGACTGCGCGTACTGCTACGGCAACGAGGCCGAGGTGGGCCAGGGCCTGTCGCGGGCCATCTCTGAGGGGGTAGTGAAGCGGTCGGACGTCTTCGTCGTGACGAAGGTCTGGGCGACGTACAACACGCGCGTGCAGCTGGGCCTGGACAAGTCCCTCAAGAACCTGGGGCTCGACTACGTGGATTTGTTTTTGGTGCACTGGCCCCTGCTCATGAACCCGGAGGGCAACGACGACAAGTTCCCCAAGCTGGCCGACGGGAGCCGCGACATCGTCAAGGAGGGGTACCACCACACCGACACGTGGCGCCTGATGGAGGCGCTCGTGGACCCGTCCCAGGGCGCGGGAAAGCAGGCGCGCGCGATTGGTGTCTGTAACTACTCGCGCCGGTACCTCGAGGAGCTCCTCAAGGTGGCCAAGGTCGTCCCCGCCGTCAACCAGATCGAGAACCACCCCGCCCTGCCGCAGAATGACATCGTCAGCCTGTCCAAGGAGAAGGGCATCCACATCATGGCCTACAGCCCGCTCGGGTCTACCGGCGGCCCGCTGTTCAAGGAGGAGGTCGTCACCAAGGTCGCGGCGAAGCACGGCGTCGAGCCCGCGGCTGTGCTGCTGAGCTGGCATGGTAAGTTTTGTTGCTGTTTTTTAAGTACCGTCGCAATTCAATTCCCTACCCTGTGCTAACTGACTCGCCCGGTGAAATAGTACCCCGTGGTAGCACCGTGCTGCCCAAGTCGGTCACGCCGTCGCGCATCGAGTCGAACCTGAAGCTCATCAAGCTGGACGACGAGGACGTGAAGCAGCTGAACGCGTACGGCGAGGACCTGGAGAAGAACGGCAAGGTGCAGCGGTTTGTCTACCCGCCTTTCGGCATTGACTTTGGATTCCCGGACAAGTCATGATCGGAGGGGGGCTTGGAGAAGTTGCAGGTAGAATAGAAAATAGAGAGTTGGATCTTGCATGACCTTTGCGCCTGAATGCGATGAACCCGTGTATGGTGTCTGAACAGCAACTTGGCTACAGTACTATGACCTGACTCGATCTGAGTTGGTAATGGAATTGGTATTGAGACACACATCTAAACTCGAACATGTTTCTACTCTATAAGATCACCTGCCCATCCACCCACCATCAACAGTCAGAGTATGCCCGCTCATATAAGCACCAGCCTTGCTCGCCAAAAACACAGTCGGGCCCTTAAAGTCCTCAGGCGTGCCCCACCGGCCAGCAGGTATCCTCTCGCTGATACTCTTCAGCCTGCCGGGGTCATTAAGCAGCGCCTCGTTCATATCGGTAGCGATATACCCCGGCGCGATGCAGTTGACAGTAATGCCCCGGCTAGTCCACTCGTTCGCAAAAGTCTTGGTCATCTGCGCGACACCGCCCTTGCTAGCCGCGTACGCGGGGACGGTGATCCCGCCCTGGAAGCTGAGCAGCGAGCCAAAGTTGACGATGCTGCCCCTGCGGCCCGTGGTGCTGTGCTCGGGCAGCTCGAGCATGTGCGCCGCGACGTCGCGGCACAGCGCGAAGGGCGTGTTCAGGTTCACCTGCAGGACCTCGGCGAAGTCGCTGTCCGGGAACTTTTCGGAGGGGTGCCGCCGCTGGATCCCCGCGCAGTTGACCAGGATGCGCACCTGGTGGCCGTCGGCTAGGACCCGCGGGACGAGGCCTGCCACGTCCTGGGCCGAGGACAGGTCTGCGGTGTAGATCTGGGCCTTGCGGCCTAGGGCTTCGATGGACTGGAGGGTGGACTGGTTGGAGGTGTCTCTCTGAGGGGCACAGCGCTTGTCAGCTCTTGCAGTATTTGGGAAGGGCAATCGTAGTGGGGAGTCTCAAGAAGGAGTTTATTTGAAGGTGTCATGGCTTACCTGGACCAGGAGGATGTCTGCGCCTGCCTCGGCCAGTGCGACGGCGATGGCCTGGCCAATGCCTCGTGTGCCGCCTGTTATGAGGGCTGTCTGGCCCTCGAGGGAGAAGAGAGCGTTGGTTGCCATGGCTGTGGGTTGTCACAGTGAAGCGATCGTGAGATTGGGACGTCTAAGTCAGTGAGTGAGTGAGTGAGTGGTCTGCCTGTGGTTCTCAACTCTTTAATTCGGTTTCAACACTCGTGACAGCTTCTGACATCACACGGCACGAGGAAGGGAAAGAGTCAGGCAAGGGTCATATGCCACGGCCAAGCAAGCATCCAGTTTATTAGTCGATTTAGCTATCCAAGAATCTCATGATTCACGGCTGTCTGTGGACAATAACTTACCCCCATTGTCCTAAGCTTGCTCCGATGCAGGCGCGTCGTATCGAGGGCGGCAACCATCGGCGAGAATTGCCCACTTTTTTCCCTCGCCCGTCGGCTGGGAGTCGTGCGAGTTCTGATGTGGACTGGGAGGCGTAGGGGGTGCGGGGGAGGGGAGGAGCTCCTCAGGGGGGACCCAAGGCACAACCCCGCTGACGTCGTCTGGGGAATTGGCCATTTTTTGGAGAAACCCGTCCGTTGCTTCGCTGGGCCCTTTTCCGACCCGATCTTTTTTTTTTGGTCTCCACGCGACGAGGGACGACCAAGGTACACACAGTAGACAGAGACTACAGGGAATTGTCTGCCTCCCAGAACCGTTTGGGCATGTCAGATCCTTAGGGGCCATGGCTCAAACAAACATTTACTGCCACAATTGGCACAGCTGGACAAGAGGGGAAAACTCGCCGAGACAAATCCGCTTTGAGGAGCGCACTATCGTGTAAGTCGACAGTCAACCGGCGCAGAGACCAGACCCCCGCGGGATGATGGAGTCGGTTCAAGGTTTGTCCCTTTTCGCCCGGGAAAATGCACCTGGATACGGCTGTGTCTTCGTGTCGATCGATATCGGAGCAATTATCTAGCCTGCCATTGATCCCGGTGTCAATACAGTACCTAAGAGATCCACCTTTTCCCGGTCTACAGCTTGAAGCTATTCATCTCTGTCTCTTGTCCGTCTCTGTCTGTATTCACCCACGCGACACCTATCATCTTGTCATCGCGAGCCTCATTTTGCTTCTTGCTTTTAATCAAATAGCCTATCAAGTGACAGCAGCAACCCCATATCACCTTCCTCCTATAATCCGTAACCACCAACACAACCAAAATGGCCACACAAACAGTCAGGGCCTCCGTGCTCCACGCAGCAAAGGACCTCCGCGTGGTAAGTGACGCGCCAGCCTCTCCTTCCCACGAGCGATGGCAATGATGCACCACCTAACAACAGCCCAGGAAGAGCGCACCATCCCAACCCTCCAGCCAACCGAAGTCCTGGTGGCAGTCAAGTCGACAGGCCTCTGCGGCTCCGACCTTCACTACTACAGCCACTACCGCAACGGCGACATCCAGGTGCGCCAGCCCATGACCCTGGGCCACGAGTCGGCCGGCACCGTGACGGCCGTTGGCTCGGGCGTGACAGACCTCAAGCCCGGCGACAACGTCGCACTCGAGGTCGGCCTGCCCTGCGGCGAGTGCAAGCTGTGCGGCGAGGGCCGCTACAACATCTGCCGGCAGATGTCCTTCCGCTCCTCGGCAAAGAGCTTCCCCCACGCCCAGGGCACCCTCCAGGAGCAGATCGCCCATCCGGCCGCGTACTGCCACAAGCTGCCCGAGGGGGTTCCCCTCGATCTGGGCGCCCTCGCCGAGCCCCTCTCCGTCGCCCTGCACGCCGGCGACCGCGCCCGCCTCGACCCGGGGGCCACGGTGCTCGTCCTGGGCGCGGGCGCCGTGGGCCTCCTGTGCTGCGCCGTCAGCAAGGTCATGGGCGCAAAGAATGTGGTCGTCGCCGATATCAACGCCGACCGCGTGGGCTGGGCCGTCGAACGCGGCTTTGCGGACGCGAGCGTCGTGGTCCCCATGAAGAGGCCCGACACGATCGAGGCGAAGCTCGAGTTCGCGCGCGAGGTGGCGGCCCTGGTGGCTGGGGCGAAGACGAAGGCTGGCGAGGCCGTGGGCGATATTGATGCTACGTTCGAGTGCACCGGTGTGGAGAGCTGCCTGCAGGCTGCCATTTACGTGGGTGTCTCCCTTTCTTCTATTTTGTATTTGTATGATCACATTTGCAAGTGGCTGACTCAATTGGGCTCCCTCATAGTCCACACAACCAGGTGGCAAGATCCTCATCATCGGCATGGGCAACCCCATCCAGACCCTGCCCATCTCGGCCGCCTCCCTCAAGGAGGTCGACCTGGTCGGCGTCTTCCGCTACGCAAACACGTACCCGCGCGTCATCGAGCTGCTGTCGGGCGACAACCCGAAGCTGCCGCCCGTCGCGGAGCTCATCACACACCGCTACGAGGGCCTCGACAGCATCCCCGAGGCCTTCGGCATGGCGGGCAAGGTCAAGGACGACAAGGGGGACCTGGTCCTCAAGGTCATGGTCAACATGTAGATTACCATATAGCGAGTGGTGTTTGCACAAAAGTGATGGATTTTGGTTTCAGTTTAGTGTCATTTGAAAGCAAGCTGGAAATTGCATGATGCTGCGTGGTGTGATATCTCAAAAGAGCAAGAAAGATGAACAAAAAAAAAAAAAGGCAGACCTCCCAATCCCCTGGTGACGCCGTGCCATGGTGACAAGCCCATCCACACCGTAAATCATACATATTTACTCATACAAACAAGGAGATCCCACCTCAGACTTCCAAGTCCAGGAGCAGAAGATCCTCCACCCAGTCGTAGACAGCCGCAGCACCCGCAGCAAGAGACCGAACCGCCTGCTCAGCGCCCACGCCCGGAGTCCCATACTCGAAAAGCACAAGCCCGTCATCCTCTACATCATACGCAGCACCGTCAGCAGGCATCCAGAGCCCGTCCGCGGCCCGCAGGGTCATGTCCGCACCCGCGCCGTCGTTATCAGCAACGACCAAGACCCGACCGTTGCTCGAACCCCACCAACCACCCGCGGCCAGCACAGCCGACTCCCCTCCCCCAACAACAGCGACACACCCACGGACCTTTGCGCCTCCGACAGCGGCGGCGAACTGGCTCACTAGCCCCGGTGCATCATCCACCCGAGCCGCGGCAGCCGCCCAGACGACGACGCGGGCCATGTCGAACACGCGGATGGCGCCCATCCACTCGAGCACGGAGGCCCACAGCGCCGCCGCCGATTCTGCCGCCGCAGCAGGGGGTACAGGACAATCCCCAAACCCAGGCGCCTCAACAACAACACACCCCCACCCCCTCGCAAGAAAATCCGCACACAAGCCCGAGTGCGCCGTACGGTCATCCGAGACGACCAGCACGGCAGGGCAAGGTTCACCGGTGCGCAGGGTCCGCGGCGGGAGGCGGACGGCCAACGGGATCTGAGGGCGGGCGGGGCCAGCCGATGACTTTGCTGCGGCGATGGAGCCGCGGTCGCGCACGCCTGCTGTGCTGGTCTCGTCGGGCCGGGTCGCCGCGTCGTGCGTGTGCGGGATGGTTACCTCGTCCAGGGGGCTTGAGGGGTGCAGGCGGCCTGCCTTGAGGTGGTATGATTTCTGGAGGTGCCAGGCGCGGGCGCGGACTGGGCAGGGGGTTTGGGATGCTTCCGTTTCTGCCGATGGTGTATCCACCGAAGAAGCAGGTAGTGGTGAGTACCGCCCCACGCGCAGGACGGCGCACGCGCGGAGGTACAGCTCCGCGGCCAGAGCTTTGTCGCCTTGGTGCAGCAGGGCGTTCTCTGCGTGCAGCGCCAGCTCGTGCGCCCTCGGGTAAAAGGCGAGGGTGTACTCGGGCGAGGTGACATCATCGATACCGCCCTCGATCAGGGTCTCGAAGATGGGCTGCAGGTCCTCGAGGTGTGCGTCCTGGAAGGGGGCCAGCCCTCTCCTGGCAGCGGTCCTCCACCAGCCGTTCTCCCATAGTGCCTTGACGCTGGTGTTGCTGCTGGTTCGGTCGTCATCCACCATGGGGGAGGTGGATGATGGGGGGCTAACTGGGCGTGTTGTCGTGAAGGGCCATGAGCGCTTTCGTTTTTGTAAGAGTTGTTGTTGTGTGGCGGCTGTGGTGGTTGTGGTGGTTGGCTTTGGCTGCCAGAGTCCCGAGGGTCGGAGTTCGGGTTCCGGTGATGTTTCCGGGGTGAGCATCCTCATGTGGGCCATTGTTGGGTGTGGGATCCTTCCTCCTCCCCCGTCTTTCTCTCTCTCTTCCTCTTGCTCCCACCGCGGGGCAGTAAGACAACCCTGTTTCCAGCCGGGATCAAGCCACGAACAATATGTCCCGGAGCGAGATGAGGGGTGTTAAGCCGTGTTGAATGAGACAGTCTTGTTGATATAGTATTTGCAGAATTCACCCGAGGGCTTCTGATAAACCACGGTGCACCGCCTTATCCGGATGTGCGGCCGGGAAACGATCTGTTCACTTAGTGCACGGCGAGCTCTGTTGGCGGGGGGCGGAAAAATATCGTGTCAGCACAGGTTTCCAGAAAAGTGAGTAAGGAAGAAACAGAGAGAGACGAAAACCGGGCGACAGCAAAAAAATTGGATGAGTACCCCAAGAAAGTGTTGAGGCCATGCGGCTGAGAGGCGCCCGGGACCCGAAATCGTGGATTTATAATTTGGGTCATTTGCACATTTTGGGTGGAGTTTTTGTTTGCTTGGCTCCGGGGTATTTTGCTGACCGGGGAATGTGCTTCGGGTTTAAGGCCAGACAGAGTCCGGGGGGCAATGGAGGGTAAAATGACAAGAACAAAACAGTGACAGAGGGATATGACGATATGGCAAATTACGAATGGGGGTTTTGTGGATATGGTATGGCAAACAGATATTTTTCTCCCCATGATTTCGAACAGTGGAAACAGTAGATCACTTGCCACAGAACAAGCAGCAAGCACACACACAGGATTAACAGGGGGGAGGCGACTTACTCTGCGCGCAGGGATGCAATGCGGATCTTGTCCAACCTGAGATACAGGTCCTTAACGTAACCCTCGTCATCCTCGACGTCGACCGGCTGGCGTCTGTGAGGCATGGTGCTCGCTATTTGGACTTTTTGGTGACAGCACCGACAAGAGGGCAACCAATCGGCCCAAGTTGGGAGGAAATACCGGGCCCTTATTATGAGACAAGTAAAATTAGGAGCAAGGTGGGACGATCAGCAACCCTGGTGACACAAGGCCCTTGAGTAAGTGAGTACGAGCCAAGCAGAGCACAAGCCCGAGGGCGTTCACTGCCTTCCTGCTGCTGCTATTGCTGATGTGTGTGTGTTTATGCGAGTGTCTGTGTGCCAGTACGGCGTACAAGCTGGGGATCTCCGAAGGATCGGGGCCGGGGAAGCGTGGGTGTGTGGCAGACAACACTGCTAGTCTCGGGGCAAAAAAGAGAGGGAAGGCCCAAGATGACGGACAGCCGGGCTGAAAATGTTTCGAATAACCACGGACTAATGGTTCGCGCGATCTTTGCAACCAGGGGGCAAAAACAGGTTCAGACGAGAGAAGACCGAGCACCTTGCTGACACGAGAGGATGAGATGGGTGGGCAGACAAGGGACTATGGTGGTGCATTAGGATGCTGAAGAGGGGGAGGGGGGAGGAGGCTTATGAACACCATCTTATACGCTCGCTGCTCGACGGACAGTACACGATCCGAGAGATGGCTTGCTCGTGGCAGGCCAGACAGTCCAGCCCAGACCAGACCAGATCAGATCAGATCAGACCAGTCTCTCGGTCACGCACACGTGTGCTTTGTTCCGTGGGCAGAACGGGCGACAGAGACGCTTGTCCATCTCCCCAAGCCCCAATGGCCTCCGAAAAGGCGCTCGTGACTTCTCGTGCGCTTTGAGCCTTGGTTTAGCACGTAGACAAGTGGAGAGGAGAGAAGGGAGCAAAGCCGTGCTTGGTCCCTTGCCTCCCACATCGGGACGGGCCATGAGGCTTGCCTGGCTTCTCGCACGCGGCGGCGCCTCCGACCTAGTGACCTCGTGACGATGGTTACATGTGTTATGCAAAAGAAGACGTGCTGCGTGTCTGATCTGGCATGTGTCGGGAAGAGGAGTGGTACCGTAAGCAGTCGGGAACGTGGCCGTCCACCCAGACGAGCTGATGTCTATGCAGCCAAGCCTTTCATCGATGCAGTCGGCCCCAGAAAGAAGGTTTGTCCGTACGACTACTACCCTTATTTGTCTTCTTGCTGGCTGTCCGCAACCTTTTCTGACATGTGAAGAGCGGGAACAGCGTGCAGGGGATCCCCAGGTGCAGCGCCCGGTGCCACCCCCAGGTTTTTTTCCATTCTTTTCGGGGACCGAATGGACGGCAATTAGACTATCCCGCGCTTGGGGTCTTCGGCTACTTCCTGGCGCTAAAAAGGCTGCCCCATTTCTATTTATCAGGCTCTCTGCTTTCTCTCTAATAACCTGGCCGGCGAGCCCATAGACGTCGGTTTGACCGACTGCCGGTGTGCCCGGTGTGCCCGCAAGGAAATGTCCACTACTTGAACATCAAAACGCCGTTCTAACCTGAGTGTACACCAAATGCGCCCTTCTCTTGTTTTTATATTGCAAATGCCCTCGATGTTGGCCGTGATGTTTGACGGGGTTCGTAGTGAAGCCTCGACCTCTGACCCCATTAATGGACCATGGCATCTTAGGCTCGTTCTCCCCCAGCGTCTCAGTAGCACGGGCCCAAAGGAACATACTCCGCTCTTCCGGGCAGCTGGTTACTCCAAGAAATCAGATATAGCAGGCGAAATCGATCACAGCCTCGAGTCTGTGGCGCTGGCCATCCATCAGCCCGGGTTGTTTTCCCCCTCGGATACGTCACGATGAACCCGCACGAGCGCACACATGAGTTACAACATGAGTACACAGCGCACAGGTCCTCGGACAGCTGAGGAAAGGATGGGCGACTTATTTCTTGTAGTAGTGGGCCATCTCCAGCCCGGCCCTCTTGAAGCCGCACTTGATGTAGAAGCCCTCGTTCGCCTCGCTGCAGTCGAGGATCGTCTTGTAGGCGCCGACCTTCTCGGCGATGAAGTCCAGGGCCTGGATCAGGCGCAGGCCCAGCTTCTTGCCCTGTTGGTCCTGTGCGACCGCGATGTCCTCGATGTGGCCAACCAGGCCGAGGTTGTGGATGCTGGTGGGTGGCGAAGCATGTTAGCCCGAGGACTAGATCTTGCTAGTTGAGACAGAAAGCAGTGCCAATTGTGTCCAGTTTGTAAACTCTCGCCGCCCGCTTTGTCGGCGCTATTGGGCTATAGACACGGCGGATCTTGGAGAAAAGGGAGCAACGTACAACTTGCGCTCCACAATAAGGGCGCCGGTTCCAACGACCCTGCCGCCGTCCTCGATGACCAGGATATAGTAGCCGCCGTCCTGCCTGGAGAGCCACGCGAAGCGCTCTGCGAAAGCGGCCTCTGTGATGTCACCGACGGTAGTAAGGACGCGCAGGCAGTCGAGGAAGCCGGCGTTGAAGTCGGACTGTCGCAGGGCGCGGATCTTGTATCCTTCGGGGAGTGCCTTTGCGACTTCGGGGGAGATGAGCTCGTCGCCAAAGAGGCCCGCATCTGTAGTTGTAGTTTTAGTTGTGCCGTTCATCATGACGGTCTCTGTTGTCTGGGTGGCTGCAGAAGCTGCTGTGGCGGGCTCTGTTGTTCCATTCATCTTGAGGGGGTCGGGGGAGGTCGCGGGCGCAGACAATGGGCGGTCGTGGGGGTTATAGCAGTTGGAGAACAAAGAAGCTAGGTCAGTGCGGATAGATAGCTTCACCGACAGCAGGACGGACTAGGACTGGTCGTGGTAGGTGGGAAGGAGATCTCGCAGGTTTTGTTGTAGTGGACGGAACGAGTGACGTTGAATTAAGGTGGACGCAGGAGAAGGAAATGAAACAAGGACAAGAGGTTGGATTACAAGATCCAGGGGGGACAGGTGTCGCATTTATTGTTGGTGTTGTTGTGGTGTTGGACGGGAACAAATGGCATTCAACCATTCCTCGACGTGACGTGCTGCTGCGGCTGCGCTGTCCGTCCTCAGCCCTGGACTGCTTTGCTTCCAAGGCCCAGCGTCCAGGCCCTTACGGAGCACAGCCGATCCTCTCTCTTCCCCTGAGCTATTTTAGGCGAGCTGCACCCGGGACCTGGACCTGGACCTGGACCTGGACCTGGACCCCTGCGTCGGGATGCCGTTGATCTTGCAATGGACACACCCGCAGACCCGGCGAGGGCGAGCCTCTAGTGTACGGTGGTAGGCGCAGCTACGATGCTTCTGCATGCAGGCTGTCTGCACGATAGAATACGGCATGTGGTTATTATCTAGTGTGTTCTAATGCTGGATGTTCATGTTCCGTGCTTGTGCTGCAGTCCAGGCCAATACGAGTCGAGTCAAGCAAGGCAAGGCGAGGCAAGAGTCTTAGACTGGAAGGCTCCCGACCATCCATCATCTTCAACCCTGGCCGACATGTCGTCATTCTTTTGGTCTTTCCAGAAGAGTACTTTTGTATGCCAACCTGCGATACCTCAGTACAAGATACAGTAGATCAGATAGATACGTACTTCCCGCACGCGGGCCTGACAGATGCAATGGCACATCACTCCTGCAGGCACTCCAGATCATCTCGCCCAAGCTTTTCCAGAGGCAAAACATGCACACATCACCTCGCATCAACACACACACCCTGCCGGGCGCCCGGGTCCAACCAAGCAGCAAATAGAAAATCCCCGGTTGATCCACCTCACCCAAGCTTCAGCCTCGAGCGTTCTGAGGGGAAGACAAACTCCGCTTTGTCCACGTCAAAAAAACAAGAGACCCCTCGAGGGTTGATGACTCCTCATCCCGCGCCTTTGCCTCGCCTGTCACATGTCACACTCTACCACCAGCTCGACTCCTGCCCGGAGAACAGCGCTGCACCCACTTGCCTTCTCTTGATCGACATCCAGGATTTGTTGGGACTAAAACTGCCCATTCCAACCCTCGATGCTATCATCCAATGTTTACTTGCGACCCCCAAACTGCTCACATTCCGACCTCTCCGCTCAAATCCACATGATCATTAACCACAAGCACCTGCATTAATTCATCAGCATCAGTCCGCCACCCTCGGCCGGCCGAACCACACCCTCAACAATATGCGCCAGATCCCAGCCACGTCCACGTGCTTTACAACTGCTCCAGTCCTCGCTCCTACTGCAAAAGCCCCAACCTGAGCCGGACCACCCATCTTGGACGAGTCCTCGAGCCTCTGCTCACACCTCGTCGAAGATGGAGGGTAGGATACAGAATGCCTCGGCCACAGGCGTCACGCCTGACCCCCTCGGCCTCCCAGTCGAGCCGCGAGACGTCATCCCTTCTCCTCCGCCGGGCCGCACTCTCCTGCCAGCCCCCGTCGCCACCGCCATCAGCCTGTGGACGCGCTCCACAAGCCTCGCCCTCCGCGTCGGTTCTGTCATTGGCGGCTATGGCTTCGGCGCCGCAAAGGCTACCACCCTGTCCAGCCTCGAGCTCGGCCGCGGCATCATCGAGGGCATCCTGCACCGTGCCGGATCCGAGTCCCTCTCCAGGTCAAACTCGGACCTGGGGAGGGCAGATGCTGAGACCGTCATGGAACGGAGCCTCGAGAGCCTGCACATCGCCATGTCTCAGGTCGTCTTTTGGACCACTGCCGGCTTCAATCTGACCAGCACCACCCTGTCCGCCATCTCAGAGGTCTCGCAGTTGACCCTCTCCTACCTTGACTCCATTCTGGGCTCCACCGAGTCCTCGAGGGCCATCGCCAGTATCATCACCCTGATACGGCGCGAGTTCAACAACCCAGCTACCGGCCAGCCGGGTGAGCATGTCGGCGTCTTCGATCTCATCGTTGGCATGGTTGGGTTGGCATACTTTCAGAGGTGGTCCTGGAGGCTCATTATGCAGGAGAGCCAACGCCTGCAGGTCGACGAGATACTGTGGGACGTCGTGATTATCAACGACGAGGAGAGGCTGGACTACAGCAGGGTCGATAATGGGAACCAAGTCGCTGGTCATGGCCTGGAACCAGGACCCAACGAGATGGTCATACAGACCATCCAACAGCACGATACCGCCGACAGCAGCGATGGCGAGGGCGATCTGCCCGAGATACGGCTCAAGCGGCACATCATGCGCACGCTGCCGGCTGGTGCCAAAGTATCGATCATGACAGAGACCAAGACGACCAAGACCATCACTGTCGACGTGTCCGGCACGCAGCCGAGCGCCCTCTCGGCGCCCGCAGGTGTCGAGCTCATCGAGGAGACCCGTCTGCGCCCTGTCTCGTCGCAAGGTAACCGTCGTTTGTCAGTGTCGTCAGACCAGCTTCTACAAGGGTCCAGTCCTCTCGATTCCACTTATCGAGTGGTCTACAGGGTAAATAAGAACACGCTGAGAAGTACCGAGATGCAGGGGGGGCCGGAGGAAGTCGAGGTGCCTCGATTTGTGGAACAGATCGACTCAGATCCTGAACAAGCCCTTGACGAACACACGATTTCGGATGACGAGAAGGAGGTATTACCGCCTTCGCCGACCACGCCAGACTCGCCAACGACTCCGCCTCCACCACCTCCGAAGTCACCACGCCATGAAACGCAGACCGATGCATTTCCCTCTGCGGCTGAGGCACCGCCTGTTCGCTTACGTTCAAAGAAAGGCCGAATGTCCCCAGTCCTCAGCCGCAAATCCAGCGTCGACAAGACTTCACAAATACCCCTGCCAAAGCAGAGCCCGGAGACCTCTGCAAATCAGAAACGGCCAAGGATGCCCATATCACCTCCGGGCTCGACGAGCAGCACCGATAACCCACGCAAGAAGCAACAGTCCATGTCCAAGTTGTTGTCGAAGAGGCCAAAAGGTGACGTAACTCCACCTAACTCGGCAAAACCACCAAGCGAGAAGAAGGGAGGCTTGCGCAACGTCTTGAAAAGGGGTTCAGGAACCAACCTAAGCAACCCTGTCACTAAGGATGTGAAAGATGCCGTGTCCTCGAATGCGCCGGTGGCTTCGAGATGGAAGCAGCAGTCCGTGAGAGACTTGCGCCGCGGGCCGGCACAGGTCAACCAAAAGCCGTCGTCGTCTGCTGCAAAGAAGCAACCGTCTGTCCCAAATCGCGACTCCTCTCTGGTCCCACGCCGAGAGGCTCCTCGCCCACCCCAGGGAGGGCAGGCCAGGAACCCACTCACCTCGCGAGCGCTCGCCGAATACGAAGCCAGCGGAGCAGTGCCCCGAAGCCCTTCCCGAGCAAGTTACATATCCATCCATGAGCGCAGGCGGGACTCGCTCATCTCGCAGACCGACACCTTCTCCATACACTCCGTGGAGCATCATCTTCGACCCGTATCACCCACCTACAACCGCAGTCCCATAGCGAAATCGAAATCGGAGAGAGACATTGTCGACAGGCAGCTGCCTCCACCGTCACCCTCGCGGCATCACAGACGAGTCAACTCTCAGACCTACTCACCAAGCATTTACACATTGAAAACAGCAGATTCACAGATGTCCTTGATACCCTTTCACCATCGCAGCGCCTTTGGCGATGCCGAAGCCCTCCATACACTCCGTCGCACGGGTAGCATCGACACGACATTCCCACGCTTCCACCTCCTCCGAAATATCACTCGCTACATGCGATTTTCCTCCGCCTCCTATGGCTCGAGCTTCCTGAAGGTCCTCGGCATATCCAAATCGATGCCGCCCGTGCTCAAAGCCCTCGACGACACCCACCACGAACTTCGCATGTTCGCCCACCATACCCAATCGCAGCCTCAATCCATTCTACTATCGTCTTTTGTTGATCCGCAGGGCGGCAGTGACTCCTCTGGATCGACCGAAACCGGCGTGCCCCTTGTGCACTACGTCTCTCTGGACGACGAGTCGAAAGCCGTCGTGCTGGCCTGTCGAGGAACTTTGGGATTCGAGGATGTCCTCGCCGATATGACATGCGACTACGACGATCTGGTCTGGCGTGGGAAGAGCTACAAGGTCCACAAGGGAATCCATGCCTCTGCGAAGAGACTACTATATGGTGGCGACGGACGAGTGCTAGTCACGATCAAGGCTGCATTGGAAGAGAACCCAGACTACGGACTTGTCCTCTGCGGCCACTCCCTCGGTGGTGCTGTTACCGCCCTGCTCGGGGTCATGCTCAGCGAACCGATCGACGGTAGCACCTCCTTCGTGACGTCGGACGAGCCGCACAGCCGCCTGCTGACGTACCCGGGCTCCTCGTCGGCCGATGCCACCGCGGGACAGCAGCATCAGGTCAAGCCGCACATCTGCCTGCCTGCCGGGCGCCCGATCCACGTCTACGCCTACGGTCCACCGGCAACCATGTCTCCTTCGCTGCGCACCGCGACGCGCGGGCTGATCACGTCGGTCGTGCACGGGCAGGACCTGGTGCCGTACCTGTCGCTCGGAGTGCTGCACGACTTCCAGGCCGTGGCGCTCGCGTTCAAGACGGACAACGCGGACGCGAAGCAGGAGATCAAGCAGAGGGTGTGGGAGGCGCTGCAGGGCGGGCTGATGGACAAGTGGCGAGGTGGAGGAGGCGGCGCCAGCAGCAGCAGCAGCGGTGCCGGCAGGAATCCCGTCGGCGACGAAGACGAGGAGTGGGCATTCGCCGCGTTCAAGACGCTCCGCGCCAGCATGATGAGCCAGAAGCTCCTCCCGCCGGGGGAGGTGTTCGTCGTGGAGACGGAGAAGGTGCTCCGGAGGGACGCGTTCGTGGGCCCGGAGGGCGAGGGTCAGCAGCACCAGCACCAGCAACAGCAACCTGAGGGGCGGGATGGCAACAACAACAACAAGGGAAAGCAGCAGCAGCAGAAGTCGTTCAAGTACGTCGGCCGACCCGCCAGGAGGATCGTGCTCAAGTACGTGAGGGACGTGGAGACGCGGTTCAGGGAGGTGCGGTTCGGGGCCACCATGCTCACTGATCATAACCCTGCCAAGTATGAGGATGCGCTGGATGGGCTGCGGTTTGGGGTCGTTGAGTCTTGATTTCTTGGTAGTCTCCTTCCGGAGGGCCTATTCCCCTCGCCCTCTCGAGATTGTCAACAGAGGCCGGGTGCTTTCGCCTCGTGTCTTCTTCGTGCTCACAACACCCCCGACCCAACCCTCGACCTTTTGTCTTCCTTTCCGCATGAAACCGTCGCTTACTTGATGATGATGGGCTCACGTTGCCCTTGTACATACCTAACGCGTTTTTGGCACGCGGATAGATAGATATACATGTATGTATTCATGTGTGTGCTTTGGGATAGATCTGGGTTAGATGCTTCGTCATATATACACAACTATATATGTGCAACTGCCTCTGCTGGTTACGATCAACGTTGGCCCATCGCTTTCCCCATCGCTTTCCCCATCGCTTTCCCCATCGCTTTGTGGACACTTAATTTTCGTAAATTTAAACAGCCCTACTACCGCTGAGCGCCACCTGTTCAGACCTTTGTTCAGGCATCGGTTGCTGCTCGCCGACGGCTGATCACCAGCACAGGAGATAAAACCACGATACAATTTGCTGCTCGTTCTAGACTGCCTCTTCAGGATGCGAAAAAACCTGTTCGTAGATAATCGCGTGTTTCCACAAGTGGACTGAAGATGGCCGTCTCTGGTCCCACGCCCAAGGACGTGGAGCTATGCGCCAACCCTACGCCATCAACGACACATGTATGCACCCCGTCGTATTGCAAGAGTTTATAATTTACGTTCTGATTCGACGACGAGAACATTGCAAAATATTGTCGCAACGTGCATACGCGAAGGGGAGCTCATGGTCAACGCATCTCCCAACTAGGCTATATGCCCCACATATTCCAGCCCGAGTATATATATGTTCGAAAAACAAAAATGTCAAGATTCCGAGATCCTCAGGGCGACATTCGGTTTCCTGAGGTAAGCCAAGCAGCCTGGTCATCATCCGAAGTCCTTAGACCCAGCGGTGGGCGAGGGAGGCGTGACCAAAGGCCCGCCCGCGCCGTCCCAGGCGCCCGAGTGTCTGAAAGAAGTACCGCAGGAACCTGAGGACATGGCAGGCTGGAAGCTTGCGTGTTGTATATTCTAGCTACTGTCATTGGGTATGCAAGTGTCTGGAAAGGAAGCTTTGGACTGGACCGCGCCAGGGACTCTACGAATGGGTCGAGAAAACCATCACAGGCGGTCGAGAACGACACTGGCCGGTGGTTTGGGAAGCTGGAGAGACAAGCCACTGTGCCCTAGACCACCGGGAACTAGAGCTCTTTCCTGTCCTGTGCTGGCCTTTCGGGAGAGGGCACAGGGAGTGGGATGGTTGCGATGAGGACTGGCTGGTTGTCTGTCGCTTCCGGGCCGATAACTCATATTTCAAAGATGTGACCCATCGTCTTTCGGTGTTTCTGCGGCCAGAAGGTATCTCATAGCCGAGGAGGATCCTACGGCCTCTCCAAAATGGCTCAGGCTCTCGCGGGTTTCCGGAAAGAGGATGGTGAAGGGAGTTCCCGCGCCCGTTGTTTCCAAGCTCCAAGCAGACAAAGGAGACCTGTTCCGCACTCGCTTCTTCCACTTTCGAAGCAGTCATTGATTTCGCAAAGATGAGTAGGCGACTTATATGTAATCAATGACTTGATATATAGACTGAATATTCCCGTGGCTCATATGTTGAGTAAGGATCATGCGGTCCAACAGCAACGAAATGGACGGCTTCGAAGCAAGATCTGAGGCAACGCTTTCACCAAGCAAACTCGATCACAACAGGTTCAATATCGCAGCACTAGCACGTCAGCCAGAATAATACATTTCTCGGGAATGGAAGAAATATGAAGTTCCTACAAACAGATGAAATCTTGTCCATCTTGAACAAGAGAAAGCAATCCCGCCGTTTTGTTCATTTCCCACGAAAACTCCGCCAAATTAAACACCACAAAATTCTCCCAACAAGTCCCCCCCACAGAGTTCCCGCACCATCACCTTTTCTTCTCCTCTAGTGACCATTCCATTTCCCGCCCGTCTCATGGCCAGCCGGGCGCTTGAACGCACTACTCTCGGCCCAGTACTGCGGCGGCGTGTTTCGACTCGGGCCGTGAGGAACAAAGACAACGGCTCGAGCGTGGAAGCGAAGAAACAGCGCCAGGGACGGCACGCAGCGCAACAGGACGACGCAGCGGACATTGCGTCCAGGTCCTCCCTAGAGGCCCTAGGGGGACAGGGCACAGGCAAGATTCCCAAGACGCCAGTCCGGGCCCAACAATGGAAGCCGACCTGCTACGATGGGAGCTCCCGAAGCTCTCCCGCGAACAGGTGAGGAGGCTAGGTAACTCAAGAGCCCCCATTCCGAACCCGAAGCCGTCGCGCCTCCGCGCCCTCGTGACGGGTGCTCACAGGCCTCATCCCTCTCGAGGACTAGGCAGGACGGTGCGACGGGACGGAATGTGGTACCGTAGTGCTGTAGTGCCAAAACAGATGGGGATCTCCATGCTCTTGCTGAGACCGAGCCGTGTTTCTGAACGGCCCGCGGGCCCTTCTCTTTTCTCACCAACACGTCAAGACGGTGTCAAGAAACGCTTGAGGAGAACAGAACGGAGGGCAGCACCTCCTGAGTCTGACTGACTGGGCGACTGAGTTAATGGCTGCCCAGTCCGTCTTGCGCGCGCGCCATCACATCTCGCTTAAAAGTTAGGACAAGACGGACGACGAAGCGAAGGCAAATGACTCCCCACAGAACGGATGCCATCCTCCTCGCGAGTAAAGCCCACTGGTTGGTTGACAGAGTTCCTAGTTCTTGCCATCGAGCCCTGTTCGGAACCCCGATGGCTCTCGAAAGAGGAATGGCGGCGGTGGCTGTCGTCGACACACCCCCTTTTCTCTCTCTTCTCTCTCTTCCTCTCTCTCTCTCTTTACGCCGCCGACGGACAGGCAACACCAGCCCAGGGATGGTGCCCTCCCCGTCGTAGGCGCCAGCCAGCTTACTTGTGTTCGCACACTGCCCCGTGCCATTGAGGCCGCGCCTCCGCCTCGTGATATTCCATTTCGAAGGATTGAGCTTCACCATAACGGGCGAGGCGAGGCGCTCGCCTCCTTCGGCTCCTCTGACCTCTAGTCATGTGCTCTCCTCTCTCAAGCAACACAGACTTTCTCTATTTCGTCTCCACAGCCAATCCCGTTCAGGGGGTGGCTCTTTTCACAATATCCAGGCGTTCACCAGTGTGTGTGCTTGCACAGTAGAGAAAAGTACATCCAGGGGTCAACCCGCCATCATCCAGAGATTTAGGCACTTAGTAAAGTTTCATGTCACATCACGCAACCCCCCAGAAAGATCCACCCCGTTCGTGCACAAGTGACATGTTCCATCGCCCTCCGCCGTACCTCAGCCTCTCGTTCTAATGCCCAATAACCTGGCCACGGGCGGTAAGGCATGACATGGGTTGCAAGAAAGAGGAGTCAGTCCAGTCGTCCAAGTCCTCGGAAGTACACCTACGTACCTCAGACCAAACCCATCCCGTCGCCTAACCATACCGTATCCTCCAATACCTACATGCCTCCCCCCTGGCCTCCTTCGGATGAGCAGCTGGGGAGCCCCCCGCCCCCTTCCCCCTCCCGAATCTCGAAACTCCCAACTGATGTGGTGTCCGGTATTCGGGCTATCACCCACGGACATGGACAGGAGGAACAGGGCCCCGGTACTTGTGTGATCTTCCCACTGCCGCTGCCGCTGTCACTGGCTCCTTTCGTAGCGTGTGATACGGTAACAGCTTGGGTACCGCCGCCCACGGTGCGCGGGGCAGACTGTGTGTGTGTGTGTGTGTGTGTGCGTGTGTGTGTATGTGCGCGTGGGATCTCAGGGCCGGCTCGGTTGGCTCGTTGGCACGCTGGCTCGCTGGGCTCGCTGGCTAACTACTGTTAGGTAGCAGGCTCACTGGCAGGCTGGGCACCCGCCCACCGTCTCCCGCTTCCCGTGGGCCATCAGACGTGGGACGGACGGCTCGGGTCTCTCCTTCGTTGAACGAACCGCAACGCCCTGGCGGGCACGGGGCCACGGGGTGTGATCGACTAACCGCACTGGACCGTCTCCCACTTCCCTCGAGTTAACTTAACTAATTAGGTCCTGTGGACCTACCCAGGCCTAGGGCTGTTATCGTTGTGCCTTAGGCTCCTTTCCCCTTCGAGGAGACGCATGCCTCAGAGCCCGGGATGTTTTTGGTTCCTTTAGGGCCAGCAGCACCTCTGGGAACAACAAAGTTGGCAATGAAAAAGAAGATATATGGTGGGAAAAGAAGGATAAGAAGAAAAGAAGACAGCGAGAGAAATCAACAGAGGGTTGCCCGGTGAGCTCGTTGCTTCTTTCAGGGCAAGACCACAGCACAGCGTCTGAGACATGTATGCCGGAATTTCCCTTCCGGCTGCCCAGCTGGTGATGTGCCTTGTGACCCGGCAGGTCCGTTGTCCACCCACCCGAGAGTTAGTTAGCTGGCGCGTTACGGGCCGCCCCAGTGGGAAGAGACACGCGGGAGAGGGGGACCTTGGGACTGTAACCAGCGCTGTGACCCGGGAGTGCTCGAGCACGCTTTAGCAGTACCATCGATTTACCGGCTCGGTGCTCGTGTCGAGTGACTTTGATACCAGCAACCACTAACGATGGACACTCGACAGTTTCGTCATCGTAGTCGCTGTCGTCATTGTTCGATTTGGTTCCTTTTTGAAAGCTCCTCCGTACAATTTCATTTGCATACGCGCCAAAAAGACTCGCGAGTGGTGCCGGCGCTCCAGGAGGCGTAGCCAACATCTTCGATAGTTGCCCTAACATGCAAACCTATCTTTTTTTCCCAGCGTGATCATTCGAATTATACGAACACAGCTTGAGATATGCCCTGATTGTATCCTTGATCTTCTAAAGACCTTGGAAAGCGATATTGTGTCGTCCATGTTGACAATAATCAAATGCGGCAATCTCGCCGGTCCCGTGGAATGGCTTCATCTGGACCATTGTTGATGTTTCCCTCCGACTACATGATTCCATCATAATGTTGACACTCATGAGAAATATAGGTTGACTTTTTACGTCTCTACCTCACTGGCACTATGCAAGATTTATCCCCACAAGGTCGATGAAATAAATAACCTCACTCCTTAGTACCCCTCGCCAGAAACAGGGTCCTCTTCCCATGCTTCTCCCCAAATTTCACCTGTCCCATATCCTCAAGGACGAAATCCTTCCCCGTCCCAGCGCCAACAAACACCTCCCTGATGTGCTCCTCGGAGAACCCGTGGTGCGTCACAGTCTTTAAAGCCTTCTCGTCTGTAGCCACTTCGATATCGGCTCCTTGGTGGCCATCGCCTTGATGGTGGTGGTGGTGGTGATGATGATGGTCATGACCACCACCCTCCGCCCCGGATCCATGTGGGGCGTGCGGCAGGAAGTCGATGATCATCAAGACTCCACCCGGCTTCAACCGCGCCGCGAGCCGCTTCGCCGCGAGGTCCGGGTCGTCGAAGTGGTGGAAGCCGAGCCCGACGACCGCGAGGTCGAACCCGGAGAACTTGGCGTCGCGGAAGGCCTCTGGGTCTTCGTCGCCCGGCACACAGAGGTTTCCCTGGAACGCGACCATCTCATCTTCGGAAAGGCCCTGTCGGCGATTATTAATCGAGAGAATACGACGGGCTTTCCAACTTCACCGGGCATTGATAAACAGAGGAAGGAGGGCCTGGGAAAAATCGCAAGAGCCTACCTGATTGCGAGCACGCGTGTTATACATGTCCACCATCTTCTCCGAGAGGTCAATGCCCACACATTGTGTAGTGTACGGCGCAAAGGCCTGTCATACCGATAATGGTTAGTTTGCGTTTTTTTTTTGGGAATGGCCCAAGAACAAAGAGACACAACCACGCGGCCCCTTGAAAGTTCTCCGCGTATTTCAACTTTGAACAATCGCAGGGAAGGAATGGTCCGGTACTGACTCTCGACATCGAGCCGGTGCCACAGGCATAATCGAGGACTCTCACGGCCCGCCCCTCATCAGATTCATCGTCCTCCTCGATCCATTCGACGCCGATCAGGCCCCTCCGCGCTTCGATCCGCCGGGATATCTCAGCGATGGTCTTGTCGTGCTTCGCATCGTAGTTCGCTGCCTCGTTGCTAAGGATTTACCTTGGTCAGCTTTTGCTCACGGAATTGATCTCGATCACCGTGCACCCGCGCATTATTTCTTTCGAGGCATCAAACACCAGCACTGTAGGGCACCGTAGGTGTCTGGTGACTTCATCCAAACAGAATTGTCACGAAGACGGATGATGATGAGTAAATAGGTGTCATAAAGGCTTACTCGAAAAATTGCTGATTGAGCTCTGTCTTGTCGTCCATACTGTCGTACTTTTCAGCCTCGTCTAAGTCCGAAAGACTAGCGTAGCAATTGAATCAGTTCGCGGTGCCGTGTTGGGTGCAAATAATTTTCTAGAATGGGCCTGATGCACTTCAGCTCCCTTCTCTTGAAAGTTTTGAGCGACATCTATATAGGCCCTCTGCCGGCGACTTTTCCAACTCTGACGCACCCACAGCCCACAGCTCGGACACTTTTCAAAGCCGCCATCGCCCTTCTGCGGGCACAAAAGATGACACCCAGGCACAACCATGACAAAGCGCGAGAAAAGTCTCCTTGAGAGCTTTCATCATTTCAAACAATAATACTCGGTGCTCAGCCTCGCCATGCATGCATCGCCATTTCCTAATCAGGAAACCGCTCGATTGCTGGGCATGCCCAAACACCACCCCGGGTGTTTGAATAGCGACGGGGACGAGATATCCCAGGTACCCATGTGCACACAGCAGACACGAGGAATGGCAACGCGAGAAGTAGAAGAGAAGAAACAAGGCTCACAGTCAATCGTGAACAGGGCGTGCTCCACCCGCTTGCGTCGTGCGGAGTGACCGCGAATGGGAACTATACGATGAACCCAAAAGAAGAAAAAAAAGAGGATGCTCAGGGAATGAGGCGAGGCTGCTAACCGACCCCCGTTGGTGCTGACGTCCCGTACAGTAGCAGAGTTTCTTAGCCGCAGGAAAAGGAGGGGGGCGGTGACACAAAACGGGACAAGAACGACTCGGGTGCAGGACGAGTCACCTCTGTGGAGGCCAGGTGAGGGAAAACAGGGGTGGTGGGATACCACAAGGCGGGCAAGGCGGGCAGGGGCAAGGGGGAAGGGAGCGAGAGCGATCCGGTCGAGCGACGATCCCAGAAGGTGCTGCAGGCCCTCGCATCGGTCCGCGATCACAAGTCGAAATCCACAATGCGGCCCAGGCGGCTAGTAGCAAGCTGTGTGCAGTTGCAGCGGTGCGTGGCGCGGCCCTGTGGTACGCTCCACGGGAAGCAGCAGGGCCGTACCGCTGCTGCTGCGGCGGGCTGGGGTCCGGCTCCTACTCCCATTCGACGGGGTCCTTTTTGGTTTTCCTTTGACTCTACTATCTCCACGCCTGGCATGCACTTCGCTCCTTTGGGCGAGTGCCGCCTCCCTGGCGCCCCCCCTGGAACCCGGTCTTGGACCTGTCAATGACACAGTCCTCTCCCCCTCCTTCCGTCCTGCAGCTGATGGGCAAACAGGATGGTGGCAAGCCAGCAGGCGAGGCAGACGGAACCATCACTGCAGCCGAGATGTCAATTGGGCCCGTCCGGTTGCCTAATCCATGATAGCGTTGCGACGGCATCTGCACTGCGAGGCAGGAAAACGGGCCCAGCGCCAGTTGGTGACGGACGGGCTGGGTCCCGAAAAAGTGGGGTCCCGGTCGTGTTGCATCGGTCTGTCTACGGGCCCCGTCTCGGCCGCCTGTGGATTGGCTGTCACGGAGGTCGAGGGATCAGAGAATTGGGACCGACAGGCAGGTAAACCAACACGCAGGCCAGTCACAACAAGGCATTGTGCTCGGTGCCGACAAATGGGCAGGTTGGCTCCACCACCCCTTGCTCCTCAGCTTGGCCCTTTTGTCTCGCAGCAAGTCCTGCAGGCGATCGAGGAAGTGACTGATCGCAGCATATGAACCAACCTCCCGCGGAGGAAATGTCCAGGGATGGCAAAGTCGGGTGCGACTGGCGTCTGGAGTCGGTCATATATCACATTTATGATATCCGTCTCGAGGTGGCAGGGTGGCTAGACCCCATATACATAATAATATATATGCGGAGTGCCCGGCCGATATAGCTATTCCTTGTATAAATGTCAGCCACATTCTTACCAGGTCGCGGTCCCCTAATCTAGGTCACGGCCAGTGAGTACTTGGTGAGCAGATGCAAGGCCACCAACCGCCGTTTACTAGCAAGAGAGAGGTCCCAGATCCGTCGTGATGATTTGGGGGCCCTGCAGCGCGGATGGGTCCGGCACAGCCATGACCGAATTGGATCAGTCTCTGTGAGACATTACATGTACGGTGGGCAGTGGGCGACGGCAGCTGGCCATTAGGGCCTAAATTGTCTGACGCGGGCTTTTCCTCGTGAGATCTGTCATCCCCCAAGTCGAGGCACACGTTAGCCGTTGGCGCCTACGCGCTTGTCGGCTTCGACATTCTGGCGACAGCCGGGGGAGAAAAGAGTAAGACGTGAGCTGCTGGTCTCGTGGCTGCACGCCGTATGAGGCATAAGGCCAACGAGAAGAGAATCCTGACGATTCCTCATTCCTGCCCACACCGCTGCTTTGCCGAAGAGGCACGATTGCCGTGGCACCGCAAACAGGTTTCGATTCAGTGCGCCGTATTCGCCGTCAGTCTTCGGGGTTCACAAATGGGCCATGAACCGAATTTGATCCAAACCTATGGGGCTAGGGTTGTGGTATCCGAGGCATGGGATGGCGCGTGGCTGATCTCGCATGACCAAACGAGGCACGGGGTTGCACAGAGGAGAGCTGTTGCTAACCCCTTGGCTTGTAGGGAGCTCTTCCCGGGAAGCTTTCCATATCCAGCGTGTACACAGTAAGACGCCTGCACAGGCTAGGTCCGCAGGATTTCATGGGATTGCGTTATCCACTGAAACGGGGCCTAGTCCGTCGCAGTTGGCGGATCTGACGGAGGGGACCGCTGCGGGATGTAATGCTTCCAGGAGAGGGGTGCGAAGAGCCAGTAGCATAGGTCCAACCAACGCCAGATCCTTCTTCCTGATGCCCAGTGAGTACGTGCACCCTGCATTTATTGACATACCTATAGCCTTAACCTGGACCGTGGCGTATCATGGAATCACCGCCACCTAGCAGAGTGGTAGCGCCGAGTACAACAGCATCGTCTCACAATGAATTTGCCAGGCTGCTACTTCAATACGGCAAAAGTGAGTACCGATTAGTGCGTAGCAGCAGTGGCGGACCGAGTCAGCGTTCGGCCAAGCTGGCCTTAAGCCAAAGTGGACCAACCCGCGCGCTATCAGGCGGTCCGTCGCAAGGCCCGAGGATGTGGTCTCAGACAAAGGCTTGGGGATTAGCGTGTCGACTGTCGGGCGGCCATGTTGCTTTTTGTGCACAGGAGGGTGTGGTCAGTGGATACATGCGATCCCCGAAAGCTTCCCAGTTACGTTTGTTGGATGCTCTAATAGGCCAGGTCAGGCAACGCTGGGAAGAGACTGCGGACGAGCGTGCAGGCGAGGGATGGGCGGTACTCACTTGGTCGCGGGAGTTGCCGTCGTGTTCGTCTGGTATACCCCATGTCGCGTTAAGGAGGACAGGATCCCCGTGACCTGGCTCAATGCCTTGACGCAGCTGCGCCTTCATGTGGGTGACGCCAGCAGGCCGAACGAAGCGACATTGTGTGATGCACCGCTGGGTGTTGAGTGGCTTGTTTCCAGCTTTGCGAAACGATGCACCCGGCATAAAACGGCATGGCCCGGCCCCCATCCATCTGAGAGTCACTGCATGCGAGTGTGCGAGAGAGTGTGTGTGTGCCTCGTCCGATGCTGCGCGGAGTCGCGGTTGGTTCCGCAGGTACAACTACACGCACCTATGACAGAGGCTGTGCTCGGGGAGGGAAAGCTGAAGATCCGTCTCCGGCACAAGAATGGAAAAAGCGTGTGATACGTGTTGTGGTGTATGTTATAACGCGGCGCAGTAGCTCCGTGGTGGAGTGTACGTGCCACTGTACTCGGCTTGGAAGGATGGGCGACACAAGCTGCCTTGTACCTCTCCTGTGCGTAATCGCCTTCTTTGGGTAGCACAAGTTATGTATGTCTCGGCTAGAATCATGCTCATGTTTGCCTCATGGGACTAAGACAGGGTGCACAGAATCGACACAAACGAACCACAACCTGGGCCCGGACTGGTGCGATGAGAGAAGCAGGGAGAGACGCGCGCAGCTGGGGACCAAGGCAGGATAGGCCTGGGCTGTGGGCTGTGAGTGCCCTTCATTGAGCGCTGCATTTAGGTGGTGGGTAAGTCTCAGGGCAGGATACGAAGGTCATGATGCGGCCGCCTAGATGCGGGCCCTGCTATCACGATGGGCGAACTTCGTCGGTGTGCAGACTTGTTGGAGGCAATTCGATTCCGAAAATGTCTGTTCAGTTGCTTCGCTCTGCTGGCCACCGGATAGTATGTCTGACAGGCTCGAAATGTCGAACGTAGGCAGGTGGATAAGGCGGGTGTTGATAATTGGTGGGGGGGTAGTGCGTTTTGCGATTCTCTCACAGTGTGCGTTGGCGGATCCGCACGTGTTTCTGTTGTACTCCTCAGGAGTACCGTGCGTACTCCGCAGTGCAACCTTGGCTCAATGACATGCAGAGGGCCGCCTCGGCCACAAGCGGAAACGGGAAGGTACTTTTCTCACATAGCAGCGGTGGGCGGACGGTCCACCGCTGTTTTGTGGCCGACGGTACGCACCTCCAGCAGACCCTGCCGTCCCTGTCCGTGTCCGTCAGCCAGACATTATGTAGTGTAGAGCCGAACAGGATGCAGATGCAAACGGCATAAAGCATGACAGCGCTCGCAATGCATGTTCGACGTACGTGCGCACCCTCTGGTACATGGCACGCCAGCGCATCGCACTGTAGCTTGGCCGCAATCTGACAACGATCTTGTCAGTGTTCGTCAAGCCGTAGGCGATCTGCATGACGGTATGCACCTGATCCAGGCAGGCTGTCATGCATGAATACCTGTCGGCTACCTGGGCGAGGCGACAGCCAACACGGTGTTGCAGATCTGCCAAAGCATATGCGCAGTGTATACTGTACATGCACGGCCGCTGGAACTCGCCCTCTCCGACCGTTGCTTCGGCTAGGGTTAGGATCGTGCGTTGGGCACGATCTAGGACTTGGCCTTTCAGTGTCATGTCGGGTTGTGTGCTGCTCTGTCCTCTGTCGATTGTTGGAGCCTGGTCCCCGCCGAGTCATGGATAGTCCCTTCTCAGAGGAGCGGTCCCAGCAGCAACTGCCAACCGGAACACAGACCCAGCCTGAGAAAATCGGGGCGGCGACGGGAGGTGCGGGCCACCGCAGCTGCCAGAGCGCACGTGACCCTTCCGAGAGGATAATCCTTGTAGTCCACCGCTGCCATCGAGCACCATGTCACCCGGGTACTTGACAGCCAAGGAGAGCAATGTCGAGTTGAAGGTAAGAAGGTGACACGAATTCACGGCATCCTCGTCCGGTTGGTCGGCTGATTGGCTTGTTTGCCGCCTAATCAAGTGTCGGCCTTCTCCCACGGCCATTGGGCATTTGGCATCCGCAAGCTGACCACCACCGCTTTGACATCGCAGGCAGTCCCATGGCTGCTGGTCAGATGCAGAGTTCTTTCGACGTGGCATCAGGTGATGGGGCTCATTGGCAACACGTGTATCACCATTGCCGCGTATTGCCGCTGCATCGGCCGCTGTGCCAGGCGTACGATCTTATGTCAGTCTTCAAATGCCCCCAAACCCCACGCATATATCAAGCAGGCATCTGCGCCACCCGTGAGGCATGTGTTCCGCGGCTCGAATGACTTGTCGTTTCTTCTGGAGGCTTCGTGCTTCAGGATGCACAGTCGCTTACAGCCCTGGTGGCATGTTCCAGATTAATTACCCGGGGAACCTGACCGGATGGTCTACCAGCCTGGCGGCACGACGCTAGCTGCTGTGGGTGCAAGACTCATGCCTCAGAGTGTTCACAGCCAATGCTTGACCCCTAGCCAGCTCGGGTCGACCTAGAGCTTGTTATCATGTTGAATGGTAGAAGAAGTTGCTTGCCGTTAGGGCCGCATGTGTGTCTCTGAAAGAGACCAACCAAGGCATGACGATCATATCATGTTTCTGATCGCTGTTTTGTGCCTAGAGTCGGCTAGCTTTTAGTGCAAATGCTGCCCAGACGATCTTGTTCCCTCAATAACATCCTTGAGGAGACGAGCACGTCGCGAAATGATACGAGTTGCAACTTCTCTTGTGAGTGGGACTGTGTTCATATCTCTGACCATGATTTCATGTCACACAGCTCCAAGTGTGTTCGGTCCGGCTTTGCGTGTCTGTTAGGTGGTGCTAACCATATTCATGGGCCTGTTGCTCGGCGCTGGGGAACATGTGCCCTCCATTTCATGAGCCGGTGGACCCAATGAGCCTACCGAACGGCATTGCTATTCCTAAGCCGACTTTGGCCATTCATATGTGAGACTCCATTGTGAAAGCTCACCAATGGACCTCAGGCTCAAGACTCATGCCAGGACCGGGTAAGAAACTCAATTTCATGGTCGGGCCATCTCAACAGCCGCTGCTTAATACTCGCCACAATGTTGGCGGCAAGTCGGTAACCGTGCGGGAACAACTGTGGTTATCCATATTCCCGTTTAAAACATGATGGTGCCCAGGATGTCCAGGTGGTAACGTGGCATAGGTGTATGTAAAGTCGGCACAGCGACTCAGTTGGCCTCGACAGGGCCGCGGCAAGAACATGCACAGACCGCGCCGCATGAGAGGAAAACAAGACAGGCGATCTGCCGCTCATCTTGTCATGTCGGCATTTGATGTCATCGATCGCGATGGCCTTCTTTGTGGCTGAACCATGCTCCATGGTTCCTGATCCGACAGATCAGGTCTGCCATTCCATTTCGAATGCACGGCATCAATGAGCAGTGAAACCAAAAGCAAAAGTTGCGGGGTTGGCTTTCGGCGATCCGCTTGATCGACGCAGAAAGGACACCAGTAACGAACGGCAGGGTTAGTATACCTTTGTTGGGGCCAAAACCGAGACAGGCGGGCCTGGGCCCAGGGCTTTCAACCCAGTGATCCGCAGTTCAAGAGATAGCTTCCTTGCAATTGCGACGGGACCATTGTAGCCAAACTGATGCGTGCTAGCTAGGAGGAGTGTGACCGACAACACCAGCTAATTTTGGCCAAGTTGCCAACTTCTGGGGCCTCTGCTTCTGCCTCGTAGTGGATAAGCCGGGTTAGTGGCCGTGGAGGAACGATCTTCCTGAGCTGCTGTTTCCACCGTCCGATGCACAGCAACAACGACCGTAAGTGTTGCCATAGATAGAATGCGAGAATGCGAGAATGCGAAAATGCGAATACCATCCCAACATGGATCTGCGACAGTCAAACTCCACGATATGCGCATACCGCCAATGGAGTAAGGAACAGCTGGAGGAGGCGCTGACTCGTTTGACGTTGTTGCATGGATGTGAGGATCCCAGATGCCGTGCCATGTTCAGGTAATAGCACCAAATGCACGCTCAGAAGCGAGACACGGATACCAGCAAGCTGGCAGCTCGACTACGAGTAGTCTTGCTAGTCCGAATAAGGTGGTCTTCTGCTAGACCGCAAAGTATGAATCCTGCTGTCGGGGTCTTCACAATGAGAGATGAACCAGCTGGTCACTCTTCTTGCGATTAGGTGTATCACTCGTTGCTGCCGTGAACAGATGGTGCATATCCAGGCTGAGGGGATTGACAATGCTCCTCACCCGTTCTTTCATTGGAACTTTGTCATCTTGTTCCGTTGCATTTCCCTGGGGGTTGCCCACACCCGTGGGAACTCGGCGCTTGTGCTCGAAGACCACGAAAATGGCATTGAGATAGCGTAAAGCAATGATCGCCAGGACTGATTGCCCCACTCATGAGGAAGAACATTGTCGTCTTGGACCAGGAACATAGACTTCTGCTTTCAAAAACTTCCGTCTACTGTGCGCAGTAGGTTCATACGCAGCATGCTGGTTCAACAGCCTTTGCCGGCGACAGAGACGTGGAGCCGGGATTTCTCCACGTGGCCAGTGCGGTTCTTTGTGCAAGTAGCGTAGTTTCCCACCGTGTCGTCAATTTGTGCAGCCATTACCACAACTTCGAATTTTCAGGAGGCACGCAAGCACCTGCACCATTTGCAGGCCCAGTCCGATCAATGTTCAATTTTGATACACTGCCGAGAAAGTACGTCCTCGATCAATCTGGATCGCAAGGCAAATTCAGTCTCCCGGATTTTGCTCATATCCTTGGGGACAAATGGCTCCCGAGAACAAATGTGTTGCTGTCTTTGACGACAATGGCATCGAAAGCCCTGACACGGGACCAAATGGCGTCGCTGGCCAGCGTCAATGGTACTGAACTGGGCAGCGTTGTTAGTGAGGGAAGCGGTGCGAACCCCGGTCGGCAGGCCGCTATTTAGTGCGACCCTCCAACACAACGGCATAACCCGGGCGGTCCGCAAAGCTTAGTGGAAGGGTCCGGTGAGCAACCAGGTTTTGAGCTTTCCGCGATTTTATGTGTTACAACCCGGCCAAGTCAAAACCCAACAGCGTTAGTTGGAATGGAACGCTTGGGGAATCTAGCTGTCATGGTCAGATCCCCTCTTCACTTCTTTACAACTTCACTGTGTCGAGCCTGCTGACACGAGCTGCCCCTGCCGGCATCGACCACTGACGGGGCCCGGTCAGGTGGTAAACGCCGATCGAAGGATTGGTAGCTGGCTGTGGATGACCGCCAGCGTTATTAGCTACCTGCGGGTGAGGAAGATAAGTGCCGCACAAAGGTCCAAGTCACACTGAGTGAGGCGTATTGCCTTTCCAATTCAGTAGAAAGCTCCGTCGCAGGATTTCGTACAAGGTCTGTTCAGCGCCGGCCGTGTGTCCTCCCTATTTTCGGTTGTAGGGTTGCACGACAGTAGCGACCGACGCGACCGGGAGATGCTGCGGGTGAGGAAACGGATGTAACAATGTGAATAGAGGGCAAATTATAGACGGGTCCTGGAGGAAGATACCGCGAAAGAATGCTGGGCTCGATGACAAGAGAGACGGACATAGGCCCGTTGTGCACGGTCGCGGCCGTTTCCTTGAGAACTTGCTATGCGTCCGACGCTATTTCTTCCAAGAGAGTTGACGGTAAAAAGTTTCTTGGCCGGACGGGGTAGGAGTTGAGAAGCGCCATTTTCCCGGCGCGTATCGCGGCGGTGCAGCACGTGGGTGGGTGAAAGGAGCAGAAAACCCTTCGGCAGAAGCTGGCTGCACAGTGGGGGGGGGGGGTTGTGGGGATGACGATCGGCTTAGGTCTGTTTGCGCCCACAGCGCAGAGTAGTGTATAAGTGCCTGCAGAAGAAGAGGTGATGGTTCTCCGCTTTGGAATTGGCAGCATTGGCCGCACCAGTCTTCGATTCATTCTGGTGATGAGAGTGTCTTTCCTCTTCTCTGGCCATATCCCGGGCCATTTCGCCATTGCGTGCATTGTAAGGCTGAGGGATCTTGACGCTGGAGCCCTGTGATAACCGAGCAGTGCTTGGAGGGCGGGCGACATAGCATCAGACACCACAGTATGTCCGAGGCGAGAGTATGCGTGGAACTCTCGATTTTTGTCGCCGGAATCGGGCAAGCGGTCCAAGTGGGCTGAGCAGGGGTAGAGATCGCGTGGGCGTGTGGAGTCGAAGCCGGGGGCCAGGACAATCAGAGAGACCAGATCCCTGTCAGCAGCCATTTCCAGGTGCATTTGCCCATGTCCCTGACTGACAACCTACGCGTGCTCTCCTCGTGAACGGACGCTTGGAACGGAAGCCTGAGGGCGGCGGTCATTGGGCAGGGAGCTGCGGGAGATGCGGGAGATGCAGCCAAGGTACTGCTGCCCGGTGCTTGTTGGACAAGGGCCCTAAAGGGTGGTACGATCTGTACCGCCCTCCCGCTTCCCCGTCTGTGTCTTCCTGCACTCAAAGCGCCTGAACTTTCCCAGGGGACTGGGTCCAATGACACCCTCGCGTTGCTTGGGCGTCTCGAATCCTTCGTTTGGAGACAGCCTGCCAACGAGGCTTCGAGGCGGGCGGGCGTCGTGCAACCTAGATCCCTGACGGGCCGACGGAAGGATTGAGGGCACTGTGTCTTGGTCGCTGACGTCGGCAGTTCTAGACCCTCGCCGGATGGGCGTGCGTGCACAGAAGTGACGGATGAAGACCTCACGGGCGTGGTTGGCAATGAGCAGCTCCCTCCCTGCCAGGTGACGTCGGGAGCAGCATATAGACGCGGTGAGGGATGCCGACCTGTGCAACTCTGCTCTGCACGGGGGCGGAAAGCAGGCTCGCGGTGCAGCCAAAGAACGACTTGGTACCTTGGTATCGATGTCCTGCACTGCGACGTGGTACGCCATGTACGAAACGCGCATTAGGGAACCTCAGGCGGCCGCCTCGGATTGATTGTGTGGCAGCGCGGATTGCCCAGCCCTGATGCCTCAGGCCGGCATGGGGTTTCGATTGACTGACATGCGTCTGCAGAACGATGCATCCATTTGAAACGGGCGCTCGATGATGGGGGAGCTGTGGCATCCGGGGCGGGCCAACAGGACAATGCGTATGCGTGAGTTGGTGCAAGGCGATGGTGGTGCAAGACGCAGCCAGAAAATGATGGGCAGGAGCGAGGGCATTGGAGTGAGTGAGTACCTTGAGCTATAGAAAGGGCTGGGCTTGGTTCGCTGCCTGGCTGGCTGCGAGCGACTTTCCTGAAACGGCAGCCAGCCTCACACGCAGGAATTGGCGGATGCGAAGAAAAGCACTCGTCCTCACTGCATCGCAGCTTCACATATGCCTACGCCTACGCCTACGCCCACGCCCACGCCTTGTGCCACCCGACTCATAGATGGCCCCCTTCCTCTCACAAGCTCCAGATGTCCTGCAGCCCCTTTGCCAGCCCCATCTGCCGCTCCCAGACGCTAGCCGCTTCTTGTGCCACCATCTCGAAACTCCAGCCAACGGTGGCTGACGGCGAGAGACCTGCGTCAGAGCATGCCGCACTTCTGAGCATTACACCACATGGCGCCGGGCATTTTGAGGCACGGAAACTCTTCACAGCCCTCTGAAGCCTCCTACTGGTCCTCTTGGTTTGGTTTTGTGATCTGATCATCTCCTGACCCCGCCTCGGTGCGGCAGGGCCGGCAGCCTGAACCTCTTGGGTCGGAATCCCGCGCGAATTGACGCCAAACGGGCGCCACGACTCAACAAGAGATATGCGATTTCTGCACGCAATCATCAACAACAGCAGCTTTGTCGTCATCGTAATCATGCTCATCGCCCATCATCACCATCATCAGGTTGTCATCGACGTTGCGCTCTGATTCGCAAACCATCGGGTCGTATGACTTGTCTTATCTG
Source organism: Diaporthe sp. PMI_573 (assembly GCA_021399435.1). Lineage (NCBI taxonomy): Eukaryota > Fungi > Ascomycota > Sordariomycetes > Diaporthales > Diaporthaceae > Diaporthe > Diaporthe sp. PMI_573. The sequence goes on from JAJTUP010000005.1 coordinate 863,801, forward strand.
TGCCTCGAACCTTGCATCGAACGGTCGGAAGCCCAGCCTGTTAGTTTTGTGCCCGTCCGCCAACGGCCGCGGTACAAGGAGAATTCCCCACAAGCGGGATGACGAGTTTGGGCTAAGCTGGTGTCACCCCTGGAAGTGGGCACGGCGGCGGCGATGACACAGAAGGTTCACGGGCTGTGCCGCGAATCCTGCAGGCAGCTTCTGCGAACCCCTGTTGGCCACGAGGTTCCCTCCCATCATTCACGCTCTGCCCGCAATGACAGCCGAGGAAGCCAAGAACCAAAGCGCCGGACTGCGACCGACCGCTTCCTGTTTTGCTCTTCTCCTTCCCCGGCTCTTACACTACACACACGGTACCACACTCGGAGCATTCTAGAGAATGTCAAACGGGGTGGCAGGGCCCCCTGGTTCGTTCACAGCACTTGTCGCTGCTCACGTGGCGCGGGAAAACTTTTGCAATCAAAGGAGGAAGCCAAAGACTATTGGGGAGGCCGTTCTACCACTCGGCAACGTAATTTGCTGTGTGAAGTTGTCCCGAACACGAACCTAGCGACGTCTTCTGGTTGTCTCCACAGCCAGAGAGCCGAGGGACCCAATGACCTCCGAGCATCTCGTGTCGAGCCGTCCACCCCTGCCCATCTTGAACCCGATCGATCTAGTGCCGCCCACTCGAGGACCTGACCACGATACATGAAAATTCCGAAGTGCCATAGCCCTGGGCCCCATTGGAAGCAATGGTGGTGAGGAAATTGGCTGGAGTTGGTGCTCATACGGTATCACAACACAGTACGCTTTGTGCTGCGCTGTCGCCCACGCTGCGGTGCCGAGTCCAATCCCCAGATTGGCATGGAGCAGGGCCTCCCCATTTAATGTCAGCACCGCGTTACATTCGCACTGTCTGGAATTTGGGATCGTCCCAGAGTCGGCAGACCGACCCTACGGTACGGGGTACCTTGGCTTGTACTGCGTCAGCCTCTTCGGCTCCACTGGCACCTGGTGGCTTTCTAACCTTTCACTGTTGCCGGACTTGGCGCGGGCTGCCATTAGGATCCGCAGAGTTGCAGCGATGACCCAACACAGCAACCAGCGGTGAATGAGGAGAGAGCCACGAGGGGCCCTCGTGGCTCACAAATTGATCTTTTGACGCCGAGCCTCAAAAACCGGTAGGTAGACGAGCACCCCTCTGTTGCTCGAATCCACAAAGCATTAGCACCACACTGCACCGCACGTTGGAGCCCGTGTTTCGCCCGCAGAGCGCGCAGGGCAGGCCGCAATGGTCGATCAGCTACGCCTAGCAACGTGTGGGGGTTGTACTGCCAAACGGCCTCAGCTACGATCACAAACCAAAACTCCGACAGGACGCAGCGGCTGCAATTTTGAAGAGGTCAAGGTGGGGCTCGTCAGGTATGATCAAAACTGTGTCCATTGCTAGTTCTGGACCATCCCGCTTTGTGCAACCCTGTTGCTTGACCTGCGGCAAAGACACCAACCATGGTTGGCACGGTTGGCAGGATCCAGACTGGGGAACAAATAGGGTTCAGACACAAACTTGACGCTGCGGCCGAGGATGCGGCCTAGATACAGAGGACCCGGCATGGTGGGATGAAACGGCCCATTAGACGCGGGCCACATCGACCTCAAATCACCACCTGATTGGAAAGTCGAGCCTTCAAAACTGCCTTCGGCATCCAACAGCTGCGGCTCTCCAATCAGTCGCTTTGACGCCGAGGCGCTCGACGGTCTGATGACCCCAACACTTCACGTTGACTTGACCGGTTGAAAGGCACACACCAGACTCGCATGTGCCATCGTGGTGCGTAACACACCCCAGGCCACACAGGACCCGATGCAGGGAGCCAACAAACAAGCGCCATGCCGCGCTGCCTGAGCTGCCTCCCCTGTAGCACGTACTGTCAGTCGGGTAGGAGTGTCTTGCACGACAGCCACCACTATGATGCCGGAGCAGTCTGCTGTGTGCCGAGGGCACCCAGGACTCGGTATCACGACGTCTGATCGAGACATATGGCATCTGACAGCCAGCCACCCTGCCCCTCCGTTCCCGCGCACCGTGGGCTCAAGGACGCGCTTGCACGCCAAAATGTGTGGGATGATGCCACGGAAGACATGCCGGATCAAGCAAGACTCCTCGCGGTTGGCGTCGAGTGGCAACGTTTAGGAGGCCGACTAAAACCCAAAGGAGACAGGGGTTGATACCGACAATCTGGTTCACATCCAGCCGAAGCAAGCCAGGCCAAGGAGGCGGAGTCACAAAAGATTAGGAGTAGTAGCCCTCTTGTTCGTCTTCCGCCAGCCCGCCTCGCATGTGCGTGTGTGCCCGGCAAAGTACGTTTCACCATGGTTCTATCAGGTGCGACCAATGGACGAGACCAAGACACACTACGGAGCGCTACCTGCTCATCGTTTGCTTTTTCCCTCCCGTCCGTCCTGTTTTAGAGAAAGGACTGTGCCGAAGCGGCCCGCCTGCAACCCTGCCTATCAGCGACATGGAGGAAGGGCCCGGGGTCGCTGTTCGTTCGACACGCGAGTTCCCTTGCGCCATCCGAGATTCTGCAAACAAAGCCGAGGACGATATTGGCGGGATTTGCATCATCAGCTGCTCAGTGCGTCCCGGAATCTCGACTTCCTAGCTGGTGGCCCTTACCACATCGGGACCCAATCCACACCCTCGGGGTGCAGTGATGTAGGCCTCGTGGCTGGCAACCCGCCGTCGACACACAGTGTGACATCTGGAATACCTGTCCAGATATTTGTACCGTGTCATTCACACGGTATTGTAGACGTCCCAGCGGGGTGCAGGATGCGTCGATGGCACCAGTGGCCCGGCCCTGCGCGACCCCCTTGTGCTGCTGGGGCCAGGATCGCATGCTGGGGTTTGGCAGCTGCAAACGCTGACCCATAGGCGCTACAGAAGTGGAGTTCTTCAGCCGTATTTTTCATCCTCCTGCCCTTGGGAATCGGCACCCTCGTTGACAGCTCAAGTCATTTTACCTGCGGCTCCCCTGCAGACTCTGGCGGCCATGTGCTCTTTACCCCTTTCCCAGCGCCTGCCACGGATAAATCTTAATCTGCGAGCGGCAACAGCTGGCGACAGGAAAACCACGAGGTGCCCCAGAGCCACAAGGGAGGACCCGAGCCATCCGTGGGCAACCCAGGGACTCTAAAATCTTAATCGCGGTGACAATGGGCCCAGCAGAGGCCCAGAACTTCGCCTCATCTTCTGACTTCCTGCGAGAAAAACGAGACGAGCAAAATCTAGAACGGCGGTTTTCAACCGAGCGTGGGCGACTTGACGGCTCAATGTCCAGGATTGCCAGCTTACAGAGAGCACGGTATGACCGATGGCTCCCTCCGGCCACTCGGTAATGAATGGCGGTCGAGAAAATCCAGACAGAGTCCTCGCCCTTGACACCAACACTCCACTTACCCGGTCTGGGTTCGACTGTCCAGAAAAGAGGTAGACCACCGCGAGGGCAGTCGGCTGATGAAGCAAATATCGTTATCGATGTCCGTGAGCAGTGCGCACCTGCCGACATGACCCCAGCTGCCCGCACCCTCTATCCGGCTCGAGCTCTGGGCTCCCTGGTGCGCTTCTCCCTGACCCGTCTGAGCATGTCCCTGTTGTTACTCTAGGGAGAGAAGTGTCACCCACCTGGTCCTTTGATGAGAGTGAAACTTAGACTTTCGAGATTCCGCCTGGGTTGAGACCCATTCAGACCTGGGGACAGGCCGGCCAGTGTCTAAATCAAGTGCAGACAGACCGAGACGAGGCAAGCCAGGTCAAGTCAGATCAAGTCAGACCAAGCCCATGGGGAGTCAGTCATCTTATTGTCTGCGCCATCGCCGTCCTCGTGCCGCGGATCCCAGGGACGCGGGAAATACATACATACATACATACATGCGAGGCTTGCGAGGGAGGGCGGGTGACGGGTACGAGGCACCTAGTCGAGGCTGGATACCACAGTACATCGAACAAGTACCCATGTATGCAGGTACTTGGAGCAAGTACCTTTTGTGCTGAGGTACGTACCGGGGGCCAAGGCAGGGATGCATGGGTGAGTTAGGGCCGCCCCTGGGCCTGGGAACAGAACAACCTGGGAAGGCACATGGGCCTTTCCCGCCCGCCCTCCTGCTCGGTCCCCTGCCCGGCCCTGCGCTGCCCTGCCTACCTACCTAGAGTAGATGCTATCCCTATCCCGTCCGCTCATTCATCCATCCTGCCCATCCATCCGTCCATCCACCCACCCACCACCCACCCAAACCAACACCATCATCCATGGACCGACCCATGGGACCATGATGCATCCTTACCCTTACCAGGCTTACAGCACGGTACATCCAAGTACCCGGTTGCCAGACAGCCAGAGTGCCGCGCCCCCGCCGCCGTGTGGAACCCTTCCGTCTGTCTGTTGCCAAGTTGGAGAGAGGGCTTGCTTCCATTCCTTCCCCATTCCAACCCATACATGCCATGACCTGCCATGACCTACCGTGAACCGTACCTACCTAACCTAACCTGAATCTGAATCTGAATCCGACCCGGCAGCCTACCTGACTTGACCTGACGGCCCAGGCAGGAGGACCAGGAACACATACCTTCCACCTTTCCACCTCTCCCACACACACAGCTCGTACGTAAGTAAACGGGGGACACCTCTCCAGGAATACATTACCATCCTTCCCGCACCTCTCTGCACTCCGCGTCACCGTCGACCATCCCTTTCCCTTTTCTACCTTGTCTTTGTCTCGACTCTGCCCTGTCTTGCCTGTCGGCGCTCCTCGTCTCGTTTTCCCATTCCAATTCCGCCCTCGGGCCCGACCCGATAACCCCCACCCCGCCACTGCAGCAGGCTCACAGAAAAAAGGTACGGCTTTGATCCTGATGTGCGCGCGGGCCTGCGTGTGTTTATGTTTGTGTCTTTGTGTATGTGTGTGTGTGTGTGTGTGTGCGTGCCTACTCGTCAGCGTTGCCCGCCACATGTACGCGACTGGACTCGAGCTTGACTCGATCTCCATCACATACGATGCTCACTTGCCTGATGACGACTTGACACGGGAACTTCAGAGTCTCTCCTTGTCTTTGTTCCTCTACCGTTCCTTGCCACTCCTCACCCAACATCCTCCCCTCCTCCTCTCCTGCCCCCCCCCCAAACCAACCAACCAACCAACCAACTGAGTAAGAGGGCAGCTCACTCTGCTGCACTTGGCTCTTTGCTGACAGTTGGCTGCAAACGTTACTTGCCCCTTTGCCCCTTTGCCCCTTTGCCCCTACAGACTCGCCTCTTCTTTCTTTTTCTTTCTTTTTCTCTAGCTCCCTCCGTCTGCCCGTTTTGTTGTTGTGCCATGATATCATCCATGACCGTGGCGTTCCCGCAACGAGTTGAGCAAGTGGGCACACTGAGCTTGTAGGCTGACATTCCTCGAGGGGCGGCAGGAGATCTAGAAGATTGGAGAGCACGGTCCGGAATTGGGCATTGGAACGAACGGAACTTGCACTCGGCTCGGCCCAGCTCATTCGCGGCGAGGCCTTCATGAAGGTTGGCGAGTTCGAGTTCGAGAAAGGCGAAACGAACGAACGGAGCACGGCCAGAAACGGTGCACACCCTAAGGGCGACCACCCGTCCCGCCCATGGTGCCTTGGTGTCTTGGGGCTTTTTCCTTTTGAGATTGACGAGACCTGCCAGCGAGATCAGGACCTGATCTAGTAACCTTCCGGGCTGTCCCGCTAAGTACTTGCCGTTCCAAAACCACCCACCCGGGCAGGCAGAGGAAGGGGGTACTGGGCCGTACTGTGCTGTGCCGTACCGTACCGCACCCGCACCGTACCGCACCGTACCGTGCCTGCAGACTGGCAAGACCTGCAACCGCGACTTGCTTGCTGGTGCTCCTGGCTGCTACTTTCAAGACTGCGACGAGGCCTGGCGAGGGAGTTTCCGACTATAAGGAAGGGTGTTCCCGCCCCGAATCCGCCCAAGGGAAACTTCTCCACACTTTGGGAATTTTGCATCGGCCCCCTTCCAAACTTTGCCAAATTACATTGCTTGCAGCGACCCCAAGGCGATAACGAGAAAACCCTCTGTTTTCTTTCCTTTGCGACACCTCGTCCTCGACACGACTCCGCGCAACGCACACACCACATACCACTCACCCACATAGACACACCCACACACCCACACCCACATCCACCAGCGCAACACCACCCCATCCACGGCCCTCAATTGACTGCAGTTCCCAATCGTACTGGATCACGCCCACTCAGCCCCGGTGCATGCAGCATCACCTCGAGTTGTGCGACCAGGTGTGGTATTCAACTCCACTCACCACGACTAGTATACCTATTACTTCTACCGCTGCGACTACAGCCGCCAGCCAGGTCGTTTGATTGACACGGCCGCAGCGGCCACGCCACTGTCGCAGAGCAGCTGCCTCTAGAGTCACTTTTTGGGAGACGTAAAAAAAAACTAAGACTCCAGACCACCCTCCTGCAAACTTCTCGTTCGACTTGTTCGAGCCGTGGTCAGGCTGGCGCCGAGCACAGTCCGCCAGTTTAGGATGTCAGATCAGGATGGCGGCAGGGGCCATCCCGCCCGAGAAGCCCAAGAGTCCGCCTATCCACCGCCTCCTGGCGAAGAAGACGATCGCTCAAGGGCATCCTACCACCACTTGCCTCCTCCTCCTCAAGCGACCGTGACTCTTCCGCCAATCCATGACGCTCATCCGGCTTATGGTGCGAGTCGCTACCCACCACCCCCGGATCCCAGGACGCGCGGGACCTACTCTGCTTCCCCCACTGGTGGCCCAAACGGCTATCCCGCTCCTCCTGGCGGTTTGTATAACTTGCCTCCCGTTCAGGCGCCACAGGACCAGCGACACTATGGGGTTGAGCCACGCGACTACTATTCGCGCGGCGGATCCTTTCCGCCCCATCCTCAACCCGAACCTTACAACTATGGCGGCTACCGACCGCCTTCCGGGCCTCCTTACGGTGCCTACCCTCCTGAGTACGCGCGCGGTCCAGGTGGCGCCGCGCAACAGGCGGCGCCGCGCCAGAGGACTTCGATAGCATGTCGTTACTGCCGCAAACGCAAAGTCAGTAGCGAATTTCTCCTGCGGCATGAAAAGTACTCTGAGTGCGTTCGTTGATGTTTACTGACCTCTGGGCGCATCTAGATTCGTTGCAGTGGTTACAGCCAGACGCCTGATGGAAAATGTACGAACTGCAGAAAAACGGGCAATGAATGCATTTTTCAGCCTGTTTCCTCATCCTCGACCACTGCTTTCGTCCCTGTGTCGGCTGTGCCCGGCGGCGTGCCCCCGGGGACACCTTTGTTCGGCGCCTTTGGACAGCCGTTGCCGCAGGGAGGAGGACAACCAGGACAGCATGGAGGGGCGCCTCAGCCACCCGCCGGTGGCTCGCAGCAGCCGTACCCTCCTTCGGAAAATTACGCACTACCCTCGCCCACGGGCTCTTACTACCCCCCGCCTCCGGAAGACAGAAGCGGAGTCCCTCAGCGACGGTTGCACGAAGAAGAGCACGGGCAGCGCCTGCCCCCGCCGCATGTCTACGGTGAACCAGACCCGCGAAGGCGCTCTCCTGCATCCTCTGCGCCGGGCGGCACTCCCCCGCAATACGAGTACCCACCGCCAGACAGAACCTCTACTCCTAGCCAGCGCCGAGAGAGTCCTAACGCGTCTCAGTCTGGGCAGCAAGGAGGCAGTGTTATGGCGTTGAGCAGCTTGATGGAGCACCCACCTCCACGGCCCCCGCCAAGCGCAGACTCGAGCCGCGATATCGATCAGAATATGCTCGGACGCCTGAACCGACGGACCTAGGAGGATTGGGAGGCCTGAGGACAATTGGTCATGGCGCGGAACCACCCGACAGCCATGCGAAGGTGACACTCGGGAATCAGGACTCGGCCCGTGACGAATCACGAAAGTATACGCCTTTGCGTGACAACGAGCTGGCCCACAGCGCCCCCACGTGACAGTAGTCAGGCCTATGGACGGCATCGATAGATCTCTGCTGGACAGTCTTGATCCGTCCGTTTGTGAAGCACGCGTTTTCTTAAATCTTTCGACTTTCCAGCATCCTCACACTCATCGACAACTCGGTTTGCTTTTCTCGAACTACTATGATACCCCCCGATTGTTTGGAAGATTGTCTGCCATGGATTGACTTGGCTGCTCGGGCATGGATGGGTAATTTGGAAGTTGGACGGGATGCCGCGTTTACTCGTTGGGACGAGGCGAGAGAGAAGACGAAAGGGGATTACAGGAAATCAGGAATTCAAACACAGGCCCAACTATTGCATGTCTTGAAGAGCAAAAATGTCACCAAACAAAAGGGTTGTTGCCAGCGACAGAGGCGGCGGGGCGGAGGAGGTCTCGCACGATTTTTTTTGGCAGCTGCTGCGGGCGGGCATTCCGCAATTAGATGATCTCCTCGGTTTGGCGACAAACATTCCCGACAGCTGGCCCTCTGCTTTTTTCCCTCCTTATCTACTCTGCTTATTTCTGCAGCAAGGAAACATAGTAATGCCGGGCGGGGATTCCTCTTTTCTTTTGCTTTCATCATTATTTTTTTGTACCTCTCATGCATCTGTCTTGGCATTTTGTTTCTTCGTGCCTCACGTACAGAGGCGGGAGCACCACAGCAAATTTGGAGGGGTTGAAAGAAGGATTGCCTCACGGCAGAAGAGAAGGCTGCAAACAAGTCATGCTTTTGTTTTTCCAACTTGCGTTCTGTTCTGTCTTCTTGACGATTACGCTATTTCCCGCTGCCCTTTTACTTTTTTTGGTCATGTCCTGTTCATGCACAAAAAAAATTGTTGATTCTTCGTTGCCCTTTGTACAAACCATCCCCCTCTTCCACCACGGCATCTTATCATCTTGTCTAGCCTGGCCTACCTGCAAGCTTTGTTCTGGCGGGGAACGGGGAGGGAGGGAGAGGGGGAAGAGGTCGGGCAAACCAAAGACGTTGCGTCGGAAGAGTTCTGCGAGGAACGAACGAAAAAAAAAAAAAAAATGACAAATATACATGATATTGCTTTGGTCCGATCATGAAGACCATCGACAACCAAAACACACAAACTCTGCCGTTCCTTGTCCCCATCTCTCTGCCGTGCCTATGCTATTGCCGCTTGACTGGCCCTCGTCCCGTCATCGTCGAGCCATCCCACCTCCCCACGATCCGAGACCCGAGGTGTGGAACTTAACCCCAGCCAACCGATGTGACTTTGTTTCAAGAAAAGGCCCTGACTGACTGCCTTGACGGGAGGCCAGGCGGGAAAGAAAACATAGTTTAGACTACAAAGGGCACTAGGCGGGAAAGATGCTCTCGTGTGATGGCATCCATCACTTGCGTCGTTCCCGCCGTGTGAATTTCGTCTCTCAGGAGAGACGAAACGCCGAATACCCAGAAAGCAAGAATGTGTCCCGCAGGCGCCGCCCCCCACAAACCTTGAGAAACCCGTTCTCTAACCAAGGATTGCCTACTGGGTAATGTTACAACGGCGGGGCGGGCAGCTTGCCTTACCCTTTCCCCTCCCCTCCCCTCGTGGGATGGTGGCCTGACAGGACACAGGCAGAATCGATAGAACGGGGGCGGGCAGCAGAAAGTCAAAGAAAGGACGACGGCATGGCGCGCGTGTTGGGCTGCAGTAGCCTCCCTCCTAGGATGCTAGCTGCGTGTTCCTCCCTTTCCCAGCTTCCAATGACCCCCCTCCACCCCCGGGCCCGTCTGACGCGCCCAGGCGGTCCAGAGGGGTTGTTTTCTGTGGAGCTGGGCCCGCGGCGAGATAGGCTTCGCGATGAGGGGTCCGGTTACTCATCCTTCAAGGCCTTTTTTTTTTGGTGTGCTGCTGGGGTGTTGGGTGTTGGCTGCAAGTCTGAGCGCACACTGTGCTAGTTAGGTATGGCTGGGCCTTCCGCTGGGCCTGGCAGGGTCGGGGGGAGAGAGAACTGAGCAGAGCAAGGAGTGTTCGGCCGCCCCCAACGTGCGTGCGCGCATTGGCTGGTTGCGGGTCTGCCCTTGCAGTGGACTGGCCCAGGCATGGGTGTGGCATTGACGGGCCTCGCTGTCAGCCACGAGGTTCTTGTCGCTGGGATTCGGGGGGTTCGGGCAGATGTCTGTTACGCCGGAAGGACTGGGTCGTGGGGATAATCTCCGGTGTCGAACCGTATCTGCTGGTCATTATTAGGCACTGGCTGATCGCCCACTGCCGGGTGGACTTGCGAACTGGTTGGTTAAAAGTGGGAACGGATGGACGTGTTCGTTAGTTCGTTAGTTAGTTCGTTCGTTCACAGCCCAGTTGCAACTTTCACCTCCAAGGTTGTCCTGGATGGCACTCTGCTCGCTCAGTTCCCGAACAAGTGATGACCATAACCATCACCGGCGGCCCCTCTATTCACACAAAGAGCCCAGAGGCCTGAGTCCCCCGTTGGAGACCATCGCGTAGAGCTTGCTCAGGAGAGGGCCTCGCAGCAGCGGGCATCCTTGCTCGGCAGCAGGAGCGTGAGTAACGGGCCCGGGCAGGCCAACGAATGACTTACATTTGATTTTTTGGCGCCGGCAGAATTGTGGGAACACGCTGGGCGTACCGACGCACTCACTCAGATAAAGAGACACACACAGAGAGAGAGACAGAGTTCGTCTAGGCTCTCGTGGGGTTTGAATACATACATTACATACATACACGTAATATTGCTGCAGTGGCCACGGGGGTCGCATGGTGGATCGGGTGGGCAATTGCTGCGAGATGATGGATCTTGATCGGGGAGGGGACCGATCACGGTGTCCCCCCTCGGTCGAGCGTATGCCTTGATGTCGTGTCATGTTGTACTGATACGGGGGAGGGGAGGTGGGAGAGGTTCAAGAGGTGCAGACGGGATGGCTGGTCGACCTTCCGCGGGGGGCTTTCTCCGTCGAGAGCAAGATCAGTCGTTAGTCTGTGGCAGTCGCGGTGTCAGGGAAGTGAGAGGGAAGTGAGTGGCATTCGGCCTCGTTCCAAAAATGAATACCACGCACACCACGCACACCACGCACACCACCTAATTCTTTTCTTCCTTCCTCGTTCTCTCCTCTTCTAACCCTTTTCCCCTCTCTGCATGCATACACTTTCCAATGTTATCACAGAATAGGACCCCCACGATGTACACTTAGGTACTTGGGTATCCTCGTAGGCACGTAACATCTGCAGAGCCTTCGCCCCAAGGGCCAGCCTGGGCAACTGCCAACGGAACATGGCCTCTAGCAGCAGTACACAGTAGCTGCCAACCTTCCTTCCTCTTGTAGACGGAAGCTACTGCGGGATTGTTCAGTTGACGGCGGGAGCAGCCATGGGTCCATTGGTTCCTGCCCTGCTGGTTGGCCCTCGGCCCCCTCAGGCTGACCTGTCTCAGCTCCAAGGCTCCGTTTCGTTTCTGTAGGTAGGCGCAGATACGGCCGCGGCTGGTGCGCACCTGCCGTGCTCCCCTTCCTTGTCCCTGGCCGTTGAGACTTGCCGTCCACACAGACCGACGGGTAGACCTTGCGCCTAAACCACCAACGCTTCTGCTCATGTTTGCCTAGACAACATCTGGGTTTCTCTGCTCGAGTTCGTTTGTGGGTATCAAGCGGCACATTCCTCATTAATGTACATTTCTATTGAGGCTACCTAGACTTGATCCGTTTCCCAGTCCTGATCCCAGACGTGATCCTCAGCAGCCGAAGACCGATCGCTGCTAAAAGCCCATCACGCTCATCAAAGCATCAAAGCATCAAAGCAGCCATCAACGGTACCGGTACAGTCACAGTCGTCAAGTTTTGGTACGGTCATTTCCGTTGTCACAATCCACATCCAAGCTGATGACAGCTGATGACAACTTCTGGTGACATTGAGCGAGGGGTGCTCGACATACCAGCAGCGGGCCAAGTCACTGACCAAACTTCGGTCAGGAAACGCCGCCGCTAGAAACACGCTGGGCTGCCTTGACCAGGTCTCCGACCCAAGTTTGGTCACCACGCTTCATCCCGTTGCCGGTCTGGGCGTTGGGAAGCCCCTATTCCGCCTGGAGTTGGGCACCGCCCATCGTTATCGTTGTCCGACTAGCGGACCGAACCCAAGTGAATCGGCACGATCGGCCATGACTGGCAAGACTGGGTCGGCTACTCGCGCATTGTGAAGAGGGCAAGCACTAACTCGGAGTCTCCGTTCGTCTACCACGCTGAATGACGCCACACGTCACATGCACCAAGGGACTGTGCCGTTGTACAGGCGGGATATCCCAGCTTAACGCTTGCGACACGGCCCGGTCTTGGAGCTACCAAGCTAACAGCCGCACAGGGAGATTTGCCCGGAGCTGTACCAGCGAACCAGGAGACAAGACTCCCACGGTGCGCGAACATGTGGTTGGCCGAGACGATGGCGGTGGATCAGGAGGGTTTGGAGAGAAAAGAAGATCGAGCCTGGTGGCTGCCCATACGCGAGGCCACAAGTCGGGACTGTTCTTCAGACCATCGGCTGAGCGCCAGGAGACTGCGCAAGGCCGAGCCATCCACGTTTGACCTGGCCCTGTGGGAGGTAGAGTCTAGCATGCGCGCTACCCCCAAGAGAATAGCCTTTCCCAGTCCTGGTGTTCCTTGCTCCTAGCTTAACGTGTGAACCCGACCAAGACACCCATGACCTGCTGCCGCGATCCCCATGGAAGGCTGCAGACCCCTCTCCCCGGCGAGTTAGCCAGCGGCTGCGCATGGTTACAGTTAGAGGGACATGCCGAGGGCTCTAGTGCGCAGTGCGCAGTGCTTCGGAGCGTTGCACGAATCCAGCACTGACCAGTCGCGACGAGAGTTTGGTTCTCGTGTTGGACCCGGCTCGCCTGTACTGAGGGGCCGGATCCTGATTTCGCGTCCAGTTCTGCATCCTCTGATCATCTGCGCCTCGCGAGGCAACCGACCGACTGCCAGATGTGGCTCTCAGACTGACCGCCTGCGTCACGGGGCCACGACTCGTCCCGCTCTCGCTCGCGCGGCCTGGACACGGAGGTGTAGCTTGCTTCCGGAGCAGCTGCATGCGGGTCATGTGCCTACCATTCTGCTGCAAATAGCCGCATGCATGCAGAGCAACTGCAAGCTACGCACTCGGCACCTGTTGTATTGGTTGGACTGGCTGACGCAAGGAACAGTTGCCCACGATGCTGCAGGCTCCCAAGACCGAAGAGACATGGGCCTTGCCTTTCGAAAGCGTACGACCGCATCCCGAGCGTCCGAGCTTGTTAAAATCACGCCCTGTCATCCTTTCCTCGCGGATTAGATGAAGGGTGCGAGAATGGGACTCTGCAGCCTTGTCCGTCCGCGGGACTCAGCCTTGTCCACAAGCTCCCCCGTGCCAGCACGATCCGGCGACACTCAATGATACAGACAGAAACGACCAAGCAGACGCCGCGCCTTGTCTCAGTTGCCGTGGTTCGCGTCCAATATGTTGCGCAGCAAGTGGATGTTTGGTACCGCGTGCACAAGTCTAGAAGTCTGGAACTCTTCGTGGCGCAGACCACTGTTGACTGTGCTTGAGTTCGAGGGACAGGACGGGCGTGGAAAAGCGGCAGTTGACTTGGTTAGCCTCGCGCTGGAATTTCGCTCCACCTTCTAGGTCGCTAATTAGTGGGTTACAAACCCCTGGGGTGACCTGCGTGTGCACCTGGTCGAGTGGTGGATCCCAAAAGCAGGCTCGAGATCTTACGCAGAGAAAATACCGGATACTTCGCTAATCATTCTACAGGGCTGCCTCCGGGCTCGTCATGGAGGCTGGATCTATTCCCGTGGATCGTGTGGCGCCAGGTTGGGCAGCTTCTGGCACTCGTCGACGCAAAAGATGCACCAGGTACTTCACACCACGGATTGAACCACCCTTGATGACTCGGGTTACCTGGGATTTCCCAAACAAATGTATTCTGACGAAACCCAAAGCTGCAGATGCCTTTGAGCACCATTCGATCGAACCGTTCCTTGCAAGATTTACGTGCGAAGCCGAAGATTTTTGCGACGATGCAGTGACCGAGGCCTACACGAAAAACAAAATCGACTGCAATGCTCACGGCCAGTCCAGAGACCCTCATGGAAAGATAACATTTGATACTCCAACGGCAGTTCTCCCAACGGGAAGACCGAGGTCTTGGAGGCGTTGACACTGCTCGCGCCGGGCAGACGAACGATGTCGACCAGTCTTCTGATCAGACGCAGGAACTATAAACCCAGGCGCTCTATTGGATCAATCCTACACGAGGAAACTGCACGAGACCATTGGCCCACTTGCGTAATTCCAGGCTTGGACCGCCAACACTGAAATCCTTGGACAGACGATTGAGGCAATCCGCCCCGTCATTATATACCTGAGGACTGCACACCATCTATCAATGCCTGACGAGTTGCAAAGACTCAAGGAGAGTCTAGCACACTTTTTGGAATGACTATAAGTCTAAATTGACAGCAATATAGTCGGGAACCGGTCGGGTCTCGTCTATGCGACCGGGTGGAGACTTTGGCACCTTGGGTTGCAAAGAGCATTTCGCTACACCGCTCTGTGGCCCTCGCTACTTGCAAAGACTCTGGAAAGAGACCGAAGAGTCTCAAGCTTGGACTATAGTCCCTTTTTACTAGTTCGCAGATTCGAAAAGCTTACTACCTGCGTACCGGCACTGCGGCACCGCACGAAGTTTCATCCGAGACCTCAGACCTCAAGCGAGGAGCCTATCTACACCGGTCACGCTTTGTCAAACTGGGTCCTGTGAGGGAAGCGAGGCCACCACGAGCCAGAGAGACTCCATCAAGTTGTTGAGTCTCAAACCTAGTTTTTGTGGGACCAAATAGTGTGTTTACTTGTTGTAGTGGCTCCTGAATCTGCCGGGTTGGAGAGCTCAGCTGACCACCACACCTTTTTTCCCCTGCACTTTGGCAATCCACCGCGCAGCATCGTGAAACATTTCGAGGCCAATCAGCGGCGGAGGCGTATCCCATCCTGGAGCTTCGAAATGCCTCGCCTGGACAGAGCTGAGAACTCCGGGGGAGCAAGCTGCGTGGCCGGACGCCATGTTCATGCTGAATGCAAACCGACCCACTGTTCTAGGCAAGCCTTGTCTATCTGGTACTGGATCAAGGAAGTACATCTCTTTTCGTGTCTGCTTGTACTTTTAGCTGTGAATCTGATATACGGGCAGCTATAGCTCTCATTGGAGGCAGCGTCTCCTGCACTGCGTCTCAGGAGCCTCACTGTGTCAGCTCCTGACTCGGCCTCCCTGCAGTGGCGGTACAGCGCAGCACATAGACCAGCTCCTCATCTGCTCGCCTGCTGGATCTGTTGGGACCCAGCAACAGGACTCCCCCAAAGCTCAATTCATGTCTTGGTTTGGAGCTGGCTGGAGCTGTGGACAAGTGCCCCCGTCTGGCCTGTGCGGAGAAGCGAGTGCGAAGTTTAAATGACGACAATTTGCCGTGACTGGTTCAGCGGAACGGCACGCAGCGCGCGGGACAGTGGGAAATTCGAGAAGCAAAAAGAACACGCGCACAGAAGCGAGGGGGTGAAAAAGCAAGTTGGCGGTTCGTCACGCAACAGGGGTTTTGCCGGCGGCTTTGAACCCATGGACCCATGCGCCCATGCCCGCCCACCCCCCTCATGGGAGATCCCGCGCGCATCGGTTCACATCCACTGGCTCATATGCAACGCAGGACAAATAATATCTTGGGAAGGACATGCCCTCCCCTTGCCTTCCCTTCCCTTCCCTTCCCTCCCCCCCTCTCTGTGGCCCCCATTCCCGTCCCGCTCGCCTGGGTCCCGCAAGGTCGGGGGTGTCGGGCAAGCCGTATCGTCGCTTGTCTCGGGACAAGGGGGGTTTTGGATGGATGGGGGAGCAAGCGGCGGCACGAGGGACGAAGAAAATCGAAGGAGCCACGTTGAACAGAGGTGGGGAGAGGGGGGGAGAGGGGCTGGGAGGACCGATCGGAGTGACGAGTCAGAAAGAAATTTCACTCTCTCCTCCTCTCTGCCCTGCTGTAGTGTGGTCTTTTTCGCATCTCGACGTGGGGCCCTCAGATGATTGCCCGTGGGATGCGCGCACGTATGTGTACTGTGCGGCACCAAGTTGTGCGGGTTGGGAATGTGCGGTAGATCTCACGTGGGCGGGCGGGCCTGGCCCTCACCCTTCAAACCCACCCCCCCTGCACTCCTCGTGTTTGGTTGCCGTTCTTTTTAATTTTCACCTGGTTTTTTTTTATGACCACGTTCCTTTTTTGCCCTCTCGTCTCTCGCGTGATTGATTCGCACCGGCCCGATGATGCAAGCACATGCGGGTGTGGGGACCCTTGTTTTGTTGCTGGGAGGCCCGCACAGTGTCTCGGCTGCGTTGGGTGGTGGATTCCCCCCCCCTGTGGGTTAGGTAGGGGACCTGGACTGTCAAGATGCCAACTGCGCTCGGTTGGCACGGAGTACAAAAATGTGGTGTGTGTGTGTGTGTGTGTGTGCAATGCATACGGTGGATGGACCGCCGCCGCGGCAACGTAGCGAGCAGGCGAGACGCTGCACACCCCGGGTGTCTGAGGAGTTTTCAGATGGCGGTGAGGTCGGTGTGCTGTTTTTCTTCTCTTATGTCGATGACGGCGACAATCCGTGAGGAGCACTGATTCTGATTGACGTTTACTTGTACGCTCGGTGTTTTGTGTGTGCTTTGAGTGGTGGTGTAATGCGCCTATCGCGGGTAATCCAGATTTGGGCGATGATCACACCGCCGGGGGGACGAAAATCAATGGAATAAGGGTTACAGCCTTGGGAAGCAAGATACGTTTATTCAGAGCATTAATACACATTTTGGTTTTATGGTACTGCCCCTTGCGCTCGCTTCTGGACAGGCCAGTGTGTTGTGTGAGCTTTGGAGTCAAGAGCAGCACATAGCTGGGTCCCAGAGATTACATTATCACACACCGCCCCATACTGTAACTCAAGTGATGCCATGTGCTTCTCGTTTCACAGGAAAGGAGCCTGTTGATTTGGCATTGTCACGATGTCGAGAGACTCCATCAACGTCCGGCCTGTCTGATCCGCAGATGAACGTGAATTGTTACTCGCGTGTTGGCCAGCAAGTGTGCGACTTTGAAAGGATGTATCTTAGTAAAAGTAAATATGGCTTTAGATAGGCAGAGCAGGGCCCAAGTAATTTGCACACAGATTTCACATGGTGATAGGTTTCGATTTTCGTTCCCAATACGGGGGATACTGCTCTTGTTATTATTGCGCATTGACTAATATTACGTCCTCTGGGTTGGTTTACTTGACCTGTTTCCTGGAAGGGCTAATAGACTGCCTATATCATGGCATGATAGGATCAATTCGCGCTACTGGTCCAGAAGGATGGCCACCCATGTTGAGCCTGAGAGTGACCGTGGTCTAGAGACAGAGCATAATTAGGAGTGAGCCAGTCACCAGACTCGCCACTCATGTACGCCACCCGGTCTATCGACGGAACATGGTCCGAGGCAGATGTGTTGGATGATGGTTTGTCGGCATCTTATGCCTATCTCAGACATTTAGACATCCAACCTTCTCCAAACTCACTATAACAAAGATAGATATATCAGCCGTGAAAATGGTTCTTCATTTATATGTGTTAGGTCCGTCCGTCTCATTGCCCACTCGCACAATCAAGCCCACGCTTACCATTATGAAACACTCATGCCCGTACTTTTTCCAAAGATTGGCCGTGCTAGATGTTGATGAGGGTCAGGCCAGCCATTCGAGAGAAATCCAGCCTTTCGTGGAACATTGCGGTACCTTTGTCAGGATGCTCGCAGGAGACGGCTTGCATGCAGCTCCGGGACCTGTTTTGTCACAGGTGAATTAGGCCAAATGGTTCACAGATATATGAGACCGTAATATGTCTCAGTAGTGCAGATAGGGGGACTTATGTACATGTATTTGCGTTTATTAGCCTGGTCGAGGATGGATTGGTTTTTTGGCGTTGTTTCCCGGAGCCCGGATGGCTACTCCTTGGGTGGAGAGCTCTATCGAGATACTCCGCTCCGCGAATCTAACACAGCCTATTGGAGCGGAATCTGGGAGAACAAAGTCCTAACTGCATGAGTAACCTCATCTAGGCAGCCGATCGATGTTTAAAATGGGGGTGCGTGTGGGCTCTCTCTGAAGAGATCATGTGCCGCTCGATGAGACCCGAGGTGGTGTATTGGGTGCGTCCTCGGGTACTCGGTCCATTCACTTTGCCTTTGCCGCAGTATCGTGTATATATGTACGTGAATCAATGAAATGTCTGGTCAGGGCGTCTCCTGAACCTGGATTGGGTGGATGGGGGTTGAGGGCCGGGGAGGACAATGTCTTGCCAGTGCTCTGCTAGCCAGCGAGACCTGAAAAGCACCAGTTTATATGTTCGTTGGATCGGTATGTACTGAACATGCCATGACCCATACCTTCTCTCTCCAGCCTCAGATGTCTTGCGGTCTAAAGCAAAACAAAGTCCTAGACATTGTAGTCCACAGCTATGGATTAAGCAACAACAGTACAAGACTTTGCGGCCGGAGCGTACAATGTCCACGGGGACTGCGAGAAGGTCCTAGTTCCTCTTGAAGGGTGATTTTTATGTTTCATTTTCGGTACATATATCACAATGCGTGGCCGTAAATATTCGGCTAGTATTATTGTCTCGTTTGAAACCGTGGGCCTTGACCATGAGCACTTCCCAAGTCGGTATAAGGGGTTCTACTGCTCTGTGGTTGGTTCTGATAAGTTGATCCTCCGAGGTTGACAGGCCGAGATGGGGATGGCACTGGTGCCGTGGAGCGGTGTTCGTGGTGATTTATGTCAAGTTGTGCCTCCTTTCCTCCTTGACGGAGAATTCCGTTTCCCTGCTGCTACCCTACCCACAGGACTCCTTCTTCTATGGCATTTCTGTCTATACAAATGCGTAAATCTGACCAAGTCAAATGTTGGAGGAGACCGTGGGCTCCTCCCTCATAGCATGAATTCACCCGCTTGCAACTCCAGTGAGGTGGTGGACTCTTGCGCCAGGACAGTTGGCTAACCGACCAAGAGAAGGTGGCGGACGGGAGGCATATCTCACATACTCCGGCGCGCGCACACGAATAGAAAAAGAATATAATATAGCTACCCTCGTCCCTTGTGAACCGGGCTGCGTTCTCCGTCCAGGCATCCAGGAATCCAGCTGTTCATCCGACTGGCCGAGCGTCTTTCGGCGGCGAGCGTAAAACCCTTCGGCCGCCTGACTCCAATTGTTCTTCCTACATCTCGGGGAGAAAGGCTTGCCCTGTGTGCCGCCCCTCCCCTCCCGGCCTTCACGTGCCCCTTAGGACGGCTTCTGATCGGGAGGATGGTGGCTGTGAATCACCGGAGGTCTGGTATTTCCTGTGTGTCGGTGGGCTAAGATAGAATAGCTCCTCCAGAGGCAGCCCTGTCCACACCAGACGGGCTTCTTCGTTCGTCTTCCTCCCCTATCGGAGAATCGTACGGGGACAATGATGTTCAATAATTAGCCCACGTGTGGAAGCCGGTGCACGTAGAGATATGGCCACGGGCCTAGCGGCCCGCCATCCTCGCTGTATCGGTCTCCAGTTCCTGCACGGATAGGGTCAGGGGCGACACGGGCGCGGGTGCCCTTTGGAAAGAGGGACTGGACTTGTATGTCAAAGTAAGGTACAAGTAAACATGTCATCACTCGGCCCACATGAATCCTCTAAACATAGCAATCGAAGAGACGCGACCCTGGGAGTGGAGGACGAGAGGGAGAGGAGCTCAAAGGGGTGGAGTCTGGTGTAGATGGACACGCCAGCCGTATGATCTATTTGCTACCATATGCCGATGTACGAAAGATAAAGTAATCATAACCCGATGAATAAATCCGTCCCCGCTGGGAAACGCCCTTGCTCAATGTTTGTTGTGGCGTGCCGTGCTGTGCTGCAGCGCTTACCCTGTCGCGCACGCCGTGAGAATGATATTCCTCCACTCGACTGATTCACTGCGTGCCCTGAGATAGTGATGTAAACCGACTTCAATATGCTTCTGATCTGCCCATCTTTCTTTTTTTTGAATCCGAATCGGCCATGCTAGCGAGCAATGCAATGTTGCCTCCCATGGAACAGCCTGGGACCATAGCGGGAGTCCTGTTATTTCTTTCCCCTTTATTAAGTAAACCATTCATTCATCGTCGGAGGACATCTCCTCGTCCTCGTCTTCTTCTTCTTCCTCCTCCTCATCCTCGTCCTCAGGCGTGGACTGCCGGCTAGCCTCGACAGCAACCTCCTCGCGGACGCTCATCTCGCCAGTACCAGGGTTGCGCTCGAGGACGAAGCACCGCTCGGCAAAGACGCCGCGCTCGTTCTGCCTGCGCCAGGGCTCGCTGAGGCGGCGGACCATGACCTTCTTCCAGCCACCGACGTTGATGGTGATGGATCGCCAGGGGACGACACCGGCCTTGTGGCGCACGAGGAAGTGCAGCGTGCGCATGGCTGCGTCGCGGTCGCGGTCGGCGCCAGGTTGCACGACCTCGAAGGGGTGCAGGATGGTCTGCACGTGCAGCGTCAGCGTGTGCAGGGAGGGGAAGGCGCAGGCGGCGCGCAGGAACTGCGGCGGGTCCGTGTGCACGATGTCCATGTCCAGCTCGAGCACCTGCACCTGCCGCATGTGCTGGGCGAGCATCGCCAAGTCCTCGTGGTACATGGTCGGGCAGCGCCGGTCCTCCTCGCCGAAGCCCGTGTGGTCGCGCAGCCGCAGCGTCGTCAGCGTCCGCGCGTGCGACAGCAGCGCGTCCACGGGGAAGTGGTAGGTGTGCACCGTGATCTGCAGCGTCGACAGGGAGCGGACGTACGACCTGACGAGCAGGTTGAGCCGCCGGGTCGCCTCGACGCGCAGGTCCGGCAGGTGCGCGCTGAAGTCCTCGCAGTGGAGGGTCTGCAGGTTGGCCAGCTCGTGGAAGCGGACCGAGTTGAGGAAGTTGAACACGGGCACCGAGATGAGCTCCAGGGACGTGATGCGCGAGAAGTCCCAGTGACGGGCCACCTCCTCGGCGCTGTGCCTCCAGTCGTAGGAGCGGAGGGTCAGCTCGCGCAGGGGCGGGAGCCGCTCGTGTGGCGCGAAGTCGAACTGCGTGCCCTGGCCCCGGTCTTCGAAGTGGAGGGTCTCCAGCTGCCGCGCGGAGAGGAGGAGGTGCTTGAGGGAGTTCAGCCGGGTGACGAGCGGCGGCGCCGGGTGCGCCATTTTCAGGGACACCAGGAGGTCAATGGGTATGGCGCGGAGGTAGGTGTTACGCATGTCGCCCTCGAAGTCTCGGAGTGG
This sequence comes from Diaporthe sp. PMI_573, assembly GCA_021399435.1. Lineage (NCBI taxonomy): Eukaryota > Fungi > Ascomycota > Sordariomycetes > Diaporthales > Diaporthaceae > Diaporthe > Diaporthe sp. PMI_573. The sequence goes on from JAJTUP010000005.1 coordinate 885,139, forward strand.
CAGCTCCTCGACGTAAAGCTTGGTGCGGTTGTAACGGGTCTGCTCCGCGTTGAGTATATCGGATGGCAGCCAGAATCGGCCCGAGCGGACCTCTCTGTCTACATACCGCCATCTGATTCAATGGTCAGTACGCCCGAGGCCTTGGCCAGGATAGAGTTGCCGGTTGCTTGCGAGAGAGCACTTACCTCACGGATGAGAGTCTGCGTATCCTCTCCAGGATCCTTTTTATCCCGGCGGGATCCAAGTCGCTTCTGGCAACAACGTGGTTCGTGTGAGCACTGATATGCTCGAGAGCTTGAGGGAAGTGTTGCCCTGCATCCTGGGCTACTATCCGCTCCGTCAAGACCAACGTCTTGTAGGCGATAGGTATGGCTATCTGGTTGAACCGTTGGCAAAGAAGCCGAGCGGTCGAGACATATTGGGTATCGATATCCCGAAGCTGCCAGATCCAAGTCAGCACAGTACCCAGGGGATAGGCCGTCATCACGAAGGAATCACAGAGAAGCCAGGGGGCGTGCCAGGAGGGATTGTTCACGGACCTGTTCGAATATCAGGGCCAGGAGCTCGGTACTGAGGTCGTTCAGAGACCACCTAGGCTGATGTTGATGCTGCTGCTGTTGTTGCTGCGAGTAGTAACATGGCTGGCATGCGCCCTGGGCATATGAGGCCATTCGCTTCCTCCGCTGGCGAGCACATTCAGCCAGGTCTCTGGGGAAGGATAGGAGTGTAGAAGGCATGGACATGAGGTAGAGGGCCTCGTGGAGAAGATCTCACACGAAGCAGGAGGGACGGGAAATTTTAATACTAGAAGATATTTCCATGGGATCCAACAATTGATACGGACAGGGGTGGGTGACCCAGGTGAAGAAGATGGGTGGATATGTGGGTATTCCAATGGGTAGCAGCAGGATGGATGGGCTGCAGGGGGATAGGTCAGATCTTGGCCCGGGTTGGGTGTTGAGGGTCTAGGTGGAAAAAGGAGGCTATCCTCCTTTTGGAGAAAGTAACGAAGATGGGGCGATTGGGAAATGTAGGCGGAGGTGACATCAAGGACCGGTGATGGTCGATGTAAACGAACCACCGGTTGCGGTAGAGAGCTGCAGTGCTAATCTGCGAGTAGCGTGACACGGCCGCAATGCAAGCGAGGAAGACGACCGAGGGGGGCGGGCACAACGAGGGCCGGGTTGACGATCTCACGAAGCTGGGGCCCTCTGATGGGTCCTCGCACTGGGCTGCCTTGTTGTGTGCGCCTGGCGGAGACGAGACGCCGGTAGGATTGCTGGCTCGGCTTTGCAGGCTAAGATCGACGCACCATGTCCTCGTGTACTGTGCGTGCCTCGTACCTCGACCTGGGGACTGGGACCCAGCCCGGGTAAAGTACAAGACTGAGACGAGCCGAAGGAGAGACAGCAGCCAGGGCTGTGTGATTTTGCCGTGCCGGTGTATATGCGGGCGTTGACGCAAGCGAGGTGGCTTCCACCCAAAGGTGCATGCGGCGGAGGATGGGGTCGTCAAAAGAACGAGCGAGCGAGTGAGTGGATGGTGGACCAGAGGGAGGCGAGACAAGAGCACGGAGTAAGAGGCGGTAAGGCTATAAAGAGCCTGGATGCTACACTAGACTGGCAGCCCGTCTTGGAATGGAGAAACGTGGCACGCGCGGATTCTGTATGTGGACCAGACGAGGCTCGCGGCAAATAGGAAAAGAAAGCTAGAAGCGAAGGTCTGGAAGCTAGAACATTGACATTCGGCGGAAAGAGAAGCGATTCGTAGAAGAGGAAGGAGGAGCGGTTGTTTGAGAAGACGGCGGAAGCGCCAGCTCCAGCTCATGCTCAAGAGGGCCATGCTGTTCAGGTTTCGATGCCCAGTCCATCCCGTTCCAGTCCAGTCCTGTTTACCTGGCTGTTTGCCTGCCCGCCCGAGTCCAGTCGAGCCCAGTCAAGTGGCAGGGTTGGACAGGCTGTTCGTGGCCGGGAACAGCATGGCAGGACCAGGGAAAAGATGGGATGATGTGAAGCAGCGCGCACACGAGAAACGCCGCCAAAGCAGCCGTGGGCCCGTGACGAGGAGGCACGGGGCGGATGGTCTGGTGCGGATAACGACCCAATCGCGGAGCAGGACAGGATGTTGGACAGCACACGGCATCAGACGGACCAGCCAATGCTTGTTCCGCGACGGGCAGTCGAGTTAGACCCAAAGAGAAGCTTATACGTCGTCCGATGGTTATGGTCGAGACGAGAGGGATTGTGCGGGCGTGCTTTGCTTTGCTTTGCTGCAGCCCGCGGCCGCCTGCATGCTCGCTTACATGCTTGCATGCTTGTTTGGCCGTCTGGGGAATACTCTGAATATGCAGCTCTGCCATGACATGGCATGGCATGCCATTACGCCATGTCATGTCTCGACTCGACAGTCTCTGGTGATTGATTGGCCTTGCCCCTGTGCCCGGCGTAGCAGTAAGGAGTATTTTCATCCCATTCGTAACGACTCGTCCAGTCCCGGGCGGGCGATCTGCATTTTGATTGATTGCTGCAGTGCCCGTTGGGCTGATGCCTTGTGTGGTGTTGTGCTCAGCACGCCGTTTCGTGTCGTGTCATGTGTCATGTAATTTCGCGGCACGGCTGGCTGTCACTCTCGCTCTCCACCTTCCACTGCATGTCGGTGCGTGAACATGTACTGTTGGCAGCATGTGTCCACTGGCTGGTGGCTGCCGATGGCGGGCTGATGGCCTGATGGCTAATGGTGATGGGCGGCGCGGGAGAGTGGGAAGGTTTCTCAAGGCGTCGAACGAGCGTTGCCAAAGTGGACGTTTCGCAAGGTCCGCCCAAAGAAGCAAGAGGCGTTTTTGGCTCCCGCCCCACCGTCGTGCAGCCGGGGCCCGCCCCACAGTGGGAGCTTGGCCGTTTTGGGCGCCTGATACCACCTCGCCCAGGTGGCCACGCCGCAAGAGGCGACGCTGGCACATGCGTTTCCGCTGCAGTGGTAACGCGTGCCCAATCAGGGGTCCTTTGTGCATTGGCTCTGGAATTCTGTGGGGGCTGGCCGTCCCTGTCCTGCAGATTGCCGTGTGGATCCGAACGAAACGCAGCAAGCAAGTACTCTTTGTACCTACCCACATTGCAGAGTACCAAAAGTACATGGTGCCTGCAACAGCGATACTGCATGCAGTGCACCACACCCACCTTGGAAGCTCAACGGCATCCTGACGTACCGCGCAGTCCTTCTGCTGTATGTATGTATGTATGCCAGCTGGCCCTTCCTCGCCATCTTCGCCGTATTTGAACAAAGACCGTGGCATCCTGCAGACCATCGATATGCGGTCTCTACTCATTTCGAGGCCACATGCAGCACATTCCACAGCATCCTGAAGCTGAATCAAGCCAAAGTATTGCTTGGCCACATGAGACCATGGCTGCTTTATTGCAGACCGACAGACCGACCGACACGTAAATCATTCTCAAGACCAATAACTCGGCCACCTGCTCAATAGAAACATGCGGTCCGGGACCGGGGCACATATGCAACTTCTGATATATGACAACCAAACTTTTGTCCCGCCTTCCTATCTGCCAGGCCAGCTTGCGTGACTACCAGACGATAGGGACTTTTAAGGAACCTTTAAGATGCAGTCAGTCAACGTGTGTCATGTCAACGACTCCACCGCGGGAATGAGCAAAGTAATGGTGCCACGGTGTGCTGCACGCACGGCATCTCTCTGATCCGAGAAACCTGTCAAACCTCTGCATACCCCCCCCTGCATATTTTGAACAACAACAGACTAGCATGCTCCTGTTCCCCGGCATGCCAGTATCCACATGCACGCAGCCATCACTAATGGCTACTATTTCTTACCAAGCCATCCTACATTCCTGCGTTTGTACGGATACAGACACGAAGAGGCTGAACAAGACATGCTTATCCGCTGCTGGCTGGCCAAGGCCATAACAGGGACAAGGACGAGCCGGGTCGCCGTCTACCGCGGTACTGGCCAATCGTGCCGCGCCATCATGCACGCCATCGTCGGAGTGGGCTCGCGCCATCAACAACAGGCCGTGCAGACCACGGAAGCTGGGAAGTCAAAACCACGACCAGGCGGGTAATTATGATAATAAAAGCATCGGGTATACCGTAGCAGCCAGATATAGTGGTACGATGTTTCCGTCCCAAACGAGGGCCCGCCGCCGGCGGGCATCAACTACCAACTCTGACCCCACCCACTTGGCCACCTTTTCTTGGAAACCCAGACATGTCACCGAGGAAGCCCCAAAATATCAGATGATGTCTTGGCCGGTAGACACACACCACAGACATTGCAGGCACTCCTTCTGTTTCTGCTTTTTACTCTGCCCCTGCGTTTATTGTTACTATGGCAGACGTGTGGGACATCATGACTTTTTCCGAATCGCCAGCACAACCGCCAGGCAGCGTGCAGCCTCGGCGTCCATCCAACCAGCTTAGCCCGTTGAGCCTTCCTTCGGGGGCCAACTCGTATAGGCAATGTCCAGTGTGTGCATATGCGTGTACCAAAGCAGGGGGTGCAGGGGGAGGGCCCAGATTCCCCAGGTTGTGAACCGGGCCAGTCTGCAACCTTGCTTCTTCGCGACATGCAGCAGGATTATGCAAGTATCCGTCGGCTCTGGCCAGCCGGAGAGAGGGCCAAGGTACAACGGCCCTGGGTTGCTGGCCTTGCGTCTCAGAGACCACCAGCTTCGTCTCGTCTGTAATACAGTAGCAGATCACTCTATATCAAACTGCCAGACTGCCGCGATATTAATTGCTTGCATCTGGGGGCGACGGGGAATAGAATAGAATAGAATAAGTGGGTGGGTGACATCTCGGGCGTTGATCACCTGGGACGACACACGGCAAGCGCGCACACACACACTACACGGGACGAAGGTGTCCTCAACATGGCTGATGGTCCACTGCGGTGGGAAAGTGCTGCTGAAGATTGCACGGGATACATCACGTTCCTGTTCGACATGTGAAAGGGGTGGAAACCGCCATCTCACTCACACTCAGACAAAAGCCATGATGATCACGGTTTCGCAGATGTTGCCGCAAGCTCTTCCAAGAACAGCCAGCACGCCAGCCAGCACGCCAGCCATCCAAACAGACTCGCCCCGGCAGGGTTCCCGGGCTGCAGGGCTGCAGGGTTGGGCACAGACATGAGACGGTTTTTTTTTGTTAGTTTTTTGTTTCCTCTTCCTTCTTCCGGCCCTTTGCATATGTGCGTCCCTGTTCGAGCTCGGTGTGTCGATCGACAACCCGTTTAACACTAAATCCTCCAGATGTCGCTGGCCGGTCCAGTCGCAACCCTTTCTTCCGGTCGCTTTCTTCCCAGGGCAACGCACAACCAACACCGACATGCGCCCGCATAAATCTCGTGCGCGGATGATGTGTCGACGCAGCAAGCGTCCTGTGCCCCCCTCCGGAATGACTTTGTCCAGGAGGCGTGGGGACGTATTACCATTGTTGCCGTCCCTGCCCTCGGCTACGTACGTACATGTACTCACAGTAGTACAGTTCACAAGAATATCCCTCGGGTTTCGCTCTTGGACCGTGAGCCTCCCGAGCCGATGTGCAGGAACCCCACAGAACGAACGAAAGAACGAACGGACGGAAGAAGGAGTGGAACGCTGCGCGAGGTGGAGTCGCAAGGGCCGATCGGGTGGAGCCCTGGATCGAGGTTGCACTCGCACACCCGCGGGATGGTACGAGTATAATTGATTAATTGACTCTGGGGTCCAGCAAGCCTTGGCCTGGCCTTTGGAGCACCCCAGCAGAGGCCCAACACATATTACGGTAGTAATGAGCCTACATCGGCTACACGACATACCCTGAAGGGCCAAGAGGGATGGTCCTCGCCCTCGCTTCCTAGGTCGGGAGGAGCGGAACCTTCTTGACTCGCATTCGGTTACACACGAATTTGCGGAGCAAGGTATTTCGTGCACGTCGTGGTGTTTCGTGTATGCCCAGGTGCCCACATATGTATACAACTGGCTCGCGGAGAGAGCCCTGCAGCGCATCATTTTACACAGTAATCAGAACAAACCGGAAATTATCGACCATACTCACGTGGAATAAGCTCATCAAGATGCACAGGACATATCCGCTCCTGGGGAGAATCAAACTCAACTTTCCGGCCCTTCCGCCCAACCCCCCCCCCGGCCGGAACCATGTTTAGAGTTTTGGCCACTTCTCACTCTGCCCTGTTTTCACCCTACGTCTCATGTTCTGTCGGATCTAAGGGGGATGGGGCAGGATGCCCGTATACAAGTCATTTACTTACACACTTCCGAGCTTCCAAGCTGCGGGGATGGAAGAGCGAAAGTGGTAAGATGCGATGGATCGATCGAGACGCGCTGGCTCAAGTGCTCTCATCCTTCGTCCCATCTCCCGCCTTTCCTGGTATCCCTAGCTCAGTCTGTGGATTATATTTATTCCAGCCTTGTGTGTTTGTTGTAATCGACGGACAAAGTGGCTGAAACTCCCGTCTTGTGGGCACGCACGCGCCACCAACACCAACCGGTCTACATACGGCCAAGTCTCCCTTAGGGCCCGGGGACCAAACCCGGGGCTGACGCCACGCTGCGGAGTCCTTTGTTGTCTGTCACACGCATATGTACTCCTTATACTCCTTATCAACAGGGCCACACGGACCAAGACACGAACTTGTCGACGCCGATGTGATTCGATCGACCCCGCCTCGCGGCTGAGGGAGGGACGAATAGATGTTTAGTGAGCGAGGGCCCCGGCTGACCCGCACCGCCAACAACGGGCTTACTTGATTTGGATGTAGCTTGCGATGAAGTGTGTGTGGAAGTACGGAGCCTCGTGGGTGGAGCTCAGCGGCGGGGGAGGACAACAGAAATGGCCTCCGATATGTCAAGTCCGTGTGAGCTGAAGGGCGAGGTCTACACCATCAAAAGAGATACACCACATCATGTATTTTTCCTCGTGGCAAGCAGGAGGTAGGGAGGGTTGGTGCTCACCGCCTCAGTCTTTTCCTGTCCCCGCCCGCCCTCACCAACAGCATGTCCGATACGGGGCGATCTGTGACGACGGCATCGGGCGCACATGATTGGGAGACGGGGGATTTATCCCCCTCCCCACCACCAGGTAAGAACACGTCTTCCGGGGAAGGGAAAAAACCAACGGCAGCCGCAACGACACGCGAGTGCGAAGGGATTCCATGCCCGGTCCACCATGTGGATGTCTGGAGTGAAAGAAATAGTGTGTCCCAGACTCCCAGCCACTCTCTCTGTTGGGAGGCCATCCAACTGCCCCCGATAAACGAGCCCCATGTATCTTGTCCAAGTTATCGGGGGACTCTGAGGCAAGCCACCAACGACAATCCGTCCCAAAGCTGGGATAGGGGTGAAGTGAAGTGGAAGTGAACAAGAAATGCCCGCCCGCCCGCCCGCCCGCCTGTCTACATGTCTCTCGATGGTTTCTTGCCCTACACCTGCATATGCACGGCAGGTCCCCCGGCGGCTCTCGCAGCAGCGTCACACAGATGCTCTAGAACCACTCGCATCTCATGCCTAGGTTGGCGGCCGACATGTCGTTCACCCATCTCAGCACCGACAAATGCCATCGTCAGGGGGGAGGCGAACAACCGGCCAATGTCGAGGAACATGATGACCAGCACAATCCTGATATTTCTGCTTTTTTCCCTTCCTATTCTTGTCGCGGTGCCCACAAGGCCCGACACGAGGTAGGTGCATGGGGAAACGTGCATCGGAGGAAAGGTAGGCAGATCACTAACAAACCTGCCCACAACCATCATGACATGGGAAGTTCCATCCCATGCTCCTTGCTCACCAGACGACGATAGAACGAGGGCTAGCGGGAAGTGGGGAGGAAGAAAAAAGAAAAAAGAAAATTGGAATACACAGGCTTCAGATGGGTAAGGGGTGCCAGTGCCAACACACAAGACACATTCCCTCTTCAAAAAGCCTGCCAGAACTTCTTTCTCCAAAACCCAAATCCCCCAGGTGCGCAAGGAAGCTTCAAAATAAAACACTCACAGAAAATATCCGACGACGAAAGCCCCGAGGTTCCTCCCCCCCAACCCCGGTCGCACGCCCTATGTTGGAAAAAGACGCCTCGTCCCGCGAAGCAAGCGAGAGACATTGATCTGCGGACATAACCCCCCGACGCAAGCCAAGGCGGGCCCGTAAGAAAGAAGCGAGAAGAAGCAAAAACAATGGTATCCTAAGGAAGGGGCGAGACCACAAAAGAAAAGTAGGAAAGCTATAAAGAATGAAGAAGCAAAAGGAGGCAGCCCGCAGTTCTTTTCCCCATATTGTATCGTAACTGTACTGTACTGTATGTACACGTGAACGCGCATCACAGCACCGAGAACGACCACACACCCTATCCGCGCACGACACGAACCACAACAGCACGAGACATGCAGTCGCTCTGGCTTGCCTGTTGGAGTGTGAGACGCGACTCGGGGCCAGCCGGGCTCCTATTTTGGAAGACGGACAGCTGAAGTGGGATCGGGCTCTCGGGGAGGTATCGTCTGCGTGATGTGCGGTGCTCACATCCGGCCTGGACACCCCTTTCCTCAAGGCCTCTCAAACTCCCTGAAGCAATCTATGTCACGATGGGCCACCGTCATCGATGCGAGATCCTCTGCTAGGTGTGGTAGCCAGTATGTGTGATGCAATCAAGCAATCAGGACGGGGTCGAGGCGCCTTGGGGAGGCAATGGGGATGGGGAGGGCGGAAGGAGGAACGGAAGAATGACACAGGCAGGCGGACAGAGGGACAGACAGTCACGATCGACGTACGCAACATATGCTCGCTCACTCTCTCTGGCTGGTATTTCTCTCATGTCTTGATGATAACAACTGCTGTCTGTTTGTTTGTTTGTTTGCCTGTTTCTTTTCTTCATTCACACTGATGCTTCACCACCAACCTCTTCATGATGTTTTAAACCTCACGCAGTCTCCTCTCCTCATCTCCACAAGAAAAAAAAATCATAAACAAGAATGCTGTTCCTTTCCCACCGGGTAGGCAGGTAAGAATAGATAGGTAGGTAAAAAAGTAAGCTGGGTATTTAGGTGGTAGGCAAGGCAGGCAACCCCATGGAACCACATTTCCTCCCGTCCGACATATGTGCAGGTGGTGACGACAGCTCAGTACCGGTAGACCGGCCTCTTGCCCGACGATGACCCGCCGTACGCGTCCGAAGACTGAGGCGCGGTGTAGAGATCATCGCTCAGGTCCGACACGGCACGCGGCCTCGACGAGGCCCCCCCGTAGCCGCCGACGGGGCTCACGACCTCCTTGTCCCCGTCCTGGTCCGGCGGCCCGTAGCCCGCGCCCGCGCCGTGCATGTGGACCTTGTTCATGGCGCTGTCCTGCCGGCCGATGTAGCTGCGCGTCGGCTCGCCGCCGAAGCCAGGGTGGAACGGCTCGTCGGCCAGCCGCGGCTCGTCCAGCTGCGGCGCCCCCACCCCGGAGCCTGACGAGGAGGACCCTCCTGCCTGCTGCCTCTTGTTGTTGTTGAACAACCCCGCGGGCTCCGGGTCGCGGAAGGGGTCCTGGCCCTCGTCCGCCGGCGTTGCGTTGGCGGAGCGGGACGGGCCGGCTGCCGCAGGGTGGCCCGGCGGGGGGCCCGGCGGCGGCGGCACGTAGTCTACTGGGTCGGGCTCCTGTCTCCCCTTCCCCTTGCCGTTATTGAGTGGCTTTCTCGACGGCGGCGGCGCCGATTCGCCCGCGTAGGCTCCACCGCTGGGGAATGCACCTCCTGGGGCAGAGTACGACCCCGTTGACTGGGGCATGGGAGGGCGGTTCGCGCCGTTCACTTCTGGGGCGGGGCTGGCGTTCTCGGAACGGTCGCCGAGGCCGTGCTCCTTCCTGGCGCTCAGCCTCGCGCGCTTCTCGTTGTTGAGCGCCTGCTGCAGCTCCTCGTTCACGTCGATGAGGCTCTCCATGGTCTCGTTGTCCGGGCCCGGGTTCTCCGCGGTCATGTAGCCCTGTATGCTCCTGGACGCGCTCAGACACCTGTCGGCGAACTCCTTGACCAGGTCGTTACCCATGATCTCAGTTGACGGGGTGTTGGCTACCAGCTGTGACAGCAGCTTTGCCGACGTCCGCGCCTCCTCTAGACGATTTGCCAGCTCGACGGGGTTGGGAAGACGCTTGTTGCTGTGGCTCCTCGCGAAATAGTTCTGCGAATGCATATCTTGAGGGGGCACAGTGAAATCTTGTGGACGGGGCGGCGGCGGCGGCTGTTGTCCCTGGAAACCATTAGCAAGTCGCCTCCGACACAGGTCCAGTGATGTCGGGGCATACTCCGTAAGCCTTGTAGGCCTTGTCCTTCTCCTTCTTCCACAGCTCGATGAGCGGGCCGAGGCCCTCGTCCCAGCCCTTCTGATGCTCGAATGTATCCAGCGTCTCCATGAGCATCTGGCGCACAGAAAGGTCTCGCCCGTTCCGCAACAGGTCCTTGACCACGTCCAGGAACTTCCCGTCTAGGTTCCGCGTAAATGTCGGACCGGGGTTGTCGGCGAGGATTCTTGTGAGCATGAGCGCATTGTACTGGTAGGACGGCTTCGACCAGTAGTCCTTCTTGAGGTATTTGCGTATCGTCCGCGCGCACTCGGCGGCTGCTGTTGGCGATGACTCGGCGGACTCGACTATCGACGGCAGGAAGGTGACCTCGTCGCCCTGTATCCCACCCGATCAGCAACTCTGCGCCAGTAGTAGTGCGAGACAGGGGCACAGCAGGCGGAGAGACGACAGCACTTGGACAGCCGGCAGAGGCGCAGCAGGAGTGTTGCGCCTGCCCCTCCCGGCCATCACCGCGAACGATCACGCCGCCCGGAAAAGATTCCGCAGATATCCCATCAGCCATGTCGTGCGACACTTGTGCGGCCGCCCAAGATGCCCTAGTCTGAATCCCACAGGAGCGCCTCCGATCGTATGCAACATACCGTGTTATTCGGGCCACCCGACTCGCAGAAAGCTTTCTATACAGCAGCGTCAGCACGCAAAATCCCCAGCAATCGGCGTTTTGGCCGGGCCCCGGGAGGCCGGTGGGGTGTGTCTCGTACCACGTTCCTGGCGCCAACGGCCTCGGGCGAGTCGCCCTGCAGGTCGACGGCGGAATCGCTGCCTGCTGCGCTCGCGTTGTCGGCGGAAGAGTCGGTCCTCTTCTTGATGCTGCCGAGCATCTTATTGCTCAGGCCCTTCATGGACTTCATCGTGTGGGCGGGGGGCGCTGTGCGGCCGGATCGCAGCGGAGTATGACGTCGGGTTAGAGGAAGGGGGTGGGGGGGCCCCAGAGGCAGTTGTCGCGATAAGGCTGTTGTTCGAGTCGGGGTTTGCCAAGGCTCCGAGTTGAAGCAGCAGTGAAAGCCCGCGCCTCGGGAGGGAAGTTGACTCGTTCTCAGGGTGTGGCGGAGGGAGCAGCGGAAGCTTGAAATGCCGTTGAAAGAAAGTTGGGGGTCGGGGTATCTCAACAAAGAAGAAAACAGAAAAGGATCGATGCGAAGGAACGAAGCGAGAAGCGGCGCAGTTTGTTGTGCAGTCGTCGTAATGATCAAAAGGGGAGGGGGTGGTTGTGTACGATAATACAGTACAAACAAGCAGGCAGGCAGGCAGCCAGTAATAGATAGACCGGGGTGTTGGGGTGTTAGGCGATGCTAAGTAAAAAGGCAGCCTGGGATCCGCGAAGTCGCGTCAGTGTCTTGGACTGGGGTGCATGGGGTTTTCGGTTGACCCAAGGGTCCTCTCGAGCTGCTCTGGAGGGGGATGAACCCACCCACGTACCACCTGGTCAGTAGTAGACCCACGTCCTGATCTGGGCTGTGCTATGCGCCTATATGCTGTGCTGGCTGGCTGCGTGTGCTGGCAGCTGCTCGCCTGTCGCCTGTCCCTCGTGTCTCCTCCCCACTTCGCCTATCAGCTACCCAAAGCAGATTAGACCACGACTCCTGTCTGCGAGAGCAAGAGACGGCAGTAGTTTCAACGGACGGATGGCCGTTTGAGGCCAGTGTTTTGACAGCTGCAGGAACGGAATCGGGGGCGAGAGGGCTTGTGTTTGTGTGCCCTGAGTTCGGTCAACAAGCTTGCCAGGGGAGACCAAGCACTCGGAAACAGTAGGTGCGGGGGTTATAATCAACAATATACACTTCTGACGAGCAGCAAGACGGGATGAGACCGGATGGTTTGGGTTGGGTTGGGTCCTGTTGCTATTATAGCCTTCCAAGGTTGAAGGCTGCTGTGTTCCCATGACCCCCTGTTCGTCTCTCCCGTCTCTCGTCGCTGCTTGCTACCTACTGCTTGCTGCTGCCACCGCTCCTGCTGTTGGTTCCGTTACCGCCGACGCCGCCGTTGCTGGTCCCGTCATCAACGCCGATTGACCACCTGCACAGCCTCAACCTCCACGCAACCCGACCACACTTCCAAGCTTCCTGGCACATGAGCCCAGCGGGCCACCCAGCCCAGCCGGCATATCATCTTACGTCTTGGTCGCACTTGGCTGGCACGTCACCCGTCACTCGCCTGTCGCGGCCTTGGGGGCTGCCACCTCCCGTGCCTGTCCATCAAAGCTGATATGGAGAATAACTGACGAGGCCGCCATTACATACTTCCGCATCAGCCAATCACAACTTCGCCACTACTTGAAAAAAAAGCAATAACAAATGACAGGGGTCACAGCATCCTGCGAGAAACGGCTTTTGGATTACAGTAATTATCTTTCAAATGCATCCACCCTGCCGCTCTAGCTCTATCGCTGGCAAAGTTCTTCGGTCTCCAGACTCCATTTTGTATCGTGGTGGGCAAGCACTGCAACGCTTATTCTTTGACTAGACCCAGATTTCGAAATGACGCCCTCGAACATGCATAGGGTATCAGTCGACCGGGGGGGGGGTATAGGCGAGAGGAGACGCCTTCGAATCACTGGAGATCCGACCAAAGAACCAGTCGAGCACACTGGCAGTCCCACCTGTTCCGCGACTGCTCTACTGGGTTTCCTCCACGGCAGGCAACGGAACGGCCTTGTACAGCAGGATCAGGGCCGAGTGCGTCTCTCCGCCTCCAGCCAGAGTCTCGATCTTGTCGCCAGGCACCTCCGAAACCCGGTCGTCGTTGAACCAGTACCAATTGCCATCCTCCTCGCCGACCTTGCCCGTCTTGGGGTCCTTCGAGCCCGGCTTCTTGACGTACGCAGTGTAGTGGCCGCTGTCGGCACTGGAACCTTGATGGGTGATCAAAGCCCGCAGCTCGTAGATGCCAGACTGGTTCGCACCCTCGTCCTTCGCCAGATCCTGGTTGACCAGCGAGAGGAGCTCCTTCTTCGCCTGACGGAGCGCTGAGGTCTTCTCCTCCTCCCACTCCGCGTCCGTCTTGTATGTCTCCATCGACGTGTCTCCGTCAGAATCTGTAGCAGGCTTCTTGCCTTCCTTCTTGCCCTTCTTCTCGACCTCGGCTGGCTCCGCTGGTGCATCCGCAGATGCAGGGTTCGCCTTTCTCCTCTTGCGCGCGCGCGTGATATCCTCCTCGTCCTTCTGAACCTCTCGGAGCCTGTCCCTGACCGGGATCAACTTCTCCTTCAAGGAATCCGTGCAGAATTCCATGATGTCGAGGTCCTTGGGGAAGGTGACCTTGCGGAGAATCTTGGCCTTCTTCTGTGTGTCTCTTCTCCAGAAGAAACGGACGAATTGGACGGTCAGGTACAAGGGCAGTCGCGAGATCTTAGACGACCTGGTGTAGGATACGTCCCTTCCGAGGACCTCCGACCTCTTCTCGATCTTCTCTGTCAGGCCGGCCAAGATTCCGTCCCGCAGGTGGTTTGTCTCGGCATCGATGTGGCAGTTGAGCTTCAGGAACGTGTCAGTCGCCTCGACAGGCTGCTCGCCGCCCTCCCGGGCCTCGGCTTCGTCGCACTCGAGCTTCGACTCGAGCTGCAAAGACATGTAGCGGTCGACCCATGAAACAGGGGCAGAGTCGTTCTGGCCCTTGATTTGCAGGCTGTTCCGGACCTGGGAGAGGATGTTGGTCCAGGCCTCCTCCGCATCCTGCTGCGCGTAGCCCTGCCCTGTGCGAGACCTCTCGGCGAACTGAGGGAAACCTTGACGCAGGGCCTGAATGAAGGCAAAGGGCGCAAAAGCGTCCTGCGTCTGACCCATCGCCTGGACAATTTTCTTCAGCTGCAGCGTGATGTCAAACTGGGGTAGGATATCGAGGGCGCTGGAGCCGGGTGGGCTCGTGTACTCGTACTTGACCAGAGAGGCTTGGAGCTCGGGTATCGATCGGAGCGCCTGCAGGGTTGAGTTGAGGTAGCAGGTGTTGCCCAGGTTGGTCAGGCCGCTGGGGATAGCGCCCTCCTGTTGGGCTTTCTCGGCGTCGGTCATGTCCTCCAAGAACTTGATCTTCTCCTTGGGCCGGGCGAGGTCTGCTCCGCCGGAGCTCGGGGTGCCCATCATCATGATCTGTTGGCCGTTCTTCAGGCCGAGCTTGCCCATGTCCGCATCATCTTTCAGCTGGCCGCCCTTGATGAGGATCTTCTGTCGTTCGGGCTCGACGGCTGTCAGGCTGTAGACTATCTCCTTGAATTCCGCGCCCGTGGCGGTGGGATCCACCTCGACATCATATTTGGTGCCTTGATGCTTGATAATGACTGCGAGAGGCAATGTCAGAAACCAAGGGTCAATCATGGAAGGTTGCGACCAGAGTATTCGCAACTTGGGTGCTTCGGAAGCAGGGAACCGGGGACCTGAGCTCACCATTCACCGCCATCTTGTCAGTTGCTCGTCTTGAGTCTGGTGAGCTTCAATGTGCATTCGCAGAGTAACTGTGTAATGGGGAGTCCAGAAAAGAGTGGCAATCGTATTGACTTTCTGGAAGAACCAGGTAGATGTTTGTCGACGTGGGCAGCAGGGAGGCAAACCCGCGGGAGGCGGGCAGGCAGCTGGGAGCTTGTGTCATCAATGGACATGGCGGGGCAGTCCAGATAGCCTAGTGCGTAACTGCGCAAGGGAAGGTGTGACAGGGGGGGAGGGGGCAACACCGGAGCTCCAGCAAATAGGGTACGTACCTTTCATGCCTTCCCCTGATTCCGCTGGCATGTCCCGCCGCTCCTGAAGCCCCACACCGCGCTGGTTGACGTCGCTCTATTCGGGGACAGCTCCTCTGGACAACCACCTCGTCCTTCACCACGCCAGCTCGGCATCTTGAACACGATTGGCAGTGTCTCCGCGCCTTCGAGATGGTACGGATAACCCCCATACCCACAGACTTCCATTGCACAGCTGACGGGCCTCCCAGTCTCAATCCCTCAGGCCGTACCTGCAGGCCGTCCGCAGCAGCCTGACAGCCGCCCTCTGCCTCTCCAACTTCGCATCCCAGACCGCCGAGCGACACAATGTCCCCGAAGTCGAGGCCAGGACATCACCTGAGGTCCTCCTGACGCCCCTGACGATTGCGCGAAACGAGAACGAGCGCGTCCTCATCGAGCCCAGCATCAACAGTGTGCGCATTAGCATCAAGATCAAGCAGGCTGACGAGATCGAGCACATCCTGGTACACAAGTTCACCCGGTTCTTGGAACAGCGTGCAGAGTCTTTCTTCATCCTGAGGCGGAAACCTATCAAGGTGCGTGGTTATAACGGCTGTCCTGCCGACCTGCTCGCTGCCTGCCCCCTCGGGCTGCGGACACCCCTGACCAATGTGGAGACTGACCGTCTGAGTAGGGATATGACATCTCCTTCCTGATTACGAACTTCCACACGGAGGAAATGTTGAAGCACAAGCTTGTGGACTTCATCATTCAGTTCATGGAGGAGGTGGACAAGGAAATCTCGGAGATGAAGCTATTCGTAAGCGGCACACTGTCCCAGCCTCCGTGTCCACATCGACTAACTCGGCGGCGTAGTTGAACGCAAGAGCACGATTTGTTGCAGAGTCATTCTTGACACCTTTTGACTAAGGGTTGGCGTACCTTTGATTCCTATCGGAGGCGGTATGATATGCCTCGATGGGTCGAAAGTGGTGGATGACGTTAAGAAACGGAAAGACTCGGCGAGCATGGCTCTTCCCTTCCGCCCCCCCCCCCCAGGCCCAGTGACACCAAGCCATGGTATATGGCTCAAAAGTGGTGGCTTGGCTGAGAGGAGCCTCGGTTGCAACTGACGAATGAGCATATTTGGCAACACCTTAGCACAGGCACAGCACTTATGGCTGTCCTGTGCGAGCTATCAACTGGAATTAGACGTGACGGACCCAATTACAGGAGCGACCTGGACCAATCAAATATCAAATAGTCGTTTGTGTTGAATGATCAGACGAAATGCGCTCCCATCTGAGTGAAAATATTGTTTTGTTTTAAGACGCTGTTCCTTCCACAATGTACATGTCTGGGCACTGACGCTGTTGTCGATGCAGGTCTTCTCACGAGTAAAGTCAGACATGTCTGGGTACCTGCCTGACGAGACAAAGCAGTCTCGACATGCTGTAATCGCGAACGAGTCTTCCATGTTGGTTTTCGGTTCACCAGCATCGCTCCTCGCGTCGCTCTGCGGAGACCTTGGCTTCTGAGAGCTTTAGCGCCGAGTTCATTTATGTGAGACCTAGAAAATGGAAGAAGTATGAGCCACAGAATTCTTTTAGGCCCCTTCTTGTCAAGTTCATCATCTACAAATATTCCACATTATGGTCCTCACAAGTGGCGTCCTTGTTCTGATTCTTCCCGGTCTAAAGAACAGACAGTGCTGCCATAGGGTGGGTGATTTGGAAAATTGCCAGCTCCTGTGCCATTGCAGATCTGGGGCACCCTGTGGACCTGGGCGACTCGGTGTATAATTTGACGTTCTATTGGACTTTCTGTTTTTCTTTTCAGCTTTGGGCGAGTCACTGTCCCCTTTCCATTGTGACTCCACTTCCACCGGTCTACATCATCCACAGACCGGTACCCAGACCTATTTCAACTTCCATTTTTGCTGATCCTCCCTGATGCTGTGAACTTTCTACCTTCCCTCCTTCCACCACTTGTCCTTGATCGACGTACTTTTGTCCTTCCCCTGCTGTCTTCTGCTGCCGTCCGAACTTGTTCCCGCCAGGCTCGACGCGTCTTGGTCCAAGCCAATAAGGTGAGCTGGCTTCTTGACTTCTCTGTATGCTTGCCTGATATCTGCTGCTTGCTGACATTTTTTTTCTCTTCCCGAAGCAACCTGCCTCGGATCTGGGAATTCAGAAAAGGGCAGCTGTACTCAAGACTCCACCAGCATCAGTACCACACTCGCTGAAGGAGCTGACCATTGTCCTTGATCCAGTACGTACCTGCAGCTTTCTCTCTCTTCTTCTCCCTCTTGATGCCATCCTAAAACCTGTCTTGGCCCCATAATCTCACCGTTCCACCATCACCGTCCCGTTGGCAGCGTTTCCCCCCAGCACTACTACTTTCCTCAGCGCATCCGATACTTTCCCTGGAGACAGAGGTAGTGCCTCTGCACCACAGTAATCCACCTCTATCGCTTTGGTCAGTCTGCCAGTCCAAGTGTGAAGGCGGATCTGGGAAGTCCCGCGGGGAACATCTTGAGGCAGCGCCAGAACAGTGGCCGTATGTCACCTTCCACCAACTGCGGTTTCCTTCACCATTTGTGCCCTTCTTGTTGCATGTCGACATAGTTGGCTGTCACTTACTTCACTTGAAAACTTGCCCATCGAATTGTCCCTGCTCACGACCACAATGTGCTAAATTTGATTCCCCCCAGTATTGAATTGCAATGACCTCCCCCCACCGCCCCTCGACCAGGGTCGACATGGTGAATAAGTTCGATGATACTGAACGCACCTTCAGCCACGGACGCCGCGCCCAGTTCCAGAAGCTTCCTCCCGTGCAAGAGAGCTCCATCGAGTCGCTCGACTCAACCAACGGCAGTGCCCCACTCGCTTCATTCAACCCCAGCGACCCTTCCGCTGCGCTTCGGTCCAAGAGTAAGAGTGCGAACAACTCCCCCTCTGCATCATCGGACCGCTCGTCTTCAATCAGGCACTCGTCCCAGCTCAGCGAGCCCACTGGTCTTCATTCCAGCCTCCAGAGTGCGAGGTTCAACCTGGCTCTCAAGAAGCTCGCTGAAGCCACTGAGCGCAACACTCCCAAGATGGACCCGTCTACCGCAGCGTTCAGACCGGCTGCTACTCCCCAGGCCCCAGCCATGTATGCCCAGCAGGCTTCCCTGGGTAACACTCAGGACCAGACCAACGTGGCCATGGGATCAAAGACATTCCAGCCCCAGGGAGGTGACCAGTTCGATGGTGCTGCCACCATGACTTCCCCTGGTCAAAACACTTTCCTCCCCTACGCTGGTAGTGCTTTCAGCCAAACTACCAACGGCACACCGCAGGCATACAACACCTTCCCAGCTCAGGTTGGCGGCGTTCAGACCCAACCCCAGGTCACCTTTCCCAAGAACAACGGTATGACCGTGGTCAACGGAACGACCCCTCAGTCCGTCCGAAGTGCATTCAACGGTGCCGGCGGAGTGACTTACCCTGGCCCCAACGGTGACATCTACCAGCAACAGCAGCTTCTGCAGCAACAGCAGTACCTCAACGCCAACGGAATGGCTTTTGGTGTCCCCAACAACAACGGTGTTCTGTATGATGCCAACAACATGAACCAGGCCTTGGTTGTCAGAGATGGCAACGCGCCTCAGCAGCACGTCAACACCACTGGCGTGGGATTCGGTGCGCCTCACGGCAACGGCGCTCAACATGTCAACAACATGCATGGATTTGCTGGCGGAAACGCTGGTGCGGAATACGGTCACCTCGCCCAGCAGAACAGCAGTGGCGCCCAGAGTATGTCTGAGTTTTCCCCTCCAGCTCTGAACGGTACGCCCAACGGTCCGACGGGCATGGCTTCTGTCGCAAACGGCAGCAATGGCAGCTCTTTTGAGCAGATGTCCATGTCCACTTTGCAGGCGCACCTGGATCATGGAAGCCAGTACGCGCAGGCACAGACCAACGCGACACCCGCTTTCCCGCAAGGCGTTGCTCGCTCTGCCCAGTACTCGACCCAGTCCGCGCCATTCCAGCCGCAGAACAACGTTTTCACGCAGCAGCAGCAGCAGCAGCAGCAGCAGGTGGCCAGCACTCCCAGCCGCTCTGGAGGCGGTACCACTTATGGTCAATCGACTCCCGTGGCGCCGAATACGGTGTACAGCAGCCCCGGAGGCACCATCACTCCCTCTCGTTACATGGGGTCTCCCTCTTATCGAGGACGGACCGAGCCGCGCAGCTATGACACGCGTGCCAACGTCTCGAACGAGCCTCCTCCCCGATTTGATTTGCAGACTCCCGTGCCTGTGCCCCAGCAGGGCTACGGCAATGTGGTGTCGCCTTCCTCTGCCGCTGGCTACCTCTCGCCCCGTGGCGTGACGGCCTCGCCCGGACAGTCATCCTCCACCAGCAACTCTGTGGTGGATCCGTTCAACGGCCCTGCTCTGCCTAGCGTCATCCAGCCGATCGAGCCCCAGACTGCGATGGTCCTCCACGAGAGCGTTGTGCCGGTGCAGATTCGCAACATGCGGTCTAAGCAGTTGAACGAGCTGACGGCTGGACCTACTGGCCGCCCCCGTCCCGAGGCCGCTCTGGACGCTGCTAACTTCCCGTTCGTCGAGAGCGCTCGCAACGCGCAGCCTACCACTCACCACGGTGTGGTAAAACTCAAGAACGTGAGTCTTAGAAGAAATCCTCTCACTTTCTCACTCCTAACTTGGAATAATGGACCTGCTGACCAGAATCAACAGATCCCATTCGGTACCAAGCGAGCCGAGGTCCTCGCCTTCCTTGGACGCAACTCCAAGGTACTGAACGACAACCAGGAACCCGTCCACATCATTATGGAACGCGTTACGAGCAAGACAAATGATGCGTATGTCGAGTTCATGAGCATGCAGGCCGCAGTCAACGCGGTCGAGAAGCACCACAAGACCGTGGCGAGCGGTCGACTCAGCCGCCTCGGCGACCGTCCCATTGAGGTCGAGCTTTCCAGCCAGGCCGCCCTGATGAAGGATCTCTTTCCTCTTGCCAAGGGTGTCCGCTGGGAGGGAGCGGTGCCGGTCGTCCTTGAGGACCACCCTGAGGAGCCGTGGAACTGCTTCAAGGGATTCGTCTCCGATGAGGAGATGGTAAGAATTGAGCCATTCCGACCAAGGTGCTGAAAGTGCTGACATTTCGTTCGTAGGCAATGCTCGTGAAGCACGTCGAGGTCCCTCAGCGTGTAAGTGAACCCTCTCTGATAACTCCTGTTTTGACCAGTCAGCTGATTGTGTTTTTACGAAGTCTCCCTTCTCTCGCGATTGCCCCCAGCGCCCGTTTGAGAGCATGATCAGCACCCTTCGAAAGCTCCCGTGGTACAAGACCGACTGCGTCACCAACAAGCAGCGCTTCTCGGTGTATAATGCTTGCATCCAGCTCATCCGCCTTCTCCAGCACGCTCTTAAGGAGGGGAAGAACGAGGAGCACCTGTCACAGCAGCTGCTCAAGCGGCTCTGGACCTCTGCGATGCTCTGCCATGGATTCACCGTCACCATGAGGGACAACATTGCTTACCAGGTTGACATCCCGGAGGACCGCCTCCGCGAGTTCAACATGCCTCGCTTTGCCAACATGTGGGTGCACGCCTACACCTTGTGCCCCAAGCCTGGCACTCCGCTGGATGTGCTCGAGGTATGTATTCCCATTGCCCATTCCCTTTCTGTTGAGAATCACAAAGGTTGCTGACCCAGCCCTTCACAGTACTACATCGCCCTCATTCGCGAGGAGACCAACCGCACGGTCGGCCTCCAGCAGCCCAACATTCAGTCCCAGATCCACAAGGAGGGAACGCAGACGAACCTGTACTGGGGCTTCTTCTTCAAGGAGCTGAACCTCCCCCACGGCCCGGCCTTTGACAACATGACACTGGCGCAGATGGCGGAGCTCGAGTTCCGCTCCCTGACCAACATCCTCGCACGCGCCCTTGCCTGAGGTGCCTGTCGAGAGGTGTGCCGAGATTCAAAGGGCTAATTTACACCCTTGTCAGCTGTGCTTGGATTGAAAATGCCCGTCATAGTCCGGGTGCCTGTTGAATTCGTTCTAGATCGGACTGTTGATCTACAACAAACCGCTCACCATCCGTTCTGAGTTGCTTTCCCTGTGGCCATGAGGCGACTGGATTCTCAAGATATGGGTTCTTTTTTCGGCAAGCATTCCCCATCTCAGCCGAGGCTGAGACCTGGAGGACTCTTGTCCGATTTGAATGATGAGACGCATGGGTCGGAGTTGTTGGTGGCATCTGCCCCTTTTTTTTAATGCTTTTCGTTTTAGTTTCTCGGCTTTTCTTCTCTTTGGCCCCCTCGCCGTGGGTTTGGCGTTTCTGGACGAGTTGTTCACCCACGATCTGTGGTGGCCTGGCGGGGATGGATTCGGTCCTCATAGATGATGGGGCATGTCGCAACCGCGTGCTCTCCGTCTCAACCCGTCCCCCCAGGATTAGATTGATACTTCGACGCATGGCGCGACGATGACCGAGGACATGACGGACTCGACAACATTGCTAATTAGACCAAAACAAAATGGGAGGAGTTTATTGATGACTACTGCATGTTCCCTAGCGGTGATGTTTATGTGCCGTGGTGATCGTGATACTAGGTCCTGATTGAAGACACTCTCTTCGATATCATCTAACCAGGGTCGATAATTGCTCGCTGTCTTCAGTGTCCGATGTGAATTGAGAACCTATAGACGGGTAGTTGCTGCTACAAGCAGATTCGGCTTATGATCTCGACATCCTGAACATATGGAGACATCGACTAACAGGGATCTAGCAGTAAGTGCATAGAGAACATAGGAATCGTTGAAATTGAGTGTCCTCGAGGCCTCCCAGGCATGCATTGATGGCTGAAGCGAGACAGACTGCTTATTGGCAGCTTGAGGTTGGCTCGCTCTCACTTCATGCACAGCTTAGGTAATCAGGAGACAGAACAGACCCCTGCCCAAAATTTTGGGCGGTACGAGACCTGCCAATCTTATCGGCGATTTTTCGTCATGGATGCGTTCGCTTTCCTCCCCATCAGTCGATTATTCATTTTTTGTCCCCGTCAACTTTGACCCACCGCCCGAAGGGACAGACTCAGCCCGGCACGAAATGTTCTCCAGTTTGCAATAATACAGATTCCGTTACCGTTGGTGGGATTCCGCAGGTTCAGCAGCCCTGAGTGGCAATGGCGCAAAACGCGACGCCGGCGGCGACTTACACGATGGCCTCCGACAGGCACGATGGCCGACGCGAGCAGCGGACGGCAGACCGTCTCTCCCCGCTAATCCAGTCGAGGGAAACCGGTGAAATGATGCCAGAGATGCGTCAGGCCGGTTTACACCAGCCTGTAAAGGCTTTGCCGTTTGCAAAATCATGGCACCACATGGTAGCCGGGGCGTAAGAGAAACCCAAGCCAACCTTGACCTTGTGGATGGGCTCCCAGGGTCTTCAGAGCCGGACCCGTGCTGACCGTGATTTTCAATCTACAGTGTGGGCGGAATGACAGCCGCCGCCCTTACCGCACCCCTCGATGTCCTCAAGACCCGCCTCCAATCAGATTTCTACCAAGCGCAGCTCCGGGCCGCGCGGCAAGCCCACGCGAACATGAACCCGGTGCGCGCGGGCATGTACCACTTCACAGAAACAATCCAGATCCTGTCCTCGGTACCGAAGCAAGAAGGCTGGCGCGCGCTGTTCAAGGGCCTGGGCCCCAACCTCGTTGGCGTCATCCCGGCCAGGTCGATCAACTTCTACGTTTACGGCAACGGCAAGCGGCTGGTGTCCGAGTACCTCAACCACGGGCAGGAGGCGCCCTGGGTGCACCTGACCGCGGCCATCGTGGCGGGCGTGGCGACGGGGACGGCGACGAACCCGATCTGGCTGATCAAGACGCGGCTGCAGCTGGACAAGAACGTCGCGGAGCAGGCGGGCGGCGCCGCCAGGAGGCAGTACAAGAACAGCCTGGACTGCGTGCGGCAGGTCTTCCGCACCGAGGGCCCCCGGGGCTTCTTCAAGGGCCTGAGCGCCAGCTACCTGGGCGTTACCGAGTCGACGCTGCAGTGGGTGCTGTACGAGCGGCTCAAGAAGGGCCTGAAGCACCGCGAGGAGAAGCTCGTCGCGAGCGGGCGCGAGTGGACCTGGTGGGACCACTTTGTGGACTACACGGGCAAGGCGGGCGCGGCCGGCGGAGCAAAACTGTTCGCGGCCGTGCTGTCGTATCCGCACGAGGTTCGTGATTGACCCAACTCAGCATCCAGAGACGAGGAGCCCATCATATCATGTTAACAAGGCGAACAGGTGGCGAGAACGCGATTACGACAAGCACCAACGGCGGGCGGGCAGCCGAAATACACTGGCCTGGTCCAGTGCTTCCGGCGGGTGTGGCTGGAGGAGGGCCTAGTTGGCCTGTACGGCGGGCTGACGCCGCACCTCATGCGGACGGTGCCGAGTGCTGCCATCATGTTCGGCATGTACGAGGTCATCCTCCGGCTCCTAGAGACCCCTTCATGAGAGGCTGCGAATTACTTTTCAAATTATACCCTACACACGTATCTCATCACATCTCATCACAGAAAGACAGACACAGCGCAATACCAACGCAACAGCCAGGAAAGTAAGGACCGCGATATCCACAAAGGAGGGGGGACAATGTAAGATCTACGAAGGCACGATGTGATGTACCATGAGGATTTCTCCCCACCCTCGCCACGGACAGGGCCAAAACACTACTCAATTTCTTCTTCGCTCCCAGGCTCCTTGTTTCTGGGTTCGTCTGGGTCGAACGCATCCGCCCAGCTACACACCCGGCCCATGCGGGTCAGCTCATTCTGCATATATCCGGAGCCTGGTTGTACCATATCTAGAGGAGGCCCATAGAATAGGAAGATCATGGCTCATTGAACCTGCTTGGCGTTGGAAGGGTGGGATTACAAGATCTTAGGATATATACAAAATATAAGAATACCCAATATTGAGGTAACACCGCCCGGTTTCAGAAGCATCGTTTGTTGTCCCGAGTCGCCTGCACGCAGTTGAGGCTAAATTCCAGGCATTGTTGATATCCTGCGTCGTGCATTTTGCGTTTCAAAACACGCCCTACGAGCAGATACCAACCAGCAAGCTGAGCAGACACAGGTCGTCGGCCCGGCGGGGCTTAAGAAACAAGCAGGCAAAGCTGCTGCTACAAGCAGCCGGGCGTGCCCTACCGGTTCCTGCGCTCCTCTGGGCAGTAGCTGTCAAAGACAAGCGTGGGAACCCCGGCAACTGCACGTCTGCCGACATATACTACAACATGTCAGTTATGTCTACCCCCCCATGTCGGTCCGATGCAGAGAGATCGGCTGTCAGAAGCTGGGGCCATGCAGCCCCCGTGCGACCTCGTATCATTAAACGGCTGCACCTGTGCCGAGCCACAGTCGCGTACGGACAGGTGAATGGCGGCGTGCATGGCGAATTGGGGATGGGGAGGAGGAAATCACACATCTCATGCTCCGGCTGATGCTGGGACGTTGAAGTTTATTGTAGTGTAACATCACTCTCGGACGCAATATGGAGCACAGGTGTCCTGGACGAACATGAATGATCGTCGTTAGTCGCTAGCGGGACGTCTGGGCGCCCGTTGCAGGTGGGCTAGACCTGTGCTTGAGCTCAGACGGCTGGTACGGTGCTGTTTCCGCGACGTCAACTTTCTTCTTTCCTCCAGGGGTAAGCTATGTAGTTCGAGACATCCTAAGGAATAGGACGTCATCCCATCTCCAATGCAGGCCCGGGCAGCCGGGCTGCAGGTGTGCGTGGCGTTTTTTGACAGCTCTGGGCCGGCTGGGCAACTGGACCTGGATGTTTTATGTAGATATATATACAGTATATGTCAAGCGGGCGTGTGGTTCGGCAAGGGCCACATGGGATGGGCGATGTGTTATTGGAATCGCCACTGATCGCCACCAGCATGGTGTCGTCTTGAACTGCTTGAATGCACCGGATGGGTGCGCCTATGTGGGGTCGCCATGCCGTTCTGTGTAAGGTAAGGTGATAAAGGGTAAAGGGGGGGGCCTCCCGGCAGTCGTCAGAACGAGTTAATGCAACTCTGAGAGCCTGTGGCTTGGCCGGCACCAAAAGACCGAGGAGGCACGAGGGTGGGACGGGACATTGCAGCGGCTGCTCATCAGCCAGATTGCCCAATTCCATGCGAGCCGAGTCCTGACTGCCCTCGTAGGATTTGCCCTTTTCTCGTAACTTGCTTTGCTGCTGGCCTGTCTGCAGTACCCACCACGACTCCTGTCTTCATCTCTGCTGCCCTGTGTTATCGTCAACTCAAAAAGACATACAGCCAACCGGCTCGAGTCTGAAGTCCCGTTTCGTGCGTGGAGCTTCCATCCCGCGAGGAAACAAACCCATCCGCTTGGCTTTATTTATATCCCCCCTGCTCAAATATTAGCCGCTCGCCTGGGCCCCACGACTCGTCACTGCTCGTCACTGGTGGTCTGCTTCGGCGCCGATCGACTTGACCTCCACCACTGCGCCGCTGCCGTCCTGCTCGTCCTGTTCACCTCACTGCTTGCTGCGGCCAGTGCCACCGACACGAGCATCTCCCTCGACTTTTCCACCACACGTGGCAGCGATATTGGAGGCAAGGGCGTCCGCGCAATGCCACTTTGGTGACACCACGTCCGCGACTCGGCCCACACCCTGCGGAGAGACCGGTAGACCTGCCCAGCATCCAGCCAACAGCGACATACGCCCTCGTGCAAAAGCACCCCATAACCCACGATGGACGCCCGTTCCCCAGCGTAAGTTCACTAGATGCAGATGCGACCCGGCCGGCGTTTCGCTCCCTCCATGCGTCTTTTCCCAAGCGCCAAAGTCTAATGTTCCGCGTCATCGTGCAGAACCCCAAACACGCCCTACGGCCAGCCGAGCCAGTACAAGGTCAACGTCAACCGGCAGAAGACAAGGAAATGGGTCGAGGCCAAGACGCAGAATTATGACGGCGACGACTGGGGAGGAATGGACGACGAGTTTGACGAAGACGATGCCCACGACACCGGCAGCGCAGGCGGGCGCCAAGATTATTTCAACCAACCCCCGCAGGCTCAGAGGCCCGGCAGGTTGACGGCCGGGCTGCGCGCGATATCCAACAGCGGGCCACCGACGCCCGCCTCAGGGTCGGCTGGCTCGTCGCCCAGCCTCAGACCGAGCGAGCGCATAGCCTTGGAGAAGCAGGCGGCCGGAAACAGGAGCGCGAGCGGGCCGCCAGCCCTGCACATCCAGACGCCAAACAAGACGCCGACGCAACCACCACCGCAGGTCGCGGGGCCGCCCGGTGCGATGGGCGCTGCGGCCTCCCCATTCCCGCCCCGAAAGAGCAGCATGACGAGCCAGGACAGACCCGACCTGGCGAGTGCCGACGGGCGACCGCCACGGACGAGCTCGAGACCAGAGTCCCCAGCGAGCGCGGCGAGATCACCAGCCTCTGTGACAGGGCCACCGAGGTTCATCCGGCCGTCGGAAATCTACAAGCGAATGGAGGAGGAGAAGGAGAAAGAACGTAGGTCAATGGAATCGGCGGGAAGGCCAAGCCTGGACAGCATTGGGGGTCGAAGCAGTGAAGACGGCGGCGGCGGCGACACGACAAACAATGCCAGACGGCGCCCGAGTTTCGGCAGGAACGATGAAGGAGATGCCAACCGCAGCTTGCGACCCCTGGAATCGGTCGCGGAGAGAAAGAGCGAGTATGGATTTGACGGGCTGATGATCAACCCAGCAGAACCAGCTCCCCCGAACCCAGAGGTGCCGACCCAGTTCCAGAACCAGAATGCCAAAGTTCCAGAGCCAGAGCCAGAGCCAGAGCCCAAACCCGAGCCTTCGATCCCTCCTCCCCAGCCTCCTTCCCAGTCCCAAAACCAGCCGCCAACGCTGCACCAACCCCAGGCAACAACCGCGACACAAACACCGGCCGAACCTGTGAAGCGTTATTCTACGAGCCCCGCTCTGCCACTCCTCTCAAGGTTGAGTGGGTTTGGTGGTGATTTCTTTGGAGGAGGCATGGACTTCACGAGCGATTCACCCAAATCGTCAGAACCTCCTGCCAATACCTCCTCGCCAACGCGTATGGAAGATCAACCCGCAGGTGATGAACAATCCAGTAAGCAGCAACAAAAGTCACTTGGATCCAACCAGGAAAAGCCGTTCCGCCCCTCATTCCCTGGGGCCTGGGTCAGTGAGACGGCCACCACACCTGGAGACATGGCCACTCCTGGCAGCACCACCGCCGCCGCCCCGGGTGATGAACCTACCATCAGTGAGAGCCCAGAGGACGCCTACTTGAAGCCAGCACCTCTGCGTACACCATCTCCAGGCAGTGCAAGTGCATTCAGCGCCCACGACGAGCAACACTCTTCTAGGTCTGGACGTGCCTCGCCCGCTAATCCCCACTATCTCAAAGCTACAGCAGACCGATCTGCCGCGCAAGACGACGCCACGCAGGATACCCTTCCGGAGCGAGACACTCAGGACAAGGCCGGTCCCCACCGAGACATGACCCCGATCGCACCATTGCAGCCCCGTAAAAAGTCATTCGTGGTGGAGGAAGCCCCAGCGCAACCCCGCAACCCCATAACGAGAGTCGACACGGTCAGCACGGCAGACAATCAATCGCCACTTAAGGAGAGTGATGCCCTTCGTGATGAGATCATGCGGAGCCTTAGCCCGGTCCGTCCGTCCGATGGCCATATTGAACCACCTCGGGATGAGAGCGCGGCCCGCGAGAGTGCATACCTGAGTGACGTCTACGGTGACTACTGGTCAGGCGAGGACAAGCCGCCCGAGGTCGAGAAACCTCTCAAGCAGAGCGGCCTCCGCGAAGCCGAAGCTGCGCCAGCAGACAAAGATGAGGCTGCGGATGCCACGCCCAGACCTCCTGCGCAAGCAGCCTTCCAGCCTGTGAAGACGGACGCTGCTCTACCGCCTATCCCAGCTGCCGAGCCAGAGGCTGTGAGGCCAGAGGTGAGGCGAGAGCGCTTCTCGTGGGAGGCAGGATCTACTTCGGGCGGCGTCAGTCCTGCACAAGCTTCACCGACGAAGCAGCCAAACACAGAATTCACAGAGAACTTGACAAGCCCGATCTCTGCAGCGCGCCGCGAGGACCCTACAAGCCCTGGCGGCGACGGCCGCAGCTCGCCTCTTTTGTCCCTTCCGAACATAAATTTTGGTGACAGCGACCTATCCCCCACAGTGGTATCAGCAGTAAGCACGCTTCCTCCGGACCAGGACAACCCCACCACCAGTGACACACAATCCCCGCGATCTAACACCACCGGCATCCAGGACGCCTTATCCCCGCCACCTGACGATGGAGCGAACAAGCACCTCTATCCCACCGAGGACAAGCTGCTCGTCCAGTCACCCATGTCGCCCCTATCCCCGATGGAGCCGATCCCGGTCTCAGACGACCAAGAGCCGCAGCGCACCACATCGCCGCCACCGCAGGAACCCCCTGAAGGCGTGCCGCTCCCGCGGAGCCCGTCACCCACGCAGCCGGGCCCAAGCAGCAGCGGCGACAGCGGCACCGACGACTACTCCAAGCGGCAGAGCCAGATGGCGTACAACATGATGACGCTGAAGCAGGTCCTGCAGCTCCCGTCGCCGTCGGACCGCGTGCAGAAGATGCAGGAGACGCGGGACCACATGTTTGCTCTGGAGACGGGCCTCGCGTCGTGGCTGGCCGAGATGGCGGCGCAGCCGGCGCACGAGAACGCCATGGGGTCGTACGGCTACGCGCTCTCGGGCGACGACGCCGAGCTGTGGGGCACCAAGGGCGGCGCCGTGCGGATCCCGCTGAACGCGCCGGCGGCCGGGGCCGAAGGGGCGGGCGAGGACGGCGTTGGCGGGGGTGGTGGGGTGGGCCGCACGGCCAGCAACAGCATCAACATGGGCAACCTGGTCATGCACTCCGGGCAGGCCGGGGCCAAGGGCAAGGAGCTCCTGCAGAGCGCCGGCAAGATGGGCAAGGGGCTGTTGAGCAAGGGGAAGAATAAGCTAAGGGAGAGGGCTGAGTCCAAGAGGGCTTAGTGGAGCTTTCATTTTGTGGGAGGAAGGGAAAAGCAACAGCCTAGGTGCCAGTGGTGTTCACTTTCTTCTTGTTCTTCTCTTTGTACTGGGTGGTGGTATATGTGGCGAGGAGGGCATAGCGCATCATTTTGTGCTTCTTCTTCATCTTCTTCTTCTTCTTGGTACTAAATTGTTGTTGATCCGTACATGATACGATTATTGGCTTCCCTTTTTTCCCCGCCTTCTCCTTCTTCTCCCGCTGTCACTGCTGTGCTGCGTGGGAGGGAATGGAGGAGATATGAGAGAGAGAGGAAGTGGATTGGTGGGCGGCTGGGTAGGTGGATGGCTGGTTGTCTACGTAATCATTTCAAGGCATACAATCCGGCTGGTCAGGTACTGGCGGGATGAGGGCGTTTTCACGAAGCACGAGTGAGAGATAGCGGTAAATTGAGGAATGAACCACTTTTATAACTACTTTTCTCCTCTGGAGAAAACGGGAACGGGGTCGAAGTTGACTTGAAGTTGTCTAGCAATATATGGATGCTCGCTCGAGTATGTCGTATATCTGGCTTGCTGTTGACCTGTCTACATGGATTTCGTATTCTGTTTCCATATCCTGAACATCGGGCCAGGATCGAAAACTACGTCTAAATGATCAAATTGGGCATATTGATGTTGCTGTTGTCATTATCGAAGGATTTCGACCCATTCTGTCCCCGTGTCTGCGTGCGCATCATCACCCCTTCACAACAGACCGCCGGCAGGCCAGGGCCTTGCATTTGAATAACAATGATTCTGGGGATTGTCTATGCTTTTCAGCTCTAAGAACGGAAGAAAGAAGACTGAGACAATATGAGTAGAAAATCAACCCGGAAGACAGTAAAGGCCGGCATTTAGGAGGGAACTTGAAGGATGCTTATTCTGCCACACGAGGCCGCCGGTTAGTATGTCTTGAAGGTCCATGTGGCTCAGGAGCAGTTTAGACAACGGCCATTGTGCTGTCGGCTGTCGTTCAAGGAGAGAGACGCACGGGTCCGTCCGAAGCCAATGGTACGCGGAGGGATCCGTTGACTAGTCCCCCGCAACAAGACGTCATACCGGTAAAGCACGGCCAACCTGCTCGATGCCGGCGAGCCATGAGCGCCAGAACATCTACAAACCTTGGAAGACAACTGATCGGGCTGGTATGGTAAAGCGAATAGGCGTATGCTCGGTCTGACCGCGCAGCGCGTTTCTCGGCTTTTGATGTACCGAGATGCGGTCAGATTACCGGTGTGAGTCAGAATTGTGGTGTTGAACAAAAACATATCAGAAGTCCGACAACAATTGATGCTTTGGTTGGAATAAAATCCTCCGGGGCACCATGAGGGATCACATCTCCAGCGCTCTTCACATTGATCCCTAACTCAAACCTCAAGTATCTGAGTCTTGCAAAGTGCCGACCGGCCCAAAGTGCTTGAAACATGGCCGACGTCGAAGGCGCCCTCCCGCTCGAGGCCCGCCGCGACCTTCGAGCCTCAATCGCAGAGACCAGTGACCCGCTGGTAGAAGCGCTGCCAAAAGTCGAGCTCCACGTCCACATCGAGGGCACGCTGACCCCGGAGCTCAAATGGAAGTTCGCCCAGCGGAACGGCATGACGCTCCAGAATCCGCGCACGGGAGCGGCCTTCTCGTCGCTCGAGGAATACCAGGACTCGCACGACAGCTTCAAGAGCCTCAAGGGCGGCCGTATGAACAACGAGGAGGAGACGCTGTCCTTCTTCGAGGCTTATTATGGGGGCTTCGAGGTGCTCAAGACCACGCGGGATTACCATGACCTTGCGATGCACTATTTCGAGCGTGTTGCGGGTATGAATGTGCGGTATTGCGAGTTGTTCTTTGATCCTCAGGGGCATACTCGCACCGGGGTGACGTGGCAGACTATGATGGATGGGTTTCGTTCTGCGCAGGAAAAGGCGGAGAAGGATCTGAGAGTCAGAAGCGCCTGGATCATGTGCTTCCTTCGGGACGAGCCGGTGCAGTCAGCCATGGACCACTACCTCGCCGCGCTCGAATACCGCGACATGATAGTCGGCGTCGGGCTCGACTCGAACGAGGACCAACGGCCTCCCATGCTCTTCGAAGAGATCTTCGACAGGGCGAGAAAGGACGGCTTCCGACTGACGGCGCATTGTGACGTCGGCAAGGCGTATCCAGTCGAGCATGTCCGCCAGGTAGTCCACTCCATGGGGAAGACCGGAGCCGACCGCATCGACCACGGCCTGAACGCCGTCGAGAGCGCCGACCTCATGGAATCGATGCGGTCGAGGGAGATGGGCATGACGATATGCCCCTGGTCTTATATCCGCCACCAGCCGATGGACGAGGTGTTTGAGCGCATCCGCACGCTCTTTGACGCCGGCGTTCGGTTCTCGATTGCCAGTGATGACCCGGCGTTCATGGAGGATACCTGGGTACATGAGAACCTGCTCGTCGTGAGGAAGTTCTGCAAATTCACCGATAAGGACATGATCAGGCTCGCGGAGAATGCCATTCGCACCTGCTGGGCCTCTGATGAAATCAAGGGGGAGATTACGGCTGAGTTGGATGCTTTGAAGGAGAAGTACATAACATGATATTGGCTTGCAGCCTGGTAATCACCGCCTGTTCCGTGGACGGGGATGGCCTGTGGCTGGACCGTGTTGCTGATGTCGTTGGTAACTTTGATTGGCAAGCAAATCCCTTGGGGTTGCGCGGTGGTTTCATGGCGACGAGATCTGGTTGTTGAGATGAACTTGGACCTGGTGAAGAGGATCACCGCACGGGATGCTCTGGCTCATTATTGGTTCTGCCATAAAAACTTCCAGAACAACGAGGAGCAGGCCAGGAGTGATAACTTCATAGCGCATAAACCTCAATGTGAATAGGAGACACCATCAGTCCATTTATATCAGCCAAACTATCTACATAGACGGCCCCACGAATCTATTGCCATCCCACCCGCGAACCGCAATGTCAAACCATCCTCCAGGACCAGCTCTTCGAACCATCCGTGGTCTAAAACGCCAAGCAGCTGCCGCTCACGATAGCCTGCGGCGGCGCGACAGTAGCACTGCGGGCGCCGACAATGGTGACGGTGGTCCCGTCAACGCCGACGAAGGAGCAAGTCGCCCCGCCCAGGGAGCTGATGGTGTCCACGGCAAGATTGTTGTCTGTTCCCGAGGGTCAGAAAAACAGGGCTTTGGCAGGATTCGGAGCGCGAGGTTTGGGGGAGGGGGTGTTATGAGGATCCGAGGTGGAGGCAAGGCTCATTTCTCACGGCCTTTCCCACTTTGTACTTACTTGTCTGGAAGGGGGTGGCGTCCGTGGGGACATTAAGGGTGTAGGACGCCGCGGCGCCGCTGAAGGTGATGACGGCCTTGAACTGGCGGGACTCGGCTGCCGGGGCGGCGGAGGTGAGCCCGGCGAGGGCGGAGAGGATGGAGATGGCCTGGAAGTACTTCATTTTTGCGATTTGGACTGGTGGGGTTGACTCCGGATGTAGGAAGTGTGGAATGAATGCAAGTATGGCTGGATAGTTTGTTGATGATTATTGATGAAAGACTTTCAAGAAGAGAGGCGGCGCTGTTCTTATACTCCAAGATCTAGACACTCGGGTAATCCGGCAAGATGCACACGATATTTGCGGAGAGAAGTTTCTCGTATACACTCAGTAAGCATGTATTAGTCTTGCCCAACACTCGGCGGCGATGTGAAGGGCCGACAGCTAGTGACCAATACGAATGCCAGTAGTCGTCGCCATCTACGTTCTCAGCCAAGACCGATACGATGTGTACTACAGTAATCCAGACTCGGCGGGCACGTGTTGATCATATGATGGTGAGGCTGAACATCTGTACCATTAGTCTTGCGGTTGCCTTTATGGGCAGAATGATTCCAAAAGGCGTAGTCGCCTT
The DNA here is from genome assembly GCA_021399435.1 of Diaporthe sp. PMI_573. Lineage (NCBI taxonomy): Eukaryota > Fungi > Ascomycota > Sordariomycetes > Diaporthales > Diaporthaceae > Diaporthe > Diaporthe sp. PMI_573. Next base: position 918,162 of record JAJTUP010000005.1, read on the forward strand.
GTTCAAGTGTGGCGGAGTTGACCCACACGGCTTACATGAAACTAAGTCTATACGATCAACTATCTCATAGATTGACCGGGGTACCTCTCATATTACTCCATTCCGTCGTCGCTGAAAACCGTATCAGCTTAAGTCTATAAACCTTTATTTAGATGGTCATGATTGAATTGTCGATTTTCAAGTTATTTCAAGTACTACCTAGGTATAATTCCAACGCATGCTAAACTATCTGAAGAGGCCACGCAAAAAAGCCAGAGCTCGGTTCAGCTCGGTGAAAAGCACAGAAGGCTTGATATGAAGGCAGGTGATATTAGGAGAAGATAGTCGTCAGAAAAAAAGAACCAAGTCGACAAATCCAGACTTGGAAGCTCAACCACGGCGGTACCAAAGTGAACCCACGTCAACTTTTGTCACTCATGCAGCACTAGCCTTTTCCTGCGTCTCATCCTGTTGCACCGCGGAACTCTCCGCAGTCTTGGGCTCCTCGCTCTTCTCAGCAGTCTCCGGCGGTTGGGTAGCCGTCGTTGTCCCCGCAGCAGCAGCACTATCCTCCGAAGCACTCGACGCCTGCTTCTTGGAAAAGAACCCGGCGCCGGGAACGCTGACACTGGGCACGCTGACGCTGGGCATGCTCATGCTGGGCATGGTGGGCATACTCGGCAGTTTCGTGGGGATGTACCCCTTGACCCCTGAGCTCGCCTGGGAGATGCCCGTGCCCGTCGACTGGGCGATCCCCATCAGGTACCTGTAGTACGACTGCTTGTCCTTGACCTCGGGCACGGTATCCGCGCCCGTGGCAGCGCCCTCGCCGCCGTCGTCTGGCAGGGGCACCAGGGAGGCGGCTGCGGCGATGTCGAGGGGCGACTCGTCTGGGATCCCGTCGCTGTCTTCCGCGGCCTGGGTGTCAACGTTCTCTGCTGTGGCCTTTTCTCCCTCGACTTCGACGCCCTCGTCTGTGGCCTTGATCGCATTCTCGGCGGAGTCGGCTGGGCTAGGTTTCGTAATGTCGGGGTTGTCGACAATCTCAGAGTTGTCGTTGAACCAGGTGATGACCAGCTTGCCCGCCTTGTCGATCATGAGTTGGTAATCCTCGTTCTTGTCAGATCTGAACAGCGACATGTGTGCCTGGATCTCGTCTTCCGCGTTGTTGACGACATGCCTGGAGAACAAATTGCTGGCGGGTTCATCGTCGGATGGGACCGCGCAAAAAGTCCGCTCCGGCACGAAATAACCCCCGCTCCAGTAGCCGTTCTCGCCCATCGAGCAGTAGACATCGTGGATGCCGATGCCCTTCAGGTTTGCAAGACGTTCGAGCCTCCTGTTCAGCTCCTGCTGTTTCATGAGCACACCGACAAACGTTAAATGGTCACTCAGATAAGCAAAAGACTGCCCGACATTGCCCTTGTTGACATACGCAAGACCCTGACCGAGGCGATCCACACCCAGCTGGTACCCCTCGACAATATCCTGCTTCTTCAAGTTCCTCATGCCCTGGACGCCGTCCATGATCTTCTGGCGGTGGACATAGGCGGCAACCCCGCCAGCAGCAATGGCGCCGACCGTCCCCGTCCGCACCGCAACGAGCTGCCAGGTCTTCCAGGCGGCCGGGTTTGTGACCCTGCTGGAGCCCGGGACGGAGCCCGCGCCGCGCTTGAGGGCCATGCTGATGCTGGCCGGGGCGGCGGAGAGCGCCGTCATGACGTTGAAGACAGTGCTGACTTTCTGGTAGTTGGAGAAGCCGCCGTACACGAACATGGAGCGCGCGAGGCCGTTGAATGGCGTGTCGAAGGTCAGGACCCCCTGGATCATGGGGAATAGCGGGGCGGTCGGGTCGCTGCTGTTGGCGCGCTCGTCCAAGATGTGGAAGAGTGCCTCGGCGGCTACGAAACCGCCCATGGAGTGGGCGACGAGGATGACGCCGACGTTCTTGTCATTCGGCGGCCAGGGCTTCTCGAGCTTGGCCTTCCTAACGTCCATCACTCGTTCCTTGAGCCTGTTTTGATGTCAGTCGAGAGGCAAGGCTTGAAGACAGGCTGGGGCGTGGACAGCCTTACCATTCGAGGAAGTTGACACTGGCTTCGGTGAGCTCCCCCTTGGTCGCATATTTTGGGTAGATGACAGACTCGACATGATGGTCGGAGAGCTGACTACTCAGGTGTTTTTTGAAGTCCTGAACAGCGTCAGTTAATTCAATAGGACCAAGCACTTTGTTGGAACAGGGCTCACATACCTCAGGAAAAGTGCCGAAGCTGTCATTATTGCCCTGACAATGCAAAGTTAGCATTGCTGCGGGTCGATGCTTCAAATCTGCCTCGATGAAAACTCACCTTGAAGCCATGTATATGGCACAAGAGCAACGTTCGTGACATGGATGTCGGTTGTGTGTGTGTGGCTGACGCACACACAGTAGTTATTCTAGTTTCGTTGTAATTAAGGAGAGTCTCTATCCAGGTTGATAATTCCGTAAAATATCAGGGAGCAGGCACACGACGAAATTATGTGCTGTGCCTATGCAGTGTTAGTTATCTCTCAGAATATAAGATGTAAGTGTCGTCAGCCACATCTTCCTATCTTTAACACTCGAGGCAGTAGTGCTCCAGGCAGGCGGGCGACCAAGGTGTGGCGTGACGAGCCACAACGTCACCCACGACGTCACCGGCAGCGTGGTTGTCGCCCCCAAAGCTAAGAGAAGCTATGCATCTGCATGTGCACGCCTTAATCGGCCACACACCACCCTATTGGATTTGGGGGAACGGGTGTCCAGGATGACAGCTCCAGCGTGTAGCAGGAAACTTGATTTGGCAGCGCTAACGCGGGCAATACTGGACGAATTAGCTAGGCTGGGTGTCTGGGCATCCCGACAGACGTCGGAGGTGCGGCGGCCCCACTTTCTCCGGCCCGGCTTACCACTGCCGTCCAGAGGACGGAGCCGATGTCCGGTCATACTGCAATCGTCTTGTCTGGCCTTTCATCCGTTCTGACGGGAAGAGTTGCGAGATGTGTGAGCTGATAAGTTGGCCTCACTGAGTATCACCTCAAATGCTATGGACCCTGCTGCCCCGATGCTGCTCATCACACACCCTCTCTTTAATCCGGTTCGCCATGAGGGTTTTGTATGGAGACACTCATCATGTCGTGAAGTAATCATGTAGATTCTCATATCCGACACTTTTGTGTGTTCAAAAATCCGAGAATAACATGCAACCAAGAAAGACTGTGAGCGTTGGAATCAAGTCCAGCAACTGATGACCTGCGTGACGACACACGCCACTACGGAGTTGCACAATGTAACGCGACTTGGTAAGAAAGCGATATGCATCACGTTTTGACGATCAAGCGCATGGCAATAATTCATGCTGTTCAGCGTACTGTGGAGTACCTAGGAATCGATCAAGACCCGCAGTGGACCGCCGCGTAGTCTTGATCTTCGTCCCTGGGAGAATGAAATCGTCGAATTCGATCTCCTTTATGCAACGACGAAGTGGAACTCCAGAAGCAGGCGCGGGCAAAAATCGAAGGCCGCGTGAGCTTGTTCCTGTTGTCAATTAGAGTGGCGTGACGGACTCTGGGAAAGTATTGATTGATGAGCCAGAGCGGCCGCCCGTCATCTGCTACGCTCATCTGCTCGTGTTCTCCATAGCTTCTGTTCACGATGTCGTTTTCGGCTTCACTAGCGGCTGAAGTGGGCAATGGGCGTGCGAGTGCAAATATCCAAACCGGAAATGTTCATGCCGCAGTTTGTGAAAGTTGGGATTGCAGCCAATGTTGCTTTTGTGTCTCTTCCGAATCTCGGCTAGTTGGATTTTCTCTTATCTGCCACTCTCTGAATATATCAGTATGTATTGTGCAACTAACTGGCAACCAAGCGAGACATGGGATTAGATTAGTATGCCGTGTCTAGGGGCACGGGAAAGTTCAACTCCGGTTAGCAATCTCAGGTAATGTGCTAGGTACTAGAGGTTATTTTAGCCTCGACGATGTCTCTAAGCCCCCGGCCCTGGTCAAAGTGGGTCAGGGCAGGCAGCATACACAAAGGAGGCCGCTGGCCATATTGTCCCACCCCCTAAGGTGGAACCAGCCCATGTGAGGTCGTGGCCCCTTAGAGGGCCTGTATAGTCACCAACCCTTGGGCTTAGCTAGGCCGATTACCACCTAGGCCGGAGGGTTCTCATAGCGATTTAACTCACGACCCTGGCCAAGGGGATCTACCCGAGACCACCCCTGAAGATAGGCCGTGTTACACTGTGTAGGAGGGAGATAAGACAAGCTGTGCGTCGATGTCGCATTGGACCAGGGTAGCTGCTGCGGTTTGGGTTCGCGAAGCTTTCACTTTATGCGAGGCGTGGGGTGCCGTCGAGGTTATGGGTGATTGCCAGGGTTGTGCAGTGACATGGCTGCTCGATTGTGTCAAGGCGGATTCAAAGTTGGTTTGCCAAGAATTTGTTCTTGCCCGTTGAGAGTGAGTGCAATAGTCCAGTCGGTACGAGAAAGGTTATTCTCTGTCCGAGTAATTTTAGGGGCCCGAGTCGCGGAACCTGCTGCACAATCACAGCAAAAACCGGACCTAAAAGTCGCGTTCGCCCGGATTTGCCCTCGTCCACGAGTGGATGGCGACCTTTTTTTTTTTTTTTGCGCACATCCATCGGAAGCCTGCACTTTCTGATTCTTGGAATCCGGATTGCAAGTCAGGGATTCCGGGTGGGTCTGCATGGTGGGAAAAAGGGGCGCGACTGCGGCTGATGCCCCAACAGCTCAAATCTCGTCCCTATTCAGAAAAACGCGGCTCCGGTAAAATGCGGTATTTCGGGTGTCGGGTGAAACAGCGACACAACCGCGCAGAGCCCTTCGATCAGAGAATATCCATACGCTTCGCGGTCGAGGAGGCGAGAGGAAGGGCAGGGAGGAAAGGTGTTCGCTTATATAAGTGGCCTCCAGGTTTAGTGAAATAACGCGCTGCCGATAGTGAATTTGACGACTCAGGGGCTCGGGAATTCGAACGCCACAAGACCCAGTCCCGCCCGTGTAGCCCGGCCCACCCTGCGGTTCCTCGGTAGCCTCGATCCACAGGCAATGGGTATCCTGTAAAATTAATCGCCAATGAGCTGCTGCAACTGGCTGAGCTGGCCCAGAGGGCGATTGGGGGCCCTTGCTATTACACGGTGTGGCCTGCTTCTCGAAGGGTGGGTTTTTGCAAGGGCCATGCTTAGATTGGGGCATTTTCCCACGAGACCACGGAGCCTCCAAGAACTCCTAATCCGCCCCCTTCTGCTTGCGCTGTTATGAAGACACCTTTGCCCCGTCTGGCACAGCATTCACCCCTGCGCATCGTAAATAAGGCAAGGCCAGAGCCGTCCAGAATTGCGCGAGCAAGCGGTCAAGGGCAATGCGGAGTGCCCACCGAAAGAACCCCCCGGGCAGCATCCGAGATTAAAACCGGAGAGCGCGAGATCGTGACGTACCGTCGTGTGCGCTCCTTTTGACTTTTTATAAACTGCATCGCAGCCACAGCATTCTCACAGCTTGTGTCCGCGCCGAACTACTCCGTTCGTTCCAGCACCCCTCTGCACGCAAAACAGTTCCCAGACCGACAACAGTCAACCAGTGAACCAGAGGGCCCGCCTGCCAAGCCGCCAGACCAGCAACACATCCACCTCGACAAGACAGACAAGCATACAGACAAAACAGCCATCCCTCAAGATGATTATTGTTCCCCTGTTCATGGTCGAGGTCTTCGTGATCGCCCTTGGTCTCGTCCTCGGCCTGGTCATCACCTTGGGGAGACTGTCGGATATAAGCTTCAGCAGGAATTAAGCTTCAGGAGCCAAGTCGGACGTGCAGGGCCTAGAGGGCGCACACACAAAATCCGGCCCGGGCAGTCGGCTGCGGCCGTCGGAACCCACTATGCGTCTGTGACCAGAAAAGCTGGGAATGGCCGGCCGGGTGCGAAAATGTGACTGATCAGGTTTGTCAATTGGCTCAAACTTTTTGTGTTTTTGGGACGACTTCGGTCCTGGAGTCGTCTCGCACTGCCTGCTCAAATGCTTATCGTTCATATTCCAGCATCCGAACCACGTCAGCAGCCTGAATACCAACCATAAAAAAACCTACCTGGTCTCGAGGCCATTCGACGATAAACATCTGGAGAAAGGGTGCACGTGCCGGATGGCACACAGCCATACCGATTAATATGCCCGTGAGGCAGTGCAGTGTTAATTTGTGGAGTCACGGGCGTTTACCGGAGCATACGAGGGACAGGAGTCGAGGAGTTTTGGCAAGCATGCATTTGGATCAATCGGATATGGGGCAAAAACAAGCATATAAAGAAGGTGGCCAAGAAGAAGCTGCCGCACTATCCGGCTTAGCCAGCCCGTCAGGGGACACTGTCCTCGATCGATACAGTAATTTTCAACAAGACGTTCCAGAATGGGGGCAATACTCCTCTGGCGTCCCCCGACTTGCATCTGATCCTCTCACACTCTCTGACTACTTGTGCTGGCGGAACCACTCGGTGGCAACAATCGTATGATGTGGTGGCGCTGGCAAGCCTACGACTGTTGAAACACGTGATATCTTTGAGGTATGCTAAACGTTGCTTTGAACGAGACAGGATCCGCTACAGCAGCAACAAATACAAGCGACATGCGAAAACGCTCCTGTGAGGAGCGTCACCACATACATTACTACATTAAGACAGCCACATTTTCAAAGACGTACGTAAAGTCATGGCGGATCCCACGTGCAGCTTACTTACTTTCTGCCCGTAGGAGGTTGAGAGGTAATGCCACAGGTTGTTTCACAGGCTATGATTACAAGGGAGATTGCTCTACAACCTCGGAAGAGGTTAATCCTACGGAGATGTGGGCAGTGCTCACTGCCCAATGGTGCACTACTATATACATGCTGTGACCGCATAGCGGACACTCGAGTGAAGTTAGTAGAATTCATACACAGAGAACACGGACGGGACTTGTTACAATCTGGGACATAGTGGAGGACAAGCATGTGGCTCATAATCTCATAATTGAGGTGCCTCACTACCTAACTACCTAACTACCAAAAAACTACATTGCCGAACAAGAATCCGAAGTCCCGAGCGGCCAATGCATGACATCCCCTTTTTGTGCCCGTCCAACTCGCTACCCTTGAATCAATGCCAGCCCATCGCTTCCTCCCAATTACCACCTGGGCACCAGCTATTAGCGCTCACTTCCCAACCATCCTCCAAGGTGAAGAATCCATAACCTCCGCTTCCGCCTCTCCCAAATTGCCCTAATTACCACTTGGAAGTATCAGACGACTGGACCGCCACGTCCCCAGCAGGCAGCGCGACCTCGTACTCGAGGTCGAACTTGACGCTCTTGCCGGCGTGCAGCTCGACGTCCCAGCTGACCTCGCCGCTCTTCTTGAGCGTCGCGACGGCCTTGCCCCAGTCCTTGCCGCTGCTGCTGCCGCCGACGTCCTTGGGGGCCGCCTGCTGGGCCCCGGTGATGACGCCGCTGCCGCCCTCGGACAGGCCGCGGGGGTACGCGATGTCGACGCGCAGCTTGTCATCCTCGCTGACGGGGACCTGGTCGAGGACGATGAGGCGGACGGGCTTGGTGGTGGCGCTGTCCTTGCCGGTCTTGGAAGAGGATGTAGAGGACGAGGAGGCGCCGCGGGTGTTGGTGATGGTGACGGACCGCCTGTAGCCCGTGCTGTTCTCCTTGGAGAAGACACCGCTGGAGCTGCGCTTAACATCGGGCTTGGGGTAGATGACCCTGATGGTGGGGTCGACGCCCAGGCTCATGGTGAACGAGTCGCCGGAGGAGCAGCGCGGCAGCGTCGAGCGGCCCATGAAGGTGCCGTCGAGGGTGAGGCCGACAGGCCCGCGGAGCAGGGACAGCTTGCTCGCGTTGCGCAGCCTGGCCTTGAGGAACGCGGCGGGGCGGTACTTGGCCACGACGGTGTGGCTGAAGGCGACGTTGGTGAATGCGATCCTGGCCACGCGCTGCTTGGAGGCGTTGCTGCTCGGCGCGAGCGTCTTGGTCCCGGGGAGGTCGTACGTCGTCGTCATCCCCGTCTCCTCCACCGCAGACTCCTGGAAGTCGAGGAAGCTGTCAAAGTCGAAGTCGGCGAGCACGTCCTTGGTGCCCACTGGGTTGGCAAAATCCAAGCCGAGCTCTTGCTTATCCATGGAGAAGGATTGGGGAGGTGGGCCGGCGATCGAGGAGGCACGCTGGCCGAATGCGCTGGCGGCGGCTTGGGGAGGTGGATTGGCAGAGCTGCTGGCAGATCCAAACAACCCGCCTCCGGTGCTGGATCCAAAACCGGCACCGTTGTTGGATCCAAACAATCCGCCGGTGGCGGGGGGTTCTGGCCGCTGCTGCGGCGCTTGCATTAGATGCATGAACTGGCTTGACTGTGGCTGTTGCTGTTGCTGTTGTTGCATCATTTGCCTTTGCTGTTGCTGCAGCTCTTGCAATCGTTGTTTCTGCTGCGCTTGCTGCTGCGCTTGCAGTTGTGGTGATTGCTGGTGCGCCATCATTCGTCGGTGCTTGTTCTGCTGCTCCAGCATTAGCAACTGCTGCTGGTAATCTAGCAGTCGTGCTTGGTCGTGGTCTTCCCCAAACGAGGGAGCACCGAATGGATTCGAAATCGCGGAACGGGACATGGCTACGTTGTCCACTTGGTACTTGCTTCGTACCTACAAGTTGGTTAGCAATCTTTCCATTGGGGAGTATTGAACAAGTCGGAGATGGGCGAGCAGGAGATCGACTTACGATGGCCTTCGTCGTACCAATCAGGTTGGCACCATGCCTGTCCTGGGACGTGGAGGTAGACGTGTTCTGGTTCTTGCGCCGCTGTTCCACCTCCTCGGTGCTGTTCGTGATATCACCAGCATGAACCCCGCCGACCCTTCCAGCGAGCTTGATGCGCCACGGCACGAGGCTCGGGATGTTGTCCTGCAGGCCAGCGAACACGGCCTGGGAGGTGGAGAGGATGATCTTGCAATCCTTCCACGTCTCCGAGGTGTTGTTGCTGAGCTGCGCGTCGAAGAACAGGGTGCCGGTGTTGGCCGTCGTGTTGAGCTGCAGGTCGTAGGACGGGGACCAGAACGCCGCGGACGTGACGTAGGAGAGGGAAATGTCGCAGGCTGAAGACGGACCGTTGGTGCCTGGTGATGCAGGATCGGTGGGCTCGTCGACGACGGGCTTCACAAGGTCGGTCACAGAAGAGACCGAAGACCGTCGCGATGAGACGGGCGTGTAGTGAGTCGCGTCGAGAGTGATGCGGACAGTGTAGCAAGAGCGTGGCCAGAACTTGCACCTCTCGTTGTGGACGCGTTTCTCTTCGTTCTGCTTCTTTTGAAGGCGAGCCATGAGGAGCTGAATCTTCTTGCGCTTGGCCTCGGCCTCCTTCAAAGCGGCCTTGACGTGCTTCTTGTCTTCCTTCTGAACCTGGGCATGAAGCTTGTTCCTCTTCTTCTGCAGGTCGAGGACCTCAGCATTGAGTTTGCGCCGGCGAACTGTTGCCTCCATGTGATCGTGGAAGGTCTTGCGTCGCTGGGCGTCGTAGACATCAACGATCTCGCCAACATCAGCTCCAGACTTGGGCTCAAATCTCTTTCCGTACTCCTCGAGCAGGACCAGACGCTTCTCTGCGCTCGAGATGACCTCATCTTCTCGCTTGATTTCATCATGCAAAGCCACGATCTTCTCGTCCACCGCCTTCATTTCCGTCTTGGCTGAGGTGAGAGCTTCGTCGTCGGAATCCTTTGTCGAAGCATCCCGACCGTCATCATCATCTGACTCGTCCTCGTCGTCCTCGTCAGAAGCAGGGTAGATCTCCTCGAAGATGTCCGTGTTCTCCAACAGCTCCACTGAGATGTCAGAGATGACTGCGGAACCGGTACCTTCGACCTTGATTGAGTGCTGATCGACAGTGGGAGTCAATCCAACGACGGAAATCTGGTTCAAGCCAGGCTAGAAATGGAGTTAGCGATGGACAATGCTTGGAGGAGATGGCGGAATTGAGGGTAGAGCTCAGCGTTTGCATACCTTGAGAGTGACATTTCGAATGTCTCGCACGACCTGGGCGCGGGTAGGGAAAAGCGTGATGGACCGCGTGGGCAGGTCGCGGACGCGATACTCCTGGACGTGGGTGGCCTCCATGATGTACGGCCGTGGTCAACCAGACTTGACACGATCAAATCTGATGACTGAGAGTTAGGAGGTCAAGTATGGTGATGTTGGTGAAAGATGGGCAATGAGGTTGGTGGTGTGATGTTGTGATGTTAGGTGAGGGGTGGTTGGTTGGGTGGTTGGTAGGATGGTTGGTCGAGTGGCTGCAGGTACGAACACAGAGGGCTTTTTATAGTGCTCCAATCCACCGTTTGTAGGGATCCACACTCTGCAGGACTTGCAAACGGAACTGCTCGAGTGACACACTCTGGGGGAAGGTCTGCCTGCAGGTTTAATATTGCCAGCAGCGGCCAAGAGACGGCAGACGGTCCCTGTTTGTGCTTCTTCGTTTGCCGGTGGGATAAAGGGCCAATGAGCTGCAGCCTAACCCTGCAAAAGTTCCTGCCTGGAGACCTTGGTGGCCTCGGTGACTCAGATGGAATGGCTCCGTCACTAAAACTGTCGTTGAAAGAAAGAATTTCGAGGCTCAGACGGCATCAGGATCCAGCTGGAAGGCCTAAGGCATCCAAATGGCTTGGGGGCGGCCTCTTCACCTCGCCAGGCAGCAGCGCCTCTGCATCTTCTGTAACACGCTATTGGTGAATTCATCACCCTGATGACAAAGCTTCGCAGGAGAGGGTCCCCCTCTCCGTGTCGTTGGGGGGGGGGTGTCTAACCCTTGATTCACGTTACACAGTACTTTTTGTTGGCCCAGGCACAACAGGGTGTTGATGCACTCCAGGACAGGAGGTACAAACGTCGCTGGCAATGCATTGATCTAACTGACCTCGCAAATCAGTCTGGTCCTCCGATCCACACGAAACGAGCCACCAGGTTTGGGCTCATGACGCCTGCTCTAAGCTCCTGCTCCACTCTACAACCTGAGGATGTGCCTTCACCTTCCTAGCATCGAACCCGATGACTTGGAGCCCTTCCATGCTGGCAGCTCGAGACAATGCCACATAGCTTTGGCCTGCATGGAAGAAAGAGAGATCAGCTACAGCTTTCGTATTCCAAGACCGGCTGCTACCGTGCCGCCTACCTTTTTCAAATACTTTGCTCAGATCAACCTTGACACGCTGGATTGTCTGACCTTGTGCCTTGTGGATTGACACAGCCCAGGCCAGGACAAGAGGGATCTGGAATTGAGACGAATGCCCAAAGTCAATGGAAACCTGGAGCTCAGAGCGTAGCAATTGATGCAGGATTGAGGCATACCTGGACCCGCCTCGCGAGCAACTTCCCCTCGCTGTCCTCAGCCCGGAACTCATCACGAGACACAAGCAGCGTCTCCTTGCCCTGGAACGTGCTAAACTCGACCAGCGGCAATAACTCAACATCGCCGTCGCCAGGAAGGGATTTCTTATTGTTGTTACCACTACCATCCGCCGGCGGGCAAAAGCCGAGCACCTTCCCCACGCTGCCGTTGACGAGGGTCTCGCTGACGTTCTTGACCAGCATCACCTGCGCGTCCGGCTTGAGCTCGAGAGTCCGCACCGCCATCATGTTCTCGAGCAGCCTCTGCCTCTTGCCTGGCTCCGCGGACCCGGAGTCCCGCGCCAAGAACGCGTGCACGGGGCCGGCGAGGGCGGCGAGGCGGGTTGCGTTGGCGTGGTCGACCTCGGTGCGCAGGGGAAACAGCTGTGTGGGGAGGAGGCCTTCGTCTTGTGGGAGGGGTCTGGACAGGCCGGCCAGGACTCTTTGGGTGGATGGGGGGATCTCTCCGCGGCGGAGCTCGTTGAGCAGGTCGGTGAAGTCTGCGATTGGAGGTGAGTACTTTTCCACTCCCCGATCCCCTAAAACGAAAGTGCTCTTTGGGCTAAAAACTTACCACTATCCTTCTGACGAAAGACTTGTGTGAGTGTCACGGTATGCTCAATGCTTTCTTTCCATGCATCACTTTGAAATGCAAAGAATACATCCTTTCCACCCTGAGTGACCGGCGGGAGTTGGAAGAAGTCACCCGTGACAACAACCTTGTGGCAGTCAGCATGAGGATTACAGAATCGCACACTCCTTGATTAGGTTACCTGGATTCCCCCGAACGGCCTGTCTGTCTTCTTGCGCAGGATTGCTGAAAGGGCAGCCAGGAGGTTGAAAAGCTGACCATCGACCATGGACACTGCGGAGGTGTGCATCAGTAATGAAAGCCGGAAGACCCAGGGTGTGGGTAGCATGATCTCAACACACCTTCATCGATGACAAGAACCTTGGCTGTCTTCCATCGCCGATGGGCAGGCCTGCATGTCTTGATGTAGCTGATTTGCTTCTCCACGTCGAAGACACCAGGTGTTATCGCGCCCCAGGCGTGTAGAGTTGTTCCTAGATATCAATATTTTTAGTACCAATGCAATCAGTAATGGTGGTATTTCTTGGATACAAACCACCAATGTTCTGTGCAGCCATGCCGGTACTGGCGCAAATAGCCAGAGATTCTGCCTTATTGGCATACTTCTCTCTGAGAACCTGTATGATAGCCCTCAAAAGCAACGATTTGCCCGTGCCTGTATCACAATCAGCATCATGATGTATGAAGCTACACCACTGTCTGGTTCCGAGGAGTCATGCTACTGACCTGCCGAGCCGGTGAAGAATATGTTCATCTCATCATCTACAACCATCCGCAACACCTTTTCTTGCTCAGCGCTGAGACCAACACCGCGTCTTCCGACTAATTTCTGTGCTGGCAAGCTCTTAGGCAACAGTTGCTTCGCTGTGGCATCATCTTTCTCAGCAGGCACCGTCTGCCTCGGAGCAAAGAACGCATCCAGCGTCGTCCGCTGGACCTTGACCGAACCGTTCGCCTTGGAATCCCCGAGGTTATTCCTTGCCTTTCGCTTCTTTGCTGTTGGTTGTGGTCCCGGCATTATGACATGCGCCGGGCCTCTCGTGTGTCGCCTGATTCTTGATTCCACATTCGCCCTTGGCTGGCTTTGCTCATGCTGAGGTCGCGCTCGGCACGCGCCGACCCACAGAGCTCGCTGTTTACTGTACTGCTGACGCATCTTGTGTTCACATTTTAGGGTTTGACCCTTGCCAACTACCCAAATACAGACAGATACTACCGAGGCGGATCACACCGAGCAGCCCCTTACTGTGGTCGGTCTGTGGTATCAAACAGCAATTTCTGGAGGCAAAAGCCAGGAGAAGGTTTCACCAAAGAAGAGGAGACAGAACAATGCTGATGGATTGACAGATACATCATAAATGCTTGGGAACAGGAGTTGCGGCAGTATTTTCGCTGGCACTTCTCTGGATTTTGGATTTCCTTGAGATTTCCTCAAGATTTCCTCGAGATCTCCCTAGGATTTCCTTGAGATCACTGTTTATGTTGACATCATTGGCTATTATCAGCTTAGAGAGACATCGAGTAGCATGGCTCTTATCAAAGAACTGCCCGAGATGTACTGCAGTCATTCCTTGTATTTATACACGAGTGGTTATGAGAACAGTTCCTTCATGCCCTTCTTTCGTTTCAATTTGCTGTGCGTTCTATATCAGAGAAACGTTCGAAATCGAGTCCCCTGAAGCTATCTATTGCCCAGTTCGAAGAATCGATACCTTGCACCGATCAAGTAAGACAGTGAGAGCCGTGCAGCGTCCCCTACGCGGGGAGTCCTGCCCAGGCCGAATGCGCACCACCTCCTAGCCACACGCCCCACCCGTATCTCCCATTACTACCCTGGCGCAGTCCTGCAGCTCGCTCACCATTCCTGCCAAGCCTCACGAGTGTCTGTCTCGTAGAAGGCAGCCATACTGACAGGTTTCTAAGGCTACCCCACTTCCGGCGAATACTCCACAATTCCAGGCCTAATTCGAGAGTGGTTTCGTTATGGCACAAGTCCGACATGTTCTCACGCAATCGACGGGTGAGAACATTTTGACGTGCAGGGGCCCCGTGGGGGTCGGATATCACTTTTCTATGCCTGGAAAAATGCCATTATGGATTGACAATAGCCGGATTGTTTCTGCACCTGTCGAGTTCATTTTGGGACTCTGGTCTGCCACAGAAACATCCAGTTCACTCAAGGTCCAGGCATATACATGCTGAGAGCCAACCATGGCAGCAGATACGGTTCCTAGAGAGAAATGGTGGAAGATACAGTGGTATTCCGATGGTAAGTAGTTCTCGTGATCTTCTCCGTGTCTCGTCTCCTATCTTATCTCGGCAGCCACCAAGTTGCTGCAGTCTATACTTCAAGAGGAGGGAAGTGTCATATTAACGGCTGAGGCAGATGACACCCCCGAGGAGCGCAAATTCATCATCAAGCTGGATTTGATCGTGGTCCCATATGCTGTTCTTGCGTATTGGGTAAAATACATAGGTTCGACGCCATCCCTCCCTTGCTGATTGTGCTGAGAGTTAACTAATCAAACCCGCTGCATAGACCAGGCGAACTTGAGTAAGATTATCACACCAACCCATTACGAAGCCGCTTCTGACTCCCGCAGACAATGCCTACGTTGGAGGAATGAAGGAGGAGCTCGGTTTCCGAGGGAATGAGCTCGTGGAACTCCAAACAATGTATACTGTTGGCGCTGTTGTAGGCATGATACCGTTCATGTTTATCTTCACTTACGTCCCGATGTACTGGACGATTCCAGCTATGGACATACTCTGGGGCCTATTCACCCTTCTGCAATACCGCGCACACTCATTCGGGGAGATGGCTGCATATCGCTTCCTGGTTGGCTTCTTCGAGGTGCGTTCTGCCCCGATAGAATCTCGTCCCTCAGGAATCGCTGACCGGTGATCTCAGGCTGCTTTCTTTCCAGCCATGCACTACGTATTTGGTAAGCTATACAACAGGCCGACCGAGTAAGTCGGCAAGAGGATTCTGACCAACCTTGCAGGCTCTTGGTATCGAGGACACGAGATCGCCCGAAGAGGCGGCATCTTCTACACCGGCTTGAACCTCGGAACCCTGACGGCCGGGCTCATCGCAGCCGGAGCCTCACATCGTCTAGAGGGAGTCCAGGGGATGTCCGGATGGCGTTGGATGTACATCATCTGCGCAGTGATCACGATTCCCGTTGGAATTCTTGGCTATTTCCTGTTGCCAGGCACCCTCGAACAGCCGAACCGCTGGATCCTCAACGAGCACGACCTTAAGATTGCCAGAGCCCGGCTCGAGCGCGTCGGCCACGTCACGCGGGGGAAGTTCAAGCTGGGCCACCTCAAACAAATCTTCCTCAGCCCGCAATTTTGGACCGTCGTCCTCGTGGATATATTGTTCTGGAACGCCGGTATCCACAAGAGCACCGGCAGCTTCCTACTCTGGATCAAGAGCCTGGGCCGGTACAGCCCGGCTCAGGTCAACGAGATGGGGACCATCGCACCGGCGTTGGGAATTCTATACAATCTCGTGGCTTGCTTCTTGTCAGATTTGGTCCTGGGCCCAGCTTGGGCGATCACATTCTCGTCGCTCTGGAACGTTACCGGGCTCATCATGCTCGTTGTCTGGGATATCCCCGAAGGCGCAAAGTGGTTCGCGTTTGCGACTATGTACTGGTCTAATGCGCTCTCGAGTGTCCTGCACGGCTGGGTCAACACCATCCTCCGAGATTCTCCCGAGCAGCGGTCCTTCACGCTAGTTCTGATTACCATCATCGCTCAATCGTCAACAGCTTGGACGCCGCTGCTGACCTTTCCCACCGTGGAGTCCCCAAACTATCCTAAAGGCTTTTCATTCTGCCTCGGCTGTGCTGTCTCGCTGATTATCGCGACTCACATTCTAGACGTTTACATCAAGCGCAAGGAGTAAGATATTCCCGTCCCAGAATCAATCATCATTCACTGACGTGGGCGAATAGGAAAGCAAAGCTTGCCCATATCGAGAGCGATAGCGATCGGGGGAGCAGCATGGGAGCTGGCCCAGGGGTAGCGACAGGCAAGGGGGCGAGTGCAGATGTCGCAACAGTCCACTCAACCTGAACAATTCGATGACGCTCTTCTGTAGAATGCCATTTTGAGTCGGATGAGTTACGCAGAGGCCCAGCGCACTCTTGAATGGACCTGTTTGACGTTTCAGGAGGGACTTAGAAAATATCGCGGAAATCTCAAGGAAATATCAAGGAAATCCCAGGGAAATCCCAGGGAGCCCCGAGGGAAACCCCCGGATATATTTTTGAGCACTTCCTGTTCCGTGGCAAACCAAATCTTTCTTTCGGCCCTTTCGGCCTTTTTGTGAAGCTGCTTGCTGCTATTGCTCGAGATCGCTTCTATGGCAGTTGTTAGCCTTCCGCTAACTTTTGTCTTTAGCATCTGATAGCTGGTAATTACCAACATAAAAATAATAATCATATTGAAATTACAAACTAAGACGCAATAACTTCCAGGGTTCTATGTATTGGAGCGGTATCTCATAAGTCATTTGCTCCTATTGCCATTTGCCTACGTGTGTACCCAAGTGAACTTGGCTTGGCGTGATGTTTGATCCTATGGACTCCACTCCACCCGATGCACGATTTTGACGATGTTCATTATCATTGACTCGATGTTTCTCAGGGAATGGCATAGCTCTCCCCAATTGGGTCCAGCAAGTGATACATGAAGCACTGTGACGTAACACCCTTGGCGTTCTACTCCGGGCCAATACTTTGCCTGTGCACCCCGAGTCTCCCCGCCTTTGACTACGCATCCCAAGTGACTAGACATAGACCGTGACATTGGATGTCCTTATAGTATTTCTATCAACGGCGGTTTCAAGCATTTGCTCACAGGACCATTTGTGTGTTTCTCACGTTCAGTCAGACATCGCGAGCCTTGAGAGGTGCCAGATAGAGCAGGCATAGGCATCCTCACACCGCCCCTCCCCAAGTAGTCAGCATGGCCACCGCATCATCGCCAACTACGGTCATCCGATATGAACAGCCACCTGGCGCGGCGGAAACATCAGCTTCGTCCAACCTCCCGGGGTACCCACCCGGAGGACCCAGCATGTCGGGTGCCTTGCCTGACAACTGGCAACCTACCAAGGTCACTGACCCAGGCCGGCCCGCGCGAACTTTCTCCATACCCGTCCGAGTGTACTCTCCGCAAGAGATCCCGGCGAACATCAAGACTGCTCGCTTGAGCGTCGAGCACGGCTTGAAAGAGCTGATCAGTTTCCAGCAGCGACGGTTTCAGATCGACGCGGTCGCCTTCCTCGACCAGTTCCAATCACAATCTGCAAATGTCCTCGGCGACCTGAACGCGCTGCGAGGGGAGGTGTCGGATATAATAAAGGCTGCAGAGCGGCATCGCTGGCGGAAGTGGCTATTGGGAGGTTTGGCGTGAGCGGACCTTGTCTTTTCCCTCTTGCCCTGCACGATGAATAATTACTGACCAGCCTTGCCAAAGTGCTGTAATTATCCCAGCAGTGAAGGCAATTTGGAATCGACCACAGCATGACAGCGAATCTTCCAACAAAACCGAATACGCATTCTTGAAGAGCAAGTCGCTCATCGCTCGCATGCTGAATGCTGTCCGAAGCAGCTTTGGTGGCCTGGCGTCTGTGACATTCTTCGTGTTTGCGGTGCTGTATGTTTTTCAGAACGAAGTGTCTCTGCGTGTGGCCAAAACGATATCCAAGAGGCTGAAGAAACTACACGCCAAGCTCGAAAGAGGCGACCTGAAAATCACCCAAGCTGATTTGAAGATACTCAGCGGGTGGCGTTGGCGGATATTGCTCTGAAAATCCTGGAAGAGATGTCATTGCAGCTGAAGGTGCAAAAACGCCTCGAGCAGCTGCTTTCACAAAACCCGGGTGCTATCGTGTCCAGTCCAGCCTCGTAAGCAAAAAAGCATGAGGCTCTTGAGGTTGTTACAGGATAAGATTACGGGACAGTTTCTGCACTTGATTAGCGCTTTCCAAGATATGCGCACTAATAGAATCAATCGAAGGATGGTGGCTTACGAGTGACAAGACTTCTTTCCACTCCGCCGTAGACTCGAGATCATTCACCACGTTTTTCTTGGAAACAGCCGGACAGCCGGGAAGGTCTGTATGGGCGCTATCACGCGGGCGTCAGTCGACCTTTGTTGAAGTGTGTTGCCAGCTCTTGAGACCTTGGCGACTCGCTAGAAGAAGCACATTTATCACTTGGCCTCACCAACAGATCGTGATGAAGTTTGGTTCAAGGAATGCAGCTAGCGACCGGGGTCCGATCACGACGCCGTCGTGCAAGAACATAAAGTCAAGGCATAAGCCAGCCAACGAACCCGAAATGTGTCACGGGCTTCATCCATCTTATCATAGATTCCGTCTGTCCGGGACGATTCTGAGTTCAGGCGCCAAGTCCGATGTTCTCTTGACTGACGTCTGAGACCAGCCCGCTTTCGAAAGCACTGCCACGAGCTTGTAGCCCCCAAGATCTGGGGAAGTCTGTGGGGGACGGGACTTGGCGGGCACAAAACCTTCCAGACTGCCGGCTCCGCACACGAGGAATCAAGTCTAACCGCCGAGCGCCAACAAGGGGCGGGAATCCTCTTTTCTCTTGACTTTCTTCGCCCCTTCCCTTCTAGTGCCGCCCTGCGGGTCTCATTTCGCTTCCCTTTTTTTTTTTTTTTGAAACCTAGTCATTTCATCCATTCCGCCGGCTCGGCGCGCCGTGCCCAGAAACGCCACGCGGTAGGCAGTTGTGGCTTATTAACGCAATAGGGGAGCCGGAACAGAAAGATGTACACGACACGACACGACACGCAGCGAGTCCGATCTCTCGGATCCATGTCCCTGGTCTATCTGGAGCTAACCCCTTTCCGCGCGCCTGAGGAGCTCTTGCCCGGTTGCCTGGGTCAAGATGTCGACCCCCAGTGGTTGAGTAGACGAGCATCTAGCAATCTCGCATGCGATGTGACCAGTATTAAGTCTACCAACGCGTCGGGTGCAGGGGGTTGCAGTCAGCATGCCTGTCGTACTACGATATTAGCCAGGTAGTACATTTTGCGCCATGTTCTGGCCCAGCCCCAGGGTAATGGGAAGAATGCGGGGAGTGAGCACTTGTATTGCCAAGTCTTGGCTCAAGCCTGTGGCTTAGAAGACGCGGCTGATATTGGCTGTCGGGTCTTTACGCCAGGGATAGTCCGTCTGGGCATGGAATCCTGTCCAACTCTCTGTTATCAAGCCAGCTACACACGAGCGAATAGCCTCGCTGCAACCTTTGACATGGGCTAGATAACTGCAGCGGAAGCTGAACGTGCTGGCATGAAAATACTCGAGGGTTACACCACTTGCCATTTTTGAACAAAAGGTCTCAGGTACTGTCAATAGGCAGCGGCCGCGCTGACGGAGCCTCGACCGTACCAGCCGTGATAGTAACAAGTAGCCTCAACAAAACGGAAGCTGAGGAGAAGGAACAACAATAAACCTTTTTTGGCGCCTTGGCCACCGCTCGTGACGAATTCTAAGTCGTTCTCCCGGACAGAAGGGCCACCTCCTAGTTCCTAAGCCTTGTCAAGTGGACTAAAAGTGAGACCCCAGGTGGCTTCGTCTTGGCTAGGCATTGGCATTTTGCTTCGGGGTCCGGGGCACAACCCATGAAGGCTCTTCCGCAGTGTCAGTACGGCCAATCAAGACTATTGTGCATCATCTTCCAAGATTACCTTTCGGGCTGCGGGCCCAAAGTGGTATAATATTTCGGGGGGGTGAGATCAAGGCCCAGCAGCTATAAAGCGAAAGCCATTCCCCCGTAGTATTTTGCTTAGTTTTGCTTGAAGGCTCTGACACCTGCCACTAGCTGAGCTTACACGCCGTGGAACAGTGGACGTCTGCCTGTCTCAACGCCTTATCCACCGCGAGTCAGGCTCCTGTCAACGCTCCCACTCATTATTTTCAACAACATCTGTGGCCATGGCGGACATAAAAGCCCCAGTCGACAGCTCCGGCACCAGCATGGAGGAAAAGCCCGTAGGAAAGACTGTCGAAGACGTTGACTCTCAATCAGTTCAAGTTGAAGCCGCAGGCTGGGATGAATCATCAACAAAGAAGCTCATTCGCAAGATTGACGTTCGGCTCATCCCCTTCCTCGCGCTCCTCTACCTGCTCTCCTTCCTCGACAGAACCAACATTGGCAATGCCAGGCTCGACACTCTGGAGGTGGACCTTGGCATGCCCAAGACCAGCCTCCAGTACAACAATGCGCTCGGTATCTTCTTCCCCTTCTACGTCGCCGCCGAGGTGCCCAGCAACATGGCCATGAAGCGATTCCGACCTAGCATTTGGATCCCTATCATCATGATCGCCTGGGGAATCTGCACCACGCTCATGGGAATTGTCCACAACTATGCCGGGCTGATGTCTGCGCGAGCGGCATTGGGTCTCGCTGAGGGCGGTTTGTTCCCTGGTATTACATACTAGTAAGCGCATCTTTTCATTTTTGGAAACGAAACCTGTGTGCTGACTTCTCCATAGCATCACGATGTGGTACCCACGTCATGAATGTGGTCTCCGGATGGCTATTTTCTTCTCCGCTGCGACAGCTGCGGGCGCTTTCGGCGGTCTGCTGGCGCGTGGAATCATGGAGATGCGAGGAATCGGAGGATTGTCTGGCTGGCAATGGATCTTTATCCTCGAGGGCATTCTGACCTTCTTCGTCGGCAAGTCTCTACTGAAACCCCGCTGGGACCACGTTGGTTCCTCCTAGATATCATCCAATTTACTAACCCACTCATCTAGCTATTTCGGCCTTCAAGTTCATGTATGACTATCCCTCAACTGCACCCTTCCTCACTGTACCGGAGCGCAAGGAGGTGACAGCGCGGCTCAAGCGCGACCGGTCCTCCCTCGCGGATGAGTTCGACCTGAAGTACTTCTGGGCCGCCCTTGGGGACTGGAAGATCTGGGTACACATGTTCATCACCATTGGCGTCTACACACCGCTGTACTCGTACGCTCTGTTCCTGCCGACGATCGTCGCCGACTTGGGCTACAAGAACACAACGGCACAGCTCCTGACCGTGCCCCCTTATTTCGTGGCTTGCATCTTCTGTATCGGGGCCGGGTACCTCGCGGATAGGATGAAGCAACGAGGAATCTTCATGATCTCTTTCATGATCATCGCGTAAGCTTCCTCCCCCAACTCAGACCCAATATGTAAGCCAATAGCACTAACTCACCCTCCTTCTACAGTATGATAGGGCTCATCATGCTCCTGGCCTCGAACAGCAGCGGCGTCAAGTACACAGGCTGCTTCTTCCTCGCGTCGGGCATCTACCCCAACGTGCCGCAGGGTGTCGCCTGGAACGGCAACAATATCGGCGGCTCGCTGAAGCGCGGTGTCGGCATCGCCATGCACGTCGGCTTCGGAAACCTCGGCGGCCTCATCGCCGCTTACATCTACCTGGCCAAGGACCGCCCGACGTACCGCCCGGGCCACGCCACACTGCTCGGGTTCCAGGCCATGGCTACCTGCCTGAGCATCTTCATGACCATCTACCTCCGCAAGGAGAACGCCCGCCGCGACAGGATGCACAAGCCGCTCAGCGAGTACACCGAGGCCGAGAAGGTTGCGGAGAGGGAGCTCGGCGATAGCGCGACCTTCTTCAGGTATACGGTTTAGAGGTTTTGTTTTGTGGCTCTCTTCAACAAGGTGTTGGGGTTGTCGCTTAGAAAATTACGCGGGGACACGTAGATAAGCATATAGTAACTTCTACGAATCTTGGTTGGCATATCCGATCTTCAGGCATCTTACTTCATGATGTCAGACTTCCTAAGTTTATATATATAAAAGACATACGTACAAATTACCTATAAATCAGTGCCCCAGCGTAGGCTCATAAGCCCTGGACCCTGAAGCCAGCGGATGGCTGTATACAGTGGCTTTTCATTGACTTCTCTCACAGTGGTGAGCGTTGCCTACCATGCTCGGTCTAACCGCTCAGCAACACCACTGACATGCCAGACACCTCCTTGCCCGACGATCCACAGCTCATGCTCCCCAAAAGCCACATTGACAGCTACGTTCTCACCCCCAACACGAATGGTGCCCAGAGTAAGCCCCGTGCCAGGGTCGATGACATCGACTCCATCTCCGGCACCAACAAAGATCCACCCATTTCTGGAGACCCGGACGCCATCATAAAAGTACGAAATAGGGTTGTTCAAGAGACGAGGGTTGGTGAGGTACCCACCGGTTGCGATGTCATATGCGACCAGTGCCCGGTCGCCGTAAGGGTTCTTCCTGGATATCGGCTTCTGCTCCGAGGCACCAGTATCTGGCAGGTACAGCGTCTGCTGCCCATCCCTGAGAGGTGAGATCGCGACGCCGTTGGCGTTGCCGGTGGTGATGTGCACCACTCTGGGCCGCATGGTCGTACCGTTCACCATATAGACTGTAGGGTTTGTTGGTGGTGTGAATGCAGTCAGGTCACGCCCCTGAAATGATTCATTGTCAGAGACATGGCCGACGGTGAATTACAACGAATCACTTACCCAGCCTGATCTGGAGTCAGTTAACCAAAAGTTCCCATCAGCGTCAATCTCAATATCATTGAAGCCCATAAACGGTTGCTGGTAGTAATTGTTGAGCAGCACCTTCTTCTCCA
Source organism: Diaporthe sp. PMI_573 (assembly GCA_021399435.1). Lineage (NCBI taxonomy): Eukaryota > Fungi > Ascomycota > Sordariomycetes > Diaporthales > Diaporthaceae > Diaporthe > Diaporthe sp. PMI_573. The sequence goes on from JAJTUP010000005.1 coordinate 940,845, forward strand.
AGGTGGCAGGATCCACCCGCACGAGGGTTGCTGTCTCATTGATAGTGCCATCCGTCACAATATAATAGGCCCCGTCGTAGTAGACACAGCCGTGGGCATTTATCGTCGGTGGGTTCGTTGTGATCTTTCGCAATGTGTTGTTCTTGGTGTCGAGCAGGTACTGCCACGTATGAGTGCCGTTTTCACCTCCCGGGGGACCCCATTCGACAAAGTAGAGCTCCTTGGTGTTCTTGTTGAAGCAAGGGGCTTCATGAGACTGGAGTGCTAGTTGTTGTACATGCTCAACAGAGGCCTTCGGTCCAAGGATCTCGAAGAACTTCTCATCATATGCAATGAAGTTGGTGGTGTTCAGAAATGCATTTCTGTGAAGTTTTCTTGGATGAGTGAAATAATATCTGAACAAAGACTCGAGCCACTTACGCTTCCTGCAGGTCAGGGTCTGTTGTTTCACCCTCATGTGGTGCTTGAAAGACAGTCCGGTTGAACGATCCCGACAGAACAGCTACGGACTGTTCCACGTAGGAGATGTATGCCCAGATCGCCGGCGAGTCATTGAAGGCAACAGGTAGATCAGCCAAGTAGGCTTGTGCCAGCGAGAGCAACACCGACATGTAAAGCACTGCTGCAGATTTCATTGTGACGGTTCTTGGCGTTTGCTTGTCGTCAGATAAGGTTCCAGTCCGGGACAAGGACTTCCAGACTTTAACCACTCCTGGTTTATATGCAATGCTGAATACCCCAGCATTTGGGCTCACTATAGAAGCAAGTCCTGTTCAACGGAGCATTCCACAACCGTTCCTGCCCCAATTTATAGGATGCCGAGATAGCAGCTTCGTGGAGGGGCATCTGAGTGCGACTTCGGCACAGAAAGGTGAAAGGGTAGCAACATGGGGCTGCTACGACCATTGTGGATGCGCGGAGATTGAACGTGAGGGGAAAACGAGCAAAATATAGCCAAGCACCAAGGACCTCGGGAGTGCTCCGCGTAGACGGAGCGCTCCGCACTCATCAGTCGGTTGTGAAATGCGTCCTACGCTTCCAGGGATCTGAAAAATTGACCTAGTACCTTTTCTACCGCATAGGTCCCTTGGAAATGCCGACTCGAGGACGCCCCAACCTCGTATTATGTCGAATTGCTGAAGTATAATAGCTAACAACCTGGGTACTCAAACCTGGCCAACGCTACGACACATTTAGAACCGCCAGTCTACTACAAGACAAGTACAATATCGCCAGCCTCGACACCAGCATGGACCAGTTTCTCCACGTGTCTCGTAGTACACAGCCAACAGACATCCTTTGGAAGTATCACTGTGCGTCTCCCCAATCGCGTGCCCAGGCCTGCTGCTGCAAGCCTGCCGAAAAAGTTACCTGCAGCTCGGACTACCAGCGGCACAGAGCTCACTGGCCGCGTCAAAAGCTCCTCCCAATTATCCACCATCACCATTTCTTGAAATACCTTCGCTGTGGGCAACACCTTCACTTGCTCAGAGCACTGGCAGGTGGCGCGACTCAAGAGCTGACTGCTGAGAGTGCCGAGAATGTCCAGGTCACACAGCCAATGCTTTCCGTCGTGGACTTGTACCAGGCTCTCTCGTAGGAATGATGACTGGTCGATGTAGTTCTCGTTCGCGTTGGCGCCCAGATCACGAAGTTCTGGTTGATACTGCGTCAGAGTCAGATGCATCGAGGTCTGCCAGAAGCTGTCTGTGATGTCTCCCGTGAACTTGGAGTGGTTAACAATGTCCCAGCTTTCTGGGGACTGCATCCGAACTTTTGGTCTGGGTGGCGGCACCAGGAACGACAGCCCGGACAGCCCCAGGTTACCTGGGATCCTGCGGATCTCAGTCCCTTCAGGAAGTTCGTAAGGGTCCTCGAGAAGCTGGCTGGTCACGTAGATAGAGTTGCCCGACGTCATCGCGAACACTGCAGACAAATAGTCCGGCTCTAGGATCTTCCCAGCTTCGAACATTGCAATGCAGGCAAACGCTTCCGGCCGCGAGAGGGTCATCGTAAGCGGAGAAGCCCTAGGAGGTTCCGTCGCGGGGCACCATCGTGCCGTTGGGATGGTTGTGGTGGCAACAATTGTAGGTGAGACCGTAGTATTCGGCAGCGTCCGATACAGGTTAGAGGCTGCGGCGCACGCTCGAAGGCTTTTGACGTAACTGCGGTGGCTCTTCCGAAGGCTGATGGTGAACCAATCAGTGAGACGGCGGGAGTTGAAGTCAGCAGGGCAAAGAGCCTTCTGCAACGCCTTCGCACTGATGTATTGCCCTACTGGCCGGCTTGCGGTCCTCGGTTCAACAGCTAGTTGGTCTGTCCTAGTATCCTCGAGGTCTGTTTGACGGCGCTGTGACGTTCCACAAACCCTAAGTATCATAGCAGTACTAACATCTCCTGCATAGAATTCCAGCTCAGAATGTTCTCCTGCGACCTGTCAACTCTTTGCTCTCTGAAAGCATTATTTCCGTGTAGGCACGGTGATATAGACGCAAGCAGAAGCATTGCTTTTGGTCCACATACCAGATGAATTGTGGGACAGTTCAAGTAATGATGTCTCGAAATCGACGCCGTTACCGAAATCTATGCGTTCCTTCCCAATCTGAGTGAGGTCGGTAACGCAATTTGCTGCTAGACAGTATTCGCCTCGTTGTTGGATTTGGTTGATTCTGGAACTTGAGTCTGCCCGCAGGTGAGAGGTACAATGCGCTGTCGGGCTCCACGGGTGACAAGCAAGGGAGCATCCCCTCTCCAGTAACGGAAGATTGGGCCTGAATGCTGAAGGAATGCAAGGACAACTATGCACTGGGGCAGAGTTACGACTGGTGCCCCCTCTCTTGATGATGTCTGTCCACCGCCTCTTCTTGTTATTATGTTCGTCCATTCCCTGGCGCATGCACTCGCCCTTGCAAGCACATCGCCCGGCGATAGTGGCGTATATAAGCAGCCACCGGGCATACTTGGATGTATCCTGGGGAACTGGTGATTTACGAAGTAGATACCGGCCTGAGGAGTTCGCCTCGTTACCTGTTCCGAAGTTATAATCGAGAGGAGCGATGGTTGCGAATGCTGGATTTCTGTAGGACCCTTCGACATAGGAAATGACGAAACTCTCGTTGGGCAAATCCTGGTCTTTGGCAAATTGCCGCAGACATGCGACGCGAGCCTCTGACCCGTACAACAGGCTGAAAAGTGACGGTAAGTGGCCGAGTCCGAAGACAGGGGCTGGATGTTCTGCAAGGTCACAAAGAAACTGCCCATGGCGACGGCCGTGGTTGATTAACTTTTCCAAAACGGCCCTTTCACTCTTTTTGGCGCTTTTCCATCGCTCAACAGCGGCGAACAACTGCCCTACCCATGAGTCCTTGCCAAGCACTTTTTTCACCTGCTGTATATCCGCCTCTGCAGGTTCTTCGGTAACAAAGATCTCGGTCTGATGCATCGCGTCCATCAGTAAGGACAGAGTGTTGGCGACTTCGCTGTTCGATTCATTGGAATCCGCCCAGGCTGCTACCGCGCAACCAAGTAACACGTAGGAGAACTGTTCCATGGTGATACGTGCCGAATCCACACTAATTTGGCTCTTGACAACCACTGGATCACCGTAATATCTCATGTAAGATAAGGGCAGCGACCACGACACGCTTCGAGATTCGGAGGTGTCACTCGCTGGCTCCAAGTCTATGCTTAGAATCCCGGAGTCCATGATAAGGTCATCATGTTGGAACAGAACATCAGGGCCTCTGCTAAGAACGCAAAGGTCTGGATAGAGGTGCCATGAGTTCATAGCAAGGAGAACTGCTCCATTCCGTACCTTCTGCGGCACGCCCCGGACGAGGGAGTCCATAGATACCACTGCATCCTCCCAGGCTCTTGTAACACTGAGGTACACGTCAGATATTGGATTGACAATAGTCGCAGCCGTGTCTGTATATTCAAGAGCCGTCTCGCGTTGTCGTCTCATGACGAAGTTCGCTGATTGGAGCCAGGCCCTTGCGCCGTTGTCCCATGTAGCCAGTTCATCTCTTGTAAAATGCTGTTTCGCCGCCATGCCCGAGGCTATCAATTTTCCGTAGTTGAGACCTGGATCTTTGATATTTTCAAGGTCTGCTTTTCTCCTATCAATCAATTCCATCCAAAGCGCGACGGCCTGGGGTGCGTCAAACATTGCTGCGACCATGCAGGCCAATAGGTGGACCAAGATGGCATTCTCGCCCGAAGTAGCAGCAGCCCAGATACTGGAAGCGTCTGCCCCTGAAATGTAGGAGAAGATCCCGTGTTTGGCCCGTTCGCTTGGTTCGAGTTTCTGTTTCTCAGCGATCTGTGAGACGCGCGATCCGTACGCAGAAAGGAGTGCCGGAGCCGGGGAGACGACACCGTGGAACAGTGCGCCCAGCTTTCTGGCTGTTCTGTGGAGGCCGCCTCCTTCTGCTTCTCTTAGCCGGAATGGACTCAGGCTGTCTTGCACAGCGCCGAACTCGCTTGGTGCCTCCAGCTTGATGAGGGTGAAGTCCAGGTTAAAGTTTGCGGCGGCCAAGGATAACTCGCTCGGAATGCTTATAGTGCTGGCAACAAGTTTCGAAATTAGCGAATCGCCCATCTTTTCGACATGCCCATAAGGGCCATCAAATTGAATCTTCGATTCCTACTTGGGAGTGCCTAAAGCTGATACTCTTCGAAGGCTGAACTGGTGCGAGATGGTGGTGAACGCACAGGTGGCAATGTCTGATCAGGCGCCCCTTGCATCGAGCGGGGATATTTGTGTACCGTGGAGCCATCTGTACAACCCGAAAGCAACACGTCGGCAGGCTGCATATTGCGCAGTTGATCTAGGCGCGCTCGCTGCACTCAATTGGATCGGATGATCCTGGCAGCCTGGCTTACAGGTAGCAGTCGGCAGAGTCTGACCTCAGCCGTTCATGGCCACATGCAGCTGAGCTTGTGCAGCATGGACCTCGTTAATGTATAGATCGAGCTGGAAGACTTCATATAGGTAACACATTTCCGACTCAGCTCCGTTATGGCGCCCACCAACTTCTCGGATTGTTCCTGTTAGCTCTCTTTGCAGGCGAACTCAAACTTAGATAGATCGCATCGGCTGATCCAATATGGCGTCATCCTTTCACGACTGTCGAACCTGTACCTAGAGGGGTCTTGATCGACGCGAGAATGGGAATATGTAACCCATCACACTATACAAAATGCCGTGCATATTCATGGAGCTACCAATATTCAATCTATGTGGGCCGAGAAACGGATGGCTGTGCTCGGTGTTACTGGTTCTCTTGTTTGGAATGGCTCTTTTACATCCTGTTATGGATCTGCAAGAACAATGACTACTGATTCTACAGAGCTCTGGTCAATAAAGAAGGGGTGAGACTTTGATCAGTACCAGTAGTATACCTTTGTGAGAAGACTACTAAGTTGAAACTTATTGGCGATATAAACACATGACCCAGAGCAAACAAATTTGGATGCAAATTGATCAGTACGTAGATATCTACACGCTTGTGTGTGAAGATAAAATGACTAACTGCAAGTTATACCTAGGTACTGTACGGCTTAAGCAGGTCTTCCACTGAAGCATTAAGACGCAGAATTGCAAAGCTTTCGCTTGAAGAAGTCGGCCTGAACCTTCACACAATTCTCAAAATGAGGTCCCCCGAAGTATGCCTCGTAGTGGCCACCGTCAAAGAGGTGCAGCTCCTTGGGCTCAAGCGCGCGATTGTATGCAGCCAAAGCAGTCGCTGTAGCGGTTACAACGTCATTAGTAGCCAACGACAACAGCAATGGTGTCGGCGATATGTGTTGGATGTAAGCAGCAGCTGGATGGGCCCTCAAATTTGCCATGCTGATTGATAAAATTATCAGGTAACTATTCAAGTTGGGAGTTGGTAGGGTTCAACCACATGTAGCTTACCTCTGCAGTGTAACTTGATTTTTGAAAGTCTTGAATATCCCTTCAGCACCTCCCATTGCTGCATTACTATCTTTTGTCGTCATGGCTGATCGGTTCAGTGGATTGGGGTCAACAACAGGGATCATCACTGGCGGTTTACCAGCTGCTCGAGCGAGCCGATCTAGGATAGTCACAACAGTTAGTATGATTTGGGTTACAAAAGGATGATGCGATACAGACCTTTCTGAAAATCGGCTTCCCAGTCCGCTATTTCATCTGAGCGCAACAAGCCGGCGAAACCAGACCATCCATCCACCAGTGGGGCTTGTGCCACAACGGCCTTGGCCCTTCGGTCCACAGCTGCTACCCAAAGCACGTTGGCTCCGCTGAAGGAAGACCCCCAGAGCCCGATCTTCTCCGGATCCACCTCTTTGCGAGTCTGACAGTACGTAATTGCGTCCGATATATCGCTAGTCTGAGCCGCAGCGTCGACTTCTAAACGAGGCTGGCCATCCCCTGTGTCACTCCCTCCGAATCCACGGTTGTCGTAAACCAGACAGGTAAGAGGAAGATGCGTGGTCATATATTCCGCGACGGCCGTTAAGCCCTGTTCCATAACAGCTGAGAACCCATGGGATAAGACTACACATGGTAGCTTCGACGCGGGTGGATCGGAAGGGGTGTAGAACAAGCCACGCAATGTGACTTTGTCCCCTGTCTGAAACGAGACTGATTCTACATTCATGATGGAAATTGAGATGGTAATTTGTCTAGTACACAATAAAAACAAGAAGCTGTACCACAAGTGATGTTGTCCGTGATGGGGTTCAAAGGCTCTGTTGATGTCTTTCAATATCTTTGTGAGTTGTAATCAACTCCGGCTATTTTGTGATCTACCCAAGTAGATTTGGCGGTGAAATGCTGCCAATATGGATTCAAATGTTGGGTACAAGGCAGTTGGGCCATTCTTATATCAACAAGCAGAAATAGGGTTGTGATTGAAGTATGTTGCTTGCTGATCAGACAGACAAAGTCAGTTCTTTGTTACGCCAAATGCTAGATTACTCAACAAACGGACAAAACCAGTTCTTTGTTACGCCAAATGCTAGATTACTCAACAAACGGACAAAGCCAGTTCTTTGTTACGCCAAATGCTAGATTACTCAACAAACGGACAAAGCCCTGTCTGCAGATGCACAATTCGTGCCAATGCTGTGAAACCCAGGTGACATCTCAGGTGGTGGCTATTAGCATGATTATTAATCACTCCGACCTGTGTCCAAACAAAGTTCACTGCCCAAACAAGCTCCACAAAGATTATTGAACACTTGTACTCTGTGTGAACGTTAATAAATAAACCAGCTGAACCCACGGGAGAGCTTAAAAGCATAAGAGTTTAGGACATTAAAAAGTCCTCTCTTGCTTTTGTCTTAGCTGCTAGTCATTTGTTTCTCACCGGAGATTCATCCAACAACATGGGCTCCAAACTTCACGTTGATCTATATGTTGCACCGGCTATCCCGGCCAAAACGGGTTATCCCGAGGAACTCAAGTCTGTCTGGTCACCAATCAGCTGTGTTCTTGTCCATGGGCCCAACTCCGCTGCACTCATTGATACTCCAATTACTGTCGAGCAAGGCGAGGCCATATCGAAATGGATCGCCGAGACCATTCCGGGGAAGAAACTAGAGTACATTTACACCACCCATGCACACCCTGATCACTTCCATGCTGTTCCCGTAATCGAAAAACATTTCCCTGGTGTACAGTTTGTCGCCACATCAAATGTGACAAATGGAATCAAGGAGCTGTACAACACTGCCTACGATTACGTTTGGCCACGATTCTTCCCCGACCAGCTCTCTTCGGTCAAACCGGTTCCTAAACCACTTCCACCCTCCGGGGAGTTCCTGATTGATGGTGAGAAGCTCCAAGGCATCGACGTTGGACATACGGACAACGAGTATTCTACATTCCTTCACGTACCTTCGGTCGGTCTTATTGTCTCAGGCGATATCATTTATGGCGACTGTCACCAACACTTTGGGGAAGCGAACACCCCGGCAAAACGCAAGGAGTGGCTGGACGCGATCGATCGCATAGAGTCTTTGGCACCGCACATTGTTGTGGCTGGGCACAAACGAGCTACTCAAACGGATGGGCCGTACTTGATCCAGTCGACGAGGGAGTATATCTACACGTTTGAGAGAGAGCTGGCTAAGGCGAAGAGCTCTCAGCAGTTGTATGATCGAATGATCGAGTTGTATCCTCAGAGGTGGAATCTTTTCATCTTGGCTTTTGGCTGCGAGGAGTCGTTCAAGGCAAGACAGAGCAAGCTCTGAGGCAGGAGTCAATTTCCAGTCGTCACGTAGGAAAGCATAAATGGCAATCAGACTGAAGCCCTCTCGACATAAGTGCCAGTGATACGATAATGGGGACTCATTGTGGTATTGTGTTGACGTCTCTTCAAATATGTTCATGGGATGCACAATCGTAGACCAGTTTATTTCAGTGGCTCTGAAACGTAGTTGCACCATACCAGCCCAACCCTGCTTTGACCCACCCTCGACGTACACAAATTGCCGTATTCCTACCCTGGCTGCCCACTGACCATGATACTCAAGACCTCGCCTTCTGAAAACCCAAGCTGGGGTCTTGATAAATCCTTTGCTGTTTCCCTTTCTGACCTTTTTCAAAAAGCCATTGTCAACTCAAAGTCCTTATCCTAGATAGGAGGACGTTTTTGGTAATCAGAATTGTTGAGCAGCGGTTGGAAGACAATCACTTAATAGGATATTGAGTGTTGGAGGGATGCAGTTAAGACTTCGAGTTTTGGAACCATACATTATGTACATGGTAGTTAAGTTTTCCTTTCACTAGATTCACCCTCCTCAATCGTCCAGGCTTGTCGTAATATCGGATCCTCCTACTGAGAGGCCCGGTTTCATGGAATGATGACTTGCGTTGAGGCGATCAACTTCCAATCCTTGAGCGCAGCATCGCGGTGCTCCAACGCGGTCGCAGCGTACTCGTCGCAGCCGATTGCCTTGCGGAAGGTTTCGATGTTTGGGTACTTCACTAAGGCGACCGCATCCCATTTTTCGCTTTCTTCCCCGACGATCTTCGAGGCTGGCGTGCCTAGGTATATCAATTCAAGGCCCCCAGCTTCGGTGGCAATTCTTCTGAATTCTGTGACGTATCTCACAACCCACGCTTCCTGGCCACTGCAGGGGGAGTGCTTGCTTCCCGCGGGATATTTCGCTTGCTCGTTCCATTGCAAAAGATTGAGCATGAACACGGGCTGATCTTCGGGAAAGGACTCGGGGATATTGGCGAGAAGATCCTTGGCCTTGTCCATTTTGACTTGAATGCAAGATGAATGTTGCTATAGTATAGTGGTAAAGAACTAGCAAATAGACTTGATGTTTAACTGTCAGCTACAGTAGTGTCACATGCAGTCGTTTTAGATAGAGTAATATAGTCGAGTTCAATCATCTGATTAAATTTAGGGAACTCCAACGGGCCATGTGTTGTAATCAGTGTTGGCTTCCATTCCTATATTGCGAGGTCTGTTTACTAATCAACCCGTCATAATGCCTATGCCGGGGTAAACTCATAGCCTATATGACATGGAGGTGCTTTGGGTTATTCAACTTGGAGAGATGTAGCCCGATGAAGCATGGTCATCGTATTCCTTTCTGGAAAAGTCTTTATCAGGCGACATGTAGGAAACAAGCTCCGAACGTTTGGCAAGCTGCAAGAGAGTCCTAAGTCACGTGCTTAACTCGCATACGGATTCCATCGATCAGCTTAGCCGTCACTTGCCTCACCTGGAAAGAATTGCTAGTCAGTCATTCGAACTCGTCGTTTAGGCAAAGACCAGCTGGTATGGGCAACTAACCTGATAGATCTCCTCCGTGACTTTGTACTGGCCATGCTGTCCCATAATAGGATTCCCAGTGGCACTGTCTAGAGTAAGAGCTCCTATACCGACCTTGGTAAAGTCAAATCGTCTTGCTATCATAGCGATGACAACACGAGCCTCGATCATAGCCAATTCCTGCCCGATGCAGTTACGAGGACCCCTCTCAAAGGGCCGCCATGCGCCCGCAGGAATCTTGTCTGCACCAAGACCCAGCCAACGTTCTGGAACGAAGGCATTAGCGTTGTCCCCAAAGACGGCGGGATCCCTGTGGATCGCTTGTTGAAGAGGATGAAGCTTGATCCCGTCGACATTAAGAACTCTGTGCTGGCCCTCGCTTTCCAAGATCAGTTGCAGTCCGTCTCCTGGCTGCGACATGCGTGCAGTTGCGCCTGGAGGCCATAAACGCAGGGTCTCCTTTAAGACAGCTGATGTATACGGGACCTTTTGAATCAACTCATCCCCACCCTTTGCAATAAGACAAGCAGCTACAGCTTCCTGGCTGCAATCTGGACCAAAGAGTTCGTCTAATTCGGCACGAACTGCTCGCAGTGCATGAGGCGAACGAGACAACTCGTAGAATGCACAGGCGATGGCAGTGCCCGTAGTATCGTGACCAGCAAATATGAAAGTGGTCAATTGGTCGCACGTGACTTCGATAGCTTCCTCTGAGAGGCTCTCCCAGTTTTGAAGACTCATAGAAAGGACGCTCCGACCGTGATTACAGGTCCCTTGTTGAGTCTCGGCAAACTTCTCTCGAACGATGTCCCTCAGAATGTCTCGAAGTTGCTTAGCAAGGGCCTTCCGTTTCCACTCTAGCCGGGGAGTGCACCACCACGGACGATCAATTTGCTCGCTCGTATACGTCTTGATGAGTTCCTGAAACAAACGGATAAATTTTGCTGGATTCCTTGATTGAGCTTCCTAGGAGATTCGTCATCAGCCATCCAGTGTCAAAAGTGCGATGATCCCAATTGCATCTTGGCCAATACATACCATGTCGACATCAAGCACCAAAGTGCCTATCACATCAAAACTAAAACTTGTAGTCAGATCCTGAAGGGAGAACTCTTCTCGGCTTTGAGCGAAGCAGTCAAGACGATCACTGAAAATTCTGGTCTTATTGACGATGGACGGCAGCTGCGTCAAAAGATGCTGCGTAGAAAATCCTGGGTTAGATCTCTTCCGCAGGGCCTTCCAGTTCTCTCCCTACGATACGTAATAAGTAGGAATCAGTGTCTGCAGAGAGTTGGACAAGGCGCGCCTAGGCAGGTTTAGGCGGGGCTTACCGATGATGAGATAATTGCTCTTGGCCCAGTGAGATGCACCATGTGGTTCCATATTGCTGCATCCTTTGGTGGGCTTTGGGGAAATTGGTTCGAGCCCTTTACAATTTGTTCCGCGAGTTTGTAGCTTCCCACAACAAGTATTGGAGATGACACAGGCCTCAGATCCACAAGCATGGCTGGGGGACGGCCCAAAGATTCACGCATGGCTGCAAAGGCGAGGCCTGGACACTCTAAAGTCGGATTTTGCCGCCTGAAGGTTGTCTTCTCGGGCGTAAGATACCTGGATGGGCTTTCTTCGGGCCTCGCTTGATGTATTCGTCGATTATCTTGAGGTGTCCGAATATCGTTGAAGGCGGCATTTGAGGAAAATTGGCGTACTGATGCAGCCGCATGTATCGAAGTTTCATATAAACATATGATAAAAGTGGCGCGAGCGCTGAGAACAAGAGTATCTTGGGCATTTTGGAGTTTTTGCGGTGAGCAAGAGCCGAAGGCTTCTGAAAGAAAAGTGAGGTGAATGGTCAAGGGTGACTGCTAATCGTTGATGAGCCTCCCGGGAAGTTTCTTGATTTAAGGAATCACCTGGGAAAAAAAAGAAAAAGAAGAAGGAAAGGACGACGTTCAGAAGAAATCGAAGGATTTTAAACTGGACCTATATCACTGCGTGCTGCAACAGAATCCCTAGAGACCTCTTAATTGCATAAATATTTCAGCAAAGCACTTCGAAATTTAAACGGAGATCTGACTAAGCGTTTGGAGCTGATGTGCCGCCACCCCTTCATGATTCGTATGCACTACTAGTAATGAAGTATTTATGCTCGCATTCTCGTCGCACCCAGCTGCGGAAGTGAGCCACAAAACAGCAACTGCAGGGCATATGCAGAGCCACAGGCATGCTCCCTCTCAGTTTTATATAGGTACCCGTGAGGGTACCGCTCTCCAGATGTCGTCTTCCTGGGCAATATACATCGTGCGGCCAGGAGAGTAGTACTTCCGTGGAAACAACCCTATCAAACAGCATCCACGGATCCGGAAGGCGACTTCTTCGCTGAATGAACCCAAGTAGTGGAAGACACTACCACTACAGGTGCTGCTGAGTCTCGCAACTCACAAAACGAATCGAGGTCCAAGTCTTCCGTACGAACCTCATTACTCGGCTTTCTCGACACGTTCTCCGACCCTACCAATGAGGCAAGACGTCTTTGCAGTGAAGAAGCTGTTGAGTGCAAGTGTGTCTTCGACTTTGCAATAACCTGCGGTAGACTGGTCGTACAAGATACGATGATAGCGATGTTTATCTCGATAGCACTGATTGTTGTCTATGGTCAACTAGCTGAGACGGGTCACTGAAGGAAGCCAGCACAAACTCACCTGACCTTAGATGCAACTGCGTGATCCCAATAGGTGTCCTCACTGTGGTATCGAATGGCAAACTGTGCGAGACGGGCCGTGCTTGCTCTACAGGCACTGCGTATGTTAGATTTAGCTTTGCCACGGACTCCTGTGCGTGTACGTGTAACTGATGGGTGTAAACTTACACTAATCTAGCCGAAAACATGGCAACTAGACCGATTTTGCGTGCTTGAGGAAGTTGCAATTTTAGAATGAGCGGCATAGGTAATACGAGTATCCAGAAATCTGTAACAACATTGAAAGCCGAGTGGACGAGCTGACCCGGGCCACCGATGTTGTCGCAGAACTGAAGGGATCCCGCCGCGATGCCTACGCATTTTACAGCCGCAGCTATCCCGGCATATAGCATGGCAGTGTAGAAGAGAGCCATGAAAGGTAGTCCGATGTGTATGGATGTCCGTAGCCACTTGCTGACGCTGAATATGCGAAGATACAAGAGCAGGATAGAAGCCTTGGCGAAAAAGATTGAAACGGGGAAAATTATGCCGTTTGAGGACATGAGCTATTTGAACGAATGGTTAACGATGAGGTGATTTAGAAAGAGTGATCTTATAGACTCACCCTGACGTTTTTGTTATTGAGAACCTAGGATACTGGCACGTCCCATATATGCCGACCATAACCGGCTTCCTTGATTGCTAACGAAAGGTCAGTGTTGCGGGCAAGGTCTATTTCGAAACGCAAGGCGTACCTAAACTATCTATAGCTATGTGTGCTACGGATCCAATCTGCGAGAATTAGCATTAGCCGCCTTTCGCCCTTGAACAAACTGTGTTCCAAAACCCACAGCAGAGATGATACACGCATCTATGCAAGCATACGTTAGCATTCATCTTATTACATCTAGAGGCTTTTATGTGCAGAGTGCGATGGGGTTTACAGTCACTCAACTCCCAAACCTTGGCCCATTTCTACCGTACAAGGATTCGGAGTAATACTATAATGAGCATGATGGAAGTGAAGACAGCGTCCACGATGACAAGCTGTGGGCCAAGGGACGGAGGGTCCACGAAATTGGATGTCTGGCCGTCCGGAGGCTGCTGGACTGGGATCTTGTCCAACGGGTAGCCAGACAAAGAAGAGCTTGAGGACATGTTGGCAGAGGACTTGTTCGTTTTCCTGCGGAAAGTAAAGAGTTGGATGCCGTGAGAGCTGCCTCTTCGAGATTTCCGATGAATCTGGGGCTACTGTAGGATCGAATCCATGTACAAAGGCCCAGCTCTCGTCTCCAAGTTCTGCATTCCTTGTGGGCCTGGCAGCAACGCAGCAGCTGGAATGGAGCTGTTGGTAAGTTTAGATCTGAGTTTTCTTATCTCCCCAGCCAGGCAGAGAATCCACTGTGGATGTTGTTCGACGGCAAGAAATGCACTTTTGCCAAATCTGTGATGTCTCGATATCTGCGCATCCCGGTGAGCCGCCAGCCTGTTGGTTCTACCACATCCGTTGGAAGACTTTGCCTAATGACGCGTTGATAAATTTTTGGATACATCATCGCAAATTAGAATTTGAGTTTATTAGTGCCACGATCGGCACCGTCCAACTGCATGCGAATGGCTAGTTTTTGTGCGCAAGTAGCATGTTGGTTGTTCGTGCAGCCGTGAATCTGGCTCCACAAAAGCTTGGTGCAGCCACAGCATGTTACCCACGTTCTGTTGGTGTCAGAGGTCCGTCCGGGGTGGAGCGCCCGCGTCACGCGCCGCTCCAAAGTATTAATTTTAGTCGTCGAAGGCTTCAGCTGTTGGTGCGCTGTTTTCGAACGTCCTGCTGCGCCGCCCGGCGGACGCAGGAGCCGCCAACAGTTGCATTGCTAGACGCGGCACAAGCTCTTGATACTATCAAAACACATGTTCTTACATACAAAAATAGAGCCATAAGTCTCGATATCTGAATATTTCCGATAGAGGGCTGATCATAGGTGTTCATAATCCGTGGCATTTTGTACTCTGAAGTTGTCCGAGTACGAATCAAGTGATACATACGTCGACGTGCCAACGCAAGTGTGCCTTCGTCATTGCACTTGCGTACATAGAGTCCGTGTACAGATGTGCGCATTTGTTGTCGCATTCCACCGCTTCTACATTCTTAAATTTTAAAGGTCTTGCACAAGCTTGTTGGCAAACGGGCATCCGCACCAACTTGAGGACACATCCTGCGGCAGCTCAGCACGAAATCTTTCAACATTGTCACCATGTCGGCCCAATCCACCTCTTCGGACCTCAGTCCTGTCATGATCACCGGTGGCTGTGGATTCGTTGGCTCTCATTTGGCTGAAGGCCTGCTCGCAGAGAATCCCAACTGCCAAATTCATGTCATCGATGTGAACACTGAGAGGAACCAAGTTCCTGGTGTCCATTACCACACTTGCGATATCACATCTTCTGCGGACGTAGAGTCCGCCTTTGTTGAGATTAAGCCTCAGACCGTCTTCCACGTTGCATCTCCAGACCCTCTAGTCCTGAACCCAGCTCGATTCCGCACCGTGAACGTCAACGGTGCAAGGAATCTCTTACATGCGGCCCAAAAGACCAAATCTGTGAAGGCCTTTGTCTACACATCAACGTCCTCGGCTATTCACGATAATGTCAGCGAATTGGTCGATGCCGACGAGTCGCTGCCAGTCCTTCGATACCCAGCCCAGAAGCGAGTGTACACTCTGACCAAGGTTGAGGCCGAAGACGACATCCTTGCAGCGAACCGTCAAGGTGGAGACTCGTCCATGTTGACAGTATCTATTCGCCCCGCTACTGCCTTTGGAGCGCGTGATTTTGGCTTTATGGGCAAGGTTATTGCCCAAGCCCGAGCTGGAAAAGCAAATGCGCAGATTGGGCCGGGAAAGAACTACTACGATGTCACATATATCTCCAATCTAGTGGATGCTCATCTCCTTGCCGCTCATGCCCTGATCAACGCATATGGCAGGGCTGCTCCACCTCTGGAGAGTCAGGTTGATGGCCAGGCTTTCATTATTACCAACGACGAGCCAGTTCTTTTCTGGGAGTTCAATCGAGCCGTTGCTGCCTCCGTTGGCATGCCTGTGAAAAAGGAGGATATCAAAGTCATCCCTTACTGGGTTGCCATGCTGGCAGCTACAGTAAGCGAGTGGAGCACTTGGATCTTTTCCTTCGGCAAGAAACAGGCTCTAATTACTAGGGAGGCTGTGCACTTGAGCACCATTACCCGCACTCTCAAGTGTGACAAGGCGAAGCGAATCCTCGGCTACAAGCCGAGGATTGGGGTCTACGAAGGGCTTGAGCAATGCAGCAAGTGGTTTGTCAAGGAAGCGAAGAAGACTGAACAGTCTAAGAAGGTAGTCTGATGTGAGCGGGTAATTCAGATGTTGGATTTTGCTCACAGCTATGCCTTTTATATGCTATGGAGATTCATAGATAGATTCCAGGATTCTAATTACCATGCCGAGTGTGCTTGATTTAGCAGGAGACCTTGTCCGCCGTCAATTGTCCAGGAGCCACGGAAGACCGAGACACGTCTCTCTGTTCTCGTGCTCTTTCACAGGATACTAGGTATGTTGTCTTACCGAATAGATCACACAACCTAATATCCGATTGAGCGCTGGACGTGCCTAGCAGTTCTCTGTCGAGGCGTTTAGGCTCTCCAGCCTGCATCAGATGTTTAAAAATAGAACCTGGTATCCACATTCCAAGGACAGCCACCGCGATCTTACTACTCATCCGGAACCAAATTGGGGATAGATAAGCACAAGCTGAAGTCCCTAGATAGAAGTCCCCACAGCGCACAATATACACCCATGGTTGTTCTTGCCGGATTGAAGCAGCTGGGCGCTTACAGTGGCTCCGCAAACATGATGCCCACTCCCCCAGTGCTGGCGAGGTCAATCATTGATGGTATTACTAATTCTAGCTTTCCAGCCGTTCGGGTCACACGCTAAAGTCTTAGCCCCATCTTCAGCCACCAATATGCAGTTTTGTCGACCAACACACCTTTGGAGCAACAATTTCACTGAATACGATCCGACTGTAACGATATTGTTTTATCAGAGGTCATCAAACACTTTGTACAGATATGTTCAAAGCGCAATCACGACCCGGCAGATGAATATTGCAAATATCGTGACATGGTCACAGATGGCAGCCGAAATAGATATAAGCCGGGGACGGGATGGGATGGATTGAGTTGATGGCAGAATCTCCTGCGAACACTAACTTTTTAATTGCTGCCGTTGTTCTTGGGAACGTGCAATATCAAAAAAATGTCGCTACGTGCATCAATTCTGCCATCGAGCATGTTCATGCTATGCCTCTTTTCCATTTTGGTACTGCTGAGTTATGTGACTGCTGTCTGGGTGGTCCATCAACTCTACCTGCAGCGTTGGGGCTCACAGGTGAGCTGATTCCTCGGCTCTCCAGTTTCGAGGCGTATTCTAATCGATTTCATAGCATCACGAAGGTGTCAGCGATGCGAAATATTCAACATGAGCGGGAAGACGGTTTCCAGGCCTGACATACCTTTGGGCCGGGTCAGACATCATCCTTGAGAATTATGTATGAAAAACCTGCTTCATTGAGTTACCGTGCTCTGGATATGGATCTGACCAACACAAAAAAGAGACCTGGTGTACCTTACAAGATACAGACCCCAGAAACGACTTACATTCATGTTTCGTCAGAGCAGCACATGAATGAGTTGAAGTCCTCGTCGAAGGACCAACTATCTCTTCATGCCTGGGCCAATGATGTGAGTGAATCTTTTTCCTTGCAGCGCCCATCAAGTAGAAAAAGCTAAGAATGGATGCCGCTGTCTAGATGCTTAGGCCCGATTACACAATGGGTGGCCTTGAGGTGAAGGACAACGGCACCGCAAATGGTACTGTCCACCACCGTGTGCTCCGTGTGGTTTTGACCTCTCGTATCCCGGATTTGTATGCCCCGCTGTCGAGCATAGTAACTTCTGTCATTGAGAAGCAGATGAGTAGCGGTGTTCTTGACCGCAATGGATGGACGACTCTACCGAGCTGGACCATGGCGAAGAGGATCATCACAACCGCCAATGCCAGGGTCTATTTTGGGTCAGAGCTGATGGACAACACCGAGTTCCACGACTCTGTTCATTCTTTCATTGACGACCTGCTCTTCACGGCCGAAGTTCTCCGATGGACACCATCAATTACACATCCACTTGTTTCACGACTCCTCATGCGGAACCACAGAGCGTCGAAGACAATAATCGAGCACCTGACACCGGTGGTAGAGGAACGGCTGCGTCACGCGAGAACTGGCCGTCCGGGCTCGAATTGCCCTAGGCCAGTTGATTGTGTCCAATTCTTCGTGGACGCGAACAGCCGCAAGCAGGAGTGGACTGCTAGCAGAATCGTCCAGGTTGTTCTCGGCATGTGGTTTGCTTCCGTCCACCAGCCTGTGCTCACACTTATCTACGCCCTGGAAAACTTGTGCGAGCATCCGGAATACATCGAACCACTGAGACGGGAGCTTTCTACCTTATCTTCTGGGTGCCACAAATCCGATGACCTTGAGGCCGCAAGCCAGGTGTCAGCCTCGACGCTCGAGAATCTCCCCATGCTCGATGCCTTCATGAAGGAATCCTCTCGCCTGCGTCCCTCTGACGCGATTTCTGTGCGACGAAAAGTCATGCAGCCCTTCACGTTCAAAGACGCCATCCACATTCCAGCAGGAGATGTGCTCTGCGTTCCGATGAATGCGATCATGCGGGATGAGGCTTTATATCCAGACGCTGAGAGGTTTTCTGCGCGGAGATTCTTGGAGTCAATTTCTCAGAGTGAGGAAGACCGAAAAAATACCGTCAAAAATATGAGCAGATTCACGGACTCGGATTTCCGTTATCCACTTTGGGGCTTGGGCGGTCATGCTTGGTAAGTGCCCGTTCATTCCAACACTGTTCGCGAGGTGACTCGCCGATCTGAGTGTCGCTTGAGTGAATGCTAACTTCGATGCAGTCCAGGAAGATTATACTCGTCCTTCATTATGAAGCTTTGTCTTGCAACCCTGCTGAACAATTATGACATTCAATTGGGTCTGGAGCCGGGTCCTCGAAGATTCTACTTCCGAACGGCTACTCTGCCCCACCCCAAGTCGACTTTACGCTTCCGAAGACTTGGAAACAGTGACCAGGGGAGATCAGCCAACTGAGCTATGTATAGGCTGTGACGCAATGGGTTAAACATGAAAATGGAATTGTTTCTCTCTTTCTGCATTCTTTCCGCGGGTCACCTGGCCAGGGCAAACAATGTTCTCGAAGGACGCTCGAGAAGAGTTCTGGGTACCGACCACCTTGTAATTATACATACGAGACCACTTACGTGCCAGGCAATGCAATCGTGGCATTCTACTGCTCTGAAGTCTGTGTGCGCGTGCACTTTCTTTCGAGCATTGCGTTGTGTGATAAGCAGGGTAGAAATTCGACTTGACCTCCGCTGGTCGCTGAATCAAATGCGGCCACTGGCTCTGTTGAATCTGGGTGAGGTGTGGCCTTCGCCTGCCCAGTTCTCGGAGAAGAGTTACAATGTGGCTTTGTTCCGTGAAGAAGAAAGAATCCTTCTCTTCACATAACATTTGTGTGGCTTGCTTTGTTTTCTTTATTGCGCAGCTGTAATCAAAGGAACACAATCCCACCTTATCATGGCACATCACAATAGAAGTTGCCTATTAATTCTGAAACACAAAGCCTATTATGGCTGCTAGGACTTCCTTCATAAGTACTACCTCGAGTTGACGAGAAAGGTGACTTATTTTCTTTCCTCCTACGATACAGATGTGCTAGACCGTACTAACCAGAGACTGATTCAATATGTCGAAAGAAACTAAACAAGAACGATCTACTCGTGGCCGTAAGGCCAAGTGGACCCATTTGGACATTTCCAGTGTAGGGTGCACGGGAAAAGAAGCTGGAAATCCAGATAACGCAAAACGACAGCCTGCATATGTATGTTTGCAATTTCCTTGTGTTGATAACTTTTCTTTACATCTGCTAAATTACTTCCTAGTACTCATTCGATGGCGTGCTATCCGATTACCAGAACAATGGTGGAGAGACGTGGATGCTCGAGTCCGAGGCATACTGGCAGGTGAAGAACTCCCTGGAGAAACGCACGTCTGAGTATCCAAGGACAACCCGTTTCGTTGATGCCTCCAGCCTCCCACTCAAAAAGGTAAGTCTATGCGAGGGCTCCGTCCTTAACCATATACCACTGGTACCCGGGCAGACCAAGGCTTGGGACCCGAGCCAGCGGCCCGGAGCGGTGAGAGCGTATTTTTACCCCAAAGAGCCGTGGAATTTTGATGTGCTGTATCATGACCCACGCCGGCCTCAACACCCGGAGAGTGGACAGCATGCGTATAGCCTCGCGTGCCACCATCCCGAAGCACGCGAGGAATAGTTAAATGTGGAATAGCTACCACTCTAGCATACGATAAGTCCATAATTACGTTTATTTCCACCAATGAGTCGTCTTGATATTTGTAAGTTAACTATTCTCGTCCGGCACCTCACGGGCCGTTTTTTTTTTTAAAAAAAAAATGATTACGCACATGGTGTGCAACTCTACATAGTGAGCAACTTCAATTGGTGATGGGTCGGGTAGTATGACTACCACCATGCCGTGCGTTATGTGAAATAATTTGAAAACTTCGAGCATGGGAGCCTGCCGATGACCACAGTAAATCCTTGGGCTGCATTCCGGGGTAGCAAGAGTTGAAAGGTCACATGGAAGTTTGTAGAGCCATGATCATGGCCAGCTGGGTGCGGCGGTGATGAAGCCTGGGCCCATGCCTATAGCGATGTAATTCGACCAAGATCTAATTTCTGGCAGGTGAAATATTACACGGGAAGATACCACATTTGAACGAAAGGATTGTGAAAATAGACTCATTGCTCTCCCAAGGTTGGTGGTGCCAAACTGTGCTGTGATCTTCCCAGCGAGGGTAGTGATCAATGTTTGGTACGTCCTTGAAAGAGGTCAGTGGTGGTCCCATGGACGACGGAGTACGAAAACAATTGACCTTCTCACTTCGTCTGTGGCATTCCGAGCCACCTTTGACCATCCCTCGCCTTCAACCATCCCTCACCATTCGACGTCAAGAGTCCTCGCTAGAAGAAGACTGGCCACAACACTCCTCGCAAACGTATGGAGCAGCATTGGCGTACATGCTTTGATTCTTTGCCACACAATCCATCATGCCGTTGGCCAACCCTGCGTCCGTGATGGTCGGGCAGTGCACGACATCCTGAGAGAAAATATCTTCCTCGCCGCACTCCCTGCACAGGCGGTGCCAATGCACCATAAAACACATTTGGGAACCGGTGGTTGCTGAGGGTCTGAAATAAATGCTTGGCAACCATCGATGCAGTTGGTGACCACTTGGGAGAGGTAAGCTGGTGGCGTTAGTCGTGCTGTTGTCGCTGGGGATTGTGATCAACGTCGAGGGTTCATAACCAAGTGTGTTATATGAAAACATTCGGAAGACGAAATTCAAGGTTGAGCCAGAGATGCCAGAGATCTGCCTGGATCTTGAGTTAAGTATTGATAAACGTGGACCAAGTCACAGCTAAATAGCCGTAATGTGCATATAGTCACTGTCACCGCGCCTGAAAGTCAGAGACATGCCATGACAATCAACACCAAGTGAACTAACTGGTGTTCGTGTCTTGTTAACTAGTCATGTGGCTTTTCTCGTCACTGGTTGTTGCTGTAAGCTGTGCTGCAAAGCGCTGCATCGAGAACGATTCGGCCGAAGCTGGGTTAGGGTCAGGCCAGGGTTTTGCCAGTAGCTCTTGAATCGCGGGGTTTGAAGCTTGGAACAGGGGTTCAGGGGCTCCTCCAAAGTGTCGCAGGTGAAGCTGGCGCCAAACGCTTTGATCTTTGATCTGACTCCGACGAGCACATGTCTCTCGCTCACATGTGGGCACACGGAGAACAGAAAGACACAAGAAACACCCAAACACGTCGTCCTGACATCAAACAGCACAGTTCACTATAACGGCATCTCATATTGGCTGCATAAAGCAACACGGCCCGGTGGTCGAAGCCCAGCAGAGACGAGGATGATACCATCAAGCACCGCAGTCTTCACCGCAGCAGCAGCCAGCCTGCTGCTGGGACCTGCACTGGCCACCAGCAGCTCACACCCCGACCCTGAAATATTGCGCGCGCAAACCCTTAACCCGGACGGTCCCGCGCGATGGCTCCAGGCACAAGACGCCGCAGCGCCAACAGCCCTCACGGGAGGTTCGGTCAGCCATGCGACAGACGAGGACGAGGGCGCCGCCGAGGGAGCGCCAGGAGTCGCAGTTTCCGAATCAACAGTCACACGAGAGACACAGAGTGACGGCGGGATTCCGGCGTCGGAGGGCACGCCGCTGGACGGCAGGCCGGAGCTGAAGCTGCAGCCGGAGCTGAGGAGGTCGCAGGACGGAGGCGAAGGGGGGACGGTTCTTCTGAGGAGGGAAACCAGCGCCGCGCCCACAATATATGGCGTCAGCATCTGGCTGATTCTCGCGTGGCTTGGTCTGCTGTACTTGATGTACAGGACTGGCTCCCTGTGAGGAGGGGTCTAGTCGTTAACCTGCCGTTATGTCTCAGTGCAGGCTCCCTTGTGGTGGTTGGGACATTGTAATTATCTACCTCGGTGGTCAGTCAGCGGATGGGTATTCTGTAATGCAGAGCATGCGTTTTGACCGCCATTGCAAATTCTGAGATTAATGTGTTGAGATCACCGAGATCCATTGGCAATATAAGCGCATTCATCTCACCAGCGTCAGCCGGGAAACAGATGCAGGTACCGGCTGGTCCACCTGTCAAAGGCACGTTGCGCCTGTGCTGTGGAGTTGGAGTGGTGGGGTCGCCCCTGCACGCATGGCCAGCTACACCAGGCTCAGCTGGCAACGGAATGCGTCATAGACAGCTTCCGGGCTGCCCTCAGTCGAGGCTATTGCCGCTGGCAGGGGAATTATGGTTATGGCTTGCCTCCTTGAAGCAGAATCTCTAGTACTCGGCAGATGCTCTGTGCAACGCTCTTGGTTTAGGGGGAGAAAGCCCGTTCAGCAGCCTGGCAGGGATGCAGCTTCCTCGCTTCACGGGCACCCAAACGGACCATTGCAGCACTTGAGCCCAGCTGTGTCTCAGCTTCGGTACCATCACATCCGGCCTCGACCTCCAAATTTCGACCTTCGAGAGCTCCGACTTCATCCTTAACCTCCACTCGGCCTCAGTGCTCATCAAGCCCTCCAAACCTCTCGTCGTCGGTCCCCACCTGGCCAAAACCATCCTTCTCGTCCGTGTGCCAAATCCGCCATTGCACATGTTAATCCCTGCATGTCCATCGAACACAACATGTTAGACAAGTACGGGCCTGTCCTGTGGACAGCACTCGCCCTCCTCATTGTCTACGGCATCAAAACTATCAGGAAATGGCAGTACCAGCGATTCCAACAATACGCTGACCTTCCTCAGCCCGAGAAGACCTCCTTCGTGTGGGGCCACTTGGGGTTCATGGGCCAGCTGTTCAAGAACGCACCAGACCGGAGGCGTCATCTCGACGACGTGATACGAGATTATCTCCCCAGTGTTGGAAGCCCGCCGGTTCTTTTCGTCGACCTTCGCCCCATCAACTACCCCATGCTGATCGTCTGCGACCATGAGATTGCCGACCAGATCACCAAGACCTCAACGAGGTGGGCTTCGAGCACTCCCAAGTCACCCACCCTCGGTGATATATGGCACCTGACCGGCAAGCACTCCATCCTCACCTCCGAAGGCGACCACTGGAAGGCCCAGAGGCGGCAGCTCAACCCCGGCTTTGCGCCTCAGCATCTCCTCACTGTCCTGCCTATCGTCCTGGACAAGACCAGGTTCTTCCTGGACCACCTGGACCGCTACTCTCAGACAGGCGAGGAGTTCTGTCTCGACGAGCTCTGTGTCACCTTGACCTTCGATATAATCGGGGCAGTAACCATGGGCCAGGACTTCAAAGCTCAGGTCCCTGGGCAGCAAAGCGACATCCTGCTCTCTTTCAGGGCGATCATGGGGCAGTATACCAGCCGTCGAGGCCCCAGCATCCCCGGCACCAATTTCTTCAGAGAGCGCGTCCGCCGGCAACACGCCAGCAAGCTCGACCGGCTGCTAAAGGATATCGTCCGTAAAGAGTACGCCCAGCTCAGTGCTGGAGGGACCAAATCCCGCAGCGTCCTGGCGCTGAGCCTACAAGGAACAGAGCAGCTCACCCCCGAGCTCCTGCAGCAGACAAGCGACAACCTACGAGTCTTCCTCTTTGCCGGCCACGATACCACAAGCATCCTGCTCCAATGGGCCTTCTATGAGCTGTCAAAGTCACCTCAGCAACGGAAGGCGCTCCGTGCCGAGCTCGACGAGCTCTTCGGGGCCGACGCGGACCCCAATGAAGTCCGGGAGAGGCTGCTCGCCCCTGGTGGCGCCGAGATCCTGAGCCAGATGGTCTACACCTCTGCCCTCATCAAGGAGGTCCTGCGCGTCCATCCTCCGGCTGCATCGGTCCGGATGAGTCAGCCCGGCACGAACTTCCAGCTCACCCTGCCCGACGGCAAACAGGTCTGCCCAGACGGGTGCATCATGTACCTGTGCAGCAATGTCATCCAACGCGACCCCAAGGTGTACGGGGAGACTGCCAACGACTTCATCCCCGAGAGATGGCTTGGTGACACGTCAGGTCTGCCGGCGAGCGCATGGAGGCCCTTTGAGAGGGGCCCACGGGCCTGCATCGGTCTAGAACTGGCGAATATTGAGGCCAAGGTCATCTTGGCGTGCGCTGCGAGGCGGTATGACTTCCAAAAAGTCGGCCTCGGCGAGCTGGATTTGGATAGTGCCGGCCAGCCCATCTTGGATGAGAAGGGGTATTTCCGGACGAAGTCGGAGCTGTTCAATGTGAGATCCTTCCCCTGCTCCTTTCTGTGAAAAGGCCTTCGGGTCTGGTGCAGGTCGCTGACCCCCGTCGCACAGAGTATTCAGGTGACGGCCAAGCCGGTGGATCGGTCCATGATGAAGGTCAAGCTCAGCGAGCAGGCCACGAAAACGTGATGCGCGTGGGCACAGGTAATTGAATGCAGAACACGATGAAAACTGGGTCCTCATCAGATGATTTATTTTTGTCTCTTATGTTGCTGTTATCGAGATTTGACTGTCGACCATCAGTGGAGCCTCCCGTCGCCCTGCGACCTCTCTTGGGAACCTCGGCATTGTCTGATAACGGCCGTTGCAGCTCCCCACAATCTGCAAGAGAGAAAAAAAAAAGAAACCTTGGGGCTCCTGAGTTTGTTTCCCCCTCCAAGGATCTGGTATTCGTCGTTCGTCGCACACCCAAAAAAAGAAAAGAAAAATGAACGTTGCGAACGAAAATGTGGTATCACTGAGGTCTCAAAAACATATCGCTGCCTTCGAGGCGGGCTACTTCCTTCCGCAGCCGCCGCAGACGCTCTCGGAATCGGGATTCAGATGACCGCACCCGCAGCGCCAATCAGCCTCGTCCCGCACCAGTGCTTTGGCCGGAGTGGCTGTCATGATTGCATACCAGCCTTACAGGCTCAGTCTTTGGGTAGGTAGGTAGCTTCGTTGGGGAAAGGTCGATCCTGATGCCGTGTTAGTGGCGTGGGGTGGGAGGCTTGCGCGTCTGGCGAGATCTCACCTCGACTAGTGGATGACCTTGGGGGGAGGGGGCGATATATGTGGTCCGCCTTTGTATGGATAGCTCTAGACCAAGCCTTAACGGGTCTTGGGAGACTAGAAGTTCGTGGATGTTGAGTGAGGCGTTGGATGAGACGTCGTCGTACGTCTTCAAGGAGGGATAGCGTTCAAGATATGACTTGTAGCAAAGGAAAGTGTCGATCACCAGGAATGGCGGAGTGTTGATCAACCAGAGGGCGGGCGGGCACTGCGGCCCATCTTATGTCAAAACGTGCAGTGGGAGCCAGACCGACCCCCCGGGAGGTTTAGTCGTGGGAGGAAATTCATTACATATCCACCCCTCTGACAGGCTGGGTTTCTCATCCCCATCTCAGAGGGCAAATAGCAAAAAAAAGGCTCTCGCTCGCCTTGCATTTTGCCAAGTTTCGACATTTTTTCACATGCCATATGACGTACTCCGTCGTCAAAGATAGACGAACCCTTGGTCCCCTCACCCCCTCCCTCCTCCCCCAATCACTCGTGGAAGACTACGTCTGCGTAATTTGCGGTAACACCCTACCTCGATGGCCTCCCCACCCCCAGCCCGACCACCCATCGCCCTGGCTCGAACGCACGGCACGGGCTGGGTGATCGGCCCTGCGCCAAAATTCGGTTTGATGTACAGTGAGTGGTTTGGTTTGTCTGGTCTTGCCGAGCCGAGCGGGGATCTCATCCTTCCCGCGGGCCTGTCAACCGTGTCTCGCGCTACACGGGCATGCCGTGCTATATAATTGGTACCAGATATTGGTCCTTTTTTTTCCCCATGTCTCATCGTACCCTTCGAGAATTTCATTTTTTTTCCCCCTTCTTTTCCGGCTGCGCATTCTTCTTGCTCATCAGGAGCGGATGTGGGGATGGCCCAAGTGGATACCACAAAAAAGCCCCAGCCCTTCTTTTCTATCTTTAGGCAGAAGTCTTGTGTCACTCTGACTGTTCTACTCGAGACACTAGGGCCATTCCCCAAATAGCGAGGTTCGATGCAGTCATTGGGTGCTGCGGTGCAATGAGAGGGGCGGGCTAGGAGTGAGCGAACCCACTTGGTTGTTTTTTCTGCCCTTGCCTGCAGCTGTTGCGCGGAAATACATGTGAACCTTTGCTTCTGTTTGGGCTTAATAATAATGGTGGTGGGCAAATTTTAAACCCGTTGCCCGTATCTGGTGATGCCCCGGGGGACGACAATCGAAATGTTACGCCGGGGCACGCACGGCACGCACTGGGCTACCCACCCAAACAGGGCTCGGGGAAATCTCGTCACAGCTGGCCCAGGGGGCACCCCGGCAAAGCCCAGCCCTGGGAGGGCCTGGCCGGCTACAGACCGTTGTGGGTTGCGTGTGGGAACCTGGCTCCGCTCTGCTGGATCCTTATTCGCGAAACTTTTTTTTCTCTCCCAGTCCTTTCTGTCTCGCCCTACTTTCACGTGGCTCCCCACGCAACGCGTTCATGCAGCGGCATGGCAACGATCACCTCGTGGTGGATCCCCTTGCTCTCAGCGATCGAGTCGACCTCGGGCTGTCCGTTTTGTTTCACATTCTTGGATTCTGTGGGCACATAATTCCCGCCACCGCTGGCTCTCGGCACCTTTTTGCCAATGATTTGTCGTCATGGTCTTATGGCCGCTTGGAACGTCATGGGCGACAAATTGCTCTACCATATTTTGAAGACCTATGGCATGATATTTGTGAGATGTCTGTAACATGGTCGCCTTTTCATCCATGGTACACATGGTCAGCTTCTTGCTCGAGATAATACGCAGCCATATCTCTCAGGATGATATATCTTGGTGTCTTGGTGTAGATACATGCAGGGATCCTCAAAGTCGGTAGATACTGTTCTGACCAGCATA
Organism: Diaporthe sp. PMI_573; assembly: GCA_021399435.1. NCBI lineage: Eukaryota > Fungi > Ascomycota > Sordariomycetes > Diaporthales > Diaporthaceae > Diaporthe > Diaporthe sp. PMI_573. Next base: position 967,914 of record JAJTUP010000005.1, read on the forward strand.
TCCTTCCAGCAGAATAAACTTTCCCGGGATCAAATCCTCAGAATAATTTCCCGCCGAACCACCTGCTCCATCTCATTGTGAATACAATCTGTAACATATTTTGGGATCAATGCCAGGACCATCAAGTGGACCTCACCTCCTCTTGCCCCTATCTACCGTATACGTATTCGCAGTATTCTCTCAAGCACATGCGCAACATGGCTTGGGATCCTTGCGAGCTGTGTCTAAGTGAAGCGTCTCGAATCTTCAGCTCTCTAAGTGCTGATCGGCAAGGCAAAGCTTCACTGTTCACAAATCACCTTCCTCCAGCTGTCCCCATCTTTTTTTGTTCCCCAAAATCCCGAGTGGTATCTATCAGAAAACCATCACGTTTATGCCCGGTGGAGAAACGTCTCCGTTCATTCACGCACGGATGTGAATCACAATATCGTCGTCGAATAGTGGCCGGGTGCCCAGCAAGTCCAACACGTCGGCCAGGTCGCATGTAGAATGGCGCGGTCTAGACGTTTTGAGGCCACGTAACTTTATGGCAGATAGCAACCTAATACACGTAATTGATGCCCAACGCGTGAGCGCATAGGCAGACGTTGATACTGCTGGTAGGGATATGACCTCGGGAGCTCACGGGTCACAGTTACTGAACAAATGGCAGCGCCCAAAATCCATGGCGATGGCAGCCCTTCAATGAAACTCGCGCCGAAACTGAAAATTCTCACAATCAGAGCTTCATTCCAACTTAGGATCAAGAAAAATGACTATACATTTGAACAACAACCATCCTCCCCTTTGATCAACATGCTCTACCCCTGTCCCTCGTGCTGCGACTTTTGCCCAGAACCTGAGCCCACAGGCTCAAGGATCACAACCTCTCCAAGAAAACCGGTACGAGAATGTCTGGACAATTAACGGGAGAAGTCCAAGAGATTCGAGTCATGGAAACGGCGACGACGATTTCTTAGCAAGCTTGTAGGGCTGGAGGGAAGCCCTGGAGTCTTCCTTCGTCCCGCGCCACCGATCCCACGTCGACCGGATCGCGTGTATTCCTCCGCAGAACAGATAGCCTAACGCTAAGGTGGCAAAATGTCGGAGAAGCGAGTCAGTGTCACCCAGCCTCATGGTTCTAGATCGAACCTCACTCCAGCCGAACCAAACGCCAGACGTCAAGAGAAGCTTATCCTGCAGCCCCAAGAGCTTATCTGACATCGAAATGGTCATGGTGTTATTTATAGAAATTTTGTCCTCGGATTAAAGCCGTTAAACTACCAGGCAATTTGCACAAAAATGTTTCCAGGGCTTGGGGCGAGTGGGGCGACTTTCAGCTCAAGTGGCAGTCCATCCGATGTTGACTTGGCGAGCCATCCACACATCTGTTTCCTGGTGCTCGTTTTGGATATTCAGCCGACGTCAATGTGCGTTGGTGTTGTGGGGAATTATCTGTCTGGAATACGAGGCAGCGAATAGGGGTGGGCGGATAGCCAACACGAGAAACTCGTACCCGCCGAACCGATTCTTACATGCCCCAATGGGAAGGTGACATAAATGCACCCTGAAACAGTGATATTTGCTTGTCAAAAAGGCCATACTGGCAAGCAAGATTGGCAGGGTCTCAAAATTGTCGCGCCAAGTCAGCCTTGCAATGTTGGGGCACAGTTAAATCTATGAATTTCTGCGCCCAGAATGTTGGAACATATATCCATCTCACAGGCCTTCGACAAAATAGTGTTTATCGATGCGTTGTTGAACCGAAACTTCACGAACTTACGTCAAAGGTCAGGCTAAAAGCCCGGAAGATTCGCAGAGACATTGTCGCAATGGGCAGACATTCAGGGGGCAATCTTCCAGCAGAGTACGGTCCTACAGGATGACTCCTTATGCCAACATTCAATGAAGCATCTGATATCCGAGGAACGTTCATTCATTCTATGTCCCGAATACCTCGATATCGTCATGACACATGAGAAACTGATGCCTACTCAGTCAAGATATAAACTGTAGGCAGTCATTAAATCAAGGGTACTGAATGGCATTCTAATACACCAGTTGTAACAAATAAAATTCTTCCTGAGGCAGGGACCAAGCCAGGAACCGAGGTCATCCAGCATATGGAACGCCCAGTTGGTCCAATTTTGTATTAAACGCCTTGCTAGCACCAGGCTCCAATCTTTGTAAGGTAGAAAGAATCTAGTGAGAGCTATTTAGCAGATAAGTCATTAAAAATTGCGTTAACCATACCTTGACACTAGAGGACTGCCTACTTACGAAGTTACATAAAGAGGCATGAACGCTCGTGTGGTATCAAATTGGGCCTCTTCAAGAACGTGAGCCGCATAGAAAAATAATATAATTATTTGACAACTTAACATTTAAAACAGAAAAAGATAAACGAAAGATCCAAAACATCTAAACAAATACATGCAATGATAACAGACGACTATCAAGTACGAAAGCTTGCCATTACTGACTCAGGGTGATGGGCACCTTCTTTCCCTTATCCTCAACGACATAACCCTGCCCGCTAGCACTTTGCGTCACAGCGCGGACGTCTTTCTTGCCCACAGTGATTGAGACAGGCCGTCCGTCTCTCAAGGATACCGGATACTTGCTGCCGTTGAGTGTGGCAGTGACTGGACGAGGAGCAGAAGGCGTATCGGTGCTTCTTGAGGGGCCGGCTGGAGAGGTCTGCTGACTTCGCGCACCGGCCGGAGGAGGTGTTATATTGCGGCTCAGCTTGGGTGCATTAGGTGTTGGGTTCTGTGTCCTTGACGGGGCGGGAGTAGAAGTTGGGTTCTGGGGAGATGCCTGGCCCGCAGGAGGCTGTCCGTGTAGGGATGTCGGATGAGTGGAAGGAGGACTGGGGGCCCGGGTTGTCGATGAGCCAGACGCGGTTGGCCCAGTACTCCCTGTCGCTTGGGTTGCTGGGTTGTTTAGGCTCATGGCTCCTAACTGTGCAGTGAGCGACCCGGTGTTTGTGCGATAAAAGTCTTCGGTCTTGCTGTATCCGTCAGCTCTTGTGAGCTTCACAAAGCTGGTGTTTCTCTTGGCCCAGTCCTCTTTTTCGATGACTCGTCCTGAGATCACGTTGGTATATTCGCCCTTGTTCTCAACCCAGTGGGTAAGGCGCGCCATTTCGTTCAGCGGTGTGTTTCCGGGCCCCTCCATTTCGCGATGGTTGTCATTCATGCCCATGCATGATAGTGCCCAAACGGCCAAGTTGAAATTGAGGCAGCTCTTCCCACTGGCGTCCCAGGGGATGGACTTGTACTCGAAGGCTGCGTGAAGCTTGGGCTTCCTACCCTGAGGAACGCCAGTCAGCCTTTTGGCGTCGAGTCGTCTGATTCGAAATACAACGAACGACCTCATCCTGGGTGGCGATGAAAAAGTATCTGGTTGCAGCGTATCGACAATAAGTGGCCAGTTGCTGTAAAGGAAGAGTTCTCTCTCCCTCAACATTATAGCGGCCTTTCGCGGCAAGTGGCTTGTCAGTAGCTGGATTCACTACATCCTTCCACGAGGGAGGTGCAGGAACGGATTGCGCTTCCTTTTGGGACATTTGCAGGTACTCTGACTTCCACTTCTCTGTCAGCTTGCTGTCACCTACTATATAGGCAAGCTGTTTCTCTCTTGTCGAATGTTCCTCTGGATAAATCTTGAAAACAGTGTTCTCGTAGCAAGTCCAATCTGGCTGGTATTCAACGGTGGGATTGTTGGTGTCTTTCCAAGTCAATCCTCAGTGTTGTGTCCGGCTGTATTGCATTTTGCCCAGAAACCTGGGCACGACATCTTAGGATTTGTGAGGCTGACTTGATTGATCCACGGAGGACGAAGAGTGTACCTAGATTTGTCAGCACAATTTCTTCTTCGTACCAATCAAAGCGAAATGTGTTGTAGACATCTGCGGATGGGGCCAGCATCCATCATGAATCATGATGTACGACCAGCAGAATGACCGGGTGCCTCACATTGATGCCAGAAGAAATCCAGCTTTGCCTCCTCCTTGATTGTCCTTGGTGAGTTCGTGGGAGTCAGGGGCTTCTTATAGTTTTGCAAAGTTACCCCTAGAATATCGCTATAAGCCAGCTCAATGGCCTCGAACGTGAAGTCCTCCTCTGTAACCAAGAAGTTGTTAATACCGCTAGCCACTAGACTGACGACTCTCAATCATTGCGTAATTACGTACACTCCTGGATTGTGTAGTTTTGGATGTCATTAAAATGAACATCGTCATAACTATCAGTGCTGGACCTTGTATTTTTGTAGCTGCTGCCCTTCCACCGATGAATAAGTGGGGGGTTTTCAGTGGCAAGGATGTCTCGGATGGTCGTCATTGCTAGATCAAGTCTATACGAAGATACGTATATATATATATATATATATATATAATTCTATTTTTTTTGAGAGCAATGAAGATGAAAGTTTAGGAGCAAAGCAATGAGTTATTGTATAAGTGGGAATGGTCAGGCCAGCTGAAGGTTGCAATGGCTTTTGGTACCAACTCTCTCACTGACAGGACTAGGGTAAACGTGACCTCACAAAGTCGTGCAACCTTGAGCCAACGGAACTGGCTGCTGCCTGCATTTCACTTCATCACCTCAAAACACCAAGAATCAATTCATCTACCTGCAAAATCTGCATTCTGGTCCATTTTCTCAAAGAAATAGGCCTTCTTCTCAGATTAAAGGATTCTGTCTGTGTCACACCACTTGAAGGAGCCATGACAACCTCCACAACCTCCACAACTCCTGCTACTTCCCCGCCCCTCCCACTCCCTCAGATCAAAGGACCGAAGCTCGAGCCTTTTCGTGGCACTGCAAATGTCGAACTTGAATTCGTACGTTACATCGGGAGTGAGGATGATGTGGATTCCAAAGTATGGAAAGTGAGGGTAGACGACAAGTACTATGCCCTGAAAATAGTGAGTCAACGACGCCCCTCATACCCTTGACCTGGCACCGCAAGCTGTTCTATTGCGACTGACTCGACTTTCTTTTGAAATTCTAGTTTCCGTTTCAGTACTGGGTTGGTCTCAAGAAGACTTCCGGCTCTTGGATCATAGCACCGGGATATGATGACGAGGAACGTCCACCACTTACACCGCAAGATTACATTGACTATCTGGACCCGTTTCGCAACGAATGTCGGGTGTATGGACGCCTGAAACAAGAAAACCATGAAGAAATCGCCGTTCGCGCCCATGGCTACATCCTTCTCACCCCGGAGCAGGAACGGCATGTTACCGAAGCCTGCTGCATGGATTACATAGATCCAAAGACTGCAGACGAATTGGATGGTCAGGCCCTGTGGAACCGACGGGAATGGCACCGACACGACTGCCTGCGGGCTATTCTTAAAGACTTCGTCGACGAGGGAACACCGGATTTCGACAAGTCGCAGATACCCCAAATATATGAGGACATAGAAACTCTACACTCACTAGGTATTCTCATTCGGGACATCCACCCGGCCAACTATCTTGGGGGCAAGCTCATCGACTTCAGCCGTTCATGGACTATGTATCACCCCTGCCTCGATCGAACGTCGTGGGAGGAACTTTGCGAGCTGAGGATAGCCGAAGTTAAGTCATATCTAGACATGATCGTTGCTTGGGCCAACTATCACGAGACCACCATAACACTTCCGGAGAGGTTGGAAGAGTGGAATGGCGGCTTAGAAGGATGTGGAACCAACCCCCACGAGTATGACTGGAGGAAGTGGGAGGAGTCGGAGACGATTTCCAATAGGGACGACCATAGACAGTCTTAGCTGGACATTGGAGAAGGTAGGGTTCCTGCGAGACTCTAGAAACAAGCCACAGATTCTTGCATAAGACTTACGGCAAGTGAACTGATGCCAAGTTGGAGTGAGCTTCCGGTGAGGACTAGCATCCAGAGAATCCCATTCTAAGCTGCATTTTTTTTACGAAGAGCCCCGCTGTCCTACTGCTGCTGAACCGACACCCCATGACCAGCGGTCTATTCTGGCCTTGAAGCTAGAAATTCAGGCAGTGGGGATAACAGACTGATGCATGTAGATCTAAGGAACGTATTGAGCGATGCCACAGACCATGTTGAACTAGCCTGATGATCGAGGAAGTCTTGTGCCATTCTCATGTAGCACAATATCATAATTTGTACACTAAGTCTACGAAGTTAGAGCGATCCATTTGGGAACCGGGTACGGCGACATTTTCTCCGAGGTGGGCTTTGCAGTGTACATTGGAGCTCCAGGAGGGGAGACTACACCGTCACTAATGAGCGGTGGGTGAAGCGTATCAAGTTGAAATATAACAGCAAAGCCTCCTGAAACCCCCCTGAGAGCAATGATTGCTGTTACGCGTATTGTCAATGTGAGACCGGCAAAGGGTGCTTATGGTATAAGATTTAAGTGCCAGTCGTCTAGTTTAGTATTTGACCGAGTACTTAGTTAGATCGAGTTGTTAGCATCTGTATGTGAACGTAGCATATTTGGCAGAAGCAGTCACAACTCATCTTGCTCGATTGCAACCACATGTCTCGGTCAAGCGCTGTGTCATGTCATCTGACTCCGTGCCTTCGGGACAAGGGGAAACAGAGAATGCATATAAACTCCAAAAATGAAGAGTCTTGCATTCATAACAAGCATAAAGTACCTAGCTAGTCATCCCTCTCTTGGCTTTCAACAAGACCTATCTAGGTAAGTTGACAATCATAACCACTCCATACAACAATACTTAGTCGTATAGAGATTTCCAACCATAGAATTATTCGAATCGGACCTTAATAAGCCTCTGACGAGAAGTTCTATATTAAGTAGAGACATACTAAGGCCTTGGTTGGGTACGGTTGAGTTATAGCCACCGAGGGCTGGTTTGTAGTGGACGCCTCGGAGAACCCCCAAGTCCTGAGGACATTTGAGCCGAAAGAGACGATCGCATTCAAACTTTAACTGCGAGGGAAAAAGTCAAACCTTTGTTGAAGGAGGTAATTGACGTTGAAACGCAACCACTACGGAAGAGGCAGCGGCCGCCTGAAATCGGCACCCGGTCGCACTCGTGGATTGAAAAGTGATCGTGTCCTGGTCGTCAAACAAGACCAGGCGGGCAGCAAAGATTAGAGCTTTACTTTGTCGTCCCCCGTCACGAAGGAGACTAGTATAAACATCTGAGGCTAGAACTCATTCCGCACTGCACTATACCTTCTTGTTCAGAATAATGCAAGACAAACCAAAGACGTTCGACTTACTTGGCAATTCCAACTCACTTGGCGTACTTTACATACATTATCTCAGTAATACAGTCAGAGTTTCAAAAAAAAAAAAAAAAAAACTTAACCACATTATCGCAAAGCCACTATGATCTGCTAAATTTCTATACATATATTTTAAAGTGAAAGGTTATACCACCAGAGATTAGCAGCATGACAGAGGTTATTATTCCACAAAGGCTTATACTATAGTATATTATCTTATAGGGTTTTATCTTAAATTATCTTATAGGAGGTTATCTTATAAAAGGTTATCTTATAAGAGGTTGTCCTATAAGAGGTTGTCCTATAGGAGGTTGTCCTAGAGAAGGTTATAGTATAGTAGGCTATCCTATAGAAGGTTATCCTGGCTATCCTGTAGGAGGTTGTCCTGTAGGAGGTTGTCCTATAGGAGGTTATTTTATAGGTGGATGTCCTATATGAGGTGTTTTTTAAGAGATCGTACAGGGAGCACTATTGGGTAGTTGCCTATATAAATGCCGTGGCCGAGTATCAACCCAATCAAATTACTTGTACCAAAAGCAACTTTTTGCATCTATATGAGCATCCCATGCCAGTAATGACCACCATGAATAAAAAGGCAATCATTTCCATAGATGAAGTACCTACTCATGAGTCATCGAAAAGCCTCAGAGTGACAGCCGGATGCACCAGAAATGGTTGCTCTGGCATCCTTTGCACAGCGGTAGTTTGTTCCGAATGCACCGAGCTGTATCTTCGGTAGTGAAGCACTCAAAAACATTATTGGAAGAAATAGAGCGATAGCCTTCACTTTCAGCACCTGGACAAATGATAACTACTCAGAGGCTCTGCCCTGAGGCTCGGAAAGGAATTACGTACAGTATGAGCCGGCTTGGAGACCTGAAGCCCAGCAGAGCCCGCGTATATATCATCAGCCTTACGGCTCTGGCCGGCCGATACGCTTGTCAACTAAGCCAGCAAACTTGATATTTTGCTTTCCACCGTTCGGACCCTAAAATCTATGGTGCTTGACGCGATCGGAACCCAAAATCGCTCGCGGCATGAGTCACTTCTGCCACGAGGGATGCATCTGATTGCATAGTTCCACTGCTAAACACACTTGAGAAGCTAAAAAAAAAAAAGAATCCATTCTTGCTCCCACAGCACAACGACAACACCACCATCAACAACTCTATGGGCCGACTTGAATGCCCGCTCTGCGATAGCCAAAGCTCTATGATCCACGAGACGCCATTTGAATATTGGAAATGTACATAATTGCCCAGTGGATCCGAAACCGGCGCGAACGTCGCCGGCTTCTCGAGGAGAGGAAGAAGCGCGAGGCCGAGAGGCAGATTCAGCGGGAGAAGCAGGACTTTGAACACGGTCGAGCCTTACAACTCATCCTCCACGGCCTGCAGGCTACTATGGACCCGCTTATTGCCTCACAGGCTTATAACAACCGCTTCTGTCTCTTGACACGGCTGCCGGAAGAGCTCCTCCTCAATGTGCTCGACTTCCTCCGCGGCGATGATGTGACGCTGTGCTGTCTTCGTGTTACCTCGAGGATATTCTTGCGTCTTCTTAATGGCCAGTCAGACGTTTGGAGCACGCGCATCATGGTTGGTTTTCCTTGTTCTCTGGAACGTGGTATGCTGTTACAATTCCGACGGCTCCTACAGAGAGACGGGAGATGTGAGAATTGCAGGCGCTGGAACGACGCCCATGTGCGTTTCGCCCATGACAGCTGCAAATTCCAGGGGTCTTACCTACGACAAAATCCCACATTCTTCGGCTTCGGGTACTGGCCCAATGAATATGCCAGGCCTTACTGTAGCGCCTGTGAAACTGACCACGACGTCTGTCAATTTCCAATGGCCTATCACACCCCGCCACAGCTTCAGAACCTACGTCCCCAACCGTGTCTGGGCCAGCAGGGGTCGGTGCGGCTCTGCGAGCATGTGTATATCACCTGGGCCAGCATCAAGGCGCACATTGACGACTGGCGGCGGCGGCGGCTGCAGCAACGCGGAGAAGGAGGTGCAGGAAACAACTGGCAAGAGTGCCTTGAAAGCTTTAAAATCGAATGTTACGACGCTACCCACGATATACGCTGTACGACCTCAGAGGCGCCGACCCGGCCCCAAGCCCGTCTCGGCACCAGCCGTGGCTTCTCTGACCGGGATCCCGACATTGTGGTTCTATATCTACAGTGGACACCACACGGCCGTGTCGACGCGCTGATGCCCACAACGGACGGGAGAATCCCCGCATCAGACCTAAGAGCGCTGTTCCGGAAATTTCGGCGATTAGGCCCGGCCGATATGCTGTACCCTCCAGGCTATCCGGAGACTCTGCCTGAGATGGCTTGTTTGAGGCCTTCGTTCCCTATATATTACGAAATGGGAGAGAAAGAGGAGAGGGTGGGAGATGTTGGGAGCACATTCCCGGCTCGACAACCATCAACATCCCCACCGAGTCCTTTGAATCAGGAGCAACTATCACGTCGTTGCCAAAGCTTAAGCAGCTTGAAAATTGGGAGAAACAGCCGGAGGCTAGATATCAGGTCTCATTACCTGAGTGGCGCTAGCGGTCACGGTATTGACTGTCAATGCCTCATAGTGAGCTACCAGAAAGGTATCATGGTCTGCCAAGCGACGGCTCTGACTGACCCTGCCGTTAAACTCGTCCCCTCCGGCCACTGGCTCCACGCTATGGATACCCGTACATATCCCGCTCAACAGGCCAGGCAGTTCCGACCCCAGTGTAGGGACGAGTTCTGTAGGAATTACTATCAAAGGGTAAAGGATTATTATTTGTGTCATTAACGTGTGAACGGTCAGTCTCGTTGACTGTCTATACGCATAACGCACATCGAGAAAATGGCTACTGGAAAGTACCCAGCCATAGTGCCATCATTCAACCGGTTTCAAACGTTATTTCCAATCATCACCGGATTCTTCACCTGGTTTATCTACGTGGATCTTTCAATCTCGCGTCCCCATTCAATGTCAACTCATATTAACGAACGCTCTGACAACAGCGGGCAGGGCCCAACTCCACGTGGCCATGATGGTGAGTTTGACACTGTTTGTAGTCTGCTTGGGCGCAATTCTGTGAGACAGTGTGGGTCAGAAGATCGATAAGAAGATCAGAGATATAACCAACATCTTCTTCGTTACCTGCTACGTTTCCAGCGCTGCCGGCCGGAAGGAGGACGAGTGAAGGAATGCTTCGCCAACCGAGGAAATCAAGAAACGTAAGCGGGCATGTCTCCCGCAAGACGGCGTGACACCAGGGTCATTCTTGGGCCTCTGCCAACGTCACATGGCCGAAAGAGTTTGCTAACTTCTTCCTAATATGTCAAAGAAGATCACAATCGAGTTCAGCAAGAGCGACAAGAATCCCAACATTAAGACCTTTGATCACGCCATCGCAGAGCTTTTCGACAAGGCCGTGGCCACCGTCTTGAAGCTTGACCTCGACGGCTCTTGCTTCGACTTCGACTTCTAGCACTTCAAATCCCCCACCAACTGATCAGCTGAGAATCAGCTGCAGCATAACTCCTCCTCAACCCTGTGCACAAAGACACCAGAGCCTCCAGCCAGCCCCTCAAGAAGACTATGTTTGCTTTATCGGTCTGTCCATAAAAGATTATCCAGTCCGACTTTACCTTGCCACCTGTATTATTCCTGAAACATACGTTACAAAATGCCGTAAGTCAAACACTGCGTGCTTACCAATTCCTGTTCTCTGTCAGTCTGACCCTGATACGAAAACAGGCAAAATCTTGTCCCAACAGAATATCGATCATAGGAAGCTTGCGAAGTGAATACACTTCAGCGGCCAGAACAATAGATCACTTTCAGAATGTATCATTGATTTGATGTGGTGTGTAGATTTGTGTGCGTTATTCCGACCCCGGCCCGTTTCCTGCATGAAATGACTGCCGGCCCGATATTCCCTACGACACCCCTGGCCACCTGCACGTCTTCTTTGTTGGTGGGGAATACGCTTTTCACAGTCACATCACCAAGATCACCTTGCCGCCAAGCGCAGATGAGAAAGTCGAGCTAGACTACGCGGCCACCAGTTCTCCACGTGCTCTGCCCTTCCCGACCCGGACGACCGGAAATTGGACGCAACGTTGTGAAGCACTCGCAGTCACTCCGGCCACGCAAGAGCTACCACTGCACAAAATCGTCATTGGGGGCGCCTTGTCTTTGCCCCGCGAAGGCGTCCCTGTCAAGCAACCTGGCAAGACTTCCGAAGACGGAAACCACGGGGCACACGCCCCCGGGACGCGGCATCCACTAGGCTGACCTTGTTCTTTTTTTCGCGAGCGCTCTACTGTGAGTTCTTTCCGAAGTGGCGGCCCTCCACGCATCCATCCACTCGCAATGGATCGACGGACATGTCGGTCAATGGCCACCCGAGCACTGCGTCTGGTGGGTGTCACCGCATGCATAAGTAAACATACGCGTATAAATATCAAGAACATGCAGGCTCTGAGGTTCCCCTCTTTGATCTCGAGTCTCGCAACCCGCCACTGCCCTTCACGATGCGTCTCATTTTCTGTCAAGCACTAGGCCTTCTCCTCGTGGGCGTGCTGGCCGCCGGCCTCTCCAAGCCTCATGAGAAGAGGTTCCTCCAGGACATCCAGGAGCGGACCATCCTGCAGAACGGCCAGGTCCGGCCCACGGACTATGCGGACACTCGCATTGACCTTGAGGAATATAACTTTAACACTTATCTCCCCAATGCTACCGAGATTTCGTACAAGGGCAGATGGGACTCGAAATATGTGTCCTGGTGGAGGTGAGCTCGCTATCACTCAAAACCGTTCCCTGCATGTGTAGCGGATATACTGACACCAGCAACAGCGCACCCGGGATAAAATTCGGCTATACCGGACAGACAGTCGCCATGAGCTTCGGAAACCTCACCTCGGACGGTGTGCTGGTGGGGTATCGCATCGCCGGGCTGGACTGGCAGTTCACCAACATCACCGCCGGCGGCACGCACCTGCTGGTCACAGAAGACACACCGGGCTCCAACCTGACCTACCCCATCTCTCCCGTTACATTGGAGCTGCGCGTGACAAACTGGGCCTATGGCATCCAGCTCGCCGCCATCCACGTCGCCGAGGGCGAGAGCCTCGTTGAGCTCCCGGACTACGGGCGCAGGGTCGAGTTGATCGGTGATAGTCTGACGAGCGGCATGTACACGACGTACGAGGGCCTGTCGAGCTTCGGGGTCGGGATCGGGGCCGGCCTGGGCGAGTCTGAGTACAGCGTCACTGCGTTCCCTGGAATCTGCGCGAGCGACCAGAACTGCTGGGGTAATGTGCGCGGCCAGTCGCGGCAGTGGTTCTATAGCTGTGACACGAGCGGGAGAGCCGTCGAGCAGTACGGAGGTGAGCAGCAAACCCTCATATTATGATTGTCTCTTGGTGGATTGGGAGACTCGTTACAAACATTCCAAGTACACACAAGCAGCCACTAACCAGAATCGCAGCGAACCTCGAGAACGCAGAGCCCTGGGACTTCTCGAAGCAGTCGGCCGCCGACCTCGTGGTCATCAACATCGGCACGAACGACCAAAACGCTCACAACAACGTCTCCGCACAGACATATCAGGACAACCTCACCAGGCTGATCCAAGGCGTCCACGGCGTCTGGCCCAACGCCCAGGTCGTCCTCATGGTAAGCACCGCCCGTCCGGCCCTCGTCCCCTGAGCAAAGTACACGACGTCGTCACTAACGCCGCAACCTGCTGAATAGACCCTCTGGCTCGGCTTCTCCCAGTACGGAAACACCTACCTCCCCAACTCGCCCGAGGGCTTCGAGCCGCAGGTGCGCGCGGTCCACGACTACTTCAACTCGCCGGCATACCTGGCAAGCCCGCTAGTCTACGACGGCGTGACGAACCGGACCCGGCACCTCAACAGCACGAGCGAGCCCTTCCTGCACCTCTTCAACACGAGCGGCATCCTGCAGCACAACGACATCGGCCCCCAGTACCACCCCACCGACGTGGGCGCCATCAAGGTCGCCAGCCACGCCCTGCAGTTCATCAAGCTTAAGCTCGGCTGGGAGCTGCTGGCTAACGGGCCTGAGATCCAGCATGAGACGCTGTACTGGAATGATGAGCAGAATTACTAGCGTCCGTCGGCTGTCTATGTGATGAGAGCGGTGCTGAGGGAGCGTTGGTTTGCTGTATGCTTTCAGATAGTATCTCAGACCAGAAATGTGGCACGGTATCACGGCCTCCATTCAGGAATGCACGTCTCACGATACCTTGGGTGTCTCAGCCAACATGGCGCTCATGAATTTGTCCCTCAACTTTGGTTCACTCTTACCGTGGGGGCCACGCCTGACGGCGGCTGATTAGCTCACAATACCCAACCCGAAATTACAAGGGCGCAATGGATTGTATTCCACTATATAGGCCACGCCACAGCATTCGCCAGCTGTGGCCGCCACTAAGACAAGCTGCGCTGCCCAGCCACCCCGGTCTGCTGCAAGCAGAGAGTCTATTTCTTGCCGGCGTCTTCCTTCAACGACACGATCCTATTCAGGACAATCTTCTCGTCCGTGCTGTCGGGGTCCATAGCCTGCGAGGGAGTGTTAATAAAACCAGCGGTATAATAGGTAAGCACTAGGCAGAGGTGGACTCACGAAATAGGCAACCCTCATTCCCTGGAACCGGACAGACTCGGGCCCTCCCTTGCCCAACTCGCTCTCGCCCGCCGCCTCAGGCCAGGGTGCCCGCTTCTTGACCTCGTCTATGCCGGACTCGATGATGGCATCGGGGTAGATCGTCTCGCTCTCCGGGTTGAGGTCGTTCAGGAAGCCACCCTCGACGGCGCTCGGGTTGTCGCTCTTGAAGAGCTGGTTGTGCACGCGCACCTCGCAGCGGCGGGAGCCGTCCGTACCGACCCACTGGATGTACGTCTTGGGCTTCTTCCCCTCGCGGTCGAAGACGGCGCGCACCTCCGTGACCTTGCCCGTCGTGTCGTCCTTGGTGAAAGAGGTCGCCTTGATGGGGTAGGGGGCCTGGAGCAGGCCGACGGTCTTGCCTGGGGCCAGACGGAAGTAGCTGGGGTCGTCGACCTCGCGGAAGTCGGAGCGGTCGATGTAGACAGTCTTGGTGAGCTTGACGGTGTGGCTACCCATGGCAGGGTTCTTTGGCGAGAATGGCAGTGTGAGCTCCTTGCCTTCCTCATCTGCTATGTCCTCGATGACAACCGGGACGGGGTCTAGGATCAGCATCAGCCGGGGTACCGTCCTCTCCAGGTATTTCCGGATGGACTGCTCGAATCGGGCAATCTGGATGACAGTGGCGTTGGTCGTGACACCGAGCTCGTTCACAAACTCCAGGATGGCACCTGGAGGGACACCCCGCCGCTTGATGGCCATCAGTGTGTACAGCCTTGGGTCGTCCCAACCTCGCACAATCTTGTCCTCCACCAGCTTCAAGATCTTTCGCTTGGAAAGAACGGTGCCGCTCAGGGAGAGTCGTCCGTACTCGCGCTGCTGGGGCTCGTAGACCTCCAGGGTCTTGTTTAGCCACTCGTAGCTTACTCTGCTCAGGATGAACTCGGTTGTACAAAGCGAGTGGGTGATGCCCTCGAACGAATCGCACAGGCAGTGGGTGAAGTCGTAGGTTGGGTAGATCTTCCAGGTGTCTCCGGTGCGGTGATGAGGCTTGTCCAGAACGCGGTAGGCAGCAAGATCCCACATCTGGGGGTTGCCCTCTGTGATGTCCTGCTTCATGCGTAGGAACGCTTCTCTGGGCTTGTATTTGCCATCCCTCATATCTCTGAATTTCTGGAGGTTTTCCTCGTTCGACTGGTCCGCATGTTTGCATCGATATCGGGGGTTCTCATTCTTTTCGCCGCCACGCTGCAGTTTGAGTTCCGCGTCTGAGACCCTGTCAGCCCATAATTCTCTTCCCCGGCGTAGCTTTACTGACCGTCACAATGGCATACATATGCCTTGCCGAGTCCTATCAGCTTCTCCGCGAGGTCATATAGCTTCTGGAAGTTGTCGCTGGAGTAGGTTATCTTGTAAGGTTTGAAACCGAGCCACCGGATGGTGTCCAATATGGCAGTAAAGTAGATTTCGTCTTCCGCCTCGGGATTGGTGTCGTCGTATCTGCAGGAATAGAAATTTCAGCGCCATCGAGCAAATAAAAACAGGCCTGGTAACGTACCTGAGGTAGCATTCACCGCCGTGGAACCTCGCGAAGCCAAAGTTGACTGCAATTGCTTTCGCGTGGCCGATGTGCAGGAATCCGTTTGGTTCGGGAGGGAATCGCGTGAAGACCGGCTTCATTGGCCTTTTCTCGAAAACCTCAGCAAGAAAGCCCTGCTTGAACATGGCATCGGTGTCGATGACCTCCTCCTGCTTCTCCTTAGGCTTTGGCGGTGCCTTCTTCTGTGCCCCATCAAAACCTCCACCTCCACCTTCTTTGGCCGGTGCTGCCTGAGCCGCATCCTTCGCATGGGCTTCCTTTGCGGCTTTCTTTGCTCTCTTCTGCAATCTCTTCTTCAGCTCTCCCTTCGAGACCATCTCGCCCGTCTCCTCGTCGAGCTGGAGCTTTGCCACGGCGGCATTGACATTCTCGACATTGTCCGCCATGGTGGGAGGTGTTGGAGGGTAGGGACAGTCAGGCCTGTTGGTACGGTTTCTGGAGCCAATTGGTTTTGTGTTGTAGGTTCTCGGTTGTAGTATGTGGATAGGGCGCGATGATAGCTTCAAAGAATGAGATCTGAAGGCTCGATCGTCCGGCGGTCGTCGTTGAGCTGTTGAGCCACTCGCCGAGATGACTCAAAATTCCCAGGCGCAAATCACACACTCACGGTTGAAGGAACGAGGGGCAGTGCCTCCTGATAAGATAAGCGCCGCAGATCGTTGTCCAAGCCCACGCCAACGTTGGAGCTGACCCCTGCTGGCTGTGGAGCTGCCTCTAGCTACCTCCCCGCTGTCGTCATCCCTCCCATCTACTGTGGTACATAGTCCTGTTGGCTCTTGTTGTCAGCCTCCATCACCTGAACACAACAATCGTCAACCCCCACATCAAAACCCCTACCTCACCTGAAGGCGACTGTCGCTCTGGACATCGCAAGTTGGCACCATCACTTCAGTAAATGTTTATGCGCCACTTTGCAACTGCGCGCCGCTTTGCAACCAAGCCAGTCAACATGTCGCTCCTCGCAGCGGATGAGATCCCGACGCTCTCCTTGCTCTACAAGTTGGGCAAGCTCTCGCCCGCCCCATCAGGCATCAAGATCCCAACGACCCTCTCCTTCAAGCCCGCTGGCTCCATCACTCCTTCCAAGGCGCTCAACGACCGCGTGTGCCTCGTGCGACACGACATCACCAAGCTCGAGGTCGATGCCGTCACCAACGCGGCCAACAAGAGGCTCCTCGGCGGCGGCGGCATCGATGGCGCGATCCACGGCGCCGCTGGCCCTGGCCTCCTCGCCGAGTGCCGCACCCTTGGAGGTTGCAGCACGGGCGACGCCAAGATCACCGGTGGACACGACCTGCCCGCCAAAAACGTCATCCACGCCGTCGGTCCCATCTACGATGCATTCGAGCCGCAGGAGAGCGAGGAGTTGTTGACGTCGGCTTACAACAAGGTGCTGAACTTGGCGGTCGACAACGATTGCAAGACACTGGCACTGTGCGGCATCAGCACGGGCATCTATGGCTACCCTCCACATGAGGCTGCTCCTGTTGCCATCTCCGCTGTCAAGAAGTTTCTGGAGAGCGAGAAAGGGAACAAGCTGGAGAAGATCGTCTTTGTCACGTGGGTGAGGCAGGATGTTGAGTCTTACGCCCAGTTCTTACCGTAAGTATATCAGACCTGGGGTACACCTTCTGTGAGCAGACCAGTAAGACTAACCATCTACCAGGGTTTACTTCCCTCCGGTCGAGGACGCCGTTAAGGTCGAGTCGAAGGCGGAGGCGGAAACCGACCCAGAAGACATCGAGGCCGCAAAGGAAATTGCCAGCAAGCTACCCGACGTTCCCACCTCGGAGCCTGGCGAATCCGGACATCCCGAAAAGAAGCAGAAGCAGTGATTTTGGCCAATCTGGATGCATTGAACGGAGTTTATGGCTAGCAATCGGACAGGGCTGGGGCGTTACGGAATGGAACATTTGGTCAGGCACATGATTTGCGAACTGATGCATTGCATAACGGCATGCCATCTTGAAATACCCCTCGACCTGTCTTCACGGCTGGTGGGGAAACTTTTTGTACGCCTCGGCATATGAATGACAGGGGAGACAGTAATGGAATTAATGAGAGCTTGCGAAAATGATCTCGTGCTAATGTTATACATACTGCAGGCATTGAGGGCATAGATCCTTCGACACCGTCCTTCCAAGTCACCCACCATAACAACCACCTCTCGTAACCCCCCTCCGTCTGTTCCCAAGTCATACAGATCAATCATGTGTTCGGGCCGGGGGCCACATTGGATCTATGCCGGTGGGGGCGGTTGAGGAGGGTCCCGGTATTCTGGTTCTGGAGAGAAAGGCGCCCCGTAAAATCCGTCATACCCTGGTTGGAGACCTCCTTGAGGCTGAAAAGGTGCCTGTGAACGGAAACCCTGCGGCTGGTTCTCCGGTCTAAGAGGCGGCAGTCCTCCTCGAGGCTGGGATGGTGCCTGTTGCTGGAACCCCTGCCGCTGGTTCTGAGGCCCTGCTGACGGAAATGCCTGGAAGGCATTGCTCCCGACGGGTTCATAGGCCTGACTTGGTGGAGCAACGCCTACTCCGGGGCCCTGACGGGGCAGATTCCCCAGCGTGGCGTTCGGGTTTGGCCCCAACGTCTGTTGCCTGATCAGGCCCTCCAGCTGCTGCTGGGCCATGCTGCTCTGCGCGGCAGACATGCCGAAGAGGTTGTTGGCGCCCGGCACGTTGTTGTTTATCAGGGCGGCCCCGTTCGGCCCCGCAACAGTCTGCAGGGCGCGGTTGTATATCGACGGGACGACCTGTCCTGCCAGTGCAGGGTTGGCCTCCAGCTGGCGTCCTCTCTCGCCGAGCAGGGCGGACATGGCGTCGATAGCAGTGGCCCCGGGGGCAGGCTGGTCGCCATACCCAGGCTGGGGCGGCACCGGACCACCAGGCAACGGCGTCCGCACGCTGAGCCCTTGCATCAGACCTCTGAAGTTGGCCTCGGGGTCCGCTTGGCCCTGGGACTGCCCGCCAGGTGCTTGCACGTTGCCTCCTGGAGCGAAGGCCCCGACGAGGCTCTGGCCTTGGGCCTGAGCCTGTGCCGCCGCCACGGGGTTGACCGAGGGGCCCGCCTCGGTCGGGATGTTTGCCCTGTGGAACCGCGTGAAGCCGGTCCTGGGGTCCCGGTATGGCAAGAACCCTGCCGCCTCGGCATATACCGCCTGCCAGGAGTTGATCTGTCCTTGTTGTGGTGCTACTGAGTTGAAGCGCTGCATCCGCATGGTGGGATCAGGGGCATTCTGGTTCTGTTGCAATAGGTTGGCCAAGTTTGGGTCGCTCAACGTCCTGAACATTTCTTGCGCCGGAGGGGCTTGTATCTCCGCCTGTTGTTCGTGAAGCCTCTTGACCTCGCGGACATAATTCGCCGCCGCGGCCAACTTGCGGTTGATCTCAGCCTCCGGTGAGCCATCGGCCGCGTTGTTGAGTCGCTCGCCCTGTTCGAGTATCTGTATCCATCCTTGCGCTATTGTCAATAGATCCCCTGACAACGTCCTTAGTTGCTTCCTTGCCATCTTCTCGATCCGCTTCGTGTTATCCTGGGCGCTGATGGGGGATACGTTGGCGAAGTCCTGGGTGTTGAAGACATATGCCTGGCGATCCTCATCGAACGTTTGTCGTACTGGGCGGAAGGCGTGCTGGACTGCCAGAAATTTCTCCCTAAGATCCAGCCTCCCAGTATCTAACAACTGCACGGCCGGATCACTCTGGGCTATCCTCAGAAGAATCATCGGATCAACTCTGGTGAACATATCCAGGAATGCGATGCAGTCGGTGGCGATCCTGAGGTGAATTCCATCCAAGCGGTCCCTCAACCTCGCGGCGTAGAAGTCTTGGATATCCGTCTTTGTCGAAGCATCAATTTGTCTATGATAATCAATAGTAATAAGCTGATACAACGATGCCTCTTGGCTCAGAGCTCTGTGCATGCTTGACAGGGCAGCAAATGCGTTCCGGAAATGTACGTGTTCGATAGGCGGCGCAGGGTTCGGCATGGGTTGTCCGGAGTAGGCTTCGTTATAGAGCTGATTCAGGTAATTCATTACAATGTTTGCCTTTTCGCTGCAGGCATTTCGCAATGCCCACAGCGATTTGTCCGTCTTTTTCCAATCCTTCTGCTGCTTGTTCCACCGGACCCTGCACAATTTCGGCTCGATGGCGAGTCGGGTCATTTGACGGAGCCAGCTCCAGAGCACGGCGTGCTCATAGTCGTATTTCACTCGTTTTGATACATCTGACAACCATGCCCTCGCCGCCCATCCGAATCGAAACTGAACTTGTGGCCAGGTGAAGGATGACCAGTTGCAAAATGCTCTCGGTGTGGCCAAAGGCCAGATCTTCATTGCCTCATGGCCCCACTTCTCCATTTCATAGTGCCAGAAATGCTGGGTGAACAATTTCTGGATCATATTGAAGGGAATGGCTTTGAAGACGCCTAGTGCAAGGTCTGATGGCCATGAGTCGAAGGCACACATGGTTATGACCTCGTCAGTGAACCGCGTCTCCGGGAGGAAGCTACCCTTGTTCATATGGACTGGAGCGCCACCCCAATACTGATTCAAAGCAAACAATACTGTCAGCCTTCTACTGCCAGAGAGAGATAATTCAGGTAACTGCCTGTGACGGAAAATATCACCGGCCTAGCAAGACTGTCGAGAATTCGCACTCACCTGGTTTTCGGTTGCCCAGCCTTCTTCACAAGTGGTCTCATCTGCAAGGAAATTGTGATCATCATCTGCTGTAAACATTACCAAGGTGCCATCCCCTCTCCGTGTCTCGTCCCACACCTGGCGATATCCAAACACTCTAAGAGCTCTCAGACATTCAGCACCAACCTCCTGACGCCAGGATTGGTCGAACCTTGCCCACACGTGCCGGGGATGCATTAACTGATCTCGTGCAAAAACTATGGCGTGCTATGTTGTTTTGAGGGGATGAGGTTAGTAACTGACCAAGATATGTAAAACCCCTGTGGGGGGCGGGGGCTAACTACCTACACACAATTCATGCGTCATGGTCGACGCCAGAGTAAAACTGCAAACCGCCTTCTCGGCCTGCGAATAGTCGTCAATCAGTAGCGGCCATATGAAATCCGCCGAGAGGCTGATTGTGATCTTGAAGGGCCGAGCCCGTTCACTGTTGTCGAGAGCCAATGACGTCCAAGCCATCTGGTGGATCGCCGAAACACCTCCTCCAGCTTCATCGTACTTTGCATTGATTTCCCACTCGAGGCACTCCTTTAGAATCTGGCAGACCCAATATACCGAGTCGAACCCATTGTCCTTCAATGTCTGCTGCTCCGGAAAGAACTCGCCTGGATCTTCGTCGGGGTACACGGCGAAATAGTCCTGCCGGGTGACTCCCACTTCGAGATGACGGGCTGTCTGTGTATGTTTATCAGTAATATCCAGATACGGCCTTGAACCTCGCAAACACATCATATATTAATATTGTCTTGAAATCTCCCCAGATGCCCAAAGCCTGACACACAAAGCCTTGCATGGTCAACGATAGTGTCTCCCAAGCAGAGCCGCAACCACCTGGACGGGCAGATAAGAACGAGTGAAGGAAGCCATACCACGTTTTGCACCTCGCCCGGGGCTATCCTCGAATCTCGACATGGACGCATCCTGTAAATGTCTGCCCAAGCCCAAGTTGCTGGGTGGTCGCTGTCGAGGATCATGGTAGCCAGCTGAATCGCAGGTTGGATGGCCATCCAGAGAAAGTCGTTTGCCTGGGTAAGCTGCTGTCAGTATGGCGTGTTGCGTTCCATCCTGGGAGCTTTCCCAATGGTCAGAGGAGCACATACAACGCAATATTCGCCTTTCTGGGTCGGAAAATTGTACACCTTTCGTGTAGTGTTGGGAAAGCTACCATCGCGTTTAGGGATGCCCCTTCTCGTTGTCACCTCCCATCTGTCCCTCGTGAACAGGCTGTGGTTCCCCTGGTTAACGAGATCTAAGTGCACTGATTTGTTGGGTTGCCCCCGAACTTACTCGTGTATTGGAGTGGCCAGATCAGTGTTGGCGGTCTTATCCATCGTCCATATACCAGTGTCCACCAACTGCGAGTATCTTTGATCAGCGAGTCTTTTCACCACAAGTGAGCTGCCACGAACCGGATACAGCACATGTCATACCTCACTGGCCGTGTTTCCACCAAAAAGTAGCCGCTGGTACTCTTCCTGAAGTTCAAATTTGTTCTTCTTCTCCATATATTGCAGAAGCGCACTGGCGATTTGTGCGTCGCAGCTTGCACCCAAATCCGGAACAATGGTTCCAGGAGCCACAGTTTCAAGTACCCGCTGGAAGTCGTCTTCTGTAGCATATCCGCCCTGAGCAGCCACGGCGTTCCGGTACTGGTCATACACTGCATCGTAGTCGGCCCTGTCGACCACAGCCCTCACTCCTTGGTTGCTCGGCGTCTGCCGGGGGTTCTGTAGCTGGACGTTGAAGTTCGCCTGCGTGGGGGTAGCTGCCGAGTTACCGTAAAAGACCTTATCCACATTGTTGGGATCAATGCCGTATCTCTTCGCGGCGTCCGTCGGGTTTCTTATTGCATCCTCCTCCCGAAGGGCGGGCCGCTGGGTCTGCATTAAGCCCTGCTTCGCATACATTCGATACTCTGGGTCATCGTTCGGATTGGGAACGTCCGGGTCATCTCCTTCCTTCCTCGGTTTCTGCCCTGTGAATACATACCGTGCGTTCCACTGCGGATCAGTCCAGGGCGGCACAAACTCGACGTGATGCCCCGACGCCCCCACTTTCCTGATCAACTCGTGTCGCATCTGTCCGGCGAGTGGTGCTTGCAGCACACCTTGGGGAGGTTCCCAAATACCATTGGGATCTAGATATCTATACGGGAATAGGGACTCGAACTGTCTGTATTCGAGCCTTTCCTCCGAAGTACCTTGGTCGTCCCCAGGTTGCAGGCCCTCCAAAGCATCATACTTGGCCTCATCATTCTGTTCATATACTGCGGGATCAAGAGGAAACCCTGGTGGGTAAATGTCGTTATTAGGATCGTCAGGCAACTGGAGGGCCGGCGGGCTCCCTGAGCTGCCATCGCTGCTCGACTCCGCGCTGCTGGACAACATGCCAATAGTAAATTGCTCTAATTCGCTTGATCTTTTCACAACCGAACTTGAACCAATGAGGGGAAAAGAACTTTACGAATTCCAGGAATCGTTCGTCACACTAATTGGCAACAGGAGTCTATTCGAGCATCAGATGCTCGTAGAAGTCTTCATGGGTGTGTGTACTTTGTTTGTCAGCACGGCTGTGTAGACAAAGCAGCTTGAAATTGAGTTCCTGGCCCAATTTTGAAATTGAAAGAAGTCTAGTTGTCGGCACCGCTTCCGGCGCGCATTTTCTCTTAATCCTCGATACACAAAGACTTGAAGAGGGAACCGAGATTCTTCAACTACCTAAATTACCAGAGGGCCCGTCGTGGTTAAGCATGCAGCGCCTTCAAACCAGCGTACTATTATTTTCTAGTTCTGAAATCCTCCATCAATTGTGACAAGGCACACACCTGCCAATACCGTGGCAATATTGCAGTCCTCAGAAGACACGCGGCCAGTCCTTGCAAGCAACCTATGTCGTGCCCGGAACTCTGGTCCATAAGCCACCAGCGCGGAGGGATCAAAATCTGTCGTGCCTTTCGAATTTCTGCTAACAGTGAAATTTGCACTATTGAATGAATTTACAGTGTCCAGGGAACATAAACCCTGCCAGGGCGGCCTTCGTATCGATAGATCAGAACTGCACGCCAGGGGAGACGGCGCCGTCGACCAGCAAATTGGTGCCGCTCACAAAGCTCGCCCTGTCGCTCGCGAGCCACACCACCGCATCCGCAACCTCCTGGGGCCTCCCCATCCTGCCCATCGGGTTCGCCTTGACCTGCTCCGCGAAGAACTCAGGCTGCTTCCTCTCGATGTCGCCCCAGATGCCGTCCTCGACGTAGATGTTACCCGGGCTGACGGAGTTGGCCCTGACGCCGTCGGGCGCGAGCCTGTGGGCCAGCTGCGAGGTGTAGTGGTTCAGCGCGGCCTTGAAGGCGCCGTAGGGCGAGGGCGCGGTGAAGTCGATGTAGCGGCCCGAGACGGAGGAGATGGTGACGATGCTGCCCTTGGACTCCTTGAGGTGGGGCAGGGCGGCGTCGACCAGGCTGTAGGTGCCGACGATGTCGGCCTGGTACGCCGAGTCCCAGCTCTCGCGGCTGTTGTCCACGGCCAGGGCGGAGACGTTGGACACGACGACGTCGATGCGGCTGCTGAGCTTCACGCACTGGTTGACCCACTCGGATACCTGCTCGGACTTGGTAATATCCACGGTGTGGCCGTGTGCTTTGCCCTGGTAGGATGAAGACAGCGACTGTTCAGTTGTATCGACGTCTGACTTGGTGCGCGAGCAGAAGTGCACGGTTGCGCCCTCCTCAAGAAAGGACTTGACAATGGAGAGACCGATGCTCTTGGTGCCGCCTGGTAGTCAATCGTCAGAATCGGCCTGGCTGAGGTCCCTGTCGTAGAATCGCATATATGCGTACCTGTCACCAGCGCGACCTTTCCCTGGAGTCCGAGTTGCATTTTCGAGGAGGTGAGATGTAAGCAGGTTACTTGCCAGGATGTTGAATGAATGTTACTGAGGCAGGAATTGGAGGAGACGAACGTCGTTTGATTAGGCTCAGCAAGCCTGCACAACTTGAACTTGGAGAGCAGGCCCACTGCCGTTGGGCGACCCAGTTGAAGGCGGAGACACTAGCGTAAAAGATTTCGCATCTTGTCGAGGACGATCGCGCCAGCTTAGCATTTCAAAATTAGAGCGTTCATCAGTGGTTCTTTCAAGTCCAGTCTCCAACGTCTATGTACCTGATCTCTATCCCTAAGCGGTCTAAGCAGATTGTCAGTCCTGATAGTGAGCCCCATACTGCCGCAGTCCAAACCCTCAAATGAGAGGTGGCGGGTGGGTGGGGGGGGGGGTCCAGCATAGGTTCATCTTCAGGGTTTCGCGAGCCAAGGATCCAGGGTCCTACTGTGTATATCTTCGTCCTTGGGTGACGTACCACCACTATTCTGATCTGTTTGCAATAGACAAACTCAACCCAGTACCCGGCATTATACTTTGCCAGATGAATACCCCTTTAAACAAGCCGCCTGCACGGTTGGCTGAGAATGCCCAATGGTTTGCATGTTTGCTTGGCTTTGAAACATCCACCTCCTGCAAGGGGTGACTCGCACTACAATAGCCACTTGTTTCCTCGAGGATGCCCCAGGCCCAATCATTTCCAACCGCCCACAATGACCGCCAGATTCAAGGCCACTCTTAAGGTCGGCCACGACGCCCATCGCCACGGCCATGGCGGTCGACCGTGGGAGCAACAAGCTTATCCTTTGTACAATAATTCGTGCACCAGCAAATTCTACGGAAATTGCAGGCCAATTTCCAGACCAGTCACTCACTATGCACGCCCTTCCTTCAACTCTCGTGACGCTCATTCTGTCCATCGTGGGCACGACGACAGCAGCCAGTGGCGATGGCCTACCTCAAGCGAGCAAGTACGTCGACAGCAATTCGAACATCACATTCCTCGGCTACGCCAACCAGGGTTTCCACTTCGGCATGGCCCTGCCCCAAGACCCCAAAGACGACGTTATCGTCCAGCTCGTCTCACCCCTAAAAAACGGAGGCGGATGGGGCGGCATCGACTTTGGCGCGTCAATGACAGGCCCCCTCATGGTCGTCGCCTGGCCCAACACGGCCAAAGAAAACGCAGTCATGATCTCGCCCCGGGTAGCGACTGGCTACGAGATCGACAACGGCGCGAACGTCTACAAGTCGAACCCCATCACCATCACGCAGATCCCGGACGGCACTTTCGTCAACGACACACACGTCTCGGCCACATTTGTCTGCGGCGGGTGCCTGAACGCGGACTCGTTCGGCGCCGCCAACGTGACGGCTACCTTTGCCTACGCGTACGCCTACGATCCCGTCGCGGACCCGGCGGACCCGGATACCACGCTCTCGGACCACACGGCTAACGGGGAGCCTTACGGCGCGTTTGGGGTCACTGTTGCGCAGGCCAAGAGCGGCGAGTACTCGACCTGGGCTGCCCTGACTGAGGCCGCTGCCGCTGCCTCTGGGACGGCCGCAGCGGGGGCCTCGGCGACGGGTGGGGCTGCCGGGGCTGCTCAGACCGGTTCTTCATCGTCGTCCACTTCGTCGTCCTCTTCCTCTTCGGAGGAGGACCACTCCGATGTGTCTGGGCTGAGCGGCGGTGCCATCTTCGCCCTTGTGGGCGTTGGCTTGATCTACGTGCTGCAGGCAGTTCAGATCCTTTGAGATACCCCCATTTCTTTTACCATTCATGGTACAGGCGTCCAGGTGTCAACTGATCCGGCGTATTCGGAGGCTTGAGCAGGTGCATTTTGTGGTCTCTGGCAAAGGAAGGCCACCGGCAGAATTAGGGACAGGGATGCCGCCGGACTGGAAAAATATTTATTCAATGACAGACTTTGTTTGATCCGACTGTCTGATGCAGGACTGCCTGGGTGACATGACAAATCGAGAATGCTCTGCTATCTGAAATCTTGCCGACGGTTGTACATACACAGCCGGAATATGTTGCAGCTGTGGAGTTTCCGCGATCGTTTTCACACGTTCATCTCAGTTCCGCACTTGAGCAGCAGGACGAGTGGATTCCGTTCAGTATCTACGACCTGTCGGTCCTGCATTGGTTCGGTAAGAATATGATCGCTGACCGCTCGCTTCGGCGGTCTGAAAATAGCCGAGAAGGCACTTCCTCCCAAGTGTCCGGTGGTGATGCTAGGCCGGAGCAAGTTCCACTGGTCTGGCTGAGGGTCTAGGCCTAGGTTCTGGGGGAAGAGGGAATCGGCCGCCTGGGGATCGGGCTGAGGCAACTGGTCCGCGGCCGACTAAACTGCATGCTGGGATGATTTTCGAGGCGAAATAACACTAATTTCCTTGTTCCGTGACCCATCTCAACGCAGAAAAAGCAGTTGGGTTTCTTCGTTGCACCTGAGCTGCCCCGTGGTCAATGGCACCATATTACATGCGATATGAACATGCTTGGGTGCTCGGGAAGCCCGTGGGATATTGCCTCTCGCCTCCGAGCTTGGCGAGGCTGCCAGGAATGGACATCGACAGACATGAATCTGGCGCAATATAGCCACCTCCTGCATAACCTCCAGGGGTCGGATGTCGACAAGCTGTTCCGGAGTGATGATCTCTCTGGTAGCGACATGGCAACCACGTGGCAGACTCCGTACTCGTCTCGGTGCCGGGGGGTTTCCATGACAGCATAAAGCAGTTTGGAAGGAGACAAGGGGTCTGGCGTTGTTGAGAGCTGCGGCGCCCGCTCGTATCTGCGCTCGGGCATTTCTGACCACCACAGGACGATAAATTGCATTTCGGTGAATTAAGGTTTCGTAGTGGACAAATAAACTACTTGCCAAGCTATGGAGCATTCGCTGGCAGTCTAGCAATGGCTGAATGGGCGCAAGAGGGGGGTAGTGAGAGACTGATGATGAGCACGTTCACACTCAGGAAGGGATCTGGAGCAACCCTTGGGAAATGTCCGGTCTCGTGCCCCTGCTGCTAATAGACCACTGCCTTTGCCCGGACCTTGAAGTGGTCACCCTTTTGGGCAGTTGGTCGGACAGCAAGCCTACCTTGAACGTAAGACGCGACAGTGAACCCTCTCTTTTCCTAGCCTGGCAGGATGTGGTTATCCACTCATACCGCCCAATTCGAAGACTCCAAGATCCTAGCTCAAAACCTACCCACCTGCACGTCGTTCCAAGCGGCCCGCAAATACAGTTTCAGCACAATGAACATAAGAGCGGACACTCATACCCGAAAATACGAACTAGAACAGCCCTGGACATGGATAGACAGCCCTAAAATCAAACAACCTTCCCCGCTCCCAAACGTTCAGACGCCACCCTCCTTTCCTCTTTCGGTTTCATGTACCTAGATGGATCTACTTGTATTTGGGCTGTGAACCATAGTCCTCTCAGATGCATTAGTGCCTCTTTCCATTCCTATATACACGGAAAAGGGGTGACTGAGGCTCAGTGATAACTGGTGTTAGCGAGTCGCTCGTAACCATCACTAAGGTCCCCGAAGTCCAAACCGTACAGATTGCTGGCTGGAGGTCGTATTTATCGTCCTCTTCACCGGGAATATACCCTTTTATGGAAGTTCGAAAGTATACGCGTATTTACTGAGAAACGAAGTGAATAGTTCCGGGGCTGGGGTGGGGTGGGGGTCGTCACTGAGTAGAAGGGGACGCGGGAAGCTGATAACCGATATAATCCGCACGCGTACACTACCTCTCGGGGACAGCGCCTGCCAAGTATCTCGGCATTTGAAGATCGACAATAGTGCCAGGGGGAACAATATACAAAGAAACCCTTATTACTCCAGACATCAAGGTGGCAGGCTCAGAGGCGACCGGGTTACAACTAGGTAGATCGGTAGCCAGGATGGGAGTGATGGGCTTTCTGTGCCCCTGCAAATCATGTCAAAAGTACCAGAAGGACGTATATTATTCCCAAGACTGCATACCCTAGGGTATTTCAACGGTCATCGAGACACACGGGGTCCCTAGCAAGGCAGGGTTTGGTGCATGACAGGCTTCTAGACCCATCCCATACGGAGGTACCTAAGCTACCTACCCAGGTAGGTACTACCTAGGTGATGTTGGTTGGGTGTTGGTGAATGTTCAATGCGTCAAAACGCCAGCATGCGCGAAATCCGAAATCCTTCGGCTACAGTTCCGATGCCGATCCCCAGCCTCACAAATCCAAATTGGAGCTCACCCACCCGAGCGAATCGGCATCACAGTGTCCCAGACCAGATGAAACTGTGGCGCTTTCTCCTCTGTCCCTGAAAGTTTTTTCTTCTCGTGGACATTGCATTAGCGCAGGTGACGATTCCACAAGAACATGTGTCATGCAGCTTCATCATCACAGAGAGGAATACTTCAAGCTATTGGGCGGCACAACCTCTCAAAAATCCGATCTTGGGCAGTGGTCGTGAATCCCCCAGACGAAGCTCACTACATGCGAAGGCGAACGCACCGGTCTAAGCCCTAGGGAATTGTCAAATAAAATTTGGCTCAGCTCAGGTCTTGGCCCAGGCTGAATCACGAGGCTGCGGCCCACGTCATCTGAGGCTCAAGCACGCACTGGCGCTGCGATTATGTGAGGCCGGAAGCCCGGATGTTAATCCTATGCAGCCAGTCCAACGGCGATCGACTCGTCTACCCCTGCATACGTGTTTTTTTGATCTTGCGTCCAGTCTAGATCCTGCAACCGAGAAGCTATGTAACCTTCATGAAGCACATGCAGTGCCTCCTTGCATCTACAGATGCTGTAGAAGATCATGGGCCACCGTAGTCACCCCTAGCTTAGGCAGCAGACCTTGATCAGCGGAATTACATGTTGGATGATAAGAAGGTGCTCGGATGGCCGCGTGGATTTTCTCCACCAGGGCAAGGCCCAGGCCCGGCGCGCCGCATGTGGTTCGTTGCCACGATCCAGCGGTGTATTCGTTTTCCAGGCCAGAGAGCTGGGACCAATGATTGTCCTTTGTCACAAGGATTTTGCAGACCTGGGGAATCCAAGAGGACTTCCGACCCATTGCTTTTTCTACAGTTCCAAGTTCGAGTTTGCACGACTACAGAATAGGCTATCCATCAAAGATGTGGAGCCGCATGCAGCAAGCTCCGTGTATAAAGCCTGCTGAAGGACTCTTTGCTCAGACTCTGGATTTCAAAAGACATCACAGTTCATCAAAAGGCCTGAGAAACACATGAATCATTTCAAACACGTTCAGAAAGTCCCTTCACATACTTCAGCACCAAATATGGCCCAAGCCGAGCTCGTGGAAATGGTCACCGAAGGACGAGAGACCATCGTCATCTTTCCCAAGCCACCCAAGAAGGGTAGGGCTAAGCACGAGAACAAGACTGGAAACACAACTCCGGTGGTACAGACTGAAGGCCATGCTACAATTGGAGGCGGAATTTCTGATGCTATTATGCACCTGTACGTCTAAGTCGGCCATTAACACCATGCCCATGAGGGCGAATGTGAGTGGATGCATTCCATCTTAATCTCCGCCCTTCTTCCTCCCAAATATAAACAGAGAAAGAAGAGAAGCTAACTCCTTACGCTCAGGACTTTTGCCCAGAGTGCTATTTCTATTCATTAGTGCTTCTCGGTGGGTAGTGTTGTTCAATCTCGGAGACATGAGGCCACCTGAACCGCACTGGCACTTGAGGGACACTTGGTTGTGAGTACCACTCAACTGCTTATTGGTGGAAGTGGCTCAGGTCAAATTCAGTGGTTGAGACATAAGCAGCTTGGACTACTTTGGGGGTTCAAAGTGTACTTAGATCTCGGGTAGCTATAGAATTGAGGATTACTATTGCCCCTCACCGCATATCTGCGTGCGCCTCTGAAAACCTCCACATCTTGGCTCAGGCGCTGTTGTACTTGCCGATTCCCGAAGGCTTGGGATTCGTCATGACGGGTCGGGTCGTCCTGCACACGCGCTAAGGAGCTGCTGTACACCATCACA
This sequence comes from Diaporthe sp. PMI_573, assembly GCA_021399435.1. NCBI lineage: Eukaryota > Fungi > Ascomycota > Sordariomycetes > Diaporthales > Diaporthaceae > Diaporthe > Diaporthe sp. PMI_573. The sequence goes on from JAJTUP010000005.1 coordinate 997,974, forward strand.
GCTGCACACTGGCGGCGGCGCCCAATGAATCGTGAAGTCGGTATCGTCCATCGCATGATTTTGGGGGCCGGCAGTATAACGTGACCCGCCAACCGGCATTAGAGTTTTGTACCGATGACGCCCGACTCCAATGGCATATTCACACATCCAGCCTTCCAAGTGGTGTTCAGATGGGCTCGTCCGCGATCGTCAAGACTCTTGGTGTGGGGGGCGAAGATATGCCATTCGCTGTACAGGTGGTGCCCGACAACACTAGGGCGGCTCACCGGTCGCTGATCATAGCTCGTGTGGTTGACTTTTGCACAGTCGTGGGTGCCCAAGGCATCCACAACGGCCGTCACGAGGCGCGACAGACGAGGTGAGGCGATGGTCTGCCTCGACATCGAGTCCTGAGAGGTGGCATGAGCCCTCCGTATAAAGCTGCTGTGTGGCCCCACACTGCGTGGTTCAGCGGTTGATCTGAGTCCCCTACACAACGTCCGACCCCAATTGCTCTGCGAATATGTGCCCGAATATGCGGGGAGCATCTATCGACATCGAAGACTTGGAAAGGGGAACCAGGGCCAGCCAAGTACCCTCGGTCGTGCATGGGGCAGTGGCACCTGAGACTGGCCAGGACAACGATGGCGGCGGCAGCAATTCGGAGGACTCGGCTTCGAATACAATTTCTCATGCGGCTGTTGAGGATGAAATAGCTCCTGGTCAGTAACATTAGCTGGAAAGAACACCCGTGATGAAGCTGATGCCATCCTATAGAATATGACGAGGGGCAGGTAGGACTTGCTCGATTGAAGTCAAAGGACCCGCAATTCAACTTCTATCCCATCTTCGCGACCGAGAGGGGGATGGTCCTAGAATCAACCGCTGTCGAAATACACAACCTCTCAAGGAAGATGCAACAACTGAGAAAGAGAATCAAAGCAAAGCACGGTGTCGAACCCCGTGGCTTAGGCCAAAGAAAGCGAGGTCGCAAGAGATGGGAGATGCTGTCGAAAAGAATAAAGGACAAGTTGAAAGAAATAGGTATACCTTCAAGCAACGCACCTACCAGCATTTGGCCCTTCAGACTTGATGGTATTGACGATCGATGCTGTTGGTAGATGCCGAGTTCGTCGCTTGGAAGGCTATGGATGAATGCGCGCGCCCACAGCCGGGAGCTCTCAAGATGTTGCAGTACTGGATCGGAAAGCAACCAGATCAACAGTGGGAGATGTATAATGCTCAAGATGTAGATCTCTTCCGCCTTCTTGGGCCAGAGAGGGGACCGATAGCGCGGTTCGTTCACGAGTTCGTCCCGACGACGGCTCTGGCTGAATATGTTCTTGTGAGTAGCCAATCCTACAAAAGAAGTGTAGCATGGGATTTCTGACTGACCGGAGTGAAGCGGCCGTTCCGGGCTCGCAGCTCAGGGGATGAGATGTTTGAGTATCGTGCCTATCGCGAGAGCACGCTTCAGCGAATTGCCACTGCGGTTGCGTTCCTCCTGATATCTGTCTTTCTCCTCATGCCCTTGGCTGTCTTGGCCTACTTCGGTGCGAATGTCACTATCAGTGTTTCCCTGGTGTTGCCAATGGCTGTGTTAGTCTTTTTCCTAGCTGAAGCGGTGGAAAAGAATGAAGGGCGTCGGTTTCTACTTGTCTTTGGATACCTTGCCGTCACGGGCATGGGCGTGTTTGTTGGACAGGACTGCTAGTGACCTCTCTCGAATGCCTACCCAGGTTTACCGGCCACCTCGACGGATCCAGAGGCAATACTAGCATTGACGTACCAAAGCTCTCTTAAGAAGAGGGATGTGAGAATTCCATAGTCAAATTGAACAGATTTCTGTCCCGCGATCCGTGATGAAGCAGATGCACAGGTGTGAGAAGAAGAAAGAGGCCAAGGCTTCAGGCCCGGCTGCAAAGAGAGGAAGAAATGAGGGGGTTGGCACACGGGGCGTGTGAGGCGCACCTAATGATCAAGCACCAATTTTTCACCTTCCGTGCTGATGCCTGGGCCTGTGGACTTTTTGGGGGCCTTTCCCCCCTGCCACCAGCGAAATCTGTGACGGTACCTACCAACGTACAGCAGTCACAGCAGCTAATGCCACCCGTTATCTCGTCAACATTTCCATTCTAGAAATGTCCATCTGGTGAACCGTCCTGATGTCAAGCCATGATACAGGAGCTTGTGGATGCCAAGAAGCTAGTACGGGGTCAGAGACTTATTACACTTCCCTGGGCCTCAACAAGACGCAGGTTGGTGGAGTGGACCGTTGGTCGTATGCCAGGCCGTTCTACAGAGCAACGACCAACCTAGCGCTGGGTAGGTTGGTTCACGTTCTAAATACCCTCTTTGGTCTGCTTGCACGATGACAGAGCCAACCGAAGTTAGGACATCGACCGTGACGGTAGCACCAGAGGAGCACCGCTCCCCAATGAGTCGTTCACTTGTTATGTAACACGATAGATCGTGTTGGCCGTCGTTTCCTGGCCAACTTGACCTGCAGTGGTTGCCTACCGTGCCCGGGGTGGGCAAGGCCGTGCCCGGGGTGGGCAAGGCTGTGCCGGGATGTTGAAAAGAAAGATGCGGTGAAGCAAGACACGTCAACATGTTGCTGTTTATTCGACTATTCCACGGCATGTGTAGCCTTGATCTTGGACATCCAATCGCCCTCATTGATGCATGGAGCGAAGGCTCGAGCATAGTTGGGTAGTTGTCCGGGGTCGGCTGATGACATTCATTTGCGAGCTTTTCGTCCGTGCCCAGGTGGTTCGCACATAGACACCCTCAGCTTCTATCTAGCCCATTCCGGGTACCCTAATTTGAACCTGCATGATTTCAACGCTGATCACCGGCCGTCCGTTTCCTTCCTTTTTGTTTTTCTCGGTCTTATTTTTCTCTCTGTTGCTTTGGTCTTCTCGTTCGTTCTGATTCAAAGGATCATCGAGATGTTGACAGAACGCTGAAGTCACACACGCTCTATACCTTTTGCAACTCTCTAAGTCGTAAAATATGGGCGTTTCGAAATTTTGATGCCATAAATCGGCGCAGTTGACCTGTCACCCTCTGCTTACAGTGCACACGGTGATCACTGCTCCTCAGTCCTGTCGAGCCGCGCTCAAACACAGCCCCCTAGCTCACTCGAGAATGACCCGCACAGACTTTGATACATCAAGGCATACGGCTTTTCGAGGCTTTATATTGTAGTAGTCCTTCCGGTCCTAGCGATAATGCTTTCCGGGTGTGCTTCCCACCACACCTGCTCTCGAATGCCTACCTACCGCCCGCCGTACTCGGCGGCGGTACCTAATGAGCTGTGAAGAGGTCCTTAACAACCTTTACACCTGATTCTGGTCTCCCTTGGCCTCGGCCGATTTCATTCCTCTACCAAGGCTGTCTTCCGAGCATCATTGCGTGCCAAGAAACGCGCCCGGTGCGCCTTTAAGACGGTAAGGCCCGAGTCTGCAGCAAAGCCTTCGTCCTGTCTGGCAGCAAACGGCGGTGGTTGAAAGATGACGCGTCAGGGCCCCAGATATAGTTGTCGGTGTGGATGGCCCTCGTCGGCATGAGGACAATAGCATCCTTTCTCGGGTGATATATGTGTCGCTTATGAATGTGTCTTTTAGGACTTTGCCCAGCGAGATGCCAGCATTATGAACCCGTAGGGTCTCTCTGAAGACAGAGACGAGCGTTGGGCAGTGCACGTTCAACTTGGTCATGTCGACATGGTGCTGTCTACCCGACCTCTTCTCATTATTCGCAGCAGTAAAGATGATAGTTGAGAGCTCTCGCCGGATCTCCCTCGACCAATTTGTGAGGTCCATGCAGCTATTTTCGGCACCTAAGTACTACTTTGGCAACAGAAATGATGTTGCCGTAACTATGCTATTCACGAAGCGCGACTCGGACTGGAAATCCATCAGCTGGATGAGCTCCTCCGCCCCCGAGTTCCGCCTGGTAGGCGCGGTTCCCGTTTGCCGTCTTGACGCCCATGCGTGGATGCAGCCGGTCCCACTCATCGTAAGCAGGGGTGATGTCAAACGTTCTTGCCGTCATGACGAGCACGACCCGAAGCTCTAGCTGTGCAAGCGTCTGGCCAATACATGCCCGGATACCCCATTCAAAGGCCCTCCACGAGCCCTTCTTGGGGTAGAGAGGATCTCCGGGGCTAGTGAGCCAGCGCTCGGGTATGAACTCCTCGGGTTTCGCAAAGACCTCTGGGCGATGGTGCATCAAGAGACTGAGCGTCCAGATCTGACAGCCTTCAGTCGGGTACTGTCTCCCTTTTTCATCTGCTAGAATGAGATCTCGACGGCCCTGGCGCATGCTTCCAGCAGGGGGGAAAATTCGAAGGACCTCCTTAGTGACAGCAGATGTGTACGGTAAATTATTGAGGAGTGTCGGATCGTTCGCTATCAACCGGCTGCAATTTTCAGCTGAGGAATCGAAGCCAAACACCTTCTCATGCTCAGCGCGGACCTTGGCAAGAACTTCTGGATTGCGGGAGAGCAGCAAGTAACAGTACAGCAGCGTACTGCTTGTTGTGTCGTGGCCGGCATAAAGGAACATGCGCAAGTGTGGCTTCACGACTTCTTTGAATGTCTTTTGCGATAGCTCTCCTGCGCTCCCAGAATTGGATAGTTCCTTGTCCATGGCCAAAGAAATGATGGACTTGGACGGCGATGACCCCGATCCGGCAACGGCCCTCTCTTCAAAACGCTTGTCGATCTCCATGTCGAGATACTGATCCATGCGGTAGCTGTTATACTTTTGAACAAGTGGACGTATGTTTAGGTAACGGCGGAATGGGTTTAAGGTCGTAGCGAAAGGTGTCCATAAGATCTGTCTCCGGAGGCAGTCTGCGAGGGCACTGCCTTGTGTCTGATAACGGAGTCGTGCATCACTAATAATACGGCCAAAGTTAGCCCACGCTTCCTTGCGAGATAGAAGCCGTACCCGTACAGCTTACAGCGTTGCCCGGCCGATGATGTCAAATGTAAGTCGCAATGTGTATTCTTCCAATGGAAACACCTGGTCCTGGTCCGCGCGCTGTCGAAGCAACCTACAAAAGACAGCAACCTCCTCAGCCATGGCGGGAGCAAGCCCTGTGATGTAACCAGAGGCGAATCCTTGGTTGAAGAGACCGCGCCACCTCTTCCATGCCGGCCCGTGCATCGTCATGAGCGACGGCCCGCCGTTGATGACCTCCAGGGTGCTGCACATGGCCGTAGGCTTATCAAGGAAAGCAGTCTCGACCTGCGACGCCACAAATGGGTCGGCAACGACCATGAGAGTGGAGTTGAAAGGCCACAAGTCGAGGTAGAAGATCCCGTCAGGGAATTGCCTTGCCATGAACTGTACCACCACATGCATCGTCGAGTTCCGTGGGAGAGCTTGAATACATTCCTTGAGCACGATGAAGTGCCCGAAAACAGGGTGATATGTCGGCATTGGCTTTCATTTGAAGAATCAGTCATGGTAATCTTCAGGCAAGCTCTCGACAGAAGCCCTATCTGGACCTACCGCGTTGGCTGCCTGCAGTTTTCGGACATGCTGGCGGTTGGCATTGAACCTGACGAAAAAGACGATCGCGGCAGCAACGACTGCAGCCACAGCGGCGGATGTGCTGACGTTGAACATGGTGTTTCCTCAGCTTCGCCGTCCCTTTTACGCGTAGGCAGGAGAGTGAGCGATCGGATTTGGGAGTGTTTGGAGATGAGCTAGGTCAGTTCTGTGATTCTTGTTCTGGAACATTGCGAGAGAAGCAAATAAGCTTTGGCAGCAAATGCAACAGGATGATGACAAAAGAAGGCCGGAGCTGATCTCGATCGGTCGCCAAACCGGTGTGCCATTGGTGGTTATTACACCGCGCCAACGTACTTCGGTACAGGGTGTGAGCTTAGCAAGACGAGGAACACCCCCCCTCCGCCCAGGATTACATCAAACACTTTGTAGAAATTTTGAGATGTACAGATGAACGCAGACATCTTCACGGAGAGTTGTCTGATCATGGCAGCCGGGCCGCCAAATTGCCCTCAGGTTGATAAATAGGATAGTATTGTGTTGAAGTAGTAGGCTTCATGGTGTTGCATCGCTAGTATCAAACAGAATCACTTCAAGTCCAGGACTGCATAAAAACCACTCCTAGGGATGAAACGAGCGAACCGAACAGCTAATAGAGAGCTCGTCAGCAGACTTCGGACAACTAGGCATGAGCCTGGTACATACAATTCGCCAACTACCTAGTAGTATATTACCGTGACAGTGCGCGTTTAATTGCAAGCATCCAGATCCTACGCTCCTGATGCAGCAAAAATTGGGGAATAAAGCTACACATAGCGTTGCAAGGCTTCAATGGACCCTTGCAACCGGTCTTGTGCCGTTTGCTTTCTTACCTTCACAAGCACCCCTCCATTTGCTACGCGCCCAAGTCTGAGACCACTGTAGCCCCTGCTGCGGAGTAATCGAAGGGTGAATGTGAGGTGATGAATCACGGAGCTTCACACCCCTCGGTCAAGTCAACGGGCGAAATTTCAAGCCGCAAGTGATAGACAGGACGCAGGGGTGCGGCACAGCCAGGCCGGTGTGGCCACTACATGTCACAGTGTTCAGAAACCAGTAGCACTTTGGGAACTCACACCGAAAGGATTCATTTGGAATTTGTCCTATCTATGACGGACTTTATAAGAGACATGTTGGACATCAGCTTGAAGCTTCTAGCGTGGCTGCTGATGATTGTGGTCAAAGTGTGCCCAGGTGGTTGTCGATTGTTGACTTGCTTTATAAAGTTTGAGCCAGGAACCAGCCAAGGATTGAGCACTCAACCTTGTTTTAGATTTCTGTGTTCAATCAAATTGTCTCATTATCTTGCCGCCGAAGACCTCGGCCGCGGGGTTTGCGGGGCCTGCTACATTTCAGATGTGTCAGATCAAAGTAACATTTGGCTGCGCCACCCTCTTCAACAACCAACAACCCAATCCATCGGTTGACTAAAGAAGAGAAAACCTCTCCAAACCCCCCCCCCCCAAAAAAAAAATCCACGCTTCTTAACTAAGCTTTTCAGGAGCAAACAATACTGTCAAGACTACGGCTGATGCCCATGCGCTACTGTTTATTTCTCAGACAACATCACACTCTCCCGGCGGCAAATCGCAATGGCGCAGACCACTCTCGACTCCACAGCTCTCGATGAGTTGAATAGTATTGAGACGAGGACGGTCTTTGATACCGCTGACAAGTTGTCTTCCCTGGGCGTCGGCAGAATCGTCAACCTACCCCAGATCATCGTCGTTGGAGATCAGTCATCCGGGAAGTCGTCTGTACTAGAGGCCATCTCGCATGTACACTTCCCAGTTCAGGGGGGAATCTGCACCCGATTCGCCACTGAGCTGGTCCTCCGCCCAGGCACCCGTCGATGTGTGACTGCGAGTGTTCTGTTCGCCGACAGCACCAGACTGGCCCATTCGTTACAGGTCACGGATTTCAACCAAGAAGACATCGACAACATCATTAGCAGTGCAAAAGATGAAATGGGCATCTCCGATACCGGCCGCAGTTTCTCTAAGGATGTCCTGCGCCTCGAGATCGAAGGTCCCGACATGTATCCTCTGACACTCGTCGACCTCCCGGGGATTTTCCATACCGCAACAGCGACACAATCAGCTGAGGGCATGGCGACCGTCATGGAACTAGTGGAGGGATATATGAAACAGCCAAACAGCATCATTCTTGCAATCATATCTGCCAACAACCAGCTAGCTAATCAGGTGGTCATGCAAGAGGCCGCAAAGCACGACCCTTCTAAGACGCGGACTCTTGGTGTCATAACTAAGCCAGATCTCCTACATCCGGGGTCCTCAAGTGAACATGAGTACTTGCAGATCGTCCGAGGCCGCGACGCCGTCCACAACCTGGGGCTCGGTTGGCATGTATTGCGCAATCTAGCAGATTATGAAACTGATCTTGGTCCCCGCGATACGATCGAAGAGCAATTCTTCAGGTCGCAGGCTTGGGGCTCAATCCCAAGTGCTAATCGTGGAGTTGGAGCTCTGCGAGCGAAGTTGAGTCGCATACTTCATGACCATATTCGAAAAAGCCTGCCGGCAGTCATTCAGGATATTCAAGACAAAGTGTCGGATCTGGAGGTTGAGCTTGACCGGTTGGGGCAGCCTCGAAGTACACCAGAAGATATGAAGGCATACCTTATTGACATCGCCAGCCACTTCCAGAGGTTAGTTCAGGACGGCATCCGGGGTCATTACATTGATCCATTCTTTGGCGGTCTCAACGGGACGCACCGAAAACTCAGGTCTAACCTCCGAAATTTCAATCGAGCGATCCGACACGTCTTAATTGCCTTTGGGTCCGCTCAGAAGGTGACTGGCGGTCCTTATGATACACCACAGAAGCTGTCGACACCTGGTTACCTTGGAGAATTTCTCGAGGCATACACCAACAATCAGTCTCTACCTGAGCCTGAGCCCATAACGTGGACAGAGCTGTCTTCCCAGCTGGAATTCCAGGCGTCGTCGAATCAGGGCACAGAGCTCCCAGGGTATGCCAATATGGAAATCGTGATCCAACTGTTCCAAAAGCAGGCAAGACCGTGGAAATACATTGCTGCGCTTCATAATGAAGAGGTCGTCAAAGTCGTCAAGATCTTCGTCAATGAAGCATTTGAGCACATCGTCGGGTCGTCCAGCTCGAATAGCACGACAGACGCGATTTTGAATACGATCGTGCTGAATTTCTTCGTTGAAAAAGAACAACAGCTTTCATCCAAGCTAGAGGAACTCTTCCGGCCATTCGATAAGGGATACGCGCGGCCTCTTGATGCCGATTTCCAGGAGGCCATTCAAGAGGCAGCAGCTGAGCGCGCCACTGACCCGACCGAATCTGAGAGTTATGGTTCGGAAGAGCAAATGGGAGCCGCGATCTCGTCTCAATCCAACAACGACTTTGGGACCGAGAGTATGATTCATGCGATGCAAACATTCTACGATGTAAGCCTCGATCTCCCAAAAGGGCAAAGAAGTAAACAGACTGACTGATCCCTTCTAGATGGCTCTAAGAACGTTCACGGACAATTTGATCAACTTGGGCATCGAGAGTTGCCTGATTCAAGATCTTCCCAACCTCTTCACTCCAAGACTTGTGAATGTCATGGACAACGAACAGCTGGAAAATCTTGCTGCCGAATCCGAAGAGGTTCGCAACTACCGATCTCAGCTTGGGAGCGATATCAAGCTTCTCAAGCAAGGGCTTGAACAATGCCGCCGATACAAGCCGAGAGAAACAGCTAGGGGTGAGTCCCATACTCAAGCATTGCTGAATTCAGTCAGATTCAAAAAGGGTTTACAAGTACTGAGACGTTAGCAGTTCCTTCTTCTGCGCAACTAGTACCGCCGCCGCCACGGCAAAACGTTCCTGCAAACCGAGGTGCAAGAACTGCCGGTAAGCTATCACGTCGACCCGCCCACACCGCCTTAGACTTTTCAAGCATTATTAAACACTAATACAACACGCCAGATTCATCTAACAATTCGGGTCAGCCTGGGAGTAATGGTGCCGCGTCTGCCTCAGGGGCTGCCGTGTTGAACTCTGCTGGGAATCGCGCCAACGGCAGTGCTACCTCAAATCCCCCGCCAGGTTCCGGACTGTTTGGGAGCTCATCAGTTGTGAACAGCTTCTCGAGCCTATCAATTGGGCCAACTGGGCCGAACACCCAGTCCGCCCCTGAAGCTAGCTCATCCACCGGACAATCCAAAGCAGTCTTTGGGACTCCATCATCCCTGCCGAGAAACAATTTTGGTCACTTTAACACGACTTCTCCGGCATTTGGAAGTACTCCAACGCAGACGAGAGGCTTATTTGATGGCTTTGGAGCAGCCTTTCCCCCATCTAGTAGTACAAATAAGTCACTTTTTGGGGGGACCCCTGGAGGACCAGCCCAAGCCACATCGTCGGTACACAGGGGGGAGAATGTGGGTGAAGCAAACCAACTCACTTTCCAAGTACCACTTTCATCAAGTATGTCCGGTTCGTCTAACACAGGCGGGGTTTTTGGAGGCACATCCGAACGTCGTTCCTGAAATTTTCCAGGCGTTTCACCGGGGCCGCCAACACTTGCCTAGATATTGGGATAGGCTCCTTCAATCAAAAACTGTTTTTGAGTAGATTGATTGTAGGCTAATCCCAGTGATAGATGGAAGTGCGTCGAGGGGCCAGCTTATCCCTGAGAAGGTGCCAACGTCCGTGAATACAATGTGGCAAGCTTATGAAGATTTCAGTTGGCCGCACACACCAGAAGCAAATATTAGAATTAATCACATATGTAGTTCAACGACCTTCAAAGAGTTTTCCCAGGAGGAAATCAGATTGGCAGATTACTCTACTGCACCATTGGTGCGAAAGTCAACTTGCTGATTGTATAGATCTTAGCACAGGGAGTCGAAGTGGACAAGAGCAGAAAACAATGTCAATTGGACCATGGCACTGGTGAATCTGGACAGTCTCCGGATAGATAAGGTTAGACTAATTCAACTATCATAACTGTGACTCGACTTCTATCATATAAATTTGATCATACGAAGTGAAATCTAAGAAAAGATGCAACGTACCAAATAATTATTATCCAGATTATAATCCATGTAAAGCTTTAGTCAAGGAGCCAATATAAACATGAAATTTACGTCTCGACATGCGTGCAGACATGGATCATATCGGAAGAAACCCCTCCGCCCAAGTGGTACTCGGGGCTTGCAATGCTTCTAAGTAGGTATGCGTGGACCTGTCTCACAGCTAGAGGAATACCACTTCGGATTTGAGCAAGGCAAAATTTGCTGTCAAAATTAACCATCTGGTTCTATTCTAGGTTTCCGGCGACCATACTAGTACTTCGACGGATTCCGAGTCGTTCCTATTCATCCCATCTACAATGATGATGCCCGGAATGCGATTCATTGGGTACACATCAGCCTCGTTATATATTGCTATGAAAAGGCTGGTTCTTTATGACTGACCAGAAAATTGCTAAAGGGCTGCAGCACGAGTATCTGCCGATTTCACTGACGCACCCCTATTCTGCACAGCGGACCCCAAGCCTTGTCTGCTAGTTCTTGAAGATTGATCCGTACAGGCACAAGTTTGGGGCCACTTTCTTGGACCCTTTGTATCAGGGGCACATTATCTCCACCCCTATCCCAGGCGCTCACCTCGGTTTTCTGGATGGCATTCTCGGGTCTTGCGTAACCAGGCCGACTGAGCCACCATGACGGCATTGGGTAGCGACAGCTTGAGTTGAGTCGCAATGTTTTGCCCGACATCAATCTGCTAGCACAAATCAATAATACGGCATTGAATCGACGCCCTGTGTTGTCAAATGTGCCAGATTTCAGGCATGTGCTACATTCGCCCACGACATGTCGCATTGTCCTGAGGCTGAGGTTGGGGGGTGGGGGCTTGGCCTGCCATCTCAATTCGAGCAAGCTCCACCAATTGAGCGTGCGATTTGAATAAATGAGGCCGTGAGGTGTGGTTTCATGTCCTTTGTTGGATGATTGAGGACGGTACGTGCCCAATAAGACCAAGGCACGCAGCCCCCGACACTTGCAGTACCGCAACCCCTGAAGGGGCCAAATTTTCACTTGAGCGGCTGAGGGATTCCATGTCCTCAAGTTGGGCTCTGGTAAGACGTGTTACATTCAGCTGCCACTCAAGTGTTGCTGGATCATACCGTTGCATGCGAGCAGTGCCCGGGGAGAATATCCTGAAATAACTCCTTGCTGCTCGCCTGCCATGCAGCCCCTTGTGTAATGCAGCGTGAATCTGCCTGACCTGAATTCTGTGCAGCCTTGTAGAGTACATCGGAACGTCTTCGGAGCCTGGGGTCTCAAGAACCTGTATATAGTCTAGGTTTCCCATTTCATGCCTCGACTTTCGGCTTGCCTTTCCATAATTCAATCCTAAACATTGCCAATTGTTCTTGTGGCCGCTCAGCACTCATCCGAGCCATTCGGAGTCCTTGCTACAGGGCTATCGCTATTCATTCGTTTATCGCCTTGGGGACCAAATCACACTCGACACTTTCCCACATCTGGACGATGCGGCTCCCGGTTTGGACCCGGACATGTATATCCAAAACGCGGACCTCCTTACCACAAGAAGCCGTTCCTCTGGACATGTTACAATCAAACGAAAGCCCTGGAGATGCACCAGCCAGAAGGGCGATCACTTCATCGTCTTGGAGGCCGATATACCTAACTCCGGCCTCCCTAGCAGTGTTTTCAGTCGTCTTCTTGGCGTGCCTCGCCAGCGTACAAGCGTTGCTTGCCATATCCAACCGCAACACAGGCTTTTCAGGAGACAGTAATTCTCTGTATCGTGTCCTTTGGTCGTATGGTCCAGTAGCGTTCCTGACGCTTGTCTCCTCATTCTGGGTTCGCCTGGAGATTCAGATCAAGACAACAGCATCTTGGTCTAGTATGGCTCGGGGCAATACCGCAGCTTGTCAATCGCTTCTTCTGGACTACACGTCGCAATTCCAGCCAATATCGATAGTCTCGGCCCTGCGATATAAAGACTATACAGTAGCAGCTGCTACAGTGGTCTCGATCCTTCTCAAAGTCCTCCTCGTCCTTGCAACGTCACTTATTACGCTATCACCAGCAACTATAGTGAAGACCCAGGACGTGTCCCTGATCTTGGAAAGTCAATTTATCGACGAGCCCAACGGCATAAGAGCAAATGGGCCTTTAGCAGCTGCAAACTTTGCTTCAATGATGAATTTCAACACGTCATTACCACAAGGAGTCTCTGATACATATGCTTATCAGCTTATTGAATCAGACGTACTCGATACACCATCTACTCTCAACACTACAGTGGATGGCTTCCTCGGCGGTCTTGAATGTGAGCCAGCCAATCTGTCTCTGAGTGGTTCGTTTTGGAATAGAACGGAAACTTTTTCCATTCCGATCATGGCTGGGTCTTGTAGTTTTCAGGTCAATCTTGAACTTGTCAAGCCCAACATCAAGGGGATCAAGGATGGCGATCATATTGTTGGTCTCCAGAGTGGTGCGTGTGATGGCTCTGATTCCAACGACGACCAAAGGATTGCCATCATCGTCGCTGTTTTTGCAATCCCAAGAGAAGATATCCTCACAATCGCGAAATCAAACTCCTTGCTGTGCACTCCAACATACCAGATCTTGCCGCTAGATCTCAGCGCGCAAGGGCCAGACAGACTACTTCAACCATCGCCGGGCGGCGATTCCCGTCTTCTCAAGAACGTCCACGCTTGGGATATAATGTATGCTCTTCTACATGAGATCAAACCAATCCAAATCACGCTATACGTCGACGACGGGATGAAAATACGGTATCAGCAAGTCTGGTTCGATCAGCCCGTCTGGTTAGATCAGCCCGTCTGGTTCGATCAGCTCGGATATCGTGCGTATCAATTCGCAAATAGGTCTGGCAACACTCCCACGTTGTCTACAATTTTTGAAGATCCAGCAGGGCTTACAGAATTCTTTACAAACTACTATCGGCAATACAGCGCCCTTTTGGCACACACTTCACTGATGCAGCCGGCGTCAATATACTCCAAGGGGTCGGCAGATGCGGTGAAAAGTCGCTTTCTAGGTATGCCAGTCAGATTTATACTCGGCTTGTACAAGGAATTTCCAGCTAAACAACTCGAAATCACAGTGCAGAGACCAGTCGCAGATTCTATGACGGCTCTCTCCGTGGCATGCTTTATTATTGGAATGGTGATTTGGATCATCAGCGCTTCCACGAAGTTGACACTCCCGCAGAACCCTACCACAATCATGGGCCTTGCAAAATGCTTGTCGTTGAGCTACGCTATTGTCGAGACCTTTAGTGGCATGGGAAGCAGTGGCAGAGACAATTTACAGGCCGTACTTGACGGTTGCTATTACAGAAGCAGTATGAGCAAAAATGACGGCAGTTTCGAAATTCTCGCCGAGGAACGTCTCTTGCCGAACGACGATCTGGAAATGTGGCCTCCTGAACAATCAGTCTTCAAGCCTATGAGTTTGAAGTTCTCAGTTCGCCTGGCAGCAGTCACGATACTGCTAGCTATTATTATCTCTCTAGAAGTCACGCTGAGGCTGTCCGAACGCGATCAAGGACTCGGCGACGTGCCTCGCGACAGCAAGATCATCAGCTACTTCTGGACCGCACTACCTGGTCTCATTTTCACTTTAATCGGCATGTACTGTTCGTCAGTAGACTTCGATACGCGTTCCCTGGTCCCGTTCCTTCACTTAGTTAAGGGATCAGGGTTTATGTCATCCGTTGATCTCGATTTAGTCACCAAACATACCTTCTTGCTCCTCTACGAAGAATTAAGGACAAAAAGTTTCGAAGCGCTAGCTTCGACTTTGGCGGTCACCCTGACATCTTTCTTGACAATCTTCTCTACCGGTCTCTTCACATCCGTCATCGGCAACTCAAACGTACTAACCGAGCTTGGTGTAGCCAATCCAATATGGTATAAGAAACCAAGTGCTGAATTTGATATTGGCTGGCCAGACTACCCGCTGAACACTGCAGCGCTTATCCTGGCCAGCAATCTATCCTACCCATCTTTCACATACGAGGATCTGATTCTTCCTACGTTGGAAGTTGACAAAACCTTCTTATCCGCCCACACAAACACTTCAGCCATCAAGTTCAGCACCACTCTTCTCGCCGCACGCCCATCCTTTTCACAATGCCGCATTTTCAACTCCTCCCAAATCTACGTCAACTTCACATCGTGGCGTGATTTTGAAGTCAGGGTACACATTGACTCAGAGCAATGTCATATGGATGTGCCGGATGTCATTGGGAACTTGGTTGTTCAAATGCCTACTGGGCAAGATTCCCTCCCTATTGAAGCTGATTTTTCAGGGGGACCACACCCTCCTGAAAAACTCCCGTTAGCTCCTGAAGCTTATTTTGGGGTTGGTGCAGGGACCACCTGGGGCAATGGTAGTGGTGGCGGATGCAGTCAGAGACTCTGGGCCTGGGGCCGGTGGACAACTTCGATGGCACAGCAGGGCGGTTTTCCTCAGGTACTCTCCGTCTCAGCACTGGCTTGCAACGCGTCCGTGGAGACTGTTGAGGTGGATGCTCTGTTATTTGGTGCTGATCTGACCATAAACCCGAGCCGGCCCCCCATCCCGCATCCGTCAGCTATAAGCAGTGTGGACATGCGCAACTCGTTTGAGGTACTGGAATTACTTATACGCAATCCCAGTGTGCTTTATGGCGGCCTTCCACCCCTGTCCACGAATATGACAGATAGGTTGTTCGACACCTTTTTCACGTTACTTACCACCTCACGCTACGCGATTCCACTGGATATGCTTGGCAACCAGTCTCATGCCTCGACTGTGGCGGAGTCGATCAAATTTCATCATAACATAATTGTCGCTCAGAAAACAGCTTCAATTCTTGACAGCGTCCAATTAGTCGGCAACGAAAGCATGCGCGATCGGGGTTACGAGATAGTCCCAGGCACCAACGACACTTCCTCGTACAATTGCACCAGCTCAGTGGCCTTAGACCGCCCCCGGGTGGTCCAAAACCCGTTCTCAACTCGGGTCCTTCAAGGTCTTCTCACCGGAGTCCTCATCTGCTCTCTGGTAAACTGGTATCTGATATATCTGGCGGGAGGATGCGGTGTGATTCCAAGGAGTCCCAACACAATCGCCAATGTTGCAGCGCTCCTTGCTGACGGCAATCTGATCGATCGTTTGCGCTCGGTCAACGGCCAATCGCTTGATTCGCAAGCGGTCAGAGACCACTTGGGCAGAGATACTGTCTTCCGGCTCGGCTGGCGTGAGATCCCGGGACGCGAGGAGCAAGTGTACTGTATTTATGCCGATGATGGGTCTCGCGAGGCTGCTTCGTCACATCACGCAGATGAATCTGAAGGAACCGCAGTTCAGGATGATGCTTAGCTAGAAATTTGCAACAGATTGGATACCATAGCAAAACTTTTCAAAGCAAGCATGAACTATCACTCGGTATCTTTTGCATTGAGTGGTATAAGCAATTCAAGGTAGCCCCGGTTTTGCGCATAGCCTCATGTAAGCTGACCTGCCTAATTCGTACTAACCCTAGTAGACAATCCCAGTCTTTTCAAGTTCAACCAACAGTTCGAACTGCCAAGCAATTTCAACTTTTATTTTATCACTTGATAGATTCGACCTGTGCAAGTTGAAGAAGACTCCAATTGTACTTGCGTCCTCAAGACTTCGAGCGTTATCTCCAAGTCTGGTTGGAAGACGTTCGCATCTGCGCGGTGTGTTCACGTCTTGGCAGGGCATTGGATGCCTAATACCAAAGCTGAAGGCTTCGTCCGAGTAGAAAAGCATACTCTTTGTTTGAAATCATTTCACATCTACTTTTGCGTTGATCATCGAGGGAGACCATCAGAAAGGGATGGATCCCACACTAGAGTGGCTCCCAAACGAGCTCCTAGACCCAATCTTAGCCGACCTCGACGTCTGCGACATAGCCAGCCTGACGCAGTGCAGCCGACGGCTCCACGGACGACTAGAACCAGACCTCTACAAAGACACAGGCCGCCTCCACCGCGCGGCGGAATGGGGCAGCAAGACGGGCAACATTGACTGCCTGCGGGCAGCGGTGCGCCACGGCGGGCAGTTCGACGTGTTCAAGCTCTCCTTCGCGGCGAGGAAGGGCCAGGACGAGGCGTTCGGGTTCATGCTTGACCACGGGGCGCGCATCGAGGTCGAGCCCACGGACGACAGGACGCTCCGGCACCAGGTGTGGAAGCTTATGAGGGCGCTGTGCCGGCCGGGGGGCTTTGGTATGATGAGGCGGTTTTATGAGGCTGGGCTGGATGGGCAGGCGCGTGAGGCGGGTGTGTGCCCGCAGGCTGTGTGGCCTCTGGATAGGATCATTGGAAATGGAGGGCCGGACGTGCTGGAGCGAGTTCGGCTGGTCCTGGGCCGGGGAGGGGTCAGATTGGACGTGAGCTGGCCCAACAGTGGCTCGCTCATCTCGCTGGCCATCGCAGCGAACTTGCCGGACGTGGTTGACTTTCTCGTCGCCCATGGCGTCGACATTCACGGCAAGGACGGGAACAAGCCAAGGTCCGTGTCCAAGTCGAGGGGTTGGCCTTGTCACATACCGGTGTTCGCGGCAGCACACGAGATGGCGAAGTCGGACCACGGTATCGCCATGATGCGGCTGGTCTTGCAGCACGGAGCGGACATCAACCACCGCATCAAGGTTCTCCACTGGCCGCGGCAAGGCTACTTTTTAAAGACAGATTACTACTACACGACGCCTTTGTTTGTGTTCCTCGACAGTGTCCCGTCTTGGAAAGAGGGCTCGGGGGCGGACTTGCCCGAGGGGCTCGCCTTTCTCATCAAGCATGGCGCAATGCTCCGGCTTCCTGACATAAAGGCGCCGGGCGGCGTGTTGCCGATGTACAAACATACGAGACCTCCAGTGCCGATCGACCTACTCTTGGAACGCTGGCGTTTGAAGACGCTCAACAGGCCGCGATTCCTGGCTGTCATCAGAGCCCTCGTCAAGCATGGCCTGCAAGGCGCAGGGTCCTCGCCGCGAGATGCCGCGACCATGATAACACAACATGTTGGGGCTCGAACTATCGCTATCGGGTCCCCCGCGACCATCAGAGAGCGGGGCCTATTGCTTGATGTCCTACTGGAAGGCCGGAGCGCATCGGAGAGCACATCTGTGCTCAGCTGGCTCCTGACCAAAACCGGTGGGACACTGGCAGACGACATGGTGGGTATAACATACGACCAGGCAGTGGAGAGGCTGGCCGTTGCTGGAGCGAATGCCGACCCTGTACGTGTTGCTGAGGGCAGCGCCAGCTCTAATGACGGCGTCAAATTGTTCGTGATAAGGGAAAGGCCCGGGGAATGAGATTGTCCTCCTCTAATGCACCTTGGCAAACCGCTCTTTTCATGAAACCACGTGCACAGGTGGTAGATAATGACCCTTTGGTGGAACAAAAAGTCAAATTCAACATCATGGAGAGAAAGATGGCCACTAGTAGTAAATTAGCCGGACTTGATCTTTAATGTTGCGCGTCGCATGAAGGGCCGCAGGGTAGATGGGCTCCAAGCTAATAAGCCAAAACCTGGGGCCCCGCGAAAATAGAAAGGGACCTGGGGGCGGCAGGGGTCAGCGGCAGGCCCCATGTCAATGGGCGTGCTGGCGTGTAAGCAGGAGGGCGAGGGATGATGCAGGTCAGCGTGCCGTCCGCATTGTGCTGGTAATAATAATAAGGTCGGTGGGATTCTCGTGCCACTAATGTGCAGAGAAGGGCTGACGGGGCTGAGATGCTGAGATGCTGACGGCTTGCAGGTCTAAATGGGCTTGCAGGTCTAAATGGGCTTACGCCGCACATAGCCCCGTGCAACGCCATGGGGAAAAGCATCCGGTAGGCGGACAGCGTTGAGCACGGAACAGGACGAACCAAACGGATGAAATAAAATAGTCTCCTGAAGTGCCAGCATTGCCAGTTAGACATCCGGCTTGTGCCTGGCCACGTTTGAAATTACTGGGATGTTGCATGCTGCGACAGTCTGGCTGTGGCTCTAATCCTGGAGTCCAGACACTTGGGGCTCGGAGTACCCGTGGCGGACAGGGCTCACCCGACTGGCTCGAGCAAGAGACATCGGAGGAGCATCAAGCCTGCGGCTCTATGGCCGTCTAAAGGACACGAACACTTGCATTCAGACAGCAAATAAGCCGAACGCCGACGTGTTCGCGATGGCTGTTGTGAGTGGGACTGAGGGGGGGGGGGGGCGATGAAGGGCTGGTGCAGGTCTCCATAGTAGACAGAATAGCTAGCTTATCATTGCTGACAACAAAAAAGGAGACTCAGACCTGAAACAGGGCGTGTTGTTCTCTCAGTCCCCTCTGGCAGTGAATGTTGGTGGCTTGAGCGAGACTGCAAACAGTGACGTCGACGACGAACACAGTCTTGCAGTGTTCGAGTCGTGTCAATATTGACGAGGCCAAGTGGCGAGCTATGTCGATGATGAGACAGTGTGTTTGTTCACCTGTGCCTGGGGCTTGCTCTCGAGATGCAGGCTGGCAGTCTGGGCCACTCACTGCCGACGGTGACGGACGGTGGATGTGAATGCAGACGGACGAAAAAGTGAAAATGCCACCCACGTCTTCCTCCCGCCCTCCCACTTGCCCCTCCGGGCTGCCGCATGAAATTTGCCGCCCTCACCGCCTTGACCTGGTACCTCAATCGGACTAGCGCCCCTCATCGATAAGCGATAACCAGCCAATCAATGGTGGGGTAATCCTGGCCCAAGCAGGATCGAGTGGCCACGACCCCCCCTCCCCTCCCCCCACCCATCAATACTGGACGCAGAGGCGGCGAGGGATCGAGACGGTGACTTGGGAGACTGAACCGGGCGGGACTGGCAGCACTGGGCACCTTTTGGACCCTAGGACGCCTAGGCAACCCCCCGGGCAGCAGCGGTGCAACACCACCTCGACCGGCGAACTTTTTTTGGCAGAAAAAGTTTTCCAGCCATTTTCAAAATTCCCACCTTTGCAGCCTTAGTCAGTCAGCCTGCCCGCGCTCCCTCCGCCCCTCGCCTCTGCTCTTTTTTGCGCTTTTAATAAAAAGCCACCTATTCCATTTTCCCACGCACCCTCTTCCTCCCGACACATATCCACCCTCCGTCTTTTCTTTCCCTTAATACCCATCCTTCTATTCTGCTCATCCTGCAGACAGTTGTGGTCTCCCCGACGACAACCAACAGCAGCAGCCCGAGCATTTCCTCCACTCGGTCTTAGAGACATTCTAGACTCGAGGTCCGGAACCCTTTGGTTAGACCAAACCTGAAGGCCTCGATAGAGCAGCAGGATTCGACCTCCATCGACTCTCTTGCTGTGGGTTTTCAAGTTTCCTCCGACCTTCCTCCACAAGATCGCGCGCGGTTTCCGACACGATCTCCCTTCGACACACCTCACGGCTTGTCGACAGTCTCTACAATAGACTCTTTTCCCGCAGGTTATACAAGAAAACAACAAGATGGCAGCCAAGGAAAGCGCTCAGAGCGTCAAGGTGCTCGACGAGCTTATGCAGCAGCTCAACATCTCCAAGGATACCGCTGAGATCAGGGGCTCCTCCCTCAAGCTGGCCTCTTTCATCAACGGCCCCATCCAAGACTTCGATGTTCCTATCAAGTGAGTAACAATTCCTGGGCCCTCATTCATTTGTACGGCTGCAACCAAGCAAAGTCAAAGGCCTTGCGACCTCAGTCTGCTCTGGTTTGCCCCTATGCATTATTTGCTCTGCGGATCCTTTTGGCCTGTGGAGCAAATGCAGAAAAGGTGCGCCGTGCTCTGTTGCTTGGGCTTTTGCCGATGCAAAAATTTTGCATGTGCGTTTCGGGTGGCAATCTGGGGGCCCTGCGACCTGGTTTTCAGGCTCATGTGGGCTCCCCCGAAAAACCCCGCTGGGCACGCAGGAATTGGGGTGTCTGGCTGCGCAATGGGCGCTGAAGCGCCCACCAAGCCCACTAAAGATACCGCGCTTCCGGCAGCCGCCTCTTATCAATTTTACGTGGGACAAGGCCGCTAACATGTGAATCCCTGCAGGACCATCGAAGGCCTCCAGAAGCAGCTCGGCAACAAGAAGGATGCCGCTGCTCGCGAGAGGGCTCTCAACGCCATCGAGACCATCGCCCGCCACTCCGAGGTCTCCGCACATGTCGAGCCTTTCCTCGTCGCCCTCCTCCCCGGCGTCCTGGCCAGCGCCGGTGACAAGATCACCGCCGTCAAGACTGCTGCTTTCTCCGCCGGTCTGGCCATCGCCGAGGCCATCAACCCCAACGCCATCAAGAACCTGATCCAGCCCCTGAACGAGTCTCTCCGAAATGCCCAGAAGTGGCAAGAGAAGATGCTCGACCTCGACATCCTCGACAAGCTCGTCGAGACCGCCTCTGTCCAGACCACCTTCCGTGTTCCCGATCTGCTGCCCGTCATTTCCGAGGCCATGTGGGACACCAAGAAGGAGGTCAAGGAGCGCGCCTACAAGGCCATGGAGAAGCTTTGCACTCTCATCTCCAACAGGGATATCGAGAAGTTCATTCCCGAGCTCATCAAGTGTATCGCCAAGCCTGAGAACGTCCCCGAGACCGTCCACTTGCTCGGTGCCACCACCTTCGTCACCCAGGTCGAGCAGCCCACCCTCGCCCTCATGGTTCCTCTTCTGGACCGTGGTCTGGCCGAGCGCGAGACTGCCATCAAGCGAAAGTCTGCCGTCATCGTTGACAACATGTGCAAGCTCGTCGACGACCCCAACATTGTCAACCCTTTCTTGCCCAAGATGTGGCCTGCTCTGAACAAGAACTACGACAACCTGGCTGACCCCGAGGCTCGTGGAAAGACAAAGCAGGCTCTGGACACCCTCACCCGTGTTGGCAACATCCAGAACGGCAAGATCCCCGAGCCCACCCACCACAGTGAGATCAACATTGTCCTGAGCCACCTCAAGGACGTTCTCTCTGCCAAGCACAAGGCTGTCACCGGTGACAAGTTCGCCCCTGTCCTCCAGCACATCTCCGCCATTGCCGGCGAGCTCATTGACGAGAAGGACATCGACTCCAGGTCCTGGGTTGACAAGCTCAAGACCTACGTCTCTGTGCTCGTTGGCGATGACAACGCCGACGCCGTCATCGAGGCCCTCCGCCAGAAGGCTTCTCCCGAGGCCGCTGCCGGCGGTGACCGTCCTGAGGACGAGGACGACGAGAACCCCGACCTGTGCGAGTGTGAGTTCTCTCTCGCCTACGGTGCCAAGATCCTCCTCAACAACACCCGCATCCGCCTCAAGCGTGGCCGTCGTTACGGTCTCTGCGGTCCCAACGGTGCCGGAAAGTCCACCCTCATGCGTGCCATCAACAACGAGCAAGTCGAGGGTTTCCCCAAGCAGAGCGAGGTCAAGACAGTGTTCGTCGAGCACGACCTTGACGCTGCCGATACTGAGATGACGACCATCGAGTGGACGTTGAAGAAGCTGGAGGAGGCCAAGGTCGAGGCTACCGAGGCTGATGTCAGGGCCCGTCTCAACGAGTTCGGCTTCACCGACTACATGGTCAACGGTTTCATCACCTCCCTCTCTGGTGGTTGGAAGATGAAGCTCGCTCTGTGCCGTGCTGTCTTCGAGAACCCCGATATTCTGCTGCTCGACGAGCCTACCAACCACTTGGACGTGAAGAACGTCAAGTGGCTCGAGGACTACTTGGAGAACTCTCCTTGCACTTCCATCATCGTGTCTCACGACTCCGGCTTCCTCAACCGCATCTGCCAGTACGTCATCAACTACGAGCGTTTCAAGCTCAAGACCTACAAGGGCAACCTGGAGGAGTTCGTCCGCAAGAACCCCGCCGCCAAGTCTTACTTCGAGCTCGGTGCTTCCGAGATGGAGTTCACCTTCCCCGAGCCCGGTTTCCTTGAGGGTGTCAAGACCAAGGCCAAGGCTATCCTGCGTGCCAACAAGATGACCTTCCAGTACCCTGGCACAAGCAAGCCCCAGATCACGGACATCACCTTCCAGTGCTCCCTCGGTTCGCGTATTGCTGTCATCGGCCCCAACGGTGCCGGCAAGTCGACCGTCATCAACGTCCTCACCGGTGAACTCATCCCCACAGCCGGTGAAATCTGGGCCCACGAGAACATCCGTATCGCCTACATTAAGCAGCACGCCTTCGCTCACATCGACAACCACCTCGAGAAGACCCCATCCGAGTACATCCAATGGCGTTTCCAGACTGGTGAGGATCGTGAGACCATGGACCGAGCCAACAAGGTCATCACCGAGGACGACGAGCAGGCTGCCAAGAAGATCTTCCGCATCAACGGCACTCAGCGTCGTATCATCGGCATCCACTCCCGCAGAAAGCTCAAGAACTCTTACGAGTACGAGTGCTCTTTCGCCCTGATTGAGAACGCCGGCCAGAAGAACGAGCGTGAGGTGCCCATGATGACTGCCGACAACGAGTGGCTGCCCCGTTCCGAGCTGCTGGCTTCTCACCAGAAGCTGGTCGCCGAGGTTGACATGAAGGAGGCTCTCGCTTCCGGTCAGTTCCGTCCTCTGGTCCGAAAGGAGATCGAGTCTCACTGCGAGAACTTCGGCCTCGACGCTGAGCTGGTTTCCCACTCTCGTATGAAGGGTCTGTCCGGTGGTCAGCGTGTCAAGGTCGTCCTGGCTGCTTGCTCTTGGCAACGACCCCACCTGATCGTCCTCGACGAGCCTACCAACTACCTTGACCGTGACTCTCTCGGTGCCCTGTCCAAGGCCATCAAGAAGTTCGAGGGTGGTGTCATCATCATCACTCACAACTCTGAGTTCACCGAGAACCTGACTGAGGAAGTCTGGGCTGTCATGGACGGCAAGATGACACCTTCCGGTCACAACTGGGTTCAGGGCCAGGGCTCTGGCCCCAGGCTGGACAAGAAGGATGACGACGAGGAGGACAAGTTCGACGCCATGGGCAACAAGATTGTGTCCACCAAGAAGAAGGCCAAGCTGACTTCCAGGTTAGTCCCATCCAGCATCCCCACCTGTACACTGACACATAAGCTAACCATGTTCACAGCGAGGCACGAAAGAAGAAGAAGGAGCGTATGGCTCGTCGCAAGAGGGGTGAGGAGGTCTTCTCTGACGAGGATGACATCTAAACCACCTTGAGCGTCCTTAGTTGATTTATCGAGGAAGAAAAAAAAGTTCCGGGAATTGAGGGGCTTTTCGGCGTTCATTTGGGTCTGGCTTAGAGCATTGTCTATCCTACGAATTATGTGGCCCAGAGGTTCAACACGCAAGCAGCTTTTCTAAATCCGTCATAGAGATAGACTCAGGATCTACAATGTCTCTTACTCCAGGGAATGGAGGCCCTCGAGGAGGAGGCAAAACAGGTCTGCGTGGTTTGTTGAGGATTTTGGCTGGAAGGGAAAGTCCCACGCGTGCGCAGTAGAACCAGATACCAGTAGATGAAATAGAAGGGCAATAGACGAGAGATGAAATAGTTCTTGAATCATCACGTTCACAGTTCCTTGTCGATTATGCGTGTGCGTGCATGACCAGTAGAGGTTGTGTGCGAGGGGTGATTTTTAATGACCATGGCCCGAGGTGGTGTTTTGCTGCTAACGTCGTTGCGAACGAGCCTCGTCAAACCTGAACAGGTATTGCAGTAAGTTGTGACTTCCACCCATCTTGCCTCACTAAAGGAAATGTGCAGAATATCCAACCATGATCAGGATGAACATATTCAAGTTAGAAGAAAGTCATATAGTACGTAGCGACAAGGACAGCTACTCGAGACCTGTCAGCCTCGCAGAGTCGCCCACAAGCTGGCAAGCACCCAGGCCCTCCCTACTCACGACAGAAAACATATCCCCAGATTTATCTATTCCCTGGGCCAGACGGGAGATCGACCGGCCCGCAGGTGAATGAATGGTCGGAACGTGGTTAGGTGTGGTCGATGTTGCCGTCGAAGCACGGGGGGTGTCGGATGACGTCAAGTCGGTCGAGTACGTCATGTTGAACGACTCCAGTCCTTCGCGCTTACATCAAGTCGCCTCCTTTTGTTGATAAAGTAAATTCAGAGATCATCTGTACTGTAAAACACTCACCAGAAGACCACAGACAAAAACCAGGAGCCAAAGTCTCGTATCAAACGAAACGGAACTCTAGCAGCGTCTTGATCCACAGCTATATCAGACATGTCCGGCACCGAGAACCAGGAGCCCAGCCTCGTTGGAGGACACGCCGAATACGTCAAGGGCGCCGCGCAGGTCAGTGCCCCTTTCTCTCGTTTCACTATCCTGTCTCCACCAATCTGGAGAGTGTCAGATCCCGCACAAATATTCCCTCAAGCCCACCACAGGCACTCCCCCCCCCCTTACCCCCTGAACCCATTCAAGTTCCCCAATGATCCTCCTCGTCGACAAACACTAACCACCGTAGGCCGCCATCGGAAACGTCACAGGCTCCGAGGCATGGAAGGCATCAGGGGAGCAGGCCAAGGCGCACAGCGTGTCAGACATGAAGGCCGCGAGCGAGGGGCGGGACGCGAGCAACCAGGGGTATGGGAAGGCCGAGGAGATTGCTGGCAAGGCGGTGGGGTGTGAGGGGATGGTGAAGGAAGGGGATGCTAGTGCGAAGAAGGAGTAGATGGTGTTTGGTTACGAAACGGAAGAATGATGATTAATACTCGGCATTTTATCTGCGACTTGGCTTTTCTTGAGGTTATCGTGAAATTAGATGCCGATTTGGGGGCAAGCGATCTTTTTAGATGAAGCTTGTATGACCTGCTTCGTGCTATTTCTGTTAAATATTAAGTTTCCCTTATCATTTGCCTGCACGAACTTCTTTCAGAGCGTGGCTCTGGACTATACTAAGGAATGTGATATATAGATTCGAAGTTAATATAAATGTAGGAAGCATCTAGTCAGGGTACAGAGAACGGGCCGATAGGAAGTCAGGGGTGTCTAATATACTGCCAGCGAGCTTGAAATATATCATTGAGGTTGCCTTTCAAGCTGACACATATTGTATACGGAAGGTGGGATCTCTTGACTGATATGGCGGTGAAGCTGCCCTTGCGCACCAAATATGATCCTGTGGAGCTTGTCGACGGTCTTTTGACGGTGATAAGCGAGACTTATATACTTAAGTGGTTTCGTTTTTAATCCTTATAATATAATAGTAAGACTTAGGAAAATAGTGGTTTGCTATGAATCGCCCTTTATTAAGGGGCCTGCCTAAGATACCTACTTTTTAGATAATAAAACCAGCCCTTTAAAGTAGAAATGACTGCTGAGAAGCAAAAGAGGGGACATAATATATATATTGACAACCCTATTGTGATTAAATGTAAATTATTGACCATAAACACCTAAATAGGTGATAATCTGGCAACAGTATATTTATGCGGAACTTCTGTACTTATCCTTAGTCTCCCAGATATCTCATCCCCTGGGAATGCAGCTATACAGTTGTGACGGTTACGGGTCTTATGTACTGCTTGGAATCTGAGTCTTCGACTTAAAATTCTGGTCTTTTGGCCGAGCGGTAGAATTTGCTAGCAGTAATTCTTTAAAACCGTCTCAACAGTTTTGCACTACCGTCTTAATAGAGACTTATCACAAAGCAGCCAGGCTTGGAACCCCTTCCTCCATTCCCTTCGATTTGATAATAATAAGGGGACAAACAGAAAACATTGCATCCACCGCTCTTGAGTGAGGAACAAAGGGTCTTGTATTCTAAAAATACTCCTCCGACTCAATACTCCGAGCAGTCTCAATTGAGTCACACTTTCAGGAATACTGAATCAAAATGAAGTAATATATCCACCAGTACCCTATGGTACTCACCACACAGAGTACTTGGGTATCTATTGAGATTTACCGATGGATGGGAGCAACCTATGCTTGCTCATTACGAGGGTCCATTAAACTTCAGTTGCATGAAACCTAAACCCAGTCATGGAAGCTTTGGGCGCTGCCTGTACAAAGAGTGAAGACCTGGTTTGTTTCTGATGAGATAATATTTCAACGTGCATCTCCAGTATCGTTGGCAGGTGGATAACAACATCAGTCATATGACAGAAGTGGATCTGAAGCTGCTACAGAAGTGTGTAAATGTGTAAAGCCCAACCTACTCACTGGCCAGACTTTATGATCTCGGCCGCCCTCTCAGCAACAGTATACACGGTAGCCATGGTGCTAGCCCGTGTAATCAGCGGGAAGATGCTGGCGTCGACCACCCGCAGCCTGCGGGCCCCGTATACACGCAGCTGTGTGTCCACCACGCCACTCTCGTCGCGCGGCAGCATCGCACAAGAGCTGGTCCAGTGGTAGGCGGCAACGGCGGTTTCGTGGACGAACGCGCCGGCACGCTCCAGGCCCTCGTCATACTATCATCAAAATGCTTGCCACTGGTGGCGTGATGAGCGTCACGGACGATCCAAGCTTTCAATCGTATTCTGATGATGAAGAACTTCGGGTCATTGTGTAGGAGGCTGTGATGCAAGGAAGAGGCGTGGCTGCCCATGCCCATGGTAAAGAAGGCATAATCGCCGTAATCAAAGCTGGCGCCCGCGGACTATGGAGCATGCCAGTGGCAGCTATTAAGTTGAACAAGAAGCTGCAGAGTTGATGGTGAAGCACGGGGTGAAGAGGGAATACAGAGACAAGGCAGCTGTCCTCAATACGTCAATTGAAGTTGTTTCGGCGCTACCTATGTAACGGGGAAGGTTGCTAGAAATTTTGGAGAGGATGTTTTAAGCGTAGAGGTGGGTGCTAGAGCCCTAGTGAATGTAACCAGTGAATGGGGCCCACTTATGCACACACGCACTCTCAATCAGTCAGATAGTGATGATCTTGTAATCGCCCTCATACTTGCCGTCAAAGACGATCTTGACGTCTAGATGAACCCAGACCTCGTTACCGTTCTTGAGGTAGAATCTGATCTCGCCGCTGGCCACCAGGAGGTCGACCTTGAGGCCGACGCCGTCGTTGAGGTTGCCATAGATATTGCCGACATTGATGCCGGCGATGGAGATGGTCAACCCGACTTCAAAAGTGTTCGTATCGACGTAGCCGGTGACCTGGCGGAGCCAGAAGAACGGGTCAGTTAAGATGTGTTTCAGGATGGATCATCGTTGGACATGGTCAATATTGCCGTTGCTGTGGTGCTGTAAATTTCCTGCAGTGGAAGACTTGAAAAGACGTACCTTGACCGGACCGAACTCCCAGTCGATCGACTTGCGTCCCTGGTCATCTCCGGGGGGCAGGTTGCGGACAAGCTCAACCTGCTTGGCCTCCCAGATGTTGGCGCCCTTCTCTGGGGGCGAGAGGGCAACGATGGCACCTGTGTGGGGAATCTGTGATCAGTACCATACCCCCCACCATACTTTTCAAGGGTTTACGGCCAGAGGTAAAATATACTCACCAACATTTTGCTCAGCCATGGTGAATGGTTGTGTGGGAAGGATGTTTACTTGTTGAGGGGAAAGTGGTTATCTAGTCCTAGGATAATGAAACAACCTGAATGTGTGTAATGCTATGATATTCTCCATCTTGGAAATTTGGGAATTCACGGCTTTATGTATTCATGTCTGTTGTCTGTAACCTCTATCCTGTCAAGTCCAACTGCAAGCATCAGCTGGTTGTTTAATTAGATACATTGGTACTGGTCACTCCTCTTTGAGCTACTATTAGGTCACCCAGCTTTCTTGCCACAGCTACTTTAAATCATGTGCAACCTCTACTTTGAGATGCGCTCAACCCCTTCTGGATGTTTCCTCGTGTCTCATGGTTACCTCAATGGAAGTCCTGAACCTCCCTTTATCCCGTGATATGTTACAAGACAAACCAGCCGGCCGCGTCCAGCCAGCTATACACAAGTCCTGCCCTAAAGATGAAGCAGCCAAGCAAGCACTATTGAAGCTATGCCGTGCGCAACGCTGAGCATTTACCACCTCCAGCCTGTATCATGCTCATTTCCGCACATCGAGTGAGCCGAAGGTCCACAGAGCAGTTCTCACCGCTGTAGTAGAAAGCTGAACGGCGCGAACATGACTTGTGTGTGGGCGCAGCCGTTGGGTGTCATTGCTCTTCCGAGACAAGCCGCCACACCGGTGACCATCCCTAGGTATGTTTGGCGAATGCCGTTCTTGTGGCCCTGTCAATACGCATCTACTGGATGTGCCGCCACGGCTGCGAGCAGTGCCTCTGCTACGATGGCAACGGAGTCTCTGTATGTAGACTGCCGAGGTCGCAAAATACTAGTCACTTGTGTCTGAAACTAGATGTCGTAACGCATGTAGTAATTGCTGGCTGAGGCACACTGATCAAGCTGGGTGGGCCGACTCTGGCTGCTGTGGACCAGCTCTTCTGCGAGACGGAAAGCTCTGTCGGAAGCGAAACCCAAGAGCGACCATGTGCGAGCTTCGGGAAGGCTGTCAACATGTTTCATACGTTCATTCACGAGGCGCGACTTGTAGATAAGTTCTTAAGGTTGGCAATAGAACGACGCTTGAGAAACACCCCTCCACCTGCGCAAACTACTCTTGGTACCAATATTCAAACAAGTACTCCACATCTGGAAGAATCAATTCGTCCACAATGTCTGGTTCAAGCACAAGACTCTTTCTCCTTTGTGGCACCGATGGCCTCCAGGCAGGCCGCGGTGACGTTCCCAGCGGCAACCTTGTCAAGGACAAGGGCGGTCCGGCCCGACTGGCTGTCAACAGAAACAAGTTCTGGCCTGCTGGCAAGACGATTCACGTGCGTTTCCTTAATGGCAGTCCAATTATCCAGAAGAAGGTGAAGCTCTGGGCGCAGGCCTGGGAAGAGTTTGCCAACATCGACTTCAAGTTCATGGCCGACGACGAGGGAGCCCATGCGGATATCCGGGTCGGTTTCCAATTCAGGGGAGACAAAGGCACCTGGTCGTGGATCGGCAAGGACGCAGAAAAGTTCGTCCTCGAGCAGAAACAACCCACCATGAATTTCGGCGAACTCGACGACAACTCTACGGAGAGCGAGGTCAGCCACAGGGTCCTACACGAGTTCGGCCACGCCCTTGGTTGCGTACACGAGCACCAAGCCAACGCGATCAAATGGAACAAGGCGCGCGTCATTTCCGATTGCAAAGCGCGGTACAAGTGGACCAAGGAGATGACACGGCAGCAGATCCTGGATTTGGATAACTTGAAGGAATTGACCAAGTCAGACTTTGATCCCAACTCGATCATGTGCTACTGGTTTCCTCCCGAGTGGACCTTGGACAACCAATCTGCCCCTGTGAATCTGGTTTTTTCAGACAACGACAAGAGCTTTATCAACAAGATGTACCCCTTTCGCACACACAACGATGGCAAGCTTGACGTTGTTCCGGGCATTTGGCAGGGTGTGGATAACGTTGTGCCTATGAATTCAAAAGGCATCGACTTCGACCCGCCATATCTCACCCCGCCGCGGATGGCTCTCGGCATGACGCAGCTCGACGAGGCAAACAATGCAAACATTCGCGTGCGACTTGGAGCCGAGACCATCACCGAAAAGGGGTTCATGCTCAGCATGGACACCTGGGCTGATTCGTTGATGCACAATGCCGGGGCGACATGGCTCGAGTTCCCGACACACGAGCAACACTTCCAAGGTATGAGTTACACAATAGAGCTGAGACCATGCAAACTTCAGTTCAAGATGCTAACTTCGTCTGCAAAGTGGGCTCCTATAGCACGCTCGAAGATCGCGACCTTGGAATGCTGGCGCAACCAGAACACGAAGAGACCAGCGGCAAGATTGTGCGCCGGGACGTGACGCAGATCGATTTCCCGCGAGACACATACGCAGCGGGCCAGCCTCCCAAGGTCCTGACCTGGCTGACGGGCCTCGATCTGGGAAAAGATGCAAACTGGCGGATCATGTGCTATGCCAGAGCAATCACGGACACGGGCTTCGAACTGGTCATCGAGACGTGGGGTGACACCATCTGCCACAGCGCTAGCGCCTCTTGGGTGGCCCACCCTGCGGACCTGGAAAGGGTACAGAGCGGCAAGGTCAGTTCCCTTGACGTGCGGGATTGGTTTCCCCCAATGGCAAAGACCAGAGGCAAGGTCGTGTTCACGGGCGGGGAGGCGTTTGACAAGACGCCCAAGGTCTTCATTGGGATGAGTGCGCTGGATATCGATAGCGCCAAGAAGATGAGAGTCAAGATCTTTGCGGACAGGATCAGCTCGGATGGTTTCACATGGCACGGGGAGTCCTGGGACGATAGTCTGCTGTACTCTGTAGGAGCCGACTGGATTGCTTTCGGCTAGCTGCTACCATTGCCTATGCGGAGTCTCGAATCAGCTACAGGTGTGATGACTGCCCTCGTAAAATGTGGCGAGGAGCACACGAGGGTACGTCTGAGGTGCGTGCCAAGCACTTGGTTGAGCATTCTGGACCTTACTGGTTTTTTTTTTTTTGGTTTTTTTTTTTTTTTTCATTTCACGTTCGCGGCTTCATAAAGATTGTAGCAAGAAGTCAATGCTCCGAGTCTTCCTTACAGTCAGTGTGCTGAACTGAGGGCTTCAGCTGGTGGCACCAAGGACGAGTGGTGTGCGAACCAGGCAGGCTCTCCATATGCATCTTGCAACCTGGGGTGTTCAACGCCCACTGCTGGTGATATTGTACCCTGACTTTAACTGATCAAATAGATGTAAGGTGACGAATGATCCTCACCGCCCTGTCCTGGGTCAGGATATGCGAGATTTCCGTGAGGCCTGAATGTGATCGAGGACACCTTATTCGCACACGGAAACGCGAGCCATGATCAGATTGAAGCTTTGCTGAGGCAATCCCCAGCAAGAATGCCTGCACATCGCCCTGGCAACACTCAACACTCATGCGGGTGCCTCTATTGAAACCGCCCCCACGTTTTCCGTAGCTTTCAGCTGCGTGCCGTCCCGCTAGCCACAGGCTCAGGGATAGTCCAATTGGGAATAGGTGCATATCCCGTCTGTAGGCGCGGGCAAAGGCTGGCTGGAGCCTTGACGATCTTGGCCATCTCCTCTCGGTCATGCCAGCCTGCCTTGCGAGTCCGGGACGTTGAAACGCACCCCCCCGGGCGGCAGGACATAGGTTGTGTTAGATACGGCTAGCGGGTTTCTCCAGTCAACTTGCACTCTCATATTAAATGCATCTCGCGCTCGGCGGTGTCTACCGACACTGTCCGTCCTTACCCTAACCGACCCTTTCTAAATTTAACTGCTAGCCTGGGAGTAAATTTACTTGGAAGCCTTGATTTGGTTTTGGAAATAACTAAACCATAAGTACCTGCTAAGGCGCTAGAGGAGCCTCCTAGCTGTTCCTGGAATAATGTCCACCCCCCACCCCCGGAGGGGGGGTGGTGCGTTTCAATGTCCCATTGTGAGTATAGCAAATGGGAAGAAAGGTATTTTATCCACTGGAGACCACACTGACACACGGGTCGATTACTTTCAGCACAACGTGTAGCATAGAGACAGCTGCTTACGAATTTGTCCGTATGATCATTCCATAATATACCATAAATAGTTCAACTTGGCCGCTATCTGTTCGTGATGTCAGAAATCGCCGACCATTATCCACAAGCTCAGTCTCGTCTCGATCTGTGTCCTCATCATGTTTGCGAAACTGCTCGTGTACAGCCTCGCCCACCTCCAGACTCTGTGTGCAGGGGCTGCAGCGCCACCAGCCCTGAACCTGCCCTGGGGAGTATACCAAGGCCAACCTATGAAGGATGATTCCAATGTAGGCAATTCAGACCGATGGGGACATGCTGACTGACTGCCTGAGCCTCTACTAACGACTTGAGCAGATCTATCTATTTGAAAACGTCCGCTTCGGTGCCAACCCGGTGCGATTCGGCGCTCCGACTTTGCCGACGTGGACAAACACCAGTATCCAGCCCGTCAGCGATGGACGCAACTGTATCCAAATCGACCCGAATGAGGCCGACAACGCACCAGGTGGTCACAACCCTGTCGATACCCCCGATGACCAGGTCACCAAGCAGGGCGAGGACTGCCTATTCCTCGACCTCTACGCGCCAAAGGCCGCATTTGACTCCACCCAGGTGAAGCCTATGCCGGTGGTTGTATGGTTCTATGGCGGCGGGTTCGCGTTTGGCAGCAAGAACCAGCTAGGTCCTCTGTACACTGGCCGGTCAGTCATCACGGCAAGCAAGTACAAGACAATTTTTGTTGCTGGCAACTACCGCGTTGGTGCTTTTGGCTGGCTTTCGGGAGACTACATGCAGAAGTATGCCCAGCCAAACGCGGGCCTGTACGACCAGGCTCTTTTGTTGCAATGGGTACAGAAGTACATTGGTCAAGTCTCGGGCGATGAGTCTCAGGTTAGTGCCTGGGGCGAGTCTGCCGGCGCCGGGTCTATTCTCCATCACCTAATTCGCGAAGACGGTGCTGTAGATCCCACATTCAAGACTTTTGCTGTTCAGAGCCCGGCGTTTGAATGGGCCTGGGACAATAGACCGATGGGCAAGTTGGACCAGGTCTATCAGAACTTTTCGAGTCTTGCAGGCTGTGGCTTGGCCTTTGATCTTGACTGCTTGCGGGAGTCTAAGAACCTGACGGCGGCGAACCAGGAGCTCTTCAACACTGTCAGACAGACTGGTTTGTTCCCAATTGGACCAGCTGTGGACGGCAAGTGGGTCACCACGATTCCTACCATTTCGTTTGCCCGAGGTCAGTCATGGACACTCTCCGCTGAGTACGGTATATGTTGGCTAACACCGAATCCTCAGGTAATTATTGGAAGTCCTCCATCCAGTCAACCATTGTCTCGCACTGCCTGAACGAGACTGCTTCCTTCACCCCGTCTTGGGTGACTTCGTCCGACACGTTCGCCGCGTTCCTCAACATCGTCCTCCCGGGAGCCAAACTCGAGTCTCAACGCCAGCGGATAGCCGCCCAGTACCCCTGCACCGCATCCCCTTATTACGGCGACTATCGGCTATGCATCGCGACCGTGATCCGCGACGCTAGCTTCACCTGCAACACCCGCGACCTGTACTCCGCATACCCGGACATGGCGCACATGATGCAATTCGGGTTCCCGACTGCCTTTCATGCCGTGCACGCGGCGGACCTAGTGGCCCTGTTCGCCAACAACTACGAGGAAGCCGTGGACATCCTACAGAAGAACCGTGTTCCCTTCCCGGGCCCTGAGCTCTTTGCTAACCTGCTAATCGACACACACGTGGCGCTGGCGTACCAGACATACTTCGCATCCTTTGCGCTGTCGGGTGGCGACCCGAACACACTCGAGATGCCGCAAGTCCCGAACGGGAATCCGCCAACGTGGCCCGTCGCAGACGGTAGTAGCGGGGACGAGCTGAGAAAAGTGCTCACAGTGCAGAATCCCAGCGGCCAGCCTGCGTTCGTGCTCGGCCAGGCCGACGACAAGAACTCGAAGAAGGCGTGTAACTTTTGGACCGAG
Source organism: Diaporthe sp. PMI_573 (assembly GCA_021399435.1). NCBI lineage: Eukaryota > Fungi > Ascomycota > Sordariomycetes > Diaporthales > Diaporthaceae > Diaporthe > Diaporthe sp. PMI_573. Next base: position 1,031,997 of record JAJTUP010000005.1, read on the forward strand.
ATTGCTGAGGAGGTTGTTGCAACGCAGAAGGCGACGGATGTGGTTGAGGATGGAGAGAAGCGGGTATATTCTAATGAGCTGTAAAGGAAATATGTCTCGTCGCCCTTGGGTATGGACTATTTGTATTCTTTGAGTTCCTCTCCTAAGCTGGAACGGCAATAAGTGTCCTATAAGGACAAGGAACAATGTGTCTTGTCGACGATAACAGTGGGATTCGCTATACAAGGCTTTAAACAGTGACTTTCCAATCTACTTCTGCAAACCAATGTTCTGTTAGATGCCATTATTTCGCACTATGAGTCTTAGTATTGAGCCGTGCCTATTTGCGCCGGCGCTGTTAACAAGCTCTCAACCCGTCAAGGTCGAAGCTATCGCGAGACACGAGCTGTGATACCAACATACACATATTAAGTGATTTTGTATCCCTACTCAAGACCCACTCCAGAAACTTCATCTCACTTTCTACTAGTAGTCACATCCTGTTGCGGATTCTGCCCCGCCTCCCCCAACATTCTTTCCTCACTCTCAGTCAACGCCGTAATATGGTACAGCGACGGCCGCTCACGACCTCGCTGCCCTTCCCCAATGCCACCATCATGCGCATTCTGCAGCTCGACGCTGACTGGCTCACCCGACTGGCTGATGTGCTTGCCGCTGAACCACCTTCGAAATGACACCGAGCCAGACAACCAAGACCGAAACTTGGTCGGAAAGAGTGTGAAACCCGCCTGGATGACAGGACTCAACATCGGCAGGTTGGTTGTTACTACGGCCACAAAGGTCTCGCGCACCGCCCAGGAACCAGCCAGTTGGGCGCCATTCATGTTATCCTAAGGGTGATATGAAGAGGTAAGTTGATCGAGTACATTTTCGTAAGATTTAGTTGAGGGGGGGTCTAATATGATTGGAAGACGTTGCAAGTACACGGTTGAATGAATAACGGGAGCAGTAAGGGCACTCACTGTGACGATATAAATGCATCTAAGGATGCCGGCCATTGTAACAAAGATCCCCCCGGAGAAACAGAAAAGCAAAGCAGCCTTTTTAATGCGCGAGACTCTTGATTTCCACAGCAACGGCAGCGGAATGCTCATCAAATAGAGATCCGTCAACACGTTAAATACTAAGGTCATGAAAATGTCGATGCGCGAGACTGCGGGTTGACAATAATTGCCCGGGTCTGGATGGATCTGCCAATTCTTCTTGAATGGGAGACCGCACCCAAAAAGGATGCCGAATAAGACTGCTAGCCATGTTGAAACGATCAGGACGAAGCCGATGTAGATCTTCACATGGAAGCCCTCCAGTCCCGCGGTCAATCTCAAGTAGAAGCTGCACATGCATGCTTTCAAAATCCTGGAGCACAAAGATTAGTGTAAACTGCCCAACTGCGTCAATCTTTGGGACCAATGTTCATATGACTTGATAAGTACCAAAGAAGGAACGTGTAGCTCGACCATCCGGCAAGCTGGGTTTTGGAGCCATTGACACTAATTGGTATATTATGATCAGCCAAATACACAGAAGCAACCGACAATTAAGGCACAGCAAGCAGTCTTACCGCAAAGAAAACTCGGGATCATTCGGCTGAAGCGCCTCCCGTTCCTCATCTGTCATTGCATTGTTGGCAAGGCCGAACCACCAGGCCCCGACGCTGTATGCAAGAAATGTTTCCGCCGAGTACACCACCTGGGCCAATTTAGCAGGTGACTTAGAAAACAGACTGCAGAAGCAAAGCTTCCAACATACTGCTGCGACGAGTATCAGGTAGTCATCTGCCTGGAAGTTGCTGAAGCCGGCACATTGTTTGTACCTCAGGAACGTTCGCAGCCCTGTAACAGCGAGTCCCACGCCTAGCAGGGTAAATACCTCGGTCTACAAAAGACTTCTTTTAGTCACTACCAGCACAAGAGCCACAGAATATCCTTGGAAGCTGCGATATAATAGTAGTATGCGGGTTGTGATTAGGGAATCAGCATACCGTGAAGGAATCACTCATTCCCACGATCAGCCTTGGTGCGGCGATACTATCATTTGATTAATGGTAGAGGATATTAAAAATAGGGGAGGACACAAGATAAAAATGTAGTCGAGAAATGATATAAACCAGCTGCCATGGTCGCGTCCTGGTCGTGGCCTCGATGGTTTGTATGTACACGCACGTGGTCTGCTCCGAGCAGACGCATGTACTCCACCCGTCACACCAGCAATGTGAAATATGCTGCGACGCGGTATTGCTTCAGAAGGATGCAAAATGCCAGGTATTTCCGGCCCGAATGCCCCAGTCGGCGGGCTCGGTTAAGCACACTTAGACCCAACAGGTCTGTTGGCTGCAGGTCTGCGATGGGTTCCGTAAGCTGCACCAATAGCGGTGCGGCCCGGGTCCACCAAAGATCCTCACCGGTATCAGGGTCTGATTACACAAGGACTGGAAAGGGACATGGTATTATTTCACTTGCATTCATACTCTTGGCTTCAAGGAGACCCAAGCAGGCTGGCATCGGAATCTCCATGCATTGGTCCAGCAACTCAGAATGTGCCAACCGCTGAGGTGGCCTCAGATGCTCTGTCAAGGTGGCGAAAGAGTACATTGGACGCGATCAACTCATCGAGGCGGTGGAAACGCGCTCTTTGGGTTGAGAATACGGGCGTCCTTTCGTATGCGGCTGTTGGCAGGCAGACTGGCAAGCTCCGGTCCCTGGACAGAATCTGCACCAGGCACCGTCACTTGAGCATTCAGGGACCGTCGATCGATATGTAACTTGTCAATCAGACTAAGTGAGTTACATGCAGCCACCCATGCCGCAAAACATAGTGCTCCACCCCAGCCACGGAAAATGAGCGGGGTATATAACCTCTTTTGGATAGTGTCAAGTCTCACAGCCATACTAGGGGCACTCGCCCCCGACACGATCCAAGAAATATTTGATCCGAGTGTCGGAGGCACACTTATAATCAAGTCGATCCACGCGGCGGGATGCTTGGCACCAATCCTTCTCAACCCCCAAGTAAAATTCGTCAGAGGTACAGCGGTTGTGTCTTTCATCCGCAAATCCTCAACACACTCGAAGTCTTAAGCTTTCCAAACCCCAGGAGAGAATGGAGGAAGCAGACCTTGTGATCATAGGCGCGGGTAAGTGCATACAATTATCCGTTGTACGCCATGTAATTGAGGACAAGTCCTCCAGTGGCAAGCCCGCGGCTCTCTTTTTCTTGGACAGGCAATCAGTTGAATTGACAAAATGGGATTCTAGGTTGGGCAGGTATAGCTGCAGCCAAGACCTTTCACCAGCTTCAGCCTTCGAAGTCTCTAGTCATCCTCGACTCAAATCAGTCTCTGGGTGGGACATGGGCTACGGAGCGCCTCTATCCAGGCCTCAAGACCAATAACCAGCTGGGGACGTACGAGTATCCCGATTTCCCCATGAGCACAGATGTCTTTGGCGTAAACCCTCGGGAGCACATCCCTGGCCAAGTGGTTCACAATTATCTGGAGAAAGTTGCCGAGAAATTCGGCATCGCAGACAAGATTCGTTACTCGACGCGGGTCGTCTCTGCGGAGCAGAACAACCCTTCGGGCGGTTGGATTGTGAAGAGCGTCAAGGGAGTGGGTGGATCTTCAGAAGGCGTCGAGTCAACTATTTTGGCCCGGAAGCTTATCGTTGCGTCGGGTCTTACTTCAGAGCCTTTTTTGCCGTATTTTGAAGGGCAATCTTCGTTCGGCAAGCCAATCTTCCACGGAAAGGACTTCGCTCAACACGCCGATACAGTCGAGACGACCCAGCGGGTGACGGTCCTTGGAGGCGGCAAGACGGGATGGGACGCCGTCTATGCTCACGCCAGCAAGGGCGTGCATGTGGACTGGGTCATCAGGGAATCCGGCCATGGTCCTGTGTGGATGTCACCCCCTTTCGTGACGCCACTGAAGAAATGGTTGGAGAAGTTGGTGATGACGAGGGCTCTGACTTGGTTCAGTCCTTGCTCTTGGTGCGTAATTTTCTGTTGAGCTTGTCGTTCTTTTCCCCGTGCACAGTTGAACTCGGCGAAACGAGCTTCAGAGCTGACCGTGCTGTGACACTAGGGGCGACGCAGATGGTTACTCACGTATACGCGGGTTCCTCCACGGTACTGCCATTGGACGTCTCATCACCAATGCCTTCTGGTACATCTTAGGCAACGACGTAACGACTCTCAACAACTTCAAGTCCCACCCCGAAACAGCCAAGCTCCAGCCATGGAGTCACCCGATGTTCGTAGCCTCAAGCTTCTCCATCTACAACTACAAAACCGACTTCTACGAGCTGCTGAGGAACGGCACGGTCAAAGTACACATCGCCGACATCACATCCCTAGGATCTGAAGGCATCGTCAGACTCTCAAACGACACGGAAATTAAGACTGATGCTATGATATGCGCAACGGGCTGGAAGTCGACGGCCCCAATCAAGTTCCTACCCGAGGGTATCGAGGCTGAATTGGGCGTTCCTCATATCCCCTCACCGTCCGAACCCAACGATCTGGTCGAGCGAGCGGATAAAGACATTCTGTCCCGTTGGCCGCGTCTGCGAGATCCACCGGTGCAAAACAAGAATTTCGTGCCTTTCATAGAGCAGAAGGGAGTTGTCGCCACTTCTGAAGGTGATAAAAAGGCCTCAAATCTGACGCCATGGAGACTCTACCGCTTCGTCATCCCCTCGTCACCGTCCTTGGTCCGCCGCCGCGACATCGCCTTCGCGGGCATGATGATGAACTTCAACATCCCAACGAATGCGCACGTGCAGTCACTGTGGATCCACGCCTACTTCCTTGGCCGCGGACTTGCCCTACCGAATGTCGAGGATGACGTGGAGAGAAACAGAATGCAGTACGAGACCGTCCTGCATAGTAGGTTCGGAAAATGGCGATATACCGCTGGCCAAGGAAGTCATTTCCCAGACCATGTATTCGATGCGCAGCCATACATTGATCTGCTGGTGGGCGACTTGGGCTTGCAGAAGCACCGTAAAGGTGGTATGCTCAAGGAGATGTGGGAGCCATATGGACCGCAGGACTATGTGGATGCCGTGGATGAATGGAAGCAGAAACACCATATTAGTGAGCTGTAGCCCTTCTAGTTTCTGGTTTGCTACGCAGTACGCATTCGTTTCAGGGATATCTATTATATTTCAGGATCAGAAAGCTCGACAAACGAGACAGTGGACAACCTCAAATGAAGGCCGAAGTGCCATCAAAACCAAGCCATCTCATGGGTACTCTCGTGCATTAATGGTTTTCACAGATGTTGCTAACAAAGTTCGCGACAATATTCGCTTGTTGGGTATCTGTGTCACCTTAGACTAAGGCAGTTTGCAAGATAGAATCTGAGTACCAGTGCAGGTGGTTACGGGTGAAATGTTTCCCAGTGAACTCCGCGCTGCTGAACCTGTCGATGCAGCATGGGTCGACACATAAGAACCGCAGCCCATCTTTAGCATCTTTTTGCCCGCAGAATTTGACCTTGGAATGATCTTCCTTGCTTCTCGTCGTGTGGCTGTTCTCCTAAATCTCAGCAAAAGGAGCTCCTCGTCATATGCATGTGACAGAATCGCATATAGTAGGATGTTCGTCACGAGCTTGTCAGACATCCAGATACTACCATCGCGATACTAAATTAAAAGATGCATATGGTAGTATATGTTAGTAATGCGCATTGGCCTGGATTAGCTGCGGATCATCTGTGCGTTCTGTCTTTGGTCTTTCCAAGTTATTCAAGCTGGTCGAGGCATATGAATGTCGCAGCATCCAGTTCTGTCACATACGGCCATAGACACAGGAAAATACGGGATCCCGTCCGCTCTCCCATAGTCAAGCCTGTGATCGCTGGATTAGTAGTTGGGTCGGTGACGACCAGCGAATACCCGGTGCTGTATGTTTTTTTCACTTTTTTGGCCAGTATCTCTGACTCGGAACGACATGCGCAGATCGGTTTAGATTATGTGTCGTGCCGCGTCTTGAGTCAATGCAACTCAAGTACGTCTGTACTGTCATGCACAAAAGCAGCTGCCAGTACGCCGTGCACTGGCTACCCCTTTATCGTGACAGGTATCCACTCATGGCTGGTATGGGTAGCCGCCCCACAAGCCGCAACCCTCAACCGCGTGTATAAGAAACGCTACAGTAGTGAACACATATGTATGTACCCACGTATGTATGCGATTGGCTGTCTGCGGCACATTGCAGAAGACAAAATAGTCGAAAGACAAATTCAAGGTCACCACCAATGGCAGCTTTGACAGCTTGTTTGTAAATAATATTGCGGCAGTGCTCTGAAGCCTAGGAAGATGACAAGGTACAGGAGATAGACGACGAGATGGACAAGAATGTGCTGGAGAAGGCGACCCCGCGATCCACTCATAAATGACTACGTTGGGATACTATGTTAAAAGGAAAAGGTCCTGATATTTATGTACCATCGTTTTTTCGATATGGTTTAGTGCCAAAGCCAGGTAGGAAATATGAACTTGGTTCATCAGCATCATTCAGGGCAGAGCAAAACCAAACTGTCATTTCGTCATTGTAGCAAGTAACTTTCCCTGAGAAAGAGCTACTCAAGATTATCAAGCTGATTATTTTAGTCCTTGATCGTCTCGTTAGACATGTTGACACCGAGGTTGGGGGATTTGAGAGCGAAGGGGTGCACATGTGCTTGACAGGGAAAGGCCAAAGTCGAAGTTTCATGCGAGACTGAGTGCAGTAAAAGTAGACAACTGCCTGGGTAATTTCAGGAGCACAGTAAGCACAAAATTGTTCTCCTAGTCGAACAAAATTGAGATGCGATAGCGCAATGGCCTGAGACTGCAAATGTGGTCATGGCCCACTTGCTGCCTAGAGTTTGTGGAGTAAGTAGGAAAAAGTGAGATAATCAATTCTCTCAGCAGCGGAGCAACCTGGGTTGGCTGCCTGTGGCTCTTGAAGCCAACTGCAGTTGTTGCCTGATATACAATTGGACCCTTTGTCAGGTAGCAGACGTTTTTGTCACTAATAAAGGAATAGAGTATTCTTTATTAGTGCCGAATATTCCTTTATAAGTGCCGAATGCGGAAGCCTATTTCCGCAAGCACTATATATACCGGAAACGTATTTTTACAATCTTCCATAATCTGGCAGCTCAGCACCCCTATCCATACTCGAAAGCGCTATTAGGTGCCACTTACCGTGGGCAGTCCTACTGAAATCGACATCATGGCGACGTCTCAGTCAGACTCTCGACCCCAACTCTCGGGTGATCCAGTTACGGCCGCGCTACTGAATCTGTTGCGCGAAGAGCTTGGCAAACAAACGGAACAGACCATCTTCACTTGTGGCGGCACAATTCCGATCATCAAGCGTGGTCAAGCCCTCGCATCCGATGACACAAAGGTGTCCTCAGCCTCCGAGCCTGTCACTATCCGCTGGGACCCACTGGTACCGGAAACCCCGGCGTCGCAGGCCAAACTCGTCCTCCCCTTGGCGCAGAAGGACCAGGGGCGTCTCAAGAAACTGATCAATGATTTGGAGCCTGCCAGTTTCGGGTACCAGGGCAAGGATGTCTTTGATGAGACCTATAGAAAAGCCCTCAAGATGGACACGGACAAGTTCGCTACCACATTCAATCCCTACGAGTGCGGCATCATCGATGGCATTGCGCAAGCTCTCCTGCCAAGCACTTCAGAATCCGACCTCCGAAGGGGTGTGAGGGCGGAGCTGTACAAGTTGAACGTGAGTCTCCTCTTCTGGTTCCCTTATGCTTTGAATCTTCATCCAACCCTACCACAGCTCTCCATGACTTTGTTCATTAATGAGTAATCAGGTCTACTCCAGCCCATCCGGCAAGTTCAAACCACATGTAGACACCCCTCGGGGCAGCACCCAGTTCGGCTCCCTAGTTGTCTGCCTGCCTCTTGAACACGAGGGCGGAGAGCTCCAGGTAAGACACAAGGGCAAGGAGGTGACGTATGACTGGGGTCGCCACCAGGATCAGATCTCGTGGGCCGCTTTCTATAGTGACTGCGAGCACGAGGTACTCGAGGTCAAGTCGGGCTACCGTCTGACATTGACGTACAATCTGTACGCCGTTCGCGGAGGCGGCATGCTTACTGGTATTGAGCCGCCCGTGCTTGATGCGACGCAGCTACCGATCTACATGTCGTTGAAAAACATTGTCGAGACCAAGGAGTTCATGCCGGGAGGTGAGTAATCTCCTAAGTATTTCGCACGTCAAAGGAGGCGCTCTGACCAAATTTGCTTACACTTCTTCGACAGGTGGCTATCTCGGCTTCTATTGCAGCCACGCATACGCACATACCAACACTGATGCTGTCATCCTTCCCGATATGCTCAAGGGCCTGGACATGATCATCTGGGAGGCATTCGGCCGCCTCGGGCTCGAGGCGAGCGTGAAGCCCGTGCTGAGTCTTGAGGACTTTTACGACGAGGACCGTATGGTCGTCGGTAACAATCGAGCACTTCACATGAGCGGGGGGCAGCGCATAGAGGACTATGACGAGATGGACGATGAGATCAGGGAGTGGCGCGGGGACGAGACTCTTACCTTTGAAGACGTACATTGGCTCACCAAGCCAACCCACAAGCAGCTTCAACTGGCTTATATTGCTGTGAGTATCGGACTCGAACTCTACCTTCGCCCTATGCAATGAATCTAGAACTGATCTTACTTGCGCTCAAAGTATGGCAACCAGGAGAGCCTGGCATCTTTCTATTCCTACTGTGCGATCATTGCCAGGGTTCAGCCAAGCAATGCTCGCTCGAATTGATCAGCCAAATCGGAACGGGGCCGGCGACGGTTGATGGTACCAATAGCTCGGCATTAGCATAACGGCTGTGACAGGACGATAGGATTTGATCAATTTGCCACTTTGTCAGCAAACATTTGTGTTTGACGTGGGCTTTGCGTGCTACGTGTCTTGCTATAGAGGGCCTAGAGGGTCTCTTCGATATTATATCGCCCTTTCGACCTCGCCCGCCCCCGCCCCCCCCCCCCGAATTGACTATCACAATGCCTTCGTGCTACCAAACTTTCGAAGTAGATTCACATAGTATCGCCGAATTAGCAGTTGGGTCGTTGACCTCCACCCTTGGTGATCAGTTACCTCCCTCTTGTCAATTCAGCGAATTCTTTTCGACTTCTTTGATGCTGCGAGATTTTGACACTGTCAGTTCGAGTCTTCATGTCTCAGGTGGGACAACAGCTGATCCCGATGAACGCATTCTATGCATCACGAGGCGCACGGCCCAAGTGTTTGCCCAGCCTGACGTGATTCCCAGAGGTTATTTTTAGTTCCTTGAAAGCGGCCCAACCGACGAAATCCAGTAACACGTCAATTGATTGCAGAGCGACCAATTTGTGTTTGAAATACTAGTAATGGTAATCTGGCCAACACAATCGCTCGGCCTGTGGGCTCAGGTCCCGTTTTGGAGTGACATCCGTGCTCCTTGTGTTGCGCGAATGAAGCGAGGCTTTTCCCGCGGGTCAGACGTGTGGAAGTCTTCCTTCGGTAGGCCAAATCAGTCAATGGCTGTAACTTACCTTGATGGACTACGTGTTGTATTCTATCCTGAAAACACTGTGCGCCACTAGTACAATGCTTGCCCGACCCCCCAATATTCGTCTTCAGCGGCGGGTGTTACTTCATGTGACAATGCGTTGTATTCGAATTTGAACACCAAAGCAAACGGAGTGACCAGTTCAGAGAGAAGTTGACGGGGCATCTTTGGCAAGCAAGCTTCAATCGCACCAGCTGGAGGTCTGAGCCTGACTGCCATGGAACTTGAGCGATATTGCTCGCAGTCTCACGCCTTGACAGCGGCCGTCCTTCACGAAAGTCGGGTGTTGACGCACAATCACAAAAGCGATCTCTGTGGGGAGATCTAGTACGAGGAAAATCCATGATATCGCGCATGTGTGCCCGCGTAATCTCCTTGACAGGCAACTTGTGTCACCCATTGCTGCACCTACTTCAATCTCGATTGGTTTAAGCTCCTTAGTGTGACAGAACACACCCCTTAAAACTCTCAGAGCACACACAGTCTTGATTTTCGAGTATAGTGACATTGACAGGGAGTAACGATGGCAACTGGCACCAGGCCTCGTTAGATTCCCTAGTTACTTGCCATGCCTCACATGTTGTCAGCTCATCGATTGTGTAATGATGTTTCGAGCTCGTCTATTCAACGGCTATGACTCGAAGTTGTGGAACAAAGTTCTATTCTACACGATTCCTTATCATCTTGTCCGTGTTCCTCGCTTTCGAGTGATAGAGACAGGCAAAAGACGTTCTCGAATTGGCCATCCATCTGCCAGATCACCTTTTCCTTTGACCCCATGCATTGATTCTATTTGCATAAACAGAGTTAACAGCAAATCAATCTTCATGTTCTGCCAAGTCAAGATGACTCCTTCGTCGGTATTCCTCCTCTTGGTCACAACCTGCTCCGCCGCTTTGGCAAGTTTGAACCATCTCCCTCCTGAGATTGTCGCCCACCATGCCGCACGTGTAGCCGAAGGCCGGCACGGTAAGCAATCTTCTCATCAGTTTACGCACAGAATTTGTTGCCTGATTTTGAAAGTTGATTATTGATCGTGTCTTGGAGTTTATTGTCACTAAATTGGTTTAATGCATAACAGATAATGTCACCACTGATGAGCTCGATCGATTCAGGATATACGCACAGTATGCTGGTGCTGCCTATTGCCACCCCTTCAGCGAAGGGGATGAGGTGTTCTGCAATGGTGATATTTGTCCGTCAATGGACGCAACATACTCTGCGTAAGTAATGACAACGACTCGCGTTTTCCTGCGTCTCGGAAGCCGAGTTACAGCACCTACATCGTATCTGACGATACTACGACCCATATAGAAAGATCCAGGAAGACCTTGGCTTTATTGCAGTCGATCACACCCTTGAAGAAATAGTCGTCTCGTTCCGTGGAACGGTCCTGCGGTGGGAGTGGTTGGCCAATGTCCTCCGCTCGCGTCCAAGCCTCTGGGAGGCATCGAGGTGCCCAGGTGATTGTATGGTTCATTCTGGGTGGCAAGACGCAGAGGCGGAAGTCAATGATGGAATTACGAAAGAGGTTAAGAGACTCCTTCACGAACACCCGAGATACAATATCACGGTATGTTACGATCCCAAACTCTCGATCGGTGATAGTTGGAGTAAATACTTCAAGCACCTCTAGAATTGCATTATTGCCCTTGACCAATCCGTGGCGGTCTAGATTGAGCATTTTCCAAAGCCTCCAGCTCTGAACATCGCCTACTAACCACAGGCATGGGCTCGCACTGGAAAATGCAAGTATTCATGCAGGATGGATCAGCTAACGATCACCTAGGTGGTAGGGCATTCCCGCGGCGGCGCTCTCGCCACCATCCTCGCTGCCCATTTACGGATGGACCTCCGACTGAACGTCACCACATACACGTACGGATCGCCACGTGTTGGTAACGAGGCATTTGCAAGATTCGTGTTCGAACAAGGCGACAGAAACTACCGCATCACCCATTACAACGATATTGTTCCGATCGTACCTCCTTCTCGGTTGGACTATCAACATGTTGAGCCGGAATATTGGCTCAGAGAGGGACCCTGGTCGAGAGTCGACTACAAGCCTCGTGATCTTGAAGAATGTCATGATTGGACCGAAGTCCATTGCATCGAGGGTAACGTTGGGTATGACTGGCTCAGGCGGTCAGTCTTTCTCTCACATAGCTACTACCTAACTGCCATTAGCCAGTGTGGGAAACCTGACAGTTCTATCTCGGCTGCCGATGAGCTCTCCTGGAATACTGCAGAATACGAGGAGTTCATGGCATCCCTTCGGCACGACTTCGCTGACGATATAGCGTACACCGCTTCACTGCACAATCACAGCTTGCTCGCTGAGTACAGATGGACGATCTGGGAAGACAATTAGGGCAGCCGCGCGTCACTGCCTTCGATGGGGTTTTATTTGGGGAATGGGGATAGGGAGGATCCGCTGCGTTCACATAGCGAATGGCCTGAGTCGAATGACTGCCATGCCAGGTACTAGCTATATCTGCAACAAGAAAGATCATGGGTGAAACGGTACGCTAGGTGTTTACGTTGCTAGATCCTTCATACCATAATTGATGAAAGGAAAACGATTCATGATCATTGATTCCCAAGCTATGCCTTACGTGTATTCGTCATCGCCGTCTTCATCCCTTCCCCAACGATCGGTATTTCCATGGGCATAGGGGCCGCCTCTGAAGCCACTGAGATTATCTTGAGGCTCTCCCAGCCGTCCGTGGTATCCATGGTCACTGCGGAATTCATCATGGCCTCGGGATGCTGGCGGCGCTCGCTCACGAAGTCCAGCCTGCTGTCTGCTCCGTGCCTCGTCACCAATGTCATCGAAAGCCATATCCCGTCCTCGACTATGCATTGCATGCCGCGGGGACGAGGACTCCGTCTGGGTACCTGGCCTGACGGCGTAAGGATTGATGTGTTGAAACGATGATCTTTGCCCATGCGTGGAAGATTCCCCAGGTCCATAGAGTCCCCTCTCAGATTCTGGGCCGTAGCGCTGACCATGTCTGTCCCCTGAACTCCAGGGGGAATATGGCGCCTCGTATCTCCCACGGTTTTCTGGCGCGTGGCTCCGCGGCCTAGACGTCATGTCTTTCCAGAAGTCGGCTCGGTCACCAGCCATAAAGGCAAAGTCCGCATCCGAGAAGCCTCTGGTCTCCGTGAAGTATTCGTTGAAAGCCTGCATGGTGTCTGCGACTTTCTGGAACTGCTTATTGTCGAGAATGACCGAGCAATGAGTCATCTGGCCTATAGTTTCTCCCTGCTCCTGACTTCTTTTAAGCTCATCCGCCATCGCACGATACGCAAGCGATGACGCTAGATGGAAAGCATTTCTTATCTGCCTTCCATTCCATTGAGAAAATGATCGATCCCGAGAGGATGTGACATGTGCATTGGCGAATGGCCTTCGTGCGAAGTCCAATATCTTTTCTTCGTCGACCTGCAGCGCAGGCATTCCATTGCACTTGCGTCGTATGGCATCAGTATCCCGAAGCTTCTTGAAATTCACTTTGAATATCTGCTCAGTCTGCTTTTGGTCCAGTGCAGGATAGTAAAGGGTCAGGTGGATTCGAGACTGAAACGCTTCGTCCAGTTGACCGACTCGGTTTGTCGTAAGAAACAGAATGCCGCTATAGTACTCAAGCACCTGCAAGAAGACTGTGATTCCCGAAGGGTGTTCTGTCAGCACAGTTACCTTTGAGCTTGCTAGGGCAGGTGCGTACCTGAGACCAGTGCATTTCGCTTGACGTCGTACTTTGAACGCTGACTGAGGAATGTATCCGCTTCATCAAGGAGCAAGATACAATTCCACCTGCTCGCCAGGCGGAAGTAGTAACGCAAAATGTCCGACAAGTTCCATGAATTTGTCCCGATTTCCCCAGGTGTGAGTATGAAAAGGGGCTTGTGGTGTTCCAATGCCACCGCTTCTGCCGTCGCCGTCTTTCCAACACCTGGGACCCCGTGGAGCAGAAAAGTCAATCCTTTTCCTTTGCCTCCAATGGAATCCTGGGTCATGAGTCCTGCTTCGCCGCTACTCATGCCCTCCTCTAATCTTTTCTTCTCGAAGTGTTCAATAACAACGCTTCGGATCAGGTCTTTGGTCGTTCTGGGGATCTTCAACTGTTTGAACGCATCTTCTTGCACGGGGATGGGTGACATGAGCTCCACCTCGAGAGGCAGGAGACATCGTTCCCGAAGAGCATAAGCAAAAAGCCTTTTGGGTAGCAGCATCAAGTCTTCATCCCTCAGTGACGCGACAGGTTCTGTTTTGTGCGTACTTTCACCGAAGCGGCGGCGCTTCACGGAGGCCAGGAATTTGTCTTCTTCTATTGTTCTCTTTCGTTGCAGCATGTCGATACCATCCAAAGACTGGACGACATCGAGTTCCTGCGATTTGAGCTCGGCTCTTGAGTAATTTGACCAGCGCAAGATTTCGAAATCGTCTATTGAGGAGACCCAACTGCCTGTATGAAAGTCAGGAGGTCGGAAAGCTGGTGACCATTCTGGGTTGGCGTTCAAGGTCTCTTCAAAGTCGATGATACATGGGCTGTCAATATAGCGGGGCTCGAGTTTCTTATCGCTCATGGGCATCATCCTGGCAAAAGGACCTGAGGCGTAGTCTCTCAGGGCATTCCCAGCTGGATCATGGACAAGACACCAGCCAGTGTATTGCAGATGGCGATCCGTAATACACTTGATGAATTTCTTGCCACGTGCAATGAGGTCGACTTTGATATCAGCAGCATCCCTGAAGTAGCGCAAGGGACATGCTGGCAAGGAGTCCACAGTTTTCGTCCCTTCGAAGGCTGGAATGCAGAAGGTTTTGGCAACAGGCCGCCATGCAAAACCATCGAAATCTATGTGGTAGCAGTGCAGGCGAAAACAATTGATGTCTTCCATTTCGTCGTCAAACTCGACCTCGCCCATTTCAAACGACCGGGGCTTCTGGGTATCGCGACTGAAATTAGGACTCATGCGAGGCAAAGTGACCCCATAGAGTCTCCAGAGACCTTGGTACGGGCTTATTTTTCCAATTTGTATATGATGGCTATTTCCTGCTCGTGAACGTATCAGTTAAGGACCACGTCGAACACCTCATGAGGTCGGAACTTACCATTTTCCATATTCTCTCTCTGAAGTAGAGTTTTTTGGCCGGTAGTTGCAACAGTGTAGTCACCTGGTTTAAAGAGAAGCCATAAATCTTCAAACGTAATAGATCGGTGAGAGGTGTCACGGTATCGATCCGCAAGGGGGATCAAATCTTCATCTACGAACGCAATGTATGCTCTGAATTCCTCTAAAGTGAAAAGTGTGTCGAATCCAGGGTCGAGTGTCACCGTAGGCTTTGACCTCGAACCAGAGCCGGGAGAGTCGCATTTTATCTCGTCAGGCTCTTCTGATACCTCCTTGTCGATTACCGGGGGCAAAGAATCGGCGTGTTTAGGATTTCGTGCGTGAATATCCACTGGCAAGAAAACGTGGGTCGAAGGTGCCCATTTCTCTTCCAGGAGATTCAGTATTCGGCGCATTTCCTCCTGGAAGTACAGTAATGGTACAAACGGATATAAGAAGGTCCGTGTGCCATCAAGTTCGGTAGATGTATCGGCGAGCCTAGAAAGGTAGTAGAGTATTGACTTCGATCGGATGCGAACTCTTCGGATGGTACCATCGCGTGGTGTGACTGGGCAGGCTGAAACGCTTGGCCGGGAGGTGGAAAACTTATGAGTGCCTCGTTGTTGGCGCTTGAAGTTCTCCTCCCGGACTGCCTGCGGCAGCCTGGATCCAGAAACTAAGATGTCGATGATATGTCGACCGTCGTTCTCGTGAAACAAGTTCTTGAAATGTTCGAAATCCACCTTTCGTACCTCTGGAATCATGGGAGTCTCAGTATGGGCCTGGGTCGTCTCTCCCGAGGTGTCAGGCTTAGCATCACCGTCGTCGCCATGGTTAGAAGTCGTGATTGGGTGAGTTTGGCGGCCTAGGTCCTGGCGCAACTGGACCAAAATCTCTCGTAGCAGCTTGCCTACTTCTTGGGCGACATCGTGAGACTCGATCTCGGGTGGGCTCGGCGTCGGGCCATGTTCGGCAGAATTCTCTGCGGAATCTGTTGTTAGATCGTGTGAGGGGACGTGGGCGGCTGAGTTCTCCAATCCTTCAGTTGAAGAAGACCCGTCCATTTCAGGGGCGAATGCCATTTTCGATGTCTACTGCTGTCGGGTTTGAACGTGAGAAGTTCTAATTGCCTAACAATCTGGAAGAGATGAAGAGAAGAAGCTGCAACTTGATCGATGCAAATGTCAGATAATATCTCTTTGATCCATCCCATCACAGATTGCAGCTCAATCATTATTGGTTGTCTTGGCGCGACCAGGGGAATCGACCGCATGCTGCGTCCAAGAGCACAAAGATGACAGAGTACTCCACTCTTTTGGAAAGTGCGATATGAACGCGAGCGAGCTGAAGCTGACTGCATATGGATCTGCCATCCGCGGCCCCAAATGGTCGAGGATTCTGTGGTATGGGTGCACAGCAGAGCCCATCGGCTGACTTTTCGGGCGACCTTGTAAGACTCCGCCATACATAGACCTTGATATGGATCCACTTACAGTAGAGATGAGTAACCACTGGCAGCAGAAGGATGACACGGGGGGGGGGGATTGAAAGTGGTGGGTGGGTGGGAACCACGGCGCGTTGGGAGCTTACATTTCTCTTGTCTTGTTTAGAGAACACTGCACAAGACTCCCTTCAAACCTCGTCCCTTTGCCAAATTGAGTACTAAATTCCGAAGTCATGGAGGATCGCAGCGAAATATTCATGAGAACCGAAGCCGCAAGCATTGATGATGCTTTTGCTGTACCATCCATCTTTGATCAACAACGTGCAGTCTTTCGAAAGCCTGAACCCATCGAGTAAGCAAAAATCGCCAACTGCCTCTCATAGAATGGTGAGGAGGGAAGTGGATCTGCGAGCTCCTTGGTTGAATCTGGCACTGATTGTGACAACTGGAAACAGTGCACTCCAGCAAAGCCTGAAGCACTATCAAGCCTTAGGTCTGCAGCCAAAACTGCGGTTTGAAATCAAAGACTGCGCCTGGGATGATATCTTAGATTTGATATCCACTTCACGTCGAGACTATGAGCAAAAGGCCGCCGGGCTTAAAGGACTTTTTCGGAAAGCCTTCAGGAAAGCCGGTGACAATTCCGTCCGAATCGCACCTTTGGTCGAGATGATACCTGGTGACGAAGGCTTGAGTGTCCTGAAGGGTGGCTTGGGCTGGATTCTTACGGTATGATAAGAACATGAATCCGGACACACACCAGTACTGATGATATTCAGCTTGCCCGGGAATCAGCAAAGAAGAGGGACAGAATCTTTTCAGCTTTCGAGAGCATCCCTGAGACTTTTATCATGGCAACAGAAAAACGCAAGATATTTTCAGAAAACCGGCAATTGCAGGAAAAGGTCACAAGCCTCCACGCCATGTTGGTCGATGCAATTATGCAATTGGCTGCCTTCCTATTGCATGAACGTCGAGGTAGGTCTCACACCCTTGTCACACCCTGACAGCACTTCAAGCCAGTCTCATAACCAATGTCTCATGTTTTCTTAAAGCAGTGACTAACAGTGGTTGCAATTTTCAGTGAAAGCAAATTTTCCTTTCATCAGCACAATACCGTCTGGAAATGATGTCAGCCATATTCTGGAAAAGGTCGACTTTCAGTGCCAAAGTCTCATCAGACACGTCAACAGTCTTACCGAAGCTGCTGTGGTGGACACCCACCGGATGGTATCTGCCTTGCCCAACAGATTTGAGAGAATCGAGAGCCTTTTGCAAGACGTGAAAAATGAACAATGTTCTGCTGTAGAAAGTTCTATGGCTCAACTGTCCGAGCAGTTCAGCATAGATGCGCAGACTGCCGCGCGGCCCCTCCTTCTGGAGCTCGTGAGCAACATTCAACGCGGCTGGAAAATCCTCGAGCTCCAAGCGGAAGCCCAAAATCTACGACATCTTGAACTTCAACGATCATTTACACCTTCTTATCCTGCCACGGGAGGTGTGATGAACATTGAGCATCTTTTTACCGCTCTTAGAATAAATCCCTCCGACGCAACCCACGACCTGACAACTGCCCTACGTGCGGGTCAGCAGTTCGACAATGAAGAGAAGCTTCGAGCTGGCGAAGTGATTGCGGATGAGCGGTTCAAACGCCTGTGCTACTCCAACCATTCCGGTATTTTGCTCATAGAGGGAGGTATCACGCACAGTGTCTCGAACTCCAGGACATCGCCCCTGTCAGCGATCTGCGCGTCAGTAGTCGCCGGCGTGACTGAACGGCAGGATGCCATTCCGCTTTTCTTCTTTTGCGGGCTACACACAGCGTCCCATGATGATCTCAGGGGTCCACAGGGCATAATGCGGGCAATTATTTCGCGCGTGCTCATTGAACTCGCCGGGCGACGTCTCGCCAATCTTGACTTCATCGAAACCCGATCATACAGACAGGACCTAGAGGCTCACGACATTACGGCACTATGCCGCACGTTCAAAAGCCTTGTAAGGCAGTTTCCGCTAGATACCATGATCTATTGCATCATAGACGGCGTGGGATGGTGTGAGCAGGAGGGGTGGGCGCAGGAGGTAGAGCTTGTAATGGATACGTTCCACGAACTGGTTCACGAGCAACGTCTTCGGCCGATTTTCAAGGTTCTAATAACCAGCCCGATGAGGTGCCGCTACGTTTCAAGAGCTTTCCAGATGAAGGACAGGATGCTCATAGGCATGAGTCCAGCCTTCGCATCAAGAGACTTTTCCATTGAGAGATGCTCGGTCCTGAGCAGGAAGAAGGCCGAGTACTTGGAGCAAGATGAACATGCCGGCTACATGTTGGAGGACCCGAAGGACGATGACTTCTATACGTGACGCTTGCTAGAAAGAACTTAAGCGTTAGCATCCGAAGACGGGTTTTCTTAGGCGGCGAGACTCATGCTGAATCTTCTATTAAGCATCAATCTACACACAAAGCCATTCTTTTCTCCAACTCAGTAGAGAGCAGCATCCAACTTCGGTACAAGTTGTCGCTCAAACTGGTAGCAACTAAGAAGGAATAATTATTTGTCCATGCGTCCAGAATCTAGATGAAAATCACGTTCCAAAAACAAATGCGAAAACTCGATCTCCACGAATTGGTTGGACTTTGTATAAAGACCACAATCCTTGCTCGGCCTGTCCACTAACTATCTACTTTCTCTTAGGCCTGAAATATGTTTGCAGTGTTGGCGCCCAGAACCCTTTTTCTTCTTCGTATTCCTAATTGGACTTACATCCTTGAAAGTTTGCAAGGCTTATCCAGGCGGGCCGCTGATTGTTTTCATGAGGACCGCCATCGCTATTGAAGGACGTCATTGCATCACGCTTTGATCGGGTGAAACAGTGGGACGAAACGGAGCTCCCATGTTTCCCCGTCTCCAGGGTGCTTTGGACCCGATGCTATTCTACTTTTCCAAGAGTGATACTGGGAAGTCTTTCAAAGACTCTGCTCGAACATCTCAGTGTCGAGTGTGAAATTCGAAGGGATGGCCGAGAAAAATATCTTCAAAAGCTGCCTTGACTTTGTTTGTCGCCAAGCCGACAGTGTCTTAAGCCCGGAAGCGCGCGACGAAGCCTATCAAAACGCCAACAGGTTCGCTCGCGACCAACCAGTCACTTTTGTAAGCCTTAATTTCAGTACGGCGCATCTCGGCCCTGTCGCATCGATTCGAACAAGCTGTAATTCATGTGCATAGTCACTCATCGTACTCGGCCTGGCTGTACTTTTCTCGCCAATCCTCACGGCCGCAATTCTTGGCCTTTTCGCTACTGTGTGCTTTTGGTCACTCTTGGCCTGCCTTGGGATCATATTCTTGAGCCCAGCGCTGCTTCCCATAGTAGTGATTGCGGCGGCTATGTGGCTCAGCTGCACCACTGTCCGGTGGTCTGCTGACCTGTTCGCGAAAGTACCGGTGGGCTCTGGGAACGAAAGCAACCGAGTTCTCATGAGACCAGAGGCCGAGGCAAATGGTAGCCAAGCTCGTGCCAGACTAGAGCTGAATCTTTTCAAGATGCAGGAAAAGGGGGACGATTTCAGGACGTAATAGGGGCCTGTTGTGGCCCATTATGTACTATGATTAATCTCATAGTGGCTTGCTGCCACATAGATTGAGTTTGAATAGTAAGAGACCCAGGTATCAAACCGCTCGACCTGCGCCGGTTGCCTCAGACAACGTACGATCCACCGCCCACGATGTGTTTTTGGAAATGCTTTTCTGCCTATCGTCATTGCTGGGTAGAATTTTGCTCTCTTTATCAGACGAAGCCACATGGACACTGCACTCAATGTGATCCCATCTCGTCTGCGGCACGGCCCACCTGCTCACAGATCCTCGCTCTACTCGGCTCGCTGAACTCACTGGGGAGCTCAAAGATATGGACTCCCATGGTGATTTGCCTGAGGGATCGGCGCGACTGGACACCACTTTTGAAACATCATTTGGCCCGCCGTAATGAGTGTTCAATGCCTTCATGAATGTTCTCAGAATAGGCGAAGTAGTTGCAAATATGGCGAAAGACAGCTGTATCTGGGTGAAGACCGAGGCCAAGACACCGTCCAGAGTAGGATCAAGGCTACTGTATTGAATTTCTAACCAGTGAAGGCGGAGGATGGCTGGTATGATGACCCTGTAACCACTTTCAGCGATTCGATGTACCGTGTGTTATGAATTGACTGACTCACGGTAAGCGAAGTGCAAAAGCGGACAGCACGATTAATTTCTTCGCGGTCTCCAAAGTGAGGCCATGGAGCAAATAAAGTGAGATTCCGAAAAGTAGAAGCTCAGTAATCACGTCGAAGGCCGTTATCGTTTGCCATCGGAGAAACTCGAGAGAAGTTAGTCTTTATTCTCACGACATTCAAGTGAGGGACTGACCAGATCGCCGCATTGTACTCCAACAAATACCCACGGCTGTGATTTATCGCAACGAATAGCTATGAGTAGTTCCGAAACAAGCATCAACACAGTTGATAGGCCCAGAAAAATGTAGGACGCAGTGATGTGCTTTGAGTCGGGAGTTAAGCGGATGAAGAGAAAAGCCACGGAGCACTTGGTTAACCACAGAATGAAGACATATAGAATGTCGCATGCGAAGGCATTCTGAGATATCAAAGTCAGTTTCGTTTCTTCTTCTTCTCCCAAACTTTTGTACGATCAATGGCATCAAGAAAGCGTCATACCTGCTGCCACGCCATCACATCTGCAGACGATAGATCCTGTATAGTATTCCCGAATCCGTTTCTGACCTGGACGAAGACAAAGGCGGATTGTACTATCATAGTAGCCTTCGCTCCCAGAGTTGGTCAGTCTGGAAAATTTGATCACAGTGAACTAAGGCCAACAAACCATTGCAGCGATGGAGGCGACATCATCCAATCCTAAGCGGGTTCGGCGAAAGTACTGTCGCACGAAAACCCTGATTGCCATGGAAAACACGCTAAACACCAGACATAAAGATGCAGCAATGACAACAATACCGGACTTATTCGTGTCCGTTAAAACTGCGAGGGGGGGCGATTGCCCCGGTAACAACTGAGTTGTCGATGACTCTGCGCTCGCTGGAGAGGAACCCATGAGATGCGGCTGTGAGGGCAAAAGTTTGTCCAGTCTCGAAAGATTCCGTCTTTGAATTGAATCGAACGATTGGTACAGCTCGTCGTCGCGCCAAGATTTCAGCGCGAGAATTCGAGGGCACGTCCGATTATTTCTGTTGTGCCTTTACTACTCATTGTGGCCTGCATGAGCGCCCATAGAGCACAGCTGAAAAGCCTTCGGAGGTCGGAAGACTGTAAGAAAGTTGTGAAGTAGAGATTGCATGCGCATCGCACGCGTTTGCAAATAGAAAAGCAGCCTCGTTCCACTAAGAATGTCTCGTTTCGCGTTTCCCACCGGACAGTCTCCGGTGGCGACCACAGCTTGAGATGCGCGAGAATGCTGTTCCGTGTGTGACTGAGGCAAGGTGCACAGAGAAAGCCATTATGTCCACCGCTGAGATGGAGGCTGCCCAGTTATGTACGCGAGGTCGGTTCTAGACGAGAGACTAGGGGCCTCGAGTGCAGTTCAGGCCCTCAGGCGAACGAAGATCCTTTGTGGCCAGCTGAGGTTTATCGAGGGCCCGTCGTCTGTCTAAGCTCCGAGCGAAGCGCTCAAGCCCGCCAATGGAATATTAGCGGCGGTTCCACGAAATAAGACATTGCGGACGTAGACCCCGGCGGAGACCCTCGTGTCGTCCAAGTACCTAGCCATGAGCTCGGACAATACCGAGAGTCGGGCCTCGAAGCCGTTCTTTTCGTGATTAGTCCGGCCCTTGGAGCCTGCCGCTGATAACCATGTCTCACATGAAATCAGGCTAGCTCATGGACATTGCAGCCAATGCCAGGCCTGGTACCTGAAGCTCTTAGGTGCTTTTCCTAGTTCTTATTTCACATGTTCGCGAACTGTTGTAGAAAAGTCTCGCCTGGAACACACTTCACGTCTTCACGTTGCATCCACGGACCTTGCCCTATATGCTATCCACATCGTTCTTTTCCCCATCTTGGCCTCGAAATGTGGTAAATGTTTCAGACAACATGGACGGAAATACCCTTGTGGCAGAAAGTGCTTGCAAGACTCTGGCCAGCACGGAGTTGCACAATCTCTCCCGTGAGGACAGAATCTCACAAGACGCATATGAAATGTCAGTTCTAGGACGTTCTCAGGAGCTAAACGTCAGTACAGACACTCCATCTCTCGACCGGGGTCCAAAGCTAACCCTTCTCCAAACAGCGCAACTTCCGATTTATTTCGACCCTGGGATTTGCGTGCACGTTGATGAGCACGTGGGAAATTTCTCTGATGTGAGTTTTCCCCTCTAAAGTCAAAGAACGTATTTTAATGTAACGGTACGATAGTACAAGCTTCTATGGTCTCTTAAATGGCGGGCCTGCAGGTCTGGTATGGGGCTATCTCATAACATGGCTCGGATACTTATTAGTCTTCGCCTCGGTGGCCGAAATGGCCTCGATCTCACCAACATCAGGAGGACAGGTATACAAGCCCTCGGATTGCACTTGCAACAAAGTGAACCAGCTAATCATGGTCTCAGTACCATTGGATCTCTGAGTTCGCGCCTGCACGGACACAGAAATTTCTGAGCTATACCATCGGTCAGTTATTTTGTTTTGGCAGTAGATATGCACTTCAAAAAGTTTAACTAACACGAATTATTAGGATGGGTGTCAGTATTGGGCTGGCAAGTTGGCTTAACCTCTCTAGCGTTCCTTGCTGGAACAATGATACAAGGCCTGCTCGTCCTTACCATCCCACAATACACACTCGAGCGGTGGCATGGCACTCTTCTTGTCATAGCCATCACGGCATTCTGTATGATTTTCAACACAGTGCTGGCGAAACGACTCCCCATGGTCGAAGGCTTGGTCCTCTGTATCCATATCTTAGGGTTTGCTGGGGTCCTTATACCACTCTGGGTGTTGGCACCACGGAACAGCCCGGCTCATGTCTTCACTGAGTTTCTCAACCTCGGCGGATGGGATACAAAAGGCCTAAGCTTCTTCGTTGGTCTTCTAGCACCAGTCTACACGCTGCTTGGGGCTGATTCGGCTGTACACATGTCTGAGGAAATAAAGAACGCCTCCTTGGTGCTCCCCAAGGCGATCATGTGGGCGGCCGGTAAGCTCACTCTTCTCCTGTCACGGATCCGTCTTTCATGTTTTGAAATGTTCTAGAATGCAACACTTTAGGATCCGTAGCTGGACTAACATCATACTGTAAGGCGTAAATGGAAGCATGGGCTTCGTCATGATCGTTACATTCTGCTTCACCATGGGCAGCGTCGACGAAATCATACACTCACCAACCGGATTCCCTTTTATACAGGTCTTTTATGACGTGTAAGTATGAATCAATCCCTGCGCTGGAGCTCTTATACCTTGAATTTAGTATTTTCCTGTCGGAACCCTAGCCTGATCTCTGTAACATGAAGTTGACAAGTCCGTATTGATAGGACTCAAAGCTACTCGGGCACCTCAATCATGACGGCACTCCTGATTGTTAACGTAACTTCCTCATGTATCTCGACCGTTGCCACTGTTTCCCGTCAAACGTGGGCTTTCGCGCGAGATAATGGCCTTCCATTCTCGGCATTCATCGCTCATGTCAAACCAGGCTGGAACATACCTCTTAACGCCATCCTAGTCACCTTTATGACTACGGCAGTACTCTCGTTGATCAATATTGGCTCCACAGTCGCATTTAACGCCATAGGTTCACTTTCCGTAAATGCGTTGCTGAGCACTTATATCATCTCATTCACTTGTCTAGTGATACGTCGTTTTGAGGGACCACTTCCTCATCGCCGGTGGTCTCTTGGCTCCATGGGCCTGTTCATTAATCTCGGTGCAATCCTGTTCCTGCTAGTGGTTTGGGTCTTCTGCTTCTTCCCAATATCAGCAGAAGTTACGCCGGAGACCATGAATTGGAACTCGGTCATGTTCTGTGGGGCGATGCTCTTTGCCATGCTTTACTACTTCCTACATGGACGCAAATATTACATGTCACCAGGGAGCTTGGTCAAAAGAAGCAATGGATAGAAAGTCAATGATAGAGGTTCTACTCTTGGGTGCTCTTACCGTGAAACGGCCGGACCCGTGGGGCGTTCGACACCGACAACGCCCAGGATACACACCGATAAAGGCTCATATTAATTGACTAGACATACTTTGTCACATATGATGCTGATACTGGCATCTTCAGCGAGCTCTACTTTGACTCTGACACATTGGTTTCCTGGGTGTTAGCTCAGCCCTACACCTTACTTGTTCTCACCTGTACCAAGAGATGCTGAATAACTATGTTGTATCAACCGTCAGCTGAGGCGTTGTACGGTGGTCTCTTCTATGATTTTGTCTGAGTACCCATATTGAGGCTGAGAGGCCTCCGGCCCATGAAATCTGCCATCACCTGCAATCATATTTTGGGGCTCTTCTACCAGACGAGCTCCGACACTCATCTAATTCTTCGATATCACAAGGTCACAGTTGGCCTGCATTTGAAATATTCCGGATGTGATCAAGATATGCGTATGTTATCATGATATTTTAGGTCCTGAATCGTCTTAATTTCCCAAACAAAATGAAAGGATAAGAAGGCCACGGTCGTATTCACGCTGAAGTCTTCGACAGCTTTTGCATCCCGAAGAATTCACAGTACCTTCAGCATGGCACTAGCGCTTCCCAATGTTCAATTATCAAGGAACAGCATATGTCAAGAATTGGAATAACTAGCAAATTTGAAAATTTCACACTGAATCAAGCAAAACGATACGTAATGCGTGCTGTTGAGTCCTATTTGAGGTGTCCAAAGAAGATAGTAGCTTGAGCCATCTTCAGTGACTATGGAGTCTCGAAACGTAGCCTTCATGCCGGGAATTACAAGGGAAGAATAGGATGCAAGCTTAGAGCTTATCCAGAAAGATGTCTACTGCACAAAAGGTAGGCCTAAAGCTACGCGTCTGGAAGAGCTCTCGGGGTCAAGGTACGGTCTCCTGTCTTTTAGTCAGCATCTGACACGACTTTTCAATCTCACGAGTGTTCATGAAATTCATCTGGTTGAGTGGACATCGATAGGTGCCTGATGGAGGATAGAAAACCCGAAGTAGATGAATAACGTACTCTCCGAGCCCAACCGCTCGATTGCCGAACCGGTCACCCAGGCCATTGTAGTCGAAGGTTGCAGTGTGGAAGACACTGCGGTTGTCCCAGATTGCTATCACTAAGTCAGTTCAAATGTCCATTAAAGAGTAGTGCGTGGATAACGAACCAATGTCATTCTTGTTTTGCCACTTCAAGCGGGCCTGCAGGTCGTGGTTCTTGTAGACCAGGTCAAGGAACCACTGCAGGAGATGATCACTCTCTTCCTGGGTTACGCCGTTGATATGACGTACATGGCCTCCGACTGGGAAGATGCTCTTCCAACCAGTCACGGGATTGGTGCGGACGACCGGATGGATTGCCTTGAGGTCGAGTCCGACGTTCTCTGGCGCACCACGGGGCTCGCTGTAGAGCTCGAACCCGCCTTTCTCGGCGACCTCTTTGAAGTATGGCTGGGCGAAGGTCCCGGTCAGCCCTTCCAGGAACTTCTGGTATGGCTCGCTGATGCGATCGTAAATCTCATAGCCCGAAGCCCAGAGAGTGTCTGGTCCACGTCAGCCAGTCAACCCTACCTAGGTATTCAAATGGGCCGGAAGCCAAGGTCGGGCAAAGCATGGTCACACTCACCGCCACCTGTCTCGGGGAGCTCTACCAGGCGAAGTGAGGTGTAATCAGCTGGCACTGGCTCGAAGGCTATGTCCGAGTGCCACTGGGCACTGTTCTGTTTCTTGGCGCTGAGCTGATCCGCCGTCTCCCGTTTGTATAGCTTGCCATGCTGGACGGAGCTGATCGTGGAGATCTCCTTGTCGTTACCACCCAGCTCCCGTGAGTCGTTGAGGATAGGGTGGATATGGAGCCCAGAGGTCTTCGGGCGCCCAGTCAATTCTCCGAGACGAAGGATAAGCTTCTTCTGGAGGTCATTAGTGAGCCCATCCTGAGCACGGAAGAAAACCACTCCGCGTTGCGAAACTGTGGGCCTGATGTTAGCGATCCGGAAGACTTGCCATAATAGTTGATGCCTTACTAGTGATTGCGAGATCCTTGAGCAGCTCGTCGGAATTTTCCGCATCCAACCAGTCTACGAGGTTAGCCTTGGGAAACTCTCGACCAATGACTGGCGTGACATTGAAAGACTCGAAAGAGTCCAGGGCTCCGGACAACTTCAGCGGCTGCCTGTGTTCCGCTTTGGATCGAATCGGCGTGTCAACGTCGATGGCGGATGGTGCCATATTGAACCAAATGTGGAATACGACAAGAGCGATATATAATCTTGGAATCAGCGGCAAGCTTTGTGGGTGCTGGGTTTCCTATACCGATTTATGTACGCAAGAACGATTCGAACGAGATTCGTGCTGGGCAAATGCAGCCATTATATGGAAATAAATGCGCATTTCACGCCATATGACAGATGCCCGGATATCGCTGCGGACCGGCAGTCGACACAGAATTCCCAGGAGGCTGAGCTCGAATCAGCTCAGACCAGACTCGCGAACATTCAATCAGCTTGAGTGTCCAAGATGGTGGAAGACGGTCTAGTGATTTCGTGCTTTGGGTTGGCCTGCAATGATGGAAACTGTAAGTCGTCTTGTTCATGCAACCATCCCAAATCATCAATCCAATCAAACGAGTGCATCTCGCGGGCGGGGTTGATGCCCGTGTGACTGGTACAAGGCACGACGACTGATATCGCATCAGAACTTGAACAGTTCCAACTGCGGAAGGAGCATTAGAGACTTTGCATCAAGGGCACAAGCAGGAGATATTTCAGATCATTCAAACAAACATACTTTGTATTGATTGCAGTGGGACTACTTTGTTGCTCCCAATCCCGTGATCGAAAGCAACAGGTACATAGTATGCTGTTGTCATAAGGAGTACCCATCTCGTGACCCGAGAGGCCGAGGTCAACACACGAGTTTCCAAGAATTGGTGATACACCAGCGCCTGTATTTCTTAATTTGGACCCAATCGACCATGTTTCCATTGGGGCCGGACTTTCGGACGGGATGGCGAGGTCGACATACGCGGAGGTCATCACGCCATCACGCTATCCCGCCAAGCACCAACTCGTCATATCATGCAGGATTGGATGCAGTAATTATTAAAGAATCCTGACAGATAAGCTCCAAAATCAATTTTCGCTTATAAAATGACGAAGCTGCACGCAGTATCTCAGATGGACGCGACTAGGTCTGACTGACAACTGCTGAGTCTCTACGCTGTGACCTGATCAGGCTGGGCCAACACCCGGCTGGGGGGCCGATCAGAAGAAGGCAGAGGTATCTAACAGAGCCGAAGATTCAATATGCAGAGACATGGATTCTCTTATCATTCTCGGCTCCCTGTAATGTGTTAACGTGTCGATGTACTGCTTGAGGCAATGATGATCCTTGTGCATTCTTGACATGAACATCTTTTAGATCTAGCCCGCACACGAAAGGCTACCATAGGAGAGTTCGGCTCGTCTAGCCCAATGGGGAGCTATGTGGCCACATAACGCAACTTTGGGGCATATCACCCAGCAGCGAAGCTGAAAGACCAGATCCAGGCCTCGGTCAAACCAGGACTTGCGGCGAGGAGGCGACATCGGCGCCAGGAGTGTGGCAGTTTTAGGCGTGTGCCACCCCTTCGGTTATTCGTGATTATGCGGCTTTTCGTCGCCACCGATAAACCTCAGCTAACAGGCATTGTATCAAGCTAAAGCACTCCTGTGTGGGGGGCTCTCTACTTCCAGGAGTTTGGCACTGGAGAGCTGAGTCCACGACGTACTCCTTGTGCTGAGCATCTGCTTGGCATAAAGACCACAGTAGATCCGTGTTGATTCTCTTTGGCGACAAACGTATACGCCAGAGAACCACAATTACCCCGCGAGTAGACGACAATGGCGACAGTCCTCACGAGAAGCCGTCCGGCCCCACAAAATGGGGCCACCAGTGATGGGAGCGGCAAAGATGAGACTTTGATGTCGACTACGTCTCTACCTGCCGAGTTGGCATTGGGAGTCCCCGTTCAGACGAAGAGGTTCTTTTGGCAAAGATCAAAGTCTCATGATCCGAACGCCATCGCCACACTTCCAAGTGTATTTGATGATCCCGATACTGCAGAAAAATATCACCCCAGGTCAGACTGGTGAGTAGCACTCAGATATCATATTTCATTGTCTGCGGAAAACTGAACCTGTCCAGGGAAAATTATCACCGTTTCAATCCTGCAGCCAGGTGGACTTGGGCCGAAGAAGATAGCTTAATCCGAAAGATTGATCTGAGGATTATGCTCTGGGCTATTGTCATGTTCATGGCGTTAGAAATCGACCGCGCGAATCTTTCGCAAGCTTTGACGGACAATTTCCTTGATGACTTGAACCTGACCACAAACGGTGCGTCGTGAAGTTCCCGAAATGTGAGATTTAGTCCAGACAACTAACATCCAGCCAGATTACAATCTTGGAAACACTGTATTCAAGCTGGCGTTCCTATGCTCTGAGCTTCCCTCTCAGCTTGTTTCCAAGTGGATGGGTCCCGATAGGTGGATACCGATGCAGCTGACCCTCTGGAGTTTTGTGGCGGCGGCGCAATTCTGGCTCAGCGGTCGAGAGTCATTCTTAGTCTGCAGAGCACTGCTCGGTGTGCTTCAGGGCGGATTTATTCCCGATGTAAGAGACCAAGGTCCATCAACGTGACATTCATTTCGCGACTGACACAATATGCAAGGTCATCCTATATCTCTCTTATTTCTATAAACACCACGAACTCTCGATCAGACTAGGATGGTTTTGGACCGGTATGAGTATCGCAGATATCCTTTCTGCTCTTCTTGCATATGGACTTCTTCACATGCGAGGGGTGGCCGGCCAGGCTGGTTGGCGGTGGCTGTTTCTCATTGAGGTGAGATCTGTTCACCTATGATATGACGCTTCCTTATGCCATATTGCAATCCTTATCTGCCATGTATGGGTGGCTGACATCATGCAGGGCCTCTTCACGCTCGTAGTCGGTCTGCTGGCTTTCGGCCTCATGCCCGCAGGACCGTGTCAGACAGCCAGCTGGTTCCGAGGAAAGGAAGGCTGGTTTGACGAGAGGTGCGTGCTCCGAATCTAAACAGAGTTCACAACAAATTCTAACGATTTGCACGGAAAGGGAGCAAACGATCATCGTTAACAGGGTTCTTCGCGAGGATCCGTCAAAAAGCAACATGCATAACCGACAACCAGTAACACCAAAACTGTTGTGGCAGAGTCTCAAAGATTTCGACCTTTGGTACGATACACTGATATCTTACGTATCATCGAGGCATCAAGCTGACTTATTTCCAGGCCGATATACATTCTGGGTCTAACCTTCCAAATCCCAATGACCCCCCAGACACTTTACTTGACATTGACCCTGAAGGGACTTGGTTTCGATACATTCCAAACCAATCTACTCACCATCCCATACTATGCTGGACACAGTAAGTTCGTCCTGTGATCCGAAGTCTGTGTTGATATCTAATGCCGCAACAGTCATCTCGATGCTCATCTTGACATACTTGGCCGAGATGTGGAACGAGCTTACGTTCACAGCTATGATCGGCCAGATCTGGGCACTCCCGCTGCTCATCTGTCTTGTTGCTCTCAACTTGGCGACTATCAACAGATGGGCCCTGTACGCGGTCCTGGTTCTCTTGCTCATTTATCCCAACGCCCACCCGATCCAAGTTGGATGGAACAGCCGGAACTCCAATGCAGTTCGTTCCAGAACAGTATCTGCTGCGTGCTACAACATGTTCGTCCAGGCTGGAGGGATAATCAGCAGCAATGTGTACCGTGCAGGTATGTCTTGAATAGACTGGCAACGTGCAGAGCAGGGAATGAAAGCTGACTTCTGGCACTAGATGACAAACCATTGTACACTCGAGGCAACAAGCAGCTCCTGGCTGTCTGCGGCATGAACATTGTCTTGTATTTCCTGACCAAGGCATATTACGTCTTCCGGAACAAGCAAAGAGACAAAAAGTGGAACGCTATGACAGAAGACGAACGGCTGGATTACCTGGAGAACACGACAGACGAAGGTAATAAAAGGCTGGATTTCAGATTCCAGCACTGATCAATTGAATCTGTCACATTTTATAGTGTACTTTGGTGGAGAATTCGAGGTGCTCGAGTCAATTATGTCGTCCACATGCTCTCGTGGAGAGCGGGAAGGATACGTACAGTTGTATCATGTAGCAGCAAGCCCCAAAGAAATCATGTGGGGTGCCGCTCCGCGGCCACGGCATCCACGTAATAAGCCACCTAGGTTCTTAGGTAGAGTTCACTGCGAAACCATCTCTAGGATAACCTCCTACCGGATAACCTCCAACGGAATAACCTCTTATAGGTGAATTACCTACTAGTATAAGACAACCACCACAGGAGAACCTCTTGTAAGAAACATGTTGCAGGAGAACCTTCTGTGGAAGGCTCTCCTGTGGGAGACCCTTCTGTGGGAAACCATCCTGTATGAAGGATAACCGCCTATAGGATAAGCGAGTAGACAGTAATCAAGCCACAGGCGGCTCTCTAATGACGTTTTCGCATCTCTTTCAGAATGTGGCTGTGTTTCTGTAATAATGTACGTCTAGAGAGTTCCGAAGAAAAGTGGGACAGGGAGAATGCAGGGATTTGGACCCTGGTAGAGATAAGCAATCTTATCGATAAGGATTTTCCCCTGGGCCTAAAATAGTTCTAGACTTTTCCCGGCGTCGAAAACAAAGCCATCACCTCGAGTCCCCCTTTTGAGCAGACAAAGCCCCTCCCTCGTCTCTCCTCTTCCATCGATGTCTCGACGTCTTTTGTCTGCCTCTCTTCTTCCCAGTCTTCGACCATCGAGTCCTTCCCTCTCAGTCATTCAGCGCAGTCCTTTTCGAGGACTACGGTCGTTCTCGACAACCATGGCCTCCAACGGTGATCGCGTCCCGAGCACAAAGCCCGCGTCCTCCACGGACAACAGCTCGCATGTGGCCAGGGGTGGTCGCAAGAGACAGAACAGAAGGCATCCGTACCGCCCAAGCGACAATGCGAAATTCTCGTCCAACCCAGCGTCCTCCTCCCAACAAGCCTCGCAACCACGACGCCCACCGGTTCAGCCCACGACGTCCAACATCGCACCTGCTGCCGCTACTCCCGCTACTGCTCCTCCTCGCTCTACTTCCCCTCGTGCCCCGGCCGACACGACAGGTCTCTCGAGATTTGACGAACTTGCGCAATACAAAATCCACCCAACACTCCTCCAGACCATTGCCGAAGACATGAAATTCGAGTACATGACACCTGTCCAGGCAGCAACCCTGCCACTGCTGCTCTCTGGCCGCGACGTCCTCGCGCAAGCCAAGACTGGAACGGGAAAGACGGTGGCATTCCTGTTACCGGTTATTCAGAAGCTGGTCCATAACACCGACCCCACACGACGTACAAGCCTGCTTGTCATTTCCCCAACGCGAGAGCTCGCACAGCAGATAGCGGCGGAGGCGAAGATGTTGCTGCAGCGATTCCCGGGGTTCAAGGTGTGCACTGCTATCGGTGGCACCAACATGCGTGCTGAGACGAGCCGTATGCGCGCGGGCTGTGACATCCTCGTCGCGACTCCAGGGCGACTCCAAGACCATCTCACGCAGGAAGACGGGGTCATCCGAGGAATGATGCAGTCTCTCCAGAGCCTGGTCCTGGATGAGTGCGATCGTCTCCTGGACATGGGCTTTCTCAGGGATCTCAAAACCATCATCGGCCTTCTCGCGGACAAGAACACCACCAAACGCCAAGGCATGTTATTCTCTGCCACCATCGCCCCTCACGTACAACAGTTCGCCAGCCTGGTTCTCGCCGATGGGTACCAGTTTATCTCAACCATTCCAAAGGGCGAGGCGCAGACCCATGAACGCGTTCCTCAACACGTCACCATTGTTCCCGAGTTCTCTGATGTGGCAGCTGGGGCAGTCGGAGCCATACGCCAGGAGATGGCAAGAGTTGGCAAGGCAAATTTCAAAGCCATTGTTTTCGCCCCAACGGCGGCGCTTGTCGACTTCTATGCGGACGTCCTAGGGGAATTCCGAGATCTGCCACCCATCTGCGCCCTCCACTCGCGCATGACGCAGAGCAAGCGAACCAGGGTCACCGACGCGTACCGGACCGCCTCCAACGGAATCCTCTGCGCTACAGATGTGGTTGCCCGCGGAATAGATTTCCCCGCGGTTTCCAACGTTTTCCAGGTGGGCTTGCCCATGGACAGAGAGTCCTACATCCATCGACTGGGCAGAACTGCTCGAGCCGGCGCTGACGGCCACGGCACTCTGGTCCTCACCTCTCACGAAGCTTTCTTCCCGAGGAATGTCCTCAAGGAGTTGACACTAAACGAAACACCAGCCGACCTGAGCGCCCGAGCTGCTGTGTCTGCTTTTACCAAGAGGATGGACTCTGATCAACAGACCAAGGTCTACCAGGCATGGCTAGGATACTACAAGGATGCCAGGGTCAAAATGAAGTGGTCCGTCAGTGACCTGGTCCAACAGGCCAACACCTTTGCCCTCAAGGGTCTCGGTACGACTGGTGTGCCTGCCCTGCAGAAGAAGACCGTTGGCAAGATGGGACTGAAGAACGTCCCGGGACTGAATGTTGTTTAGACAGTAGATAGAAGTGGTGTGCCAAACTTCATTCCGAGTACCTACATGAACACAAGGAAAGATCTTTTGGGGGGAAGGGTAGATGGCGCTTTTTCTTGAATCTTCGCAACTCTACTAGATAGGTTTTCCTTGTTTGTTAAGGCTGTCTGGCAACCCGGCGAGTCTGCTACACCCCTAGAATGGCGAGGTGGATTCAGGTTACTAAGGAGCAATAGACATTGATACCCAGCTACATTATTCTCTGCGTTTGTATTATCCAGGAGAACGCGCCGTGAGGATGCAAATCGCCAGCTTATTAAATAATCTCTATGTGCGAATAGCACCCTTTCACTGCCAGCGTGGCCGATCTGCCCGGGGCTGAGGATAAGACACCGGTCTCCACGACCGAGTCCCACTAGGTCCCAAAGGCCCCCCCGGGCTAACAGCCGGCCTCCCACGTTCCGGGTCATTCCCCGCGTCAGAGACATCCTCGCTTGCTGAGTCCCCAGCCGGCCCGTCGAAGACGGTGAGGGAGAACCCGTCCCCAAGCGACGACGGCGTGGTGGCGATAGAATAGGGTCGCGTGCCGCGCTCCGGCCCCGGGCTGTGCGGCGTCCGCGGTGGTGGAGGCGCCGGCGGCAGCGCCTTCATCATGATGCTCTTGTCCTCGGTCGGTATCCTCTGCATCGTCCGGTCCCTCGACATGATTTCCGTGGACTTGGTGGTGGCGGACTTTCCGAGCTCGCTCTTGGCACCCGCCGACCTGCCGCCCGTCGCCATGTACGACAGGCCGCTGGTGAGCCGCGAGGTGTGCCGCGAGATGATCTCCGGCAGGAACGGTACGTACTTGACGATCACCTGCCTTGTCGCCGGGAGGCAGGCAACCGTCACGCCCGTGGTCAGCTCGAGGGCTGACCATAGTGCCACGCCGAAGAAGTCCACTGTTTAGGGGTCTCGTCAGTCGATGGAGGTTGCGGGCGGTGGTTGGTGTGGCTGTGCTTACTCGTTGGATTTTGTGGGTAGGCTTGCGCGAAGCCGATCAGGCTCCTGAGGCGGATACTGCTCACTACGGTAATGCTGTGTGGAAGCGCCATTAGCTTGCCTTGTTGCCCGCCAATTCTGGTAGTGCGGACTTACAATATACCCAGCCCGAACATGACCATCACACCTAGCTTCCTCCTCAATGGCATATTGAGACCCCATACTTGGCTGGCGGGGAGTGCCAGCATCCAAACGTCGAGAACTATATTGATGATCGCATGCGCCCAGGCCATGGCGTAGATGTTTATACAGCGTCCAACGTGCTCGCCACTATGCAATACTGTCGTCAGCAAACTTGGGATTGTATATGCTGATAGCTGAGACCTAATAGACTCGCTGCTTTCCGGCCCAGATTTCATCTAGGAGTGATAAGGTTAGGCGGGTCAACATACTCCCACATATCCCAGAAGTAGCTCATAGGTTGACATTGCGCAAGATTGGCTATCACGAAGACCCCAACCAAGGTCACGATAAAGATCTGGGTAGCCCAGAGAAAGCGTCGAATCCTCCTGTCAGGAAACAGTCGGAGGAAAAGAAAAGTAATCGATATTTTGATGATCCCGATCGTGATGGTATACAACATCTCGAAGACAAAGAATATTTGCAGGAAGTTTGTTATTTGGTTGAAAGGAACGAACCAAATGTCCATACCCAGTCCGTTCTGGTTGGCTGTATATTGTTTGTTAGATATCTGGAGGTAATGTTTGGATTTGTTGGCTTACCAATGATGCCGCCAGCAAGGAATATATTTTGCAGTATCTGCTGCGTCATTAGCCTTTGCTACAACCCAACCTCCTGGAATCGTTGCATCCTCACAAAGGCAATCACGATGGTTGTGTCATCTGGTCCCCATGGCGCGAGCTTCAGGATTCTAGACGTTATCCTGATGAAGAAGAAGACGTCCTGTATTATGGTGACTACTATTTGAAGCAAAGTAACGATTGGTCCGCGGTCGACGGCGGGAAGGTTGCAGTTAGTCGCTGTGATCCGCTTGACGACTGGACGGCTGTTAGCAAAACGTCCTTCGGAAGGGAACACTCCGATTGTTGAAGTGCTCGTCGAAGAACGCACCCAGCTGTTCTTTGACGGCGCAGCCCAGGATAACGCAGTTTGTCACCGCATTGTTGTAGACATTGTCAAGGCACAGGCAGGTGTAATCGGTCAGAGCGCAACTAGATGCGGAAAGAGAGGAAACAAGACAGGAAACCTAAGATTGTTGTCAGTATTCATCCCACTGAGGGTCCTGGGGAAATCGGAACGGACGTACACCACACTGTGGAACTCCAGTCAGATTAAAAGACATCTGGGGTTAATGTCGGTGAGCCTGTTCCGGGCAATAGGAGGCATATGCAGGAGGAAAATCCGAGGCAGGGTTCGGACAGGCGCTGAACAATATCTAGAACTCATCGGTCCAGCACGTAGCTTGAGAGGATCGGGATATTGTCTCGTTTGAATTCCCGCACGCAGTTCATCGGCTGTGGGCAAACGACCGGTTTTCAGGACTGTCACCGAAAAGACGAGCGAACAACTGTCCAAATCCAGCAAATGTTACGAGAGTCGGCAGCATATAAGCTGGGGTCGATCCCGTTAAGGAGGGGAGGCATCCGATACGATCTTGTTATCCCATGGTCCCGTTTAGCATGCAACTGCCCATGTGGCTAACAAAGAGGTGCAGATCACAGGATTTATGAGACTAATAGATATTCTCCGAGTATCAGTTGCTTGTAAGCCTCCTGACTGGACAACGCACGCCTCGCCCCCCGCCCCTTGACTTTCTGGGCAGCCCGGGGGTATCGATGCACAACTTCTTGCGCTATGGCCATCTGCCATTATGTGAGACGGTTTGAGTCGACCATTGGAAAATAGTGCCTCCATATTTCCCGAGTGGAGTCAAGCAACAGCAAGGCTGTCTCTACCACCCCGTCCAAGACCATCAATGCTGTCAAGTCGGAAGATCGGGCTGTCAAAGTACCGGGGCAGCTGCTGTACCTCAGCGGCGAGCAACGGCACGTTCCCCTAGTGGCTTGATCAAAGGGGGAAGGCCGTCCAGGGACTGAGCTTACCGCGAGCCGAAACGCCAGGGCCAAGAAGCTAGTACCTGCTCTGAGTGAGGCTCCCCTGCTAGGCGTCTTTGCAACGCATTATAGTGGAGAAACTCCTCTGGAGATAGATGGCTTTGACTTCAACATGAACTCGGTGAGAATGAAGGCTGGGTAGCAGATGAGGTGTGCTCGAAAGTGGGGTCCCATTGCCAGGACGGCCAAGACGGAAAGCTACCTTGGGTGTCATGCTTGACAGCCGCAAGGTCAGCCAGCGTCCGCCCACCCAGTGTTTCACTTTCCGCCCACCCAGTACCTAAATTTTGGAGAAGCCTACTAATATTTTAAAGTATCTTTCTTACTAATCAGCCCTGCATTTAGCTTTTTACACTAAAATCTCTAATTAAGCAATACTTAGAGATACAAAGGGCTATAGAGCTAGAGGGCCGCAGAAAGCTATAGAGGGCCAGGGGGCCAGCGGGGGGCCAGGGGGCCAGAGGGCCAGAGGGCCGGAGGGCCAGAGAGCCAAAGGGCCAAAAAGCCAAAGGGACTCTAAAATTTAGAGAAGCGGGGTAAATTTTACTTAGTCAGAAAGATACTTCTAAACATTTAGAGTTTGCTATCAAATTTAGGTGCTGGGTGGGCGGACGCTCAGAGCTGGGTGGGCGGACGTTGGCTGCCGCAAGGTTTGCTGCCTCCCAAGATTTGACACCCTCGAAACCCTTCAGGCGCTGCAAGATCTCGTTTCAATTGTCGCTCACGGGGCTGTCAAACCGATATCGTGTCCGTGCCATCATGAGCAGCCATTCGCCATTCCCCCACATGTTCGACTCCGAATCCGAACACGCAACCACTTGGAGCTCTCATCGCCTGTCAAGCTCATTGCCGAAAGGAGATCGCCGGCTCCCCTCTTCTGGCCCCGATGAGACGGTCATCTGGAAGGGCTAGGAGTCCGTGCGCACCAGCTGCTCAAGCTTGGTCATAAGCTCTGGAGTCTGGAATAAACAAGCCAGTGGCGCCGAGCCTCCCCTGTAGCTCAGGAACCCATGAATTTATTAAAAAGAACTGTTCGGGGTTACGCCTACCGAATTTAGATAAGGTTTCTCCGTAAGATCTGACTTATGATACACCTTTCACCGCCCACACCGGGCCGATGTCACACATCACGAACTTCGTCCGTGCGGCTGCATGCTACTGTGGATCTCTCAGTAATTCCCAGACAACGTCTCGAAAAGACCCATGGTACAACGTGGTCTAGGAACAATGCGACATGGACGACACTGAGGAGCGTTGCTTGTGCTTAAAACTGGGTCTTCCTCTGTAAAGTTACCTGATGGTCATTCCAGAGTGCGGACGGCCAGAAGGCTTTGTGACCTGACATGAAGCCCCGGCAACAGACTGTCCATATTTGCATATTTGCTTGCTGAACTTTATCCATTTGCCGGCATACGCTGTCTTGCATCTCGGAAATTTCACCGAGAATTTCTTGTCCGTATACAACGAGGCAATCATTGTCTTTGGACCAACATAATGTGGCAACAAACTCATCAAATCCGGGGAAGGCCAGGGAATCAAGGTCTAGCCATTTCCGGGACACGACTGGTCTCCCAGGAAGCCTAGCGAAAGTATGATATCCACCTTGTACTTTTTTAGCGGGTGGCCAGCCTTGACATCACCCAATCTTGCCCCGAAGATGCTTTTGTCGCATCCGGGATTCAAATTGGCGATCCGAGGTAGCAATCCAGAATCGACACGATTCCAGCCACGACAGAAGATATCAGACGATATCAGGAACCTGAAACTTAACAGGGTAACATCGGACAAACGGTCAAATCTGGTGCGGGACAACTACTCTGCTCGCCGGATCGATCATGGGTCTCGCCAAGTAGCGCACTAGAGCCATCTCAACCTCAGAGAATTTGAAACATGCGTACAAGTGGCATGTGCGTCTGTGCATTTGATATTACCTTCCAAGCCTTCGTTCGAGGGGAGACACGCCTAGTCGATCAGTAGTTTGCCAAGGGCGCGCGCGCCGATCCCGCAAAGAGGGGACGGCGAGGGAGGCTGAGGGAGGGTCCGTTATTCTGGAATGCTTGTGTGAGGTAGAATCCAGGCACGCACTGACACATGGCTTACGGATATCTTATTAGTGTAGGTACGTGCCCATCGGCGCGTCGAGCCAGAGCAGCCTAACGTCGGGGCTACTGGCGCCAAAGACGCCACTCAAGCGAGGCGAGCAGAGACACGGACCCGACCGTTACATCGAATACATCAGAGGCCCGTGGCCCCGTCTCGTCGTTGTGGCGTGAAGCTTCGTTGCTCGAACCCATGCGTGACGCGTGGGAATGGGACACAATCCACGTGGGCTCCCACGTAACCAAGATGTCGCGCGCGTCTCGCCTTGTGCGGCTGGGAGGTGGCGCTCAGCCAGATGCGACCGCATATTTGAGCAAACATAATGGCTGGGATCGAGCGCCAAGGTTCCAAGGAGGAGACAGGTGCGGAGTCTCCCGGTGCAGACGTGGTGGTATCTCGAGATCTTCAACGCATCGCTGCCGGTCCACGGTCCAGCAAGATCCGAGAAACATTGGACAATTAATTGATCGGGTTTCACAATGGCCACTCACGACGACTACACTTTGGGCGGCGGCAGCATGGCATGAGTATTGAAATAAGCTTATCTGCTTTAGACTCCGCAAGCATCCCAGGACGGACCATTAGTCCAGAGGTCCCAGGGCCCACGTTCCAGGAAAGGATACAATCATGCCTTCACAGCCAATTGGCCCTTCAGAGAACAACAGCCCGAGTCAAAAACAGTAAATAATACCAGCGCTTGACTACATTGAAAGGCGAGCCGCATGTCTCTGACAGTGGATTGCGCTCAATTGTGATAACGGCCTCGCCCGGCGTTTGATCCCAACAAGAGCTGCTCCAAGCACCCCTTTTGCAAACCTAGAAAACGAGCTGAACGAGACGTCCAGTCAAGCCGGCGAGGACAGCCGAGCTCGTGACGAAGATGGAGAAGCGGACCAGGATCTTGTTCACCAGAGACTGGAACAGAGAGTGGACGATCCTGGTGCCGACGTAGCCCCAGGCAGCCCACTTGGTGTACTTGTGGTTGTCGCCGACAATGGTCAGGGCCAGGGCCACCGCGAAGAAGGTGGTCGGCTGCTCGTGCAGGTGGTTGTAGTTGTCCGCGATCTGGCGGATCTTGACTGGGACTTTGGTGTTCATTTCCTCCTTGCACTTGGCTGGGTCCAAGGAGACTTCGTACTTGCTCATGGCTGGGAGACGAGTTGCGTACATCCAAGCCTCCATGACGAATGTCCATCCGGCCAGGGCGGCGACGGGCCGGATAAGGGGGGTTGGGAGGCCTAGGTATGATGCCATCTTTTCTGAGTGTCGGGGTTGGTCAATTGGGTGTGTTAAGACCTGGTGGCGTGGGGCCTTGTTGACGCTTTTTAAGGTTTGATGAGGTTGGTTGTTTGGTTGCTGCTTGTGGAGGAGTGGCAGCGGACATCCGATGAGAAGAGGAGGTCCAATGTGGAGTGCTGTCATCTCCACCCTGGCAACCTCGGGTCTCGGAAGATGACGTCCTCTACAGTGCTACGGCTTATGTATTCTTCCCTGTGCATAGTACCAGTAAAATCCAGCACGATGTCCCTGAGCTCCAAACATGGCCGCTCGATGAAATGATTGAGAAGTTAAGCATTGTTAGTTGGAGTCCTACGCACTTGTTAGCTTTTTGCTGCGCCTCTCTGACTCGAGTACTGTGAAATAAAGTCGCGGACTCGGATTGCTCCCGCGATTATAGAGCCACCATACGTAGCCACACTAGCCAGCCATCAGGTCGTCTCGCAGCATCAAGCCAAAAGCGTACAAGCGCGACTGCGGCTGACTGTTTTACTGCAAGTCCTCGGGCAAACTACCCACCGTGTGCTGCCGCAAAGCTGACGGGAACGATGATGGCCCACTGGCAGGGGGCCGCGCTTATCCCAAATGGGATTTATACCACGAGAGGCTGCTCGCCGTCTCGTGGCTCAGGTGTTATCATTTGCTCCTTTGCGAATGCGCCTCAGTCCATGACCATGTAATGGCCTATCCAAGGCTGCCTCATCTCAATATAGCGTTCTAGTCGAGCAGAAAATGTGATAGTCATTCGTTATTTAAAGACGCCGCGTGCGTCCCGTCAGTATCTCTTGGGCATGTGAGCCAGACGGCAAAAAGTTGAAAGCAGCCTCCCTTTTTTTATCTGGATACCATTGATCAAACACAGTACTCAGCTCTCGAGAACAGAACTCTGCCCACCGACGGCTTTCACTATTTCTGAACCGACTGCCAGATAAAGAACCATTAAGCACAATGATCCTTGCATATCGTTGGGCGCACAAGAAATACCAGCAGCGCCAACAAGAGCGTGCTGATGAGCCGTTGCAACCGCCCCCGACCAACACGGTAGAGGTCCCCATGCCGGCACACACAGAAGATACGGCAAGTGATGGAGCAACCAAGGAAACAGACCGGAGTCCCGACTCGCCCACAAACGCAGCCGTTCAAGAGGGTAACCCAACGGCTACGAAAAGTGCCAAGGCCGGGGCCAAGACGGAGAAGCTGGAGGCCACGCCGGAGGAGAAGGCGGAACAGCGCCGCAAGAGGGCGTACCGATGGAAAATAGTCATCGGCCTCTTCGCCCCTTTCACCCTGCAGAGCCTCGACACTACCATCATCGCTTCTGCCCTGCCTTTCATAGCATCTGACTTCAGTAAGCATATCTGCCAGTCCAGGCCGCAGGGCCTGATTGCTTGATGTCCCTACTTCACTTCACGACCACCAGACTGACACCAACTTTCCACTCCTCCTATAGACCAGCTCTCCCAGCTCAACTGGATCATCTCCGTCTTCAACCTGACCTCAGCCGCATTCCTCCCCTTCTGGGCCCAGATAGCCGATATCTTCGGCCGGCACGCAACAATCCAGACGACCATCATCCTCATGATGATAGGTTCGGCAATATGCACAGGGGCGCCCACCAACGCCTTCGGAGTTCTCCTCCTCGGGAGAGCGATCCAGGGCGTCGGCGCCGCCGGGGTCAACATTAGCGTGCGGGTGATCCTGGCCGACAAGGTCTCGCTGGCCGACTACGCCATCAACTGGACCGTGTTCGCACTCTTCTCCGGCCTGGGCTTCAGCGTCGGGCCGGTCATCGGCGGTTACCTCACGCGAGCGAGCTGGAGGTGGTGCTTTGCCATCAACCTCCCCGTCGGCGTCCTCGCCATCGTCCTGGTCGTGGTGGTCCTGCGCCGAGAGCTCCTGGGCCCACAGCCCATCCCTGAGCTCGAGGGAGAAGGCAACGAGGGGGCCGGCCAAGACCGTGCGGCGGTAGGGTGGCGCACGAGGCTCGGCGCCAGGCTCATGACTCTCGACTACGTGGGCCAGCTGCTCTTCCTCTTCGGCCTGGGCCTGCTTATCCTGGCGTTCACTTGGGCCGGCGGCACGTACGGCTGGGGCTCGGCGGCTGTCGTTGCGCCGCTTGTGATCGGTGCCGTGCTCAGCGTTGCGTGGGTCTTGTACGAGTATTCTATGGCCCCGCCGCACCTCATGTCCCGCGTGTTTCGCAAACAGAGGGCCATGATGCCCTGGGAGCTGCTCTCCAAGCGGGACATTTGTCTGCTGTTCTTTGTCAACTTCGACCTTGGGGTGGCCATGTTCGCTGTGATGTACTTTATGGAT
Organism: Diaporthe sp. PMI_573; assembly: GCA_021399435.1. NCBI lineage: Eukaryota > Fungi > Ascomycota > Sordariomycetes > Diaporthales > Diaporthaceae > Diaporthe > Diaporthe sp. PMI_573. The sequence goes on from JAJTUP010000005.1 coordinate 1,073,749, forward strand.
CTATACTTCGCGCTCGTGGAGGGTCACAGTTCAAGTGAGGCCGGGCTGGCGTTGTTATATTATCTCCCTGGACTTGGAGGTGAGCAATTTTCTTCTTCGGCCCTGCATATTCTATATCATCACTGACATCCCTCTCCCGGCAGCCGGTGCGTACTCGGCGATGTTTTGCGTAAACGTCTGGCCTCGTCAAACTCTTCATCCACTCCTTCTTGGCGCCATCACATCCTCTGTGGGTATCACGGTCCTGGCCTGGGCTATTTCAGCTCAGCAGACCAATACCATATATGGTATGATGGCACTCACCGGTTACGGCGTGGGCATCCGTCTCAGCCCGGCCTCGATGCACGGGTTGGCGTACTTTCCAGCGAGCACGGCAGCCATCACCTCTTTATTTTCTTTTGCTATACCCTTTGGTGGCATGATTGCCTTGACGACGATGAGCACCGTGTTCAACAACAAAAGCGAGGCGGACCCAAAAGATGGCATTACCTGGGCATTCGTTTCAATGATTCCGTTCGTGTGGCTCTGCTTAATTTTGACAACGTTCCTTGGCAACGTCTGGGTGAGAAAAGAAGGGGACCACGAGGTGGTAAACGGAGCGTACTTTTGGAGCCTGTTCACTCGGAAAACGCTGCAGAAGGAGAGGAGAATGCGCGATGGGGCCGGCTGGGGCAATGGAGCCATTTCTCGTACCGACACCCAAACGGTGGTGACTGGTGAAAGACGCAGAGATGCCCAGGAGGTGTGAGTTCTGGTGATATCGGTTGTAGACTCCGGTTATATTGTGCGGGTCCACGCCCGTAGATTCCCATCGCATTCAAAATGCTATTTCTAAAAAGCTGTCTGTCTCGTTCAAGTGACCTTTGGCTGCCTGATCAAATACCTGAACGTGTATGATCCCCACTTATCGTCATCAGCTGGTGGTTTGATGTCCATCTTCTGTGCCCAACTGTCCAAGTTGATCTCCAGCGTATCATCCTCCTCGAATCCACACTTCTGGTACGTGTGGACACCAGCCTCGCTGGAGTGAACCCAGCACAATGCACTCTCGGCGTCAGCGCGGTTCGTGCCTTGCTTGATCAGAGCGGGACCGACACCGCGGCCTTGATACTTGGGATGTACTGTAAGTGTTATCACGTACATGCACCTCGTACCCTTGAACCGCCCTTGGAAGGCCTCGAGATGGGACGATGTGAACTCCTCGAGCTGCTCTAGGGGGTCAAGGTTGGGGTTTGGGTGTGGGATATCGTCTGCTGAAACAACCATGTTCGATTTTCCGATACTGGCCTCTGCACCCTTTTTGCTTTTCTCTGTTGGAATGGTATGTTCCGAATTGCTTGACTCTTTCTTGGGAACGTCCTCATCAAGGCTCATGCCCCAGCACACGAAGCCCAGAATCTCCCCTGTCGCATCGTCCACCGCCTTGGTCAACTCCAAGCTTCCAGCTGGGCGGCTAGTCCAGTACTCAAAAGCGCCAGTCATTCCAGCGGCATGATTGTAGGGCTTTGTTGGGTGAGCAGCCTTGAGCATTGTGTGTCTGTCATTTTCGAAGGCGAGGCCGCACATCTCTGCCATGGCTGGAAAATCGGAAGAGACAACCGATTTGAGTGAGAATGACGGAATGTCAGTTGGGAGCGACATTTTGATCTTGGCTTGAGATAATAGATGTAGAACTGAGTTGCAGGTCGTTGTTGTGAAAGCGAGATTGCGTCGAGTTTTATGCTTGTCAGATGGCGGGCTCATAAGTAGTTAGTAGGCGGGTGTGCCTATCCGGGCTATCCCTATTACGCTCGCCGAAGAAAAAGTGTGCCTCTCGCCTCTGCAACGTTAGTGCGACCGCCTATCACCAACGTGGACCAGCTGGATATGAAATCGCTTGCATGTATCTCGAATTGCCCTGGGATGTAACCCGGTGTGTGCCTGCCCAACATCTGGACGTACTCGATCTTGATGTGCACCCAAGCCCTCATTTGCGAATCGAAAGCGCAACAGAGCACCACGTCCCTCTTCTTGTTGGATCAGGACAGAATCGCCCCCCCCCCCGGCCCGAAAAGCTTTTGTGATCATCATGATACTGTACAAGAAGCTCATGTGTTTGGAATGAATAGACTCGTCTTATTGATAAAGTACACTAAACTCCAGAAAGAACTTCCATCCTTCCCATAAAAAGATCATGTTGCGTTCAGAGGCTGGGTAGGATATACGCATCAGTATAATTGGTAGGCCAGGCGTTGTTGCGAACACCACCACCGGGAAAGTAGATAACGCCGTCGACGACCACCCCGTTGCAACCATGCCTAGGGACCTTCATGGGGGAGAGCGAGGTCCACTCAAGGGAAGTCGTGTTCAAGACTTCGACCTCATGCCAGACACCCAGGCCGTCAGTGCTGTTATACTTGACCTCGCCGCCAAAGGTCCAGAGCGTGTCTTCCTGGATTGCGAAGAACGAGCCCGCACGGGCGGTGGGCATCTGGGATTCCGTGGTCACCCATCCAGTCTCTAGGTCGTCGAGGTCCAAGAAAAATGTGGTGTTCCTCATATTTGGCTGGCCGTTGATTCGGCCGCCTGCATAAAACAGCCTGTTCCCGACTATTCCACCGACGCCATGGTCGCGTGCCTCGGGCAGGCTGGCAGCCATTGGGGGGAGGTCCAAGAAGGATCCCGACGTGACATTGTAGGCCGTCACGTTGTATGTCGACACATGGTAACCGCCTACTCCTGGCACGAGAAGTCTGACACCGCCAGCCATCCAGATAACGTCGTCCTTTACGGCAGTGACAGAGGCACCACGATATGTGTTGTCAGGTAGCGTCGTGGTGAGGTTGGTCCATACATCCGTCTGCGGGTCGTAGACGGCCATATTTCCAATGCCATGCCAGGCATCCGGCAGGACGTGGAGACCACCGAGAGAGTATATCTTGCCATTGACCACTGCGACGTTCATGTGATTCAGGGGTAGCGGGGCACTGCTCTTGTTGGACCATGTGTCGCTGGCAATGTCGTATGACTGTACAATGTTGATGGTAGTGGTGACGTTGGGTTCGGTTGGGTCGGTGGGGATAATCCCGCCCATGATGTAGATAGTCTCATTATTCAGAGAGACAACGAAGTGCTCCTGGCGTACGTTGTACGGAATCTCGGCAAGTGTCTTCCAAGTTCCATCAACGATCTGGGACAGTCCGCCGGCAACAAGGCCCAGGAAGGCGAAGACATTGACTGTATACATTCTGAGAAGCTGACTTTGGCTTGCTTTGCTTCAGAGTAAAGAAGAGAGGCCCCGGTAATGAGACAGAAGATCAAGTTGTGGTAACTGCCAAGTCAGAGCGTCGACCCTTATATTCGCTTGGCGGAATCCGTGCTGGGTGCCGCTTCCAGATGGAACATTGGCATCAACATACTCGAGGATAGCTCCACCTATGATGGAAGCCTGCAGTGACTTACGCGGCTCCTAGCCCTGACTCCCAAGGTTGACACCCGAACTTGGTTTCTCCGTACGTGAGGACGGCATTTCGGCTCGATCATCGCCATCACGCCTTGGATGGCGGAGCATCGCTATGCCACGAGTCAACAATGGCTGCAACCACATGATGCATAACCGCTCCATGATAGAGTCAGAGGCTGAAATAGTGTCGTTAATTGTGTGCTCCGGCATGGAATTAGTTTTATGCCAGATTTCCGCAGATGGCCAGAGTCAACATCTGCGAGCGAAGCCCGACCCTAGGCAGACAAGATTCAACTGAGACTGACTTTTTCGACTGAGCATGATGCGATACAATGTACAAAGATTTGAAAGCACAAGCGCCTCGCCATGCGTACTGAGACTATTAAGCTTTGCAGACTAGTCAAGCGAACGGCAAGCCGGCATGGCGAGGTCTTAGAGGTGTGGAACGGATGACAACGCCCTAGCAACCCGTTACCTCGCCATCAGAGAGATGGTCAACTTTAATTTGGATTCATGCAGTATCGCTGCCGTACCTTGACTCTGCTCCCGCAATGTAAAATTTAACGTTCAATGATCTCGGCCCGTCGAATCAAGAGATTGGCTTGAATGACTAGCATACAACTCAATGAGAGATTGAGGCCCTGATTATTCCACAATTGAGAATGCTGGTATCAAGGCAATATCTTTGTATTCTTTCTCGATGTCACAAGCACATCCAACTTAAAGTAGACTAGAACGCCAACAGTTTGGCATGGATGCAGTCTCACCCGTAGATCCATCACTTGTCTATGCGGCATCTCCGATGACATGCTGATGAAGGGAGTATTATGATGAAGTTTGGTGTTCAGCAAGCACAATCCTTCTTGTCCGATCATGGTTGCTTCTAATTGATAGGTGCTTACTTGGAATATGGCTGAGCATATGTTCTACCGCTAGGATTTTGCTTACGGATACAGTGACGAAATGGTTTTGTAATATCAACGAGATTGTCACGAGTCTTAAATGTATCTGATGTGATATCGTGGTAACCCATAAGATGAAGCTGAAGAACGATACATTTGACGTAGAATCCGACCAATTGGCATTGAGCTTTCCTTCCAAACGAGATCAACTGCTACATAGTTCCAACTGCAGCAGGTATTGAAATACTTGAAACGATAGCGAATGAATGACAGGGCAAGTTAACTCCGATGGGTCCTAGATAGTTTCCTCCATTGCACGTGCTGAAGAGGTCTCAACAAACAAGGACTTCACAATCGATGAAGTCGAAAGTCACTTCAATGACGTGCGAGACGCAAGGGTTTGCCTGATTCTCAAAGTGATTAAAGATCTTCCACTACTCGTTGCGATTTCTATCTACATCCATCTTCCCTCGATCAAACAACTAGCGCGGTTGCAGTGAAACTTACTACAGCCATACCAGCTTCGTTACCCCTATATTATCAGTAGTCGTAGTCATAGCAAAGATATCCGCCCTGAGCATTCATGACGTCGTGAATCGTGACATCGGGGATGATGTTTTGCTGCTGGATCACCGTGTTCAGCGAGGCTTTGACATCGGCCTGTGACGGGTAGAGAGTCTCGTTGACGGTGTTGCCGCTCATATCCCAGAGCCGCGTCTCGCCGTGTGCCGCTTGCCACTTCCACCAGAGGCGGTCGATGTAGTTGTGGTGGAGAAAGAAAATCTGGTCGCCAGGCGATGCATCTATGTCGGCCATGACGCCTCCGATTGCTGTGTGGGCCCCGTGGTGAGGCCAGAAAGCCTGGTGATGAGATGATTAACATTAAGACTGAGAAAAGGACTTCACAAGATCGAACGTACAACACAATGCCAGAAGCCGTCGTATGTATCATAGTTATTGCAGAGGTTGATGAGGGTGCTGTTGCCTGTGGTGATGCCCTCTTCGTTGTCCCAAGCACGCCTCTGGCAGTACGATGTGTAGTTCAGCATGGGGCCGATATGCTCGGTCGTGTTCGCGAATGGTCCGTCAGTAAGGCAACCGTCAGGCCCGGTGCCGTTGCCACCGAAGCCAGTGTCGGCGTCCCACATGTTGGAGCCGAAGAAGTTACCGGAGTCGGCGTCCATTTGCTCATCCCACCACGCCATGCTGCCGGTGTAGTTGCACTCGTTGCGCATCAGGGTTTCGAACGCGAACATGAACATGCGGTGCCATGGCAGAAATTGACCGACGTTGTGGATGATGTCTCCGTACTGTGTGTCAGTGTAGGATCTGTGGGATCCCTGGAGGTCGGTGAAGCGCGAGGTCTTTTAGATGTTCAATCTTAGCCACATCATTTTCAAATGTTCTGAGGAGGGAAATACCACATACGACACCTCGAAGATCTGATTGGGCAGGGAGGCTGCTGAGACACTTTTGAGCCTCAATATACGCGGCCTTCTCCTCGTCGCTAAAATTGCGCCACTCTTTTCGGATACTTATGTTATCCGCAGTGCATGAACCATTGTAAAACCTTGGGTTGGTGGTGTTGGTCCGTTCCATCAGGAGTGGAGCTGCTATTACAGACTCGGTGACAGCCAAAGCCGCCAAGACAAGGAAATTGGTGGGCTTCATGACGGGCAGCTGTAGAGGAGAAAGAGGTGTTCAGTGAGGGTATCACCTTGAGTAGTGAAGCTTCGCGAGGCGACAGCTTTATAAGTGAGCCTTTCTGACTGATATCAAAGCGGCTTCGCCGAGCTCTGATGCAACCATTCACACAGAATCTGTTCCCTCATTAGGTCGATAGACATAAGTCAGTGAGCACACCCTGGAAGGAGCATCGAGCCCGGTGTGAGGCCCCACAAGCGGCAAACCGGCATCAAGCAGTATTTTGTGGTCATATATCTGCCATGGTACAAGTGCCAAAGTTATGATCATATTCTGCGAGGGTGGCCATCCGTATCTTCGGAAATCTTTCAAAAATGGTGCCTTGAGATGCATATTAATACTCAAGTGGTGTTTCTTTCTGCGTAAACTTGCTTATTACATAGGAGCCTCGCGATCTTGGCATGAGTTTGCGCATAAACTGCATCGAGAGCCGGCTAGAAACGTTCATGGTATTGGCATCACTGCGGCTACATTGGTGCTCATGACGTGTGGTATCAGCAGCTTGCTCTGGTGGACATGCAGTCATTCTGGGGAACTGGAGGGGCCTTGCCACACTAGAAGAAAGTTTTTCTTCGCAAGGTTACGTTCTGCCCTGGTTTGTCTGAGGGAAAGAAGGTTTCTGACTCGATGCGTACATCCTACTGAGTTGGCCGAGATGGATGCGATAGCGAATCTGGCATACATCTGTCATCCTCCAGTTCTTCGCGAGCGACTCGGCTCTTAGAAATAAACTTCGAAACGAATCAGGGGACAGAATGGGCTGATAAGGTTCGTCCAGAGATCCGGGTTGTCAGCTGACTCTAGACAAGCTTTTGAGGCTCGAACAGACGAACCCAAGTAAGCGGGTCCGGGACGTATTCAATAAACGACAGATGAACCGATATAGTTTGGTACCTGAATAAGTTCACACCGGCCTCATTGAAGACCAGCTGTGTCTTGCGACCACACACTCTTCTGTAGAACTAGCGGTAAGTCCATCTACTGGACTTGAGTAATGCGTGAGTAGTGGAGAACTCGATATGCAGATATGGATTGTGTTCATGAACAGCATGGAATCTTATAGTAAAGTTTCGGGTCAAACAACCGTTCCCTGCCCTAACGCAACCTGGGGTCGAGTAAGGACGAAGTAAAAGGTCGTCTCATCAAACATAGATATTAGCTACGATTGTCGATACTGCCATTGTTATCCACTTGTCCCATTGACTCGGTTATGGAGAATAGCGGTCATGAAACACTGACACTATAGGTCATTGCCAGATAGCGGCGGAGCCCGTTGGCCCGGCTCCCCAAGCTGGTTGGAAGTTGAAGTATCAGTATGGTCGCAGAAGGAAAGAAATATTCGCCTTACCATTGATCATGAAGGATGTTATTACCTACGTTCTGATGGTCCAAAAATGTTTTTCAGGGATCCAATAGCAAGGGACAATTAACAGCCTTGCCTCATTTTCGAGTATTCGTGCGTAGATAAGAGCGCCGGCCGTGGTTTTCCAATTTAGAACGTATTCCGTCTATCATGTTCCACCATTCCGAGTCATTATTCCTGCGGTGGCCCATGTGCAGAAATGCCAGAAACGAGTCGGCAGAACTTGGACCTACATGCTCAGGAGAGTATTTACTCTCTGATCACTGCCACATGCGTCCTAAGAATTGGCTTCAACACTCACTAAACAACCTGCAAGATGTCTTTATTTCAAACTTTAATCCCATCGGTTCGAATCATCGTTCAAACCCTCGAGCCGTCAGTCCGACTCATCGTGCGTAGCCTCGAGCCGTTACGACGACATCAGCAATCAGCTGCGCGTTCGTTTGTGAAGTGTCGCCTCATTCAATCACTTTAAATTCATCTACATCATCTGGAATCTCCTCTTATTTGTTTCATCGAAGCCTATCGGCAGTTAGTCGCAATGAGGGCCTCCGCATTTCTCGAAGCCATCTCCCTGGTAGCCAGCCTCGTCTCGGCCGACAGCATCCTCCGACGCGACAATGGGACATATGGACCAGAGATCGAGGAGTTCCACTACTACTTTGGTCAGTGGCCTACCGGCCATGCAGTCTCATCAGATGGGCGTCTCTTTGTCTGCTATACCCGAGGCGGCGGATCCTCCCCCTTCACCTTGGGAGTGGCCGTCAACAAGACAGCCGAGGTGGCATATCCATCAGCGGATTACTCCATCCCAACTGCAGAGACCAACACCACAATCAACGGGATGCAATTCGGTTCATCCAATTCCACCGGTTTGATCAGCGTCCAGGCGCTGTACATCACCTCCGAGACCGACGATCGGCCTGAGACGCTCTGGGTCCTCGACACCGGACGACCCACCGTCACCGGGCAAGGCGGCAGGCTGACAATGGTCTACGGCCAGCCTGGGGGCCCCAAGCTCGTCGCCATCAGCCTGACCAATGACACCGTCTACGCGACATACACCTTCCCGGCAGGCGTCGTCTACCCGGACAGCTACCTAAACGACGTCCGCCTCGACCTGCGCCGCCACGCTGTGCCGGGCGGTAAAGGCGTAGCCTACCTGGTGGACTCGAGCGCCGAGGGCCGCCCGGGCTTCGTCATGCTGGACCTGGGCACGGGCGAGTCCTGGCGGCGGCTCGACGGTGACAGACACGTCCTGCGAGAGGACGGCGACGTCGCGTCGTACAACGGCCAGGCGTTCTACCAGGCTCCACAGGGTGGCGGGTCCTTCGCCCACAACAAGGAGGGCAACAACGGGGTGTCGCTGTCGCCGGACCTGGAGACCATGTTCTTCACCACCCTGACGGGCAACACCCTGTATGCCGTCCCGACGCGCAACCTCCGGACACGCGACGACGTGCCGTGGGCGGAGCAGGCGGCCAAGAACAACGTCACCAGCGTTGGGCAGAAGGGCGGGAATTCCAACGGGTCCGAGGGCGACTCGAATGGTCTCATCTATATGATCATGCCCGAGCATAACGCCATCTATTATTACGACCCCAAGGACCTGAAGGTCCACACATTCATCCGGGACCCTCGCATGCTGTGGCCTGACCCGATATATATAGCTGAGGATGGATACATGTATGTGAATATTGTGCAGAGCTACTGGAGCCCAAGGTGGAACGGGGGCAAGGACCTGAGGCAGCTTCCGGGTGCTGTGCTAAGGGCCAAGCTGCCCAATAATGGTACAAAGATGAGGCTAGACTACGTGTAATATCTTTTACTTTTAAATCGATAGAAACAAATTCCACTTTCAAAGAAGCATGTCATTCGGCCGTCGTTATAGCGAAGTTGGAAAGATGGGAAACTTGATTCTCAATGACTTCGTGCTTGGATCAGTGATAGATCAAGTCGCCCTGGAGGAGGTACCGGCATGTTACGAAAGTGGAATTTCCGTGCAAGTACTTTTGTACTCCTAGACAGAGATTTCCAAGGAGGCGACAAGTAGAATGACAAACAAGATACCTTGTAGCTTTGCTCGGGTGTCCGCTACGCGCCCACAGCGTCTATGCAGTCATTGCTGCCCAACCTCCCGTGGGTTAATCTCCTACGGGATGACCTCCTTTAGAACAGCATCCTATACGATAACCTCCTATATCATAGCCTTCTATGGAGTGGCCTCCCCTGGGAATACCTCCAGTGGGAAAGTCTCGTGCGGAAGAGCTTCCTATGAGAAAACCAGATAGAAGGTAAGCAGTCCACAAGGATGCCACAAGGACGTTCACGCATTATTTTCAATGTGGCAGTGTTGCTGTAATAATGTATGTGACAAAGCAGCAACGTAACCAAATGAAGAGTTGCATTGCCGAACGCTCAACAGGCAAATTGCAGCAACGATACTCGTACCTTGAGCTTCTTCTAGGTCGTGTAATCTGGGTGCATACGCGAGTACAATTAAGTTCTACATTACGCATTCACGCCGTTGCTGGGGACGAACGCTCCTCCCGTGCACAGAGTTACCGTCGGTATAAGCTTTTCGCAGGCTTGTCACTACTCGCGGATGACCCACACCAGAAATATACCACCAAAGAGCCATATGCAACTAGTCAGTGGTTTGTGTTCCCCCTGAAGAAGAATATCACAGGCAGACTCAAGAAGAAAATTTGTCTTCGAGTCAGAGCAAGCCGCCACACCCGAAGATAGCATCAATTTTGTTCTGAGTGATACTCTCGCAGGGCGGCGCTTCTGTTGAAATATTCATATAATAAATACCGAGCCAAGAATCTGTGAAACATATGCCTCGTAGCGTTATATGGACAGCATCTGTGACTTGGCAAAATAGAGTGTTGTGCTGTTGTAGAACCGTTGTCTCCATCCCAGCAGCCTCCTTCTGACTTCGTTCTTTCTCGGACATCGAGCTCAGCATAATGTATTCTTCACATCTCCTGGCCTTGCTGGGCGCGGTCTCAGCCGCCTCGGCCCTCATCACGGACGGCACATGGGAAGAGCTGGCCGAGATCCCACTGTACCCACGCCAGGAAGACACCGGGGTGGTCCTCAATGAGACGACCTTTGCCATCCTGGGCGGGGTGATCCCATACTCGCCGCAGAACCTGACGGTGGGCAACACAACAAGCATCATGCAGTTCTACGACGTCCCCTCCAACACGTGGACGCGGGGGCCAGACATCCCCTTGCCACGAAACCACGTCAACGCGGTGGGCTACAAGAACAGGGCGTACATAGTCGGCGCCCTGCAGGCGCTCAACAACAGCTACTGGGCGGGCGACGGGGCCTCGTACGAGTGGGACCCGCAGACCAACGCGTGGACGAACCTGACGACCCTCCCCGCGGGGACGGAGCGCGGGGCGGCGCTGACGGTGGCGTGCGAGGATGTCATCTGGGTGGTGGGCGGCGTGGTGTCGCTCATCCCGGGGCCGGGCAACCCGCACCACACGGTGGCCAACGTGTCGGCGTTCAACCTGACTTCGCGGGCGTGGGTGGACCTCCCCCCCGCGGCGGCGAACCTCCCCGAGCCGCGAGACCACGCGACGGGCGGGATAGCGGGCGGGAGGCTGTGGCTGGCGGGCGGGCGCATCAACGGGCAGGTCAACATGCGCGGGACGGTGTACTCGCTTGACCTGGCGGACTGGGAGGCCGGGTGGACGACGCACGACAGCGACATGCCTACGCCGCGGGGCGGGGCCATGTTCGCCATGGTGGACGGGCTGCTGTGGACGCTCGGCGGCGAGAGGAACGTCAGCAGCGCGACGGGAATCTTTGACCAGGTCGAGGTGTTCAACACATCTGATGAGACCTGGACCCAGCTGTCGCCCATGAAGGTGGCACGGCATGGATTTATTCCGGCGTACATCAACGGGTCACTCTACCTGCCGGGTGGTGCCACCCACCAGGGAGAGTTCCCGACCACATATCATGACAGGTACATCCTGCCGTCTCTGTGATCTTGTGTACACTAGTCGAGGGGATATCTTCGGAAGACTTGGGTTGGTTGCAGTAGTTGTCAAGTTGGGTGTTTTTTTTGTTTTGTAGGCCGTTATAAAAGAGCGTATAGGTAATAGACTACAAGAGTACAAAGGTACCCAGAACCTGAGCGTCAGGAGCGTGAACCTCTTTGGAGCTGCCCCACTCCATCCCTCGTTGGGCCGGGGTCAGTTGCCCCTCCCCCCCTCCTCCATAGCTGCTCTGAGCAGCCCCACCTGGTTTGGTCACAGTTCTGGATCGTCACTGTCTTCGGCTCCCAGCGTCACTGCTGCCTTCCTGCCTGTCTCGCAGCCTGATTCACCTTCCAACAACAGCAAACTTCCCTTTTCTTATTTAAGCCTTTCAGGTCTGCCACGACAACAGAACACCACATTACTCTTCCGTACTGCTCGTCCAGATCCGTCATCAATAAGCACCTGACGACCACGTCTCGAGACAGTCCCAGCAGCAACGACTTCTCAGTACTGATATCGATCACTCAACTCCTTACCGGACATCCACACACGCCATACTTCGATTACAAATCACGCCTATCATCAATATGTCCAACAAACGCGTCGCCAAGGTTCGTATATCCTCCCCACGCCCACATCCATAGCTACAGCCACAGCCACAGCCACAACAAGCACCCAGACTAACAGACCACCCCCCCAAACCACCAGGAGTTCTCCGAGTGCAGCCAAAACCCCCCTGCGGGCATGACCATCCACCTCCCCTCCGAGTCCAACCTCCACAGATGGCACGTAACCCTCCAAGGCCCGCCCAACACAGTCTACAGCGCGGGCCAGTTCGGCCTGGTCGTCCAGCTGCCCCCCGACTACCCCTTCAAGGCGCCCCTCGTGACCTTCTCGACGCGCATCTACCACCCGAACGTGACCAACGACGACTCCGGCAACATCTGCATCCCCCTGCTCAAGCCCGAGAACTGGAAGCCCGCGAGCAAGCTGGCCGCCGTCCTCGAGTCCGTCCGCCAGCTGCTCGTCGAGCCCAACCCGGACGACCCCCTCGAGCCGCGCATCGCCGACGAGTTCAGGTCCCAGCGGGCCCAGTTCGACAAGACCGTCCGCGAGTACGTCACCCGCTATGCCAAGGGGACCCCCAAGTTTGATGCCGCCCCAGCTGCGCCGCCTTCCTCCAGCGCCTAGCACGGCGCGTCCTTTTCTTTGGAGGAGTTTCAGCGGGCGCTCAGGTTCGAGGAGGAACGATAAGGCTGGAGTGCCGAGTACTGCCATTGAAGGTTGAATCACTCTGTGTACCCTCCAGCCAGGCTCGGATACACCCGGCGATGGTAACAGAATGGGCTTCATCCACCCAATGTCTCCTGGTTGACACTATTCCGACGGCCCACAGTCATTGTTAAGGCGACTTGTCCAGCAACGTTGGCGGGTTGAGGAGCGGCGGACCTGCTTCCACCATTCCCGAATCCACCAACGTCACCGCTATGTGGAGGTCACATTTGGTGACACGGGCACGAGTACAAGCCAGGGAAAGGCTGATAACCCACCATTTTACGCTCGTTTTGCATTTCAGAGGATCATGGGTGGTCGATGGCGTTCTGGTTCTGGTTCTGGTTCTGGTGCTGGCATGGCCGTGGAGTCCTTGACATCTCTATTACGATACCATAGGCCCGTCTTCATAATGAAGTAATGACGAATTACAGTACTTCACCTCAGTTTCTCGCCGGTGAATATCATGTACTGCCCTTTACAGTTGTTCCAACGGTACAACATCGCAGGAGCACGCTGGATGGACGTTTCAGAATACTCTAACATCAATGGGGTAAAGGATCACCAAGACTGAGATTGCAGGAGGCAGGTTTGTTTCTGGTGGAATGCGCAGCAGGCGCAGGTCTTCTGATTGTCTTCTTCGACCAGTTACTACCAGATGCGGCTAACCGCTCCATGTTCTCTGTAGAATTCTTCTTTTCCCCCGCCCAATCTTCAAAACCCCGGGGGTCTGTCTTGGCCACCCTAATGCCGATCAATGCAAACGAAAGGAAAACATCTTGGAGATATCTAACTGTACAACATCGAAAAACAAGCACAGGTATTGCTGAAAAAAAAAACAGAACAAAACAAATATAATAATGTGTCGTTAAAAGAAAAAGACCAGTGTGTTTGTCCAGTTCAGCCAGAAAGAAAAGTCAGAAAGCGATGGGGAAAATGAAAAGAATTAACGCCGATGCTTTGCCGTCCAGCCCAATGCGTTGCCGGAAATTTTTGTTCGCCGCCTGCTGATGCGTGCTTGACCGTCCACAGAAAGTGGCTCGGTAAGAATTCTGTTTCCTTCATTCCCTTCTGCAAATGTTGCCTCCAACGCTATCATTCATGATCACCACCAGGTGAAGTTCGTCGTTCCCTAACCGTGCCGACAGGTTTCCCCTTCCCGTAGTATCCAGGAGGATAGATCTCAACCCGGAGATCAGTCGACACCATTAAAATTAATACAGTGAATCGAAGAGGGCGCCATTGGGCCCACTAAGTCATGACACCACCACCGTCGGGTGGGTCTCGGAGGGAGGGCATCGAAGGACGTCGCCAGAATCCGGGCTCCTAGAACTCGAGACTGCGCTCCTTGTGCTTGCGTCCGAAGAGGGTGTGTTTCCTCCGCACACTGCTACTATCGCCCGACGTGACGCTCAGCATGTCTGCGTTGCGTGTCCTAGACACCGCTATCGTCGCGGCCGTTGCGATTCCAGGGCCCGCCTCCGCAGCTGCTACGGCCTCCTTTCGTTGGATATGCAGCTTCTCTTTTCGTTCCGTCCGCTGCTGGTCGATGGCATCGCTGGTCAGGTGGTTCAGACCGGACCGCTTCTTGAAGCAGATGTCCATGAAGTGGTTTGCGTCCACCATCTTGCGCGGGAGAGTCTGCACCACAGCAAAGACCTCCATGGGATCGCTGATGGACTTGATATCATTCTCTCCGGCCTTGAAAATGGCGAGCGCAACCCGGAAAAGGGTCTTGGACCCCTCATAGAAGAATACATCCCACACGCGCAGCGTCGTCTCAATGGGGAGGGTACCAATGAAGCACGACATGAACCATGCCGTCAACGCGAGGGTGACAGGTGGGAGGTTGTCGCCGCTGACCGACGCGGCATGTCTGTGGTATCGAGCGCGCCTGGACTTCTTCTTGGTAGTCCCAGAACCGTCGTCGGAGATCTTGGTCCACACGTTGGGCAGTACGGCTTCCAGCTCATTCATGAGCACGCTCAGATCAACCTTGGAGCCTTCGAGGTTCATCTCGTGCGTCCCCGGGAGATAGACCCTCGTGATGATGTTGAGCAACCAGAAAGCTTGTTCCTCGGACTCCACAAATAGTAGAAGCATACCACCAAGGAAGTTCAAGGACTGGCAGTATCCGATGCTAGGATTGAAGATAGCAAAGGCAGATAGGACCCGGCGGAGGCTTTCGATGATCACGGGCTCAGAGCCTGGGGCTTTGGGCGTGGGATTCGCAGACTGCGTGGAATTATTGCGGCTGTGTACTGGGGTGTTGCCTGGCGATGGTGATTGCGACGCCTGTCCCGGTGTCAGGCCCGTTGACGGCGCCGAACGCCGAAATCGCACATTGTCTGGGAATGTCCGGTACAGATCTCGCTCGATGTCTTCCCGACACACCTCTTTCAGTTCGCCGTCCTGTGTTTTCTTGACCAAGTTGTCGTAAACGCCTCGGTTGTTTGCCAGAATCTTGGGGCCGCCAGCATAGTAGAACCATGCTGCACCCCTCCATTCTGGTGGTATACCCTTCCTGATGAACCTCTTTGCCTTGGCGGAGTGCTGGGGGAACCGATTGGGCTGATCGGTCATCAATCCATTCTCCTTGAGGAAACCCTCCCACTTCTTCCTCCTCCTCGCGAGGTACCCGGAATACTGTCCGTTCCAGTCGTCGTACTGCTGGCGCGTGACGTACTGGTTTGATTTCCGGAACCCGTAGCGGTCATTGGCATTGGGGTCCAGGTCTTCTGGCTGCAGTGCTCCCTGCACAGGCTGTGGTGGAGGAGGCATGACGTCGATCTTTGGCTCGGTCAAAGTCGGCGACAGAGGGAGGAGTGTTTCTTTATCAGGGAGTGCCGGCGTGATGTCCGTGATCGGGAGGGTTGATTCCACTTTCTCCAGAGCATCAATTGATGGGTACTCGTCGTGGGGGCCAACCTCTTTTCCTGAATCATGTCTGCTGTGCCGTACACTGTCCGCCTCGAATTTATCTTCGTCATCGTCTTGCTTCTCGAAGTCCACGATGCCGGTTTCCTTCTGCTCCGCGTTGATGTAACTCAGCCTCATGTCTTTGGGTAAGGATGAGGCGAGGCTCTTCCGGAAGAAGGCGTTGGTATCCCGGAGACGAACAGCACCATCGGCGTTCAGAGGGAAGCTTCGGCCAGGAATTGCGATCGAACTGGGCTGGTTCATGGCCTCAAGCAGGCGGCTCGCGGCCTCGCTGTTGTGGGAGACTGCCGATCCTGGCCTCGATTCGTCCAGGTCGTCCATTCCTCCCGGGGCGAGCCGCACCACTGGTAGTACATCCGGGTCGACGCTAGACTTTCGCCGAAAAATGTCCATCTCGCTGTCGTTGAAGCCCTGCTCATACATTCCCATCACATCGTCCACGCTGAGGCTTTCCCGAATTTCGAAGCTGGGTGAATGGGGACCGAAGAAGGGAGAGTTCCTATTTCTATTGCCAGTGCTGAAGATGGAACTTGTTTTGGTTTGGACACTGGACCTCTCGGGTTCCGTGAACAGGGTATCCTGGGCTGTGGACGTCGTAAGCTGACTCCGCATGCTGGAACGCATCTCATCCTCGTCTAGATACGGGTGCTGGGCCCAGGGGCCTGAACGGTTTCGTGGTGGAGACGGCGGCCGGACCGCGTGGGGGAGGCCCATATAATTACCTGTGGCGGAATTCTGAGACACGTTGCGAGGTGCAGCACCAAGGCGGTCATAGGAAGGTTTATTGTAGAGGCTTGGCGAGGCGGATGCAAACGTGCTCGCAGACATGTTGGAAGCGACTGAGGGCTGTCGAACAGGCCTTGGCCCTGCACTGTAGGGTATGTAGTTCGAAGCCACGGTCCTTGACTCGAGACGGGCGGAGTCCGAGTTTGAGGTATTGGCTGTTCCAGGTCGGAGGTACAGGGGTACAGAGAACTCGGGGCGGTTCGAGTTCCCCAGACTAGGCTTTCTCGGACGGGAGAAGTTATAATTGTCGGTTGCAACGCTGTAGGCCGTCTCTCCAGACTGCCTGCTGTCCGGCCTATACATTTTCGAAGGTGAGCCGGGCGTCACCGCGGCTGCGTGCTCATGTCGATTTGTCTCGGTACGGTCCAAGTTCAAGTCCAATGCTTGGTCCTCAGGGATCTGAGGATGTGAGTACAGGCTAGCCGGAAAGTTGGCCGACTGAGGTGAGCGGACGGGAGAGGGAGGTATGCCAGAGTCCGAGGTCACAGGCGCATTTGCAGTGTTCGCAAGACCTGCACTCGTGTGTTGCCCAAGGCTATTCTGACGCCTCACGGGCAAGGAATCCCATCGAGGGCCTGGGTAGCCTGCAGAGCTGGGGGTGATGGGGGTGTTTGGAAGCGACCGTTGGCGGCGGGTGGTGACCAGGTTGGCGGGTATCTGTTCCGGCGGGCGACTTGGGATGCACGGAGCCCCCAGGGTGTCTCGACTAGAGGGCGAGGCGTCTGGTTCGACGCGACTGTAGATGGGATGGCCTCGGATGGGGGTGAAGGGCGATTGTGAATCGGGAGGGTATCGTGTTTGCAAGTGCGGAAGCTGAGCCCTGGCTGGAGAGAATGACGAGAAGGACAGGTCGGGCTGCGATTGTGCTGGCGTCGCCGTATGTTTTGGGTCGTGGGAAATAAAATGAGGGTCCGTGTGAGGGAGGACCCGGCGCTGCCGTGGTGAAGCTGGGACCCAATGCTGGTGTGGGTGCGGGTGCGGGTGCGGATGCGGGTGTGGGTTGGGCGGCGACAAGGTGAATTGGTCTTGTCGCGGGGACAGTGCGGGCAGAGATTGTGGTTGCGAGTGACTCGGCCGATGTTCAAGGTGAGCCTGGTTCTGGTGGTGGTGATGATGCACAGGCGAGTACTGCGAAACTGAGGCGGGAAGTGAACCTTGTCGCTGTCGTTGCTGCAGCCGAGGCTGTTGGTGTGGCAGGTGTGGCAGTGGTGGCAGCACCGCGTCGAGACGCAGGTCCTTCCGTGATGGCATTTGCTGCGGGTGGTAACCTGGCAGCCCTGGGCGGCCCGGGTCTGATGGCGCGTGTTGATGATCGGCCATGGCAGGAGTCTTCTGGAAACGTTCGAAATGTTCGAAATGCCCGCCAGGCGCGACCTGGGCCCGCCCGACGAGCTCAGGCGGATCGTGGGTTTCGGCGCCCCTGTCTCGAGGCGAGTTGAGGTGAAAATGTTCAGGCGGTACTGCGATTTCCGCAGCACTCTCGCGTGGTCGGGACCAGGTGCTCGTCTTCTCTCGGTTGAGACTGCCGAGATCCACAGCCATCTTGTTAATCAGAGACCCTGTCCCCCGGCACCAGCACCTCCTTGGCCGGCCATTGTTGGCTGCCGTTGCCCGTTCTCTCCTCAGTCGTCCCTCGTGGTTGAACCTCCAAAGTTGGGCTGTCGGCGAGGTCTGGGCATGGTCGGACAAGGACGAGTGTCAAGAGAGGGGCGAGACGAGGTCGAGGCGAGGTGAGGCGAGGACGGAGACTAAGAGTGTCTATCACTTTTTCTGTCTGGGTCGCCTTGTACTTGGCGGGGGGAGGTGGTTTTAATTAGACCCGGCTCCTCCTTCGATATTGGGCGAAGGCGTGAAAGGTACATGTACGAGGTACCCGCTGCAGGACATGACGAGAAAAAACAAACCAAATTGGGAGACAAAAAAACCGTGCTGATCTAATGATACATCAACATCGGCACGGTTTTGCTGCCGCAACCGCTGTAAGAGCTGTGTATGTACTCCGTACTGCCTGACTATCTGACTGGAAACTCTGGGCTGCAGCTGCTGCAGCTGCACAGGAGGGCGCCACGCCACTGCAGGGTCAACAGGATCAGGAGCAGGAACAGAGTGGGGATGTGCAGCAACGCCGTGCTATGATTGAATGCCAATGCCAATGTAACGGGGGGGCACGCTTGGATTCACATGTGCGTTGAGATCTGACAATTGGCCTGGTCCGAGTCTGACTGGCACTGGCATCGACCAAATTGGCATTGGCAAATGGCAATTGCAGCTTTGATTTCTTAGCAGCATGTGGCACAGCCAAGCACTAAGCAGCTTGCACTGTTCCCCCCATGTCCCCACGTTCCAAGGTTCTAACTTGAGCAGCAGCAGTCAGCCCGCAACGCAGGAGGAGGGAGGAGCGTCGGACGGGGGCAGAAGGAGCTTTGTCACCGTCACATTTCAGTTCAATTGGGTCCAATAACCGGGACCGTGTGGTACGAAAGTACATTTGACCTTTCCATGGTCGGCCCCCAGTCACCCAGGCACACCAGGCACCCCTAGGCAAGCTGACCATTGCTCGGCCGTTGAACGAGGGCCCCCCTGGTTCCACCCTCCCCGGCTCTCTTCACCCACCGCTAACGAAAAAAGCAAATTGGCGTCTGCTTCCGTCTCCTCATCGCCGCGTCCGTCACCTGCGTACGTACCGTCGTATAATTGCACACCTCGCTCAGACCTTGCCGGAAGCCAAAACGCGCCGGGCCAGATTGCCAGCATCGAATTGGCTTCGGATCATGATCCTGAGCTGGGCTGGCTGGTGATACACGCCAATGCAACGCACGCCCGCACAGGATCAGAGGCCCGTTGTCCGTGGCTTGTGGCTTGTGGGCTCAGGGCTCGTGGCTCAAGGCTGAACTCACGGCAGATGGCTGTTGGCTTCGGAGTGGTGAAGGGGCTCAGAGATTGCGATTTTCCACCGACGGGATCCTACAAACCTGCGCTTCGAGGCCTCACACGCGCCTCGTGCCCAACACTCGCAGGGGGTGATGCTTGGATGCTTGGAAAGGCCTGAGCATTCATTTGATCTGAGGACTTGGCGGAGATGACGTGCCTCGAGCATGCCTCATCAGATGCCTTTGCAACGCCTGTAACTATTGTGCTGTTATGACCTCACTTACGGAACGTCATAGCTGGATGTGCCATATCGCTTTTTTTGTTATTAGGCTGGCTCCACAGGTGTAATCCTAACTTAATCCCTTGTGTTTTCCCTTAAAAAGCCTCATCTTTAATCTTCAACCCTAGCTCCAAGAGCTTTCTATATCCTCTCTCCCCCTTTATTTTAATCTTTTAAAAAATTATTATTTTTTTTACTCTCTTTCCTACTCTCTTTCCCACTCTCTTTCTTGTTCTTTTATATTTAAAAAATTAGAAAATTTAGAAAATTTAAAAGTGTAATTAAAAAAGGGGGGTAAAAAGGTCTAGTTAGGGTTAGATATATGATTAAAATCCAGCTGATTTAAGTTTTAAACCAGGAGTGTGTCTATTGAGTTAGAAATTTAGGTGTAGGTATATTGAAAAAAAGGCGATGTGGCACTCATTCAGCTAAGATGTTCCGTACTCAATCCCGCGGTGCCCACTTCACCCTGGCACGCCCCCACATCATCAGCGACGTTTCAATTTGAAAGTGTGAAGACTCATTGAACCTGAGCCTCCAGTCCGCGACTTCCCTGTACACGGTCACGGCACTCATCTCATCATGCAAGACTCATGATTCAACAACTGTGGTAAACCACCGAGGAAGCGAGCCAGTTAGTGGTCTCGAGGGAGCGAACGAGGCGAGCAACAAACGCCAGACGGACAAACAGCACAGTCGGGACAATCGTGGCCGACTCCCCCTTTCAGCGCGACAATCAGGCTGCTATAGCCATCATCACTTCTCCTATATCTCTTCTCATATTTTGTCTGCCAATACTTGTAGACTAATCCACATTGTCATTATCGCCCATCACCGAATCGGCTGCTAAGTCCTCGCGACCAGGCCTTTTTGCAAACGGCCGGCACCCGTCTGCAAGGGGCCCCCATGCGGCCTCCCACGCCGCCATGCCTGTTCAGGCCCACCAGCATCTCTTGTGCCTGAACCATTCCTCATCCAGCCAACGCGCCCCTCGCCCTCAGCTACACCAGCTGGCCAGCAATCGGATCCGACCATGGCCCCCCTGAATTTTGGTCTGGCGTTGGCTAGGCTGGCTAGAGAAGGCTTCCATGCTTCCATTCTGGTTCTGCCTCGACTCGACAATCCCAGCACCAGAGAGTAGTTTGCATGCAATGAATTCATTTTTCAAGGACATTTCTGTGGGCTGCAGGTCAATGTGTCTTCGACCTAGCACACAGCCATCTTGTTTGATTCACATGTCACCACCATCGTGCTCTCATAATCAGCCCATATACCGATCACAAGCCCGAGGAATGAGACAGCGCTACTAACACTTCCCCGGACCTGGACCATACAGGTCACAAAATCGGCCGCCACCTTGTTTCTGGCCACCACCCTGCCGACAACCATTGGGAAGGCCCGTCGTCCAGCCTGCCAGCATCACCAGCTCGCCTCAATTTGACTCTGGTCCACACACACCCTTTCCCTTTTGATGCTGCTGTCTGTGCTGATCGCAGGGCTTACTGCTTTTTCCCACCCCTGGCGCGCGGGAATGAGTTCTCCAGGGCAGTGCAGCCAGCGGATAGTCAGTGGCACAGACACGGGAGGCTGCCGCGAGTGTGCCGCGTCGAAGTCGAAGCGACACGGCGGACCGTGCCTATCATCAAATGTGCTCCCGCGCAGGCCGGTAAAGTAAAGACTTGGTTTTTCTCTCGATCGTCGCACCTCTTCTTCTACCCTATATCATGTCCACGTCTTCCACAGCGCGGCAGATGACGGCTCTGCTCTGGACCACCTGATCTACAGGGCTCGGGCCGTTTCATACTTCTTCCCGGATGCTACCTCTTGCACTGGTCCATAGGCCCATTCGGGTGTCAGTGTCTCGTCTCTTTCATTTGTTCTTGGGAAGCGCGGACGTCCCCGCCTTCCTCACAAGACAAGACCGCTCCCAGGAGGAACTGAATCCCCGCGTTGGCCATCTCATATTTTCAAGCGTTCAAGAACAGCCGCTTGCAAGTGCAGGCCGGCTGGCTGTTCCCTTAGGATTGAGACCGTTGGGGGCCAAAGAGGCACTGCTGGAGGATCACCCCTGAAGGGGCTTTGCTGACATGACAGCCTTCCTCCGCGGCATGGCGAGGGGCGTTGGAGGATTCGAAGCAACTCTAGGGGGCAGAGACATTGATTTGTTTGCCAGGGGTGCATTTGAGTCAACCAAGCCCCGTCGAAGCAGACACGTGCATCCTCAAAATCCTCAAAATCCACCTCGAGACGACGTCCTCGGAAAGCTGGGGGAGCTGAGGAGATGGGAGGGCTGGAGAGATGGGGAGGTCCGAGCTCCCAGCAAACCACGCACGCAGTCGGTTGCGCATGCCTTATCGCTTATCGCTCTGCCTTGGGCGCACCAGCCACCGTACGGTACCGGCGATCGCTGCTTCCTCGTGCCAGCCACCCCGCCCAACCAACAGACTGCTGCTCCCCTTGCAGCCGACTTTCCCCAGAGGTCGCAGGTTCGAGCGGCCGAGGGGTATTAGCCTCGTTGGGGGAAGTATACTATACTTCTTGCCATCGTCCAACCCCCTCTCCTCATATCGCATCATCCCCGGTGCTGTACGGAGTACGGAGTACGTGCATCATTTCCAGGTAGGCAGGTGGTGAGGGAGGGAGCAAGCTGGCAGGTGTGCAAAGAGCAAACAAGCAAGTGCTGCACAACATCGCCTGCAGCTTGGTGAAGCAACGAGCTGAACATGGGCCCTTGGAACCTCGGAGAAGGCTCTCACACCTCTCTCTCTCCCCTCGCTCCTTGAAGCTCCCCCGCTCCCTTCCCAGCCAGTTCCCAGCCGGTCGTCTCTCAAGTCCCAGCCCGGCCGTCCTGGCCAAGCTCTGGCTCGCCTCTGCCTTCATGCCCGCCAGCCAACCCCCCTCCAAGTAACCCCAGGTTGCTTCCTCGAGATCCCTCGCCCCCCGTCTACCCCCTCCCTCCTCCCCTTCAGCCTAGGAGCTCTCTCGCGCCCGCGCCTGGCCGGCGCACACTCCCACACCAACCCAGGCATTAACACCACTTACCTCACACTCTCTCCTCACGCATAGCTCTGGTCCTGGCCGCCCGCGCGGGCAGCACAGTAGCTCCAAGCTCTCCACACCAACTGACCGCGGCCACCCCCCCCCCCCCGAGCTGCCCCCTTCCTCTCAGCCGTCCGTCCCCCTTTCCTTTCCTCTTTTTCCTCTTGCACTGCTTGTCCCATCTTTCTAACACCAAATCCTACGCCTTGTGGCCTTCTGATACCCCCATTTTATCCAATTGGAACCTTGTATACCCAACCCTTGACAATGTCGTCCCGCAAGAGAAAGGCTGGCGAAGAGGAGGAAGAGCTCGTCAGCCTGCCGTCTGGCGATGAGGAGTCCGAAGAAGAGTAAGTGACTGTGTTCATTCATAGAGCTCGTGTACAATTTGCGCCTCCCATCACAGCCGGCGCGTAACGGGCGCCACTGCGGTTGAGCCGTCAGCAAGACATGCGCTTCCATGGTGCATAGCTCGAGGCAATGCGCCGTCCTCACCTCCGGGCCCCCGTCAACTTGGCAATGCACGGGGGCCTTGGGAGAAATTGCGCAACGACCTGCACCATGGCCAGTCCGCCACTTTGACTTGTTGCTTTGCGCGCCGACGAGCGAAATAGCCTGAACGGAGAGCACAGTGTCGCCAACTGCCGGTTGCGATGGCTCTCTTGTCGCGCGCGATCTGGCCTGGCCTCGGGCGCGCGTTCTATTTTCCAGGCGTGCTCCGTATGCCACATCACCTTTTGCATGCTGAAGCTTCGCAACTACACCTCAGTAGCCTGGCGCTGACCTCACCACTCGGCAGATATGTAAGCGACGAAGAGGACGAGGATGATTACGACGATGATGAGGAGCAGGAAGAAGAGGACGAGGAGGCTCCCACTGAAGGTAAAGTATTCCCAACCTACGTCCTCGGGAGAGAGGTGGGCTCTCCAGACTACTGACACACCATCTTCTCGTCAGACAAAGCGCCTCCCGCGAAGAAAGCAAAGACCGCCCCTGCCGAGGAACAGGAGGAGCCCGAGGAGGAGGGCGGCGAAGACCAAGAAGAACCCGAAGAGGAGTTCGACGAGGAGGCCGGTGGTGCCGAAGATGAAGATGATGCTGAGGTCGTTGGCAACGGAACGGAGAAGAAGACAAAGGCCGACGTTGCGGACGCCCCTGAGGCCGCTGGGGAGGAAGAGGAGGAGGCAGTTGCAGGCGAGGGGGATGAAGAGTAAAGGTAAATCTTGGCAGCGGACCTCGCTACCGACGATGTATTGCGCTCTCTCTCTGTTCCTTTTGGCCGTCGTTGGATCGCTTACACGTAGAATCGGGTGGGGACGGACACCTGTTCAGGGAACATTTCTCTCGTGCCATCCACCTTGGATGGTCGTGTCTTGTAGCTTCCCCGGCCTTAAATACACAGTGCCTCTAATTAGTTATTTAAATTACCTAGTCTAGTCTAGCTCAAGCATTGTCACTGCTGTGTTTGGACCCATAACACTGTCTCGAGCGCCTTCGACTGGTCGAAGTATCTTGGAAGATTCTGGATCTTACCACTACGGAGATAATAGTCGCAGAGCGGAGTCCTCGTACTAATCACCCTGCAGTGCCACGTCAACTGGCCTCCTTCCCCCCCCCCCTTGTGAACAAAGCTGCATCGGGCAGCTTCTGAGGGGCCAATCAGCCTTGGATCAAGACAAAATTTTAGCAGGGTTGATGGATCGACCGATGTGTGCCTAAGCGATGGATGGGCCTGTATGTGCATAGCAATAAGGTCTACAATACGAACCGGATTTTGCCTTGGATATGCCGACTGCTGCTGCGACTAAATCCTGCTGTTAAGGTTGAAGGTTTGAGGTTAATATTTGCCCTTAGCTGACAGAGAACGGCTGGTATCTCTAACTGGGCGTTGTAAGAGGGCAATACTATGATGCTGTGATTTCTCTAAATATAAGTGGTAGTGATTTGACTTTATACAAGGTATTAGTAAACATTATCATAACACCTTAATCTATCTTTAATATGGCCATATTCTACTAGTAAGTAGTAATATGCTGAAATGTTTACTGCTAGTATTAAAGATAAGAGCTGGATGGTCAGCAATTACATGAAGCTTTAAAGAGGATGGGAGTTTGAATGCTGAGCGCACACTCGCAGGGAGACTCTCGACTGTAGGATGCACTACTCACCTCGTCACACACCGACACAATTGTAACAAACCTGGTAAGTAGTTCCCCGAGAAAGTCTTGGAGCTCATTCTAGAGATCAACATGAAACAGTAAATTGGGGATATCCTGCGAGAGTTCCAACGAGCTAGCGGATAACTTCTCATGGTTGAAGGGTCGCACGGAGCTATCGTGAGATGGAGTCGACTCCCAGCATTGAGAACACGTCTGACCAAGATTTTTCACAGCCGAGTGAGTTACAGAACCTTCAACACGAGCTCCCATGCTTTCAGAACATTCATCACCGGAAAAGCCAATGTCAATTATTGTTTTGATCGCTTGTGATAGCCTCCAATTCAAAATTTCCTCAGTTCCAAAAGATTATTCATGCCTCCCAATTCTTGGCGTCATGATACCACCAGTACTCTCTACGGCATCGAACACGCACTCATGGCTTCAAGAAGCGCCGACAAATCCCGCCGGCCCCCTTCGGCTAGGCACTCTAATGTCGCTTGCCCAGAAGGATTTCGTTTCGGTCGGTACCGTCTGCCAAACAAAGTGACCCTGTATGGTCTGTGTCAGTTTGATCTTCGAAAAAGCGTCTGCATGCCTTAAACCGACCGAGGATGTCAACACTTTCATCTGTCTGACTTGCACCTTGTAGAACTCCACGCCATGGTCGGAGAAGGGGCCCCCCTGGACAGCACCTGCGTACCAAGTTTCTACCTCTGACTTAGCAGCGATGTAAAACCACATCTGAAGTGACCAATTGTGGGATAATCATACGGTTAGACCGATAGAGAGCCTCGACACTTGTTCCGTATGCGTATGGCATGATACCAATTGAGAAGGCCAGTTGATTCGATGGTGATGTATTTCCTCTTGATGCTTTTTGTAAGATTGTTCCCTGGGGACTGCTTGTTGGTCTTGAGGTGTTTTTGTTTCCCTCTACCCTCGTCGAAAGGCAGATCTTTTATACCGCGTCTGGTGGTCAGTGAATATTCATGGTTTGGCAACTCACGAAGCCTGCCAGTCACTTAACTGTGGCCCACGTTCGGCTGTGGTCACTGCGCGAGACGTGACCAACTAGAGATTTTCCACGGCAAAGCGATCAAAAACGTTGAAGCCCAAAAGCTAGTCACTGCGTATCACAGTCGGCTTGCTCTATCTAACTGTCCAGCTTCGTCACTCATTTTTGACACTCTATGTCGACCTGTACCACCCATCAGCCAAGTAGGCAACTCATGAATGAGAGCGATGACTCGTTCCCTGGAGTTGATTTTACTCATAGACACATGACTGTACACATGAGTGTATGAGAGACTTTCTTCATTGCGGAAAAAGCATTCGTCGGTTGTCCAAATGAGCGTGCGCAATGAGAGATGCAATACTTTTCTGTGTACAATCCAAAATTTTGGGTATACACAAGACTGCCTTGAGACTTTAATTAAATGATGTGTCTTTGCCCATCTCATTACACTCCTACACAAGAGTAATAAGCCCGACAAAAGGGATCGTATTTAATGACCGAATAGCACTCCGACCACATGATCCGAGTCGGCAAGTGAATGATCGCTCTTGGAGTTTAACTGTGTTATTGCAAATTGATGGACTCTGACCACCGCGAACGTGAAGTCTAATGCTGATTGCAGCTCAGACTAAGTAACCATAGTACATATTATTTTGGTTCCCCGCTGTCTCAGATGGCCTATATAAGCATATCTGACTCCAAACTTTAAATCTTGTCTGCCTGCCATCCAAGGTCATTTGGTTGACTCCGAACCATTGCCTCAGGCGTCTCCCGTTGTCATCTCCTAAAAGACAGTGTATTCACGCCCCGGGAAGGACCCAGGCATCCGGTCAAATAAGACCTAGGGGTCCAGAAGCAGCTAGGGGCCCGATTAGTATAGTTTAATCTTTTGGTAGGGGGGCGGCTGTTGACTTGTCGAACCCGTGCTGGACCTGGATGAACCATCCGAGGACCCGGAGGGGACAGTCGGGCTGGGGCGGCTTGTGGCCGTACCCAGTCCAAGGCTGCCGATAAACTCCTTGTAGACACCCTTGGCGGCCGCCGAAGCCCATTCTCCCATCGAGTGTCTACTTGGCGGCTCCGAGGACAGCGGCAGGCCGGCTGCTTTCCTGGCCGATCGGTCCCTCGCGTGCTTGCTCGTTGTGTATGTGAACGGGCGCGAGAGTTCTGAGAAATATCTGTCCCTGGTCTCGTCCATTTCCCGCAAGGCCAGCTTGGAAATGTGCCCGATGTCGAAAGTTGGGTCCACTGATTGCTGGTCGCGAAGGGTGACGGCAAGCCTGCGGTCCTCCACTAGCATCGTGGCCAGATTCGGCCAGTCGCACTCATCGATTAGGCGGTAGATCTCACCGGTTGGGTATTACTGGGCTGCAGCAATCCTGATCCTTTTCTCAATGTTATTTTGGTCTAGCATCATTTCCTTGATGGGAGTAGTAATCACTTGTAGATACAGTTCGTTGATAACATCATCAGTAAACTTCTCCGCGGTGCAGAAATCCTTGTTGAGAATTGCAATTAGTTTGGATATCCAAATGACAGGGATCGCCTCGCGCTGGCTATGTCCTGAATAGTCCGTGAGCAGCAACATTGCTAGGAACTGTTGATACGCTATACTGGATAGAAGGGATATTCTGGGACGTATGCTTGTGTGTAAGTCCTCCCAATGTTCCGTTAGCTGCTCGTTTGTAATGTCGAGATTTTCGACCAGACGGGAGGCATGCGGTTGTTCGAATATCGTGGGATCTGGGTGCTGTAGGGTCTCTTCGAGCAGCTTTCTTGCTTGTCGAAGCTCTCTGTAGAAGAGAGGCGTCAAGAAATCTGACCTGAACAGAAGGTCTTGATAAACAACCATCCGTTCGTTCAGTCTCGGACGTACCATCTGAGCTGCGTTGCTGTGTGATTTGTCGCCTATTTTGTGAGTCAGTACGGGTGTTAGATAATGGAAAGCGTTGAATGGTGCGAGTGCAAAATGAAGACGCAAATCTGTGTAATGATCGCAGGTTTATATAAAAGGTGAGCAGGGCAATAATAATTTTCAATAGTACCTGGTGCTAGTAATGGGATGGAGGTCCACACTGAAACTTCCTTCCCTCTACTAGCACGGTGCTAAACTTTACAAGGCCAAGGCGTGCAAGGTGTTTTGATGCGGGCGCAATAGGTTCAACAGCCATAGCCAGAGACAGAGCACGCGCCGAGCCCATAATATGGGAAGCTGTCCTTGAAGAGGTTATGCTATGTGATCTCATTCTGTAAGAGGCTATACTATGAGATAATGCCATAAGAAGTTAGCTTTTTTTAATATTTATATTAATATATATATAAAATTTTAAAAAAATTCCTCTTAAGTAAGCTTATAAAATAATATTATAGCCTATATTTAAGTATATAGTTTAATAAAAGTTAAAATAGTTAAGAAATTTAACTAATATTTAATAGCTTTTTATAAAGTTACTACTAAGCTAGCAAAAAGCAATAAAAACTTATTTATAGCTAAACCTATAAAAATGGCCTATTTAAAGCTGCCTTATTTTAGTCTAGATATATTAGTTTGTTGTTAACAATTAATCTAACATATTTCAATAGGTAGAAGGGATATTAAAGGGCACAAGGCTATGGGGAAAGTTTAAGGTGCTGTTAAAGGAGAACTATAAGCAAATATACAAAACCATTATTGACCTTGTATACAAGCTTAGGGCTGCTGAAGAGCAGTCGGAAGGCTGAGCAGACAGCAGAGAGACCAATAAACAGTTGATAAAAAAACACAGTGTGGCCGAAGCCTCAAGATATATAGACTTCCACAAATGGAGAGATTTGCACGGCGAAGCTGTGGTATGTTTTCACGATCATTCCAGGGAAACTTGAATAATTCCCAAACAAGTGATTCAATGGGACAGGATACTTGTAAGTATACGCTTAATGCCTGGAGCCACCGGGACTTGAGTGCTGATTGTCAGATTCATCATCTCTATAGACCACAATATTGGATTCTGTCTAGACTGGGGCATAGCACTTCCAGTGCGGAATCGGAAGGGATCAGCTGTGCATGATGACCGAGTATTGTGTCAATTTATTGCTGTTGACGGACGAAAATGCATTTCGACAATGTGACGCTTGCCCCCTACCACGGTATCTAGGTAGTGTGCAAGACAATTTGCCTATGAGTCCAACACTTGAGCCGCTCACCATTGGCAGGCCTCATCAGGCAATGACTGGATGGGTGATTCGAATGCCTTTACATAGTCATGCGCTCGAGTTTGCGGCTTCACATAGCCGTGGACGAAACCATCCAGATCAGGATCCGTGGAGCGTGATGGTCACTTGTGCACCAGTCTCGAGCGGATGCACGTTCAAAATTCGGTGTTGCATTGCAGCATTAGGTCATACAGCAAGAATAGAGGTACTCGTCAAATCCACTTCGCTACAGACGCCTGCGCAGGTAAAAGCCAACCTTGGAACCTTGAACCGAAGCAAAACTTAAAACTCCTGCCGAGCTAACACAATAAAGCAACCAGTGCCTGGTATACCCACCAGTCTTGTCCTACTGTTTTCACCCGTTCCCAAGGTCTTGCCATGAAGAATTTCCATATCCTTTGCCTCGACGTCCCGCAGAATATCTTTCCTAGGAGAACAGAGGACTTAACAACCTTTGGGAATTACTCCAAGGGGTCTGTTTCGAGGTGCCCGTCGTCATCGCCGGGTGGGTCTATAAGCTGACTGTCTGCGACGGCCTGCGGATAAAACTAAGTCAGATTTATTGCTCATCTGAATTCAAGAGGGTCCTGAGTGTCACTTACCGTGCTGGTCCTACTAAGACCAGAAGTTGACTTCTCGCCATTGCCACCGCCAGCGCCCTTGCCCATGGACTTTGTCAGCTGGAGGACCAGCTCCTGCAGCTTCTCGACCTCGGACCGCAGCTTCTGCACCTCGACGACGGTGGCGTCGAACTCGAGGTTCGTCCTGGCCTGGTTGACTACCTTGTTCCAGCCGTCGCTCTCAAAGTCGATCTGGTCGGACATCTGCTCCCATTCCTCGATGGTGTCGTCGTCATCGTCGCCGCGGGCGCGGTTGGCGCGGATGTCCTGTGCGCTCTGGGTCTCGAAGTACGCAGCCACCAGCAGCAGCGGGGAGTATATGATGCCCATCACCACGTCGTTGAGCTTCTCGTACTGCTTCTTGGGCATCCACCACTCGAGCGGGGCGGCGAGGCAGAATACCTCGATGAGGTTGAAGGGGGCGATGAAGACGTTCTCGTCGGGCGCGCGCACGAACTGCATCGTTTTCTGGGCGAACAGCGCGAGGTACTCGTCGTTTGCGTTGGTGTATATGTCCTCGTACGCGGAGTTGTACAGCGCGATGAGGATGTTGAGCAGGACAACCATGACGACGAAAGTGAATAGGTAGTACAAGATCAGACCAAAGGGTGCACCAAACCTGTCGAAGCCATCAAAGTCGGGCGACTGCATCAGCGCGTTGGCCATGGCCTGCGAGATGAACTTGATGTCGGTGATGTTATCGTCGGCCTTGTCAAGTCCAACGAAGGCTTGCATGAAGCCGATGACAATGACGGCCAGGAGTGCGAAGAAGATGATGGATTCCTTCATCATGACCTTGAGGACGACCAGCATGGCACCGAAGAAGCGGAAGCTGTCGAGGTATAGCAGGAGGCGCATCCAGAACATCGGCGCACAGCAGGCGAGGAAGTTGTAGGATAGCACGTTCAGCCTTTCGCGGGGGCCGGGCTCGTTAGGCGGAAGCGATTCGTCGTGGCTTAGGGCGGCGAAGCGGATGGCGAGACTGGTCGTGAGCAGGGCGTAGAGTATAGCGTTGAAGGCGGTCCAAAAGCCCCAGATGTGGTAGCCAGCCTTCCAAAACTTGGTAAACTCGTCAAAGACAAAGCCCAAGGTGAAGACGTAAAGCAGGATCTCGACAAAATCAACGTCCGCATCCCTATTGATGGAGTTGATAGCACCTGTGTACAGACCAAGGTAGATGAGCGAGATGAGGAGCTGCGCGGCGTTCTGGTACATCGGGGCGCGCATGCGGTCCGGGTCGAGGTGGACATGGAACCTGGTATCGTCCTTGTCCTTGAAGTCGACAAAGCTGGCCGGGTCGTTCTCGTCCTGGACCAGCCAGCCCTTCCAGAGGTAGCTCACGCACTTCTGGTAGCCCGAGGAGCCGATGACGCGCAGGGCGTGCAGGTCGACGGCCTTCTCGATGACATTGCTCGGCGGGGTGTTCTCGTTGTCGATGACGATGGAGTAGCGCTTGAGAAGCACCGAGTGCAGCAGGTATTCCTGGTCCTCCTCGGTCTCGATGATTTGCTTAGAGATCACCTCGCAGGCCGTGGCCCTCAGCGCGTGCAGGTCGCAGTCCCAGAGCTCGGCCAGCGACTGCTGCTTGAACCAGCGCTTGCACACGAGCAGGCAGTAAACAACACATGCTCCGTTCTGCGAGCCACCGGCCTCCTTTGCAGCCTGGATGACCTTCTTGGTGATGACTTTGGAGTGGGGCCGGGTGATCTGCTCCGCGTCTATCTCGACGGGAACGGCCTCCTCGACGAGATGTCGCAGGCGCAGGGCGATCTTGGTGACTTCGGGAGCGGGGATAGCGGACTGCAGGGCCTCGTCGACATAGCTGGGGAGGAGGCGCTGGTGAGACTCGTGCCACCAGTCCCTTGTAGAAGAGCGTGGGTTGTCAAAGCCGAGCAGTCTCCGCAGGTCGAACCAGCGTCTGGGCGCCATGGTGGAGGACAGCGAAGGCTGAGGTTGAGTGGTCTCTTTGAGAATCTAGTTGAAGCTGCCGCGAGCTTGAGCTCAATGCCGGAGGGAGCTTGGCCGCGTCACGGTTGGCGGGTGATGAGCGCGACGATGAGATCCAGGAGCTGGTGAGGTCGTTTTGGACAAGCGAATTGGGCCAGATGGCAGTTTCCAGAAAGCCAATTGAGTCCTGGAGCACCTTCGTCCTGAGCCCAGCTTCTCTGTTCTGGCAATCTCTTCTTTTTGGACGACGAGACGAGGTCGAAAGGACGCAGGCTTCTTCCCAAAAAGGGCCTCGTTTTTGGCCAGGTGGAATGACGTGGGCCCGGCAGGGGAGGTGCTAACAACCAAGCACTCCAGGCCTGCCGTTGACCTGTTAAGCGCGGTCTCCAGCCAAGACAATCTATGCCAAAATCAGGGAACCAGCCTCAGTCGCTGCAACCCCAAGACATGCCCCTCTGCATCAGATGCACGCTTATGGCGGTCTAAAGCTAACAGTAGCCACATCAACTCAAGCTTCGCCGACCCCACTAGCCCACAACCAACCTTAGGAAGAGGCTTGACCACCTTCGAGGCCGCTTCCTATCCCGCACACGTGAGATGCGGCCGTCGTTTTGGCCAGCATTTGTTTCAATGGCTATTTACAGCATGCTCGCCTTTGTGTGCTCGGGTCTTGTCGCCCAAAACAACTCTACCCAGTTGTCTCAGCTTGCATGTTTTCGTACCACGGCATCGCAGTTCGTCTAAATGCAACAGATTTAATCAACAACTATATTAAAAGTCTACAATCCGACTCGGATGCTAAAATGCTCAACGAGTCCACACGTTGTATTCTGCCCGACAACACTGGTTGATATTCGTATATGTCAGCCCATCGTCCCCCATCGGTGGCTGTAGACTCCTTTGGTATATTGTGTGCAAGCTGCGGTCCATATACATCTGTGGTCTGTGACAGCCGAGCGATGACGTTCTGAAATTCCCAACGCAGGTTTGCTTGTGCTTTGCATCCCTAGATAGATGCATAATGGATCCTGATTAGCCAACCTGCGGTCGCCAGCCTTCATCTCCGTAATAGTTTTGCTCACCGTTACGCCTTACGCCCACACTAAAGTCTTGTCTTTTCATTTTCACAATGTCTATCTATATATTTAAACATTGTGAAAGTAGTTTTGCACTTTGTTCTTAGATACTTCACCACAGTGCTGTGTTTACTGTTGCTACTGTTGATCAGCCACAGAATGCCTCTGGCACAAAAAAGAGCCCAGAGAAAGTTCAGAATGATGATTGCTTGCCAAGTCAGTTCCATCATGGTAGCACGAACGGCTGACCTATGGTGCTGCTATCTCGTAGTGTTCTCTCCGTGCTGACTGGTCTCGTTGCCACGTTGGTCCAATCACGAGACGAGAATACGGATACGGAAGTCAGAGCTCAGGTGGTGAATCAACGCAATACTCGATGGCTTGTGCAACATATGCCGAGATCTCACAGCGAAGACGGGCCACATCGACCTTGTTCTCCGCTTTGGGAGGAGTATAGTACATGCAGTGGAGCTCTCCGCTGCCTAAAGAGCCCCTCTTTGCAATCCTTTGAACACATAGAATACTCGCGACGCTAGTAAGGTAACGCGTTGAAGCCTTGCGCTATCACCCATCGGGAATTCTCGCCAGTCTTCAACTCCCGTCCCCATCGGACATAAAAAGGCCAGCACCTCCCGAGACAAGAGCACTCGTCGCTCTTATGATCCCTCGGCCATAGCAATCTTGCTCATCATTCACCCGGGCCTCTTCATGTCCTTTGGCCATCTGCAGGCCTCAACATCCCAACATGTCGCGATTGGAGCCTAGCCCGGACTTTGACAACACAGGAGCCGGTCAACTCAGTGTTCCTGGGTTCGGCTACGATCATTGTTTCGAGCTGGACGACCGGTACTGTGATAGATTCCGCCATGGCGCTAACGATTTCCGACAATCTCCTCGCTTGACCGCTAGAGAAGTGGCCATGCTGGGAGTCATGAACGCCTTGACGGACAAGACAGACTGGCATAAGAAGGTCTTTGACGATGAGATCGTTGGTAGGTGGAAGGAGGAGGCTCGTGCTGTCCCTCTCATCAGCGACATGGCGTGGGACTGGTGTCTGGCTGAGCTGCGGGACAAGGCACAGCGATTTGAGAGGACCGGCCGAATTCTTGTTCTCGACACCGGGTCAAGAGTTTCCAAGTCTGACCGACGAGTTCCGGAGGTCCTCAGACAAGAGTTGAAGGACGCCGTCAGACCGCTGCTGGACCAGCCCGATTCCGAAAGAGACTGGCATCCAGGTTCGGATGACAAGGTGTTCAACCTCGTGCATCCGTCTCTGTTCCCCTTGGTATATGGGACAACGAAGGTTCTGGTCAACGGGGGTGAAGTGCCCCTCGATTTCGCCAGCGCCGGCGCTTATGAAGCGGCAGAAGCCGCTCCACATCCTCCAGAGCCACCGCAGCGTCGCAAGTTCGGTGGTGGCAGGTGGACTGACCTCGAGGATATGTGGTCCAGAACATTCCAGTGGCTTCCTTGCGAGGTTGAATTTACCGAAAGCACCGGCACCGATGTTCAGATCACGTCTTACATCAATAACTTGCATCCCGAACGACATGCTGCGGTATACGCGGCCATTGAGAAGATAATTCCGCTTGCAAGTAAGTGAGTTTCATAGAACATGTCTCTTGTGGCGTCTTCGTACCCGGCCTTATGGGTATTCATACTGGCCTTTTTGCAACCGGCAATCATGCCTATCCCTTCAGTTTTACATCATTCTAAGCAAGTCCCAGTCGCACCTTGGAATGAAGTGCTTGTTCACTCCCGCGGGATTCGCGGTCGGACACCACCACGTATACGGACGTACGGCGCCCAATACACACCAGACTTACCCGAATGGCATCGAGGACTTTATGAAATTGAAGCAAACCGAGAATCCAACCCAGCGGCTTATGCCACAGCTCGAAAACAGGTGCTGGAATACATTGGCCAGCCCGATGACGCTGATGACTCCGCGAGTGAGGTAGACCTGACGGAAGACTCCGATGATGAGCCGGAAATCACCATGGAAGATTACGGACTTGCAGGAGCTGTAAGCCAATTTTACCATCACAATGTTCGAAAGGTCGTCCACCCTGAGCCCGGGCTCTCGTTCTCCTACGAGCAATGGAAAGTCGGGCTTACTGGCAAAGCGGTCGTCGAGAAAAGCCGCACCATGTGGGGTCGTCGCGATGACAACGCTCATCAACGCGACGATCATGAATACTTCTCGTTTCGTATCCAGGACGACTTTCGTGATGAAGGACTGCAGATAATCATCAAGCTTTCCAGCATCGAGCTGACACCGGAAAAGCCAAAATACGAGGGGGGGAACTGGCATATCGAAGGCCTATTAAACGAGCACATCGCCGCCACGGCGCTGTACTACTATGACGTTGACAACGTGACGGAGTCGAGGATATCGTTCCGCACCGAGGCGGACATGGACCCCATGGAAATGGTATATGAGCAGGGTAAGTGATGAGAGCCAAGATCAGCACCCACTACCTGGGACGAACTAACAGCATGCCTTCCAAAGACGACTTTGCCCCTCTGGCTGAGATATTCGGCATCGCCTCCGGCACTCTGCGAGAAGAGCAACCTTTCCAAGACCTGGGCTCCGTCTCCACGCCCCAAGGCCGCCTCCTGGCCTTCCCCAACACGCTCCAGCACAAGGTCGAGCCATTCGAGCTGATCGACAAGACGAGGCCGGGCCATCGGCGGTTCCTCGTCCTTTGGCTGGTAGATCCTCATTACCGCATATGTTCGACGCGAAACGTGCCGCCGCAGCAGGAGTCGTGGTGGGACGCGGTCGGGACCAGGCCAGAAACTGGCCCTGGTACTCTGGAGAGAACAAATCCGGATGTCAAAGTTCCTGAAGGTCTGATGTCGCTCGAAGAGGCGAAGAGACTGAGGCTGGAGCTCATGACTGAGCGAACAAGGCGCGTGCAGGACATGGAACGTGCGGCAGAGAATTATAATTTCTGCGAGCACTGAGTTGTTGCCTTGTTCAATGATGACTTTGTGGAGGCATTCTTCCTGAGTCCAGATCCTTCATGTGGCCATGCGGCAGCCAAACCATTGGTACGAGGATGTTCAAATCGTAAAAAGGTCGTGCACAAGGTTAATACCATTCCATAAGCTTCTACTTGTACGGGATAGCCATTAAGCTTTGCTCACACTGAAGACGAAACACTTTCTAGCGTTCGGGTGCAATCTGAAATGGATAATTATAATTTATTAATTTACATCAAGGTACTATCCTCTCGAAGGGATGGTAGATTTCGGGTTAGTCTTTCTGCCCGAAAGACATTTTTAAACTAGGGGGCTTGAACCCCAGCATTTTGGTTGTTAATTAAGATGAATTTATTGACTGCTAGCATAATAGACGTCTCGGCCAAAAGACTAGAATTAACAACCGAAGTTGTTTATTCCATAGCAGTATATAAGCTCTGTACTGGCACAGCTTAAAGTGGTGATATAGCCGGGGCCCTTGCAGTAAGCAGAAAAGCCAGCAACAGCCGTTGCATAGCAAGGAGGCCCATCTCTCTGATAGTAGATCCGGTGATATCAATGATTATTGGAAGTAGACCGAGGAGTACCGCGGCTGCAGCCATATCAAAGCTGTAGGCATTTGTTGTTGCGAAAGTAGTCAATAACCCCCAGGAAATGGAATGAGTTTCGAACAACTCAATCACAACAAAGATTACCAAATTTGGATGGTGTATGAATCACTGCAGTAGTAGTATCCAAACCTGCCCACTGAGAGCCGTACGGGGCGAAAGAGAGTGTTTTGTCAACGGATAGGACACCAACGCAAGCAAGTGAGTACAAGGAGAAAGCTTCATCAATAGATTCAGCGTTTCATTTTCTAAATATCAAAGCGGCAGCGTCAATCAATATTTCTAGGTAACTGCGCCCCTGAACTAAGAAATTACACTCCTTGCTCATGTTCCACTCGTGGTGGATTCAGGTCTTGCATGAGTCGGTTCCTGCCTTCCACATAGAGCAGCCTCTTGTGCTAAATCACACGACCGACGTACCACGCATGGATGAGGAGACTGAGCGATAGGATCGAGGCAAGGCTAAAGATGATGACCTCGTCCTTTGTGCTTGCGATGCCTGTTGCTGACTGAGGTTCGTTGGTGCTCATGATGATGATGAGGATGATGATGTGTCGTTTCTCAATGTTTGGATTCTTGCTAGTGAGTTTGCTCCGAAATATTCGTTACTGAAGTCTGATGGTCTGAACCTGAGGGGACAGATGGTTTTGAAACGCCCTACTTCCATTTATTTATTAAAATTGAAGCACCGTGAGTTAGTGATTCCGGCTTGTTGGCAGCGCGTCCACGAACCCCGTCACTGCCATGCACTAACATCGCGTAAACCGAGAATCAAAACAAGTAATCATCTTGATTGCAAATTCATACTCGAGCCACAGTGTGTCCCGCTGCTTCAATGCAGACCTTTCCACTGACTCATTACCACGGCCCAGACCCTACACCACCGACGGCCCCCCTTGCCGAACAACGTTGACCTCCTCGTCACCGCTGGCATGTCCACGAACGGCTTTTGTAGCTTGCGGTCGCTTCGTATTCGAGCTTCTCCTGAGTTTGAGGCGATCTAGACCTCCGCAGGCCCTCTCTGCCACGACATACAGCCCGCAGATCAAGGTACACACAGTGATTGCGATGAAGAAGTAGAACAAAGAGCTGGTAACTGCCATCATGAGAAAATGTTGCGGTGATGATTTGCGTCTTTTGAACCCTTTCGATAGTTAAACTTCTCATATGGCACTCGTCGCAGTATGGATGTTACCAACTTTAAGTATTTGCGGCAAGCAAACAGGTCATGACGTGGACTGATACAGGCTTGGTGGTCACAGCGGGGCTACGGCTGGCTCGGGAGACATGATGGGGGGATGACGGAGTATAAGCTTCGTAACGTTCACGTGATCTGCCTAGGTTTTACGGTAGTACTGTCTGATGCAAACTACACTAGTCTACACTATCTGAGACGGATCTCGCCTTGTAGACCGTGCTATTCGATCCGTCCACGTACTACGACTGCCATCTCTCTCCCTGCTGCTTCGCCATGCCCGGTAGTCATCGCGAACACCCGGAAACCATTTGAAAATGTAAAGGAGCGAGACCAGTACGCCGATAATCAAGAAGAACTCGATGACGGCTTGTAGTGACTAATCCATGTCAGCGCTAAATGCCTTTCAGATCTATTATTAATGATGTTGATAAGTGTTGACTCGTTGTCTTGTGATCAAGTCGGGCATTAATGTACTGTTATTTGACAGTTGATAGAGTTCCTTCGTGGTTTGGACAAAAACAGCTCTGCATTGGTATGCATTTATATCCACCGACTTTGAGACTGTTGCGTTTACTGCAATGTCATTTGAGATGGATTGTGGGTACATTTTCTACGGTTACAGTTTACTGTGACTCGCAGTTGTTTCAACCGGGCTCCTGAAAGAAGATGTTGGAGTGACTCTGAGCCAGCTGACCACATGTGCACCCGTACTCACCCGAACATGTGCGGGCACTGCTTGTCCTTCATCTTAGACCAGCTGGGCACCCACCCGCTCTTAGGGACAGCTCAGCAGCCGGTGCCACAAATCGCCGCGGGAAGCAGCCCCCAGTTCAAAGTTCGCTGCCCAAATTAGGAAACCATGACACCAACTTGAATGCTAGCGACCATAGTGCAAGATGATACGCTGGGTCTTAATTCTTAGGACGCTCTCGTAATCCCTAAAGCCTTAAAGCTGTCTTTTAGTACTATTTCCTTCCTTGGTCCCGAAATCTGCCTTCTAAGCCCTCTGCGCCATGTAAATTGAGGGGTAGACGAAAGCGTAATATAATAAAGTGGTTATAAGTGCGACGTACCTGGGGGTGTTACCATTATACCGGTCAAATAAGCTCGCCCCAAAACGAGACACGAGCCATGCTTGTCGTTGGCGTGGGCGCAAGGCTCCAGAGCGGCCTAGAACTCACGCAGGATGGTGTGGTTGCCAGTGCTTGCGGCGAGCTGGATCGCTGACAGGGAGGAATTGGCCTGCTCCCATTGGATTAGAGGGTTGGTACCGGCGTGGAGCAGGAGGCGAACGGCTTGGATGTTGTCGCACCACGTGGCGATGTGAAGCGGTGTGCCCCACGCGTAGTTCTCCCCATTCAGATCCTGGATGTGTTCTTGAACAAGAAGGCGTTGCAGTCTGTCCAGGTCTTTATCACGCACGGCTGCGTGTAAGACCTCGGCCGGCGTGTCGAAGGTGTTTTGCATTCCCTGGCGCCAGAATGAGGACATTGTGAGGGTGGTGCACTTCTCAATCTTGTGCTCCTTCCCTGGTGCCGTGGAGGCTATGTTACTTATGCCGTGACACGTAGGTATCCCGTAAGAGCTGGCTGTAGAATTTGGAGGCCGTTGCAGAATAGGCACGTAGAGATTATCCAGGTCTAAGTACATGTCAGTAATACAAAGGTGGCTGGCTACACCTGAGGCCTGGAAGCACTTTATCGTCGCTAATCACCTCTCTGCTCACATGTAATCGATAGTTACATACCGTTACCCAGGTATTTAGGAGCGATATTTTCATGGGTTCTCCGTGCTACCTAGGTACATAGGTGACATACATAATTACCTTCTGTTACCGTGGTCATTTGGGTAGTTCTTGTAACCCTGACAGCTACCTAGCTATGTACGTGCCTAATGCAAAATGACTAATTGCCTAATATAACCATAGTTCTAAGTAAGACTTTGAACTACCTTATAAACAATTTAGATCAACTTGAAGTCCTTAATTGGGAAGTCCACCAGCGTTTTCAAAGCTAAGATGAGATCACTCTCAACGCTCTATGAGAGCTTAACTACCTGAACGCAAGTCTCAACAAGGGCCTTAGGCTATATGTGCCAATCCCATGGATGCTTCCAAGGATCATGCCCCAGGGCGGCGCCACTGTCTATGGATATTGGCTTCCTGGTGGGGTGAGTTTTGTTAGACACTATTAGACCAGTATTAGAATCGATTCAAGGCTGATGATGTGTTGATTTCGATGACCAGACCTGTGTCTCAATCCATGCGTACACCTTGAACCGCAGGCTGGACTACTTCTTTTCAGCCACATCCTTCCTGCCTAAGCGGTGGCTTCCTGCGGTGACAGCTGATCTGAGCTCATCATTCGCCCGAGACCGGCTTCAAGCGATGCTGACATTAAGTACTGGACCCCGAAACTGCCCGGGCCAGCATCTCGCCTGGGCTGAGTTGCGCCTCATATTGACCAGGCTCGTCTGGCCTTTTGACATGAGCCTCGTTACAGACCGAAGACTGCGCTGGGAGGATCTGTGCACATTCCTTTGGGTTGAAAAGAAGCCGGTAGTTGTCAAGATGTCACTCAGACATTGAGAAAGGAAGTGAGAATGGTCACGAACGGCCGCCGCGCAGCCACGCGTACACGGGAGGCACAAGAGGACACAGATGATTCCTGTGCACCATTGCTTGCCCCTCCGAAGTATATCCAGATACGTATAATCTTGTCAACCGTCCCACAAAGTACATGCCATTTACCACTGACGAAGAGCATTGTTAGAATTTCCGGTTAGTGGTTAAGGACTCGGTATCAGATGAGTCCAGTGGACATACGGGACATACGCGGTCTAAAACATGATATCTATGCCCTGAGAATGTTGAACCACTACACTAGGTGTATTTCAAACATGACTAGTATCCTCGTTCCTGAGAGGTCGGGATACTTGCTAACAAATCACTATACCACCTCATGTATCCCAACTCGGGTAGTTCGTACACATGGCTCGACAGAAAAATGTCAGAATGCTCAATATGAATTCATTGAGAAAATAATCCGTGAATCTCTACGCTGGGAGTCGGTAGGTCCTATTTGCACCTCTGTCTCTGGAATGTTTGCAAGACTCTAGGTGCATGCATGGTAGCGCACTTAAATCCAGGCCGCTGTAGACTAACCAGTTGGCAAAAGATCCAGTTGAGATGGTTCTCAAATGTCAGGCCCACCGGCAGAGCCGTCGCGGTCCCAGTAATTGGCTTTCTTGGGTCGACCTGCGCCTACGACGCAGTACTGGTCCGCCGCCACGCCTCAGGGCTCACCGAGTCAGCTAAGATCCACATATAATCAACCAACCCACCTCTACAACCACATACGGCCATAGATACAGGAAAATACGGGATCCCGTCCGCTCTCCCATAGTCAAGCCTGTAATCGCTGGATTAGTAGTTGGGTCGGTGACGACCAGCGAATACCCGGTGCTGTATGTTTTTCTTTTTCTGGTTTCTTTTTGTTTAGACTCGCCATAAACCTGCCCGCTCTGTACCATGCCGGCTCCGGCACCCTCTCACAATAGCTCATCAAAATTGAACTGCTAATTGAGGCAACAGGGTGGCATTCATTCCTTAGAATTTAATCGAGTCAATCCAGTGGTTGGGCTGCCGCAAGGGAATCAGTATCTCAGCTATAGACAACCTCTGGCGGCTTTCCCAGGGGCAGACGAGCCTGGAGTAGGGCCGTCCAGAGTGCTCAGTGTACAAGAGTTGAGATTTTATCTTCACAGGTAGAGTCTCCTTTTCTCTACCTATAAGGTCAAACACCTGTGGAATAATCTACTTCATACTGATATGTAGCCTCATCGATTGAGGGCGTCCAGAGCACTCATCACCTGCAGCAGATCCCGGCGCAGCGATGATCGTGATCGTGGCATACGAATAGATCTATCCTATATGTTCTTGCTCGATTTTACTTTTCAGTAGTTGTATCACATGATACAGAGGTTGTTTTGTCAGATTTCACTTTAGGTTATCTATTTAACTAGGCATCCATATCGTTCCGAAGTATTTGCATCAATTATGTGTAGGCCTTTAATAACCTCCCATATGATATGACTACGTCACAGCGAGCACAACGTGGCAATTCGTTGAAGTCAGTGCGAGGGTAGGTTTTATGCAGGGACATTTAATGAATGGCTAGCTCCCGGTTGCCCTACTTTCAAGAACCCGGAGTATTACTGTTTGACATCAATGAGCACAGAACGCAGAAAAGCAACAAACGCGACAAATCAGCCTAGGGTCTCATACCTACGTATCCTTGCATCAAAATACACCTCAAAGGTTAGTGAGGCACGCTGTCCTTGGGCACCAAATCAAGTGGACTTTCTGCTAAGTAACCAACAGATGGACAAACCTAGCTCCATTAACCTTGTGCCGGCCACCGCAGACCATGTGAGCAGCCCCCAGGACCAACCAGGCTGCCAGGACCACACCAAGCACAGCATGTTGGATGGTACAACCACGTCCACTCGCAAGGACGGAAGGGTGCAGCCTTGGAAAGCGTACTGGCCCCCCAATGAGGGAACAGGCTTGCAACCCGCATATGGCTTCAAGAAAGGAGAGCAAATCAGAATCTGGGGCAACTAGCTACGACCCAGGACTTTGTGAGAGGTGCAAGAATGGCTGTTTGAAAGTGTTGCCACGACGAATGTCAATACCTACATGATTGGTCTCAAATACAAAGTTCTGCTGTATTTCACCAGTATAATGATTTCATATGTATAAAGTCATGCACATGTATACCAAGATCACCAAAGGCCTCCTATCCAGTGTTGGTCATATTATATGAATGTTTTCGTTTTGATGGAAACATCTTTTGAGAAGGCTAATGCAAACAAGTTGTTGCACCTCAAAATGTATACAGGGTTTTGTAGATGCTTTAGGTTCATCAGAAATTAGTGAGGTGAAGGATGCATGGGGGCTTATCACGCAGCCGTTTGCCCGACATAGTAGGTACCTAAGGCTATACATGCCCCGCAGCTGAATAAGTTTATTCCTAATCCTTTATCCTTTTGTTTGTCAAGGGAGATGTAAAAACGACCATTCCAGTTTCAGGATCGTCACATCGATGTATGACATCTTCGCTTATCGGTAACACCTATCAACATGCCTTAACTCATAGGTAGACGAAAGGTCCCACGTCTGAACGGTGACTTGAACACTTGTACGCTAGTAATTATCGTCTTGCATTTCCTCACGTCAGTCACT
The DNA here is from genome assembly GCA_021399435.1 of Diaporthe sp. PMI_573. Lineage (NCBI taxonomy): Eukaryota > Fungi > Ascomycota > Sordariomycetes > Diaporthales > Diaporthaceae > Diaporthe > Diaporthe sp. PMI_573. Next base: position 1,116,400 of record JAJTUP010000005.1, read on the forward strand.
TGCTGACGCTTCGTCAGTCATCTGGACTGATCAGCCGGTGAAAAAAACGCTGGGGTGTTTAAGCGTTTACCACTGTATGAAGGAACCGCCTACATACTGCTTAAGAAGCGTACGTACACGGATTAAAAACGAAACCACCTTAATATTGCGCCGTTTCGCAGATTTGCTGCATTCTCGAGCCTACAACTACGTTCTAACATAACTGAGCTCCCTTTCTCATGAATACGAAGGTCATGGAGCGTCAAGGTAACATGGCCAAGAATAATGCCGTCCAGGTCAAAGGACCCTTGTACTCAGTCATGAGCACGCCCGAGGTATTCAAGGTCGGCGAGTGGAAGTACCTTGCACCACACTCACTGTCTGAGACTTTCTCTTGGCGACAAAAGTCGACTTCGTTGTGGCCAGCTGAACGAGCGGTAAGGCCCATCCATCCACATCTTCAAGCCACTGACCCATCTGATATGTAGTCTAGGATGAGCTTCCAAACCTGCCCAATTTTGGGCTGTTTACAGTCATCAATGTCGACACCGAGACACGTGTGAGAATGGATTGGCTGAGGAGCCTCCTGCAGCGAAATTGAGACGAGGACGATGTGTTCCGCGAAGAGTTTTTGGAAGCCGTGCTATTTACTGCCAATGCAGAAACAAGCATCGAAGTTGATGACTCTGCACTGAAGTACCTTACAGATGCAGGCTCGAAGTGGATTGGTACTTCGTCTAAAGCCGGTTCTCTTGCCTCCGGGCCTCACATTAATGTTGGCACTAGCCTGCGACCTGTCTTCCGGGTCTATGACGACAGCCATAGTACATTCCTCCATGCCCTCGGACAAGACACATCAGGGTTAGTTTCAGTATCATTGCTCTCTCGAATTCTGGCTCTTTTAGACTGCTAAACGAGATCTACCAGAAATTTCTACCCTCTCCGAGTTGGCGGCGATGGTCTAGACGAGCTCTCGGTTGCTGTGCCTTCACGAATGGCTAGCGGTGCCATGGGCGATGCTCAGAGAATGTCAGGTTGGAGAATTGCAGTCAAGGACATCTTTCAGATCAAGGGAATACCAACATCAGTTTGCAACAAAGCATACTTCGACCTGTATAGCGACAAGGTCCCTTCACAAACTGCGGCATGCGTTGAGCTTCTCACCAACCTGGGCGCAGTTATTGTTGGGACAACCAAACTCGCATCATTCGCTGCCACAGAAGAACCGGTGGAGTGTATTGACTATCAGGCACCCTGAAATCCGCGAGCCGACGGGTACCAGTCACCAGCTGGAAGCAGCAGCGGTAGTGGTGCAGCAATCGGTGCCTACGTCTGGCTTGATATCGCAATCGGATCCGACAGTAAGATCAACCAATTTCTCAGCGTATATATGTGCCCAAGTTGACTCCGAGCCTACAGCGAGCGGAAGTGGAAGGCGTCCAGGCCATTGGAACGGGTGTATTGCTATGCGGCCGACGCATGGTGTCCTCCCTTACGAGGGATATATTCCCAGTTTTAGGTGAGGGGGAAAGGTGTTTATGAATTTATTGGAATGTCGCGCTGACCAGATCTGTTGCTAATGGTACAGGCGGTTTGACGTGCCTACATTCTTCGGAAGAGATCTCGTCAAATGTGAAAGGTTTGCGAGGCTCTGGTACGGGGAGGCTTTGAATCCGGTCATAGAATCAGTGAGTCGAGGATAAGAGCACCCTATACTCCCACTCGCCCTTCCCAAAGCGCGAAGGTAACAAACATCTCAGGGCCGTCTCGCCATCATCTACCCGACAGACTACATGTCGATCATCACAAACAAGGTTCAGTTGGCGATCATTGATGATTTCGTCCACGATCTTGAAACGTACATGGGAATCAGGCATGAGAAAGTTTCTTTCAACGAACTTTGGTCTATTTCTCCGCCCAAGGCAGCTGGAAACTTGTCACTCGAGGACTACATGAAAGATGTTTGCAAGCTCCACATGATTTGGAAAAGACACCGCCCAGCTCACAAATCATCTAGGTCTCCCGAAACTCATTCTTCTACGACGACTATCACAACTTCGAATCTTTTCGGGACGAGTATACTCAACGCTACGGTAAGCAGCCTTACGTGAGCCCTCCAGTCCGATGGCAATGGTCAGTTTGTATTCTCTACCCACTTTGGCCAACGTGGGAGCTTAAAACTTCCTGACAGGAAACTATCCTCCACAATCACTCGAGCAGAGCGAGACGTCGCTGTAGACAAGTTGGAGACATACAAAGAATGGTTCCTTGACGTTGCGATGAAACGTGGAAAGAGGGATACGCTGGTGCTGATCCCAATCGAGAATATTTCTCCTCGATACCGCGATGACCCACCCTTGTGAGTTCATAGTTTCATACCTTCTTCTGTTTGGAGACCACTCTGCTCACAGTTACTAGGGCTCATTTCAATCCCGTCGGTGTTCCGAATTTATTCCTGTCCCCAATTCTGGGCGCACCTGAATTGACCATACCAAGTATGTCTCCTTGTGGCTGCGCCCTACTTGTCGGTAATTATGCACGTTACTTACTCCTCCTTTGTATATGTGAAGTCGGAACCACACCGTACGATTCCAAGGTCACAGGTCAAACAGAGAAACTTCCTATCGGAATTTCCATCCTTGGTGAACCTGGTAAGTTCTTTATTAGATTCGCAAGCCTCACCGCCAGAGTGTAGGGCCCCATGACAAGCTGACATGTACACTTGCAAGGTCGCGACATGGAGCTTTTCGACATTGCCTACAACTGTCTCAAGCAAGCAGGGAGACCTACATCTGTGAAGGCGGGATATGAGATGTTCTAGGTTCGATAAATGGATGCACAGTGTGACAATAAGCAGACACTGAAAGATGGTGCCGACTACAGACTGGGTTGATCGCATTTCAGGGAGAATTAATCACTGTTTTTCATACTGCCATCTGCTATTGATAACCATTCTCACAAGCCCTGGAGCTCGAAACCAGCAATTGATTTGCCCCACGGCCAGAGAGAGTCATCAGACCACCTGGCCCCGATTACCACTGCAAGGGCTTTTATGTCATGTGGCTGCCATCATGAGCTCTACTACCGTCGTCTGGGCTGCGTAGTCGACAAAGAGACCCCAATAGCAGCCGCCATCGGGCATACCGTAACAAGGTGGCACAGAATTCTTGCGAGTGCTTCCATCGAACAAAGACGCCGTACTTGATCCCAGAATCTTCCCCCCTCCCGAGATCTCATAGAATCGTCGAGTGCCTCATTGAAAGCCGTAACGACTGCTTGCCAGTTCTTCCAGTCGATATCACCGTCGCCAATCCTAACGTAATTCTCTGCTTCACTTGAATCGTTATCCACCCCAAGGAAGAGAACTATGACGACCGAGTATAGAGGCGGACGAGGCATTCGTATAGGATAACTCCCAATGTATTCACAAAACACTCGTATATGCCTGACGAGCTCAATGCTGCTGCTTCCTGATTGGTGGCAGCCGGAAGCTAACGAATCGAAGATTGCATCTGCGTCGCTCCATGGGTTCTCGGGGCGTTGCAAGGTCGCGTCTCGTTTAAGCCGAACGTGGAATTGATTGTTACCGTAGTATATGGGAAGGGTCTCAGATCGAATTTGCCTGCTCACTAATGTGAGAGCAGGCTGGGCAAGGCCTCGCTGGATCGTTCTGCCACTCGTATTTATTATGGTATCGTCGGGCACAAGAACCTCCTCATATACTTGGTTTCGAATTCTCTTGGCACATGAAAGAGACTCAGAGGTACCTGCGACTTTGTCGAATGGCTCAAAGGTTAGCCAAGGGCGTATACGAAGAAACGTCAGCGTACTCTGGTCTTGTTGGCCATCCCAAGTGTCATCTACAGTTCACCACTTTCGGTAACGTATGCCCCTCCTGACCAGTGACAAAGGTTACTTGAAATGTTTTCAGATCGTCTCGCCTGCTGCGAGTTAGGACTTGCGGAAGGAAATATGTTCAATTCTCTTGCTTGTAGATTGGAATGCGTATGGATTTCGACTGGACAGTTTGCTCAGTTGTCATCTGTCGTAAAGCTCTCACGTCTGTCAGCCTAGAAGAGGGGCTCTTTCTTACACAACATGCCGGCCATGTAATGTTATTCCGCATGGAGGAGTTTATTGGCTCCCGGATAATATGCGTGCTCCGACCTTCCTCATCCCTTAATACGATAAGGTAGATACGGCCTGATGTTCACCCTATTCTCAAATGCGTGACCACACATTAAGATTCGATCAATTGACTTAAGCATCCTTACAATGCGTCAGCTGACATGCGAACAATAATCCCTCCGCTAGTTCACCAACGGAGACCTTTACATTCCCCCGCATTATTCGCGCCAAAACTTATCGCTATTAGTGTTTTACCGTACATTATAGCTAAGCCGTGAATAATTACGTTTTTAGGCTAAAATACCATGTTAACTATTGCTAGTCCTGTAACAGGCTGAGGCCTGGAGGAATGGCACTCGGTTGCCCTCGGCCGCACACCCCCCCCGGGGGGGTACCCGGGACACGGCTACCGCTATATTCATGCTATACCCACAACGGAAGCCTCCGATGACAAAGCAACGCATGGATATCTCTAATTAGGAGGCAACACATGGCACAGAAGCCCCGTATCTTGGTTTTCTTCTGTTTTGGTTCTTTAAGTTGAGATACTCGTAGAGTAGCCTAGCTAGTTACAATATGCTACCTTGAGACCGTTACATTATCTCAACTTCTATAACCACGGTACCTTCTATTTTAACAGAAGTATGGAAGAACTCCTTTTTCTTTAATTAAGGAGTACTATTTAGGCCCATGACTCGCCGCCTAATAGCACTATGGAAAGCCAGTATATACCTCTTATAGGGGTGTACTATACATAGTCTAGTAGTAGACAAGTTAGTCTATAAAGTTGATAAATTCTTCTAGGGAGCTCTTGATTTCGAGGAGAGTCGTCCTATAATCAGAACAAAAGCCCTGTTACCCTCTTATATACTAAAGGTCTTGGATAGCTAATGAGGAAGCTATTCCTATATTCAAAGGTCTTAAGTACTTAAGATAAGAACAGAGTAGTTAGTAGTCTTGTAAATCTACAAAGGTCTTATAGTCTAGACTAATTAGAAGCTAGGGTGCTATATTAACTCCTTATTACTAGAGATAGCCCTGAAGAGACATCTACCATGATAGCGTCTAACAATATAACAGGGGATGCCCAGTCAAGGGAACCCCAAGTATAATAGTAGTCCTAGTTAATAGAGATGCTAAAACTCCTAAGTAACCAACTCTTAGAGATCCAATCTAAGTAGTTAAAGGAGAAAGAAGCTAGTCAGCAGAAGATCCAATAACTAGAAGAAGACCTAGCTACCCTCTAATAAGGGCCAGCCCTTATAACAACTCCCCACAACCTAGTCCCATCTCTCTCAACCACCCCTGACCTAATTAGAAGTATAAAGAAAAGAGCTTTATTTCCTGACCCTCCTAAGTTTAATAAAAACCAAAGTACCTTTAGGGGGTAATATATAAAGATAAAGAGTAAGCTAGTAGTTAATGGGCTAGTAATTAGGAGCCCTTCTAATTAGTTTATATACATATATACCAGACTAGAGAAGTCTACCTAGAATATAACTATAGTATTTATAGAGAGGGGTAGACTAGAAGGAATGTTTAACCTTAATAGGTACCTAGTATATCTTACTAATATCTATAATAACCTGAATAGTAAGGCTAGGGTACTTAATTACCTTCGTTACCTGTGATAACAAGAGAAGGAGAAGTTCTCTACTTTTCTCCCACGATTTAAGAAGGAACTTGTAGACTATAGTAGTACTAAATAGCCTATATATATAGATTAACTAACTTGAGGGAGTACTTAACCTTACGATGAGGGATAGACTTGTTAGGCTGATCAGCTTGCTAAGAGACGACTTTAGGGTATACATTTAGATACTTCAAACCATTAAGTCTATACTAGATAGTCTAGTATTTATAAAGAAAGGGAGGACATAGCAAGCCTCACCCTCTCTAGATAGGAGACAAGGATCAAGCCATAGTAGAGAAGTTATAGAAGCTGCTATTACTAATAATTAGATGGATTAAGAGCTAACCAGGGCTAATAGTACCTCTATTCAGAACAATAAGAAGCTCGAAGGAAAACAAGCTAAGTAGGTTGATAAGAAGGAGCTTGACTAAAGGGCAAAGGAAGGCAGATACTTTAGATATGGAAGATCAAGGTATATAGTAGAGAAATACCCCTTTAAACCTATATACTACCTAAGTAACCTGCTAGAGAGGGTTACTAAGATGAAGAAGAGTAAGCCTAGCAAGTAGGCCATGATAGTAGATAGTAATGAAGAAACTACTATCATCTCTAATTAGGACGAAAGGAGTTTAGGAAAAGAGTAACCTCTGGCGAAAGTCGTTATTAGGGGTTAGTAGAGGCTAGGACCAAGTAGCAAGTATTTAAGAAGTAGATAGATGATAAAGGGATCTATATTAACTATAGTATAAATAGTACCTATTATACCAAGGTATTTATTAATAGTGGTTACCTATATTATACTTTAGTTAGTAAATACTTTACCTAATACTAATACCTACTATATATCCTAATTACCCCCAGGTCCTTAGAACAAGTTAGTTTAACTATAGAGGATACTATTATATACATAGCTTATAGTAATATTAACATTAATAGCTATAAGTAGTTAAGGGTATTCTTTTATATAATTCCTAATTAGAAAAAAGACCTGATACTTAGTTAACTATAGATGAACGCTAAGTACGTAGTACTTGACCTAGTAAAGAAGGAAGTATTAATTAGTTTCTCAGGACTAGTTGTAAAGAAAAGAGATCCTAAGGAGGACCCTTAGTACCTACTTAAGCAGCTTATAAGATTAGTATATTTAGTAATAGTCCATCAAGAGAGGAAGACACCCTCTAATCAAACACAGGGCCCTACTATATTTACTACAAGCCTTATAGATATTAAGAAAGTACTAAAACCAAAGCCCAAGGGTAACCTATATAAGAAGCTCCCCCTACAATATTATAAATTCCTACCCCTATTCAACTAGAAGGAAGCTAACAAGCTCCTACAACACTAGGAAGGAACTAATCATACCATTTCTTTAGAAACCATACTTAAAGGAAAAGAAAAACCTATACCTTAGGGGCTACTATATAGAATATCTTAAGAGGAGTTAATTATATTATAGAAGACTCTAACAAAATACCTTAACAAGAATTTTATTCAAGCAAGCTATTTACCTACTTTCTTACTAGTACTATTTACTAAAAAACCTAGTAGAGGACTATGATTTTATATTAATTACTAGGCCCTAAATAAAATTACAAAGAAGGACTAGTACCCCCTGCCCCTGATTAGTAAAACGTTACACTCCTTGTCTAAAGCTTAATAGTTTACGAAGCTAGACATCATTACTACGTTTCATAAGATCTAGATTAAAGAAGAAGATAAATAAAAGATAGCCTTCTAGACCTAATATAGTCTATTTAAATAGCTAGTAATGCCTTTTAGGTTAACTAGAGCTCCTATAACCTTTTAATATTATATCAACTCTCTATTATAGGACTACCTTGATGAATTTATTTCTACTTATATTAATAATATTTTAATCTACTTAAATAAAAGCTTATCTAATTATTACAAGAAGGTGAAGAAGGTCTTATCTAGACTTTAAAAGGCTAGCCTATAAGTGGAAATTAATAAGTATAACTTTAAGGTAAAGAGTATTATATACCTAGGGTTTATTATAGAAGCTAGAAAAGGGATCTAAGTAGACCCTAGGAAAATCAAGGCTATCAAGTCTTAAGAACCCCCCTAATTAGTTAGAGGAGTACAAGGTTTTATTAGGTTTACTAACTATTATTATAAATTTATCCTAAACTTCTTAGATATTACTCACCCCCTTACAATACTTACCAAGAAGGACATTATGTTTAATTAGACTAATAAATATAAACAGGCCTTCCAGAAGCTTAAGGATCTTCTAATTAGTACCCTAGTACTAGTATAATAAGACCTAGATAGATAGATGGTGCTTGAGACTAATTCCTCTGGATATGCTACTAGAGGAGCCCTCTCCTAATATAATAACAAAGGAATCCTGTGACTAGTAGCGTTTTATTTAAAGAAGAACCTCCCAGCAGAGTATAATTACCTAATCCATGACAAGGAATTACTAGCAATCATATAATATATGGAATAATAGGATACAGAACTACAGAGCATCCCCTTATTTAAGGTCCTTACCAACCATAAGAACCTTGAGTACTTCCAGACTAAACAATAGCTAATAGAATGATAAATCTACTAGTCCCAGATCCTAGCTCGTTACAACTTCTAGTTACAATATCACCCTAGGAAGGAAGTAGTAGTACCCAATATACTATTACAACAGGAGCAGGATATACCCTAAGATATAAGTAACGATAGGTTGGTGGAGAGATACTTCTAGCTACTAAAAGCTACAACTCGCTATATATATATTTTAACTTAGATAGCTCTGATTAGACTAGGAGCTATTTAGGTTAAGGCTAGATTTATAGTAGAAGGAGATCGTGATGGCGATTCTAATAAGCAGGTAGATAAGTCAAGTCCCCTACCACCCCTATTTAAAGATCCTACATTACAGGAGCTATGGTTTGCAGGATTATAATAAAATAACTACTACTAGCTAATTAGAAAGGTAGTAATGGATAGAGAGAGGCAGCTTCCCTAGTAGTAGGGGTTGCCTATTTCAATCTTAGAATACTTAGTAAATAATCAGTCTTAGCTACTTTAAAGGGAGTATGTTTAGATCTTACACCATGAACCCCTCTATATAAAGATTATCTAGGATACCCACGACTCTTATCTAGCTAGATACCTAGGTAGGGATACTACGAAGGCCCTAGTTAACTATAATTTTATATAGCCTAGGTTGAGTCAGGATGTATGATGTTTCCTAAGGAATTGTAATGTTTATGGAAGGAAAGTAATCTAGTACGAGAAGAAGAGAGGCCTCTTAAAGCCCTTACCCATACCTGATCAGCACTAGGCAGAGATCTCTATCAACTTTATCATATACTTACCTCTAATAAAGTAAAGTAATATAACTATTATAATAGTAGTAATAGACTAGCTCTTCAAGGATCGAATCTTTAAGCTAATAACCTTAATAATGGCTAAAGAAGTAGCCTAACGTTTGTTACGGTGTCTGATTAGATATTATAAGATCCCCTAGAGTATTATATTAGACCGTAGGCCCTAATTTGTTAGTTTGTTCTAGAAGAAAATCTGTAAGATCCTCCAGATTACAAGGTGCTTATCCTTAGTATACTACCCAGAGATAAATAGGGTAACTAAGTGTGTAAATCAAGTAGTTGAAGACTATATTAAAACGTATATTATGTATTGGTAGGAAAACTGGGAAGAGCTAGCCCCTATAGCTATGCTTGTTATTAATAACTAGGACTCCGTGTTAACAGGTATGAGTCCCTTCTTTACCAGCCATGGATACTACATGGATGTTCTGGGCCTGATTAGGCTAGAAGAAAAGCTAAGGACCACTGCTTGGTCCCTGCTAGTAGTAGTAGAAGTATTTATAGGTTAACTTAGAGAAGCTATAGAGTTAGCTCAAGCAGCTATAGCCTCTATGTAAGAGAGGTAGGAGTTATATAGCAACTAAGACTGATAACCTGCTGATTAGTTCTGTAAAGGTAATAAGGTTTGGCTCTGACTAAAGAATATTGTTATAACGCGCCCTTTGAAGAAGTTAGATTAGGTTAATACTAAGTATATAGTCCTAGATATTATTAGGATATATAATTACTAGCTAAACACACCTCTAGGGGTCTATGATGTGTTCTATGTTTCCCTCCTCTACCACGCTATAACGGACCTGTTACCTTCATAGGTAGTTGATGATTCGTAACTACTGCTAGTAATCTAGATAGGCGATCCTGATTAGGATAAATATGAGGTAGAGAAGATCCTAGTATATAAAAGGAAAGGTTCCTAGACAAAACTACGCGTGAAGTAGACAGGCTATACTTAGCCAACTTAGGAAAGTATACAAGACCTTGACAACACTAAGGTATTAGATACCTACGAATTAAAAATTAGACATTGGCTAGGTTCTGATCAGGACATCAGTACCATGGAAGGGGGGTAATGTAATAGGCTAAGGCCTAGAGGAATGGTACTCGGTTGCCCTCGGCCGCATACCCCCCCTGGGGGGGTACCCAGGACATGGCTACTGCTATATTCATGCTATGCCCACAACGGAAGCCTCTGATGATAAAGTAATGTATGGATGTCTCTGATCAGGAGGCAATACATGGTATGGAAGCCCCGTATCTTGGTTTTCTTCTGTTTTGGTTCTTCAAGTTGAGATACTCGTAGAGTGGCCTAGCTAGTTGCAATATGCTACCTTGAGACCGTTACAAGTCCAGCCTCTAGAAGAACAGCAATATACACTACTATTATATATCAACTTGTTTAAAAATCAATAAGAAAACGTTTCCTGAACCTCTCTAGATGCTTGTAAAATAAGTAAATATAAGTATATACCTGGGACTTAGTATAGACTATAAGGGGTAGTATAATTAGATGTATAGCTAGTAACTAGCTGGTACTAGCTAGCAGGGCCCTTGGCTACCTAGCTTAAAGCTATAGCCCTGTAGACCTTCCATAGTAGACTTAGTAACTAACCACCATACCTAATACAAGTACTGTTTACCTAACTATACTGTGCTACACCAGGTTCTACCTTATACTAATAGAGTAAATCTATAAGCCTATAAGCCTACATAGTACCTACTTTAATCCCTTAAAGTAAATTAAGCTGTATATATTTTTAAAATTATTAAAGGGTTTTGTTTTTAAATAACTTATAGTAAAACAGTTTACTATAGCGAAACAGCCTCATATAGCTATATTAACTAACTATAGTAAAATAGCCTAAATACTAAAATATTACTACGAAGTCTAGAAGCCTAGCTGCTATAAGTTGTCCCTGTTTTATTGTGCCTAAATTATGGACTTAGCCATGAGAAAATGCACCTAAAAAACTTGCTTACGGCTCTTAATATTGTAATGGAAGCAGCATGACTGAGTACATGTGGGTTCGCTATTGCAGGAGCATGGTCCGGTTACGACTTTATGTATCGAGGACGCGGATCGTGACTACGAATCTACTTTTTATATTGGGGCCGATTGACGCTGGAAATGCAATGAAGGCTCGGAAACGGCGTGGCAAGTCTTCTAGCTTTGGCCGATGACAGCTTGCTAAATACGCCGGCCCTTGGGATCCTGGATGAAGAATGGACGATTTCAGTCAGTGTTAGATTACAGGGTCCGTTGACGACTCAGTAGTGCCCACGATTACGAACCCTCGGCGGGCTGCGTAGGCTCAAAAGCACCACTCGCCGAGGGAACCGGCCGCCAAACAAGAGTTCGAACTGGGCCTGGCCGATGCTCGTGGAGTGCATGTTCTCGACTCATAAAGAAATCTTGCCGAGTGGACCGTAATTTTCTTCGCCGTGAAAACTGGAAGCCAAGCCATAGTGTGAATCTCGTGCCAATTTTGACACACCACACCAGGCTTAAATCGTTATCAATCTCCGAACTGTCTTGACGCCATTCGTAAGCTCAGTATACATTTGTTGACAATATCAAAAACCAGCAGCGCGATGGGGATGCAGCGTACACACCAACGGCCGGGGTCGCCGTGTGTGGGCCTGCCCGTGTCAGTCGATGTGTTCCCGGCAGGAGGCAGACCGGTGCCAGAACTGGTCTCAATGTTGATAAATTGAACATGACACTAATGAGAGATATTCGGGCTATCCTCCCAACACATCCGGGGTAGGAGGCAATTAAGCACAAGATTCACCGGAAGATCTTCGAATAGGATCGACCACGGTCTCCGGTTGTGCAGCCTGCACCACTCGGACTCACTTTACCTAACAACCCTGGTGTTTAAGGTAGCCAAAGCTTATTCACGACCAAGACAATAAACAAACAGTCCTGCCCAGAACTTCGGTAATAATCGCTACAGTCGAGGGCGATCTGACGTACACTCTAGTGCATGTCCATAAAGACGAAACCCAAGGAATTGAACGGCGAGAAACTATCATTGGGGCTGGTGCTGCAAAATTGGTAGGCGGGCTTGGCTGTAAACCTTATTACCCACCTTCATTTGCAGTTACTGGATTTGTCCGATAGCGAGGAGTCGCCTGACAAACCATTATGAAACACATCTTGACACGCAACCATTTATTCATTATTCGATTGAAGTTTTCTTCGTGATTTGCTACTTGCATATGTGTTGGCCGCATTGAAATCCCCTGAAGTGCCTGCTCAAGTGATGCCTAAGGTTCAGCTAACTCCTATTGAATCCCAGTTGCGAAGGCTGAGTGCAGAGAGACCGGCACAGCCGCATAGACTAGAGGGCTTTGGGGGCAGATTGAAGAGTGACTCGTCCGCGATACCAGATGCGGCCTCCTGAGACACTAGAAGCGCATTCTGGGCACATGGGCTACCGTGGTTGTCCGTCGATCAGGGTGCATCAGACGGAGACATGATTCGTGCGTGAAATAAGCCGCCCTTTTCTGCTCACATGTTTGCAAAGTCTCCCTCCTAACAAATGAGGTGGCCCGGGACATCGCTACTCATGGTCCCGTCGGCACGTCTACCGATCTCAACCAGGGAGTCTGGTCGACTCCATCCATGGGAGAGATCTTCGTGACTCCCCGCTGCCCAGAGCCGCATCAAGGGGCAGCGTCAACTTCAAACATGGCTGCAATAAGGTTATTCGGGGGCTCCAGTAGTCCGTTCGAACGCGCGCTCCCGACATCCCTTCCCTATAACAAGCCCGCTGGCCCTGCCAACCGAGACAAGATGCGGGATCGTCTCATCCTTTCTTGACAGCGCTACTTTGTATTCTAAACCAACCGTCATTCGTTGCCTTGCTAGTACTAGGCCCCACGTTCCTTTCGTTCGCTAGAAAACAAAATTATTTCAAGATGTTCTCTCAACGACTTCTCACCCAGACTTCCCTGTTCTCCCTTGCGTCGCTGGCGGCCTCGCAGTCTGCTATCCAGTTTGACGGTCGCGTCCCTGCTGGCACTCAGCTCTCTGCGTTCGATTCAGACAATGGCCTGTTCAACCCGAGCAATGTCTTCGGCAAGAACGTGACCTTTAGCCAGCTCTTGCAGCTTCCTGATGTCGCCCCATCCCTCTTTGACGTGGGCACTGTTCCCCTGGAGGTCACAATCAAGTATGTCCCGACCACCATCAGCAACCATATATCCGGCCCAAGGAGACCGCTAACAACCTTTATAGCGACGAATCCATTTTTGCCCCCAGTGCAGACAACGTTCAGTTGGGCTTCCGCCGTGCTGAGCTTCTTCCTGCCAGCAACAATGGTACCGACCCGTCCACCCAAGGCGTAAAGAGCCTCCACTTCAGTCTGATGAAGGATGCTGCTCGGCCGCTCAACACCTCGCACGAGTACCAGCTTGCTTTCGTTGAGAGCAATGACTTCAGCACCAACCAGTTCGTTCTTAAGACTGGTACCATGCTGGACACGGCCACCCAGGGTGGTGTCGACCCTGACAGCCTGATCCTCTTCGGCAATGTCAAGCAGAGCCAGATCCTCTTCAACACCGCCTTCACTGAGGGAGTCTTCCACAACTTCGGCCTGACTCTCGACTTCAATGCCAAGTAAGCTAAACCCACCGCCTGAGAGAAAACTCCAACATAGACTGACTTTGTCCTCCCCACAGCACCACCCAGGTGTTCTACTCCACCGGAAACGACCCCCTCGCTCAGATTACCGAGCCCCTGCCCAACGACATCAGCGGCCAGGGCCAGTACCACTTTGGCGTGCTCAAGAAGGGCGTCAACGGCGGCGCCGACATCACCAAGGACGCCCAGCAGCCCGCGGGCATCAACGAGGGCATCATCTACGGCGGCATCTTCCAGGAGGACAGCTCCGCCAGCACCATCACCCTGTCGCCCCAGGGCGGCGCTGCCACCAACGCCTCCGCTGCCGCGGGTAACGCCTCATCGTCCTGCACCAAGAAGAGGTCTGTTGGGAGCATTGCCGGTCGTCTGCAATATGTGCGTGAGGCTTAAGTAGGGGTTTCATGAGCCCTCAGCCAACTCGGGGCGAGATGGCCATGTCTTGTAATATTATCTAGCCTTCAGGTGACCTCAAGCAGTGATCACTTGGAAATATATTACTGTGCAAATTACTGAAATAGCCCCTGCATTGAAGATTCGTAGTTTGGTGCCGAGTCGTGTGCTGGTGGACATATGAATGAGAAACTGCCTCAAAGTGATAGCCCACGGATTATACGGCGGTGAGCCACGAAACTTGCCCATCAGGGCCCGTTGAACTGTGAAGATCGAAAGTGTTCATTTTCTGTTGAGGCTTTTCTTACGAACATACTTAAGACCTCGAGTAGTTGCCTGTTGTTTTTCAGCTTTGAATTCGAGGTAGCCTACACGTGACGAGCATGTTAGTCGAGTTTCGTGGCAGCTCTTTTTGAACGTACCTTTTCATTCTCTTGATCTATCCACTCCTGGAGCTGATAGCTGCTCCAGGGTATCGAAGTCGCATGGTCTATCGCAATTGTCCCGACCGAATACGTAGTTCTTGAGTCGGCCGCCATTGACAGGGGCTGGGGCGGTGTCGGGCAGCGGCTCGAGATGGAGGAGGAAACACAACGCATGTGCGACTCTGTCTTTGAACGGGCGGAATATTTCATTCTTCGCTGACTCAGACATGCTCCTTGACCACAGAGTAGGCTTCATGATGCTGCTGATAGGTGTCCCGGTGACAAACTCCATGACAATGCAACTGTAAATGATTCCCTCGATTTCAAAGTCCGCATAATCAAAAACCTTGGGCACATAAAAGCCCTCACTTGTTGGTGGTCCTCGCTTGATAATTTCGGTACGTACGTAGTCGTGCGTGTCGGCCTCCGCTCTGAGGGTGGGCTCTCCAGCTTGTGGCTTTACCCAGAGGCGAGTCACTCCAGGAGGAAGAACCTCTGGCGTCAAAGAAAATCCTCTGATGTTTTCATAGA
The DNA here is from genome assembly GCA_021399435.1 of Diaporthe sp. PMI_573. NCBI lineage: Eukaryota > Fungi > Ascomycota > Sordariomycetes > Diaporthales > Diaporthaceae > Diaporthe > Diaporthe sp. PMI_573. Next base: position 1,131,478 of record JAJTUP010000005.1, read on the forward strand.
AGTGCCGGCTGTTGCATAAAGCTTGGTATGCTTTCGTTGCCGCTATAAGTTCTTCGATGTCAACTTCCCAAGTAGATTCAGTACGGCAAGAGCCGTGCAAGCTGCTGTCCATTGGCGGGGTGCCTGTTTGCATAATTGAGGAAATGATGCGCATGGATTGCTGAGTCAATCTACCTAACAAAGTTGGTCGTAAAGGTGGTCGTGTGTGCAGGACCTGGTTCAGTGGTAGTTTTGTGTCAAGAGGCAAACAGCATGGACACCTTTGGGGAGTCCAGCATTTGGAGGTGGTTTCTCACCTCCGATGACTAACCACCAAAAAAAACATTGAATCAACTTCACCTATCTATAAATAGACCCTGAACATAAGCGGAGAGAGGCCAAAGGTCCAGGTTGTGAACGGGACCTTCGTGCCTCGCCGTGATCCATTTTCTACGCCAGTCCGTGGGTCTTCCTAGCCAACCGTGGTAGGATTACTTGTTCACTATATATTCACTCGCTCATTAGCAAAGAAATATCACCCTCGTTCACAGCATTAAGGCTTTGGACTTGCACTACGCAAGCACCCATAGACTTGTCTTATACACGGGTATACGCAGTCTCAATTGTAGAAAGTCCCCATCCAGATAGCTAGTGAGGGCAGAATGTGACCCACAGCACCGTTGGTCCACAAAGCAATGCGTTGGACAGATAATTGACATCTGGAACGAATCGTATCCAAGGAAGTTGGGCTCTATATTCCGATGACGATCTAATTGGGCTCGGGAAAGCGGGTTTCCAGCAGCTTTTGCTGGTCGAGAAGGCTAAACTCCAGACCTACAAATAGCAAGCAGGAGAGATGATAAATCGTGTAGGGAAGACTCAACAAGATTTTGACAAGTTTCTTGAAACTCTCCAGCGGCAAGCGCAAATCGGCGAGATACGACGCTCCAGACGGCAAGCGGATCTTGCCAGCACACAACAGCATTCGGTGATGATAGTTACAGTCTTTGACTGTGATACGCTTGCCACGTCCAATCTTTACAAGCGTCGTTGGAATTAACACCCGCCAGTAGAGGAAGGGGGGGGGGATGGTGCAGGTAATCCTCACCTTCATACCATTGGCTTGATTGCGCTGCCCTCTTCAGGTCTACTAATTGTCCTGACACTGATGATAGCATGGAGTACCTCCGCAAGGAACGCAATCAAGAACCCCAAGAGACCAATAGAGTAAGAATATCGGTGGCTCACACAACTGACGCCGAGAGATGTTTTATTCCTTTTTTTGGGGTCTGTTGATCCGACTGATGGATTGGCTGGAGCAATGGCACTGGCATGGGGCAGAGACGAAAAGCGGCGAAAAGAAGCGTTTGATCTCAATGCGACGAAAGGAAGAAAATATTGTGAGGCACGAACTTTTGGAGAGAAATACAATGCTGGATGACCATTATGAGATTCTGAGACGCAATCGGGGAATCAATGGTAGAAGAATGAATATCAAGAGGCACCCATGGTAGATGGAAGACTAAACTTGTGGGCTTCTGTATCTGAGAGGAATACTAGCTTGTTACCATTCACATAGACTCGGTTCCAATATGTAAGAGCGTGCGCATGATTTTGGGACCATATCTGCAGCTGTTCCAGCAGCAACAACATTGCGATTTGGCCCGTATTCACACATGGGTATGACAATAATATCTGCATCTTCTTTGGCAATTATAACATGCCGTGTGTTTTTATCTAATTTATTACCCCATCTGAAAGGACTCATTATCCATTCACAAGCCCCTTCCCTCTGCTTGAAGGTACTGCTCCCCAAAAAAGGGTATTCGCGGCGCAAACATGAGAAACGCGAGTTCCAGAATACTAGAGAGCCTATGGTTCGCAGCATGTACCAATTCAGCGTGTCGAATCGTCTATTATGCACGTAGATATGGCGTGAGTGGCCATGTAAGTGCCTCAAAGGTGTGTCATGAAAATGCCAATGTCCACCGTGAGCAGTTTATGTCCCGCTGTTTTCTAGAACTGGCAGAACAGCGCTGTGGATATTGGAACCGTGCCCGGCATTCTTATGGGCACGGAAGACTTGCTGAAATGGGGGCTAACAAGAACTCGGACCAGGAGACATGGTGTGGCCTGACCTTTCCCGACTTTTGCCTTGCTTGCTTCTGCCTCAGCACTAGGCCAAATGCTGTTCGGCCTTCCTTCACACTTGGTACGTCTACCGCTGATATCTTGGGCACTCAGCATCTGCTTATCCGTGAGCATCCAGCACGGTGGCGTGATAAATTGCTGCACAGACCGTCATTTCCTTCAAAGACTTTGCTGGGGTTCGTGTTGGCTCTGTTGACAATGGTTAGGGGGGTGCAGAAGTGGGCCTGTTAGCATTGCGTAACGCAAACTCTGGGCAGTAAGGAACGCATCAGCACTGAGGCGACCGAGCAAGGTCATTCTGCGATGTGACAACTCGTTATAGCATTCGTCAAAGGAGCTTTCAGATTTGTGTGGCGTATCTGTATGCAATTAGGCTACTCATATTTTGCGGATCCTGAACTGAAATATCATGCATACCAAGTATCTGACCACATGCGTCGGATGTTATGCTGACCCGATGTGTGTAAAGTCGCCGGACTCAATATTCGACCGACCATCACGCCACAATCATCCCTTAAAAAAGGAACTTCGAGAGTACCAGAAGCCAGTTTTGTTCCTGAATCCGGTACCAAAAATCTCTAGACTTGCTAGGTTATCGAGATGAAAGTCTTCATTGTTTTCGCTCATCCAGAGCCACAGTCATTCGGCGGTTCCCTCCTTCAAGCCGCAGTGAAAGAACTAGAAGCCCAGGGCCATGAGGTTCAGGTATCTGACCTGTACGCCATTCAATGGAAAAGCCAGGTCGACCGTTCCGACTTCCCCAAGCTCCCAGCCGAGGCCCGCCTGAGGGTACCCTACGCGTCGGGTGAGGCAACCTTCACGGACACGCTCACGGACGACGTGAAGCGGGAGCAGGAGAAGCTGATGTGGGCCGACACCGTCATCCTGCAGTTCCCGCTTTGGTGGTACTCCATGCCCGCAATCCTGAAGGGCTGGGTAGACAGGGTCTATTCGGCTGGCTTCGGATACGGCAACGGCGAGCACAATGATAAGCGGTGGGGGGATAGATATGGAGAGGGCAAGATGCTGGGGAAGCGCGCCATGGTGGTCGTGACGGTTGGGGGATGGAGGGAGCACTACTCACCTCGAGGGATCTGCGGGCCCATCGACGATCTCCTCTTCCCTATAACCCACGGGATCCTATACTACACCGGCTTCGAGGTCTTGCCATCTTTCGTCGTGTATCAGTCTGATCGAGCAAGCGAGGCGGTCTTCAGTGCAACGGCCGAAGAGCTTCGTCAGAGATTACGAGAGCTCTCCACCGCGCAGCCTATTCCATTTCGTCCCCAGAACGGGGGAGAGTATGAGGTGCCAACTTTGGTTTTGAAACCAGAGGTGGAGGTAACTTCTCAGTCATCGGGATTTTCTGTGCACACTCGGCCTTCTCAAGATACACATGGCGCAACGAAACCGCCCCAAGACGCCCTCTGACTACTCTGAAATACCGGTGATACTTTTAGAGGGGGGAGGGACCGCCTACATACTGCTTAAGAAGCGTACGCACACGGATTAAAAACGAAACCACCTTTTAGAGGGGGTGGTGTTGGGGTGGTGGATCTGAGCTCTGCAAGTTGATATACCCCTATATATCTTTATAATGATGTACAAGTGGGTGCAGTTGATCACTTTCACCTTGATACCAGGGTTGGCCCAAATGGCGCCATCATGCACTGCACACCAGCCGGCGCTGGTATCATTATGCACATCCAAGATAGAGAATTAACGGACGTGTAAGACCTGTCCAGGCATTCATTTTAGGGAATAGAATGAACAGGCTCTCCTCTTAAAACAGTTGCTCAAAGGTAAATTCAGATCGTTGATTGGTTGAAATAACACCTCCTAATTAGGCAGGCCTCTAAGAGCAGCCCTCTACCCTTTCCTTCCTTCCTTCCTGAACACCAGCATTACATTTACAGAAGAGAGAACCGATATTAGCAAGCCTCCAAAGAGAAGATCAGACGTCACAATTAAGAGGAGAAGCCGTTGTTGATTTTATAACCTTTAATTTCCAAAATAACCTTAACTAGAACTCCGGATTCCTGGTATAGTAGACTAACTAGAACCCTGCTCAATGTAGGCTGTTGAGGTAGGCTGCACTCTTTGGTCTTGATTGCAACTCCTCTACCCTCTTCTTAACCCCGTTCTTGGAATTGGATAAATCAAATGGTTCTCATCCTTGGTTCATAAGCCGCATTCCCGCTCCCACAATCAGATTCTGCATTTGTCTCTCGCTCGTATCGTCAGAATCGTGGCCAACTGGCTTGATACAAGCGCTTACTCCCTGGGCACGAAAAGCGAAAGCTTATGCTTGCCAGCACTAATTCGCCATATTGCCAGACTGTTTCAACTTACGCCTGGCCAACTTAGGCATTACTTTCAGCAAGCCACATTCGCTATCCGGGTAAAGCTAACAAGTGGTATACGTCACCATTCTGGTGGCCCAAGTTCGAGTGTCCCATGTGATCTGAGCAAGTAAGATGAAAGCCCTGGCTGTGCATAATACTTAACAGTCAAAGGGCAATAATTCTTCAGTGTGTGAACGGATTAACTCCAATGCAGAAAGCTCACTATTTACCTGTGACTTTATGCTCTATTCGTTCGATTCTATGCCAAACACGCTCAAGACTACAGATATGTCTGATTTCCTGATTACGAACGTGCGAATCTTTGACGGTCAAATTGCGATCGATCGCGGATCGGTCCTAATCAGCGGTGGTAAAATCGCAAAAGTATCGTTAGCACCAAAAGAATTCGACGGACCCGTCATATCAAAACCCGGGCACACTTTACTTCCCGGCTTCATACATGCCCATGTTCATGTAGATTTTGGTAATGAATCCGGATTAGCACAGGGCTTACGATTTGGTATCGCGACGCAATGTGACTTGGGAAATGCTCCTTTCCAGATCGAGAAGCTTCGTGACTTGGTAAAAGACGGCGATTGTTCAGATCTTAACGCTGCAATGCAATCAGCGACGGCTGAGGGTGGCTGGCCAGCACCGTTGCTCAAGGTAGTAATGTGCCAAGTTTCAATTATTCTGCGTGGCATGCTGACAGTCCTTGATGATACAGAAACAAGGTATTGAGCTTCCACCAGATGGGAATCCTCTCAAGACGCAGGAGCACGGTTACAAGTTTGTACGTGATCAAATTCGAGCTGGTGCCGATTACATCAAAATCATCCACGAGTCCGGCACTGCTTTTGGGATGGAACTTCCAAAGCTCCCAACAGTCGTGGAAACAGCGATTGTAGAGGAGGCGCATCGGTCAAATCTTACGGTTTTGGCCCATTCTTTCACTCTTGATGATACTCTAGAAGTCCTGTCCCCGGGGGGTTGATGGCACAGCCCATGCAGTACTTGACAAGCCACCAACAAAGGCGCTTATCGAAGCTTTTCAGAAAAGCGGCGCTTTCTGCATTCCAGCATTAGCAGTGATCGGAAGTAACATCGAAGAAGGCTTGATGATGCAGAAGAAATATGCTCATGATTCTCGCGCTCAGGGTTTGCTTGTAAAAGGGGGAGAAGAAAGGATGTGTCAGTGTCTGGCAATGACAAAACGAAGTGATGGCAGTCTTCGACATGCGTTCGACACAGTAAGGAGACTGAAGGAGGCAAATATCGATATTCTCAGGTAAGAGATCACCATACGCGATAGAACTAGTCAAAGCTTACAGACGCTGCAGTGGTACTGACTTAACTGGCCTTGCTGCTGGGACTGCTTATGGGCTTTCGTTCTACTAGGAACTTGAGCTGTTGGTGAAAGAATGTGGATTCTCCCCCATAGAAGCACTGAGATCTGCGACTAGTCTACCCGCCAAAAGACTCAATTTCACAGACCGCGGATGGATTCGGGAAGGGTTGGGTGCTGATCTTGTACTGGTGGAGGGCGATCCTACGCATGATATTGATCACACACTGGACTTAAGAGGAATATGGATTGCTGGTAAGCTGTGTTCACATTATGAAGATCAAATTGAGGACTAGTTTTCGGCCGGTGCATATAGTCGTGGATTTCTGGCTCAGCAACCACTATGCGCCAAAGAAATACAGAATCGCAGACCGTTCAACCTTCAACGGTTGCTCAGAAATTGTTGCGCGGGAGCAGTGAGGGAGTTGGAAATGAAGTTCCAAGTTATGGCGGATGGGGATAGACTGGACATCAAGACCGCAATCCAAAGAGGGAATTGTACACATGGCTTGAGGTTGGACAAGCAGAGCTATCATCGCAACACGCTATATGGTTGCAAGCTCATGATTGCTCGGGTATCCGCCACATGGCGACAGCCTGAACATCTATGGAGTATGCCAATTGGGAATCACCCGTTACCCGATGTCCTATGGGAATACCTTCGTGTGTGCCGGCCTCTTACTAATCAATAAAATTCCCTCCGATGGGATAACCACCCATGAACTCACATCCCTTGGAAGAACCTCCCATGGAATAACCTCCTATAAAATAATATTCTATAGATCAATCTCCTGGAGGGGAACCTCTTGTAGGACAACCCTCCATGGGATACCCTCCTTTGATATAATCTAGACTTTTTTTGGAATATATGGCTGGGATACGGTAATGATGTAGATGACATGTGAAGTTTTGGAGTCCAAGTTATGCGAGATTTCTATGACAGGTTCAATGACTCAACTGAGTCTCTAATCTGATGAACCTCTCTGTGCTGCTGCCGCCTGAACTTGCCATACCTTTTTACCCCATTATTTTCACTGTTTCTCCTCATAAGCAATCGGAAATTCCCAAGAGTTCAACAAGACGGCGCACCTCTTGCACTATTTTCCCCAGACTTGCTGTATTCCACGTTGTACGGCGCCATTCTCATCTCAACTCGGACCGGGTCGGAACTCGACAATCAACTCCATGCGTTTCGCATAGTACAACCATCCTTCCAGAAACTGACAGCTGATGATGGTGGCTCCTATTTACGCTTATTGAGACCAGCATACATATTGACACGTAGCTAATCCTCATGAATAAAGACACAGGTTCCCAATGTGATGGAAGAAGCCAGGTCTGTACTCTTGCCCTTCAGCTGTCCACGGACCCTAAACCGTCCGTGATGAATTCTTGAATCCCGAGGAACACTGCTTGCTCTCTATTCTTTCCAGGCTTTCCAGTCCGAGAATTTGACATTGCCATTCTCATCGTTTCTCGGAGCGGGCTGGAATTCGACAGCCAGGTTCATATGTTTCGTGTGCTGAAACGCCTCATGCCAGACACGAACAGTTGGATGAGATGGGGTGTGATAGAAAACCAAGAGTTGGTGCTTTTCTGTGTCGTGGGGCTGGCCCAGGTAAGATCTCTTCGCGAATACAATGACCATTCCAAGGCGTAGCACAGGGAATTGCCGCTGTGAGTCAACTACGATACAGGCAAACCTCAGTCTTGGCATGTGTCTTGTGGCACGCCCCACGGCCTTCAAAAACGCATCTTTCTCCGGCGCACGCATGGGATTGCTTCCGTTGACGATTTGTCCTGCGAGCGTCAGGCTTTCGAGGTGTGACCATGAGGGTCGCGATGCGAGTTCCACATCTTGAGCCTTGTCGTGGAAATGTTCGAAAAAGATGGACAGGTCAATAAAGCCATCCATCAAGAGCCACTTGAGACGGTAGCTGATTTCACGGATCGATGAAATAGTTGCCCCAGTGAGGATGCTGCCAAGTCCCCTCTGCGATTTCGTTTGACCTGGACTTTAGTCAGCTGTGCTTCCTCGGTCCCTTGATTAGAAGGAAAGGGGGTAAATCTAGAGAATAAGCGGGGAAATCACTCACGAGAGACGACTGGGTGCATGAGTTCCGGTTCTGTAAGATGTGGTGTTTCGAGACGGAAGCCACACATGAGTTCTATAAGTAGTCAAATTACCGTTAGTCACGGCTCATTAGACAAAGCTTGGCTTACGACAGGGAGAAGAGATGCTTACCGTTGATTTTGTTGTCCCTCTCATTCTCACCTGAGAAGCACCAGGGGTTGAGATAGAGTCTGGTCGATCTCAAGCGCGGCAGCTTGCGGAGGAGGCAAAGCAGAGCCGGGGGAAACTTGCAAAACGCACCGTTATGTTTCATATTGATATGCAAGGCATCAATGCATGGGATCGTCGGTAACTGTTTGATTTCCTCTCGCAACTGATGTAAAGGAAAATCCTGTAGCTCGATGTCGAGCGTCACCACGAGCAAATCATGTGCGACTTCCTTTGGGTTAAGGTCCGGAAGAGTCTCAAAACGCACTCATAACTGCCTCCAGTGCGATAAAACATGGCAGCTTTGGAGCCACGTCGTCGGTGCGTTGGATACTCTTTGTATGAGTCAAGCCGTACCGCAGCCAAGTGTCGGCGTCTTGGTCCAGTGACAATGACCGAAAAGTCGACGAGGTCGGAAAGTTCGCCAGGTCCAGAATCAGGCACCACATGGAGGTGAAGAAACCTGAAGAGCTGCTTCTCAATCTTATCCTGCCACTCCATGCTGACGCATGCAAGCGGCGCTAGACTGGGCGGCTGTTTGCTCTGTAGTTGCACACGCAAGACACCGCGACGTGACTGCAGCACAAGAGGGCTGCCTTGGGTCGCGAACCATTTCATCCGACGCTGGCGGGTGTCTTGTATGCAAAGCCTGGTGATTTCCAAACGCAGCTCGGCGGGGAGCCGCAAAAAACGAGAGAAAGATGTGGTGGTTCGACGTTGTGACACGCGAGTGCGTAGGGAAAGGGTCCTTGAAAACGGGGGATTGTCGTGGCGTGCAGGGTTGACGAAACCAAATGGGGTCCCGATTTCAGTCATGGTGGCCTGGGGTAGTCGAAGGCATCGAAGAAGGTGTCGTTTGTATCTGTGATGAACAATGTCTGTCGAGGTGTTGCGGCAAACTTCAGGTGCTGCCAAGGAGGAGTCGCGGCGGAGCAGCAGGGAAGTTGAGGAGGGGCCTATTGAGTCCCTAGAGCTCAGTGGTAAAGGCAGTGGTTCAGACGCTAAAAAGCAGCCAGTTTTTCGGGGGGTACTTAGCTACGGTGGCCAATGCTGGGTTCAGAAGTGAATGTGCTTGTTTGTTCCCTGGAAGACTTTAATTGCATCGAAGAGAAAGGCTGGACATAAGTGACAAAATACAACGGAGGCAGCAAAATGCTGACGATTATTTTCCTGAGCACAGGGCTCATCTGACAACCTTGGAACCGAGCAGCACGCATTGTGGTGGGATCGCAGTCCAGACTCTGTCTACCTACAGGCAAAGAGTATTCGACCAATCTTTAGCAGTCTGCAACTACCCTGCACTTCGGCACACTAAGTGGTCACAGCATCCACGCAGTGAGCCACCTGGGTAGTCCTCACTGTGCAGCCTCCTGTAGGATCACCTCCTGGAGGATAATGATGTTGTTCAGTGAGATAAACTCCTCTGGGAAAACCTCCTATAGGAAAACCACTGATGGGAAAACCACCCATGGGAAAATTTCTTCTGGGACAGCCTCCAGATGTCCAGCCGGTTCTCCCATTCGCATTGTTACTCGTGCGCGTCCAACCACAAGATACCCTAGGGTGCTGACTAGTCTATGTCACAGCGTCCGCTCGTCAACCACGAATAGCAATATTTTCTCCTCACGCTTGACCTCCAATACGAGCCACTTGAGCTCCTCGTCGGGGCCTGGGTCTTCCCAGTCCTCGTATTCTTACCGCACAGAGGCGTCTGTCTCGTAGGTGTAACGCGCACTGTGTTGGTAATGGCCGGCACGCGCAGCGAGACTTGCGACCAGTCGCCTGAGGCGTAGATCAATGTCTGAATAAATACCATTGGTCACCATACTTGAAGATCTCTAGCGCCTTGTATCTCGACCCTGGTCCTCAAGCGCTACCTCTGCATCCACTGCAACTAAACGCCTAGTTGTCCGAAGTTTCGTCCATAGAACAACACCCAAGGCAACAAGATGATACGTAATTAAGTAACCAGAGACCCAAGCGAATGCATTGACAACATACTTGCGAGTAGACCTGTCGCGTGTGAAGTTTGGGAAATGCCAACCAATGACCCACCATGCCAACCAATGATGCTGATAGTTGATCCAAGCGTTCAGTCCGAAAAACAGTACTGAGACGCTCGCACACACCGAAATATGAAGCACAGTGGCTTTTCGTTGTCGATTCGACCAGTCTTCCGGGTACCAGAATTTGAAAATGAATTCAGCTTGCATGTGGAGCAATATTGTGATATAGGTAGTAAATGGGTGGAGGAGGAAGACTGCGTCAAGGTTCAGGCCCAGATATTCCACGGTATAGTCGCTCATACTTATAAAGAAATTCGCCGCCAACAGAAACACTTGGTAAAAATACTGGTAGATGACATAAGATCTCCAAGGCCATGTCTGCTCAAAAGAAGACGGTTGATCGAGGTAAAGCATGATTGGTGTTTTCTCCACAGAATCTGTACTCGAAGGTCCATGTTCTTCATGGTCGTCCGTAGAAGCGGTTGATGTGTCGTGATGTGGTTCCGATGCAGACGGCGATGCTTCGTTTTCGCGTTCAGCATATCAACATGACATCGTAAAGAGGAGCAGAAGTGAATAGAGAGAGCTAACCTGTGGTGTATGTTTTCATCAATAAAGCGAGAAGTTTCTCGGCCAACGAGACCAATGGGTAGATTAATAGAGCTATCGGTAGGATCTGGCCGAAAGTCCATTGATTTTGGGCCCCGTCAGTCCACCGATGGTATCGCAGATTGTCGGCCCGCCTCGTCACCCATCCGATGGAGCCCAGCGCAAAGACCAGCTTTCATTCATCAGCCACACTGAAAGCTGGGATAGGGGTATTCAGACATACCTCTGACAGCATAGAGGTGAGGAAATCGCGGTGTAGCTCGACGGAAAGCAGAAGTGCCAGCACTGATGGCTCTATGCCGTGAACCAGGTAATGCTGTAAGACAGTAGGTCCTACCCTTGAAGTCATGTAGTCAAGCTTTCTTAAGACGGCGATGGATGCAGCTTCGCAAACAGGCCCAATTCTGGACATTATTTGAGAGGCCCGGACACTCAGTTTGACTGCTCGTGTGAAGCATGTGACCAATATGATGGACAATGAAATTATCATAGACAGAAATCGGTCGAATGTGTCAGAATTCATATAAGAAGTGTTCCTATGGGAGACTGCGTGCCAAACCTCTCGTATGCGTTCTGGGGTGATTGCGCATATGGCATAGTGAACGGGTCGGGAATTGATAGATTCTGGTCCGTACCAGAATCCCGTAAGTAAAGTTGCCATGAGTAGCATAACAACAAGAAAAGTCATGAATGATAGAATCCAATAGCGCTTTCGGGGCCTGTCCAGTAAATAGGAGCGGAAGCTTGTCATTGCCGCCACATTGGTAACGTGGCACGACCAGGCGAGCAGGACGACCATCTCCCAGTGATATTCGGACAATGCAGCATTGAAGAGGACAATCACCCCACTGACCAATATTGCAATACCGGTGTACGTCTGGGCTTCCGAAATTGTTATGACAAACTGTTAAAATGGTATTAGAGTACAGGTGAGTGCACCGTTCGAGGTGACTAACCGCATGAAGTGCATCATGAGTCTCCTTGACCATTCGTTCTTCCAGGAGCGATGGAGACATTGATCGCAAAGCACGTTGGAACGGGGTAACGGCAGCTCTATCGACCTGATTTCCCAGCCTGGCGGGGTTTTGGTGTACGCCAGGAGATGGGACCAGGCCAAAATAAAGGAAATAATCCGCAAAGCTCAGCAGAACAACCATAAACCCTACAGTGATGAAAGCTACAACGACCTTGTAATCATCAGCAGGGATTTGCAACTTGGGTATAAGCGCATCACTGACTCCGATCCCAGATATGTCCGAATACTCCTGATCAGGCTGGTGAGACCCTGGAGAGGAGCATTTGTACTTCTCGTATATGCTGACCATTTTCAAAGACGGCAATCTACCATCGGCCCAACACTCGATAATAGACACGGGTACTAAAAACTTGGATGCGATCTTTCAAGATGATTTGTCTGGATTGCGGGGCAATGGTAAACAAAAAATAATGATGATGAAGTTAAAAGTCGTGACGGTGGAAGTGGTCAGTAGCTGACGACAGTCTCTTGAGGTAACACAACCGACATAGCCGCGCTAACGGCAGTTGTAGCACAATGGTAAGCGATAGGACAGGCTCCTCCAGAGGAGGCTTTTTGCCAACGAATCTGAGACCGTCGGTCAGGATGCACCAGTTGACGCCGGGTTCAGCCGCACCACCTCCTATCGCAGAGGACGCAGTGTCACCAGTGGCAGCAGATATAGAGCCAGTACCGCTCCCTCCTGCTGTCACGAGAGGAGACTCAGAGACAAAGCAGCTGTCCTTCATACGTCAATTTAATCTAAGTCGGCGCTTCCTTCTATCTAAGGGCAAGGTCTGCTGGAAATCGAAGGGGCCAGGGTTAAATGCTTGAGGGTGTGGGCGCTTGTGCTACCTAGCGAATGCGGTGGGGCCCGCTTTGCACACGCACGCACACTCACACCTGCTCTATTATTGCGGAAGTGACTATCATGAGGTTACTGAAGCAGGCTGTCTGAGCTAGTGGGAGTAATGATATTATTGCTAAGCAGCTGGGTAGTGAATTGCTACCTACTGGGACAAGGCCTTGAATATATCATGACCCTTTCCGGCCTCTTGATAATTGGTAAGGGAGATGTCTATTAGATAGGCCATCTGCTCTTAGTCATCTTCTATATAGCGGTCCTGGATTAGCTGTCTTAAGCCAGCTCCAGCTTTTGCGATAATAAGGGTATCATTTACAAGCCCTATAGTCAAGGATCTGGCTCCAGTGGCATAAGATACATACACGACGTCTCTAGAATTGTCCTTATAGATTTTAGCCATCTTGGAGGAGCTCTACATCCCACGATTAAGCAATGTTGGCGGCGATAGACAGCATTCATGGAAAGGCACTGTCTACATTGCATGGGCTACCTTTCAGATATTAATGAATGACTCGCATTAAAATTAATCCAGCTCTACAAAAACACACTGACTCTCCCATTACAATTTGAACTTCTCCCGGGCTCTTGCCTGCAATTTTCCGCCTAGGCCAGATCTCAATATCCGCCTCACACGTGGTCACCGACAGATTACATCCACAGTGCCCTGATGGGTACAGCTCTCAGGCCGGAGTGCCCTTAAGCTCCGCAGGTCAGATCACCGGTAGACTGATCAAATGTGCAGCGGCTGCTGTAAGTGTAGCTCAGCTACAGGCAAACTTGGTTAGTTCTCTGAGATCTGACCAGATTGGGAGTTTTTACTCACGTTGATGAAACCACCGTCACCCTGAGTGTAGAACTGGTTGTTCGCAGTCATGTACATGCAGTCGTAGCTGAAAAGCGCACATTAGCCTCGTCAAGACACGGAAGGACGCGAATGACAGGTCTGGGATAACTCACTCAGTGTTAAGCTGGCCCAGCTCCAGCTTCGCCGACACAAGGCCGTCGATGCCGGCAGGGTTCTGCAGCTTGTAGCCCTTGTTGTAGCAGACGGCCGCGGGGAACTTCTGGTAGTCCGGGTTGCGAGCCCACATCTCGGCGGTGGTCTTCTTGGAGAACTCCTCGCGGGCCTGGTTCCACTTGCCGAGGTTCTTGATGGTGTCGGCGCCGATCTCGACGGCGATCTTGGTCAGGATGGCGACGCCCTTGACGGCCGCGATTCCGGCGACTGCCACGACCGGGGCGATGCGCTTCTGGAGCGCCTCGGAGGTCTGGTCCTCGGGAGCGGGCGCGACGGTGAACTTGCCATCAGCTCCCTGTGTGGCACACTTGTCAGCAGGCGTGGCAGATGAATGGGCGCGCCGGGGGGAGGGAATTTACCTTCTGACCAGTCAGATCAGTGGTGGTGGAGGGGGGAATGTTGGCATTGGGAGGGGCGGTGGCTTGAGGAGCTGGAGCAGCCAGGACGGAGGCGCACAGCGCCAGCTGGAGAAGAGTGGTGAGAGTGAACTGCATGGTGGATGAGTTGGGTGAAGAAGACTTCGTAAGATGAAGATATGATGGCTAAAGAAGCTGGAGTGTCTGAGTAGTGTTCTGAATGAGGCTTGATGTGATGATGTCGACCAAACCAAGAACATGAGGAAGACATGGCCTTCTTATAGAATTCATCGTGGCCTCGACAGAGCCGAGCGATGATGTCTATTTCCATGGTCCCTCTGCAGCATGGGGCGCAGGACTTGCAGCTCTCGCTACGATTTACCGGTTTGTCTTCCGCAATTTCGCCGGTGCTAGAAGCAATCGCAGGCTGTGTCGTAGTCTGTGAAGGTGGGATGAAGCAGATGTTGCCAGAACTAGTTCAGGGCATCTCCTCCCATGAAGAGCCGAAAATCTAGCCCCAATTTGCATAAAAGGATTACCTACGATCCTCTGCACTTCATGTCATGCACATGGGTGCCTCGCAAAGCTTACATTGATGACAAGACACGATGTAAGCTGCGCTTTGGGCGCTTCGAGGAGACGCCATAGCCCTGCGAGCTGTTTGTGCGGCCTGATCGGACGAACACCAGGAGGTGTCGTCTGGCAGGAGAGGTGGCGCTGCGCCTCGATCCAACGAACTACTGTGGACGAACTCCCGTGCCGAGCCGTTCCAGCCCGTGCCTGGCAGGCTAGCCCATCCCGGACGGCACCCAGCGGGCTGGAAGCTTATTCTCGTTTCGCTTGACCGTTGCCAATCGGATTCGCGAGCCAGAGGAACAGCACCCCACCCACAAGGACCCCGCCGTTGAGGCCTCGATCATGCGGCTGAAATGCACGTACGCCTGGTTCGCGGTTTATCTGGGGTAGCCAATCGGGCTGGCCCGTCAGATCCGGCTCGTACCGGGCTGACGGCGAAACATCTGCCGGGCCTGTTCTCTCGCGCGATCCATCCGAATCTTGAGGTTTCATTGACAGGTCGCCTTACGATCCACGACTCGCGGACGACAGCGTCACAGAGCGCGCGACGGTCGCGAAAGTTCCAGATGTCATCCGATGTCTCTTAGAGAGAAGCCTCTGGTCAAATCTCTTAGCCGAGGGATAATCTATTGCTGCTAGAAGACGCTGCAAAACAGAGGACTTGCGGGATAAACAAATCCCCAGTGAAGGTTTCAAAGTATGCGAGCCAAGCAATTGAAGGGTGTCAAATCCATGTTTTCAAAAGCCTGAGCTCGGAACCATTGTAAGTCCATCCTCATATTAACATCTAATCAGTGATGTTATTGGATTGGAGGCAATTTGGATTGGACTGGATTTGTCGGAAAATGGCTGGACTGGATTTGGGTTTCTCGAAGATTTGGACTGGATTGGATTGATTGGCAACCAGCTCCTGGAGCTCCAATGGTCTAACCTGATAAGGCAAGAGCTAAGCCTAATTGAGTGGTCATGAGGAGTCTCCCGTCGCAGCTGCCGTCGCAGACCACGACACGACGCGCGAACTATCGTTCCGCTATTGGGTTAACATCCAACGCGTGCAGATTGCTACGCTATTAAAAGCACGGAGGCAAACGCGTCGCTCGCGACTTCAGCAGTCCTTCTACTGTGGCAGACGTGTCTGAACAGTCCACTCACCAGCTACACCATGGCCACTATCTCCAGCTATTTCGGTGCTGCCAGCGGTCGCCGTCCTGATTCTGACAGAGTTATTCTTGCTCCAACATATATTAGTCCTCGCCCAAACGACCCCGACGGAACCCTGATCGAACCCGACGAATTCAAGCTGAATGGGAAGCAATATGTACGCTACTCTGTTGTGGCAAAGTCCCAAAAGCACACCAAGAAAAGGACATCAGTCGTCTGGCAGTATGGTGAAGACATACAACTCAAGCAGGACCCGACGAAGACGTTCTGGTACTGTTATCTGTGCGAACAGCAGCAGCGCCAACAGGGACTTCCTATTTCCGGCAAGGGCAATTGTACTACCTTAAACCACCTGGAATCGAAACACCAAATCATCGCTCACGGCTCCGGATGGACGTCATTGAAGCCAGCGAGTGCTTACGAGCTTGGTATGGTCGCCCGGAGCAGAAGGCATTTGATGACTCTGCCATCGGTTTGATGGAGGGTGAGGCAGGGAGTACAGTTGGGGCGGATGGGCTGGGTGAGGGAGAGGAAGGCGGCGAAGATGATGGAAGCGAGAAGAACATACTGGAGACGCAAGTTGCTAGAGAACATGAGCTCCGTAGTTAGGTGGTGTCATAACCCAAGGACAAGAACAGTTCTACTCCAAGTCTGCTTATTCAGCGGCTCATTGATTGTCCCAAAAGGGTAAAAATATGAACTGGATCGGTTCTGGATATCCTGGAGGCTGCCTGTCCCCACGTCTGGACTGGATTGGATCGAGGCTCGGATCCAGCTCCAATCCAATCCAATAACATCACTGCATCTAATTAGTACCATGGTCCACACCTTGGAAGCAGGCAAGAGCAGTGTCCCAAAACCTAAATCATGTGTCCCTGACTCAATCTAGAATAAGTTTTACGATATTAGACTGCATCGGCCCGTAACCCTAAAGCTTAGTGAATGTGTCTGGTGTCTGGGTCCAGGTTGTACTACCTTGGTATGCAGCACTCGACATCAGGAAGTATCGCTCTTTAAATTGGTCTAAAATTAGAGAAATAGATTGAACAGCCAAAAACTGTAAGAATTGAACTGCCGTAATGTGTTAAAGCGGCAATCCGGGAGAGAATGCATGGTCTGATACCTCTCATTTGTTTGAACCAGGTGTGTGTGATGCCCGCCAAAACACAGAAAGGCGCGCAAAAATAATGGGCCACACCTCCTGAAAACTTGTTTACTGTGTGAATTCTACCGAGACAAATCCGTACTGGAGCTGAGCTCGCATTGAGTTCGCAGAAACGGATAGTGTGCCGAGGGGCGATGTGGCCGTGTCCTGGGCAAGGACGCAGGATCGCAGGTCGAGGAATGGGGAGGCCTTATGACTCCTTGTCAGCCGCTACTCAGACTTTGAAAGAGCCAATCGCGTTTCACAACTAAACAACACTATGGTTATCGTCGACAACTTCCGTCGGGAGCATTGCATGGGGTCTTTGTCGCTGTCGACATTCTAATTTTGTAGATCACGGCAGTCCAAAAACCCACCTCGGCTTGAATTGACAATTGGGGCTGCCGCTGCGAAATTTGATAGCTTGCTATACGGCAATACACGAATCCATCTTGGAAGAGAAAAACGCTCCTTTTGCTCCAGTCATGAGTTCATTGCATTGCTGATACCGTCAATGTGGTCCCGGCAATTTACTGAGAAGCAGCTAGAGATCCGTCATGTCTATGGCAAGCAGTAACCACCATCCACTATGATATCCGCCCCCGTGGTGTAAGAAGCCGCATCCGAGGCGAGGAACAGGTATGCTCCTTTGAGTTCGTGCACTTCACCCTCGCGGCTATAAACAAGGTGTTAGTGATTGGCTGAACCCCTTCACACATCTCCAGGGAAAGCTTGAGCAACTCACCCCATAGGAATCTTGTCTTTCCAGATCTTCTTGGTGTCTTCATTGACGAACGTTGAAATCTCCGTGGCGATGTACCCCGGCGAGACCGCGTTAGCGCGGGCAAACCCGACCCACTCAACGGCAAGCGACTTGCCTAAGGCCCCAGATTCTCGTTAGATAACGACTTGTTTCTTTGCAGGCCAAAAGATGGCGGTCGAGGGAGTGTGACGGAACTCACACATATGGCTCACACCAGCCTTGGCCGCATTATAAGCAGCCTGCAGCTGAGGCACATTAACAATGTGGCCAGACATGGAGGCGGTGGCGACAAAGCTGCCACCACTGTAACCCTCGAGCTTGCCACCCGCCGCGTCGAGGCCCGTCTCCCTCTGCCGCTTCCATATCCTGCCGCAAGTGCGCGCGCAGTAGAACACGCTGTCGAGGTCGTTGGCCACGACCCTGCGGTAGTGCTCGAGCTCCCCGTCGGTGGCGGGGCCCTGGGTCCAGGGGATGCCCGCGTTGGCCACGAAGACGTCGAGGCGGTTGTTGAACTCCTTGATCTGGGCGTTGACGGCTGCCTCGACCTCCTCGGCTGAGGTTACGTCGACCTTGTATGCGCGGCCTGCGGCAGCGTCAGCCTCGGTGACGAACTGGGGAAGTCGGGGATTTGAAGAGCTCATTCCAGAGAACGTAGGTGAAGCGAAAATTACCAACATTTCACGCCGTATTCGGCCTCGATTTCCTTTGCGCGCTCTATCGCCTTTGCGTTGCTGTTGTACCATATGATCACGTTCGCGCCCGCCTCAGCGTACCCATGAGCGACCCCCAAGCCGATGCCAGCGCCCGCACCGGAGACAATAGCCGTGCGACCTTTCAGTGAGAAGAGGTCGAACACCTTCGTCTTTGAAGACGCCGCTGATCGTGAAATAAATGTATCAGTCAGTAGCCAACGTATACCGTATACGAGTTGTGATGGTTCCTTACCTGTAACATTGTGCGTGAATTTGCCGTCCTGCATGATGAATCTTTGCTACCAATGATGTTCCTCTCTATAAGTTGTGTCTTGATTTCACCTACACGTCGACATGGCCAGAACTCGTGAGGTGTCTTGTAGAATTTATGCTGACTCGCGTCGGCTACCACTGCTGCCGGCTCGCTCCGCCGAGGCCGGCCACGATGTCGTCCCGCTACACAGGCGGTGAGGTCCACTTCGAAGCAGCTAAGAAACAAGGAAATCCCCAATAGCTTTGGGGCCGCAGGCCCCGTACCTGATCCGGGGCCCCACGGGCGCTCCGTCTGGACTTGGATTCTGTACATTGTTCTATGCCAGAAGAGGCAGTTCCGCCAAGTCCGAAGGTGTTGTCGCCAGGCTGTTCATCTCTTTAGCCCGCGTCGCATCAATTCTCGCTCCACCATTTGATGAGATGCCGAAGCTGCAAGTTAAGAGTTGGTAATCTTGATGTACCGCAACACCACTGATGCCACCTAAGCTGTTTGAATTGCTGTGAGCATCACTGCTCGGAGGGTCCGCTTAACGTCCTCCTTATCCCGCGAGGCTGCGTCATTTTGGTTTTCTGCTGGTAGCTTGACGAAACCCCTTGTCACTTATCTGCCAACGACTTCCTATCTGTGATTTTCCATTCCCTGCGCTCGTGAAATTATGTTTCGGAGAGAGAGCAATGGGGCTGCTCCGGGGGCTGGAAGAAAATGTATCAAGCAGCCAGTGCAAATTAACATGCTGCGTGGAACAAATATGAAACAAGCTCTTGCTTCCCAGATAATGTGCAGACAGTAGCACTAAATGCTCCTCATTGACCCTCTGTCAAAGCTCTGGTCCAGTCAAACTTCCTCCACCTCTTCTTGAAGGTCTCAGCACGCGGGTCACCCCGACTCCATCTTCCCTGCTTCTTGATGTTGTCGGGTGCGCAGTCCAGCATGCCACCGATAATCTCCCTGGCAAATAGGTCACCCTTCGGCCACCTCGAGGAATCGTCCACAACGTGGCCCAATCCGCCGTCGAGTGTGAACCACACGTGGAAGTACGGCATCTCCTTGGCTATGCTCCTCCGGAAAGCGAGCCTGCCAGCTCCCTCCCTTGCCTTCTTGCCAGTGTCTATAAGCTTCTTGTGCTGGCTCCACTCCTCCTCGGTCGCGAGAACAGCCTCACGGAAAAAAGCAGGGGCCGTGTCCCCGAGGTCCCACGGGATGGGAACCGCAACTAGTGCGGCGTGCAGTCGGCGATGAGGGGCGGCCGCGTTTTCGTAGAAGAGCACCTCGCGGCCTTGCTCATGGTACAGCCTCGTGAGGCTCTTCATGAAATTGCGAATCTCCTCCCACTCATCGTCGTCGCACTCCAGCAAGTTCGTCCGGTGGCTGATGGGCGCGACGACGGCCCCGCCTTCCGCGCCCTTGAGTTCTGGCTCAGTGGCCAGCGTCAAATACACGCGCGTCCCAAGTGCAAGGATGGGCGCAATGGGTTGGTCCTGAGGCGGCTGCCGATCCTCGTGGTAGCATAGCGGGCAGGTGTCCAGAACCTTGTTCATCTTCTGGTACTCGTTGACGGCCATGTTCTTGAGATTGATCTCGGACTTGTGCACGCGCTTGGCAAGTTTCTCGGCGTTCTCATCAAGATACTCCAAGTCGTCGTCGAATTTGGCATCCTTGGCAATGCGCTCTGCAAGTCGGACGCCCTCGCCGCCTGCTTGGCCTCTGGTACGTTTCTCCTCGCGGACCATGTCATCGATGCTCATGTCTTCATTCGCCTCGACTGTGCCACGCTCTCGGCCGCGTTTGTTGTCAATAGCCTTTACCTCGTTCCTTGTTCCTGCGAGCATTCGGCTGTGCGTGGCGTCCAGGACCACGGCCTTGTCTCCGCTCGCTGTGCCGTTGAAGCGAGCCAATGCGGCATTGTACTCCGCTTCGAGTTTCGCGGCGTCTGGAGCCTTCCGTAATTTCGCCTTCATAACTTGTGCGCGCATCCGATTGAGCGTGGTCTGGTTCATAGGTGGAACAGCATCCTCCATGACGGCTCCTTGCTCTGGCTCATCATCTTGGTCGTAGATCTCTTCTTTCGGTGGCGGACGGGTCTTGGCCATGCGTTCTCGGTACAAATCCCCAGTAGGCTTTTCTGCACCCTTGTAACCCTCTCCATAGACCTTGCGCCTGTCCACCTCGATCTTCTCCTCCCGTGCATTATCGAAGTCTCTCAAGCTTCCGAAACGCTCCTCGCCGATTTCGTCCGCGGAGCGGCCAGTCTGTTCTGCTGTCCTGTAGACTGCATTCAGCTTCGTCATCCGCCATTGAGAGCCTTCGTCGCCGAATGAATAGTCGACTTCATTCGTCCCCTCGTCCAGATCTCTGGCCGCGGCACCACTGTCACCCCCCAAGCCTGTGTTCAGTTCCCTGTGGTGAATGACCCGTTCTGGAGACTTCTTCGGAGGAGGCGTCTTCTCCTTCTTGCCGCGATGAATGTAGTCGATGTCTATTGCGCCGGTCATCCAGGAGTCTCTTTCCAAGGGGGCGGCCTCTTCTCGAGGTATCTCTTCGTCTGGCACAGGAAGTTTCTCCTTCGGATCCGTTGATTCGAGGAAGCCTGGTTCTTCGTCCCCAGCATGTTCCCTGTCCTTATGCCTGTGTCGACGCCTTTTGGAGTCATCTTCGCCTTCCCCTCTCGAATGTCGAGACCGCTTGTGGCGATGACCATCATCGTCAGGGTCGTGCTCCCGAGGGCGATGGTGCCTGCTTCTGTGGCCGTCTCTATCCCTGCTCCTTTCCCTGTCACGTCTATCGTCGCGATGGTGATCGCGCCTCTCCGGTGACCTCGAGCTTCGATGGTGGTGGCGATGCTTGTGCTTCTTCTCGCGTCTCTCAGAACGTTCCTCGGCGCGCTCTCTTTCGGCCTTTTCAGCAGCAAGCTGCTTCTCGAAATCGTCGAGCCCGTCCATTGTAGACGAACCACGCAGATTGAAGCAGGGCCTATGATTCGATGAAGACTCTGAGCTGGATGGTTAAGAGCTTCAGAGGGGCGTCCTTGAGACAAAGAGAATCTAGTAATTGGAACTGTGACGTGATGCTCCCAAATCCTCGCCTTGGGGTAGCTCCAGAATTAAGGCAGCGGCAGGGTTGTCCTGTCAGCGGCAGGCAACTGGAGCTAGGTCTCCCCACAGTGACATCGATAGTGCCCCGCAGACACTGGGAAACTTTTCATGTGAGGTTGTTCCCCTAAGTCCAAACCAACTAACCACGTGCCGAAATCTTGGAGCACTGCCCCGTACGAGGCAAGCAAAGGACTATGGCATCCGCTTCGACAGCAACAAACAGCCAGCCTGGCGCTGAGAATGGCCAGCAGCCTGTCGCCGTCGTGTGCGTCGGCATGGCCGGGTCGGGCAAGACGACCTTCATGCAACGCATCAACGCTCACCTCCACGGGAAGAAGGACCCGCCCTACGTGATCAACCTCGACCCAGCGGTGCTCAACGTCCCCTTCGACAGCAATATCGATATTCGAGACAGTGTCAACTACAAGGAGGTCATGAAGCAGTACAACTTGGGCCCGAACGGCGGCATCCTCACCTCCCTCAACCTCTTCGCGACCAAGGTAGACCAGATCCTCGGCCTCCTCGAGAAGCGCACACAGCCCGACCCCGCCAACCCGGGCCGGAAGCCGATCCATAACATCCTGGTGGACACGCCCGGGCAGATCGAGGTGTTCGTGTGGTCCGCCTCAGGCACGATCCTGCTCGAGAGCCTGGCGTCGAGCTTCCCGACCGTCATCGCATACATCATCGACACCCCGCGGACGAGCTCGACGTCGACGTTCATGAGCAACATGCTCTACGCCTGCAGCATCCTGTACAAGACCAAGCTCCCCATGATCCTCGTCTTCAACAAGACAGACGTCAAGGATGCCAGCTTCGCCAAGGAGTGGATGACGGACTTCGAGGCCTTCCAGGCTGCGCTGCAGGACGACGAGAACAGCAATGCGTTCGGCGGGGCAGAGGGAGGCGACGGCGGTGGCAGCGGGTACATGGGGAGTCTGCTGAACAGCATGAGCCTGATGCTTGAGGAGTTCTACGCGCACCTGAGCGTCGTGGGCGTGAGCAGCATGACAGGCGCGGGCGTCGACGACTTCTTCGAGGCTGTCGCCGTGAAGGCCGAGGAGTTCAAGAGGGACTACCAGCCAGAGCTTGAGAAGAAGAGGAAGGAGAGGGACGAGGCGAAGCGGGCGACGAGGGAGAAGGAGCTCGACAAGATGATGAAGGGCATGTCCATGTCTGGCCTTGCCAAAGGTGAGAAGAAGGACGGCGACGGCGACATCGATGCCATCAGCGACCAGGACTCCGAAGAATATGATGATGATGAGGGAGCCGGCGATGGCCTACAGGCGAGATACGAGACGGCGATGGAGGGCGGCGCAGACTCACTGAGCCAGGAGGCCAGCTTTGCAAAGTTTCTAGCCCAGCAGCAGAAACAAGGTTAGCCGTGGGCAGGTTTGAAAGTTCTTGTGATATTCGCGCCCGTTTGGGCGAGTATGGTCGTCAAAATTGCATATCAGAGCGGGTCTGCTCAGGGGAAAGGGTGCGCATCTGTGTGGCGTTCGGTTTATAGGGTCTTGATACCATCAGACATTGTCTAGAAAATCCATTCGGAAGTCATTTACTCCTCAACTCCAGATGATCAAGTGCTCCACCCCCTTTTCAGTAATGTCGACGGCTGTCTGTTTGGGCCCCATGCTCCATACAGTTCAGCGACGAGGTATTCTTCAATAACAACTCTTATCCGTCCTAATGCCAGCCCGATGCCCCTTCAATCCTCACCCGTCCGCGGACTGCGACTGGCCCGTTTATCATGCGTTCGCGACCACTCGTCTCGCTTCTGGGTTGCTCTCACCACCCACGGTCCACGGTACTCGAATATTGTGTCTACCGAGCCTCGAACTGGATCATTCTGCGTTTCGACAATGTCAGCCCAACTGTGCCTCTCGCTGCTCAAATGTATGCGGCCTGACTCACCTCTTTGTCCGCTCCTTGTACAGCACACGACAACCGCAGTCCTTGCACCGGATGGGGTCGGCCTTCCTAAGGTGGGTGGAGGAGCCGCAGTCGCCGCACAGGTACTTCATCTGGGCATTATCGTCGCGGAAGTCCGGGTTGAAGGCGCTGGGCTTGGCGGCGAGGGTAGCGGCGCCGAAGCTGCCGCCTGGGGAGCCGGTCGGGACGGTGTAGCCTTCGCGGGACATGTCGGTGGTTTGGGGGAGTAGGTTCGAAAGGTGTAGTCGAATGGCAGGCAAAAGGCGTGGAAAAGGGTGCGAAGATGAACACAGAGACCTTTTGGGTGATGGCTTCAGAATCTGGATGTCGCCGAGAAGAAAAGCTGCCAGTGAAGCCGAAGTTGAGGCCTAGATGCTGAGAAAATTGGGCGGTCGAGATCGGCGGCGGCAGAATCTGAGCTTGCCTGCCGCGCGTTTGACCGTTGCGACAGGGGTCTGGGCATGAGCCGAGGCTTATCTAAATCCAGGAACCCCCAAGGTATCATGTTCATGACGTGCTGCGATAGTGAGACCACTTGCTTGACCTCAAGCCATATGTACATATTCCCTCTAACTTGGCTGCGGGAGCTCGGACTGCAGACCTCTCCTTCATGACAACAGCCCAACCTATTTCGTGCAGGCTGGCCGACCACAAATACTTACACCAAAGCCGGTGACACGACCGCACGATGGCGCCTCTTGTGCCAGACGCGTCATTCGACGAACCGAAGCCAACAAACCCAGCCTCAACCCCATCTTTGGGCGACGACAGCAAAGCCAAGTGTCCCTTTTGCCGAATAGCAGCCCTCTACAAGCCATACGACCCAGCCTCGCCCCCAGCAACCGACTCGCCGGCCCTCTCCACCACCAAGGCCGACCCCAACCCAGAGACCTACGTCCTCCTCTCCACACCAGACGTAATCGCCTTCCTCGACATCATGCCCCTGTCGCGGGGCCACCTTCTTCTCTGTCCCCGAAGGCACTCCCCGAAGCTAACGGGGACCACGCCCCACGAGGCCCGCGAGCTGGGTTACTACCTGCGCGTGCTGTCCGCGGCGCTTAGCAGGGCGACGGGCGTGGACGACTGGAACGTCGTGCAGAACAACGGCGCCGCCGCCGCGCAGGTCGTGCCGCACATGCACTATCATATCATCCCGCGGCCGGAGATCCGGGCGCAGGGCCGGTGGAGCGAGAAGTTCACCATGTTTGGCCGGGGCCAGAGGAGCGACCTTGATGCTGAGGACGGGGAGCAGCTCGCGGGCAGCGTGAGGGCTGAGGTTGCGAGGGTGCTGGGGGAGGAGGCGGCGCAGGCGGTTAAGGGGAAGCTGTGAGTTGCTGCGGCGTGGGAGTACAGCCCTCTTGGCAGGTTCATGAACGAGGAGCGAGGCCCGGTGGAGCTTTGATACGACTGTGATACTACAGTGAGGTGAGCTACTGCGTTCTACTTGACCTTTGCGTTCTTCGTGCTGGCCCGTCCAGGGCACTTTACCATTGAAACTTTGGCCCAGGTCCACGCAATGGTGCCAGAGAGGGACACTGGATTGTCCGTCAGTCTCAATGTGAAAGGCCCGGCAAACAGATAGCAGCGAGGGTACGGACCAACGACAAATGGCCTTGTCACCCTACGCTGCTCATGCGATCAACTATACCCCGTGGGGACTCATACATCATCAACCCTGGATTACTCGCGCAATACAACTCTGAGCCCGGCTCTTTAAATCCTGGAAACGGATAAGAGCCTGCTTATTTCTACTGTACCGAGGAATGTGCGCGAGTTGTGGCGCATTGGTGTAGGCGCTCTACTGGTCCAATTTCACAAGAAACAAGAATTGACACCGGACCGAAAACGAACACCGGCTTATGTGCGACATTTACGCAAGGTGCCGCAAGTCGTGAGGCTTATGGTCGGATACCTGAATGTGCGGGAGACGGAGCGAGAGCAAGAGAAGTGACTAGCGAACAATTGCCTGATCTGAATACTTCTAGAAGCCAAGGCGCCAGCCACATTAGACCGCGGACTGTTGAGCAAAGGTTGCTGGGTATAGGTCATTTATTGTTTATTGTATTACTAGTAGACCTGCCCCACCAATCTTTGCAGATCCTTCATTATCTATTTGGTATATAATCCCCAGATAACCACCTACTCGTCATCTCCGTGGAACACCCGGATTGGCAGCCACGCGTCACCGCAGACCTTGAACCTCTCCTGGATGCCGTCCAGGGCAGCAATCTCCTCGTCGGTCAGGCTCCAGCCGTCCAGCTCCCTGTTGGCGACGATGCGCGACTCTGTGACGCTCTTGGGCAGGACGGAGAAGCCCTTCTGGAGGCCCCAGACGAGCAGGACCTGCTGCGGCGACTTGCCCTTGTTCTTGGCGATGGACAGGAGGGCCTCGTTCTTGCCGAGCGGGGAGTCTGTGCTGCCGAGGGGCGAGTAGGCCGAGGGGTGGATGTTCTTGCCCTGGAGGTACTTGATGAGCTTGGGCGAGGGGTTGCAGGGGTGCAGCTCGATCTGGTTGACGGCGGGGGTGACCTTTGTGGTCTCGGCGGCGAGGAGCTTCTCCATGTTGGTGATGTCGAAGTTGGACACGCCGATGTTCTTGACCTTGCCCGTGTCGAGCAGCTTCTGCAGCTCGCGCCACGTGTCGACGAAGTTCCAGTCCGGGTAGTGCTTCTTGAGGTCCTCCGGGTCTGTGGAGCTGGGCCAGTGCATGAGGTACAGGTCGAGGTAGTCGGTCTGCAGGTTCTCGAGGGACTTGCTGAAGCCCTCTGTGACGCGCTTGTGCCAGGGGTTGTCGAGCTTCGTCGTCAGCCAGATCTCGGACCTGGGCACGCCCGAGGCCTTGATCCCGTCACCGACCTCCTTCTCGTTGCCGTAGGCGAAGGCGGTGTCGATGTGTCGGTAGCCTGCCCTGAGGGCCGCCTCAACGGCGTTTTTGACCTCGTTGGGCTGGGACTGCCATGTTCCCAGGCCCAGGGCTGGGATCTTGGCGCCCGTGTTCAGGGTGTAGGTCTTACTGGTGGTGGTGTGTCAGTGAACAGAAGTGGCAAGCGAGAATAGAAGCAGAGGGGCAGAGTTGGGAAGAGGGATCAGTACTCACGTGGTGTTCTTGACGGCAGCCATGATTCTTGACATTCAATGGACGTGTCTGGTGGGTATCAAGATGTGTTTACGTCGAAGTTCTGTGTGTATGGCGAGGGAGGAATGAGGGAGCTCAAGAGAACGAGAAGCAATACGAGGCGAGTGCCAGGACAGGTATTTATGATGGTGTACCTAGGTAGGACAACCCGCCACCAATGCTAGATTCCAAGACGATAAGAGCAAACAAGTATCACAGTAGAACAGATCCGCCGCGGGTATCGGACCGAAACCATGGGAAGGACAGAATTAGGTAAGAATCCGTCAACCTCCATGCCGTGGGTGCGCATTAAGCGATCGGTGATCTACAAAGCCGGGCGAGCTCTCACGATGGAAGATGCCCAGGCACCCTAGCAACTATTAGCAGCCAGGCGACTTGGAAGGTCGACGCGCGGGAGAATACCCCGCCGTGGGGCATCCATCCCTCTCGAGACCCGCCAGACGTCATTAGGATCCTCCCTCCGTCATTGGTGCGGATGGACGGCGGGACATTCCTTTCTCCCTGCTGCTAATGACAATTTCCATTCAGCCGCCTCGGTATGTCTCGATTTTAACCATGTCGATTCAGCTCGAGCTAGAAAAGATTTTGTTAAGTACTGTGAACAGCTTGCCGTGGCGACTCCTGCAAGTCCCTGCAAGACATCGCATCGCGAATCAGCCACTTTCCACTTTAATTAATAGTGGCTGACAGCTCAAATTCACTCACATATTCGATAAGTGAAGCACAAACTTGGAAAATTTTTGGAACAGTTGCCTCGAGCTCGGTAAGCAGAAGAAGGGGTATGCAGAGGATCCCCAGAAAGGAGGGCAGCCTCGCAGTATATACTATAAGAGGGCGCCTGCGCGCAACACTCGAGCGAGATGCTCCGAGGTTGTTATCAGCAGTTTTCTGGAATCGCGGCATCAGGAAATCAAGTGCTTTCCACGCTCAAAATTCAAGTGTAGCTCGAGCTAACCGCAAGACTCAAGTCACATCTCATGATTAAAGACAAGGAAGGCCTTGAGCCTCGTGATGATAGTTCACAATAGAACTGCATTACTGGTGCGGTAGTCTCAGGGCTATGCCAAAGCTAGCTTTTCAGGTCTCTTCACAACTGCTGCTCGATGCCCTCTTTTCTCGGAATGCTGGCTAAGTCAAAAGGCACCCATGATCATCTCTTGACAAATCGAGTACATTCCGGATATTCCAAATGCACCAACACCGCATACCCAAAATTTATCCAAGGCAACACCGCGGACATTGTATTGGTTGGGCCCCTCTTCCAAGATGGTAGAATCGACAAATTAGCCGGACTTCAGGACATGGCCATATCCCGAAGCATTCACCTTGTCGGTCTGGATGTCGAGGGCCAGGATGGCGTATCAAACGGCGTGAACCGTATCAGCGTGGCAGCTCGTGCGGCGCCAGATACGGGCATCCTGTCTGGCGGCACACAGCATGCCGAAGTGCCGGTGGACCTTTCCGACATGATGGAAAGGCACGGGGTGGAAGCACATCTGGTGAACAGGCTGGATGCAATTATGGGCTGGGACCACGCTTCGGGCCAAGCAGGTGAGATGATTCTAGTGACTTGGGACTGCCAGAGCGAGCTTTACACCAGGCCACCTGCTTACCCAGACTTACTCACTGCTTCCCTCGCTGGATCGATCTCAGCGACATTGTACTCGGAAGCATGGCCAGAGACCCTAAGATTATGGAGAAGATTGATATGTGGCCTTTCGTAGGGCAGTGAGTGGGCCATATGTCTGAGTCACTTCCAACCTACTGTACAAACGAAATACCCCTGAGCCAATCCAGGACCGCTCGAATCAAGTGGTGAATTTGGAACGTTTAACATATACCTGAAGCGCAAATATGGCGTCTGTTTATGGCGTAATACCCAGATGCCAGGAGCGAGTTTCTCAAATCTTCTTGTTCACTTATCAATTTTGTTTGCCATCATCGAGAGCCTGGGGTTCGCTCTTCAGTCACAACTCCGTAAGTTTTCTCAAGCTACCCATCTCTAAGCCAACGCAATGCGAAATGGAGTGATTGACTCAACGGTGATTGTTCGGCTTTTTCAAATTGATTATGATCAGTGATGCAAAGGATCCCCATTCACCGGATGCGGAGCTCTTGTAGTCAGCCGTCGTTTGTTCTTCCGGTGAATACTATTACCATCGCATACCTGTCTTTCCCAACAGTGACAGGTACAAAGTGAAGCTTCTAAATTCTCTAGGTAATATTTAACATCTGCTGACCCTTGACTTTGGTAATGGAATGTTTGTGGAGGCAATCTCCGACATCTCTCCAGCACCTTTCCCTCCCTCTTACCGTGCATACACAAACAAACGCTGCGACTTACCACCACATGAATTTCAGTGAGTCGCTCAGAGACATATCGAGCATGTGAACAGTCTAACACTCCCGTCTAGTACATCATGACAGACCTTTTCAGGGACGTCTCCGTTGACGAAATCACCCCTGGTCTCTTCATAGGCAACATGGCGTGCGTTGAGAGCGAGAGGACCCTGAAACAGCTCAAGATCACTGCAGTCGTCTCGGTCGTTTCGACATATCGCAGACCGTTTCCCCAGCCGAGCACTCAATCTGGCTTGAAGAGACACCACCGACATCCCCTGGAGAAGCTGTACGACGTGAAGGACCGAATCGTCGTCTTTGTCGACGATACTCGCTCGGATAACATCTTCCGGCACTTCGAAGGCGCATGCAAGTTCATCGACTCTCAGTTGCACCGAAGGGGAGCCGGGTGTGTTCTTGTCCACTGTACCCTCGGAATTTCTCGGTCCGTCAGCATTGTGGCGGCATACATCATGTGGAAATGGGGCTTCTGCACATCTCGGGCTCTCCAATACATCAAGAAGAAGCGAAGCAAGGCCTCTCCAAACGAAGGCTTCATCGACCAGCTACTTGTTTGGGAAAAGCTCAGGTGCAACCCGTGGTTGAGTCGGCGGTTCCATGTCCGGCCTCAAGCATACTACGACATGACAAATCGGCTCGAGAATTACAAGCGCATTCGCGAGGTGAGAAAGACCATGGAGATGGCTTCAGAGGAGAAGGCCACGAGGGGCATTCACCGGACGAAAGACAGCACAAGAGCGCACAGCGTGCAAGACCACACATTCAGATACTGCACAAGAGCCAAGCATTGAAAGAAAGCCCGTGAAGGGCAAGAATGATGCAAGATATCAATGCATCTAAGCCTTTTTGCAGGCCACAAAGTTATTGCCCGAGGCCCCAGTGTGGGTGATCAGCGCGTCAAAGCCGCCCTTGGTATCAAAAATAACCCTGTCGGCACCAGGAGATCCGCCTGTGTAGACCTTGTACGAGGACAAGATCGGGAACTCGTACCACGGCTTGGCGGTTGGGAAACTGAATCCTTCGTAGTTGTTGTACTGGTGAGGGTAGCCACCTGCGAATTTAATGTGAGCAGTCTGATCTGTGAAGAGCTGGGATTGTCATCTCGCAGGAGGAAAATTCATCTCATACCTGGTGCGCTGCCGGACTTGTAGTTTGAATAAGCCGCGGCCAGGGCCTCGTCAATATCCACTTGCTACACGGGACCAAATGTCAGTGACAACGGATCGCAGGATGACTTGTCTTCCGGAGCTTACCCAATAGCAGACTGAACCACAGGTGTAAACACAGGCATCCTGCGCTGCCAACGCGGCCTTGACCTCCGGCGCGGCTACGGACTCAACCGCAGGCTCGACCACCGGTTCGACGTTGGGGATCACCACCGACACAGCGGCGGAGGCGGACAGGACCGCGAGGAACAGAGATTTGAGCTACCAGATGTGTTAGTTAATTATTTCTGCATCGCCTCTTCGATTTCTCATTGTACTAACCATGGTCACAGCTGTGAATTAGCGCCTCAAAATGCTATTATCGGAAGCTGGTCTCAGTGTTGCAGATGCCTGTGTTGTTATGGAGCGACGGTCGAGCAAAGCTGGCACGGCTGTCCAGACATGATCGACGTGAGAGAACGAAATACCTCCCTTTATTTATGCTGCTCAAGTCTCAAGGGAGAAAGTAGGTTTGGATGCTGGCGGTCCTCCCTCATTTCCCACAGCCATAACGATACCCAATGATATACTACGCCTGCGCAGGCGTAGCAGCCGGCCGGGTCCTATATCCGAGACGGGAAGGACGAAGAGCCAAAGACATCCCGCCCATCCACACACGTGAGCGAGTGTGTGGCAGCTAGATAGCTGCTTATCTGCGCGAGTCAACCTCGCCAAACCGCCAAAGTGGTCCCCCTAGATGCCACCTTCTCGATCCATACAAGCTCTGCCAAGCCCATCCCGGTAGCGGGAATCCGAACAGGAAGACCGCGTGCCTATCCGCGCGTTTGGCATGTTCGTTCGGCGGAGCGGGGGACGGGCGTGCCGCTGTCAGTCTCAAGCGAAGTAAACCCCCCTGGTCGCATCTACGTCACTCCCCCGCTTCACCAAAAACACACCAAAAAAACAAAATTCTCAACATTTTGCACTTATATTCTTGCCACACTGTTGCGTACGCCCTCTAATTACCCAAATAGGTCCAATAAGGGTCTCACAATAAGTAGGCACCGCTTACTCAGCAGCAAAACAGCAGTTTTTTTTTTTCTACACGTTAAAGACCTGCTGCCTAATATATAACTTAAGGCTAAATTCTACTATAACTAAATAATAATTAAGCAGTATTACAAAAGGGTTACCCTTATACAAATATAATTATCTTAAGTATATCTTTAATATTATTATTAAAGTACCTAATTAATATATAATTTATAACTATATTTAGTGATTTAGCGTTGTTGCTAAAGGGAAGATTTTGTCTACACTATTACGGTAATATTAGAAAAACGGTATTTGACAAATTAAATGTTCTTAATTTCACATCAATTGATTCTGGCGAGTATTTAATTGATTCCACGAAGCGTTAGTGGTGGGCGGTGAGGCCAAAGTATAGCCAACGGAGGTTGTGCAGAGAACATTGTGACTGATGTGTCGGGGCCATAGCTATAAAAAGCCCATGGTGGGTGAAATGGAGTTATATGAGAGGCTCTGATCGGCTGCAGTGCTGCTTGCTCAGTTTGTCCATCCTCCAAAAGTGGTTCTGCGAATCTCCGATCTCATCATTTTTGGGTTCATAAGAACATCATTGTTGACCCGGGCCGACACCTGATCCAGCTACTTGGGCCCCCAACCAGCCATCTTGGAGGTCCTAGGAAGTATCTTCCTCCCATGATCAAGCCCGGCCGTTATGTGTAGAGGCCCTACGAATCCTATGAAACTGGTTTCGGTGGCGGGGCCCTCTTCTCTCGGTACGCCTTCATCACCTGCTCGCCAATCGTGCTCAATTTCAAAATGACCACCTGGCTTGCGGGTAGGCTGTGGTGCAGGTCATTGAATGAAATCGATACCCGTGTGTTGGTCGGATCAGGGTTTAGGACATTGAGTTGTTGAATAAAATGGACAGGCCTGGAGGCATAGCCTGTTTCATTTATGCGCCAGCCGTCGAGTACCGCCCACGAGGGCTCTTGAGATGGCTCGTTTTCTGGCCGGATGTACTTGGTAGTCAGGCGTAGAACGTAGCGGACGTGGCCCCGACCGTTTGTGATGTACCGTTTGCAGACTTCTTCTGGGGTGGGATGGGACCCGCCAACCTCGAAGATCAACCCCGGCCATTTTTTTGTCATCTCCGCCTCTGCGTCCTGCTGGCTTTCTTCTGCAAGATCGTTGACCCGCTCCGTTCCATCGAGTGACTCTGCTGACGTAGGGCGGGCATCTCTTGTAAGATGTTCTGTCATTGCTCGTACTTCTTCCTCGGAATCGCCATCCTCGCTGTCGCTGCCAAGGTTCTCAAGGCCAAGATCCAGCCACATGCAGAGGTCTGGTTCGTGGGAGCTGAACCGAAAATCGAGTCTTCCGCCTCCACTGAGAATCTTAGAAGCGAGGTCGAATCGACCCGCTGCTCGCAATCGGTTGTCGTAGCGTTGTGACAAATATTTGCCTACGTAAATAGTGATCCACTGGAGGACTGGCCCAGGCATTCGAAGGACGATATGATTGTCGTAGAAGTCAAACCGCTGATGACTGAGCCAGGACCGGAGCTGTGTAATCTGAGAAGGAGGGCGTGCTGCCAGCAGACCTCGGACGGCCGAGGACTCGAGAGGGGACAAATTTTGGCTGGGAGAAAACGGTGCATCGAGGTCAAGGAGGTGGTGCAGAAGTATCAAGCCACGGCTAGAGATGGCGATTTTGATTCTTTGGTCAGAGTCCGAGTCCATGTCCAGGAATCGTTTCGTTTGGATGAATGCAAGCTGATCTAGGACAGAGTGGAGGTCCGCAAGGTCTGCAGTGAGCTGCGCAGTCTTGCTAGCATCGTGATTTTCGTTGGTGAACTGCTTGCAGTAATTAGGCTCATGATCGCCTGGGACGACTGGCAGCTTGTTCAATACCGGCAAGGTACTTCCTCTGCTTCCTCCGCTGGAAGTGGCATCACTTTGATGAGGTTGGGCCATTTCGTTGACGTCTGTGAGCCTTTGCTGCTCACGAGTCGCTCTCGCAGGTGTCGCATTGTTGTGATCCTTTACTGTTTCAATAGTAATTGCTCGACTTAAAAGGCCAAGGTGAGCGGCGGGCCGATGAAAGATCTTATCGATAGGTGCACAGCATGCCACTTGGAGTGCAAAAGCAGCAGAGGGTGTCCGTGCGCAATTATGGTGGTTTCGTTTAAAAAAAATACAATGCCGATAACAGTAGGTTTAGAATACAATTGTAGCACGTGGTCTGCGCAATTAAGGCGGGTTCTTTACTGTTAAGTTTACAGAGCTAGATTAGAAGTAAATAATTTAGTACCTTTGTTAAACGGAAACGCTTATTAGTAGGCGTGGGCGCTGCACGTAGGGAGTTACCCTAGACTTGGCACTGGATTTTTCTCTATGTGCCTATGTGGCGTGCGCGGCGAAAGATGAGTTTGGTGGCCGTGAGTCGATTTTTTGGGCTGTTTTAAGACCCTAACTTCGTACCTCTGCATTACCCTTATTTCTTACCCAAAAAGCATGTAACTTAGTTCATTAGATAGCCTGATTTCTGAAGTTTATCTGTATTTAGTTTGGTTACTGTCAGGGTTAGGGTTGGCTGGTTATTTAAAGCCAAAGATAGTGGGTCTGAGGGCCGAATTTTCCGGCCTCCCTATCTGCGCACCAGAGCCAACCCACGCGTGCCCGCGGGTGAGACGATGTCGGAGGGACTGTGAGGAGGGCTGACAGAAGCCCACTCAAATTCAATGCAAAGTTGTCCGAACCACTCTCAATCGTCCCAACTCGCCTCCAGGCACCCTGCTGCGACCCTGCCACACACACACTGCTGAAGGCACTAACCTTCAGAATAGTATATAAATATCTTTATAAAACGGGCTAAAATTAATTATACTATGCTTAGTTAGTATTACAAACTTTATAGTTACCTAATTATGTATTAGATATAGATTTTTTGGTGTGTTTTTGGTAGAAGGGGGGGGGAGTGACGCGTATACAACCACCGGGGGGGGGGTTACTTCGCTTAAGACTGACAGCGGGCCATTGATTGGAGCAATCCGCGCCGGCAGATCGACGCTGTTTGGTGGAGTGGGCTGCCAATCACTGGAAGGGCTTGGCTGGAAGGAGAAAGCGAGTGCCGGGATGCCGCTGGGCCAAAATAGAAGCTTAATTTAGCGACTCCGTTGTCAGGGTGTTGATGGATGGTCCGCCTAGACTTTGTTCGGACGCTCGACGCGTCAAACTGCTGACGGACCTCGCCGGTACTTCTATCTGAGCCTGTGAGAATTGCAGCTGGTCGAGATTCAGCACCGATATTGGTGTGGGGCCCCAAGCCCATCATTACACTACGGTATGCAGCTGTGACTGGCAATCAATGCCCAAATTCGTGGCTCACTCCGGAACTGTGTTCATCCGTATTGGTCTCCGTCTCCTCTTTTACATAGTCACCGCACATCTTGAGCATGTGAGCCCCCAATAATTGCCGTGGTTGTAAATGCCAAGTTCCCTATCATGGTCCAGACCCGACGCAAAAATGACTGACCCTGTAGTCTAGTCTACACACTTGAACCCTTATGGTCATCTGCTGAAAGTGTCGATTTCGCCGGCCGTAGGCCGTCCAACACCTACGAAAACCCACGGAATTTCTCCACCGTCGATGTTTCTAGACGCGGGCCCCTGTCAGGGCCTCTATGCCAGGCACAATGGTTACCGCGGGGCCGGTAGAAGAGGTCTGCTAGTGGAGCTAGGTGTATTATAAATCTTTTAAGTAGCTATAATATGTAAAGTGATAATGAAAAATGGTAAGGAGCAATCGCAGATGAACACCATGGTTGCTCTTAGATGCCGTTAATGTTTGGTGTAGAGCGGTTGTACCGGAGTGGACCTACTCGTAGTCCCTGTCCAGGCTCGCGGGCCTTGCACCAAGTAGCTCTCCGTCATGACCTACCTGCGTGGACAGGTATGCAGCCTGCATCCGCCTAACTTGACAGCTAACTCGAGCTTTCCACCCAGCAAAGATATCAAAATAATGGATGCAGAGGTGGGGGGAGGGGTGTCTCATTGACAGAGCTGGGTCGGCCGATGCTGGCTGGTGAAATGAAGGTAAAAAGAAGGTGAAAAGACCACTTGAACAGGCCATGCTCCAGTGGCTGCAGCAGGGCGCCCACTGCCACCGAGAGCCTGCTTCTGTCCGATCCACTTAGGCGACAGCAGCCATAAGTTAGCGTGACTGGAAGCTGCAGTCCTGGCCAGGCCGTCACAGCCCCAGATACCACAGCCATCTCGCACTGCCCTGGGAGCCGGGGATAGTGGCTGCACACCTTTACGGACACATGACATATGCCGTCATAGGCCTGGGACTCAGGAGCGACCGGGAGGTTCCCCACTCGTGCAGTGCGGGACCTCGATTCCCGATGAGCACAATTAGTGAGAATGATAACATTGACGCCAGACGACATCGCGAAATTTGAGGAGCTCGACCAACAGCACGAGAGGGTACTTGCTCAGGGCTACACGGTTTCTTAGATCCCAATAAATGCTAACCATGAGAAGTAGATTGAGTACAAGCGGTGGAAACAGTCTGACAAGAGTCCGCAGCCCACAGTAGTGCTTGGTAACGAGCATATTGCTGGTCAGTCACTACCTCTGCTGCTGACAAGTCTGGTGCCTATACCACGCTTGATAATGCCGAACCAAGATCCAAGCATAAGGTTGAACACTTTTCTCGCAGCTATAGTACAAGTAAGTGTAAAGGCTTGTCTCTCCCAAGGCCCTCTTTGAAATTAACAGCTA
Organism: Diaporthe sp. PMI_573; assembly: GCA_021399435.1. Classification (NCBI taxonomy): domain Eukaryota; kingdom Fungi; phylum Ascomycota; class Sordariomycetes; order Diaporthales; family Diaporthaceae; genus Diaporthe; species Diaporthe sp. PMI_573. The sequence goes on from JAJTUP010000005.1 coordinate 1,167,537, forward strand.
TAGAACACTTTGGTTGCCCAGGTCTCAGCTCCTCACTCCCATCTATACATGCAGGCAATGATAGCCCACGGCCTTCTCAGCGGTACTCTCTGCTATCTTGCCAATCACCACCACCCCTCTTTTTCAATCGGCGCTCCCGGCCTGGTACATAGCTTGTTCCCAGCATGTCCTCATAGTCTTGACAGAATCTCGGCAAATTCTCCAGGCATAAAGTCCTGTATAATTAAGATGCTTCCCAGGACGGAAAAAGAGTGTGCTATTATTAAAAAAGATAGCAATTGCAAGGACGAAGCGGAGAGAGAGTTAACCTAGATTTGTCTCTACTGAAGAAAGACCTGGTGCCCGGGCATATTGGCTAATATATACCGTGATTTGTCGCATAACTGGATTTTAGAGAAGCTTCTTTGCGACTCAAATAAAGTTGTTAAGCTGGGCAAATACCCCGTGGCATACCGAATCCTAGGTAGTATCTGCTTGGAGAGTAAAGGGTGTGTTAAGGTGGACTGCCGGCAGTCCCTTTATAGAAAGACTTTCCCCGGCGAATTTCAGGTGCACACGAGCAGGCTCTGCGCACCGAATGTTATTCTCGGCAAGTCTTGGGTGCAGAAGCATGGCGCAGCTGGCCTCTTCTCACGATGTTCGGGCAACTCCAAAGATCGCAATGCGCAAAGACGGCCCAGAAGCGTCCGCTATACCGACACGCGGCGCAAGCCCACCATTTTGCAGTCAGTACCAGGCCACCGCATCATGAAGCTGCCACAGCGGCATATCACCGATCGCGACTCAGGGAGGTCGAGGTGTTAATATGGCATTTATATCGATTTAGGCGTCTTGGAGGGTATTTTCTTGGAAATAGCCAGGTACTGTGTATTACCGCAGGGAGGTGCGGTCTGTCTTGTATGAGGCAAGGATTGACTCGGGACCTCGGCGTAAATGGATCTGTAGAGCTTTTCATCTTTAACTGTATGTGTTTTTGTCCTCACTTCCAACGAGACTCTTACCAATGCCAACGCCGGCGCTTTGCCTATCGGTTCCCATTTCAGTTGAATCGTAGCCAAGGGCACCTAGCGACAGTGAGTGACAGCGGGCAGCGAGCCCAGCGGAATGCCGACGCAGTTGGACTTCCCGCCCAATCATGGAGGCGGCGCCGCAGCCAAGGAAGGCCAGCGTTCCCTCCCCCACTTGGCAGCCTGAATGCATCTCAGCACTTCTCTCTACCAGTACCTTCGGGAGTAGTTGCTGTCTGATTTCGCACCCTTTTCCCGAGATCTCTTCGGCGTTCAATGCGCTCTTAGCAAGCCTGCATATCGCCTGGACTTCGTTGGCCAATCTAACGTCCCAGAATCTACTGCGCGCGCCCACGGCGACAGGCGCAAGAACGGTCGCATAAGCCCTCAATGTCGCGACCGACGTACAGGATTACTGCCACACGTCCATGTCGGCTCCGGGGGAAGAAAATGCGACGGACCAATACGTGAAACAATGTCTTATGCTCAGGCTCAAGATAGCAGAGTCGAAGGGCCTCTTGTTTGAATCAACCGACCAGTTCATCAATCATCTCAACAATAATGGCGGCCTGGACAATATTTGCGATGAATGGATCCGCAATGCGCCTTACCTGTCGCTTCGTGAGCTTTGGACAGACCACCAGAGACGACTTGGAAGGTTCCAACCCAGCGCTGCTCCGGCAGTGTCGCTCAACGTGGGTGGACCGTCCAATTCACACTTCAGCACCGTGTCCGACAGCGGCTACGGCGACCAAGGCTCTCCCATGATTCATTCTCCAGTGAGTACAAGTAACCACTGACACCGAGTTCCTGAACCCCTATTGACATTATTAGTCGCAAAATTCAGGCACTGATATCTACTTCGTCCCGACCGCCGTATGCAACGCCGACCCTCTTCCCCTGCGGGCGCGAATCGACACCGAAAGGAATAGCCACATCATTGATTTGGAGTATGCGAAAACGCTTTGTGGAGAACGGGTCGTGGAGGGCGACCACGTATTCGTTAAATACCGATTCGAGCACGATGATCCAGATGGGACGAACACCATGCAGATAAGATGCGTTGTTGGAATAACAGGGGCGGGAGAGGCGAACGTCATCTTTGCGAGCAAACCTCCTGGATTTCCTCGTTCTGATAACCTCGCTGGATCTGTTTTGGGCAACGCACCACCCCGCAGGTCGTCCCCGGGTCAGGCCGAGTCTGACCAGGACGAGTTCCAAGAAAGGTGGACCAAACACATGGCGCAACTGGCGACGGAAATGGCGAGGGTCAGGGCCAAAGAGGATATGGATATGCGGAACAAGAGAAGACGAAATGAGGATGATGATGATGGTAGCAATCATCCGGCCCGAAGGACCAGAACATGAGAATCATGCCCCAAGCAGATGGGTTCCTGGAGAAGTCCGCAGCGTGACAGCGGGGAAATGGGAAAATAAAGCTCAAACACGTATTGCTGGCTGGCCCTAGCGTATGAGCTTGGACCTACAGTACCTGATGGCTACAGGGAAGGGAGTACCTTGTAAGTGGAGCGACTTACATCCGTTGGCCGACTGTTTCTGGGATACATGATACCATCGTTGCGTTACCGTATTGCGTTTTAATAGCTTTGAGCGCTTCCAATCAAGTTCTTTGTTGACTGCAGGCGACCGAACACGCGACTGCAGACACTTCTCTCACGTCCTTCATTGGTGCGTACACTGTGTACATGCCCAGACGCAGACACATGCTCTGCGTTCCAGCCACCGGGGAGCGTTTAAGTGGGCCTGGTCACTTCGATGCCCACCACTTGACGTGAGACACATTTGCAAATACACCGCACCCTGCCTCACGTGGCCTAGAGAGGACAGAGTGTGATGACTGCAAAGATAGAGCCGACAAATCAAAGTGAGACCGACGAGAAATAGCTGTACCTCCCCAGCACTCGTCACTCGTGGCCAGATCAGGATTACTCACTTGCCTTGGTACACATCTCCACGTACGTACACATATGTAGAGCAGACTTTCAATCTCAAAGTACCGGGGTCGAAAAGCATCGCTTGTGTGCGACGCTAGGCGAGGTTTTGTTACCAGCGATCGGTGCCCTACCCATCATCAGGTGCCCGGTGAAAGGACAGACATAATGACTCACACCCTTCAACGAAAGACGTAGTCTAGCTTCCTACATGCACAATGCTCTGTGTTATAAACATCTGAATAATCTCAATGCACTCAGACCGCTCTCCTCGCCCATTTGGGCATCACTGCACAGCAATCTCGTCCGGGGCGAAGGAGAAGCTAGACGGTCTGCTGACGCGTCTCTCCCGATCTGATCCCAAACTCGTTTGTTGTTTGTAACACACGCACTTCTCTTTGACACCCGGCTCAAGCTCAAGCAGATTGGAGTGAAATTCGAATTGGAATTCTTGATGAAGCCAATCGTCCATAGCTAAATCTCTTTCTGCATGTGCTTCATCCGAAGCGTCACCAGAAACTTTATGATCGTGCTTGTCAGGGTTTTTTTTTTGTCAGACTAGGAGAGATCTACTGGGAAAAAGGCAACTAGCACTTTTCCATGCCGGAAGAGCAGCGATACGTTTCCAATACACAGGAGCATCGCGGGCGCCGCTCCTGCTATATAAGAAGGGAATACCTTGAAGGCAAGGAAAAAGGAAACAGGAGTAAAGTTCAGTTGTATCTCAAGCACAACAATTGAGGATGTATATTGTGATCTAAATTGAATGTTGATCAGCTGCCGTGGTGAATGGCAATTATACGCACCATACTCAGTGCTTAATGCTAATCCGAGAATAGTCACCGAAAGCCTATTTGTTCGCGACTCTAGCTTCAGCAGTCAGGCTGTCTCTGCCAAAGAAGGAAATCCACAACTCATCCCCGATATTGAAGTGAGACGAGAATTTCTTTCGGGAATAACTTAAAAATAATTCAATTCGAGCCGCAGATAGCTGCTAAAAGGAACGGGAAAGCGACTGCGTTGTGATACACACAGAGGAAATACACATAGTTGACCATCGGGTTGCGGCGCCAACAAGCCAAGAAGGAGATGAATTATGCGTTACAGCGTGGCATGATGCTTCATGCACTGCCTAGTCCTTCTATACCACGCCGGCTCATCTCTCTTTCTGCTACTGCAGCCGATAACATACTGCCCCCTCCGTCTTCACTGGTAAAGCTCACTGCGACTGAATTTAGGTTGATCTCATCATCACCTTCCACTATTCTATAGTCATGGAGAAGCGGTGACTAAGGCTAGAATGGTCAGCAACAACAAAACCATCAAGTTCATTCTTATGTGCCATACCGGTGCCTTTTCAATCAATTCCAAGGATAATTTACTGCTCTCTCTATCGGTCTATATCTTAGCACTAGCCTCTGAGTCGCTCTCACTCATGGGCAACTGGTATGCTGATGCAGATTTCTGTCTAGTACACCTAGATACCGACTTCAATGAGAGCGATGCTGCAAAAGATTGGCGGCTCTTCTTGGGCAAGCTTCCAGACTTGCGCAAGTTTCCGGACATGGCCGAGCGTGTGGAGCCGTTACCTGAGCCTCTATCGGAGGAGGAAGTCAAGAAGTTGGAAAATTTGGATGAGTTACAGGATGAGGAAAAGTCCGAGAGGATGAAAGGCCGAGAGGAAGAGGACAAAGAGTTGGCAGCCTGGAAGGCGGAGCATCTGAAAAATGCCAAGATCATAAGCGGCATCGACGAAATCGAGGTTTACGAGCCCGAATGGTCGACCCAAACATGGACACTGCAGGAGCTCGTCATGAGCAAAACGACATACTACGTCAACTCTGAGTGGACACCCTTCAGCAGGCCTGCTGAGAGTCTAGGTTTCCTCTACTACCTAATCCCGTTCATCGCGCTCTATACAGACGGTGCCAAGAGCGACGGAGACAGGCCTACACCACCTCTCTCGAATGCGTTGCCACTCGCCACGATCTTGGACGAGGATACTCCTCACACCATTGATAGCACACTTAAGGGCCTAGTGGACGGCATCCAAGGCACATACACGAGTCTTCCCTGGCCTCCAGAAGTTTGGGCCAGGCGGAAGGAGATTGTTTCGAAGAAGGCCAAGCGGGATGAACGGGTTTTGGAAGAGACCAAGCGGGATAAAATGGTTTTGTGGAAGGTCAAGCGGAGTGAAATGGTTTCTAAGAAAGCCAAACAGGAAGCAAGCCAGATCAAGAAAGCGCTTCAGATTGCTACAATCTTGGATGCTTTGGGCTTCAGATTCCCCGCCGACATGAGCACGGAGACGGCAGTCTCTGAGATGGCGCGGACAGTCTACCTCGCTGCTGCTGACTTGAAGAATGGCGAGGGTAGTCTGCGCGATGATGACAAGAAGAGATTTGAGCTCTTGCAGCGTGTCATGTGTTATGTTCCAGACAAACTAGCGGGCCCCGGAGATCGCCAGAGAGATGAAGAAGAAGAGAAGTGGGAAAGAAAGACCCAAGGTGAAAAGAATGAAGAAGCCGCCCAGGATGCGATCAACTTCCTTCTTCGATGCTTAGTCGAGGAGACCAAGACGCTGGTGTTGGATGACAAGAAATGTCTTGCCAGGTTCGGCAGGGTTGATCCGCTCATATCCTGGCAGAAAGGGACTCGCTGCAACGCATTTTCCGCTCAGAGCGTCATGATCATATCGGGTGCTAGGAGCGCGACGAAGGCAACCGACCATGCATATGGTCTGATAGGTGTTCTCGGGGTCCAGTTCCCCACGTTCCACGCCGAGGGCTACGCCGCAGCACTTGCACGGCTCCTTGACCAGGTCGTCATCGCCCACAACGATGTCTCGGTGTTCAACTGGATAGGCCTTGACATGGGAAGCCCTATCCGTGGGCGATCCTTATACCCTGCCTCCCACGCCGCCTACAGCAAGGGCGAGGACAAGGGTCGACGCTACAACATCCTCTTGTCAACAGAGATCCAGGGTAAATTGCAGGATGTCATGGCCACATACGACGGTGCCATCAATGTGCTTGAAAAGGCCATCGATTTCATCAAGGAGAAGAAGCGCAAGAACCTCCCTTTCGACTGGATCAACAAGATCATCGAGCTCATTAAGGACTCCAGCTTTGAGATAATCAAGGGCGAACTCGACAGTGTTAGAAAGATTGTCGGCTACATTCTTCTGAACTGCGATGACCTGCTCAGACAGCCCCCACCAGAAGATGCGAAGGCGAAGGACACGAAGCCGTCGAGCGAAAAGGGCCTTGCATTCTCAGGCTTGATCAAGAGACCGACGATGCCAAGTCCTACGATATCACTGCCCAGCCCCACACTATCGCTTTCCGGCTTCAAAGCTCCAGGTACTGTGAAGAAGGATGAGGAGCTGGAGAAACCGAGCACATCGTCGAAGAAGAGTTCACGATTTGGAGGCTTCGGGAAAGGCATCAAGACGCCCTCGTTCGGGACAAGTAAGCAAAGGCCCGAGCCATCTGCCGAGGTTTCTCCTCCGCCTCAATCCCTACCGGTTGAGACTTTAAGCCGTGCTTCGACGCTGGTCCCCGAAAGGAAGTCAGATGTCCCCTCAAGTGATAATGCTCCAGATCCGGCAGCGCAGCCTTGGAAGCATTTGAACAAAGACGTTAAGCAGTACCTTGATGACTTCCCCACTGCGAACAAGGAGAACAAGAAGCGCACCAAATTATCCCTCCCTGAGGATATTGAGAAGATCGAGCACGACTTCTCCAAGCGCCGTACTGAGGCCGATGGGAACAAGTCGTCGGAGAAAGTTGCCTCTGAGATTCGACCAGGGCTGGATGACGATGAAAGCACAATCTCTCCGAATCCAATCATTGTCAACAACTCCGGGATCGAAAGTCTCTTCGACGTTCAGCGTGTCATTGTGACCATGCTTGACTCGGAGAAACTGCGCCGGCAGGTTGCCCGAGCGGCTGGTCCTCGGGACAAGATCTCGGGATGGTGTTCTATCAGCACGGGCTTTGCCCGAGTCGTAGTCGGCTTTTCGTGCCAGCGTCGCATCCTAGAGCAGGAGTTGGACGTGATTCAAGCAGTCGAGACCAAAGTGTTGAAGGGGGAGGGCCTGAAGCGGAGCAAGGGTCTTATTGGCGGTCTGCAACTCCTGAGAGCCGGTGCTCCAAGGACGACTGTCACGGAAGAAGAAGATCAGGGGGCTGATACGAAAGAAGACCAGGGGGGCGATACGAAAGAACATCAGGGGACTGATAAGCCACCCGTAGGCAGAGACACACCCACTGTCGATGGAAGAAGCAAACCCAAGAAGGAAGCCAAAAACATCGACAAGAAAGCAGAAAGCGTAAACGAAGACAAGAACAACACCAAGGAGGAGCTGCTGGTCAGCCGCATTATTGACTTCATCCAAGAGCCAACACTGGAGCTCGTGGCAGGGGAGTGGGTGTTGGCGCGCTTCTCCAACGTTCCCGGCGCAAACTGGTTCCTATGCCACTTAGAGCTAGGCGCTGGCCCAGGGCAATACTATGGCCATCGCATCGCAACCAGCGAGATCGACTTCAGCAATGCGTCGCCCGAGGATGGTCTGGTCAATGCCTGGCAGACCTACATGGATCGCAAGAAGCGGAAGCTTTGCAAGATCCTGGGCGAGTATCTCCGGAGCAGAGAGTTGGCCAAGCAGAGCGACGAGAGGCTCAAGGAGGGGGTGAGCTTTACGATGCAGGGCGTGGCTGGTCTGAAGGCCAGAGCCGGCTATGGTGAGAGTTCTCCTGTCCCTGATACATCTGCCACGGAGGCCAAGAAGGATTTGAAGGGAGAAGATGGGGTCGAGAGCGGGAACGACTCGGATGGCGATGACGACGACTTCTTGGATGATATGATTGGGAAAGGCAAGGAGGCTGCCATGGCATTTGGGGACTACACTTATAATGCTGCGGTTGAGAAGTTATTTGAGATGCATGCTCACCATCTGGAGAAGAGGCTGGCCGCGAGTGTCTTGAAGAGGACGCCGGAAGACAGACGCCGGTCTGACTAGACTCCCTGTAACCCTCCATTGCTCAAATTTCAGTGACCCGTTCAAGCATTCTCATCTCTTCTCCCGTCCGGGCCCTTACGTAGTATCGAAGCGGATATTTGACGTTCGTGGGTTTAGTACTAGTTTTCTCCGTGAATACGTCCTCGCGAGTGCCTAGCGATCCACCATTAGCGACTGGCGCCATGACGAGCCCATCTCGAAGCCTCTGACCTTGAAGTGCCGTTTGCATTTGTGACTGCCGCGTGTTCACATTCACATGCGTCAATCTGTCGGCATCGCTCGTCCAGGTGCTCCTAGCATGGCAGTCCTTGTAATATTCATCCATTGCGACTGGCCTTGCTACCTGAAGTGAAAGTGGGGCCGGGGTGCAACCTTGGGAGAGAGAGGCAGGATGCATTCCGCCAGGGCGCGAATGGGGCTCGGTCTGGCTCTGCCAGTGCTTGGAGGCTTAACTTGGCTGACGCCAGCTAGAGTATCAGGCAAACCAATCACGGCAGATGTATAGGGTGCGGCAAAAACTGCCTTGATATTGTAGGTCCAATATCGCCAAACGATTGTGCCCATCGTCACTTCTAATTGCGTGGAGTATAGCAAGTGTACGCCTTTCAACTGGCCTCCACATACTGCGATAGCACTCAAGTATACTTAGATTCCAAACAACATCAGGCTTTAGAATTAGTGTGGTATAACCCTATCCAGGGAAAGTATTTACAGCGATAGTGACAGATACGTCTCATGACCCGAACCAACAAAGGGAAGATTTTCGGGGATCCAGAGCATACAGCATCTACAAGTCAATCTTCTCATTCTTGAGTTCATTCTCTGTCCAGTCCCACAACTTCTTGGCCAGAGCAGCGTCATTGGTGTGCGGCTTGCCCAGGCCAGTTTTGCCAACTGGCTCATAGTACGTTCCCGACACGACGTCCTTAGAGGTCGAAGACCACAGCTGGTTGAGAGTTCCGGTCGGAACGTCGACACCGATGAAAGCTGTAGTAATTTTCCAAGCGATACGCATAATCCAACTGTTGTCACTCATTGTGTTGGCCAAATTGGTTGTGACTAGGCCGGGCTGGAGGGAAGCGGTTGTGAGCTGAGGGTAGCGCCGGGCCAGCTCCTTGGCGTAGAGGACGTTGGCGAGCTTGCTCTGTCCATAGCGGGTAACTGTGCTCAGCTTCTCCGCCTGGTTCTTGAGCGTATCGAACAAGATGCCCTCACTAGGGGCGTACTGGTGGGCTGACGATGCGAGGACGGTGACGCGCACGTCGGAGTTTGGTTCTTTGGCCGTTTGGAGGAGAGTAGGCAGGAGGAGCTTGGTGAGAAGGGCATGCCCCATGTGGTTGGTGCCAAATTGGACTTCGTAGCCGTCATTGGTGGTTCCAGCTGGGACCGACATGATGCCCGCGTTGAGCAGAAGGATGTCTAGGCGATCGGAATGCTGGGCGAAGGTCTTGGCTGCCTCGCGGATCGAGAGGAAGGATCCCAGATCCATCTGGAGGAACTTGATTGGTGGTGCATTAGGAACCTGTATCTTGATATCGTCGATGGCTTCCTGAGCCTTGGCGTTGCTACGAGCTCCGAGCCAGATCTCCTTGGGGCCATGCTTGGAAAACTCGAGAATGGACTGCTTGCCAAGACCACTGTTCCCACCCGTGACAAGAATGACCTTTCCTTTTAGGGACGGAATGTCCTTGTCGGGGTTGAACTTCATGCTCTTGCTGCCTGAAGATCCCATTGGAATGACCGAGTAGTGGATGTGGCGTGTGATGTTCTCTCGATATTAGGGATGTCGACTGCGGAGTAACTAGATTGCGATCGAGTCTACCGCCACTTTACGAAGTGTGGGATATAGTATATCTGGTTCAGGAAAATTGCGATACTCTTGAATTCGAAATGATAATGAGACAGACTGCGGGAGCATTGGGCTGTGATAAATAACTGTTGTGCAATGAGAAGTCCGAATTTGGGTGTGGCTTCAAGGACATCACTATTATTATATATCCCATATGACAAGATGCAGATATTTCCCTACAGCTGGCCTTCTTTGTACGCGGCGGAGTTGACACAGGACGTGTCTCCTAAATCCGTCGACGTTCATCAAATGCAGCGGACATTAGTTCCGTTGTGATAGGATGACGCCGGGTGATGATGCGGCCGCACTTCCCGCACCAGTCCTCCAAATGTCTCCGTGAAGTCGCACAGCGAGTCAGCGGGACACCACTCTCAACTGGGTGTAGCGGACAACAAAAGTCTCCGCAGCCAGACTATTATTCCTCACCACTGCCTCTAGTTTACAAGATCAGGCACCGTGTCATGGTGTGCGGCTGATCTCCGCCTTCTTTACAAGACGGGCAACAAAACAAGATCCGCGTCCATCATGGCCTCCCGCAGCGACCAGGCCTGCAGGGCCTGCAAAAGGCGGAAGCGACGCTGCGATAAGGGTCTCCCCGAATGCGGTCTGTGCCAGCGAACGGGGCGCCCCTGCGAGTATGTGAGCACCACTGGCCTTGAGCCGACCGCCAGTGACTGGGGCTTCCTGCGGGCACGTCTCACTGAGCTTGAGAATCGCCTAGAGGGCTCTCCAAGAACGGTCGAGCAGAGCTTGCTTCCGGCCTCGGTCCCAGCCTCGGACTCGGCCTTGATGTCCAGCATCATCCCAAGCGAGTCTCTGGATGCGCACAGCACCGGGACAAGCAGCGTCACTTCATCGTTCCGATCTGCGGGCGTCACGCCGGTCTACCCTATAGTCGAGGATTCGGGCCCGAACTCCGGAACCCAGTTTCCGGCATCTGTGTTCCTTGATATTGACTACTATATCTGGTCCCGTGTCCGACTGCCTGCTCCCGCTCCCGGTGGCGCCATTCCTGCGGTGCGTTTCCTTGATCATCCCCACCTTTCCACGTCTTCGCTTTGTGCGGAATCTGATCCCGTATTCTGTTTGGTCTTACCATGGCATCTAATCGGGAATTATAATCCTCCGCAGCCCGTTCTGGCGCTTCTCAGCCAAGGCAATGTCGTCCTCGACGTGTCGCGGGACTATTTCGCCACGATCCACACGTGGTTCCCCATCGTATCCAAGAAGAGGATGGACATGGGCCTTCCGGTACGAAATGCAGGCCCTGACCTTGCCATGCTGTTTCTCGGAATGAAGCTCATCGCCGTGCCCGCGACCACGACTGACGTCGCCGAATGCGCCTTATACACAATAGCGAAGGACTTTCTTGCCCGCCTTGAGCGTAAAGGTACCGCCTCGCTACTCTGTCTTCAGGCCATGGTCCTGGTGGCGTTGTATGAGTACGGTCATGCGATCTATCCGGCAGCTTGGATGACCATCGGGTCGTGCGCACGTTACTCCGATGTCTTGGGACTTACCCCCGGTGATTATCCCATATTGGGCCAACCTGTACGTGTCCCAATTGCTGGGTAGGACCTGTGATCTAATCGCGTATGAGCCCTTCTTCAGTTCATTAACCATATTCTTTGTCATAGACCACGTGGACGGAAGCCGAAGAAAGGAGGAGGGTGTGGTGGAGTATATACATCTTGGACAAACTTGTGTCGATGGGCAGTAGAAGGCATTGCCTAGTGGCGGACCCGCAGCCTGAGGGCCGGTTGCCTGTTGATGATGAAGTATGGGTAAGTTCTCCTGGCGCTCTATATCAAGAGCCGAAGCAGTGATTATCTTATTCGAACTATCGCCTGGGCCGACAGGGTACTTGGCAGCAACTGACTTGGCAGGCAGGACTGCGGAGATGTCAGAAAGGCACTCGGCTACTCGACTCGTACACCCTACCAGGTCGAGCAATCGGGTTTTGCACGGCTGTGCCAGGGCTCGATCTATCTCGGCCGCGCCATAGGCTACGCACGCGAGAACACGACGATAAGCACATCCCGCATTGCAGAAATAATTGCCCTCACCCACGAGCTCACTAGCTTCGGCGCGGTCGTGGACAATGAAAGCACCGCCCGCAGCCTCGAGAGCCGCTTCGCCCTCGTTGCCCCTCGGTCCATTACCCGCTCAGCGCTATTCGTCGCTCTTGACCGCTTCACTTGCCCGGAGAAGATCGGTTCAGAACCTGGGTACATCGACAGCCCGGGCGCGAAGACACAGGAAGAGCTCGAGCTTCAGAGGCAGTCAATACAAGTCATCGAACGAGTGAGCGAGCAGCTTCACGCTTTAGGTACGGATATGTTGGGTATGCTCCAGGGCGAAGGGGATACGGCTCAGGCTCAAACGTATTCACTGGGCCACGTGAGCCCCTTCATCATGGACTCCATCTACGCAGGCGCCGCGACCTTCCACTGGCTTCTTGGGGAGAATGGGAAGGACGTTTACCGCAAGGCTGCTGCTGATTTGGACCTATTACTGGACACTCTGAGCCCGAGGTGGCGGCTCGGTAGCATGTACCGGGAATTGCTGGTGATGCACGACGCCTCAGCGAGGGTAGCGGCCAGCGCGGCGGAATGATAGAATCGGCAGAGGTCAGGGAATGTGCTGGTCAGTGGGCGCTGTGATTGTGGTCATCTATTTGTCAGAGGTAGTACCTGTATTTCTGACTGTAGCAACGGGATTAATAAATCAGAGCCGTTGTTTAATACCCCTGTGAGGCGATTCGTGGCCGCTTCTGCCGTGGCAGCAGATCGAAGCAGTGAAACTTTGTCCACGATCATACAATGCTTGTCGCGCACATACGGACGCATAAATGTGGGGCCGGGTGCGGCCGCTGACGCCGCATTGCGCAGACAGTGGCCGCATTGCACAGACCGCGGCCGCAACCGAGTTGTCGGACGGAGGGCAGACCAGTTTAGGGTGTGCAGCGAAAGTGTGTTTGTTGGTGATGGCTGCGCTTCGTTGATGACGCGCATCACCATCAGCCCAATCTCGCCACAAACGACAACCTATAAAGTCGACGGTCACTTGATAAACCTTGGAACAACACCCTGTAAAACACAGCACCTCTCTCATCCGATTAAGTTCTAGAACAAGGCTATTTACTTTGGAATTTTGACATTACCAACCGAAAATCTCTCCCAAATCCTAAATATGAGTGTCCGCCGAAGCACCATTATTCCCCACAAGCCGACTCTGACTGAGAAGAACCTTCCTAACCAAGCAGGCAAGGTAAGACATAACTGCTCAACATACCAATGCGACTCGCTTAATGTACTGACATGCACTAGGTCTTTCTTATCACTGGCGCCTCGGGTGGTCTAGGGAAGGAGATCGCATCAATTCTGTACGAGAAGAATGGAAAGATCTACATGGCCGCCCGCTCCCAATCCAAGACGAGGGAGGTGATTAGGGATATCAAGGCTGCCCATCCAAACTCAACTGGCCAGATGATCTTTCTGCCGCTGGTCCTCGATGACCTGACCACCATCAAGGCTTCGGCCGACGAATTCCTTGCACAAGAGACCCGCTTAGACGTGCTCTATAACAACGCTGGCGTCATGGTCCCTCCTCAGGGGTCCAAGACCGTGCAAGGCTACGAGCTCCAGATTGGCGTGAACAACCTCGCCCCGTTCCTCTTCACCCACTTTATCCACCCCGTCCTCGTCGCTACGGCTCAGATCGCCCCCAAGAACTCGGTGCGTGTGATCTGGGTTTCCTCCAGCGCCGCCGATGGTGCCCCGACGCCTGCTATCGACTTCACGAATATGGACTACCATAATGAAGAGGGTATCTGGCCCAAGTACTCTCGCAGTAAGGCTGGAAACGTCTTGCACGCCGTCGAGTATGCTCGCAGGACTGCCGACCAAGGCATCATCAGCATTGTTCGTCATCCAACGACCTCTCTGTTCGATTCCTCTTCCCTTTAATCGGTGTTGAAACTGACGTTTGTCCACAGGCCCTCAACCCCGGAAACTTTGTGACCAACCTGCAGCAGAACATGCCGAAGATGCAGCTTGGCCTGTTTGTAGGTCAACGTTGCCTGTAAGAGTCGAAGAATTGGACTGACATTCGCTTCTCAGAAACTCATCTCCCACGCGCCCAAGAACGGCGCCTATACCCAGCTCTTTGCCAGCCATTCTCCTACCATCACAGAGAAGGACAACGGCGGTTGGGGTAAGTCTCTCGTCTCCTAAAATCCAACCTGTCGGCCAGCTTGCTCTAGGTGCCGCATGCGCAAACAACAAGATCATCTAGCTAACGACAATACTTGTTCAACAGTTTCTCCTTTTGGAAAGGTTGAGGCACCTCGCAAGGATCTCCTTGACCCTGTCCTTGGGAAGCAGTACTGGGAATGGACTGCGGAGCAGATCAACCAGTATAAGTGAGTTCGCGACGGCTTTGAAAAACAGTGGCGATCGAGGCGTCAGGCCGATGTTGGTCCAGGTCTGTGTTGAAGAAGAAAACAAGGTCGGCGACTAGACTCGCAGGTAGTGTTTTAAGTCATGCCATGCCTCAAATCCAAAGGTTAAAGTTACATCCATTCTCAAAGGTTGGCACGCGGTAACGGGGAGTGAAATAATGGCCAGGCTCGGGGTCGAGTAGGTTGGACAGTGTCCAAATCATGGCATTGTATTGCGATAGGATTATGCGAAAATGATCCAAGTCACATTAGCAGTCAAATGCAATATGGCTCACCACGACACATCGGCGACTGAACTGAACTTCAAGCAGCTGGCTGCCTGCTGCCTGGAAATGGGAGAGATTGTATAGCTGGAATACTGCTGGAAAGAATATATACACACAAAGTGTGCTTCAGTGACGGGGATTCAAGTATCTTTCCCTCTTCTCATTAGTAGAGAGCCTCATGACGAGGAGCAGATGTGAATCGGATCAGAAGCCCTAAGCAGCTTCGGAATGCCAAGCAAACAGTGGCCTCTATAGCAGCTGCGGGATCATAGCGTGCATCCTGATGAATGGCAGACCAAAAGTTGATGTCGTTGCTGGGTGGAACTCGCTGACAAAGAAGAGTCTTCCCTGTACTGGTGCCAGCCCCCACTACTAAGGTGGGTCTCGTCATCACCCACCCGTAGAGGGTGCTGACGGCCCAAACAATCATTACAATCGGGGACGGGTGAGGAACGGGAGGATTTATACGGAGAGTCTCGTCCATGACTGCTGACAAATACGGCAAACTCTGGATGGAATGGACATTGATGTCCTCTTCGGTTTGGAAAGCAGAAAAGATTTCGTCTGTCAGTTTGGCCAATACTCCTGGATGAAGCGTTAAGAAGTACCTGGCTGTTGCCAAAGCGGTTGACGACGTCTCGGAGCCGCCGAGCATGAGAATGAAAGCGTTGGCTTCCATTTCTTCCTTACTTATTTCCTGTTCAAAAAAACGTTTTAAGTGAATGTAAGGGACGTAGCAAGATACGGCGAATCGGAGTGACTTACTCTGTCCCCTTTCTGTCGAATCATTGATTCCATGAAGTCTGGACGAGACTTTCCCAAGCCAATCCTCTTTTCCACATTCGCCGCAGCCAGCGCAAAATTATCCTCTGTCAGCCGCTTCAATTCTTTTGGAATTATTGCCTCGAATATCGCGGAGAAAGGCGGGAATCGATCGCTTGACCGAGGAAATTCATAGTTTTGGAGGCCTTTTGCATGGCATGTATCCATGGGTGATCTTGGGACTTCAGAAGGCTTCCGAGTGGCTCGCCCCAGGATAAATCGCTGATGACGTCGGAGGTCACCCGGTTGTACCACATAACCATGTCGATAGGGCGATTGCCCCCTTCGCAATTCTCGTGCAACCGTTGAAAAGCAGACCGACGTGTGCGGAAATAAGAGGCTGTTGGTCGGCTATTGCTTGCATCGAAAACCCATGAGATAGAACACGGCGAAACCGGCTGTGATCTTCAAGATTCGCTCCCAACAAGTTGTGCTCATTACCCAGAATGGCGGATGGCTCTTTGGTATTCTCTAGCTTCCCTCCACTTCGATGGCCAAAGATGTCTTTCCATGCATCGGGATGGATGAATGACAACTCGTTATGTGCGATTCGAACGATCGGTCCGTACTTGTTGTGTAGGTCGAGAAGCCTTTCGTGCGGCTTTGCGCTCAGGTTTGAGAGTGTGTAGGGAATTCGACTTGATGCCCAAGTCTTGGGCCCCGGGAAGTTTCGCAGCGGGTGGAAGAATACATTGTACAGGGCTTTTGCAAGGGAGTAAACGATATACTAGCAACATGATCATGTTAGTACGGACTGAGATAAATTATAAAGATAGTATCGCGTTGAAAGCTCCCCATACCAAAAGAAAGACGATGGCGAGAGTTGAAAGTGCTCGGACAGCCTTTCGAACAAGGCTTTCAGTCGGGAAAGGCATGATAGGTTGCGTTTTTGTTGGATCAGCGGGGGGGTTTCTCATACAGAAACCAGTCGTAAGGCCGAAGATGGTGTAGTAGATTTTAGGATCGAACGGTCAGAACTCCTTCTCCTTTAAATGTGAGTCTATTTGACAGTGTTTGTACGTCAACTCAAGGCTATGAAGCACAGGCACAGCTACAGGGGTCTTGCATCACACCTTTCCGAGCCACCATTTTCACGCATCATGTTGACCGCCAAGCAGCGGAGCTTGAGATCCCCACATGCTTCTGCGAATCAATTGCTACAGTCTACCCCGATTGTGATTCACGAACAAGCATTTCACCCCGAGAGTCCCGTAAATCTGAAAAGGAACCAAGGACTCCCCACACCGTTCTTTGCCGGGCAACTCTGTTGCTGTTCTTTATTACCAATCCTTGCTCATCGATTCAACAAGTTAAGGAAGAGATTCCCACGCCTTTCATTTCCCAGGCAACTCTCGTCTTTCACGCCAATCCTCAAATTGCTTTTCAAATTTGTATCAACACGTAGCTCGATATTCGTACCTCAGCTCCAATGTTATGGAAGACACTAGTAGGGACTAGCACGTCGAGCTAGACGAGGACATTCAGGCTGCCGTAGCGCACCTTACGGAGATTCTATGACATGGAATGAACTCGGCGACAGTTGCATTGGCCCTACTCGCCCGCTTCGTCCAGTAACAACATCCCCCCCCCCAGCATAAAGGATCTGAGTCTTCGTTGGTTGATTGAAGGTGCCGTTTTCCCACACCTATAGCCTACTCCGGGACTGGCCTCGATATTTTTGACACCAGGGACTCGTCAAGCATACTTGTGTCCCCTCTCGGCTCGACTTTGGGTTTCAAGAAGTATACTTAAAACTATGCGTGTTGTTTCTGGTCTCTAATCAAGACAAGGTCAGAAAGATCATGATGAATACCCACGAGGCAGCAGGCCCCAAATTTCCTATCAAGCAGGGCTTGATAATTTCAACAGGGGCACAGAACTCTGGCTCATCTGTCGTAATGCTTTGTTGACATCGCTATTTGTGTCACATCTATGACAGCCAAAACCGTTGACTGTTCATCATTCACAAACCTCCGAGGCGTTCACTTGCCTTGGTCTTCACACCAAAGACGTCTGAAGTGGGCGAGTTGGACCCTCAACGGCAAGATCTGAGGCTAGTCTTTAAGCCATGCCTGGCTGGCCGTCGGAACAACGTTCATTGTTCCAGGGTGAAGATTCAAGGTAGTACAATACAATTTTCAAGAGTCAAAAATATACAGGGGCTCTAGCAGCTGGAACTGGATCAAAACATGACATACACGTCTTCAACGTTCTGGTAAATCTCTCATGCCTGTGATTCGTTCGCAGTTTCTGCTAGGATACTGAGGCCAGCTGCCACCCAGGCTTGACTGTAAAAGAGACTCTCATCACATGGAACGAGCAGATAAGGGTGATAAAACAAAATTTCTAAATCGTCTTTGTTATTCCATTTAGACTAAATAGATAGGCATGACTGATTTATTTAGCTGATATTATTTGTGAGAGGCTATAAGCATGTGCCACTTAGAATATCGCTCCATATAACAATTTAGGTGGGCTCATAAATGGCCAAAATTAACAGGGATTGCAACCCTTGGAGCTGGGTGTGCCTAGCTGGTATTCTTCTCTTAAGTCAGTTCTGGAGTCCCGTCTTCTGACGGAATAACGCTGATTCGTGTTCTCGGCAATTGGTTGGAGACCCGTGTTTTGGGTCATATAAGAGGGTGTTTGAACACCTTTTGGCACCCGAGCCTCATCCGTAGACGGTGGCTTTTCGGCTGGTGCAGGGGTTGTCTCAACCCACTTCATGATGCTGTTGTTATCTAGAAGAGAATGATTGTTGTTAGTATCAGCTTTATAACCTTGGTAAGAGTTGTACATAGCATGATGTATGCGCTAGTGCCCACCTTGTAGTTCTCACAGCCTCACTCAACATAAAATGGAATGTAGCGATGAATGATCTATATGAAACTTGTTGTAACACTTACTCCAATAGCGTGTATCACTCAGCCTTTGGTCGCCGAGATGGTTAGGACTCATAATAAACTCCTTGGATGGCATTTTATCTTCGCAGTTGTAGACTTTGGTAAGATTTGAAATTTTAGATTCTTAGGATTCTTTGAAAGTTTAATGAATATTAGAGAGATTGTCGTTTTGTTCCTAACTCGAGACAGTTTTATATCAAGAAATTCATAATGCTACTCTCTTTTCAGGCCTTGTGACTTGCCCTACCGCAGCTGTAATTCAGCCGCTGGAATGACTGCCCGCATGCAATGAATGCCATGTACCGTCTCATCTAACTTCTCACTGACTTGAAAAAGTCCCCCCTGTACAGTCCTGAGGTACCCGTTCAAGTCACCGACCTGCGTAACTTCCGAGGTTTGAAGACACTTTGACAGTTCAGGCACGGGGGGGAATGAGTAGTCTAGTGAATTTTCCGCTTGGTGCAGCGAATTGAATGACGGTTGCCCTAGGATGCTTCATTTTCTTCACCCGTAATATCTGTTTAACAATGCCTGACTGCAAAATAGGAGGCATCTTCCGGTCATTGACAATGTTACCAGGCCTGCGTGTGCATCACGCTGCTACGCCCAAATTTCACAGCCACAACGATCACTTACTGGCATCTGGTACTTGGCTCGTGAGAACTAGAGGAAGTCTCTTACTTTACGAACTGATCCCTTGGAGAAATCTTCCAAAGGAGGAGACTGCGTTGGGATTTGAACATTGAGACTGGCCCTTTACTAACATCCAACAGTTAGTCCAACTGCTGACTAAGCAAATTGGTCTGGTCGGGTTGAGATAAGTTTCGGGGAAAAATTCACCAAAGGGCACTGCACTACAGCTACCTTCATCGAAGGCAAGGCACCTATTGTGAGTCCACCGCTACAAGAAATCGCTGCAAAAAGCCATTTCACTACTGGCCCCCTGCGAAAATTCTCCCCCAGGACCAGCCGACGATGGGTAAATACGATCGCAAAGAAAAGTCGCAGCCGAAACATGGAAAGCCCTCAAGCAGCGGTGCATCAAAGGCGCCACCACCGCTAACTCGAGGCTATCCAGGCTGGACTGGGCCTACATATATCCAGAAGAAGAAGAAGCCCCAGCAGCCAACTGCAGCCTCAGGGCCAGCAGAGCCCCCGAGGCTGGATCACGCCCTCCCCGTCGAGTTGGAGCAGCTGATGATCAATGTCTTCCGCACCACCTTCCCCGCGTGCAACGACTTCGAGGCGCTGAAGCCGACCTTGCAGGAGATCAAGGACGCGCTCTTCCGGAGGGACTTTGACATGGCCTTTGGGAGGGCCGACTTCCTCGAGGCGTATGCGATCCGTTGGAGCCCCAGTCGTGCGCTGGGGTACGCGCAGCTGATGGCTTGGATGTGTGAGGAGAGGGCTGGCGATGCTTGCGTCCAGCGGCTGGTGGGCGGTGATGATGAGCAAAGGCCAGCCAAGGTGGTATGTTTCGGGGGTGGCGCAGCTGAAATCATGGCTTTCTCGGCTCTTTTGCGTCATCTACAGCCCTCGGACGCAGCCGGCAGACCAGGGTTACCTTCAAGTTCTGAGGATGTCTCGGGAGACCTGCAGGCTTTATCAATCTCAGAGGGTGATACTTCGCCAACAATCCTCGATCTTCACCTTATGGACACGGCAGACTGGGCCTCCGTGCTCTTGAAGTTACAAGAGTGTCTCGAGACCCCTCCGACTCTGTCCAAGTACGCCAGCGCAACAGCTCGCGCCACAAATGCTTCCTTCCTCTCGCCTGGGGCTGTTAAGCACAATTTCACGCGGGCCGACGTACTCAGCTGCAGCGCTGAATACCTTCGCGCGGCCATTGGACCTGATCCCGCGCTCCTTACACTTCTCTTCACCCTGAACGAGCTTTACACGGCCTCGATGCCACGTACTACCTCCTTCCTGCTCAGGGTAACGGAGGCTGCTCCAAAGGGTAGCTTGTTACTTGTGGTAGACAGTCCTGGGTCTTACTCTGAGACTGCTGTTGGCAATGCCAAGGAAGGGGAAGAGAAGAAGAAATATCCCATGAGTTGGCTGATGGACTACGCCCTCGTGCCAAGACCGAAAAAGAAGGCTGCGGGTGATGAAGGCGGGGAACAGGAGTCGACTCCTGCATGGGAAAAGGTCATTTCTAAGGATAGCTTGTGGTACCGGTTGGAAGAGGATTTAGACTACCCAGTCAGCCTGGAGAACATGAGGTTTCAGGTTCACGTGTTCAAGCGTGTATGAGCATGAGATTAGAATGCAGCGTTCATTCAGTGGGAGTCGTGCTGAAAATACAAATCGAATACCGGTAGTGAGCATGATCATCACATTCTATCGGAAACGCCCTCTTTGCTCCTCTCAGTCTCCCGCATGTAGCTTGTCAACCTTAGACTTATGTTGTCCCTGGATTGAGCACTCAGCTCACAAACAACGCACCTGTTACATTCTTCGAGACATATTCAGTATCTCGGAGTGCTTACTAATAGGTATACATTCTATTAAGAAAGTTTACCGCTGGAAGTTCTTTATGTGCCGCTTTGACTTCCAGCCGCCTCCTCACGATGCACCTTCTTCACATCGTTGCCCCCGCGGGCTCCTGACCTCTTACCAAGTTTGACGCTCCTCGATTGTCCTCGGGATTCACCAGGGTGATGATCAGGTCTGGATCCCTAGAGTAAACTCGGAGGCAGGCGACACAGACAGCATTCCACTCACCGTCATCGCCCTCCCCACCGTCCGAGTCAGAAGCTTCGTCCATGGGCGGTTCCGCTTGTACGTTGATATTCAGGCCCCTACCATTTTCCGCTCCCGGTTCAGATTTCTTTGCCCTCATCGGGAGAGCTTCTCTTCCTCTATCAGGTTGGTCCAGCTCTTCCTCCTGCTGACGCTCTTCGTCTCCTGCCTCTTTGTGATCGGTCTCTGCCGTGAGCGTCTCCATAGACTGATCTTCAGGCTTGCGCTCCCCGCTGCCGTTGGTATCCGGGCCCTCGGCTGCGTCCTGGAATTCTTCAAGCTCGGCGTGATCTTCCGATCTGCTGCCATGTCCCTCGCTTGACGTCGGCTCCTGTGGCGACATGACATCGACGTCGAACTCTACATATCTTCCGTGAATGTGGTGGTGATGCTCCTCTATGTGAGACCTCATCTTGCTCTTGGACTTTTGCACCTCAAGTTTCATGTCCTCATCAGGGCTGCGATTGCTTTTTGTCAGCTAACCATTCTACACCATGAACAGATGACCCAGCTGATACACCCCTTTCAAACCTGGGAATGTGCATTCGTCCATTTGGCATGGAACTCAGTTTGATATTTTGTGATCGTCGTTATCACGTAGAAATCCTTCAGATAGCGGAAATGAGATGTTGAAATAAACTCACATTCCTCCCTTTGCGTGTGCAAGATCGTATTGTAATCCCACCTGCCTGAGCTTCTGCGGATTGAAGTTCGCATACTGGGGGACCAAGGATTCGACAGAGTGCTTTTGGACACGCTCGGCGGTGATCTGCGGAACGATTTCGTACTGGCCTTGCTCAAGAGCAATTTCGCAACTGACCGATCGATCTGTCTTCTCGCGGACTGGGCGGGCCCCGCAGATGTAGTCTCCAGTCTGACTTCCCTGTTTTCGTAGGACGAAGTGAAGGCTGAACCGATATTGACCCTCCAGACCTCTGAAATAACGTGTGTCCAACTAAAATTCGGGTGAGTCAGCGGGCCTATCTATGACTTTCAAGAGCTGGAAACTCACTTGTGCCATGACAATCACAAACATGCCAGCTTTCTTGACGTCGAGGATAAATTTGGTACGCAAGTATCCAGTGACCCATGACACACTGCAGCTCGCCCACTGCTGGATGACCGTCCAGCGCTCGTCAAACAAACGAGTGCGATAGATGTATCCGAAAGTCTGGAGCATATCGCCATAGTCCATCCAGAAAATTCCGTCGTTTCTGAATCGGTGGTCGAGCTTTTCCATCCAGTACGGGGTCCACTCTTCGGATCCATCTGACCACCTTCCGTTCCACTCGCCGATGCTGCCTTTGGAGTCTCTCCCTCCCCAAGGATTCCTGTAACTGTCAGCAATCTTTGATACCCCATGTGCTAAAGAGATGACGGTCGAAGTTCTGTACCTGATCTTGACCAAGCGTACCGAGCCCCTCCCATCTTCCGTGTCCACTTCGACGGCTTGGAGTATAGTATAAGCATGACCAAGGGCCACTCCTGAGTCTGCTTCAGCCCTGCCAACTCGAATAGCACTTAAGCCGAACACGAACTGGCCGTCCGAGCTAGTCAGCTCCTTCCACAGTCTGTCCTTTCTCAACACCCTGTTGGTAGCAATAGTAGTGGTAACCCCACCAGTCATATCTTCGACGCCTTCTCCGACATAGCCGCCGTCAATGGCCTCGTAATCACCATGGGCTTTCGCATAAGCCTTTTCCATCAGCGGTAGCCACGTCTCGTTTTGCTCCGTACACCGGCTGAAGAAGAGCGCCTCGGACCCCTTCTGTTTCATGTCCCTGAACTTTGCGGCCTTGGAGCCATCGGGATCGAAGACATCGGGGTCATCCTCTCGGAAGTCCACCGAGCGGAGGTACAGATTATCGTCGACAATCGTAGAAATCCACTCCCCATCGCGCTGGAACACGAACCCATACACACCACACTCCTCATCTCGGGCGACACAGATCCTGTCCATGAGATCCTTGCGGTGCGCCATGGTCGCGATGGCCGCCAACCACCAGCAGTCTCCGCCGTCACCCTGCTGGACATCCGTGTGCGAGTACCCGTTAACAGTAAATTGAGGGTTCTTGAAGATCCAGTCCAGACGATGAACCGACCCGGGGTCTACTCCTCGTGTCATGACGCTGTTCGCACTCATGGCGCCGGGAGATGGAGGACGAGGAGAGGGAGATCCACGACGTTGACGCGGGGGCAGGCGCGGTAGGTGCAGTCCAACGAGGCAGTTGTCCCTGCCCGCAAAGTCTGACTCGATGTCGAAGTCCGGGTCCGTGAACTTCTCGTTGGTGCGCTCGCATTCCTCCTTGATGCGACTGACCTTGTCGCGGCACTCCTTGGCTGCGATGTCGTAGCTCTCGGCCGCATTGCGAGCCGACGATGCACCACGCGGGTCAGGGTGGACAGGAAGCAGGCTGGCGTACAAAAAACGGGGAAAGATGGACGTTACTTTGCTTGGGCGCCTGCGAGAGAACTTGGACCAGAAAGTGTTGACATCCGCTTGCGGGGTCCGGGGAACTCGCCGACCACCATCCATTTTCCTTTCACGTAAGCTGGATTGAGAGACAATGTACAAGAAATGAATGTTCAATGTAGTCGTCGCGACCGCTCTCAGCCGTTCGAGGGCTCATGATGGTGCGGAGGTGAAAGCCTGCAGAACCGACACACCATGCCCCTGGTGGTTATGATAGGACGGCGCCTAATGCTTGACTGCGGCACAGCTGCGTTTGGCCCTTCTGCAAATGCAACCGCGCGCGCATCGCGTCACAGACCCTCGGGCGCTTATCTGCATGCGCTTCGCTAATTCCCGGCGGCGCTATTGGTCCTCCTCGTAATATTTTCTTTGCCAATTGGAATTCGCTGCGATAGCAAACTTGAAGAGGCTTGGGGGGGCAATGTCTGTACTCCGGATCGGACATGGCTTCCGGACAAATTGAGACTCGTTGCATCTCTCTTATCAAAGCAAAGCGATTTACAAGTCGCGACTAACTGCTGCCATCACTTGTAGATCTTCAAGTTTGTGACTGCTTAAATACCTTGAGACCTTATAACACTACAAGAGGTCTGGAAACTTTTCTTGCATGAGTATATGAGCATTGCTTTAGACCATCTATCAAGCTGTGTCCTCATTCGTCAAGCTCTCAACAACAATAATAGATAGGGGCATTGCCCAATGGCGCAAACTATCAATTATGAGGGTTCATTAGTATTCAACCAGAACGCGGTCCATTTTCATATTTACGTCAAACCCATCCAGGGGTTTTCGCTTAGACAACATGGATCTTTGGGCACTATGGCTGACTTTAGCCCGTGCATTGAGATCGAAAGGAGGCTTTGCTACTGCGAGACTGTTATTCTTCGGCATGGCTCGAGGACAATGGGCGAGGCCAAGGCTTGGCTGAGCCTGTGGCTCTATTCTATCAGGCACCCGGCTCCCCCTGGCTCATCCAGGATGGGAACCTTCCTTAATTTAATGCTGATGAAATCTGCCAACGCCTCGGTCACGACGTCCGCCGCGATGGAAGGCGGCGGACTCTGCGCCTGTATACTGGCCGACCACTCCGCTGTTTTGCTCCTTCATTGTTTTCCTTCCTGCTCTCCCAGCCTCTTTCCTATGCAGGAACACTTGAAGATTGAGGACCAGTTCTGCGCCTCTGTGGTGTCGGCAGGGTACTTCTAGTCCATGTTGATTTTGTCGAAGCCCCTGTTCTTCATTGACGGCGGTTTATTTCCACGAAACATCCTCTATCGTAGACAAGTAATATAAGAGGTTTGCACAGAATTGTACCTAGAGTAGATACACTCTGAAGATGCTGTCTGAGAATCATTCGGAAGTAAAGCATGATTGATTAGTTACAAACATATTCATCCCCACGCTGTCCACCCCCATGATCGAATGCCTGGCTCTGATCAGCACGGCACTCATGTTGTTCCCTCCAAAAAGGCATCTAGAAAAGTCATATCAATGCTCTGTGACATCCAATTCTCGTCACGCAAATCCAGTAACACAGGATCGACCAGGTTCACGGCGTCATAGGCTGGAGGAGACCCAGGACTCGTCCCAGCTCCGCCATCAAACGCCATTGTTGTACTTGACTCGCATGCAGCAGCGTCATTGTCATTCGGCCGCACTATGCGCATGACGCCAAAGTAGGGAATGAAAATGCGCTCGCCCTCTTCAGGGGCAGAAGCCGAAGCGCCAGTAGCAGATTGCCCGTTATCGGACTGGCCGTGGACGCTGACATATGCGTTGCCAGGGTGGATGGAAAGATTACTACTCGCCTCAATCTCCAGCAATCGGTTCAGAATATCGGCGCTCCGGGCGCAGAGCGCATCCCCGCTCGAACTGCTCATGAATCGCATCGTCTCGAGGGCCTGCTCCATCATCGCCCGGTCGCTGGGCGCCTGGTATGAGAGCAGGCTATCTACCTGGGAGGAGAGCTCATCTTGTTCTTGAGAATGGGAGTGGCGACAATTGCCGCCGAGGTGGGCCAGCACGAGTGTGATGGCTGCCATAAGGCCCAAGAAGTTTGCGAAGCGGCAACTGGACGCTGTCCGGTTGAAGTCTCGCAGGAGGATGAAGCGGGAGAGGACCTCGCGGGAGGAATGGACGCATGCTATCCGTGCCATTTCGGATCGCTGTCTGTCTATTTCTCCTCCCTTGGCTAGCATGTGAGGGACATTGAGCTGGGCTCGTAGATCGTGGTGAAGCATCTGGACGATCAGTCGTCGCATATCCCAGAACAGCTTGGGTGGGCTCTTGGAACTTTCTGCCAGGTTCGGCGGCAGCCACCATCGACTGGGGACGCTGTTCGCCGCTCTCTGCAGCTCCTGGTCCAGTGCTTGCGTCGCCTTGACGTCTGGCGGGCTCTGGTCTGCTGAAGACCTATGTGCGAGCGCGAGAACCATGACGTGGCGATATACCTGCTCCAGGTATCCCTCTGGCGTTTCGACTGCCGTATCGAACGGGGCCGGGGCATCGTTCCTGGTAGCATTGGCTGCACCCGGTGGAAGTCCTAACATGCGGGAGAGTTGAAGGTCGTAATTGACGATCCGGAACCATAGGTTGGGCAACTCGACGCGTGTACCACTGGGTTCAGGGAGATGCAGGGCCTCTCGCTGGTGCGTGATCCCTCCTGCCAGATGGAGCCCCATCGCCTGAGCCAGGCGCATCGCTCTCTGCACCGCCATCCAGCTCAGTCGGAGACGGCCACAGTTGCACTGGTATACACTCTCCAGGATCACGCCCTCTAGGCTCTCGATGCTGCCGAGCAGCTCGTCCTGCCGTGTCACGAGGCTGATGGCCGTGTTGGCACAGCGTTCCATCAGTGCCGCAGCAGGCTCGCTCAGACAGCTCAGTTCTGGGTACGTGACGGATTGCATCTCCTGCAGGAAGACGGCAACCTGAAGCAAATACTTTGCGATCAGGACGGGCTTGGAAGTCACCAGAGGCGGCTCGGGCAGGACACCGTCGGTCGGCTGGATCCCGTCACGGCGTAAAGTAGCATATGACGTGGTGATGTGAATTGTTGAGAGCACAGGGTGGCGTGCGCTCGCCTTGCGTAGCAGTTGGATGTCTTGCGGACAAGGCAGAGAGCCATGCAGGGTTTGAGACAGCACCTGTAGCCTGGGCAGACCCATGCCCGTGCCAGAAGCAATCGGCTCGCTTGGCGAGGCAGGAGGTGCCGTCTGAGCAGGCGTCTCTCCGGCGGCTAGACTTGGATTGATGTCTCTCGCAGGCATATACGGTGGGTTGTTTTGTCTTTGGCTCAGGACCTGAGATGCGAGCTGCGCAAACATTTCCTCTATGCGCTGCAGCCGGTTGGAAATGGTAGTGGCAGCATTAACATCGGCAGTCTCTCGAGCATCATCGTCGTCAAAGTGTTGGCTGATGCATTTGGTGCCACGGCGTAGACAACTGGTGCAGACGTCGCCGCCGTCGTCGAGAGAGCATTTCTCTTTTCGCTTCTTACACGCCCAGCAGCTGTGTGTGCCTTTGCGCAGGCTGCGTTTTCGTTTTCTGGCCCGCTCAACTTGCTGCTCATCATGTTGGCTTTCGTTGGCGGCTCGCTCGTCGCAGGCCTCGACACGCGAGGCCCGCAAGTTGATTGTGTCTGACATGATGGAACTCAGAGCACGATGTGAGGTGAATACCTAGTTAGGCTTGTTCGTTGACTGCGTTTTTGTCATTTGAGGTGAGCCACATGCAGCTCAATTGTCTCGTAGACGATTCGTAGACGATAATGGGGGGGGGAGGTGTGTGACCGTCAAATGGTGAGTAGCATTTTGGGTGGTTCTATGGACTATTTATATTCTTTGAGTTCCTCTACTAAGCTGGAACGGCAATGAGTGGTGGGGTGGCTCTATGGTAAGTTTGGTGGGCGAAACCCCAGACCAGACTCAAGGGTCTAAATACTACGTGGGTGGTCTGGAAATGTACTAGCGCAATAGCAGTATAAGGTATTCACACAGGAGGACTCCTTTCCTCCGGCCCGGCGGAGGAATCGAGGAATCAGAATGGGTGAACGTAAGCTGGACGCAGGGGGTCGATCACGTGTGCCAAGAAGTCAACCCGTCTTGCTTCGTCCGGCGAACCGGCGGACGAACAAAAAGGAGGCCCTGTTCCGGCCTAGTACGGGGAGTTGGCTGGGAATTCACCGGAGGTAGGGAGCGGAAAACAGCCCGCCCTGGAATGGAAATTCTGCCCTTCAAGCAGTTGGATGGCTGACTTGTAGCGTCCTCCCCCCGGCCGGGTTCCGGTCTATCCACTCGTTGTTTGTGACCGGGTGAATCACAACAGGACAAATCGATATTTATTCATTCCGTATCTTCTAAGGTTCTAAAATGTATCGAAAGACAGTTAGGCCACTTGATTGCATACGCAGCCATGTCTTCCGCTAGCAACGACGTTGAAACCCGCCAACACAGCACAGAGAAGAACTCAGAGCAAAAGCTCGATAGCTCTACCAAGACCATGGCTGATAACAACGAGAAACAGAATGGTGAGGAGACATCGCAGCAGAGTGACTCGGAAAAGGATGTAGAATATGCTACATCCTTCAAGCTGGCCGCCATCATGGTGACCATCAACCTGAGCACCATGGTTGCTGCTTTAGATCTGGTAAGAATTGAGCCAGACAGAGACCTCACTTGCAAGAATGTGATGAATACTTATTATGACGACGCTGACCCTCCAATCCACCATTCAGGGCATCGTAGCCACAGCCATTCCTGCCATAACCGAAGAATTCCAATCCCTCAACCAGATTGCCTGGTACAGCGCGGCCTGCTTCATTCTCGTCGGGGCTACCTGTGCTACGTGGGGGAAGCTGTTCACTTACTTTTCAGCTCCTATCACTTATATGAGCGCTCTCGTCCTGTACCTGATTGGAAGCGTCGTCGCTGCCGCGGCACCAAATTCCGTAGCCCTCATTGTCGGACGAGCCATTCAAGGATGGGGCTGCTCGGGAACTCTGAGCGGTTCCGTTCTGATCATCAGCTTCACTGCTGCGCCCAAAAGTCGCCCTGTACTAATCGGGATCTGGATGGGAGTTTTCATGGGCGCTACTGTTATTGGCCCCCTTCTGGGTGGTGTCTTCACTTCTACGGTGACCTGGAGATGGTGAGCCTTCCCTTGCGGGTCTTCGTATTGATACCATAAATCTAATACTTTCCAAGGTGTTTCTGGATCAACCTTCCTATCGGCGGCCTGGCCCTCGTCCTTCAACTCATTTTCCTCCGCGTACCGAAACACATCAAGCCGGTGCCTGCAACGTGGCAAGAGATCATGCTACAGCTTGATTTCTCCGGATTTATCATCCTTGCTGCTTCCCTCATCAGCTACACTATTGCCCTGGAACGGGGAGGATTGACACGGCCATGGTCTGACGGCAGTGTCGTAGCTACTCTCGTCGTGTGGATTGTATTAACCATCGGCTTCTTCGTCAATGAATGGCTCCTCGGTACGAGAGCAATGATGCCGCTCTATCTACTCAAGACGCGCATGACATGGGCGAGTTGCCTATACGCTTGGATGTAAGTACGGATACCTTTGACATCTTCTCCGTCTCAAGCAACCCTATGCTAATTGATGCCTCCAGTGCAAATTGTGCCAACTTCCAGGTGCTTTTCTACTTGCCTATCTACTTCCAGTCTGTCAAAGGCGACTCGGCCATCATGAGCGGTGTTTACACTCTCCCCTTCGTGTGCTTCTACGCACTGGGCTCGTTCCTCAGCGGTCTCTGGATCAGCAAGACAAGACTCCCGATTGCTGCCGAGATTGTCAGTCCTGTACTGGCCCTGATTGGCGCCATCCTTTTTGAAGAGATGGGCATCGATACCTCCAAAGCCTGGTATGTTGGAGCACAGATTCCGTTTGGATTCGGCATCGGCCTGGGCAATCAAGTCCCTGTGACTGCGCTGCAGTCGTTTTCCAAGCCGGCAGAGGTTGCAGCCACTATGGGCATTATCTTCAGTCAGTACAACATTTTGTCTTGAACCCTCGCGAAAAGGAAAACCACTGACAAGCGTGAATAGCGTGCCAAACCATCAGTGGCGCCTACTTCGCCACCGCGGCACAATCCGTCTTCGAGAATACTATCTATAAGAGCTTGGCAGCCACAGGTATCAGTGCGAGTGCCGTCAATGAGGCTGGCGCAGCCGGACTCTCAAACAACTTCAGCGGAGAGGAGCTTACACATATCCTCGAGGCGTACATGGCCGGTATTCACAACGTTTTCATCTTCGCCGTCGCCGGCGCGGCCGCAACTGTGCTAGTCGCCATCTTGATCCCCCCAATGAGGATCCCGTCTCACGAAGAGAAAAAGGCAGATGACAAAGAGGCTGGAGATGCAAGCATTGCCAAGTGAGACAGCATCACTATCTCGGGCACATAATGGTCCATGGCATACAAGTTGACTTGCACGCAAGATCATGAGATGCTAGTGCCACAAGTGAATAGTTGTGGCACCAAAAGGTTACTTTGGACATCTTCCACATGGTTGAAAGATCGCTCCCAGCCGGTCGATGTGATTTGGTCATTTGGTGGGTACATGTTGCGGGGAATATGAATGTGATTCTGGCACCCTTATGGCTGTGATCCTCACCCTTTCCTTCTTTCGGGAGCGGGGTTGCATTTTAGCAGAGCCATTCAAATTTCACTTGACAAGAGTCGCGTCTAGCTAGGAAATCAGCTCTCTCCTCTACGCCTCTTTTCTTACGTGCCCGAGAATCATACCAAACTATACCGAAAGGAAAGACGACCTTGATAACATCTCCCCCGTCTTAATTTGCCCAAGTGATGAGCAGGGTAACAATGAACAAGCACACGAGTGAAGATGGAGGCGTCGGTGATAGCAATTGTGAGGAATCATTTCAGCGAGAAAAGTAAGCAAGTTGCGCGCTCTTCTAATAACACAGATTTGTAGCTTCTAGCTACTAGACATTCTCCCGGCCGGACTTTCCAGATAACAGACTGATACTTTGTGACCCATCACACCATTCTGAATGCCCAACCATCTTGTTCGCGCACGCTCTTCACCAGGGTTACGCGGGATCAACGCATTCGCGTGGCCATTACCGGCGGAGGCTTCGCAGGTCTCACGCTGCTCATTGGTCTCCAAAAGCATCCCCATATAGACGCAGTCTTGTACGGGGGCGCCCAGAAGTTCTCCGACCTGGGTGCAAGAGCAGTTTTAGGACCCAGTTCGCAGCGTGCCATGACACTTATCGACCCTCGCATTTTACAGGGATCTGAGCGGCGAGCTACGTTCCACGGAGAAGAACCTGACGAGCATGGAATGTATACCTGTGTGAGAATCGCCCAGGGTCAGGAGCCAGATGAGGGTGGTGTGGTGGCGGAGTACAAATACAACGTGCGAGGCTCGACGATCCATCGAGCGCATGGCTGCTAACGCCTTCTTCTCCGGCACTATTACACATCGTTCAGAAATTCCTTTCGAACATGCTTATGCTGTTGTCGGTGACGACTACGTGAAAGCCGAGATCGCGATCCGCTGTGGCAAGAATGGGCTTGTCTTTGGTTTTCCCATGGCAAAGAAGACGATCTTCTTCATTGCATTCATAGCATTTAACAACAGCCACGACCTTGTCAAAGGCCACAAGTGGAACATCCCCGTGGACAGCGCCAATCTGCAAGGGAGCTTCACGGACTGGGGTACATTTGTACAGAAGCTCGTGAGCTTAGTCCCCGCCGATGGGTCGACACGTAGATGGTTCATCTGGGAAATGCCGCTGGCGCCAACATATGTCAACGATCGAGTTGTGATGATGGGCGATGCGGCCCATGCCTCAACCCCATTAGCTGGGTCAGGAGCTGTAATGGCCGTCGAAGACTGGTGCGTTCTTCATACTGTCCTAGGAAAATATCTCGATCCCGAGAGGCGAGCGAAGAACAAATTCCAGCAGGGCTACGAGCATCCGACTAGTGCTGCAATCGTTTGACACAGTTAGAAGGCTGCGGGGCCAGAAGGTGGTAGTGAGGTCTGCTGAGATGAGTAGATTGCTGAGTTGTACAGAAGACGGTACTAACATGAATCAGGACGAGATGTATCGACATTTGGACGGGAATCTATGGTGGATTTACGACGACGACCAAGAAGAGCAGGTGAGAGACGCTTGTATGTTGTTCGAGCGGGCTGAGTTCGCGGCGGCACAGAACGCTCCAGCTCCGAGAAAAAGACGCACTTCCTTTCATGAATCAATCAGACGAGAAGATCATACAGCTAGTCTTTTATCTGATGTTGGTATTTTGATGTGTCAATGAGCTATCTTGAGCAACCTTCCACCTCAAAAGCTAGTGTACACAGATGACAAATGGTGAGCGGTTGTAGAAAAAGGTGCTCACAGTCTCTGCGTCTCGAAAAGACATCTCAACGAGAGCTTCATCCATACAACCGCAATAATCAACAGAGTACTCAAGTTCTGGCTTCCATGCAAGGCCAAATGGCGTCTGACGTATTCGCCCAACTTCCGTGGTCGTCATCACGGAGCAGTCGATGGCAGTAGGAGCAGCGACGTCTGGTACAACACAGTGATCTTCCTATGATGCAGCCTCCTCATGTCTCCAGAGGTTGTGGCCTACCACCTTTGATGATCTCCCGCTCTAATTGCATCATCGTATCAAGTTCCACGCCACGTTTGTGTTGGTTGAAATAGATGAGTCTCATCACTGTGAACTTGTTTTCGTACTCGTCCTCGAGTACAAAGTGCGGGTCAGCGCCTTTCCGCAGATATTTCAGAGCCAGATCAAACGATCCTTCTGCACACGCCATCGAAAAGATGGTCCAAGGCCCGGTTGCGGCATGAAAAGCCAGGTTGATGTTCGCGCCTTTGTCCAGAAGCTTGCCTACCAGGTCGTAATCGCCTGCCACATAGGCCACATGCAGAGCTGTGACATCAGAGTTGCCCGTGGCGTC